>OX465290.1:135142132-136437132 GCA_949987695.1 Merzomyia westermanni
AGAAAAGAAAAGAAAGAAAAGAAAAGAAAAGAAAGAAAAGAAAAGAAAAGAAAAGAAAAGAAAAGAAAAGAAAAGAAAAGAAAAGAAAAGAAAAGAAAAGAAAAGAAAAGAAAAGAAAGAAAAGAAAAGAAAAGAAAAGAAAAGAAAAGAAAAGAAAGAAAAGAAAAGAAAAGAAAAGAAAAGAAAAGAAAAGAAAAGAAAAGAAAAGAAAAGAAAAGAAAAGAAAAGAAAAGAAAAGAAAGAAAAGAAAAGAAAAGAAAAGAGAGAAAAGAAAAAGAAAAGAAAAGAAAAGAAAAGAAAAGAAAAGAAAAGAAAAGAAAAGAAAGAAAGAAAAGAAAAGAAAAGAAAAGAAAAGAAAAGAAAAGAAAAGAAAAGAAAAGAAAAGAAAAGAAAAGAAAAGAAAAGAAAAGAAAAGAAAAGAAAAGAAAAGAAAAGAAAAGAAAAGAAAAGAAAAGAAAAGAAAGAAAAGAAAAGAAAAGAAAAGAAAAGAAAAGAAAAGAAAAGAAAAGAAAAGAAAAGAAAAGAAAGAAAAGAAAAGAAAAGAAAAGAAAAGAAAAGAAAAGAAAAGAAAAGAAAAGAAAAGAAAAGAAAAGAAAAGAAAAGAAAAGAAAAGAAAAGAAAAGAAAAGAAAAGAAAAGAAAAGAAAAGAAAAGAAAAGAAAAGAAAAGAAAAGAAAAGAAATGAAAAGAAAAGAAAAGAAAAGAAAAGAAAAGAAAAGAAAAGAAAAGAAAAGAAAAGAAAAGAAAAGAAAAGAAAAGAAATAAAATAAAATAAAGCAATAAAAAAGTAAAGCAAACAACCGAAAATGAAAGTGAAGAAAAGGATCAGCAAGAGAAGGAAACAATAGCGTATAATACAATAAAATAAATTAAAATTTAGGAACTGTTGAAAGGATAAACAAGCAAATAAAAGGAATATATAATAAAGGAGAGGAACAGCAGATGAAAGAGGGCGATGAAAGGAATAGCTAAAAACTGAAACAAAATAAAGTTTTGTGGTTGAACTTCAACCACAGGGCGATCTCTTAGTCAATTAAATTTATGTGCAGGACAGACATGTTTACACATCAAATTCTACGTGTACTTGGCACTTATGCCTTTTTTATATTTTTATTAAAAAAAACAACAATTGCCCAACTTTTTCTGCGATAAAAATAATTTGTTGATCAAAAAAAAAATTTAAGTCTGATCACCGTACACTCACACCTAAACGAGTCATTCCCGTTCTTCTGGGTTTTATATATTTCATTATTCCTATACAATAAGCGCAACAAAATATATTCTAGAAAGCTTTATAAAACCTTAATTCGCAAGTTCGAAGCAAATGACAAAATTTCGATCCACTCTGGCGACAAAGTTAAGTCGAAACCGAAGAAGTGCGCTAGCGCTTTTCTCCAGACCTATGGTGCTCACTGCCGCTATCGCTGGTAAAGTACAAAGCTATAACCAAACCCTCAAGTCAAGGCAATTGGCCGGCGGCTCTGCGCTACGCGTCGCCAATATGGTCACCGGGGCTATCGAGCACAAACTATGTTTTTAATAAAAGAGTTCCACGATAAATTCAGGTGAAGTTGAAGAAAGAAACTATTATTTAATAGTTTAGTGGTACTAAACTTCGAGTAAATAACTAAAAAATCAACAACTTGGTAACTACCCTGCAGTCAACGGCCAAACTGGTTATTAAATATTCTAGTTCATTAACTAGAATTTCGTGGGCTTATTCATAGGTGTTTGAGCGACTGTAAAGCTTGCGCTATCATAAGCAGCAATAACCCTCTAAAATTGTCGATACAAGCATACAAGAACGAAAAAGAAAATTATTCAGTATTCGGGCCGTTCAGTTAACAACGCCGTCCTACATTTAAATTTTCTATTCAACTAAAATTCTAAGCTATTAAATATTCATTTAATTAATATGAAACTTAAACTTTCCTGTAAATAATAGTTCTGTTAGTAAAATCATAGTCCTTTTGGGAATTTTGTGGTTTAAATAGTACATTTGGGTTGCAGAGCATGTACGTACGTGCATGTCAACAAAATCACCCTTATTTTTGCCACGTCGATACTGCAATAACGGCACAGCAGCGAAGCAACATCGAATAAGAAATGTTCAAAAGAAACCACGAATAAAAGTGAAAACGAAACAATTATTTGTCAAACCAATTATGTAAGTAAATAACATTTCTTTTTGAAATAATTTAAGTAACCTTTTTCTAATAAAATAGTTTTAAAAAAAATTCACAAAACCAATATTGAATTTTTCTTATTTTTCAGGGTTAATTTATTTTGATTGTGAACTGCAGTTTTCATAAATAAAACAACAATGAATCTCAAACGGAATCGGTTAAAAGCTGCAACAACGAAATTGGCGAGCAGAGACATATACAATAACAAGGTGGTTAAAATAGCACTTTTTAAAAAATTGTGTTACTTGCTCATTATGTACTAGAATTTCGTAAGTGAGTTATTTGCATGTTTATTTGCAAAGAACTCCGAAACTTAAAATTTTTACCATAAAAAGCTTATCTTTCCTTGAATTTCCTTAATTTTATGTAAAGATATTCAAAAACGGACTAATATTAAACAAGTAAGGAAGTCTGAGTTCGGGTGGAACCGAAGATTAAATAGCCAGCTGTGTAAAAGTGGTCGTGGTAAGCTGCTAAATTGTTGTTGAGTTATGACCTATAGAGGTTTCAAACTTTTTCTACTACCTGGTGGGCAATCTTATAAATAAAAGTGAATGTGTGTCTGGCGTCCAAAATACATAACCGATCTTTATGAAATTTTGACAGTAGATTCCTGGGTTCACTAGTTACCGTATAGGTTATATATAATTTTGAGAAACGTTGACGGTATATCTCGTATCATGTTTCGTAATTTTATTTAATACGGTTCAGAAATTAATAATAGCTGAAATTTGACATTTTGTTAATTTATATGTGGGCGGTGCCACCCCCATTTTCCAAAATCTAAAAAAAAATCATTAATAAGATCGTCAGGTCATTGTAAACCCGAAATCCCAGCATTCTATCTGCATCAGTGAAGGAGATATGGCATGCTCCGGTTTCCTACCTCTCTTTTAGAAAACTTTGGTCCAAAAGTGGGCCTGGTCGTCCACGGATTATTTTCCGTGGGCGTACTCTTCATTTCTGTATAACTCGTATCAAGTTTCGTAATTCTATTTTACACCGTTCTTAAGTTATTAACAGTCGAATTTGAAATTTGCTTGACTTAAAAGTGGGCGGTGCCACACCCACTTTCGAAAATTTTGCAAAAATCGTATAAAGAATAAAAAAATTGATGTAAGTACCAAATTATATTATTATACCTGCATCAGTTAATTAGATATGGGCACTTCAATATTTCTACCTCCTTTCCATATAACTTTTATGAAAAAGTAGGCGTGGTCGAAAAGCTATTTCGCTTATTTTCTATGGGTGCATTTATCACAAAAATAGCATGCTTCCTCGTTATACTAGCGTAAACGGTTCTGAAGTTATTAACAGTCAAAGTTTGAAAATTTCTTCACTTATATGTTGGCGGTGCCAAGCCCCTTTTCCAAAAATTTGATAAAGTCGCCAATGGGACAACCAAATGAATGAATCCAGCAAATTTCATCATTGTAGCTGCTTTTATTATTGAATTAACCCATTTTGGGTATAAAAATAAGAAAATCACTTTTTAGACATGTTTTCCAAGGGTAAAATGGTTATGAATATCGACAATATTTTTATTGAAATTGGTTTCATTTGTTTAATATGGTGATAGATATATTTTTATGTCTTATGCCATATATTTTATTGATGACTGAACTTTCAATAAAATGGTTTGTAATATAATTTTGCAATTTGCTTGTATTTTTCAAACCAAAAATAAACTAAACTACTATGAAGTGGTACAGTAACTGGTATGACATTGATGCATAGGCTCACTAGTATGACGGCTGGTATGATTCTCGTGTATGTACTGACTACTACATATGTAAACTGGTATGCCCCTAATGTATATGATGACTAGTATGTCAACTGGTATATTGCTGATGCAGATACGGGCAATTGCCATCTCGGGCTAAAAATACAAGTTGCTAATATGGAAAAATTACAGAACTCGAACTAGTTGAACCGGTTTGGCAAACTAGTATTTGACTAGTATAAAACTAGTAGAATTGACTGCAGGGTATATACTCATCTTAATTCATTTGCAAAGATTAACAACTCATAATAAGTGCGAGAAATAAATGTTATTAATATACAGGGTGGCTAATGAAAGCCGCTACCAAAAAAAAATTAAATAACTTTTTTTCTATTTAATGAATCTGGTTAATTTTTTTTTTATTTTGCAGATTGACTGTTACGTTTAACAAAATAACTGGGACACTGAAACAAGAATTTGGATTGTCCGCCGCTATCACGCACTGGAGTCCGTAGTTTCGGTTCAAAGAGAGTATAGGCGCACGTTTGGCGGCAATCCTCCGAGCAGATGGACCATAATAAGACTTGTAAACAATTTTGCCGAGCATGGGACAGTCAACAGAAGACCTTACCATCGAAACCCTTCAGTTCGAACGGAGGAAACAATCGCTGCTGTAGCTGCTGCCATACAAAACAATCCACGTGTTTCGACAAGAAGCTTATCTGCTCAAATGGGTGTCAGCAGACAGTCATTACAGTCAATTATGCACAAAGATTTGGACTTATTCCCATATAAAATTCAAATGGCCAACAAACTGAACGCTGCAGACTTGCCGATTCGCTTGGAATTTTGCCAGAAGATGCTTCAAATGGTGGAAGAGGATGGAAACATGTTGAACTGTCTTTTCATGTCTGACGAGGCCCATTTCGATTTAAACGGCAACATAAACAAACAAAATTGGCGAATATGGAGTGCTTCCAACCCACAGATACTCCATGAGACGGAATTGCATCCACTTCGTGTCACAGTGTGGTGTGCAGTTTCATCACGCTGCATTGTCGGGCCCTACTTCTTCGAAGAAAACGGTCACACCGTTACGGTTACTGGAGACCGTTACTTGAGCATGTTGAGAGAGTTTTTCTATCCAGAATTACGCCGAATGAGAATTTCTTTCAACTCTGTGTGGTTTCAGCAAGATGGTGCAGCTCCTCATATAGCCCAACCTGTTATGACAGAATTGCGACGAAAATTTCCCAATAAGCTGATATCCAGAAACTCTACATTCCGTTGGCCACCCAGGTCGCCTGACCTTACTGCACCTGACTTTTTCTTGTGGGGTTATTGCAAACAGGAAGTCTTCAAAGCAAAACCAACAAATTTGAATGAACTAAGGCAATCCATTCGAGAAACAATTGCGGCTATTCCTGTCTCAACTCTCCAAGCAGTAATGAACAACTTTTTGGTAAGATGCCGCACATGCATCGACGAGCAGGGGGGGCATTTAAATTCCATTATTTTTAAAACTAATTAAGCTATATTTAATAAAATTTAATGAGCTTTAACATGAATAAAAGAAAAATGAATTCCATACACCCTGTATGTATCACAGTTTTTATCCAAATTCAAGTTGCGCACTAATAATAATAATAATAACAATGCCAACCCATAATAATAAAAACTAGAGAACGCCCAGTGGTTGAAATTCAACCACTAAACTTTATTTTATTTTCATTATTTGCTGTACTTTTCATTTGTCTTTTTCCCTTCCTTTCTCTGTCGTTCCTTTCCTCTAACATATTTTCGTTTTCCTTGATTTCTTCTTTTACTCTCTGCAGTCTCTATTTTGAATTTATTTTATTCTTCCCTTTCCGTACCCTTCCTTTCCTTTTCCTTCCCTTCCCTTCCATTCCCCTAATTTCCTTTCCTTTACTTTTCTTTTATTTACTTTCCTTTCTTTTCTTTCCTTTCCTTGCCTTTACTGTCTTTCCCTTCACTTTATTTTAATTAATTTTTTTTATTTTTTTTTAATCTTATTTAATTTATTTTATTCTAATTTACACAAGCCCAACCACAAAAACAAATCAAGCTTCGGTGTTTAGTGCTCTTTATGAGTAATCATTTATTTTGTTTTTGTAAATCCTGTTTGTAGGTAGCAGCAATGAAATTTACATATTTGCTCATATTTGAAATTGCTTGTTTATGTCTCCAACAAAGCATCAAAGCTGCGCTGTAGTGCGAATCTTTGTTATTCATTGGTCCACTACCAACTCTTCGCATTCACAGTGAGAGACGATCACACGAGTAATACAAAATCGTGAATGACATATTTACTCACACAACAGCGGCTCTATAGTGTGAATAAGTGCATGTGTAGTAGTGTGACTTTTATGTTAAATTTTTTATATCAAAATGATTTTTAAAATTTTTTTTATTTACGGATAAAAGTACACCTCAAAATTTCCTATCTATACATACAAAATTTGTATACCTTAGAATTATAGTTTAGCAGAAAACGGTTCCACATTTCATTCATCTTGTCTATTTATATATAAGATACTTATATACAATATAGTACATACATATGTAATAGTAGCACGTGAACGCTGAACCGTATCCGGAAAGTAATCGTGTAGTCGATTGTAGAAAATAAAGGAATTGGCTGCAACCTTGCTTGTCGCAATGGTTTAAGTACACAAAAATTACATTATATTCAGTTAAATGTTTTATTATAAGGTCGTTTTTCAAAAAGCATGGCAATCTTTTTATAAAGTTGTCTCTTATGGCGATAAAATCATTACAGCAAAAGGTTTTGTTCCTATCTGAAGAATATTGCTTATAATTGAACTCCTTAAAATTCCAGTCTCCATATTGAAAGTTCTTTTAAAAGAAAAAAACCATAGTTGAACATTTTTTGGCGAACAAATACGAAAGTAAATTTTTACCACTAACATTTTTCAAGAGTTTTATTATAAAGCATTCATACACATTCAGCTGAGCCGAAAAATCAGTTATCTGGAATCCGATTTGGTAATGGAAATGGGAACCATATACAGTTTACATAGCGATGTGTTATAGTAGCACCCCATCCTCGTGTTGTTTCTGTGTACTCCATGGAATACTTAAGGTAGAGTACTTCTAAAGCTGTTACTAAGTATAGTATCTACAGAAAAATTCTATCCAAAATACTATCTATTCTACATAGAACCATTTCCGCGATTTCATTATTTTTATTATTAGTTTTATATTTCTGGACAACTCAGCCCAATAGCATTCGCAAAGATTGGATTGTAATTGCTGAAGTGGCCCACTAATGTATTGCAGAGGAGTAATATGCGAGTACTTCAATATAACGCAGGTACCAACGGTTTTTGCATAGTCACGTTTCAGTAATACTAATAATAATAATAATAATCTGGCGCAATATACCTCCGAGGAGATTAAGACCGAGCTTCTCTTCCAATTTTGTAGTTTGCTGCGATCACCCCCATCGCCTCCCCCCCTGTATCCGCTACTGGTGTTCGACCGCTTAGATAGGAGGAGATCCAACGGGTAAGGCCAGGTTGAAAACCAATTAGATCAAGTTTGTGAATGAGTAAAGAGTGGCAAACTTTGTCAAATGCTTTACTAAAGTCGGTGTATATAACGTCGGTCTGGAGATTATATCGAAACCCTTCGAGACGTGGGCAGTGAATTCGAGTAAATTGGTTATTGTCGATTTACCCTTACAAAATCCATGCTGAGACCTTGCAATCAGTGTTGAGATAGAAAATGTTACGTGGATGGTAACGATTGCTTCAAATAACTTGGGAATTGCGGATAGCTTTGCTATTGCGCGATAGCTTTCTATAGACGACTTACTCCGACTTTTACGAAGGCGTATAAGAAAAGACTCTGGCCATGGAGTCGGGAAAACGGCGCCCTTTAACAAATGAGTTAGAGGCAGGTTGTTGTTGTGGTAACAACAAATACACTCCCCGAAGGTTTTGGGGAGTGTTGTCGAATTAACAGTCCTTGGCCGGATTTGAACCCGGTACGCTCCGGGACTCCCTTGCGGTACTGCCCGACTGTCGTGGTAGCGATTTATGACCAGTGAAACCTTCTAGGTCATGTCACCCCTCTTTTCGTAAGAAAGGATAAGATGGGTAAAAAAAGGTGAGAGGCATCACATCCGTAGATCAACCATCGAGTTGCATGTCAGTACCTTTGTGCATATTAGTCGCCTCTTACGACCGGTATGCCTACCTTGGGCATATTCCAAACCCCTAACCCGCAGGGGTTAGGTAGATGTATTTTGCACAATTTTAAAAAAAAGGATGTCGGGATTAAATCAGCGCCTTTAGGTTTGTTGGATGTAACAAAACATCTTCACTGTCTAAATTTGGAACGTGGATTGAGTTACATGAATGTGGTAGATACGGGTAATTATTATGTGATGAAACGATGTCGGAAGAATAATTTTACTCGAAGAACTGAGCAAAGAAATTAGCAATTTCTGGATCGTCGCTAGAGATATTATCGTTCAATTTCATCATTGAAGGAAACCATTTTACCCTGCATTTACTGTTTACGATACCATATAATGATTTGGGGTTGCAAATAATGTTCTTTTCAATTTTACATATACTAACGAAGAAACACAGCTATTGGAATACTTCGAATACTTTAAATTAAAACGAAGCAAACGATTCTAAAATAAACAAACTTACTGCAGTGAGTTTTCCTTATTTAATTGCATATTGAAAAAAACTGGGGTCGGATTCCTTTCACTTATTTGCGCTTAAGCTTATAAGCAATCAAACATCTCACATATTTAACATGCTCACAGACTTCCACCTTCATTGTGACAGCACTTGGTCATTCTATAACGAATGTGATTCCAATCCTTAAATGAACATGTTTCTCTTTTCATTCTTGCAATTGGGCACAAAGTACAATAGAGAACAAGCGCACAAATACAAAATACTGAGGCCGGATTATGCAAATGTATCTCCCGAGTAAAACAAGTTGAATAACATTTTTCTCAATGTGATGGCCCCTATCCCGGGGTTGGCAAATCATCCGAGTGTGTTTCTGTATTGAAAGGAGGGTCAGAAAAAATGAATCCTTCGTTCCGTAAAAACGACTGATGTCACTAATTTAATAAAAAAAAAAAAAATAGTTGCATTGATGTAAAGTGAAGAGTGATTAGTGTCGAACCCCAGATAAGTTTCAAGTCATTGATAAAGGGACTTCACACATACTAGACATTCATGGGTTTTATCAAGACTTAGTGCAGATTTTAATTAGGTAATTTATTGCAGAGTCTCACAATTATTGCATAGTGAAACTCACAAAAGGGTTTGTAAATAGCCCATTTTTGATGATCTAGATATTTCCAACCTACTTTTTTAAACATATGCAGATCGAGTTTTGAGTCGCATGAACCTTTCCGTTGCTTGTGGTATGATTTCATTATAAGAATATGGATACCTGTGACTCGCTGCTCGGTATTCAAAAATATCTACTTACTGCCTTAAATATGTATGGAGATTCAAACTCTTGGTCTCAGCCTCATTGTTCGTAGAATTCTGATGCGTCCCTCCTGGCTCACGCGCCCCCTTCTGGGCATTACGCATCAGCTCCCTACTCAGCTCATTCTATAGAGGCCTTGCTAGATCATGCGCCCCCTTCCACGCATCAGCTCCTTACTGAGCTAACATATGGTAAGCATACATATAATACCTGCATGTAAACTACTATGTTATGAAAGTTAAATTTTTGCATTTCAATTTATGTACTTGTTATGTTTATTTCTTCATATTTAGTAAGCTGTAACTAATCTATTGTAAACTACAGGCGTATACTTTATTTTATATTCTTCTGTATATTGCCCTCATGCTGTCTTTATGTACATTTTAAAAATTAGTCTGTAGGAATGATTTAATTTGTAACTATTTTAATAAATAAATTACAAGGTCAGATAAAAATTTTACCTCAGTGACGATGATATCCCTCGGTAAATAACGTTCTTTCTCTACAATAGAAAAATTCAGTTTAGATGTCGATTATTCGTAATTTTACCGAGATATTTCAACGAAAATTAGTGAGATGGCTCCTATTACTATTTGGCATATTCATAGTGGAAACAAAGATAGTAGGATAAGAAATATACAAAGTATCGATTACGGGCAGGTAGTTAGTAACCACTGCAAGATGGAACTTAAATATTTTTTCTTGCAAAAAGTTAATAAACTGATTTATCACATCATATTTGCTTGTATCTTTTATTCTTGATAAATTAATATAAGATAACACTATCAAAAACTTTCTTTTAAAATATTTAATTTTCTATTTGTATACGGGTTATAAAATTTACCTCACAAAACACCTACCAAAAATGGTTATTTGAAAATATGCATTCGAAAATTATTTATATAGAATTTCATAAAATATAAATACATAATAAATCACTACTAGGTATATAATGTTCGATTTCATCCGAACCTACACTACCTTCCTTGCTTTTCTATCTTTGGTGTAGAGGCTTATACATTTATGGAAACACCTATATGTAAAACTTCCTACAACTTCACTTTTTAATACGTCCTGGATCAAAGTGCACCAGCTCAGTACGTGCTTTCGAGAAATGGGTACTATCTTTTCCTCTGGCTTGGGTGCACTACGAATAGTTACTCTTACTAAATGGTTTAAAATTCTATTAAATGCTAACTTTTTTGTAGTAAGCTCCAAACCTTTAAATGACTACTCTGAATTTTCTTTCTGTTTCAATTTAAAACCTATCTGAATCTTCAAATATTTTTAACCCTGCTTGCAGTGACTAACAACTTTTATAGCTGTTTTTCAACTCAACTAAAACAAGAGCTATACCAATTGTCAGTAGAGGCTAACCGAGTTCGTCTTTTTTTTTATTATTTATTGCTCAGATGCGAAGCGCTCCTGTTCGAAATCTTGCAGTAAACACATTTTTTTAATGCTAGTATGAAAAATTCTGGATTAAAGCTCAGAATCTTTTCATTATACTTATTTTCTCAAAAGTAGAATAGTTTAATGCTTAAACCAAGTTTTGTTATATATGTAGTAAGATATGTTTCAAAACCATATAGTCAAGCGGTCTGCCATTATAATATGATATTTGCCTTTATATAAGCCTTGCAAAATTTTTAATTTATGAGAATACCACATGTGAAGCTGAAGCTATGTATAAAATTATTATATTAATTATACTTGCATATCTAAGCTGATTACCGAGGAACTAAATTGTTGAAATTGAAATAAATTATCATGGGGAATGTTAAATTATGTCATTAATTTTTCAAACACACATTAAGTGCTTAGCCATAAAAAATCAACAACAAAATTTGAAATATTTCAGCAGTTAATGTGTAAAAAACTGCATATGGATTGGATTTATTTAAATACGAATACCCACAATTAGTAATTATTTAAGCTTAGTTGTATATCCAAGTACAATTGTAAGTAAATTATGTTAATTTAATACACCACAATTAAATTATCCTGAATAAAAATTATGCATCATAAATATTGGATTTCAGCATGAATCATAAAAAACTCACATATCCTAGGTATATGCAAATACATGTATTTATTAGACTGGACCAAATTTAAAAAAAAAAATTGTTTTTGTAAAGAGCATACCGGCGCGTCGCGAACAAAAACAGTTACAGGAAAAACAGATAAGAGTTTCTGCGCCAGTGACGTTAAATGACTAATGTACAGCACGTATTTATTGCTGACATACTCATAAAAAACACATTTGGACTACAACGATGACTTCACCACATGTAATATGATATTATGGTACTTAAAAATTTCAACCAATGTGAAACTTTGGCTCTTTTTATTCATCTGATAAAATAATTTATACGAGTATTAATATACATGTACACGTATTTTGCTATGGTCGTATCCTAGTAGCAACTTTAGCACAAAACAAAACTTGTTTCATATGTTATACATCATTTGTAGGAATATTTTTATAACATTCACGCCCCTTCATTTTACAGTTAAGCATTGTTCACAAGATGGGAATTCGAAGACGAAACCAACAAAGTCTCAGTTGAGCAGATGTTCAATTTACCACTTCACCAAGACACAAGATGCAAATAACATCGTCCTTACAAAAGCTGAGTCTATGTACCGGAATGACTCGGACTTCAGCCGACCAAGGACTGTAAATTTAGTACACCTAACCCAGTCATGCAAATAACATAATCATCAAAATCTGTTACGAACCTTCGAGTTAACCGGTTTACTGTTTGACGCTTTGTTTATGAGTGCTAACTTGAAATTTTGAGTGGATTCTGTGTAGAGCGCGAGTACAAATGGTTTATAATAGTTTTCACCATGACCAAATACTCATTTCCATATTCACCACATAATAGAAAACCCCACACGAGCCAGAGTGATTTTGTTGAAATATTAACAAGCAGATACTGTTGGCAGAGGAGAATATCGAAATGCCCTTGGCTATCTAATTCATAAAAAACAAGCTTAGGGCTGTTTGGTAAGCCTTCTAGCAAAACTATTTAAAGTTAAATACTTTGATGTAATGAATAGATAAAACTTTTTTCTTTATAGGTGACACATAGTGAAAAAAGCCACTAAAGGAGATTGGTGCCAGGGTGAACAAAATAATGATGTGCCACAGTAAGGTATAAAGGAAACTAGCAATGCATTATAGACTTCCTAGTGGAGGCAAAAGCTGTAAGCTATATTGTTTGAACAATTTTGGGTTGCTCACAAATAACGAGCTGAAAACATAGTTAAGAAAGAAAAGATCTAAACAGAAGTGCAGTCGGAGTGAATATAATAATAAATTAATTTTTAAATAAAATAAGTAAAATAAAATTTATTTATAAAAAGTGTTTGGAAGCTCAGTTTTTCCAACCCCGTTTCTGTAAAGTTTTAGCTCATTTTCACTGGGTGTACTCTCCATTACAGTGATATGTTTAGTGCCAAGTTTTGTCATTCTATTGTAACCAGTTCTGAAGTTATTAACGGGCGAAATTTGAAATCATTACACGGCTAAAAATGTTAGCCTTAATTGTCAACTTTATCGGGATACATATATGTACAAACCAAATTTTGTTTAAAATTAAAATTATACCGGTTTTTGAAAAAATGGGTCTGATAAAAAAAATTTTAACAATTAAAAAATAAAAAAAAAAATATTTGTACTTGTTTGTGAAGAGAAAACCACACTCCCTAACTGGTACTTGCTTGCGGTACATTCCCGACTGTCGCGGGAGCGATTTTCCATGACCAGTGGAACCTTCTCGGCCATCTTACCCCCTTTTTCCGCAAGGAAGTAGAAGATGGGTAATGAGAGGTGAGGAGCATCATATCCGTAGCTCAAGTTGCACGTCATTGCATTTGTGTGCGGGGGGCCCATGGGGTGTCATAATGCCCCAGGCGCTATTCACAAAGGGGCGCCAAATGGTCCGCAAAACATTAAATGGCTGAATGGTTTTTTATTCGTATTATAATTGATTCAATCTGATTTTAAAATTGGTCAAAGGGTAATGTAATGAGTGTTATAACAGCCAACGCCAAAAGCCTTATTTGATCCAGCAATCATCTCGAAATTCAATCAAATCAACTGAGTGAATCTCAATTTATACAAAAATAACTAAAAAAATGTTATAAATACACATTATGGCCCATAATCATGTCAAATTAAAATAGAGTTTTATCATCTTAAACATACTTCTATAATAAACATCATTTCATGTGTTCATAGTCAACTTAAAATACATTTTATGTCTAAGACGGAGTTTTAATTTTAAAATGACGAAAATGTCATTTTAACATTTTAAAATCACGGTTTGTATCTATGGTTGTGCTTCTGACATCGCTCACTCCAAACTTGAGTTTTGCTTTTTTCGGTTGTTGCTTCAGATATGCTATGGTTTGCGAATTAAATAGCTGACACAGGGTGACCTTGCAAAACATAAAAAATGTCTTCATACCACCAACCAACTTAATTTTTTTTTCATAAGGGGACCCTGTTACTTTTTATTTGAGCTAAAACCTTTGTTTAATATGGCTATGATTGACCAACATTTTAAATGTCTTTTTAAGTAAAGATTTTAATTAAAACGCGTGTTTAGCACCGATTATGATTATGGGCCTAAGTCTAGTTATATGCACATATGGGTATAATTTTGCTGTACCTCGATGTGCTTATTTTTATACCCAGCGTGTACTAGTACACAGGGTATTATAGTTTTGGTCATATAACTGTGGTTTGTAACCGTACAAAACAATAAAAATAGATATAGAGTTCCATATATCAAAGTTTTTAGAATGAATAGAGGAATTCTTTAAGACATGTCCGTCCGTCCGTCCGTCGACACGATAACTTGAGTAAGAATTGAGATATTCGAATCAACACAGGTTGATTTCCGCCCAAGGTAGGTTGCTCTTTGAAATGGGCAAAATCGAACCATAACCACGCCCCTTTCGATATCGAAAATTTCGAAAAACGTATAAAATGCGTTAATTTAATAATAAAAGCAGCTACAATGAGGAAATTTAATTTGATTATTATTTTGAGATTCATTAATTTGGTTGTACCATTTGCCGATTTTATCAAATTTTTGGAAAAGGGGCTTGGCACCGCCCACATATAAGTGAAGAAATTTTCAAACTTTGACTGTTAATAACTTCAGAACCGTTTACGCTAGTATAACGAAGAAGCATGCTATTTTTGTGATCAATGCACCCATAGAAAATAAGCGAAATAGCTTTTCGACCACGCCCACTTTTTCATAAAAGTTATATGGAAAGGAGGTAGAAATATTGAAGTGCCCATATCTAATTAACTGATACAGGTATAATAATATAATTTGGTACTTACATCTTTTTCTTATTCTTTATATGATTTTTGGAAAATTTTAGAAAGTGGGTTTGGCACCGCCCACTTATGAGCCAAGCAAATTTCAAATTCGACTGTTAATAACTTCAGAACGGTGTAAGTTAGAATTACGAAACTTAATACGAGGTATACCATAGACATGTAGAGTACGTCCAAATAAGCAACAAGCAAAATCGATGGACGATCACGACCACTTTTGGACCAAAGTTTTCTAAAAGAGAGTAAAGATACCGGAATATGCCATATCTCCTTCACTGATGCATATAGAATTTCGTAGTTATAATGACCTGATGATTTTATTAATGACTTTTTTTAAATTTTGAAAAATGGGAGTGGTACTGCCCACATACAAGGTGGCGCAAAAGTAAGCTTCCGATGTTCAGCATATCGGTTGTGGCAGGTGCAGTGTGTGCTGTTGCACCGTCTTGTTGGAACCACATGTTTTCCAATCCCAATTCATCAAGTTGCGGCAAAAAGAACTCGTTGATCATTGCTCTGTAGCGCTCACCATTCACAGTAACCGTTTGGCCCCGACCGATTATTGGTCAAATAAATAGTCAGCAATATTCCGCGTTCTGGAGCAGTGTAGCGTAACATTGTTTATTAACGTGTATTTCGCATGTGTTTACTACACAAATGTCAAAACAGAGCTGACTTTAGGGGCCAATCGCAAAATTTATAGCATTTCCTGATAGGAGGATTACTTTTGCGCCACCTTGTATAAATGAACAAAATATCAAATTTCAGCTAGTATTAACTTTAGAATCGTGTTAAATAAAATTACAAAACATGAGACGAGGTACACTCTCTCTATGGCGCGATATACAACAGGTATACCATCATAAACCTCCTAAGAGATTTTTGCGCCAAGCTTCGCTTCCAATTTGTGGTGTGCCGATTTGAATTTTCCCTACAGACGAGGTACACTATCTACGCTTTTAAGAATTATATATAGCCTATGTTGTAATCAGTGAATACAAGAATCTGGAGTACCTTGGACTACTAGGTTAAAATTTAAAATAGCATGGGGGCATAGCACCGCCCATTTTCCCCCTTACTGTAATTAGTGAACCAAAGAATCTACTGTGAAAATTCCATAAAGATCGGTTAAGTACTTTGGATGCCATACACACATTCATTCTTTTTTATTTATAAGATTTCCCACATGGTAGTAGAAAAAGTTTGAAACCTCTATAGGTCATAACTCCACAACAATTTACCACGACCACTTTTACACAGCTGGGTATTTAATGTTCGATTCCACCCGAACTTAGACTTCCTTACTTGTTTATTTTCCAAAGCTTGAATAAAAACTTAAATGAAACATTTTTGAACAATAAAAAAAATTGTATTCGTAATTTTTTCGTCACTAGTCACTCAATTTTTTAAAACGCCCATACATGGTTCCCTAGTTCCAGCATCCGATAAACTCAAAATATTGAGCTACAAAACTAAAGCACCGACAAATATTTATGTAAAAACCCCGGTTTCTTCGATATTCCTTTGTTGTCAATGTCAGGTTTACATGGTCTTGGAATTACGTATATTGCTTGAGCAAAATATCTTGGGGACATTTTTTTTCACTCAAACTTAAACTTGTCCGATGCAATTTTCCCGCCGATTTTTAGGATCCACAATTTTCGATATACTCTCTGTTCGGCTTCCGGCCATGACAATGCTGCAACATTATTAGACCGCAACTATTCTTTATTCGATATATGTTTCTTTAGCATGTTTTGCGGACAAATCTGCCGCTGGTATTCCTTCCTCCGTTTGAGGTGAGTCAAAGGCTTTGAAGAAAAAATAAAACCTACTTTGATTTGTCGGTTTAGTTTTGTCGCACAAATTTCTTAGTTCAGTGTATCTATAATATAAATGCGCAACTTTATTGCCAAACTATACATTTAAGGTATTTACAATTAAATATCTATGGATAGGTATTGCCAAACTGCAGTACCGTCAATCAAAAAAACTTAAAAAATTAATTTTAATATTGAAAAATTAGTTTAAAACATATATATAATACTACTATATGGCGTGTTTCCTATTTTCCCTGTGTGCAAAAGTTATGTCAATCATTCCCAGCTTACCAAAGTCGGAGCGCTCCAAAATAATGATCCAAAAAGAGTCCGTAATTTGAGCTTTTTTGGAGTGTTATTCAGTAAACATCAAAAATACCACTTTTTTATGAAGATTCACGGAGCCTTGGAAGAAGAAATGAACATTGTAGAGCGGATAAACTGCAAGGCTCAGTTATATGAACGATTTAGAGCATTTTCTGATCCTTTTTGTTGTACGCGTAAAGAGAATTGTGAGAAAATAAACGTTGGAGAGCGGATAAGTAGCAACGTGCAATTATATGTATGTTTTAGAGCATTTTCTGAGGTTTTTTTATTTTACGTAATGGAACGTAAAGTGTCCTTTTCTCCTGAATGTTTATCAATAGGCAAAAGTTGGAAGCCAACTAAAGTGCATTTAAAATAAAGCAAAGTCTATTATAGAAATTTTATTAAATACAGATATGAGTGTTAAAAACCTATAAGAATTTTAGCAAAAGAGTAAAAAAAGTGCCTAAAAAGGCTCAAAAAAAAGCTTCAGAAAAGCATCAATAAAAGGCTCCGAAAAGAGTCCAAAAAGACTACGAAGTTCATTTAAAAAGAGTCATAAAACTCTCCAAATTCATCGGATTCGGACTCATTTTGGACTCTTTTTTATGACTCCTTTTAGGGTGCACGCGTAGAACGATTTTTCGCTCCTTTTGGGCTCCGAAAAGAGCTCATTTCGGAGGGTAAAGCTCCGAGAAATGTGCGTTTTATGGCTCCGAAAGGAGTCTTTTTTTCTACTTTTGGTTAGCTGGGATGTTTTTCTGTTACTCGTGTAGTCGGCTCTCTCTGTGAGTGCGAAGAGTTGGTAGTGGACCAATAAAAAACAAGTATTCGCACTATAGAGTCTCTGTTGTGTCTCGCATTTTTGCATGTTGTTGTTATTGGCTTGATCACTGCCCTGCAAAAAACGGAAATACTCCGGTACATGATCCAAAGAATACTTCTTAAGGAGTATCAGAGTACTCCAATACTTATCCTCATTCATATAAAAAAGGTTCTCCAATTTACATGGCGATGTCCGGACACCGCCTTGTGAATTGGCCCACCTTTTTTATATGAATGAGGATAAGTATTGGAGTACTCTGATACTCCATCGGGTTTTATAGGGTGGCTACGATGGCCAGTGTCAGCTGCTCTCCTGAGAGCAGTGTAAAATATAAGCAACTATGTTAACGTCCTTGCTGATACCTACAAACAGGGTTTACAAAAATAAAATAAATGATTACTCATAAAGAGTATTAAACATCGAAGTTTGTTTTGTATTTGTAGTTGGGTTTGTGTGAATTAAGATAAAGTAAAATTAAATAAATGAAATAAGATAAAAAAAAATAAAACAAAGGAAAGGAAAGGTAAGAAAGGGAGCGGAAGGGAAAGGAAATGAAAGAAAGGGAAAGGAAAGGAAAGGAAAATAAGCAAAAGGAAAGGAAATGAAGAGAATGGAAAGGATAGCAATGGAAAGAATAGCAAAGGAAAGGAAAGAAAAGGAAAGGAAAGGGAATGAAAGGAAAGGAAAGGAAAATAAGGAAATGAAGGGAATGGAAAGGATAGCAATGGAAAGAATAGCAAAGGAAAGGAAAGAAAAGGAAAGGGAATTAAAGGAAAGGAGAGGAAAGGGAATGAAATGAAAGGAAAGGAAAATAAGGGGAATTAAAGGAAAGGAAAGGAAGGGAATGGAAAGCATAGGAAATTAAAGGAAAGGTAAAAAAAGGAAGGGGAAAGCAAATGAGAGGAAGGGAAGGGAAAGAAAGTTTGAGGAAAGAAAAAAATAAAATAAATTCAAAATAGGGACGGCAGAGAGTAAAAAAAGAAATCAAGGAAAACGAAAATATGTAAGAGGAAAGGAACGACAGAAAAAGCAGGGGAAAAAGGCAAGTTTAACGTGCAGCAAAATAATTAAAATAAAATAAAGTTTACTGGTTGAATTTCAACCACTGGGCGATCTCTAGTTCTTTTAATTGATCATGGAGCTAGCTTTTTTGCTTCATATTTCCAATAACTACTATACGGCCTTTATCAATGAAAACAAACACAAATTTTAAAAATTTGCAAATATAATTTTTTTTTATTTCATTTAATTAATCATATTTAGCAGATGGACTTTCGGTGCTTTAGTTTTGTCGTACACGGTATATTTTAAATATATCAATTTGTTTACATATTCGGTATAAATAAAAGTGTAAGAACATGAAAAGGAAGCTGACATATGATGCCAACACCACAACTTCCTTTTTTGCAGATATTGCACGTGCTCGTCACAGGGATGTCTTTATCATACATAAACTTCAGTAAACGACAGAGCATACCACGGGTGCATTTCCATACGGATAAATGTGCATTGAGAATCTTTAAATATTCCTCTACTCATAGAATGTCACTGTGACATGAAAAGATTGTTTTAGCACGGAAGAACCGCCCGCCCCATAAGTCAATTTGAATTCTGAATACCGCAAACGCTCACAATGTGGTTACAGCGCATTTCCATAAGTAGGCATTACTAGGAAATTTTTGTTTGTATAACCTTCACTTCGCTAATCTATAAATACAATAACTGGTTCCGAACTAAAAAATTCACGCATTCTTGGTTTCTAATGACTGGTTCAAAATTTGTATATCTACTTTGAAATATTCATGGGCATTTAGATTTAAAAATTATTGTTTCCCCGTAAGGAATTATATTATATAGGCTAGTAAGCACGGCTATAGGAAAATTTATTTGTATACTCACAAAAAATATCTATTGAAATACAAACACAGAATTCTTATTTCGATTTGCAAAGCTAAAACCGATAATGGAAATAATGATCTGTTCAGTACACACAACAATGATTCTCACTTTTTAGGAATGAAAAAAACCGCACCATATTAATTTTGATGGAATGTTCATTTCTTAGATTAAACATAAAAGATAAAACTTGAATTTTTAAAGTCATAGATAAAATGTTAGTTAAATCAAGTCGTTTTACTTTACATTTCTCGAGTTAATGAGAAAACGTTATCAAATAGGCACATTATACAATAATTTTGGAACATACATTTCAATTTTATTGAATATCTCAAGTTTTCCTTTATTGTTTGTGTAATTTGTGTGCGTTCTTTCCAACAATTAAGATATATAAACGCATATGCAAATCCCTCACTGAGTTATATACACTCGAGTGAAAAATTTAAATAGAAATATGCACATGGGTGAATTTTCTTCTTATGCATGAGATTCACTCCCCCACAAGAAAGCAGTGGGCACCATTGGTTTATACTTAAATAAGCAACTCTTCGTAGGAAGTCGATTCTAACTTATTTCGAAAAGCTTCCGCCAAAATCTGTAATAGGCACCAATACAGTTAGCAGTAACCATTTCAGGTCATTTAAACAAAATATGGCTTTGGTGGTGAGTCGGGATCGTTTGCAAATGTCACAGAACTTTTTGAAATTTCTGGGTATTCTGGTTGGGAAATTAATTAAATAAGTTAGCTTTTCTTGCATCGGAGAAACCATTCAAAATAAAAAAAAATTTCCTATGTACTTTTTATCACACCGCCACCAAAAACATAGTATTTGCATATATATTTTTAGTGTAAATTTTGTATTTGAAGACTGTCTTGTTCTCGTTTATCGCAAGGTAGACTTTACATATAAGTGTTAGCTTTGCAATAGAAAAAAAGTAGATGATGAATATGGTGCCCTAATAAATTCAGACAAAAAATAATAAGAAATGTTATTCTTAAAAAAATTTCAGAAAACACTTTTCAGAAACTCAACATTTATAATGAAGATTTCGCCCAACTATTCAGCGGGTTGATCCGGCGTTAGGTCGGCTAATCATTCTTTTTTTAACAGGTATTTTCGTGCATATACATATGTCATTCATAGCTCAAAATGTAGAAAGTAGTCAGAGGTCAGGAAAACTATTTAAATTTGGTTCCTGATTTTTTACTTTCTGAAAAGTGAATTCTAATTGATGTTTTCTGAAAAAATTTGTTTCTTGACTTTTAATTTGTGTATTTGTAGGGAAACTGATTTTATATATTTCGCAAGAATTTTTGCCTACACGATTCTGCAGCAACACAAAAAAATTATTGTTTGGTTGTGTAATCCGCAACTACTTTATGTTTTTCTCTCCAATGTAAGTACTGCCATTTCTTGAAAAGTTTGTTCCTAGAACTCCAATTTAAAATTTTCTGTTGAAACGAAAACATGTTTTTTTTAACAGAACTTTAGTGAAAAACATTAAAAGTAAGTTGGGCTATCAGTTTCTATTATCTTGCGAATATATCATATTTCAGTATACCTGGACAGTTTCCTAGTTTAACTTTAACCGAATGATGTAAACTAAAACAAATTTTATAAGTAAGACACTGGTAGTCATCACGGTGCAATGCACAATGCGTGTATGACTTAATGTGCAACGAAAACTTCCTCGGTGGTTAACCCAGACTAAATTTACAAGTATAATTTTATGGCTGCATTGTAACTAGTTCGAAAAAATCCGCCTTGTTTAAAATTCCACAGATTTGGAGAATACTCGAGCGCTAAGAGTCTGACCCCACTCGACAGTGGTTTTAACAGTGTTGTTTAAAGTTAAATTAGCTTTACCAGCTAATGGATTCATATAGTGAAATAAGCCTCAGTATTGACTAATAAAGCAAAATTGCTCCTTTTTCGAAAAACCTGTACTAATATATTCTCTTCCCTCTTCTATTATTAGCAAAATCTGTTTAATGTTTTCTTTCTTCTAATACACCAGACTAGAAATTACGTAATCGTGTTGAATTAAAAGTTGAAAAAAGACGGTACCACCGCTTTTACCACAACTTGTATAGACATTTTTGAAGCCTTCTTATATATGAGGTAAACTACATCCCGAAATTGCTTGAATGGAAAAAGCCAGCTGATTGTGCTTATACACCATACTATTTCGCTGCATGGCTGACCATATGTGCAATTGCCTCCTATACCATTTATTTTTTCTGTATATTTCACTCTCCTTCCTATTATTGTGCCTCTTTACATATATCCATCTTCATTTTCTGGCGATTCGCCTCGCCTTCCCTCTCCCGTAAAATAATGAAGACAAAAATAATTTCAACTTAAAATTTCCTGACTTTCACAAATATTTTTAAATGAGGCTTAAAATAGCAAACTTGTTAGATCGGCTACCTACTTATGGTATCACTGATAAGTATCAATCAGAATCTTATTCTGAACACGGGCTCCTATCTTCTTGTAGATTGTTCAGAGAACCCTTGAATTCCCATCGTCACGCATGTAATAGGCCGATCATATCTTTCACAACAGCTGAGGCATACTTCTTTGAAACTAGGAACAAAAACTGTGTGCAACCAGGGTAGGCTTTCAATAAAAATAAGTAACTACGGTTTTTTATTATGTTAAGATCCGCAAAGTTGTGGGTTCGCCCTTTGCATCATCAATGCCGAAACATGGCAGATACATAAAATTTATTACATTGATGAAGGTGGTTCATAACAAAAGTTGTCCCATTAATTTATACATGCACGTGGATTATAATATACGTATTAAACATATTTATTTTAATCAGTTAAATATTTGCTGGACCTTCTGTAGAATGGTAAACTTGAATTCTCATTAAAAAGAAATTATATAATAATTATTATTACCACCAAGGCAAATTAAACAAGGTAGAATTGACAACAGAAATATTTTGTTTTTGTAGGAATTCTTACTTCAAAAAAATATAAACAAGCGTATTAACACTTTGTGCCCCGATCCCAATATTTGCCTCCCATCATGGCAAAGTAAAACACGTAATAGCACAGCGGCCATTACATACACGTTAATAAACAATGTTACGGTACACTGCTCCAGAACGCGGAATATTGCTGACTATTTATTTGACCAATAATCGGTCGGTGAAAAACGGTTACTGCGCAAAAGTAATCCTCCTATCAGAAAATGCTATAAATTTTGCGATTGGCCCCTAAAGTCAGTTCTGTTTTGACATTTGTGTAGTAAACACATGCGAAATATACGTTAATAAAGAATGTTACGCTACACTGCTCCAGAACGCGGAATATTGCTGACTATTTATTTGACCAATAATCGGTCGGGGCCAAACGGTTACTGTGAATGGTGAGCGCTACAGAGCAATGATCAACGAGTTCTTTTTGCCGCAACTTGATGAATTGGGATTGGAAAACATGTGGTTCCAACAAGACGGTGCAACAGCACACACTGCACGTGCCACAACCGATATGCTGAACATCGGAAGCTTACTTTTGCGCCACCTTGTAGACGTCAAAACGGCACAGTACAAGTTAAAGTGTAAACAAACCGATTGAGAGCATGTTTGACAGTTTAGAGAAAATTAAAATGAAAAGAAAAACAGCTGTTGAGTTTATATTACCTGTATTGGTATGCCATGGGTCCCATACAATTTTTTTTTATTAAAAAATTAGATCGGATCTGCTGAAGGCGCAAAATGATTAATATTGGGTCCTATTTGGGAACCAGCATTACCAGCCAAAAAAAGCTCCAACATAGAAATAAAATGAAGTTACTCTTTCCACCAAGTGCTACTTTGGCATCTACGTCTTTAAGGACCATTGCATTATGACAAAGCCGAGTATAGAATATTAGGAAGGAGATCCCCATAGTGGTGGATAAGGACTTGGTTTCTCCTAAAGTTTTTTATGGGAATCAGTGACTGAAAAAAATTTATTTATATAATGACCTTTGTAGATTTTTCGCTTAAGTGTTTCATTCTAAGAAATATCCCGTCTCTAATGAACGATTTCGAATATATACATATGGCTTTAAAAGTTTGGGCACTACATTTTTATGGCGGAAAATTTCTTTGCCATTGTATTCGGTGAATACCATTTTTGTAGATGTAATTTTATTTAAAAATGCATGCTTAGGCTTACCAAGACTTACATATTTTCCCTTTTTTATCCACCTGAATTTTCTTCCTCATAGCGCGTAAAATCCAGTTTTCCGATCATATATCCAGCAATGTAGTCAAGCCCATAAACATACATTTCATCTTATTCAAATATCGCATCTATTCCCTTGTGCTTACTATGTTACAGCCGTTGCAAAATTTTCTTCTCCAATTAGTTTCTCGACATTTCTTGCTAACATAAAATTCAAAGTCTTTGAACAAATGTACGAAGTGTGTTCAAAAAGTATCGCGAATTTTGAATTTTCGCTGGTTACGTATATTCGAATTTCGAATTTTTTGTGGCGTTATGTTGGTACTCATGTCTCTCACTTATGCCGACAAGCTCGGCCATTTTGAATGTTCAGTTAATTGTTGACAGCTGCTTTGCTTGCACGTGTTTTGGATCGTCTTCGATTTTTACCTATTCAAAAAAATGGATCAAAGAACCTGTATCAAATTTTGTGTGAAAAACGAAATTAAGTGCGCGGATGCATTCCGAATGTTGACTGTGGCATACGGAGAAGCTACCTTGGACCGAAGCAACGTTTATCGGTGGTACAAAATGTTCTCAGAAGGCCGAGAAGATGTGAAAAGAAGAACAAAAATTGGCTTTTGCACCACGATAACGCCCCTGCTCACGCATCGTTGCTTGTGCGCTACTTTTTGGCCAAAAACAACACACTAATGATGCCGCAGCCACCGTATTCCCCAGATCTGGCCCCCTGTGACTTTTTCTTGTTCCCTAAACTGAAGAGGCCCATGAAAGGACGACGTTACGCTTCTCTTGACGAGATAAAGACGGCATCGAAGGAGGAGCTGAACAAGATACAAAAAAATGATTTTTTGAAGTGCTTCGAAGATTGGAAAAACCGTTGGCACAAGTGTATAATATCTCATGGGGATTACTTTGAAGGGGACAAAATAGATATTCATGAATAAATAAATAATTTTTGAAAAAACACAAAATTCGCGATACTTTTTGAACACACCTCGTATATATATATGTATTCATATTGAATTTGTTATTTCTTCTGATTAATAATTTTTTTTTATTTGACGCAAGAATTCCTACAGAAAAGAGAGAGCTGTCAAGTTCACTACTACTTTGTTTAATATACTTTGATTACCACCAATTAAATTGGTCTCTGTATAGTGTTATTCAATGAGAGGATCATAAATGCCACTTTAACCGGATCTTTGATATGTCCATAAAAGCGCTTAAACGTTTGCCGTTTGGCTTTTCGTTTCAACTTTTTCATCAGCTATGTATGTAACGTCTGAAGCTATTCCAAGTTCAATTTATTTAATATGGCCGTAAATCAGTTTTATGTTATGTGCCATAAATTACAATGAAGGGGTTTAAACAACAGTAAAAAGAAAAGGGCACTCGTTCTAGTGTATTGATAGAAGTATTGGCTCCATATTCATATTTAAGTATGTATGTATATACTTGTATTGTATACTGTACACCAGTGGCGTAGCCAGGGGGGAGGGAATTCGTCAATGAACTACGATTAAATAACGCAATACTATTTGACGCTTCTAATTTATAATTTTCTTATTTTAGACTAATGACAAAGTGCAGTTTTATGAATATATGAAATTATCGGTTAGTGTAATACTAATCCTATATACATATAGTAGTTATTTCTGACCTTCAACGAAATTCACTAGGCTTTCAAGACAATAAGGTATGCGTACACATTGGTTCTTATAGTAATAAAATAACAGACAGAAATAATACCGTAAAACTGTACTCCCTTATCTCTCGCGCCTTTAAAAATCCGAATTCAGGGGGATGTAAAAATATTAAAGTAGGCAGGCCCATTAATTTAATCAGAGCACACAACGGCGGAAAAATAGATAGTGACAAGAATTTTTTACACTTTTTTTATAAAAGTATGGCCCATTGTCTAACAAAAAACATTCAAGAACAAATTTCAATTTGGAAAATTTAACTAAGTTTAATCAAAATTCTACACTTTTTAATCCGAATTTTTATAAAAAATTCCGATTTGCAGTTTTATGGCCTATTAAATTTTAATATTTATAGTAAAGTGCGACGGTGAAGCTGACAAAAAATAGTGGCAATTATAAGTATTTATTGAAAAATTTATGCTGGTCTTTTTGTTATGCGAAAGGCTTAAAATTTGAAAAATTTCAACATAATTATAAAATTCTTAGGTCAACATTAAAAATATTTTTTTAAGATAATAAACGCAGTCTTTTAACATCTTTGTTAACACAACGCGTTCTCCCTATGTGTAATAAACTTTAACAAATAAATATAGGTATTAGCGCTTGTAGTGGTTTTCGCAAAAGACTTAGAACTGGAGTTCCGACGTATTCGTTCCGACGAACATGACTTCGAAAAAATGATTTAGAACTTGTGACATGGATATTGAAATCAAATAGAACCTATTCAAACCTAGTCAAAGTCTGCAAGCATGTACCCTAGATGTTTATTTCAAGATTTCTGTTTTTATCCATTTATGTATTGATTATATAATAATGGAAATAGATAGTAGATTCACTCAACATAAGAGATTTCGCTTCGGTTTTTCAACAAAGCACAGAGAAGAAAATGACAAATAATTTCTTTCAGCTTGGTGAATTTTATGCACCACTTGTTCAAAGCCCAAATATATTGGCCGAAATCAATTTATGGAGAAGGTTCAAAAACTGAATTTTACGCACTACAGAGCTGTGACAAAAAGACAAATTCATGCAAATCTCCCGTTCCCACTTCTACAGTAGAACTCCCCTTTTTAATCCTTCTTCTTCTTTAAATGTCGCCTAACCGTCTAAACGATTTTGGCCTTTGGCCATAGCTAGCCACTCGTTGCGTCTTTCTGCCAATTACCGCAAATTGGAAACGCCACGGGATCACAAATCGGTCTGCACTTCGTCCTTGCATCGGAACGGGATCTCCCTCTTCCTCTGCTACCATCGGTGGGTGCCGAGAAGAATACCTTCTGAATGGTGTCAGTGTCCGAGCTTCTGCACCATAAACCTCATTTATTTTCGTTCTTCGAAAGAGGACTTCACTTCTCAATTGCCAACTCAGGCAGAAGTAGAACTTGTTTGCGTAAGTGATTCATCGTTGGATTTCTAGGCTGACATTATTGTTGGTGTTAATGCTGGTTCCCAAATAAAAAACTCTAAAGAGGTTAAAAACTTATCTACGTAACTCTACCGGAGAAGTAATTAAAATACTGATGTGTACATTATGCTTTACAATTGTTGAATATCCTATCTTATTTATCCCTTCTCTTTATACAAAAAGATTAAAACTCGCTTTATAAGTAATAATATTTTCTTCGGGACTTCTTTATTTTCCTCAATACAAGGTTATGAAAGCAATTTCTTTTATATGAAAGAAAACGCTATAGCTCTTCGAAAAAAAAATTGCCAGAAATCAGCAAAATGTGTCATGACCTTAAGATTGACTGAATTTAATAAAGTGCAAAAAAATCCCAAAGATTCTGAAAGAAATTTGAAAATTGCTCTGAATCTTCCCGAATTTCGCGTACATTTTTAAAACCAAATTCATTGTGTGTCTCAAAATTTTTTCATCCCCCCTTCCCAAAATCTTGGCTACAGCACTGCTGTACACATACGAGGTGTGTTCAAAAAGAATCGCGAATTTTGAATTTTCGCTGGTTATGTATATTCGAATTTCGAATTTTTTGTGGCGTTATGTTGGTACTCATGTCTCTCACTTATGCCGACAAGCTCGGCCATTTTGAATGTTCAGTTAATTGTTGACAGCTGCTTTGCTTGCACGTGTTTTGGATCGTCTTCGATTTTTACCTATTTTTTTACCAAAATTGCTCAATTGTGACCAAAAACAGCATCGCATGAACATTGCTAATGAGATGTTAAACTCTGTCCGCGACGACCCAAATTTGCTCCAGAGGGTCATAACTGGTGACGAATCCTGGGTTTATGGTTATGACGTGGAAACCAAAGCTCAATCATCTCAATGGAAGCTGCCACACGAACCAAGACCGAAAAAAGCGCGCCATGTTCGGTCGAATGTGAAAGTTTTGCTGACAGTTTTCTTCGATTGCAGGGGCGTGGTGCATCATGAGTTCTTGCCACAGGGAAGAACGGTCAATAAGGAATATTACCTGCAAGTTATGCGCAATTTGCACGAAGCAATCCGCCAGAAACGCCCGGATTTGTGGAAGAACAAAAATTGGCTTTTGCACCACGATAACGCCCTGCTCACGCATCGTTGCTTGTGCGCGACTTTTTGGCCAAAAACAACACACTAATGATGCCGCAGCCACCGTATTCCCCAGATCTGGCCCCCTGTGACTTTTTCTTGTTCCCTTAACTGAAGAGGCCCTTGAAAGGACGACGTTACGCTTCTCTTGACGAGATAAAGACGGCATCGAAGGAGGAGCTGAACAAGATACAAAAAAATGATTTTTTGAAGTGCTTCGAAGATTGGAAAAACCGTTGGCACAAGTGTATAATATCTCATGGGGATTACGTTGAAGGGGACAAAATAGATATTCATGAATAAATAAATAATTTTTGAAAAAACACAAAATTCGCGATACTTTTTGAACACACCTCGTATATATATATGATATTACACAACAAAGTTCAAGATTTTTGAATGACAAGATCTTTGTAAAATAATGCTTACATTTATCGCTACAAAGATAGTTACATAGAATAAAGATTAGTCTATCCTCGCCTGAAATATTAGAGTATTAAGTTTCATCGACGGTCATACACTGTATCTGCAGAGTGCACGTTTAAACAATTTCACCATGCGTTGTGCTCAGAGAATTGTCAAATCTTGACCCTTTTTTATACCCAGCGTGTACTAATACACAAGATATTATAGTTTTGGTCATAAAACAGTGGTTTGTGACGGTACAAAATAATGGAGATAGATATAGAGTTCCAAAGTTCTTAGAATGACCAGAGGAGTCAATTAAGACATGTCCGCCCGTCCGTCTGTCCGTCCGTCCGTGGACACGATAACTTGAGTAAAAAGTGAGATATTTGAATAAAATTTGGTATACAGGTTGCTATTTAAAATGGGCGAAATGGAACCATAATCACCTCCTTTTTTTTTCTTTGATATTGTGAACAAAGTGTAAGTGCGTCGTAAAAAATTTATAAAATGTTTAACTAGGAGTTTTGCAGTGAAATTGCAACTAATACGCCAAGAAAAGGCAACTATATAGTGCAAAATATTGTTATTTACCAATTCAAGTCCTGGTTTATACATTAATGCACCAAAAATTTCATATTTTCAGGTGGACGAGCAAAGAAATTTTCAACTTGCGGCAAATGGAGTGAAATTATATTTTCTAAATGTTTAGTGGTATAAATATGTATTTATAGATCTAATTGACTGTTGTGAACGTGAAAATTGTGTAATTTTAAATTATATTGAGCATTAAAAACCAAATCTAATAATAAACCCAATTGTATTGTCATTGTTAGCTATATATGTAGTTTCCATCATTCATACCCATTAGGCCTGGCGCATGTTTGCCGTACTCGTAACCATTAGCGATGGCATGTGTTTGCATTATACCTGACTGTTAGCGCTAATCAAAGTTTTCATTATGGATAATGAGACTAAAGAGTGCAGACAGATGTGGTTTTACATGCGCAAGAAAGGGATGCCGTATACTGTACGTGTGCACACCGACAGCAAACACGTGGTTATATTTGGCACACTGCTCTTCAGAAACGAATTGAGAAAAATAAGCAAAAATAACGCAAACGCAAGTCAGACCGAGAGGTTATCTGACTTACCATATAACTGGTACCTGTCTAGTAGGGACATTAATGAAATTTGGTATATTTATTTAGTTGATCGTCCTATTGATGATTTTACCAAATTTTTGGAAAAGGGGCGTGGCAACGCCCATATACATATGAGTGAACAAATTTTCAAACTTCGACTGTTAATAACCGTTTATGGTAGAATAATGAAATTTGGTAGGAGGTATACTATGGTTGTGATACATACACCCATAGAAAATAAGCGAAATCGCTTTTCGAACGCCTACTTTCCATAAAAGTTATCTGAAAAGGAGGTTACCTCAGTTTTCCTATTCTTTATACGATTTTTGCAAAATTTTACAAAGTGGGCGTGGAACGTCAACCGTGTTAGATAAAATTACGAAACTTGATACGAAAAATACTATCTACGTTTTCTAAACTTATATGTAGCATATGCGGTAACCAACGGCGGCCGCCGTGGTGTGAAGGTAGTGTTGCCGGCCTACCACACCGAAGGTCCATGGTTCGAGCCCTGGTACAGGTAACATCAAAAGTGATTTGAAAAAAGTTTTTCAAAACGGGGTCGCCCCTCGGCAGTGGTTTGGCAAACTCTCCGAGTGTATTTCTGCCATGGAAGGCTTCTCAGCAAAAATTCATCTCCTTTGTGGATGCCGTTCGAAATCGGCAAAAATCTGTAGGTCCCGCCAATTTGTAGGAAAAACTCAAAACGGCACTTCACAAATTGGAAGGGAAGCTTGGCGCAAAAATCTCTTTGGAGGTTTATGATGATATACCTGTTGTATATTGCGCCACACATTTATATATTTTTTTAAAATTAATTTACCTCTCAAAACTCATAATAATAATAATAATTCCCAAACGGATTACCCTCCATATCCCGCCAGCGTGCGCGAGGGGCGCATCCGCATAGCGCGCTTTCGTTCGTGCCGAGTCGTTAAAAGGGTTTGGTTTGTTAATAGTCGAGATATAAAACTGCTCAGCTACAGAGAAAACCTTATCAGCTAAGTCAAGTAGATATAGGACAGATTACTAATTAATGAATAATTAGTTAACAGAAGAAAGTTATTGTAAATTAATACAAATATCCAATAATACGAAAACAATTAGTTAAGAAAGAATTGATTTTTTTATTCTGAAAAGCGGGTCCGGTTCAAGACAAGTGGTTTGAAATGCCTTGATGGACGAGAGGGTACATTGAAGTTCAGTCCGCTCAGAAGAAACCCTCCGACTTGAAAGGGTGTGAAGATTAATGAGTTTTAAGCGACTCGTATACGGTGGCAGATTATACAAGGGATCCCAATGAAAATCTCCTAAGCCAAGTAATAAAAGTTGTTTTTGAACTGATTCGAGGCGATCTACATGGACCTGGTAACGCGGGTTTTAAATTATAGAACCGTATTCAAGTATAGGTCTGACTAATTTAGTAAAAAGAACTTTAGGGACTAGTTCACTAAATTATCGGAACGCCTATCTACCCCAATATTTCATGGAAATTGAACGCTCTACAAAAGAGGTCTTATTTATTTTTTTCACTGATCGTACTATTAAAAAGTTATTGAAAGTCAAAGGTTGAACTAGTTTTGAAACAAATTAAGTTTTGTTTAAAATTATATAACTTAATGAAAAATAAATATTAGCGAAAGAATTTTATTTATTTGTATAGAAAATTTGTCGTTCTCCAAAAAAGGTCTTCCATAGTTTTTTCATTTGTCTAACCATTAAAAAGATATTCATTGTCAAATTTGAAAAAATTAAAAGGAAAACGTCATACAAAGCTAACTAAACTTTTATTTAATACTTCTTTGCTAACGTCCACAACACAATAATGTTTCACAAGTGTCCCTAGATAAATTAAGCATGTGCGTTTGCTTCTTAAAGTACTTGTATAGCAGTTTTTCTATTATCAATGAACATCAGGCCCCCGTACATACATTATAATATGGAATACATTCAAATGTGGAGTAAGGACACTTGTGAAACATATTTTTTAGGTTTTTGTTGTTGTTTCAAATCAGATAGGTTAAGCAATGTAGCCTGTTACGCACTATTCCACCCAAACTATGCATTTTTATTGCCGTTTTTATTTTAATTTTTCGACTTTGACAATGAATATCTTTTAAATGGTTAGATAAGTGAAGAAGTATTACAGACCTTTTTTGTAGAACGACAAATTTTCTATACAAATAAATAAAATTCTTTCGCTAATATTTATTTTTCATTAAGTTATATCATTTTAAACAAAACTTTATTTGTTTCAAAACTAGTTCAACCCTTGACCTTGAATAACTTTTTTTATTCAATTATTATACTCTTTATTGTGCCCAATCGGCAGTTTTGGTAAAATGCTGAATTGGCATAATTTACGTACCTGTCTAGGTAAGAAAATGTTTAAGAAAAATATTAGCTTCGGTAAAATACACACAGTCTGCCGCTCATTGGCTCTTAGACTATTAAGTTAGTAAGTAAACCTCCTTTTATGTGTTTTTCGAAATGTTCGATATCGGGTCACAAACAGACATTATATTAAAGTGGGAATATTTATTACTCGACTTTCTTGAGTTTTCGCATATGCAGTGTGGTATAGGAAGTATAATGTAACTTATTTATATTATATTGTTATCACACGTATTTCAGAAATCAATATATTTTTTGATTTTTTAATGATATTAATTTGGAAATAGTATACCAACAGAATAAAATTGATATCTGATAATAGATGTTAGGGAAAAATTACAACGATTTGCTCAGCGATGGTATGGGAATCGCTTTCATTTTTCTCTAATATCGATTAACAAATACAACAAAAATTACAAACGATCACTGCTCCAACAACAATTACCTTAACTTAAATTGATATCACCAAAGATTTTGCATATTCTGTATTTCTATCTATCTCCTTTTCATTAAACTTTTATAAAGTGATTGAACTTATTTTTATTGGGTTTACATTTTCCAACAATCATTATTCTAGCGAAAATGGTTTTAAAGTGAATAACACTCGAAATTGAAAATCTGTTCATTAATATGTGGGCGGTGCCACGCCTTACCATTTTAACTGCTTTTGACAATGAAATATCATATTTTATCATTAATTTGGCAAACGAAAAAAAAAGCCGAAAGAGCCCATTTGCACTCACTAAAAATGTGAATAAAAAAACACATGTACTTACGACTAAATTGCTTTTGCTCTAAATTCATAACGGTACATTCCACAGCTACGAAATTTTGGGATGCTAAGTGATCGATTTTCATCAAAAAGCTAAAATCGAAAATAATGGCTTTTACGTCTTTTATGGCCCCAGGGCTCGATATATTCAAAGAAATCTATATACATATATACGTAAACATAGATTTTTCTGACCTTTGAAAATGAATGAATACCCGAGTTGCCGTATTCTTTTCTAATTGGTCGCCCTGGTATATGGTTGAGTCTGGTACATTTTCTGCACTAGATTTTAATTCAATCAAACAGTTGAACTAAAAATATCAAATTATATTTAAAAATTTTCGACAATAATAAACTGGGCTTTTGTTGTCAAATCAAAGAGTCCGATTTGAATGAAATTTGGTGGGGGCTTTCGTTTTATCATAAAACGAATTTCAAAATTTCACTTTTTTCTTGTTTTGTAAAGTTTATTGTTTCGATATTTAGGTGAGGTTGAAGTGGCTGCCTTATGCCAGTATCAGAAGGCCCGTTGTGATACCACGTAAAGACATCGTTACACTTCCTCTTAGAACCAATTTGAACACCTAATGAAGGCCATCAGGTCCTTGATGTCATACCCCGCAATTTGGGGGATGCTATCCAGAAAGGGGACTCCCAGGCAACGCATACTGGTGCCGCTAAGTGTTGGGCAGTTGCAGATGAGGTGTCCCACACTTTCTTCCTCTTCGTCGTTCAAGCAGCTTATACAGGAACGTCGACAGGGGACACCTAGCCTCTGCGATTGCCTCCCAATAAGGTAATGCCCAGTTAGTAATTCTATTAACTTCAAAATATCAGCACTTTTTAGGTTGTAAACTTGTCGATATCTCTTTGGATCCCTTTTTGGCTTGTCGGTAGCTATATTCGTTTAGCAGTAGCCTGCATGTGGCAAGGGTATACCTAAGCTCATCTGCCCTTCAGTTTCCCTCAATGTACCTGTGTCCCGGGACCCACTTGAGTTACACACAGTTCTGTTTGGCCATCTCTTGGAGAGACCGGCGACAGCTTAGTGTTTATTCAGAGTTGAATGAGTGAGATCCAAAAGATTTAATGGCGGCTTGGCTCTTGCCAAAAATAAAGATTTTCTTGCCGATAGATTCCTGTCCTATCCACGCCGTGCCTCCCATGATTGCAGAGACCTCAGCCTGGAAGACGCCACAGTGATCGGGTAGTCTGAAAGAGAGTTCTTGGTCACACTCCTTTGAGAAGACCCCTCCCCCGACCCTCGCATTTTATGTAGAGCCGTCAGTGTATGTGGATATGCTACCTTCTGCACCGTAGAACCGATCCGACCCCACCCAATCCACCCTACTGGGGATACTTACCGTTAAGTTACACTCCGAAACTGTAGTAGTCGCGCAGTGATCCGTACTTCCGGGAAGAAAACTGAAGTTGTTTAGTATGCTGGAATGTCCCTTGATTCGTGTGTTCCAATTGGGCGATTCCCGTAGGCGCACGTCGCCGCTGCTCGGTACCCTTCTATATTTAGACAAAAAGAAGGCCTAGAATCACTTGGAGACCCTCGCTAGGCATAGCTCTTAAAGCTCCACCTATGCTAATCATGCTAGACTTTCCCTAACAAATTCAGGTTTAAAACTTTGCCCAAAGCAAGACACCATACGATGACCCTATAATGCAGTATGGGTTTTATAATGGCGGTATACAGGGTGGCTGATGAATTTTGCTACATTAAGAAACTCAAATAATTTTTTTTCAGTGTATGGAATTCATTTTTCTTTTATTCATGTTAAAGCTCATTAAATTTTATTAAATATAGCTTAATTAGTTTTAAAAATAATGGAATTTAAATGCCCCCCATGCTCGTCGATGCATGTGCGGCATCTTACCAAAAAGTTGTTCATTACTGCTTGGAGAGTTGAGACAGGAATAGCCGCAATTGTTTCTCGAATGGATTGCCTTAGTTCATTCAAATTTGTTGGTTTTGCTTTGAAGACTTCCTGTTTGCAATAACCCCACAAGAAAAAGTCAGGTGCAGTAAGGTCAGGCGACCTGGGTGGCCAACGGAATGTAGAGTTTCTGGATATCAGCTTATTGGGAAATTTTCGTCGCAATTCTGTCATAACAGGTTGGGCTATATGAGGAGCTGCACCATCTTGCTGAAACCACACAGAGTTGAAAGAAATTCTCATTCGGCGTAATTCTGGATAGAAAAACTCTCTCAACATGCTCAAGTAACGGTCTCCAGTAACCGTAACGGTGTGACCGTTTTCTTCGAAGAAGTAGGGCCCGACAATGCAGCGTGATGAAACTGCACACCACACTGTGACACGAAGTGGATGCAATTCCGTCTCATGGAGTATCTGTGGGTTGGAAGCACTCCATATTCGACAATTTTGTTTGTTTATGTTGCCGTTTAAATCGAAATGGGCCTCGTCGGACATGAAAAGACAGTTCAACATGTTTCCATCCTCTTCCACCATTTGAAGCATCTTCTGGCAAAATTCCAAGCGAATCGGCAAGTCTGCAGCGTTCAGTTTGTTGGCCATTTGAATTTTATATGGGAATAAGTCCAAATCTTTGTGCATAATTGACTGTAATGACTGTCTGCTTACACCCATTTAAGCAGATAAGCTTCTTGTCGAAACACGTGGATTGTTTTGTATGGCAGCAGCTACAGCAGCGATTGTTTCCTCCGTTCGAACTGAAGGGTTTCGATGGTAAGGTCTTCTGTTGACTGTCCCATGCTCGGCAAAATTGTTTACAAGTCTTATTATGGTCCTATACTCTCTTTGAACCGAAACTACGGACTCCAGTGCGTGATAGCGGCGGACAATCCAAATTCTTGTTTCAGTGTCCCAGTTATCCATTTTTGTTAAACGTAAAAGTCAATCTGCAAAATAAAAAAAAAATTTACCAGATTCATTAAATAGAAAAAAAGTTATTTAATTTTTTTTTGGTAGCGGCTTTCATTAGCCACCCATATCCATTTGCATATAATTGCACGTGTACGAGTACATCTATGTCGTTCTATCTTAAGCACTTTTAAAAGGAGATCATTTCGCTGATATTTTCTCTTGTGTGTATTAAAAATTCCAAAAAAAAAATTTATTTGGGAATGTGAATGTGTTGGGAAATAAGGAGGGATTGCACAAATGAGCTAGATTTTTTTGGCCAAGTACTCAACATTGTCAAGTAGTGTTATTTTATATAACGTTCCACAATTAATTCTAGCTTTTATATGTTCAAATTGAGTTAACTAGAGTTTAACCGCTTAACATTGTTGAGTTAACCTCGGGTTAGAATTCATAAGGCTGTCTGTGCGTTGGGTAGTAAATATTTATCAAAATAGCTAAAATAAAATTGTGAATCGGTAGTTAACTGTGGAATGTAAGGTAACTCGGCACTGTGAAACCTTGGAAAATGCCGAAGTTTATTTTTTTAATCAAGTAGTTTCCTAAATATTAAACATTTAAACTTACCAAAATAGGACAAAAGGGAAAAAAAAGTAAAATTTTGAACTAGCTAAAAATTAAAAAATGTTTTTCTTTGGCAGACCTTCGTTTTATGATAAAGGAAACTCCCCACAAAATTTCATTCAAAATGGACTAACGCTTTGACGTGGGAAGACGCATTAAAAATCATTATATTATTATAATAAGACGCATCGCTTTTGCTCGACTACTGTCCTAAAACGTTTTAAAGAGTTGAACAATTAATGTCTTTTTTCGCTAGCTTGCATTGCCGGTGCAATGCTTTAATGAAATTCAACCATTCACAAGGATAAATTTTCTCGTCAGTCTGTTTGCATTTAAATTTAAAAATATTTTGCTCTTGACATTTGTACGGCTATTGTTGTTTCCAACTTGCCTTTTGCTTTGATAAACTGAACACACTACTTAGTATAACGGAGTACAAAATTCGTCTTACCGGCATATCTTCAGTGATTAATTAGCTTAAGTGCAGCTATACATATGTACCAAACATATCTATATATGAAAGTGAGCAGACGTTTTCATACGTTTCTTATCACATACAACTCATACTTGTTTCTGTGTCAGAACCCTGCAAAAAACGGAAATCCTCCGTTCCATCATCCATAGAATACTCCTTAAGGAATATCAGAGTACTCCAACACTTATCCTCATTCATATAAAAAAGGTGGTCCAATTTACATCGTGATGTAAATCAACTCAGTTCATCGTTCTGATTATTTCCGTATACCTATTGATGGGTCTATCTCTTCTTTTTCTCATACTTACAAACATTTCATGTTCATGAAAGGTATGCAAATCAAAAAAGATATATAACTTCCCTTTTGCAGTGGGGTATAAACAATTTGCCCGGATATTTTGCTTGTGTGTTATCCGATTTGCTTTATTTTTGGCAGGAGTATACTACAAACTATTGAGAAGCAACTGACAAATTTTCATTGAAATATCTGAAAATAGCAGAATTTGTATTCTGAAAAGTGGACGGCGCTACGCCTACTTTTTGCGGTCGAGTTTTGCTTAAAAAGCTTATTATGTGTGCAAGATCTTATTGATATAGCTTAAATAGTTATAGAAATATCGCATTTTACATTTTGCAAACAAATTTTTCAGAACTATGTTAAAAAGCTGGGCGTGGCCGTGACCCGATTTCGCCCATTTTTAAAACAACAATTTACCTTTATATATTCAACATCAATTTTTTCCGGAGTTATGGCATAAAAAGTTTTGTGGAATAATCCACTATAAAAAGGGAGGGGCCACGCCCATTTAAAAAAATTTATATTTTTCGACTTTCTTCTTTCACGGACAGTTTGAAAGTGAAATAGAAATTATATAAAGCTTTTGTACGCAAAGTTATTGCCTATTAAATATATATATGATCCTTTGGGAAATCTTTTTTATAAAAGTGGGCGTGGACCTTGACCGATTTTGTCCATTTTATTCTTAAACATTCCTTGTACCTACTTATATAAATATGTGTGCTGAATTTCGTCTCGATATCTTTGAACGGTTTCTGATTTATGATTAATATTATTTCCAGGGACCCCCGATAATGATTATTTTTATATTTTTAATGAAAACAATCAAAGGCTTCCCAGTATCGGAGGACAGTTTAAAGTATATCAACTTGCATGCCCCGTCATGCTCAATGGAAATCTGCATTGATTGAAGAAAATTTAATTGAAACCTATATAAATTACATCTAATCAATCTTTTTTGAGTTTTTTTTATTTTTGCTCGAAAATAAAACTCATGTTTGAGTTTTATCTTTTTTGATGAAAGTAAAACTTAATCCTTGAGCGGTATTTTATCCTTCAAGAATAAAAATAAAAATTTTAAGTTTTAATTTTTTTCACAGTTCGAAAAACTCAAAAAGCCTTTTTGCATGCCAACCTATGTACATATACTCGTACATATGTATGTATGTGTCTATAAATATGTTTTAATTATTGAGTACATATGTTGACGAGATTATACCAACCAATATTTATGATCAATTACTTGCCAAAGGCGCAGCGGCTTTTTGAGTCTTTCGATCCGTGAAAAAAAATTAAAACTCAAATTTTTATTCTTGAATGATAAAATATCGCTCAAGGAATAAGTATTATTTTTGTCAAAAAAATAAAACTCAAAAAATAAACATTATCCTTAATCAAAAAAATTAAACTTGAAGATAACTATTATTGCTGATTTTTATTAAATAAGTCTGAAATAATGATGATTTTTATTAAATAAGTCTGAAATAATAATTATAAAACTCATAACAGTTACGGTCCCTGATTATTTCTAAATTTGACTCGATGAAAAACAAATTTTCTGCCTTAACGTTAATGTTCACAAAAATTGTATGCTTATAAGTGTATTATGTACTGAATAATCACTTTTTGTGTATTTTCGTAAATATTTTATATATAAAAAGTGGACGTGGCTATCATCCGATTTCGCCCATTTTTAATAGCGCTCGGAGATGAGTACCAAGGAACATGTATACCACATTTCATTAAGATATCTCAAAATTTACTCAAGTTATGTTGTTAACAGACGGACATGGCTTTATCAATTTCCCTTTTCCTCCTGAACATTTTGATATGTTAAAGTTAATATCTATCTCGATCCGTTTATGCCGTTACATACTAGTGTTAGGCGAATGAAGTTAATACACCCTGTGTGCGTAGCACTACTAGGTATACACATACAGAGTTCAACTGAGTATAAAATATAAGAAGTCGGGACTTATGATGCCCCTTCAATTCAGAAGCACACATATTTTATGAGTCACTAATGGTTTATTTCTTGTAATACTAGAGGCTCAATCCATAATTACGAAACTTTCTCCTGGGCCCACATAGTTGCAACCAATCCACTCTCCATTTACAGTGTGCGACAAAACTAAAGCACAGAACTTCCTTTACAAATATCTTGCTCGAAAAAATCGTAAGTACAATTTCTATAATGTTTAGTCCTTTTTATTCAGGAATAATACGAGGTGTGTTCAAAAAGTATCGCACAAGCAACGATGCGTGAGCAGGGGCGTTATCGTGGTGCAAAAGCCAATTTTTGTTCTTCCACAAATCCGGGCGTTTCTGGCGGATTGCTTCGCGCAAATTGCGCATAACTTGCAGGTAATATTCCTTATTGACCGTTCTTCCCTGTGGCAAGAACTCATGATGCACCACGCCCCTGCAATCGAAGAAAACTATCAGCAAAACTTTCACATTCGACCGAACTTGGCGCGCTTTTTTCGGTCTTGGTTCGTGCGGCAGCTTCCATTGAGATGATTGAGCTTTGCTTTCGACGTCATAACCATAAACCCACGATTCGTCACCAGTTATGACCCTCTGGAGCAAATTTGGGTCGTCGCGGACAGAGTTTAACATCTCATTAGCAATGTTCATGCGATGCTGTTTTTGGTCACAATTGAGCAATTTTGGTACGAATTTCGCGTAAAAATCGAAGGCGATCCAAAACACGTGCAAGCAAAGCATCTGTCAACAATTAACTGAACATTCAAAATGGCCGAGCTTGTCGGCATAAGTGAGAGACATGAGTACCAACATAACGCCACAAAAAATTCGAAATTCGAATATACGTAACCAGCGAAAATTCAAAATTCGCGATACTTTTTGAGCACACCTCGTATATATTAAGTATTATAACTAAAGCATAATCAAATATATATGGGAAAACCTGGTGTTTTTCGTTATGATGTGGAATTTTCGTAGCTCTTTATGGCAAGTTCGCATCGTGTTGGCACTGAGTGTATTATTTAAGTAAAAGATCTTAGGAAATAATTTTCCTCCCAATATTTAGGATTCATCATTTTCTATAAATTCTCTGTTCGTTTAAATAGCACACGCCACGACAATACTTCAACATTACTAGCCCTAAACTATTTTTTTAAGCGAGTCGCTATACGTTTCAGCACAATGCCTTCCTTATCCACCTTAATGGCATTCCTTTCCCCTTAAGAAATAGGATGAAGGTTTTATAAATATCTTCTTACATGAAACGATCCAATACCAGTTCAATTGTATGAATTGCACCCACTCAAAGTGAGTAAGCGTTGTTTTTAGGCGTGTGAACAAGCTTCTGAGCTTCCTCATATTTTATAAAGCTTTTATTTCACAGAAAATAAGGTTCCTCGTCGTATTGTATTAATCCAATTTAGGTTGAATCTTGAAAACAATAATTTTTTTTCATTTGAAATCAAAGGGGTTGCAAAGCTCTGAAGTGAAGTGATCGGTCTTAAAGAGCACATCTTTAAATGGTTGCACATGGGGTGGATGCCACAAATTCTTTGATAAAACTTCTTGAGGAAACAAGAAGAAATATCTTTAGTCCACGAACGATTGCTCGCTCGTGCACTATCATCTCTCTATAGTGCTAAAGGAACCAGTTGAATGTAAAAACGTTTGTAGTACGCTAAATAACGCCATGCAAAATGTTAAAACATTTTGAAATAGTATTTCCTGATTTCCTTTGATTTAATTTGAGTAAAATTCTTTCGCGAAGTACTACGAAATAATTATTTCCAGCAAATATTTTAGACTTCTACAGACCATCCAACCTAACGGCTAAATAAAAGAACGCGAACCGTTGATTGAAATTTTTCAAAATATATCGTAGTGGTTATTGCGGCTCACGTTTACCACGATTTTGAAGTTTTTACAACACATTTAAGGAAAAACAAGACCTACCTTCATTTCGTGCTTTAGTTTTGTCGCACAAATTTGTTAGTTAGCCTGAAAAATGTAGTTAATTTTTTTCTTGGACCATGAAAACGGTGGCCTTTATCAGTAAAAACAAATAAAAAATTTAAAACCTGCAACTAGAATTTTATTTAATCATGTTTAGCAGAGGGACTTTTCGTGCTTTAGTTTTGGCGTACACTGTATATGAGTCTGAATTGGAATTGCTTTTAAATTGGATGATCGCCATATATATTTTGTAATTAGTCCAGTACTAAACTTCAATGTTTCCACTGTGAGCTACTAAGCAGACAAATGAGGATTTATGAGATTTCTGTCTTTTTTATTCTCATTTAAGACTGTAGCAACAAACTAAGCTAAACATCACATCAACATATGAGTAAAATTATGCTCGTAAATATTAATATATGTACTCGTACATACATATACGAGTAAATATGTGTACACTTAGATGTCTAGCTATTTTTGTAAGATAGGGCGTGAAACCGTCATTTTTATGTTGCAAGTGAAGGGTCTTAAAATATCATAATATATTTAAGCCGACATGTATGAATTATGGAAACTCGTTGCTTTAAAATATTCGGAAAACTTATGAAAGCAAGTTGGAAGCTGACATGTACATATATAAAGGGTGTTTTTTTTAGGGGTATAGAACTTCGAATTGAAATAAAACACAAGAAAATCGTTTTCAGGTCCATAAATTTGGCTTTATTGGAAGGATAATTTTATGCCATTAATGTTTAAATATGATTTCGGGCATGTGGCCGCCGCGGCTGGCTCGAATAAAGCCAATTCTACAGGTCCAATTTTCAACCACTTTTTCGAGCATATGGGGCCGTATGTCGGCAATAACGCCACGAATGTTGGCTTCCAATTCCCCTAACGTTTCTGGTTTGTTGGTGTAGACGAGCAACTTCACATATCCCCAAAGAAAATAATCCAATGGTGTCAAATCACACGACCTTGGTGGCCAATTGACAGGTCCATTCCGCGAAATTATGCGCTCATCGAATGTTTCCTTCAATAAATCGATTGTGACGTGCGCTGTGTGGCATGTAGCGCCGTCTTGTTGGAACCACAACTCATCCACATTCATGCCATCCAATTCGGGAACAAAATAGTCGGTTATCATGGCTCTATACCGGTCTCCATTAACGGTAGCTGCCTCTCCAGCATTATTGCGGAAGAAGTATGGCCCAATGACTCCACCAGCCCATAGAGCACACCAAACAGTCAGTTTTTGTGGATGTAATGGCGTTTCAAGGGTCTCATGTGGATTCTCTTCACTCCAAATGCGGCAATTTTGCTTGTTGACGTAGCCATTCAACCAAAAATGAGCCTCATCACTGAACAAAATTTTGCGATGAAAATCAGCATCGAAATCAATCTCATTTTCGGCCCATACACCAAAATCACGACGCATTGCATGGTCTCGCGGCTTTAATTCTTGCACAAGCTGGATCTTGTAAGGTCGCAAGCCAAGATCTTTGCGCAAAATCTTCCATAAAGTTGATGGACAAAGCTCCAATTGCTGTGCACGGTGGCGAATCGATTCATTCGGGTCCTCTTCAACACTTTGCTCTACAGCGGCAATTGTTTCTTCGGTGCGCACTGTTCGACGTCTCTGCGGATGCGTATTATCACATAGAGTAAACGTAGTGCGAAAACGATCCATGGTTAACCGAATTAATTGCTCTGATGGACGATTATGTCGACCATAAAATGGACGGAGCTCACGGTAAACTTCGCGAACTGAACCATTATTTTCGAAATAAATTTGCACGATTTCCAAGCGTTGTTCTTTTGTCAACCTGTTCATGATGAAATGGCAAACCAAACTGAACATAAATGACATTAGAGTTGCCAGATTTGACCACAAAATGCCAGTTTTATCTCTATTCGAAAAACAAACCCGTAAAAAAAACACCCTGTATATGTACATATATATGCCGCACAGTGTGGAAGTTAACGCCTTTCCGCAACAAAACCGAACATCTCTTCAACAAAAATGATACTTTCAGATCTAGAAAAAGATCCGCATTCAAAAAAACATTATCTTCAACTCGCATATGACTACAAGTAGTGTATTCCATATTTTCTCCTTCTTTAAAATTAAAAAACAGTATCTTACGGAGTCTTAAAAAAATTCTTAATCACTTAATTTTGCTCTCAAAGTCCATTTTTATTACCACGCATATCTTTGCTGTGCACGTTTTAACAATTAACTCAAGGTAAAACTGGGATTGTTGCCTGAAAAGTGCCTCAAAAATCACGTCGATTTTAAGTTCATTATCGACAGATTTTAACCCATTAATTTTACCATGAATGTGTTGTTTTGTTGCATTTTAGTGGTGAGAGGGTTAAAATATACTAGGAAACCATTTTCCGAAAAATGTTTTGGGCAGTCATGAAGCTGAGAGATCATAAAGAAGAAAAAAGGGAAATCTGCCGTCTTGAAGAATGAAAAAATTAATTCTTATGTAATTCTCACTTTCTGTGCAACCGATTGTTGGTTGGTCAACCTTAACCTTAAAAAATGTGTTGCGTATTTTAAGAGCGCAAATTTACTTTATTGTTATGCAGCGTACACCTTTGTGCACATTTTATCTCCCCGTCGACCCCAGAATTACAACTTTTGTTATCCTAAAATTTTACACTTTCGTGATAGAGATGAAAGGTAAAAATATTCTACAAAATCGATTCATTATAAATTTTACTAAAGATTTGAGCATTTATAATGCATTTCTCTCCGATACACATTTTAATTTATTTTTTCGGCATAAGTTAAGCGAGGGAAGAATAGAACCTCATCATAACTCATCTATGTATGAATTTTATAAATTGATTAACTCACAAAATAGTATAGCAGGTTCATCTGAAAATAACATAAGATACGAAAATTTCATTACATAATAATTTTATTTTGTTGTTGGTTTTACGGTCTGTTCATTTTACGTATTTTTGTAAGTATAACGAGCTCAAGACCAGTTGATAATAATTCTTAGTTAATTATTATTATTTTTGATTAGAGGAAAAATTGAAAGCAACAAACATATACAGGCTATAGTTATAGTACTATTTCGAAAACAGCCACGATTTCTCGTCAGACTAATTCGTATAGTTTTGCTATTTTCAGAGGATCTTGTGGAGATCGAACCCACTCCTCTGATTGCCAGCGCAGCCGCCTGACCCATAGGCTATGCTGCGTGTAGTTTTGCAAGCTGCTTAATTCACGTTTTCCTCTAATTGTTGTTTGTTATCTTGCCAACCGTATACACAATATTTTTAGACATTCTGTCTATATGTAAATCGTGTATGTTGGACTTTGTTTGTGTACATTCTTCTTTCTATTTTTAGAAGATAGTTATTGTACATAACCGCGTGCTCCGGTATAAATGTATTTTGTTGTTGGTTTTACGGTCTGTTCATTTTACGTATTTTTGTAAGTATAACGAGCTCAAGACCAGTTGATAATAATTCTTAGTTAATTATTATTATTTTTGATTAGAGGAAAAATTGAAAGCAACAAACATATACAGGCTATAGTTATAGTACTATTTCGAAAACAGCCACGATTTCTCGTCAGACTAATTCGTATAGTTTTGCTATTTTCAGAGGATCTTGTGGAGATCGAACCCACTCCTCTGATTGCCAGCGCAGCCGCCTGACCCATAGGCTATGCTGCGTGTAGTTTTGCAAGCTGCTTAATTCACGTTTTCCTCTAATTGTTGTTTGTTATCTTGCCAACCGTATACACAATATTTCTTCTTTCTATTTTTAGAAGATAGTTATTGTACATAACCGCGTGCTCCGGTATCCGATCTCCACAAGATCCTCTGAAAATAGCAAAACTATACGAATTAGTCTGACGAGAAATCGTGGCTGTTTTCGAAATAGTACTATAACTATAGCCTGTATATGTTTGTTGCTTTCAATTTTTCCTCTAATCAAAAATAATAATAATTAACTAAGAATTATTATCAACTGGTCTTGAGCTCGTTATACTTACAAAAATACGTAAAATGAACAGACCGTAAAACCAACAACAAAATACATTTATACCGGAGCACGCGGTTATGTACAATAACTATCTTCTAAAAATAGAAAGAAGAATGTACACAAACAAAGTCCAACATACACGATTTACATATAGACAGAATGTCTAAAAATATTGTGTATACGGTTGGCAAGATAACAAACAACAATTAGAGGAAAACGTGAATTAAGCAGCTTGCAAAACTACACGCAGCATAGCCTATGGGTCAGGCGGCTGCGCTGGCAATCAGAGGAGTGGGTTCGATCTCCACAAGATCCTCTGAAAATAGCAAAACTATACGAATTAGTCTGACGAGAAATCGTGGCTGTTTTCGAAATAGTACTATAACTATAGCCTGTATATGTTTGTTGCTTTCAATTTTTCCTCTAATCAAAAATAATAATAATTAACTAAGAATTATTATCAACTGGTCTTGAGCTCGTTATACTTACAAAAATACGTAAAATGAACAGACCGTAAAACCAACAACAAAATACATTTATACCGGAGCACGCGGTTATGTACAATAACTATCTTCTAAAAATAGAAAGAAGAATGTACACAAACGAAGTCCAACATACACGATTTACATATAGACAGAATGTCTAAAAATATTGTGTATACGGTTGGCAAGATAACAAACAACAATTAGAGGAAAACGTGAATTAAGCAGCTTGCAAAACTACACGCAGCATAGCCTATGGGTCAGGCGGCTGCGCTGGCAATCAGAGGAGTGGGTTCGATCTCCACAAGATCCTCTGAAAATAGCAAAACTATACGAATTAGTCTGACGAGAAATCGTGGCTGTTTTCGAAATAGTACTATAACTATAGCCTGTATATGTTTGTTGCTTTCAATTTTTCCTCTAATCAAAAATAATAATAATTAACTAAGAATTATTATCAACTGGTCTTGAGCTCGTTATACTTACAAAAATACGTAAAATGAACAGACCGTAAAACCAACAACAAAATACATTTATACCGGAGCACGCGGTTATGTACAATAACTATCTTCTAAAAATAGAAAGAAGAATGTACACAAACAAAGTCCAACATACACGATTTACATATAGACAGAATGTCTAAAAATATTGTGTATACGGTTGGCAAGATAACAAACAACAATTAGAGGAAAACGTGAATTAAGCAGCTTGCAAAACTACACGCAGCATAGCCTATGGGTCAGGCGGCTGCGCTGGCAATCAGAGGAGTGGGTTCGATCTCCACAAGATCCTCTGAAAATAGCAAAACTATACGAATTAGTCTGACGAGAAATCGTGGCTGTTTTCGAAATAGTACTATAACTATAGCCTGTATATGTTTGTTGCTTTCAATTTTTCCTCTAATCAAAAATAATAATAATTAACTAAGAATTATTATCAACTGGTCTTGAGCTCGTTATACTTACAAAAATACGTAAAATGAACAGACCGTAAAACCAACAACAAAATACATTTATACCGGAGCACGCGGTTATGTACAATAACTATCTTCTAAAAATAGAAAGAAGAATGTACACAAACAAAGTCCAACATACACGATTTACATATAGACAGAATGTCTAAAAATATTGTGTATACGGTTGGCAAGATAACAAACAACAATTAGAAGAAAACGTGAATTAAGCAGCTTGCAAAACTACACGCAGCATAGCCTATGGGTCAGGCGGCTGCGCTGGCAATCAGAGGAGTGGGTTCGATCTCCACAAGATCCTCTGAAAATAGCAAAACTATACGAATTAGTCTGACGAGAAATCGTGGCTGTTTTCGAAATAGTACTATAACTATAGCCTGTATATGTTTGTTGCTTTCAATTTTTCCTCTAATCAAAAATAATAATAATTAACTAAGAATTATTATCAACTGGTCTTGAGCTCGTTATACTTACAAAAATACGTAAAATGAACAGACCGTAAAACCAACAACAAAATACATTTATACCGGAGCACGCGGTTATGTACAATAACTATCTTCTAAAAATAGAAAGAAGAATGTACACAAACAAAGTCCAACATACACGATTTACATATAGACAGAATGTCTAAAAATATTGTGTATACGGTTGGCAAGATAACAAACAACAATTAGAGGAAAACGTGAATTAAGCAGCTTGCAAAACTACACGCAGCATAGCCTATGGGTCAGGCGGCTGCGCTGGCAATCAGAGGAGTGGGTTCGATCTCCACAAGATCCTCTGAAAATAGCAAAACTATACGAATTAGTCTGACGAGAAATCGTGGCTGTTTTCGAAATAGTACTATAACTATAGCCTGTATATGTTTGTTGCTTTCAATTTTTCCTCTAATCAAAAATAATAATAATTAACTAAGAATTATTATCAACTGGTCTTGAGCTCGTTATACTTACAAAAATACGTAAAATGAACAGACCGTAAAACCAACAACAAAATACATTTATACCGGAGCACGCGGTTATGTACAATAACTATCTTCTAAAAATAGAAAGAAGAATGTACACAAACAAAGTCCAACATACACGATTTACATATAGACAGAATGTCTAAAAATATTGTGTATACGGTTGGCAAGATAACAAACAACAATTAGAGGAAAACGTGAATTAAGCAGCTTGCAAAACTACACGCAGCATAGCCTATGGGTCAGGCGGCTGCGCTGGCAATCAGAGGAGTGGGTTCGATCTCCACAAGATCCTCTGAAAATAGCAAAACTATACGAATTAGTCTGACGAGAAATCGTGGCTGTTTTCGAAATAGTACTATAACTATAGCCTGTATATGTTTGTTGCTTTCAATTTTTCCTCTAATCAAAAATAATAATAATTAACTAAGAATTATTATCAACTGGTCTTGAGCTCGTTATACTTATAATAATTTTAAACTATAAATGTTTCTTACACTTCTTCAACATTTTTCCTTGTGTGACTTGACCGGTCAAGTCCAGGACCAGGAGGAAAATATTTAAGTGTTTGCCACCAATTATACCCTCCAGTTTCCAGGTTTAAAATATTAGATGTCTGGTTTGTTCAATCGAAGATTCAGAATTCAAAACTGTACAAGAATCTGAACGCAACTTATTTTGGTTAGAAAGTAGAATTGAACTGGCAAGCATTGGACCGTTCAATTGTCCACTTTGTAAATGAAATACTACTGGAACGAGGTGGCTTACCAATCGCTTTAGTTTTGGCAAAACGACCGCAGCAAGTTGCCACGTAGCTGTGAAATTGTCAGTGCAACGGTGCCATGCCCATTTGATCTTAAAAATCCGAAGAAATTTTACATATTTCTACTCCACCCAAATGGTGGCCAAAGGCATGTTGTTGTTGTTGTTGTAGTAACGACAAAAACACTCCCCGAGGTTTTGGGGAGTGCTGTCGAATTGACAGTCCTTGACCGGATTTGGACCCGGCACGCTCCGGTACTCCCTTGCGGTACTGCCCGACTGTCGTGGTAGCGATTTATGACCAGTGAAGCCTTCTAGGTCATGTCACCCCTCCTTCCGTAAGGAAGGATAAGATGGGCAATGAGAGGTGAGAGGCATCATATCCGTAGATCAACCATCGAGTTGCACGTCATTACCTTTATGCATATTAGTCGCCTCTTAAGACCGGTATGCCTACCTCGGGCATATTCTAAACCCCTAACCCGCAGGGGGATGGCCAAAGGCATAATGGGATTCTGTGCAGACAAATTGTTGATAGGGAAGCCGGTGTTGGCTCGGATTAATAAAGGTTATTATTATGTGTCTCGGCTTAGAAGTATTCCTCTTTTAATTGAGATTATGATACCATAGTGTGCCATAGTGACAATTTTCTTACTTGGGACTTTGTTATGTCACAAAGTGCCACACCTGGGCGCCTAATTGACTTTCTCTCAATTTTGATGCCACATATTTAGTTTTGGATGAGCCTAATCGCATGCTAGATACGGGTTTCGAACTATAAAGCACGATAATAAATAAAAATAAGTTCATTTGAATTGTCGGAACATATAATCACATCGCACACTAAATCAGAAACATTCACATTTCAAAATCTGAAAAACTTTGTGTTGAACGCTTCAGGATAGCGCTCTAATTTCACAAAACCAAGCACGAAAGTAGCTCTTAAGCTAAATATAATTATTATAAAAAAAATCGAATTCAATTATTGGTAAACTTTGGCTGTTTGATGGTTGTCCCGCAAAATAGTCGATCACTAGTGGACACTTGATAATATTTTTCTGTGATTCATTCATTCGATGTCAATGTAATTCATAAACATCACACAGGAAACTTCCATGAAAAAATTTGAAATTAGTAGGACTAAATTTAGAATTAAGAATCGTCGTCCGGCCCCCGAGCAGGCACGTCTCGGGAAAATGCTGTTTGATTTATGCGCTGTCATTGAGATGTCATGTAATACATAAACATCACATGTGATACTGCCGAAAGGGCATTAATGCCATAATGACTTTATTTCACATTCATTGTGGGAAAAAGCCATATTGATTAATATGGCCTTATTTCTCAATGTGTTGAGAAATATTGCCATATGGCCTTATTGCACCCCGCCGGTTTGGATGTGGCCCGTATTAAATGTGACATACATTTCGATTAACCTGCATTCTTAACCCAAAATAATTCCAAGCAGTCTTGATCGATAGCTTAAGTATGACGAGAGGCTAACCGGAAAGTCATTCCTCTGCTAGAGCGTATGGCTCGGAAAAATCGGGGTGTCGCTCATGATCGTGGAATCTGCTGACGTACAGGTACATCGCCACAGATATACTCTAATACATACATATTCAAATGAACACGCTTGCAATCTTCCTACGAAAGAAAGGGTACATTAGATGGAGTGGCTGTCTTTATGTTGGTAGTGGCCGTAGAAATTTGTTCTTTGTTATTTTTAACTCAAAATTCTTAACATTCTGGCACATTTATTTCGTTGTTCCGAATCGCTTTCGAGATATAAGATTTCGTTATGGAAAAAAATCACTTTAAACACTGTGCATCGGTTGACTAAAGCAGAAGAACAGGGAACATAAAATAGGAATGTGCTGACGTACAGGTACATCACCACAGATATACTTTAATACATACATATTCAAATGGACATGCAAGCATCCTACGATTTGATATCCCTAATGGGGAGGTCTAAGCAGAAGGAATTTCTGATTTGCTCTTTTTGTTGGACTTATCGCCCATATGAATTTTACCCACAGTGACTGGTATTTATTATGCTGTGTTTAATAATTATTGCACCTAAACTCGTTTTACCTACGAGCATAAATAACTTATTTATTTGAAAATGTTGTTAACGAATTTCAAGTGTTGCTTCTCAGTCGACGGTTCATGTCCTCCGAAGACAACTCGCATGCGGAACGTAAATTGAGTCTATCATTCACCAACTATCAACTTTCATGCTTTACTAGATATTGATATTTTCATCGTTTCGTCCGATGAGGTGTTTAGCTTTTAGAAGAAGAAGGGTTCCATCCGTAATTTCAATGATTTGATCCAGCCTTCAAACTTTCATTCGAAGGTTTTTTTATTTAAAATTTCCATCAATAAGTTAATCTAAACTAAAAATTAGCCCTTCAGTAAGACAGACTTAATAAATAACTTTAATTGAAATTATTGAAATTCTTTAGTAATATCCGATACATATAATATCATGACATGGGTACCAAAAAATATGACATATCTACTAGGTGCGCCTGAAATAATTCTTCCCTCGAAGTCAGAGTAAAGTATATTTTGAGTTACTTTATAAGAATATATGCTAAATGAAATGATGTCACGGAAAAACAAACATTATCGCCAGAGCCTTTTTTGAGGAAACCGCGAAATAAACGAAATAAACGGGTGTTTTACACGGAAAACTACATTTCTTTTCTCATATTGGAAAAAGCTATATATTCTGAAAGAGGAGCTAAAACTGCATAACACACGTGATTTACTTTTAACATATCATGTCACGTACTCTTGTGAAATGCAAATAAAAATAAATTTTTGGTTACTCATACGCCCCGTGGTGTTAAAGAGAATTAAAAACAAGTGAGGAAAGCGTTCTCTTCGGCTGTGCCGAAGACTTTATACCTTTCATGAATATGCAATACAATACACTTAAAATACACAGCGTTCTCCTGGCCTAAATAGGTTTAAAAAAAGTGCCGACAAAAAGTGTGAATGAGGCATGGTAGTCGACCGTCCTGAGTACCAAAATCCGTTTCAAGTGAAATCGTGACTGCTCGTTTTCGCGAAATATCTCGCTTTAACCCTTATGATGCTCAGCGAAAGGATTAATGTTACCATAAAAATATACTGTTTCTATGACTGACGTTTATCTATAAGTAGGTCAATTTTGAAAAAAAATTGAAAAACTATGACAAAATTAAATAATTTATTCATATTTTAGACATTAATCAGATAGCTCTGCATATGTTATGCAAATGCAATAAAACTATATGCTCCCTTAAGGATTTTTCACGCTGAGCTCGAATCCGTACTCAAAAATGTATATAGTTTTAGAGAAAAGTGGATGTGAAATCCCGGAATAGGTATAATTTGAACTATCGTCCCGTGCTTAGGGTCCATAACCATATTTTGGTTTTAACCCATTTAATGAACAAGGTTTAGCCAATAATATTAGGCATACAAAAATATGATAGCACTTCACAATTAATTTATCTCTCTATCTCTATGGCGCGATATACAACAGGTATATCATCATAAACCTCCTAAGAGATTTTTGCGCCAAGCTTCTCTTCCAATTTGTGGTGTGCCGATTTGAATTTTCCCTACAAATTGGTGGGACCTACAGTTTTTTGCCGACTCCGAACGGCATCTACAAAGGAGACGAATTTTTGCTGAGAAGCCTGTCATGGCAGAAATACACTCGGAGAGTTTGCCAAACCACTGCCGAGGGGCGACCCCGTTTTGAAAAACTTTTTTCAAATCACTTTTGATGTTACCTGTACCAGGGCTCGAACCATGGACCTTCGGTGTGGTAGGCCGGCAACACTACCTTCACACCACGGCGGCCACAATTAATTTATGGGTCATTCCATAAAATTTTTACAACCCAAAACATAGATTTGCCCGAAACAATTCGTTATAGAGGTTGAAATAGTGCATTCGAATATGTTGAAAAAAATATCAACTCATATAAATTGTTATACAAAAATAGTGCCCGCCATCGGCCTTGTATGGTATATTGCATGCTTAGAGCTGAGGTGGCTGTAAACAAATAGTTTTTGCAAAAAAACTATTTCGCTACCCACTCTGAAATTTTAATGACATGTTCTACAAACCGTACACTTATTTTGGTTTAAAAATAAACAACCTTAAGCATGGCTTTTTTTCGCTATTGACTTTTCTTTATTTAAAAAAAAAAATTTAATTTATTTTGTATGAAAAAAAAAAAAAAAATTGTATTTATTTATATTTAAAAAGTGTGAACGATTATTAAGATAACCTGTAAATTTCGTTTTTGTAGGACAACTTGTTTTAAAACAGCAACCCTTTAAAATATGTTCTAACTGCCGTATTTTTTCGCTTTCGAAAAGTTTGAAAAATTATTACTCGAAAATTTCGCATAATACGATAAAATAAAAAAATACGTGTCGATTTGTTTTTCATCCAGATCATAAAAAAAATTGTTTCGGGCAAATCAATGTTTTGGGTTGTAAAAATTTTATGGAATGACCCTTATACAATTTTTCAAAAGTGCTCGAAATCGAAAAATTCGTGTTTTTGCTCATTTCTTAAAAATTTTATAAATTAACAATGAAGTGTCAGAGTATTTTTTTATATCAGATAATACTGGCTAAACCTTGTTCTTTAAATGAGATAAAAATCAAGTTATGATTATGGGCCATAAACATGGGATGATAGTTCAAATTATCCTATTCCGGGATCTCACCTCCAATTTTCTCTAATAGCTGTATTCTGTAAGTCTGTCTCATCTCAAGTCACTAAATTTGAGATTTTTCAGTAGAGACAATTTTTGTGACTTCGGATGATTTCGGTATTCTGTAGGAGAAAATCACAAAAAGTTCACCAAAGAGATGTGGTGAAAGCACACTTGCATACATCTCAAGTACAGCAATTGACAGTGGGTGTATACATATCGCGATAGCCCAGGTAGTAAGCGTCTCGAGTGAAAGACGCAGTCTCGAGCCCAGGATCGCGGACAATTTATTATTTATATTTTTTATTTTATTTTTTGTTAGTTTAATATTATTTTTTTAAATATATAAATGTTTCTACATTTAAAATTTATTATTTTTTTTAATTTTTTTATTTTAACCCCAAATTTTACTGTTTGTGAGCTGCCTAGAACCTTGTCAGCTGGTTCTAGGCAGCTCACATTAGGGACTATTTTTTTGAGACTAGAGATGTGAAACAGCTAGTATTCATATAGTTTTATTGCAGTTGCATAACATATACTGAGCTATCTGATTATTGTCTAAAATATTAATAAACTATTTAATTTGGTTATAGTTTTAAATTTTTTTTTCAAAATTGCCATACTTATAGATAAACGTTAGTCATAGAAGCAGTATATACCAATGAAATCAAAAAAACTCTTTTTGAGAACTTTTTATGGTAACATTCATCCTTTCACTGAGCATCATAAGAGTTGAAGCGAAATATTTCGCGAAAACGAGCAGTCGCGATTTTACTTGAAACGGATTTTGGTACTCTGGATGATGGCTTACCATCATTCACATTTTTTGCCGTCATTTTTGTTAAACCTATTTAGGCCAGGAGAACTCTGTGAACAAGAACAAACTCTGCAAAATTTGGAGTTCTTGCCCTCGGTGTTTCCGAAAATGTGTCAACCAAAGAGAAACATTTGAAAATGCACCTAGGCCAAACTTTTTCATACCATTATATAGGTACGTGTTTCCTTTATCACGTTGCACAATTTGATAGACATTGGAACACCGGTTCTTACAAAATTTACGTGCTTCCGACTACCATCTAAAATTTTCTTAGCTGAGTAGTTATGACTTCCGAAATATGTACATTTGGAATTTGCTACAAAAGGGCCTGGAGAAAAATGACGTTTACAAGTACCTAGCCCAAAGTCAGTCCTGTGCGGCTTGTAATATATACATTTGCAAAATAACTCAAATCATGTATAAAGTGAATGCAAAAGTAGTGCTTTTTTTCAAGCATTCGGACGCAAAATATACTTTGTAGTAAAAAAAAAACATACACAAAACGCAGTTTTTGGTGCTCTTGTGGGTCGCGTAAAATTTTTTTCCAAAGTCAGAAGGATTCCCGAGTGTGTGTTAAAAATTGGAACGTCCGAACGGAAAAATGATTTTTCTTTAGATAATTGTGTGTTTATGATTTCGTTAAAAATCTATATATCGTTTTAGTGTTCAAAATGTGCAAGTATTGTAAGTTTCTGCTTAAATGAGTTAATTGCAATAAAATATGTGCTCAATATTTGATTTGTTGTGAAAAAGTTTATGTTTTCTTTCAGAGAAAAAGCTGGAACGTCCGAACGGGAATGTCCGAACAAAATTAAAACCGATATTTGCCCAATAAAAAACGTCTCAAAATAGATAATGTTAATGTAGTACCAGTCCTTGTTTATTCCTCTATTAATCGCATACACACCATTTTTTGTAACATCAACCAATTCGCAGAATTTTAAGGAAATCATATATCACCCCAAATACGAGGCACGTTTGATCGTGTTTGATAGAAATTTGTGATCCAAAGCCTACTATAGGTTTTATTCTGAAATAGTATGGAGCGTCCGTACCGCTGGAAACACCCATATACTGGTCAAATCTTGATGATTTTCACTAAACACATTATATACGTAATATGTACTGTAGCTGCCCAAACCCCATTTATCGAAATAATCGATTGTATGGGAGCTCTATGTTATGTAAATCCGATCTGGCTGATTTTCATTTGTCACATTACGTACATAAAACGTATGAAACCTACAAATGTTCCTAGCTCGTCAGTTGCAAGATTTATAGGTCAAAACCGGTTTGTCGGAACAATCCATTGTGTGGGAGCTATGTTGTATTGGTCCGATCTTGTTGGTTCCGACAAATGATTAATATATTATCAAATGGCGACCCTATACCAAATTTCATCGAGATATCTCAAAAACTGAGCGACTACTTTGCGTTCAAACAGAGCGACAGACGGAAATGGCTAAATCGACTCAACTCATCGTTCCGGTATATTCATTGGTGGGTCTATCTCTTCTTCTTTTCATACTTACAAACATCGGACCAAAGTTATAATACCATTTCATGTTCATGAGAGGTATAATAAGAAGAAAAAACTTTTCGAGAAAGCAGTTTTATAGAACAATTAGTTTTTGTATAACAAGTTGCTGTCATTAGTTACAATATCATTATACCACTTGCCTCTTAGGCGGTGTAGATCCTCACATCGTTTGACAGCTGAAGTTCAACCAAGCTGACGCTATTCATAGAGTTCGGGCTTAAGTATTGACAATGGCTACGTTGTGCCTACCTACAGAGAAGTATGACCGCAATATTACCACAGTATTAGTGAACAATTTTGTGTTCCACTTTACCAAATATACATACATAGGAAAATTTGTGTGAAGCAAACAATATTATTCTGTTTTGATTAGCCATGTTTCCTGTAGGGCAAATTTCTTAAGGCATTGCGCCGTTTTCACTATTTGTTTTTTGATTGTTTTGATTTCGGTTAAAGCTTTCTTTGGATTTGAATTGATATATCAAAAAGTGAAGTTACTCTGTATCTCTGAAATTGTAAAATCCACTTTAATAGTGCAGATTGGCTTAGCAATCAAAAAACTGGTTAGCCACTATGGCAGTAAATACGAGTAAACAAATGCACTTACTTAAATATTTCCCAAAAGTTGATTAAAAATTCCAAAGCATTTGAAATGAAGAATGATTGGTGAATACCCGACCGTTCAGTCCGCCTGAGTTGATGAGCATATTTTCGTAAAGAAATTGCATCTTAATTCTTAAGATGAATCCTCTTTTGAGTGATGTGAGTTGCCTTTGATTAATACAAACAACAGATTATTTAAACGAAGGGTAAAGGAATAGAGGAATCCAAGAAGCATGCAATTAAAACTGAAACGAAAGCTGCTTTTTCACATAGATATGGATGCTAGGTAATTATTCCCCATTTACCTTGAACACTTTTGTTTAGCTCTTTTCGAAATCGAGGAAATATTTTGTTGAAATGTATCTTGTTCAAAGAGAAAGGATTTTAAGAAAAATTAATTTGGTAAGCACAAACATAGTCACAACTGTTACATAGTGTTGGGTTATGGTACAGATGTTAGTACGCTGCCAGAGCAAAGGCAATACTAACCTTCAGTTATGCTTATAAGCTTGTTTGCATTGCACTGAATGCAGCTGCTTAGTGCTTAAAGTATTTTATTTATATAAAGTTATGTTGCCTTATACCACTATACTTCCCAATGCCGCACCCTGTGATCACATTGCACTACACGTGACTTCATTGCTCCAATTAAAGTTCACAGCAGAACTTTCGCTGACGCGACACACGCGCAAGCAATCAATAACAATATCCAATGTTTGGGAATTGCAATGCAAGCATATTGGTCAACACGCGCAACCCAACGATTGCGAAATACCGGCAAATGGTGGTAACTGCAACGTTAGCGATTAGCTTAGGTTAAGAAGTTAGCTGGTAAGAAGTTGGTATTGTAAAAATCAGTTTTAATCCGAACCGCAATGAATGCGGAATAAATTATTTAGCGACCAATCGTGTATTTTACTGATATCGGTGAACAGTTGGTTCACCGCAACTTTAATGTTTTAAAAGCCCGACTCGGTCAGGGCATAAGTGGGATATGCTCAGTATGTACCAAAACGCCTGCGGGGCTTAGAATATCCGGCCAAGGACTGTCAGTTCCACAACACCCCCCAAAACCTTTAAAGAAATCTTGATTACTGTGAAGCGGCCAACCTGACGAAAATTTGTATTTAAAACTTTTTGGTGAGAAATGTTTTTCCTCCCATTCTAGTATACATTCATAGTTGTAACTGAATAACAGGTGCGTACTTATTTATTTCTCACAGCTTAATTAATATAGATTGCCAATTAGCAGTGCTTGTTGGTCTGAAGGTTTTAAATCATACCAACACAATAATAGTCCCATTTGATTGCAGAGTACAGACATAAGAAGCGCAAAGACAACATCGATACGTACCAGTGTGAGTTTCGGCAACTTTTTGTGCATGACGTGTGCTGCTGTATCGTATTGTAATTGATTCGTATGCGCTGCTAATAGTGCCCTTCAAATTGGAACTGTTATACAGTAGTAATTTAGGTTGCGTTTGAATTCATTAAAATTTTAACATTTCATCGTTTGGGAGCTATAAGGTTGACAACTGCATTGGCGAATCTTTAGGGGGGATTCATATAAGCCTATAAAAGCCCCATAAAGCTTATAAAGCTCGTAAACTTGTATGAACATATACTTGATAAAATGATGTATTTACACGCTTAAAAGGCAATAATAACGTTAAATGAATTCCCTTTTCATAGTAGTTACGATCAATGTTTTGCGTCTCAAGTTCCCTTGAAAACCGAAGATCCCAATTCAATTTTGTTACGGCGGCAACGGTTTGGTTTCTAGCATGACTGGCGCTATTACGTTATAGAACCGCGAATTAGCCCCAGCTTCATATTTGCGGTATCAGCAAAATAACTTAACGCGGAGAAGTGCTAATCAGGACCAATATGCATTTATATATGTACATACTCTTCTTGCAGGCTCTTCAAATTTATTTTCCTACTTTCTGTTTGAATAAATGCTTTAATTACCATCAAATAAAATTTTAAGCCTACAATTATCTAAAATATGAGAGCTACAAATTCCGAATGTTAATTTGTTTGACTGGCTTTCCATATAAGTTGTGTTAATTAAAGTTGAAATGTATAAAAATTAACAAAACAATGAAATGCAATTAGACATTTTAGCCAAATATTTTAGGTTAGCTTTAGGGCGGCTTTTATGCAAATTAATAAAATGTAATGCATCCAGCAGAGCATAGTATGCACTGATTATTTGAATGACTTGTTCCCAATTCATTTGTTCATAGATTTTAAAAAACAAGGATGGACATTTTGAAAAGGTGCCAGCTTTCGGCTTAACAATGTTTAAGGGTAAAATATTTCGCATTTTTTTATAACTAGTGATAGCCCAGTGGTTGAAAGTCAACCACAAAACCTAATTTTATTTTAATTATTTGCTGTTCTTTGCATTCGCATTCTTTCCCTTCCTTTCTCTGCTGTTCCGTTCTTTAGATATTTTCCTCTTCTCAACTGTCCACTTCCGTGTCTATTTTTAATTTATTTAATTCATAGCAGATCTATCGCTTCATCAATTGTATACCTTATATGTATAGTTTGCATTTATATTACGATAAGATGCCTGCGGTTGTGCGAGGCTTTGTAAAGCTCCTAAAAAACAACAGAATACTCAGCAGTAATGGCAAAAAGCTAAATACGTAGATAATAGATAGACGAATTTTGTCGATAGATCATGCTCTGTGATTAATGAAGATGCTCCGTTACAGAATAAATTCTTAACGGCAACCAAAGAGGAAGCGATCCAAGTGTAGAAAGGTTTTAGATCTTCTTTTTTTTGCAAAGCACTTTTTATAACGTTTCCTATACGTGAAATGGTAATGTTAGAGAAATTTTAAACTAAAATCCATTTAAACTTATTTTCAGCATTCTGTTTGTTTTTCGGCTACAAATGTTGAAGCACAACTATGCCCCAAATTTCTGTTAGTAAACCAACCTTAGGCAACCAATGGATGTTCGGCAATTGCCAGAACATTTAAAGTCTAATAATTGCAGCCCCTTTAATAATTTCAAATCTCATAAATTGACTATAATTAGTGTGATTAAAATTTCAACATCAAAACTCACCTGCATCGTGTCTTTGTTGAAGGTAAAATTTTCTGTTTGCTTTTTGACGACATTAAAAAAGGTTGTCTTTAAACTTATGCGTATTATATTTTTATATTTTTTATGCTAAAGGAAGTTTCCCAATGGCTTAGGGAATTCGTGACAGTATTTTTCTGAATTCTTTTGATTTCCTAACGGGTACAGCCCGTCAAAGTAGATTTAAAATTTGTTACAGCTTTTGCGTAGTGCTTTTCCAATTATACAATTGCTAATGAAGCATGTAATGCACTCCCAATTTAGTGCAATGCCCTCAACTATGCTTCTGAACTTAATCTTGTGAATTATTGTAGATTTTAGAAAACAACAGCAAAATATATTGACATAATTAACGCCCCCCATATATTCCAACTTTTATGCTCCATCTTCTAATCAGTCCATCCACCACAACGTCAACACCATAACACAGAGACGTTTTGTAAACCACAAATTCCAACGACAGACAAGCACAATTAATTAATTTACATCCATCCGCTGGCGTTTGTAGGTGGGGATTAGGTCACCCTACGAATTCGAAAACAATGTTAATTGTGATTTATGTATTCATGTAGAATTGCACTTATATACGTACAAACATGCCAGACATTTTGTACACCTAACTGTATTTCCTAATGCACGTGAGTATGCCTTCTAGTTCCTCTAGCAATTTGACTTTTGCGCTGTTTAGCTTTGACCGATGTTAGGGGAATGAGTCGCATATAATGATGTAGTTGCTGTACCTTGTATGAGAACCAGTTCCAGCAATTATTTTATCCTGGACCAAAATAAGAATTGGCGCAGTACGCCTAGTTCTAGGAAACGTGTAGACTTAAAGTTGTGCGCCATTAAATTTTGTTTATGTGGCTTTTGAAGAGATGGTTCACATGGTGCGGGGTTTCCACCGATCCTGCTGTAGGTATTTACGGATTCCATCAGCCAGCTCGATTAGTGGCTTCTTGAACAGGTACTTGCTATGTAGAGATATTCTAATGCATATGCGAAATATTAAATATTAAGGAAATAGTTTATTAAAAGACGACTGGTAATCTTTTTTCTCTGCTTTTCGACCAAATAAATTTGTCTCACTTTTACTGAATACATATCTTTTCTGTCCTCTCCCAGAATTTTGTTTCACAAGCGCCTTATTTCAGCACTCGATTCAAAAACTTCCTATCGCGTTGTTGAAATTATGATCCTACAATAAATCTCAATATAAAACATTCAGCGGCGCTATAAGGAAAATCACTGTTTCTAAAGTGGTGCGATTGTAGTGCATCCGGAACACATTTTCCTGTGAGTAGAAATCGTGCCCCTCTGCATTACCTTTTCTTTAGTCTCAAGCTAGTTGAAAATTCCATATCTAGTACATTTATCGATACTAGCTCGATGGTTTCCAAGCTCACAAAGATGAATGAATGGTGAAGGTCTAGTATTTGGTACGGCAACTCTAGTTATGAGCTAGAAACTTTGGCCAGTTAAAGGAAAATTGGCGTTGGAAACGTTGTATTACAGAATAGTGATAGCGGTGCTATGAAATTTATGGAGCTAATGTTGGTAGCATGGCTGTGAACATGTTGTAGAAAAAAAACTGTTCGTTATTCTCAATTTAAACATATTTTGGCACAACCCTCTACTTGTTGGATCTAGTTCGTCCCGCCTCCCATTTTCGATGGTTTAGAGCCTATACGTTCTACCTAGTACTTATTTTCTTAAAAATGGAGTAAACGCATTTGGAGACAAATTTATTTCATGATCAACCCATTTCAATATGTTTTTTATAGAGATTAGTACCTCTGCAATCCCGTTTTACTCTGCGCTTTTTAGGTTTCCGCATAATTTAGGTTGATATGGATACACATCCCTAGGAAATTATGGGTGTATTTATATATGGAGAGTTTTACTTACCAACCGTGTGTATTTATTAATTTAGGTCAATTAGTTTACGAAATGAAAGGTGATATGGAAAAGATATATATAAAAATGAGTAGAAATCCTACTTAGGAAACTTTAGCTTGTGATACGACGGAAAATAACTTTAGTCTGATATCTAGATTGGTCTATCTCATCTGATTCTCCTACATGAGCATGAAATGATATACATAATAACTTTGGTCCGACGTTGCAAGTATGAGAAGGAGAAGAGATGGACCTACCAATAAGCACACCAAAATGGTCAAGGAGATGAGCTGCATCAAGTTATCTATCTCCGCTTGTTTAGTAATTTAATTATCGACCTCCGGACCACTGCAATACATAGGCTCCATACAAACGATTATTCCAATAAACCGGGTTTGCGATATATATCATTCAATTAAAAAGGTAAGAACGTAAAATTTTGCACAGTTTGTATTTATTGTAAATAACGATCGGACAGTGAACATCATGATGCGTATTCCTTCAAATGAATAAATTTCTGTTCAATGCTATAAGATATCTGTTGGAATAGGACGGCTTCTAGTTTCAGGTAGAAAATGTAATTTTTCTAGCTTACTTGACTGATCCAGGACTCCATACTCGGTTGACATTACTTAATTAAGTTCTGGGCTGCAGATATTTAAGAAAAATTGATAGGAGGGATATTATTATGCCAGTAGAATCCAAATCAACAGTTTTTAGAATTTTTTTCTGTCTGGATGTTTGGGAGCGGATCACTCAAAAACTGCTGGGTACAATTGAACGCAACTTTCACCGTTGAATTACTAGACGTCTTACTTAACTTATCCCTTGTATCGATAAATCGGCCAATATGTGTACCAAGGTGTACCAATATGGGTATAAAACGAAAGGAGCTAATGAGTGCTGCAATAATCCACGTGAATAAGTTCCATTTCTCGACGGGTTTCAAAGATACGATCATTAATATCGGACTCAGTCTATTATAAGACGCAGCGAAGCGTGGCCGGGCATTCTAGTTGCAATTTAAAAATACGGTGAATCAAATTAATTTGCATACTTTTGCAAAAAACATTCCATCCTATATACATACTCATGTATGTTCGTTCGTTCACTATATTTCTCGTCCACTCCTAAGTCACACATTTAATGACTTTTAATGCTACTACAAAAGTTTTGACGCCCACCGGGGTGTTGTTTGTATGTGCTGGCCTAGTATACCGAAGGACCCAAATTCAACGAAGATCTAAAATACTTTTAAAAAAAATTCCACCACGCTGACACTCTGCCATGAAGAATAAATTCTATTTTTCTAGGAAAAAAAAACTAAAAGGTAGGTACCACACAGCAAATTGGAAGCGTAACACTAACATCAGGAAACCACTATTGCAGATTATGGAAATCAGGCAATTTGTTTTTGCATAAAAATTAAATAAGTGAAGCGTTCCTCTAAGGGCATTTTCAAACTTTTTAAATGGGCCATCGGCTAAATTACCAAATCAGCTGGTAAGCAAATGAAAGCGACCTCTGGGTATTTGTTTATTTATGGAAGAGAAGTAAAAAGATGTCAAATATATACATACGTATTGTAGTATCTTCATATTTATTATACTATAAGACCACATTTCCATAATCGTGTTAATATCATTAAAATGTGTAACGGAAACAACACTAAAGCGCGTACACACATTTAGTCTTTTTATACCCTGGTGAGTATAAACGAATTTACATAGGTACAGACTCATATATTTATATTAAAGTGAAGAAGACACGACAACTTGAACCAAGCTTTGAGACTTCTTATTGAAAGTTGATATGCAGGGTGCTTTTAATTAACCTTCCACTGCTATTTAAAATGGTCGAAATCGGATGGTAGCTATATACAGTTCTTATACGTCGAATATCAATGTGTCGAAATACAAAAACGTGATTATTCAGTACGTAAAACACCTATAAGGACCAATTATGCGTGGACATTAGAATAAAAGCACACCTTTCGTTTTTTTTTCACTTTTAAGTGAGTCTTATAATTAATAATAACAAATTAAAAGGAGTTAAAGATATATTACATTTGTCACATTATTAACCTTCTTAGTAGCATTTCGCGGGAAAAAATTTTTAAAAGATTTTTAAAAACAATCATATAGAAATACTAGTAAACCTGGCCCGCTTCGATGCTTCTCAGAACTAATAATAGACTGAGTCCGATTTTGATCATTTGGGATATAATGATACCAGATAAAATATAAATGGCTTATTGCAGCACTCATTGTCAAATTTCGTTTGATACCCATATTGTAAATACTAACACATTTTGGGTCACCTTGGTCCACATATCAAGCTATATCTCCGAAACTGGCCTAGATATCGGTACAAATAACATCTTGCATTTTAAGTTCAATGTGTAGTAATGCAATGGTGAAAGTTTCATGCGCGACCAAACATACATACAGACAGACAGGTAGACACACAGACAATAATTTTAAAAACTGTTGATTTGGCTTCTATTGGCTTAATATTGGTGCCTCCTATCGATTTTTTTAAGTATCTGCAACGTACAGACGTCGACCTTTTACAATTTTATTATATGTAGAGATAATGGGCAATATATCTCCGTTTATTAATTTTTTTATCAAGTCGTTTTTATTTCTAAAGTGTCTGTATTCGGTAGGGAACTCTGATAATTCATATCGATTCTCGTGAACACGACGAAATTGTTGACAGCATTCTTCCAAGGCGAGACACGGCGTAATTAATGATAGACTCGATAATAAGGCTGGGATACATATTAGAGCTCTACATGTTTTACCTTTTTAAATATACTCATTTTCATGTTCACTTGGAAACTACTATTTCAAAGCTTATCGTTTTTAACACTTTCTTTCTAAACGTGTTGCTTTTCTAACTACAGTGTTTCCGTGTTCAGGTAGGTCTGTGTTGCCCGTTCCTACATTCATTTATTACATCGAATGGCACACGAGCTGCGATCAGCAGCTTTCTACGAAGAGGTGCCTGGTTTAAGTAGCGGGACAAGTAAGATCACAAGTGGTTTGAAAAACTGTGGGGAAAACTGTAGGCAGCACAAGATAAATTGGAAGAATATTTTTTCCTTAATCTGCTCACAAAAAAGTATTATTATTATTTTTATTAATATGGTTTACGACGCGGGTTTTGTATGACTCTCCTTTAAATTGAATTTTATTTGAAGTTTAGTACACTTTATATCGACTACATCGCAAAATAAATAGGGTCATATATACGATTGCTGCGATTACTACCTACATTTGTACTTCTAAAACTTCTTTTTATATTAAAAACATGCGATGCACCCAAATAAATTTTAATTGTAAGGCTGCTATAGCAGCGGTCAATGAAACTTGTTAAAACAAAGCAATTGAGTCAACAACTTTTTCAATTTCACGATAGAGTACACAATTTCACTTTTAAGAGTGGTGGAATGCCCGCAACAAATTCTCTGACGTTCAAAACAATGTTTATCTGCGATAAATATAAATATTTATTGGATAAAGCATTTTGAATTTTCAATGCAAACATAAATATTTGTTTGTGATTCAAGTAGGTAAGTAATTTTGTGTATAGTAAGATCAATTTAATAATTTTTATACGTAGTAGTGCTACGCACACAAGGTATATTAACTTTAGTCGCCTAACGGCAGTACGTAACGGCATAAACGGAGCGAGATAGATATTGACTTATACATATCAAAATGTGCAGGAGGAAAAGAGAAATTGATTAAGCCATGTCCGTCCGTCCGTCCGTCTGTCTGTGAACACGATAACTTGAGTAAATTTTGAGATATCTTAATAAACTTTTGGTATGGGGGGTTCCTTGGCACTCATCTCCAAGCGCTATTTAAAATGGGCGAAATCGGATGATAGCCACGCCCACTTTTTATACATAGAATATTTTCGAAAACACAAAAAAAGTGATAATACACCTATAAGGATAAAATTTGGTGACTACATTGAGATTGAGGCATAAAATAAATGTTTGAAGAAATTTTTGAAAATGGGAGTGGCACCGCCCACTTTTGATTAAGTCAAATTTAGAAATAATATTAATCATAAATCAAAAACCGTTCAAGATATCGAAACGAATTTCAGCAAGCAGATTTCCAGGTATGCAAGGAATGTTCCAGGAAAAAATGGGCGGGATCGGTAAAGATCTACGTCTACTTTTATATGAAAGATTTTGAAGAGGATCGTAGATATATTAAATAGGCAATAACTTTGCGTAAAATAGCTTTACATCATTTATATTTCACTTTTGAAGTTTCCGTAAACAAAAACACAAAACTTTTTGTGCCATAACTCCGCCAAAAATTGATTTGTCGAAACGAAATTTGGTGATAATGTTCTTTATACAAGGTGGCGTAAAAGTAAGCTTCCGATGTTCAGCATATCGGTTGTGGCACGTGCAGTGTGTGCTGTTGCACCGTCTTGTTGGAACCACATGTTTTCCAATTCCAATTCATCAAAGAACTCGTTAATCATTGCTCTGTAGCGCTCACCATTCACAGTAACCGTTTGGCCCCGACCGATTATTGGTCAAATAAATAGTCAGCAATATTCCGCGTTCTGGAGCAGTGTAGCGTAACATTGTTTATTAACGTGTATTTCGCATGTGTTTACTACACAAATGTCAAAACAGAGCTGACTTTAGGGGCCAATCGCAAAATTTATAGCATTTTCTGATAGGAGGATAACTTTTGCGCCACCCTGAATAAAGGTAACTGTTTGCTGTGAAAATGGGCGAAATCGGTTAATGTCCACGCCCAGTTTATAAACATAGCTCTAAAAAATTTTTTTGTAAAATTTAAAAAGCCATATTTCTACAACTAAGTAATATCAATCAGATTTTGCACACATAATAAGCTTCTCAAGAAAAACTCGGCCGCAAAAAAAATTTGTCAATTTTGAAGAAGTAGGCGTGGCGCCGCCCACTTTTTAGCATAAAATTTCTGCTATTTTCAAGGGCAATCGCTTATAATTCGCTCTTGATATTTCAATGAAAATTGGTCAGATGCTTCTCAGTAGTATGTATTATACTCCTGCCAAAAATTAGCCAAATCGGGAAACACACAAGCAAAATATTCGGGCACGTAGTTAATAGCCCACTGCAATAGCGAAGTTATACATCTTTTTTGATTTTCATAAACATTAAATGTATGTAAGTATGAGAACAAGAAGAGAAAAGTTCACTAAAACGATCAGCACGATGAGCGGAGTCGATTTCGCCATGCCGGTCTCTCCTTCCGTCTGTCTGTCTGTCCGTCTGTCTATTTGAACGCAAACTAGTCTCTCAGTTTTACAAAAGAATGCTGAAATTCGTTGTTTGCTTTCGCCATTTTTAATATACTAGCAAACCCGATAGACGTTGTTTTGACGTTTTTATACATAGAACACATCTATCATTAACTTGAACCAAATAAACTCCTAACTATACCGAACTGCAGCTTTATATAACCTGGGGGCTTTTCCAAAAGCTATATGCAGACTGTGTCGTGCCCAGCGAACTCCTGAATATATCGTGAAAGTTCAAGAGCAAAACAAAATACAAAATATGTGAGCGTGGCACCGCCCACTTTTCCAAAACTATATATTTTCTATGCTGTACCCAGTGAACCCAAGTATATATTGTGAAAATTTGATATAGATCGGTTGAGTTCTTTGGCGCCTATGAAATACACCCTTTTTTATATCTATTTTTGTTACGCACAAAAGGTATATTACTTTGTTCGGTATAAAACAATCGAGATATATATTTATTAATGTTCAGGATGAAAAGTAAAATATCCGGGCAAGTAGTTAATACCCCACTGCAAAAGCGAAGTTGTATATCTTTTTTGATTTTCATACTTTTCATGAACATGAAATGTTTGTACGTATGAGAAGAAAAGGAGATAGTCCCATCAAAAAGTATACTGAAATGATCAGGAGGATGAGCTGAGTCGATGTAGGCATGTCCGTCTCTCGATACGTCTATCTGTCTGTCCGTCTGTCTATTTGAACGCAAATACGAACTGAAAGTATTAAAATAGACCTGCGTAAATTGGGATGACATAATAGATCACTACTAGATATATAATCTTCGGTTCCACCCGAACTTAGACTTCCTTACTTGTTAAATTTTATATTTCTCGGAATCCTTAACAACATGTCTCGCAAAAATGTATTGTAAGAGCGAAACAGTACTGAATAATCACATTTTTTTTAAGTTTGCCCTACATAAAAAAGGCAGGTCGATTAGATCCTCAGATTTCATTCATTTCAAATAATGATGCATACAAAGTTTCAATAAGATAACTCAAAATTGGCTGAAGTTCCCTCGTTCATAGACGGGCAGGCTTAACCAATTTGTATTTTTCTTTTGAACACTTTGATATGCATCAGTCAATATAAATCTCGATTCGTTTAGTGATTACGCCCTTGAGTTTGGCGAATAAATTTAACCTTCTTGTCCAGCTCTTCCCTTAAGAAGGCATTACAAAACAGGTTCTTGGCAACAGCAAGGCATGTCCGCAGCGGTCCACAGATAGCGCTCCCCGTGCCACTTCACGAGAAGCGAATTCATCAAGTCTCTGGCGGCAAGTCCCTCTAGACCCCGGAGAAAAGCTTCCGGAAGTGATTCCTACTCCTTCCTTTTTCAAATGGGAACATTAAATCGGAAAGGTTCATTTAATTACATTATGAGCTAAGCAAAGCGTTTTACCCATTTGTAATAACTTGATGTATATTATAACCTTATCTCTTAAAATTTGTTTCTATGGGCATACAAACGTCGCAACTGTTGCTGACTTGAAAATCCCATAGAGGCACTTAAAATTTCATTTTTTTCGGCTTTTGTCCCTACTTTTTGAGATGTTTATTCCTATGGTGAAAAATTGTTTGAAAACTTTAAATTTTGACCACCCTGTAACTCTCGAAAATTACCTATATCACATATGTAGGTAAGTTGCCGTTTCATCGACCGTCCAGCTGTATGTATTTACAACTGTAATAATTTTACTATTTCATTGACACCTGCTTAGTGGGAAGGTCTCACGATACAGCAGCGAATTACATAAATTAATTTTCCCTTAAAACATCTTCACAGAACTTCGCTATCGAAAAATATTTGGTGCCAGAGTTTGATCTCTCCTTCAGTAGTGTTCATTATGACCTCTTTTAACTGTTTCATAGTTTGTACCAGCGTTTCGCTGGCATATCAAAGCGTATACGCAAAACATTAATTTTGATGTTTTAGTGAAACTTTTTTGACTTCACCATACTTTGACCTCAACGGCCATTTACAACGCCATAAAGCTTTTAATTTATTAGCCTTTTCGTGAAGCAGTTTTTGACGCAAATGTGAATATGGTTTTAAAAGCTAAGTATCAAAATATACAAAAAGTGTAATTAATCCAATTTTGCAACCGCGTAATCCTATCATATTTTATATATACAGATGATTGTCGTAAATGTCTTCACAATTGTGGTTTAGGAAATTTTTTAATATTTTAGACAAATAAAAGGAAATTCGATAGGGTAATGGGTGGTGTTAACATCGTGCAGGCATTGTTGTAATATTGGGAGAAAAATTAAAACGAACGTGAAACAAAAGCGTTAGCATAAGGTATAACTCATAGGAAACCACCGGAGTTGTAAATGTCATGTTACAGAACAATTTTTCTGTATTATATTTCAAGAAGGGAGTTCAATGTTTTCAATGAATCTCTCTTTTACAGACAACTTCCAACAATCGAGAAAAAGTCATTCACCACCTGGTTTTCAGCTTAGTGGGGGCATTCGCCTTCCTCATAATCAACATCATAATTTGTGGCGTTTAACCACATAGGCGATTCTCGGCGTTGCGTATCAAATCACGCCAGTTATCCCTTTTCATCGATAACTGACGCTAATTGAAAACACCAAGGGAGTTAAAGTCATCCACCACCTGCTTTTCCAACTCTGTCGAGGCCTCCCCCTTACTTTGCTATCAAATTCGGGTGTAGATAAGAAAACCTTCTGACCTGGAACTTCTTTGTCCATTCGCATAACATGGCCAATCCAGCGGAGTCTTTTTGATTTAATTCCCTGCACTATGGTCAGATCTGCTTAAAGCTCGTACATCGTTAAATTTCCTTTGATACTCCCGTTAATATCCTTTCGAATATTAAGGGCCATCTCATCTTTTTTCGACACTGCCCATGATTCCGAGCCGTACATGAAGGAATGTACGATGAAAGACTTCTAGAGCGTGATATTTGCCCGTCGAGAGAGGACTTTACTTCTCAGTTGTCTAATCATTCCAAAGTAGCACTTCCCAGCGGAGAAGTGAGTTTGCAGTCCTTCCACATAATGCATTACGAAACCCTTACAAGTGCTTTATTACCATCTATTACATTGTATGCTGACATGTAATGAAAGAATTTCTATGATTTCTGTTTAAACTTCGTGAAAGTTCGTCTTTGCTCTATTGCCGTACATTCACACAGTTATTCTATTACTAGTAGAGAGGTATGTAATCGGCTTTGTCTATAAAACGGCCATGCTTATGGGAAAGTAATATTGGTTTTAACTGATTCTTGAAGGGAAACTGTCTGCAAAGTGTTGGAGAAGTATTGCATTTTGTAATGTGAATTTTCGCCGCTGGTTTGTTGTCAAGGGTAATTCTTCGCTGGATTTCTAAGCTGGCATTATTGTGTCGACCTCCCAAGCTCACTTACGCTTTCTTTCCCAGCTTTATTGTTCTTGTGGCTATTGTTATACTGACCAATGAACTGAGAGGTGCTAAGTCAACCTCCATTAAGAGATTATACATGAAAGATAATGTATTTCCCGATATAAAGCAAAAGTGCAATAGAGACTACTTTATTTAAAAATTCGATTACCCATACGAAGAACAGACAAATTTTTTTATTCAATTGAATTTTTGGTTGTTAATTTTTTTTTCGGATAATCGGTTTCAAGGAGTTTGAAAGAAATTAAACTCTCTACAAAAAATATGTATCAAATCTAATACAGAAACTATAAATTTTTGCGTTTAAAATCTGTAAAATTTACAGAAATTCCAATTTTTTCTCAATTTAAATATAATAAGGTATTAAGCTCGGGACACATTTTGCTGATTTTGTAAATCTTTTTCTAGTTTTTCTTCCATACAAGCTTGTGAAAGCCAATCAAAAAAAAGGAAATAAACTTTTTTTGCTACACCCTAATGTATATTCAACAAGCAATTGTCAGTTCATTTCACTTCATATCTTTGCAAAACTTACTGATGAAACTGTAGTCCATTCCGAAAGAAATTGGCATTTTGGTTCTTTGTGCAGACTATAAATGAGTGGGCTTTTAAAGATAGAACTTTCATTAATTATTTAAATGGTCTCTTTAAGAAATCATATACCAAAAACACTGCCATTTATTTTGCGAATAGAGTGGAAATGTATTGTATATTCGGTGCCTTAAGAAAATGGATGCTGGTTTATGATTGTTTGACAGAGCAATGCCCCCAAATAACTTTCAATTAGTTCTCGAAGCGAAAAGTTGCATCAAGTGTTTTACGTTTGTTATCACCTTCAATACGAATCAAGAGATAGTTCAGTCATGTTTGCCATAGATTCAATTTTCGCAGATTTGAAAAATAAATCAATAAATTTTTACAAATAACTGCGAACTTGGTTGAACTAGTTTAGGTAGTTTAATTTTAGTTCAGAATGTTTAGATGTTACACTCATTGCCAACAGCACTTTGGATACGTCCATGGCGCAACCGAGGAGCCCTTTTTCGAATGTCGGACAAGGGATAACATACACCGTGTTGATGGCGTCGTGTTTGCTATACTCTGGATATTTTAGAGAAGAATATATTATCAAAAAGTCTTTCGTAAATGCTGTTTCTCTTGAAAACCACACAAGAATATATCTTATATTAATTAGTTTATGAGTTTTTGGTAAAAGAATTTTTGGCATGTGAAACGAGTACTCTAAGTTAAATAAAACCTTCTCAAAATATATGCACCTTAAGTCTGAAACTGAATGAGAACTAGATTGCGACTGAAGAAATGTTTTGTTCAAGTTGTATATAAACTGGAATGGCAATGTTTGACTTTGTCATGTCGATTTTTGTATATTATTTTACAAATTTAGTTTTGTGCTTTTACAATTAATAGAAATCAAGCAACAGATAAATTGAAAGGGGAATGGGAAAATTTAATTTTTGTTATTCTGGAGCGCGTCTTTATGGACTTCTACGCAGAGAAAAGTTGGATCATGCTAATGAACAACGAAAGGAAATAAGAAGAATGAAAGGGAGAAGACGGTGAACAAGTTTTAGAAAAGTATTCGAAGTCTATTGTTAAATAATATTGATGTTGGCTTAAGGACAGTAAGATATCTCTATAAAACTTAATGTATGTATGTATGTACGCCACTTGAAAAATGAAAGTGTTGGGAAAAGGCCCTTGCATTTATGCCTTTTAAGAACTTTTCCATTTTCAATCGACCTCTAGTAAATGGCTAGCAAGACGGTAAGGCTTACATTTCAGATTATGCACACAAGTTTGAACAAAATTGGTTCAAGCGAAGGTCGTGGAATAAGAAATGTGCAAACTTGGAAATCGATAGTTTAGTTGTCAATTAATTTGCCTAATAAAACTGTATTGAGTTCGTTGTTCTCAGGTTCCCTTGAACGCAGTACTGCTTCACACCAAACCATTCAGTTTGATAGTCAATTCGGGAAGGTTGGCTCTCTAAGACAATTGAAAATACAAGTATGTAAAGTTGCCGACTTTCAAAGTTTACAATAACTGGTAAGTGGTAAACTCTTCTCGCGTACAAGAAACCAGAAACGCTGTCGAAAAACATTAGCGCTTCCAGCCAAGCTGATTCAAAGAATGAAACTACCCATTTAACCAAGTACGGAGTGCCCCCAGCTAGGAGCGAAAGGGGACTCCCAAATTACTCCCTCGCCGAAGCGCTCCAAATACGCAGTGTAAACCCTCCCAAGAGGAGTGTTTTAGGATGAAGAAGTTTTCTACTAATTCAGAAATTTAGAATTTTGGAAGTCACAAATGTTCTTTATTTCCAAAAAAATTATTATATTTTTTTCCAATTTAGTAATAACAAGGAAAGCGCAGTCTGTTGCTATGCCTTTCATGAATACGCATCACGGTTTTAAATGTCCGATCCTTACTTACAATAAGTACAAGCTCTGCAAAATTTAATGGACTCTTAATTTAATGATACATAGCCCATGGAGGCTATGCGATGTATTGGTCCAATCTTGAGGATTTTCACTAAACACATTATATATGTAATAAGTACTGTAACTGCCAAATTTTGTATTTCTCGCTCTTAAATTGCAATAGTTATAGCCCAAGCCCCATTTATCGGAGTACATGATTGTATGGGAGATATATGTTATGTAGGTCCGATCTGGATGATTTTCCCTACTCACATTACGTAGAAAATGTAGAAAACCTGCAAAAATTTCAAGTTTCTAGCTTTTTAATTGCAAGATTTATAGTTCAAAACCCGTTTATCGGAAAAATCGATTGTATGGGAGCTATGTTTTTGTCCGATCTTGTTGGTTCCACCAAATGATTATTATATTACAAAATGGTCAACGTACCAAAGTTCATCGAAGTATCTCAAAAACTGAGGGACTAGTTTGCGTTTAAACAGAGAGACGACGGAAATGGCTAAATCGACTCAGCTCATCGCCCTGATCATTTCGCTATGCTTATTGGTACGGCTATCTCTTCTTCTACTCATACTTACAAACATCGGAACAAAGTTATATTTCATTTTAACGAAATTAATACATTTACCTTTAAATAGCTATTTTTAACTTGCATACGCTCCTGTTTTAACTAAATAAATATTACACAAAAATATACTGTAAATTTAATCGTTTTATTTTGTTGTTTTTCCGACAGGGTGAACAATTGATGTATATTGGAACGATTTTCCGTCATCCCTTGTCAAATTTGGGTTTGAGACTAACCGGTTTCGGCGTTGTGCCATCATCAGTGTCGATTTCCGTTTGTTGTTTTTGATCGTTTGCTGTTTTGTGTCTATTTGTTGTACCTGAGTGATTGCCTTGTTTTTTGTAAACTAATCTTAAAGGTTCGAATATTGTGTTGGAAACAGTGTTTGTCTGTTCGTGTATTATTCTACGTCGAATGTTTTTTGTTTGTAGATCTCCATGTTTTCGAGTACGTTCAGACGTCACCCTTTTGCTTGTACATGTAGGACCTTGACTGTTTTTTTGATGTTTCCGGGGGGGCATTTATTCTCCACCATGTGATTCGCAAAGTTGGACTCTGGTATGATGGTTGGATTCCGTGTCCTTTTGTTGGAATCTCTAATGTGTTCTCTGGACCTCGTTCTTACTTGTCGTCCGGTTTGTCCTATGTAACTGTGCTGGCATTCACAAGTGAGCTTGTATACACCATGGCTGCTAAACGGATCTTCTGAGTTAGTTTTGGTTCTTAGCTTCCGTCCTAAATTGTTCGATGCTTTGAACGCTGTGTTGATGTTGTATTTTTTAAGGAAATTTGCTAATTTATGTGTTGTCCTTCCATTATATGTCATTTTCGTCCAAGTTTGTGTAATTTCTTCTCCATTGTTTCATTTTTATTCTCTAAGGTTTCTCCTGAGTTTATCTACTAGTTCTTTTTTATATCCGTTGTTTGTAGCGATGTTATATTTTATTCCAAGCTCTCTTCTATATGCTTCTTGTGTAAGAGGTGTTCTTTCCAATCTATGTACTAAGTGCCTTAGCGCTGCAAGGTTATGTATTATTGTATCGGTGGCCGTTGGTTTCCTATATATGGCGTAGTGGAATTTATTGGTAGCTTTATCAATACTTATTGTGAGGTCCAGATAATTGATTCCTCCGTCTTTTTCGGTTTCCATTGTGAATTTTATGTTCCCGTGCTGCTTGTTGAGGTACTCCAGTACTTGCTCTTCGTTGTTGGTAGTTGAAACGCATATGATATCCTCCACGTACCTAGCGTAAAATAACACTCATAATTTGGAATTCAATTCCTGTATATACTCTTTTTCTAGGTTTTGCATAAACGCTTCCATAAGAATAGCCGATGTTGGGTTTCCCATTGCAAGTCCGTTTGTTTGTCTGTATATTGTATTGTTGAATTGAACATAGTTTTGACGTAGAGTGGTTCTTACCGTGTTCGTGATTTGCGTACTTTTTACTTTATCTTTTGTATTACCTAGTATTATAGAGTTTACTATGTTCAATGTCTCTGCTAGTGGTATTGATGTGTATAGATCTTTTATGTCGAAAGATACCAATTTGCTGTCTTTTGTCGCTTCAACGGTCCTAAGTTTGTCTATTAGCTCAGATGTATTAGTTATGGTGTGTTCGTTGCAAACCGGTTTGTCTCAAAACCAAATTTGACAAGGGATGACGGAAGATCGTTCCAATATACGTAAAGTTAATCCGTCGTTACCTTGTTATGATTTAGTGGAAGTGATAGGTAAGTAGACGAGTCGGCACGGTGTCTCATAGGATCATCTAAGGAGGCCGTAAGGAGCCATTTTGGTGATGAAGTGGAGCTTTTTCGGACTCTCAAATCGCTTACTTGAGGAGTCCGCTCGAAGCGTTTACAAGCAGTAGCGAATACATGAAGAAATATTGGACATGCTTAATTTGCCCGAAATTCAAATGCATTTTTTTAGATTTCCGTAAAATTGAGATCGAATGAAATATTTCTTATATCCTTTTGTCTAGCGTAAAATGTAAATGTATAATAAGTATATTCTCTTATAGTAAGGAAGTATAGTATATATATCATAATTTTTATGATTCATATATTTAGTCAATAAATTGTATTTGAAACAGCATGTGGAGCTCTTTGTCCACCCCTTTGTAAAAACACACTATAGACGAAAATAAGCAGTAGAAGTTCTAGATCACGACGGAAATGTCCTTAGTGGCATTTCCCGACTTAAACCCTTATCAAATACCGACGCTGATACTTGGTCTGCGATTCTGTTTAAGCATTCAAGATTGGCAATAAAAATGATATCAGCAATTATAGGCCAATCTCAAAACTTTCCGCCACGGCAAAGCTCTTTGAATGTATGTATTATTCAACAAAAATTACTCATTTCTGTCAAGAATATTGTGTGTCCAGAGCAGGGCCGCATAGAGCCAATCCGGGCCCCGAGGATTTCGCGTTTCTTTCTCTTTGAAATCGTGATTAGAGTACTGTCAATACTGCTTTGCCTTGCCGGGCCCCCAAAAACCTTCCTGGCCACAGGGAAATTGCCCTGAATGCCCCCCCCCCTCTCCGCGGCCCTGGTCCAGAGCAGTATGGCTTCTTTCCTGGGCCGTCAACTGTTTCTTACTTAGCTATTTTCTCTTTAATGACTGCATCGCAACTTTTCAGTCAGGATGTCAGGTTGACACGGTTTATACGTATATCTCGAAGGCATTTGATCGGGTTTGCCATGTAATCCTGATTAAAAAACTTGCTGCTATGGGTTTCCATTCAGCGTTTTTGAACTGGATTAAATCCTACCTGCTCTCGCTTCTCTGAAGTAAGATTTTGGCTTAATGCGGATGATCTTAAAATATATTCATTTATCAATAGCCTTCACGACTCTGAATTGATGCAACTAGAATTGGATAAGTTTAGTAAAAAATTGTTTTCATATTCCATTTTCGAAACGTGTCGATATCATTGATACCTCATATCATATATCTAACTCACCTCTGTCGCGTGTAACTGAAATCAAAGATTTGGGGAGCAATTTTTGATTCAAAATTTACTTTCGCAAGTCATATTAATTTATGCATCTCAAAATCGTATGTCATGCTTGCTTTTGTTAGGCGTCATAGCTCTGATTTCACAGATCCTTATAAGCTAAAGCTCTTATATTCTGCAAATGTGCGTTCCAAACTTGAGTACGCCTGTTTCATTTGGGCACCGTTGCCATATTCGAAGAATTGAACGGATCTAGAAAGTATTCCTACATTTTGCCTTGCGCAACTTACGCTTCTCGGACCCTACCCCGTCTTATGATGCGCGTTGCTTATTGATCGGCTTAAAATCATTGCATAGCAGAAGAATAATTGCGCGAAATGCTCCAATCACGAGAGTCTTAATTGAGTTCAACAGAATTTCTAAATTTTTGGAGATAGATTTTTCTGGTTCGAAAGATCGTTTTTGAGCACTTTGAAGACTTTTTATAAGTAAAGCAATAAAGTAATTTGTTATTTGATTGGTTGCTACGTTCTATATGTCTACTTAGCCTATACGATTTTATACTAATTGGCTTAGTAAAAAAATAAATAAATAAAAAACATCCAAACTTTCAGAATATTTTTTGCAAATCTGCTTTGTCTTCCATCATGGTTGTTATATTTAAGGCGTAGAGTACAGCAGGTGTGCTAGCAGATGAACGTAAATTCGGTTATAATAAAACTGATGGCAGATAATTTTTTCATTTAGATTACTGAGCAGCGGATGTAAGTTTTCATATGCATTGCATACAAATTATATTGTTATTTTCTGTCGACCAAAACATTTGTACATACAAACTAGGAATGAAAATATTTTTAGTTCGTCACCATATAGCTTCTTATTTGAAATGAAAGTTATTTCATTAATAAAAAAGCAAAATCAAATAGCGTTCCAAATTTTTTTGCAAAAGTTTTGGATTTTGAACCATAATTTTGTGAACTGTTAAGGGTGGTTTTTTATGCAATTATTTTTACAAAAACCGATTACTTCGAATTTGAAGAAGAAGAAGTTGAGTTGAAGGTGCAGCACAAGACTGACCAGTTGGGGCTATTCATGGAGAGCATCACACAAAAAATCACAGAAGTGGAGAACAAGCTCACCAAACGAATCGAAGAGGATATCTCGTCACTATCTTCGTCCCTAGGCATTGCTGTACTACAAGAGAATTGGATAACTCAGAATCTGACATTAATAGTTTTAGGGCAGAATTGCTGCAAGGGTTCCAGCAAAGGCCGGGACATGACATTTCTGCTGATGCCGTCGCTTTTGGTATTGCTTTTGAAGAAGGGGCAAAACTTTAAAAGTATTTTTAATGTGGTCTGCCCGTCAATTGACTTCCAGTCTCCGCAACCCAGAGACATCTTTCGCACGATGACCTCACGTGCACCTATCAATGGTGCGATTGTTATTTAATTTCATTCGTCTCTGGATCGTAATCGCACTATTCGAGCGTTTGGAGATTACCGCATGCATATGAAAGCCATAGTCTCCCTGGCACCCCTTGGAATGAAGAAAAAGTTTAGCTTAGATGGACAAGAAGGGTGGTGGTATCGCAATTATTGCGAAATCCATCTTAAATCTTGGCTAATATCAGAAATATCCGGAAGTGTAGCTGAGCACTTGCTCGTTGAAGCGTCTAGTCCATTGTCAAAAGACCTTCTGTCATGCGTGTATAGTCCTAATAAGTCTTGTAATGTGAATTTTACAATGTTATCCTCTGTCGCTGTTGATTATTTTGATATTATTATCCGTGGAGATTTTAATGTAAACCTTCTATGTAGTGACTGCTGACTGTAGACACTGATTTTCGACCTCTTAGTATATTGCCTGCTCTTTCGAAAGTCTTCGAGATGTATTGGTCAGAACAAGGAAACCTTTGACCAAAACCAATTGACCTTATTATGACTACTTTGACTCCGTGAATCATGACTTGCTTTCCATTAAGCTTAACAGTTATTTTGGCTTTCGGAACTCCACTTTGCACCTCATGCGAAGCTATTTGACAGGTAAATCTCAGCGTGTCAAAGTTGGCTCCGAATCATCTGGTATGAAGTCACTACTGGCTGGGGCACCACAAGGATCCATATTCGGCCAACTACTTCTTAGCATGTTTATAAATAACAGATTCAATGCGTGCCAATATGTATTCATATGCTGATGATGTCCAGCTATATATATATGGAAATCTTGAGGAGATATATGACACATGCATTAAGTTAAACAATGCCTTGGCATCTATCTTTGCATAGGCAAGGAGAAATCTTGTACATTCGAAGAACGTGTGTTCAGCGTCGTTTTCCGTCTGCTTCTTCATACACGCACTTCTGATCATCGACTTTCCCAATTCTACATAAGTAAATTTTTAAGTCCCCAGAGAGCATTTGGGTAACGTACTAGTTAATCGTGCTCCATACCTTAACGTCAGTGATAAGTCTTGCCGTATTTTCCCATACATTTTGTATGGTGCGAATTAAAATTTTTTTTTTTTTAGAAAAGCTCAATAATGGATCGATCGATGGTGAAGTGGAATTGTGTGTGCGTGAAATAGGTACATCTATAGGGATAGCGATATGGATAGCGATAGGAATGGGGATAGGGATACGGATAGTGATAGAGATAATGATAGGGATAGGAAAAGCCAATATTTCTAGATCCATTCAGGTAAATATCTGGGCAGGACAAAGTCTGCCGGCCCTTCTAGTCTGTTATAAATCTTTGTTTTATTGATTGTTAATATTTGTTATTCCTTTATATACATGTATATATTTTTTTCTTTTTTTTTCCGTAAATATTTGTTTTTATCTTTATATGCATTTTCAAATTTACTTTATTATATTAATACCACTGTTGTACGATAAAATATCGCAGACCTTAATGTTCTCATGTCTTGCCAAAAAATATGAAATATCGTGCATGACAAAACTGCACTTTTGTAAACTTTAACATCGTCGTTAGCAATATATAGAATACGTCTATATTGACAGTAAAAGCTAATACCAGTCGAAAACATTAGAGTACAGATAAATTATTTTTAAAATCATGAAGTCAAATGATACAAGTCCTACTTCGCTCTGAGTAGGCAATTGAGAAGTGAAGTCTTCTCTCTACGAACGAATATAGTACTCTATCAGTCACTCATCGTCGTCGTCCTACTGTATGGTGCAGATGTTTGAACACTGACAGGAGCGCCTTTTGCAGTATTAAGGAGAAAGGTTCTTCGCAAGATTTACAGGCCCTTACGATTTGGCGGCGGCGAATACCGAAGAATATTTAATGACGAGCTCTATGCAGATGCTAGGTCATGTTGTGCGAATCAATGAATATGCTGAAAGTATTCTTATCGGCAGCCGCCGGTGGCAGCAGAGAACACCACCAATCAGATGGAAGGACCAAGTGGAGACCGATTTTCCATCCCATGGTGTTTCCAATTGGCGCCAGTTGGTGGAGAAAAAACGACGGGTGAGCTATATTGGACGGCCAAAATCGTTTAGGCCGCTAAGCGCCATTAGAAAAAGTAAAAAAATCAACTAAAAAATAATTTTGATTAATGGATCATGATTAACTTCTTTTAAGTAAAGTTATCGGGTTATAATTAATGGACATGCACTTTAAAATTTTTTACGAAAACTAACTAACGAATCACATTTACACTTTGATTTCGGTACCTTAATGAACGTTGTATTTAGAATTCGGTGCCGCTCATAGCATCAGGTTTTGGTTCGTTTTCCGCTCACTTCTCTACACCTAAAGTTTGTATACAAATAATAAATAATAATAAAAATTGAAGTTCTCGTCCTTTATCGAATGCAATTGTTTTTTCGCTCGTGGTCATTAGGACTTAGATCGCGGGTCACTTTTTCCTGGCGAAAAGAATTATGCGAGATGGGCTCTTATTTCTTGTTGAACAGAAAATCAGGCACTCCCTTTCGCTTTAAGGTTCTACATGACCGTCATAGGTGATTAGATATGGTGACACTAATTATTACAAACCACATATCTACGCAAGAACTTAAAAAGGGAGTTTAAAAATGTCGTCAGGTGAACAGTGACAGTTTCAATATCGATTAGTCTATTCGGGTATCCACCGAGTACTTCGCTGGATTATAAGACGTGTTAAATTGAATTAGTGTTTTACCTTATTAAGTTAAAAAGTTTCTTACTTCTATTTGCACAAGTTAGTTTTAGATTTTTCCACAAAAGCAATGCTGATTACGTTCTAAGAAAATTCTCATAAACTTTTAGCTACTTGATAAAGTAGTTTGAATTACAAATTCTGTAAGGTAGAGGGTGTGCGTGTTGCTTCTGCAACACTTCCTAAAAGAATGTGTATATTAAACCGTTCCAACAAAAGTTCTGCCAACAAATCACATGAGTTTGGTTTATTTAAAGAATATAATCTCAAAATATGAGCTAATAATACTAATATTAGATACGTACATTACATCGCATTTCCGATTTTTCATTGGACTTGCATGGGAAAATCGATGATTAAACTATTTCCCGGTTTTCGAATTATAAAAAATGTGAATTACTATAGGAACAGGAGAGATTGCAAAGATAATGGTTCTCGAGCAGGTATCTGCGTTTGTAATAATGATAACCCTTTCTAATAAGGAAGTTTAGGTGGATAGAAGCTAAACAGAAGTTGGACGAGGACCCCGTTTTGCTGCAGGCCTATTTTAATAGTTTTTAAAGCTCTTTTATTCCCTATTTCAATTTATGGTTTTAAATCACTCATTGGACAGGTGAACAAAATGTCTTAAACCGCCTAATGCACATATGTACAAGGATATGTTTTTACATAAACATACTTAAGGACAATGCCTGTAATCCTGTTTGTTAGCAAGGGTTTACTAGCCCTTAATTATGCATACTATGTGGCGAGTTTAAGATATATGCTGCTAATTGCGTAGGAAGAATGTGAGAAGTATGAAGTGTTTAGAGCCTTCTCAGTGTGTTAGAACATTCCTGATTAAAACCAAGTACATACATGTATACTCGTATAACCGTGAAATGCAAAAGCTTGTGTGAGCTCCAACGTGGCATGTACTTATTAGAGATGAAATGTTTTTGGATTTGAACCATCCCGGAATTTTCGGGATCTGTTTTACAAGCACGGGTTTTGCGTGTACGCAAACAGAGATGGTATTGGTTGAGAAGTCATCTAACCTTAATAAATATGAAATTTACTTACATTTTTTATGTTTTTTTTATTTTAAATGCAAGTTTTTCAATGAGCATGAGCTGCCCAAAAGGCAGTGTCACGTAATTAATCGTATACAGTCAGCCCTTTCAACTGTTTTTTGGGAGTTTTTGTCGTGTGATTTGCACACGATTTTGGAGATCTTACAGCCTTGCACTTATTTCCATACCGTATCTCTTGTTCAATCACGTTCAAATCAAATTTTCTTATTGCGTCCTTCAGAGCAATGGGTACATCTATTACATTCCTCGAATCCAGTGTTGCTCCCCTTTTTGCTAGCTCATGTGTGACCCAGGTCACAAAGGTAGGGGAGGATCTTTGTCAACTGGGTGCAATAGATACGTACTGTATGTTCTAGACCTTTCAGTGTCCAGGGATCCCTATTACGTACTTAAATCTGTCTGTTAAACAAATACATTTTCATTTGTTAATTCCTAATGAAAGCCATGGAAAGGAAAGTGTAAAGAAGATAACCTACAACTCCACAACTAACCTCTCAGGCCTCGTAGGATTTCACTTCGTGCAGCTGATTCGTATGTCCCTATAGTGAAGTTCTATAGGCAGTACTCTATGACTATCCTATTAGGCGTTTCAAACATTGTAGAATATCGCCAATTTTTTTAGCAATTGAATTTACACAGGATTATAGTAAACATTGGCGGCCACCGTGGTGCAGCGGTAGTGTTGCCGACCCACCCCACCGAAGGTCCAAGGTACGAGTCCTGGGACAGGTAACATCAAAAGTGGCAGTGGTTTGGCAAACTATCCAAGTATATTTCTGCCATGGAAGGCTTTTCAGCAAAATGTTATCTACTTTGTAGTGCTATTCGGAATCGGAAACAAATTCTATTTTCCCGCCAATTTGTAGGGAAAAATTTAAATCGGCACACCACAAATCGGAAGGAAAGCTCGCCGCAAAAATCTCTTAGGAGGCTTATGATGATATATCTGTTGTATATCGCGCCACACATTTTTTTCTTTTATAGTAAACATATTTTTAAATAATTACTAGAAAGAGCTTTTTAGCGCTTCTGTGTAATAATCTACTTATATTTTAATCTAGAAAAAAAACTGATGTTCTGAAAAGACGCACATTCGTTTAAATTTTCTTTCTATTTAAATTTTTTTGCAAAACGACCTTTTAGTAATTGTAATGATGAATTGGACTTAGCCTGTTTAGCATTGTAACTACGTATGTTACTCAGTCGTAAATACGAAGATCAAATTTGATCACCTTTGAATAACGACTGCCTGTGCTCCAACTTATGTAACTATGCAACTACTCAGAGCACAGTGAAATAACTTAATGACTTTTAGTTGAATTTAACATGTCATGCTCGAAGCTCCAATTAATTTTGTGGAAGTAAGTGCGTTTGAAGCTGGTCGGTCTTGGCACTAGCAGAAATACCTGTGTAACAGTTGTTCTGGCCGGAGTGGGTCGAAAACCGGCAGTGGGTGAGAGGACCGAGGCCGATCCCATATGGAATGCGGTAACAAATATACAAAAAGAAACCAAGACGGACAGTGATGTTTTTCGTGCTAATGTTTGATTGTTGACAGCTGATACGAATGAGGCCGGGTGTGGACCAGTGGCCAACCGTGAAACGGCCTCCGCACAGTGGCGCCTTTTGAGTTTTTTTTTGCAAAAATCATAACTTTTGAACCAATGAAGATATTTTAAAAATTGAAAATGCAAATGAAAGCTAATTATTTGAAGTTTTATTGTGTGGAAGCTCAGAATGTCACAGATACAGGGTGCTTCTAAAAAATTCGTCAAAGTCGAAAATATTTAGAAAAATTGCAAAAACAAAATGTTTTTAGAAAAAAATAAAAAAAATTAAATGAGATTTGTCTTATAATGACGTATTTAAGCATTAAATAAGATAAACTAATGATTTTGATAAGATAGCGTAGCACTGCCCACTTATGACAAAAAGTTGTGTCTAAGTAGTCACGTAATCAATAACTACCAAGTGGGCAACACTGGATTCGAGACGTATTGTTTCTTTTAAATGGCAATACTCTTATAAAACTCAAATATCCGTTTTTGGTGCCACAATAACAAGGTTCTTCAAAATTCATCGTAAAATTTTACATGTTTTTTTTTTTTAATTTACAATCCAAATATGTATTTTATTAATAACTAAAAGTTATTGAAAGTGGCTCAATGAAATTTTATTTGAGGTAAAGATTAAACAGCCAACGAATATTGGAAAAGGGGAGTGGAACTGCCCATTTATGCTAAAAAGTTTGATCTTAGTAACCGCTTTACCGATTTGTACCAAACTCGATAGACGTATTGATTCCTATAAAAATTTAATACTCGTTTGAAGGCGAAATGCCTAAGCTTTAAAATAAATTTGATAAACTTTAGAGAAATGCAATAACGAAAAGTATGTATTTATAAATTACTAAATCATTTAATTCTTTTATTTGAAATAAAAAATTAGCTTGTAAAGGGTGTTTTTTTAGGGGTATAGAACTTCGAATTGAAATAAAACACAAGAAAATCATTTTAAGGTCCATCAATTTGGCTTTATTGGAAGGATAATTTTATGCCATTAATGTATAAAGCCAATTCTACAGGTCCAATTTTCAACCACTTTTTCGAGCATATGGGGCCGTATGTCGGCAATAACGCCACGAATGTTGGCTTCCAATTCCCCTAACGTTTCTGGTTTGTTGGTGTAGACGAGCGACTTCACATATCCCCAAAGAAAATAATCCAATGGTGTCAAATCACACGACCTTGGTGGCCAATTGACAGGTCCATTCCGCGAAATTATGCGCTCATCGAATGTTTCCTTCAATAAATCGATTGTGACGTGCGCTGTGTGGCATGTAGCGCCGTCTTGTTGGAACCACAACTCATCCACATTCATGCCATCCAATTCGGGAACAAAATAGTCGGTTATCATGGCTCTATACCGGTCTCCATTAACGGTAGCTGCCTCTCCAGCATTATTGCGGAAGAAGTATGGCCCAATGACTCCACCAGCCCATAGAGCACACCAAACAGTCAGTTTTTGTGGATGTAATGGCGTTTGAAGGGTCTCATGTGGATTCTCTTCACTCCAAATGCGGCAATTTTGCTTGTTGACGTAGCCATTCAACCAAAAATGAGCCTCATCACTGAACAAAATTTTGCGATGAAAATCAGCATCGAAATCAATCTCATTTTCGGCCCATACACCAAAATCACGACGCATTGCATGGTCTCGCGGCTTTAATTCTTGCACAAGCTGGATCTTGTAAGGTCGCAAGCCAAGATCTTTGCGCAAAATCTTCCATAAAGTTGATGGACAAAGCTCCAATTGCTGTGCACGGTGGCGAATCGATTCATTCGGGTCCTCTTCAACACTTTGCTCTACAGCGGCAATTGTTTCTTCGGTGCGCACTGTTCGACGTCTCTGCGGATGCGTATTATCACATAGAGTAAACGTAGTGCGAAAACGATCCATGGTTAACGGAATTAATTGCTCTGATGGACGATTATGTCCACCATAAAATGGACGGAGCTCACGGTAAACTTCGCGAACTGAACCATTATTTTCGAAATAAATTTGCACGATTTGCAAGCGTTGTTCTTTTGTCAACCTGTTCATGATGAAATGGCAAACCAAACTGAACATAAATGACGTTAGAGTTGTAAGATTTGACCACAAAATGCCAGTTTTATCTCTATTCGAAAAACAAACCCGTAAAAAAAACACCCTGTACATAGATATCTTATTTTTCAATAAAGTAACAAAATTGATTAGTAAATCTCTTTTTCATTGTTGTGATAAGAAGTGAGTAACTTATTTTATCTTAACATAGTCATCGTCACTGGAACATATATCTAACAAAGCAACAATTTCAAAGCTATACGCATCTGTAAGATCTTTTTGTGTTCTTACATACCTCATAGATGATATGACTGGATCAGAAGAGATAGCTAACATGTTGAAAAGGTCTTCGTTTTGTCTAACTCGTGATACTTTGCAGGTGTTCATACATCTATATCTTTTGTAGTCCTTGTTCTTAGATTCTTGAGCTTCTTCAGACAATTCTCCTAATGGTAAGCAGTGGTACTCTATTAAATCTTTTCCATGTGCTAAAATTTTATGTACCGTTGGTGTAAGTTTCTTCTCAGGATACTTTGATGCAGCAGCTGTGTAGCTTGAGATGCATATTCTCCAAATTTGGGTCCATTAACTGGTTCATGGCAGTTTAAAATATTTAAAATTACTCCCAATCTTTTCACAATATCTCTATCAACTCCTGTTATGCGAGCAGTCACTTCATCGTTTTCAAAAAATCTTCTTGAGGAGTTACCATCATTTGTATTTCTGTATCCATACTTTGGACAGTCAACTCTAAGGCCAATCTCTTTATAGAATGCATCCTGAATTATCTTTTTTCTCCTGTTTTGTTTCTCCTTACATGTTGTGTTGTCGTCGAAAACTTCTCTTTGTTGTGGTAGTGTATAAGCCAGCTTCAAAACAAATTCCATACATGTTATCCTAGCATGCAAAGGAGATATTCCATACTCATAATTTAGTTCGTCAGTTATTGAATCATCAAGATATTCAAAGTCCTTTTGGCTCTTCTTACAAATTGGACATTTCATTGTAGATGTCGTATTTGTTATTAAGTTTAAAACTTCGACCATTGTTAGAAGAAAATCATGCTTTACTGTAATGACATTCCCCTATTCAATTTCAATTATTGTTGGTTCTAATTTGGCAATTTGATTTTTTATATCACTCACTGTAGCTTTTATGAGTTCCCAAGACTCCTTCTCGTATTTAAATATATCGGGCGGCACAATATAGTTGATGACGGACGTGGACATTTATTCTTTGTTTATATGCGCTTTGTCCTGATGATCCATCACAGCCCCACTTAGTTATCAATGCTAGCTCCTTTGGCAGTGATTTCAACTTTTCTTCAGTAAAACTTTGAAGGAGTCGTGTAGACGTATGATCCATTAGGTTTTGTAGCTCAATTTAAGCTGATACTTCCGTTATTTTGGGACTTAGAGGAACTGCTTCTTTCTTGGCTTGAGTAATTTTTTTGTATCCAAGTAAAATATCGGCATTACGTTGCAATAATGACTTACGCAATATAATATATTTTTTCTTCGCTAAAACCGAGATCTATAAACAGCGCCAAAGCTTCTTCGGGAGTGTATTTCCTAGGTAGCGCATTTGGTGGTGTGGGAATGCAGTTTTGGATCTTCATCAGTCGCACTGGACTTGCTACCGCAACTGCTTCTGTTATATGAGATTTCCCTTTTTCTTCGTCTTTTTTATATTTAATAGCCAGTGCTTCTGAAAGATGAGTCGTGGCCATAGCTTTTGTGGTATCAGACAGCTTCCTTTTCCTTGTGTAGGTAGAACACTCTTCTATGGGTTTTGTTGGTCTCCCTCTAGTTTGATTGGTTGACGTACTAGGCGTTTCTTCGTCCAAAAAAGTTTTTTCAGCTAGCCACTTTTCATGCTTACTTAGAAATTTTGAATTGTCACGATAGACGCCCTTCTATTTTCTTTCTATCATAATTTATTGTAAACCAATTTTTTCTTCCAGGCCTTCCTTTTCTTTAATGCTTGTTTCACTCGCTAATTCTCATATAATAGCCTCAACGAAGTCCCAAAGTCTTGACTTTGTAGATTTAAACACCGCAAATAGTTTCGAGTTTTCTAGATACATATTAGAATTGGCTTCGAGTGTATCTGACTAAATATTAAACTGTGAACTATATACCTGCTCAGGCGCGTATTTATGCCCAAGGTTGTTTAACTTTATTTGATGTAAAAAATGAAGTTGCAGCTGGACGCAGTTAGACTTTATGAATTTAGGTAACTGAATATTTCACAAATAACTACTGTTAATTTGGCGGAGCACATATTTAAAAATTTTTTTTTTCATCAAAGTTTTAAAAAGGGCCTAAAAATAGGCATTTCGAAAAACAGGTATATCCGCCAACTTTTAACAAAAAAAAAACATTTTTTTTTTGTTTTAATCCTAAATTAAATTATCTTTAATTGCTATACAAGAAAACGACAACCGGCCGCCTTATTTACTCACAAAACCATTATAAATACAACGAAAAAGAATAAAAATTTCAAATTGTTTCCAATGCTGAAAAAACAGTTGTATATTCTTGATCCCTGGAAAATTCTCTATTAGAAACATGTATTAGATTTAGCGAACGCTTTTATGATTTTTTTGATTTTTGCCATGCTTTAACGGCGGAGGCGCCACTGTGCTCCGCAGGGCACTAATAAAATTATACACACATTTTCATGTTTGCATGTACTTTAAACTACACCAAGCAATTTTTTTTTTCATTACCTTAAATTATACTTTTAAAATTTTTCAGAAAGTCAAAAAAAATTCTGCAAAATTATCAGAACTAAATCAAGTTGTTTCTTGATTTTCTGGTAGGCATACAAATAGCTATTTTATTTTACAAATTTAATTCCCAGTGGGAAAATGGGGATTGCATTACCTTTTTTATGCATGAAAAGATATACGAAAATCGTTGTAAGAAAAGATCCAAAATCAATTGAAGGAGTAATGTGTCGCTCTGTTTTTATTTGTAGTACTACATTTTTAATTTTTTTCACCTTGTTTTATAGCTTGTGAACAGAAGCAGGCTATGTAAAAAAAAAAATTTACTTCATTCTTGAAAATTCAAAAACATAAAATATAAAATCATGATTCAATTACAAGAAGGTTAGCTCTGTAGCTGACGTTTACTTTTGACACTTCCATTTTCTGGGTTTCTTTTGCGAACGAAAAAAAAGTAGGAGTATTGTTTTCATTTGTCGAGGAAATGGTATAAGAAAAATCAAAAAATTGGGAAATTAGTAGTAATACATTTCGTAAGGTCACTAAATACATCACCAAAACATGTCATCCCATACTATCACTGTATAAATCGTTCTAAATTTTCTCTATAATCAATTAAAAAACAATAAAAAAAATGTATATCTGCAATCAAAATATGTACGCACTTTGCCCTCTTGCCAGAATCATGAATGTGCTAAAATTAAAATGTTGGTAAAACAAGATTAAAACTTTGATTTCAGCTCATTCGGTGGTTTCGGTGTAAGCATGACACCAGGGCTAATACAGTAAATTTACCAACTCAATATATAATGCTATATAAGAAGTAATGAATACTTTGTCGCTTCAGTTTGTTGCTAGCGACACACTACTTTTCCTTTGACAACGCTGTAGAAAAATGCATGCATGTTTTCGTGTATAGTCTATTGGGGCACGAATATGCTTAGGAAAAGGTATTCAAGGGGCTGTCAAGCGCACTCCTTAGCTTCATAGCAGCATTGCGTCTCTATTCCAAATGCCAACCTTACTGCTGTTGAAGCAAATATGAACCTATTGGAAATTAAAAACGCAATTTGGATACTATAACTAACTTGTTCACATTGGGTCTTGGTATAGCTGAGAGATGTTCCACCCTGCCTAATAAAACTGCCTAATTAAGCAAACTATGTCAGCAGGAAGAGTCGGGGGCCTTTTGCGAGAACAATGGCTAACATCCACCGCTATAAGGCATACTTAACGAGGAGCCTTGGCAAAATTGAGCCAATCAATTCAGTACGCTTTCTCGGCTGATATAGTGCCCATTGAGCAGCGATCCAAAATACAATGCTATCCTTCGCTCACGCTATCAGGAATCTAATAAGTAATTAAAGATTTGACTACATTTCCCTATTTCTCATCATAGCTGCACATATGAGGGTACCTAATGAGTACAGAAACTTGCAGAAACGGGCTAAAAGCAGCCTCCTCTTGTAGAGTAGGTCAGTAGAGACCAACCTTTAACCAATATGGCACTTGATGTCACTTCATTATTTTCTGACCATATTTTTTTAAAAAAATTGTAGACAACCTACACTTTGATGCTGTTAACTCACCGAAATAGTTTATAATGAGCTGAAACGACTCCCATTATAACGCAGCCATACAAAAAATACAGCCGGTGCTCAAATGACCCTCCCTCTTGTTAGCCGACATTCCCTTAATTTAATTTTGATCCCTCCTTATCCTGTTTTTATATAACCATGACAAGTCAAGCTAAAATAATTTCCAATCCTGAGGCAGATCACGTCATATTGAAATATGATTGGCATGCCTCTGACACTTGACTTGCTTTGACAGGCAAATAAAGATGCGAATTTATTTAAATTGTATAACGGGCTCGTTATGTACAATGCCACGCGCGGCATTTAGTCACTTCTTCTCGTTCAAATAAACTTTCTTATTTTATCGAGACGTTCACGCCTTTCAGTGGCTGTCAGAAAATGGCAGTTGCTATGTGAACTTGTTTGGCATTACATATAGATGAGTAGCGAAGATATCCTTTTATTTAAAATGACAGGGGGTCAAAAGCAAATGCGTCAATTCACCACTAAACTAAGTTTGTCGAAACTGTAAAGATATTTAAACTTCAGTTGAACGGCAAATGGGGTTTTCAGTGAGCGTTTATGACCGTCTTATAATTGCCTTTCTTGGCAGGCACCGCCGGTTTTTCTGAACCTAGCTAAGATAACAGTTGACATTTCTTTATATGTTTCAAGCTGTTAACGTTGTGCCAAAAAAAAAATTTTACTTTGCTCAAAGTTGATTGAAAAATGATCAGGTTAAACTTAGTTTAGTTGAACTTGCACTGAAAAGCAGGGCCTAAGTAGGGTACACGGAATTCAGGTCGAACAGAATATTCAATGTCTAATCTACAGCGTCTATAAACTCTAAATTGGAAAATTTGCACATTTATAGTTAAAGTTTTAGAGACTTAAGTATCGCGTAGCTCCATAACAGCCATGCGACCAGATAATAAATGGATTGACCTTCAACAAAAACACTTACATAAATCATTTCAATGTATTTGTTGAAGACTTGCCAAGGACTGATGACAACACGCCAATTTTATAAGTTCATGGGCGGAGGTAGGAGGTGAGTAACGGGAGAGTGCTGGACTACTTTAAAGGGTAATAAATTGATTCCATCACTTAATTAGGATAGTCAGGATAAATAATTTTCGTTGAAAGAAAAATAATTTATAGGTTCAAAAACAAAAAGACAGTGACCAGCCTTTGTAGTAGACGAAGAAAGCAATATCAAATCTACTGCGGGTTTGTTTAATATTTTCTGAAATGGGTGGTGTTTGCTGTGTCAATAATGAAATTTCTAAACGCAACTCGGTAAAGTAAACTAAACGAATAAGAATATTAAATAAACCTTTATTAATTCAATAGCACCTTATTTTATAAAAGAAACGCCAAAAACCTTGACAGCAAATTTAATTATTTTAACTTATGGCAGAAACGATTTTAAAACTCTACACTACAATCTAATCTACAGTAATTTTTTCTAAGATCTACTGCACAACGGGAGTTTTCAAATTCGAACCTCTTTTGTGTGATAGTGGCAACAACAGTTTTCCAATCTCCATGTTTAATTGTCGTTTGATCAGCTAAATGCAAATATACTTTAGTATTGGGCAGCTGATAGAAACAAATTGTTTTCAACAAGAAAAGCAGAAACATTTGAAAAGTAATCACTCAGTCTTGAACATATGTCATATGAGAAGAGATCAATCGTGGGTGTGGGTAATAATGAAAATGTGTTCTGGTGATTTAGGGGCTCACAAACATAGAATATAAAGAGCAAGTAAATAGAGCACCGCCCTGTGGGATACGGTTATTTATTCTTTTACACTTTTCCTCTCTGCTAACCCAATTCGTTTCCCATTTCCAACCAATTGCATAAATATACCTCATCCAAATCAGAGTCGTAAATCATATTACCGACTTAAAATGTATACCTACCCTGCCTGGTACGCCCTCTATACATCGCTCTACACTCCCAGCACACCCATTTCATGTTAGATTAAATCTTATTGCAATTTTTCTTTCCCCATTTGAAAGCATTCCAAGATTTGGCAAAGTTGACTTGCTGGAACTTTCTGTTAAGTGCAATACAGCTAATAGGGTTGGCCGTCTATGGTGGTATTTTCCATAGTTTCATTGTCATTTTCTCACATTGTTCACCAATTATTATGTCCCGACCAATTAAGTGCTGAAATACGTTCGGGCTTGAGTACAATGGCCTTCAAAAGATGGTAAATACCTTGAAATTATACAAGGTTTAAATTTTTCAGTAGGGCTTGTGATTCTGTTCGCAGTTTTTACGAATTTTATTGAAAGATCAATAGTAGTTGTCCTCACCAAAACTTGACATGAGCATAGATTGCCAATGTTTATGTTATTATTGATCGCTTAAGAAGTTATAAGTAATTTTATGTGCGTAAACGAATTTCTGCAACTGATGCAAAACTATGGGATTAGCTCTGTTCCAAATAGTTGTGTTCAAACCGAATTGTTTTAAAAATACAAATGAAAACCTAAGGAAACTTACTAGACTTAGCCATAATAGGTGATTTCTTTCTTCTTCACTATTCTGAGTGTGCTTCTGTTTTTATTTACATATGCTCGTACCAATATCCGTTCAATTCCATGAACATTTCCAGAGATGTTCAGCATGAAAAATAAAGTTTCTGTGGGACGAGCAACGACCCCTGATTCCTTATGTAATTTTTTTTTTGAGTTGCTAGAAATTTACCTCATAGAACCCTTTCCAGCGTTTAAATTTTTATATCAGTCTTCTCCTTTTTTCATATTCTATGTTACTTTCATGATGACCGGTTGAGTAATTTTTTCGTGATAATATTAAAAAACCCCGTACATTCAGATTTATAATTTTAGTAGGGATATTCGATTTTTTAATAAATTGTAACAAATAATATAACAAAAACTGAGTTGGCGCAGTTTTAAACATAATGTGCTGTTTTCTCATGTCAACTTAAAATTTATCGGCCAAAATTGTTTTTACCGAGATGATATATTTAAAAAACTGAATAAAAAGATCTCTTAACAAGTATTTTCAAAAATTCAGAACATTGGAAAAATTGGGGTATTTATTGGTGTTTTTAATTTCTTATGAGATTAATGAAATAACTTTCGTTGCTCAAATATTTTTTCTTCTCTTTTTTAAAACTGAACTGTTGTAGAATAGCAAATACCCAAACCCCGGGACTAACCCGGGAACCGGCGACTGTAAAATTAAATCCTGGATAGTTTACAACCTAAAAAATGGCATCCCTTATTTTAACCCAGTTCAAAGGTAGGCTTTTGCTACATCAATTCTGTAGGATACTTCGCACTCTTAATCATTTTGGTAAGTTACGTATATGCCATGTGCGAGTTACTCAAGGCCACTTATGTATTTGCCACTTCAAATTTAAAAGCACTCACTTTCTCAGATAACATATTAATATTTATTTGAACTCGATTCCATTTTCACCAAAATGTGTCTGGGCATGCGTCACATTTCACTCCTATGCTTTGAGAGGAATGTTAGTTGTGCTGAATAGCAATGACGTGACGTAGTGCATAGCGTGCCTCATGAGTGAGTAAAAATCATCGCCTTTGAACTTGTTGGAGGGGTGCTTTATGTTGCCCTAGATATGAAGTTTTGTTATAACATTTGAGAACATGATATGGTGTAAACTGTACAACCATTTAATTTATTTTTAAAGCGAATTGTGAGTTAAACACATAAAAGCTAATGTCAAACACCCTGCAGTAAAATTGCGAAGCAGTTTCCAAAAGATATAGTCTTGAGCTAGACGCTTTGTGAATCGTTCTGTGCCTGTTACAAAAATTATAGTTTTAAAGCAGTTTGAAATATAGGATATCGATAATCACTCATACTCATGCTTGAGTATTAGGTACATATGCACATGATTGGTATAAACCTACTCATTGGAAAATGTTTTGTAGTGATATATTTTCCAAAAATTAGCTTTGACACATTTTCCTAAAAAGCTTTAAGACACCTTTAAGGAAAAAAACCAAATTACTGAATTATTTTGTATACCAACAATTCAATTGAATTGAGTTGTTGGTTTTGACGGCCTGTACATTTACAAAGTACCATTACTATAAACGAGCCGAAGGCAATAATAATAAATTTTCTTTTTATACCTATAGGGTGTTTTTTTTACAGGTTTGTTTTTCGAATAGAAATAAAACTGGCATTTTGTGGTCAAATCTGGCAACTCTAATGTCATTTATGTTCAGTTTGGTTTGCCATTTCATCATGAACAGGTTGACAAAAGAACAACGCTTGCAAATCGTGCAAATTTATTTCGAAAATAATGGTTCAGTTCGCGAAGTTTACCGTGAGCTCCGTCCATTTTATGGTCGACATAATCGTCCATCAGAGCAATTAATTCGGTTAACCATGGATCGTTTTAGCACTACGTTTACTCTATGTGATAATACGCATCCGCAGAGACGTCGAACAGTGCGCACCGAAGAAACAATTGCCGCTGTAGAGCAAAGTGTTGAAGAGGACCCGAATGAATCGATTCGCCACCGTGCACAGCAATTGGAGCTTTGTCCATCAACTTTATGGAAGATTTTGCGCAAAGATCTTGGCTTGCGACCTTACAAGATCCAGCTTGTGCAAGAATTAAAGCCGCGAGACCATGCAATGCGTCGTGATTTTGGTGTATGGGCCGAAAATGAGATTGATTTCGATGCTGATTTTCATCGCAAAATTTTGTTCAGTGATGAGGCTCATTTTTGGTTGAATGGCTACGTCAACAAGCAAAATTGCCGCATTTGGAGTGAAGAGAATCCACATGAGACCCTTGAAACGCCATTACATCCACAAAAACTGACTGTTTGGTGTGCTCTATGGGCTGGTGGAGTCATTGGGCCATACTTCTTCCGCAATAATGCTGGAGAGGCAGCTACCGTTAATGGAGACCGGTATAGAGCCATGATAACCGACTATTTTGTTCCCGAATTGGATGGCACGAATGTGGATGAGTTGTGGTTCCAACAAGACGGCGCTACATGCCACACAGCGCACGTCACAATCGATTTATTGAAGGAAACATTCGATGAGCGCATAATTTCGCGGAATGGACCTGTCAATTGGCCACCAAGGTCGTGTGATTTGACACCATTGGATTATTTTCTTTGGGGATATGTGAAGTCGCTCGTCTACACCAACAAACCAGAAACGTTAGGGGAATTGGAAGCCAACATTCGTGGCGTTATTGCCGACATACGGCCCCATATGCTCGAAAAAGTGGTTGAAAATTGGACCTGTAGAATTGGCTTTATTCGAGCCAGCCGCGGCAGCCACATGCCCGAAATCATATTTAAACATTAATGGCATAAAATTATCCTTCCAATAAAGCCAAATTGATGGACCTTAAAACGATTTTCTTGTGTTTTATTTCAATTCGAAGTTCTATACCCCTAAAAAAAACACCCTTTAGTAGTGCTAGGCACGCAAGGTATATTAACTTTAGTCGCCTAACGGCAGTACGTAACGGAATAAACGGATCGAGATAGATATGGACTTATACATATCAAAATGTTCAGAAGGAAAAAAGAAATTGATTAAGACATGACCGTCCGTCTGTTAACACGATAACTTGAGTAAATTTTCAGATATCTCCATGAAAATTGGTATGCAGGTTCTTTGGCACTCATCTCCTACCGCTATTTAAAATAGGCGAAACCGAGTTATAGCCACCCCCACTTTTTATATATAGAATATTTTCGAAAATACAAAAAAAGTGATTATTCAGTACATAATACACTTATAAGGATAAAATTTGGTGTGTACATTAACATTAAGGCAAAAAATAAAATTCTCAAGAAATTTTTGAAAATGGGTGTGGCACCGCCCACAAATATACATTAATACAAGGAATGTTCCGGAAAAAATGGGCGACATCGGTTAAGCTCCACGCTTACTTTTATACGAAAGATTTTCAAAAGGATCATAGATATATTTAATAGGCAATAACTTTGCGTACAATAGCTTTATATCATTTCTATTTCACTTTCAAAGTGTCCGTGAACGAAGAAAGTCGAGAAATATAAATTTTTTAAAATGGGGAAGGGCCCCTTTTATACTGGATTAATCCACAAAACTTTTTATGCCATAAATCCAGAAAAAATTTATTTATGTTGAATATATAAAGGTAACTGTTTGTTTCAAAAATGGGCGAAATCGGTTCACGAGCACCCACGATTTTTTAACATAGTTCTGCAAAATTTGGTTTGTAAAATGTAAAACGCGATATTTCTACAACTATCCAAGTTGTATTAATAAAATCTTGCACATATAATAAGCTTTTTAAGCAAAACTCGACAGAGAAAAAATTTCGGAGAAGTAGGCGTGGCGCCTCTTAGTTTGCAGCATACAAACTCCGCTATTTTCAAAGGCGATTGCTTGTAGTTTCAACTAGATATTTCAATGAAAATTGGTCACCTGCTTCTCAAAAGTATGTGGCATACTCCCTCCAAATTAGGCAAATCGGATAACACACAAGCAAAATATTCGGGCACGTAGTAATAGCCCACTGCAATAGCTAAGGTATATATCTTTTTTGATTTTCATACCTTTCATGAGCATAACATGTTTGTAAGTATGAGAAGAAGAAGAGATGGGCCCATTAATAAGTATATGGAAATAATCAGAACGATGAGCTGAGTTGATGTAGCCATGTCCGTCTGTCTATTTGAACGCAAATTTTTCAAATATAAAATGTATTGGTATTTTGATAAAATGTGGTTAGCAGTGTTTGGTAGGGAAGCTATTTATATACAAATAAGTTTATTTACCCGTCAAAACTAATAACAGAAGTGCTTTTATTGAAAACAATCAGCTGGCTTCATAAAACGAACTGAAAAGTATTAAAATAGACCTGCGTAGATTGGAATGCCATAATAGATCACTTCTAGGTATATTATGTTCGGTTCCACCCGAACTTAGACTTCCTTACTTGTTCTCTTTATAAACGAACAAACATTGCAAATTGTATGTAGAAACATACAAATGTCTCGTTGTGTATAGCAGGCAAACGAATGCAACCGCACGTGCTCGTACATTCAAGAAGTATTATTATTCACTCATCACCTTTTGCACGTATTAGAACTGCAAAGTTTTATTGTTACTAGGGAAGCGAAATTGGCATTCAATTTAAATCTCTTCACAATGTGTTCTCAGGGACATTTTTATTTCTAAAAAAAAATTTACCCACTTTGGTCGACGCTCAATATTGTGATTTCCGGACACAAGATCTTCTGAAATAGCGGTAGCGAATTAATTTGAAGAGAAATCGTGGCTGTCTTTCTAATGAGTATCTACTATAGTTGTAGCCTGTATGTGCATGTTGCTTTTCAGTTTAACCTTTAAAAATAAAAATAATAATTTTGACGGATATCTATCATATTGGATGCATGCCAAAAGTCACAAGATATAACATTTATATCAAACTGAATTAAACACAAAATGTCGACTACCTGCTAACGCAAATAAACCTGAACTTCATACATATGTACCAATGGGAATGCATACTATGTTGTAATTAATCTTTGTGTAATTACTCTAAAAAGCTTTATGCATACTTTGCAACCGAGGTCTTTTTGCACAATTAACTTAATAGTTACTAGACTTCCAACAAGCTGAGCATAAGTAAAACTTGTAGTTGCGTACCCGCCAACTGTCATTTATTCAGTTATAAACGTGCATCTATGTATGTATGTACATTGGGGTATCATTTTTATATACATTATTTTTTTACTAAAATTTACAAAAATTATGAAGTTTGAGAAACCGGTTTGAAAACTAAGAATGATTACAACATGATTCAATTACAAGAAGGTTAGCTGACGTTTACTTTTGACACTTCCATTTTCTGGGTTTCTATTGCGAACGAAAAAAAGTAGGAGTATTTTTTTCAATTGTCTAGGAAATGGTAGCAGAAAAACCAAAAAAGTAGGAAATTAGTAGTAATACATTTTGTAGAGTCAACTAAATACAAAATCGAAACATGTCATCCCATACTATCACTGCATAAATCGTTGTAATTTCGTTACCAGAATCATGAATGTGCTAAAATTAAAATGTTGGTAAAACAAGATTAAAAGTTTGATTTCGGCTCATTCGGTGTACATGGACATCAAAATATTGTGGTTTCGGTGTAAGCATGATACCAGAGATTTTCGTCAAACTTAGAACCTTCAATGGCTAATACAGTAAACTTATCAACTCAAACTCTGAATAATTGCACATTCGTGCTTCTGACTATAGGACTTTTTTAATTATAATGACAAATTGACAAGATGCATATTTGTTGGAAACCTTTCAGGGCATAAAGGCAAACGGACATGGTCTACCAAGTGGAGTAAACTGATAAGTTTCAATAAGATAGGATTGGTTCCTATTATTCATGCACACCTAAAACAAAAGTTGACTTAAAACTGTTGCTTTATACTTAAGTTAAGCCAGAACTGATTTTCAAACCCAGAGAATAGTATGTAGTTAGGTTTTGTTAAAAACAAGACTTCGAATCACATAAGGAACAGTTTTGAAGTCACGATTGACCTAAGTAAGTATATAAGTATGCAGGGACAACATTTTAACACAGCCATTGCTACATACCGGAATGTCCCCAATTTTAAACGCCCACGACTACACTACACTACCAAAAGTCGATCTAAATGATAGTGCAAATTAATCTATTTTCTGAAACCAACATTTTAAAATTTTGTATAATATTACATTTTTAACTACTATTTTTACGTAATTTCGATAAAAGGCAAACCAGAATGTAAATGACAATTTTTCAGGCAGCAAGATGGTGGAAATTGTCAAAATATGTCACTAGAGAGCTAACCTTGTAGTTATTGAATCATGGATTACAAAAAACAGCATTTTTTGTTGTGCTTTCCTGTTTCGCTCTCACTATAACCTTTCAACTTTCTTGTAATCTCCAAAATTCAATTTTATTCTGAATAAAGAAAAAGGGGCTAAAAAACCCTTTGCTGATGAAGCAGACCGATTAAAATGAACTTTGTCCTGAAACTTTACTTTTTGTAGCTAACCAAGTATGTACATATTACTCTCTGTAATGTACATACGTACATTTGTTGGAATGTGTGCACAATCGTCTCTGGCATCGTACGTGTGGTGCAATTTTATTTTCTTTTGCCATTATGCCTCATACTTTTACCTGCAGTTCCTGAACAGTTGTTGAATTGCTGACAATGGAATGTCTACTATGTGACTGCACAATCTACATAAGTACATGCATGTGCATATGTATGAAGTTTTTTATTTGATTCCATCAAAAGATTTCGAATGAACGTCATTTAAATGTCGCTTTTCATGTGTTACGCACAATTTTTGTAATTTTATTTACTTAAAATATACTGTAAAAATAGATTTAAAGAAAGAGTTTCCCAAAATTTGGTGGTGGAATTTTTAATAAACATTTTTCGAAAGTTTCTCTTTATACATTTAATATCAGCAATGCAATGCAATCAAATATTTACGTTAAAAAGGTTTACAATATAATTATTTTTATGACATTCCATATATGTATGTATGTAATACTTTTATATTGCTAGCACGCTATGCCCGCAGTGTGGTTTGAAATCGAAATCAAAGGGAGACAGCGAAACTAAATTTTTCAGATTGTTTTGTATACGTGTATTTTTCTTAGCAATGAAATATACTGAAAAATCAAATCATTACAGGGCGCTTCAAGCTTATATATTTAAATAGATTCAAAAATTTTATGAAAGCCCCCCTATTTTATCGAAATCAAGCACTGTAGGCCACCCCCTGTGTCGCTTTGACGATATTGAAGAAAATCATAGTAATTGGGCGCAATATACCTCCGAGGAAATTAAAGATGTGTGTCTATTTTCTCCAATTTTGTTTCTAACTCTTTTCTACAAATTTGATGGACCTACAGATGGATTTCAATAGAATCTCTCCATTGTAGAAATTCACTAGAAGAGTGGCAACCCCCACGAAAAGCCGTAGTCCCGCAGTTGCACCTAGAATCTTAAGAATGACTCCATACCACGGGCCGATGTTGAAAAAAATTTCTTTTGATAAATGCCAATAGAAATTTGTACCACCACAATAATCAGTGTCAATAACAACTAATATCGGAGTGGATGTAACATGATATAATGTTTAGCAAGGCTACTTATAATAATTAATCTCAAATATCAGTTAACCCCATTTACAACTTAAAATTATTTTGGCAACCGTTCTCCACCCTTAGATATGGTCACGCCTAAGTCAACTAGAATCTGATGCTAGGCTTGCGTATTTATACATACATAGTATGTACTACAAAATTACAATTTTGTATCTTATTCAAAAATAATTTTCAATGAAAGTAAAATACGCTCATGAATTTTTCCAAACGAAATGTGTCATTTTGGTACGTTCGTTTTCAGATATCTGCACGCTGATGTTGGCGAGTGAACTGAGTATTTTCTAATAATAGACTAAGTCTCATTTTAATCATTATATCCAGATAATATATGAAACTAAATTACATCGCTTATTGCAACACTCATTATTACCTTTCGTTTGATGGCCATATTGTACTAAACACATTTTTTGTCACCTTGGTCCACATCTCCTAAACAGGTCGAGATATCGGAACAAGCGATATCTTACATTTTAAGTTAAACGTCTAGTAATAAAACGGAAGTTTGAGCAGTTTCTGAGTGATGCGCGCCCAAATATACAGACAGACAGACAAAAATTCTAAAAACATTTGATTTGGCTTCTATTGGCTTTATAATGATCCCGCTATCGATTTTTCTTTAATATCTGCAATGTACAGACATCGACCTTTTACAATTTTATTATATGTAAAGATATGTGATATTCAAATACTACCAAATTCTGAATAAAAAGTTGTTTCTTTTTACCCCTACGCTTTTCAACGCTTTTGGGCAATCCCAAGGGGGGCTATTTATACCTTTCAATGTTTGGAAGTATGAGACTGTATTTTCTGTATTTTTTTATATTTGCTAGAATTGATATTTGTCACTATGCTGAATTGGCATAAAAATGTCTTAACTTTTCCTATATCTACTTGTACATATATCCCATATACATACATAAGATCAAATTGTTTGATTTTTATACGATATTACTTTAAAATGTACACACATAGATATAAGGAAAATGCCTAATAAATGAATGAATGAATAAGCGATGGGCCAATCAATAAATCCACCGCAATGATCATGACGCTGAGTTCAATGAGCTGAGCCAAATAACCATGTCCGTGTGTCCGACCGTCAGTTTGTGTGACTCAGTTTTAGAGCCATCTATTTTAAGATCTCGGAACTAACAAGATCGGACCAATACAACATATAGCCCCCATCCAACCAATAGTTCCGTTAATCAGGGTGTGGGGTATATATATCTTCCAATTAAGAAGATAAGAACGTCAGATTTTGAACAGTTTGTACTTATTACAAACTTGCAGAGCCGGCACACGTTGTTTTGCCTAAAACTAGACTTACCTACATTTGAAAAATTGTACTCTCTTTCCTCCTCATTTTGCGCTTACTTTTCATTTATTCCTTTATCTTCCTCTTTGCTTATCCATTCTCCTTTCTTCCCACTCCCAAAACCCATTTCTCTTCTTTACCCTTTTCATTTTCTTCCGGCGCCGTATTTTCATCTCAATTCAATTCATCTCAATTCAATTCAACTCTTCCTACTTTTCTTATAATAAGACCATATAGGAGCAAACCAGCGCCAATATGAGGCATACTCTATCCATCCAAAGCAGACATCGTACTGGCCAAAATTTTAGACGACAACCTCGCTGAATTCGAAATAATTCAAAAATAAAATACATAAGTCAAATATGTATATGACATTTTCGCGATTGTAGAAATGAAGGACGTGGAAGATATACGATTAACACTAAACGACCAGCTTACCATTTTGTCAAGCTCTGAGCGAACAAGGTTATTTTACTAAAGTTACATATTTATATACAGCTGTGTTCACAATAAAAGTAGTGAAACTTAGAAATTTCATTTCGACTGCTGAGTGGAAGATCCCCATATTTCAAAATCTTTTTCAAAAACGCCCTATCTCAGCTAAAAATGTGTTGAGTTCGTTCAATTGAGGCGTTTTTGAAACTTATTCTGAGATAAGTCGTTCTTAAGCCAAATTTTGAAATAGCGCGTTATTGAAAAAAATTTTTAGGTAGGGTGTTCTTCAAAGAAATTCTGAGATAGGTCGTTTTTGAAAAATATTTTGAAATTGGGTGATCTTCGATTTAATGTGGTTTCTGTTATTGAATTCGCTATATTTTAAATTAAAATTATAAAAAACACAGCTTCTTCTTATTTTGTCAAACGATATCTAATTTAATTTCACCACGATTATTGTGAACACAACGGTATGTCTTAGGCCCGGATTTTCAGTCCTTGGCAAAGCTCAGTTTAAACTAAGTTTGCTTAAACTTAGCATAAATTTTAACTCCAGTTAAACTGCAGAGCGGTTTTCCAGTGAGAGTTTAAGGCCGCTTTTAAGATTTGCTTTTTATACGTCAACATTGGTTTTTTTTTTTATCTAGATACGGCAACAGATGACATTTGTTTACATATTCAACGCCATTGCTTCTCCTCAGTATTGTAATAGTTAGGATTTCGCTAATTTCTGCGTCACTATTATCACTTTCGTCAAATGATATATCCAATATTTAATTAAATATAAAAATATCGTCCTTTTTTGATTGCGTTCAGTTTATTGTTTCACAACCAAAACCATCAAATATGCAAACAGCTGACAGGTTAACTAGAGCTTAACCCTGCCAAATTGGCCGCTTGAACTACGTTTAAACTTCGTTTAAAGTTGACTGAAAAACTGCGTAACAATTTTAAGCTTAGTTTGACTGACAAATTGAGTTGAACTTGTACTAAAAACCGGGCCTTAGTATTATATTAGGTCAATGTAAACTTATATTGTGCAATATTTGATGTTAGAAAAGCAATAAACTTTTATTAGCCACTTTCCACATTTGGCACGAACCAGCAATAGCACATATCCCCACTAAATAAGCTGTCGGGCAAATAAAATCTGTACATCTTTAGAATAAAAATTAGCAAATATGTACATACTCGTACATAGCTGTGCAGCAGTGCAGTGCCCTTTTCAAACATTTCAAAATTTCGACATTAGCCGAGGCGAATAAGGTTGACGTCGCCTGAAAGTCAACACATGAAGGATTATTAAGAAACAACTTTTTAGAACGCGACTAAAGTTGGCTTTTGTTGTTTTTTAGAATAAGGCATATTGGTTCGACTTCAGCCAAAGCTACTGAATTTTGACTCAACATTTCCATAATATTTTATTTGTTTTACATATTTATTAACCCGTTTTTGTTTTTTAGGAGAGTCTGGATGATTGCCAGAAAAGATTTTCAACATACATAGTTGAGCACCCGATGCCAAAAACAAATCTGCCATTAAGACGGTTGTTAAAAATAACGCAGTGATATTTTTCGTCTAACTTACTCATTTTCACATTTGCCACTACCCAACGGCGAAATGAGTTTGAGCTCCTTCTGAATAATGGATTACAAACCCTTACGAGTACCTTATTACCATCGCTTACATTGTATACCAAAATGTAAAATAGACATTTTTATGGGGTATTCATCTTAAAACTTCGTGAAAGTTCGTACTTTGTTTGGTTTGTTTTGTTTTTGCAAACATGCTCTTTTTTGATAGTTTCGTGGCACGCGTCATTCGGTTTGTAGCGTTATAGATGTACGCTTTGGAAAATTTTTATTCATGGAATTAATTATTTAATTTGTAATTAAATAAATAAATTATGCCAAGATATTTTGAAAATGTGAATACTTACACTACTCATACTGCCGATTAAAATTTCATAAAAGTATGCTTTGGCAAAATGAGCCCTAGAATGGTATTCTGCAATAGTTTACTTTTTTTACTTTTTGTAAAAGTGCATAGAGTCGTTGTTGTTGTTGTTGTGACATAAACACTCCCCGAAGGTTTTGGGGAGTGCTATCGAACTGACAGTCCTTGGCCGGATATGAATTCGGTATGCTCCAGTACTCCCTTGCGGTACTGTCCAACTGGCGTGGTAGTGATTTGATATGACCAGTGGAACTTTCTAGGTCATGTCATTCCTCCTTCCGTAAGAGAGGAGAGATGGGTAATGAAAGGTGAGAGGCATCATATCCTTAGATCAACCATCGAGTTACACGTCATTACCTCGGTGCATATTAGTCGCCTCTTACGACCGGTATGCCTACCTCGGGCATATTCTAAACGGCTAACCCGAAGGGGTTAGCATAAAGTCGTAAAATTAATGTTTTGTGAGATTCATTACCCTTTCAAAATCGTGTATCGTGTATCGTTAAGTGGATGGTCTGCGTACAATGTCGATAACAATTTCAGAAAGGTGTATCTAAATGTAATAAGCATCCCAACATTGTTCGGGGACTGTTAACTTGTTCCATTACTAGTAAAGAGGTATGCAATCAACTTTGTCCACAAAGCGGCCATGCTTATGGGAAAGTAATGTTGGTTGTAACTGATTCTTGAAGGTAAACTGTCTCCAATTTTGTAATGAGGATTTGCGCCGCTCGGTATACAATACCGAATAATTTAAAATAGTCTCGCTGACTCACAGACAGACGTTGAAGTGAGTAAGCGCTCTCACATTATCAGTTTTTTGTTTCTCATGCTCAAGTGACATAATTTGCCCCAGATAGTCCAATTTCGCTAAACTACGGCCCACACAAAGGTACACATCGAAAAGGAACAACTGCCGCCATGCGTTATTTGCAAGGAGTGTCATAGACAGCTTTTCGAGCACTTTGAAAATTGTATCTGGCTATGAACACCGTTAAGTCTGAAACTACTGGACGGATTTTAATTTACTTATTTTCAGTTATTAATATTATTAAATATTCTTTTGAACAAATTTATATTAACCAAAATGTTCTAGTTTCTCAGTCGGCTTAAAATCGTGACTTGGAGTATTTTTATTAAAACTGATATTTCCAAAGAAAATCAATTCCGTTCATAAAAAAATAAACACACATTTCTATTGCCGGAACATGTATGTACATAACAAGAAGAAAGAGTAAGAGAGGGTAAGAACAATGTGCTGGGGCGACAGGTGGAAACCTGAACCAATTTAGATATATCGAACTACGAAAAACAGCAATGTTTGAGAAAAATATGGGTATCAAAGGTGTTCAATAGGGTAAAATACGCTAGCACAGTTTTACGACAACTAAACGTATTCGCTCTAAATATGGTATGGAAAAAAATCAAATAAAATTATACAATATAGATATAAGATGCTTTAATAATTTACGAAGTTGAATTTATTCAAAAACGTACCATGGTCGTTTTTTTAATACGAAGAAATGGAAGAATTATTGGAAAATATTGGGTCATCCTTAAATACATATGCAAGCCGACCGACGTCGGATCCCCTGCTAGTTACAAATATAGATGAAGTTAAAAATTCAGTTAGGAGATACTTAAATTTAAAATTGTTGTTTGAAATATTTGTTTCCAAGGTAATTAAGAACGAATTCAGTTTTTTGAAAGCAGAGCTTATTAATGCTATTGACCGGTGCGATTATTGAACTCATGTTCCTTTTACAAGATCCAGCATTGGCAAGCTGAGTTCGTGTGAGGTACTTCGCACTTTTGAAGAAAATCATTAAAATAAAATCTCAATATATCTGGGGCCAAATTAGTAAAATATCTAAAATTTTGAAAATTTAAAATTTAGAAACCTAGACTTCCTTACTTGTTCTGATAAATTTCATAATAAAAAAGTGGGGCTTTATTATTTTATCGCATTGCCGAAAGTTGCAAATACGAATACTCATACGAAAAGCTTTAAAGCTATCTACGACTGTTCATTCAAGTATTCGCTTTAATGTGATAACAACATTCTGTTTGTTTATTCGGACATTCGCCTTGTGGGTAAACTCATAAATCTTACAAATTCTCTCTGCCATATACAAACACATAGAAACATACGTAGCTCCCAAAAACATGGGGAGTAAACATTCCTTGCAAAAAATTAGATTTGTCTAGGATGCAACCGGGATATATACGAACGGGTACGGAAGGACTAATCCACTTTCCACCCAAACGGGTACTTTTAACTCCTATAAGTATGCCGCAAAAACTAAATTTGACTGAAACCCCTATGAGTATGCTACATAAATAAAATTTTACTTATGTATATTGAATTATAGCCAACTGCAGACTAAAGGGTTTAACCGCGGATCGCTCTTTTTAGAGATTAGTCACACGATTTTTTGCAGGATTGTCAACCAAATAAATAAATCGTTGGCATGGCGGTGGTAATATAAACACAAAACCATTTAGCATTGTCTACAGAATTGCAGTTAAACGTCCCTACACTCATTCCAACATATGCTTTCTATGTATATTAGGGTTGGCCAAAAAACGGAAAACCGAATTCCTAGTTAAAAATGGAGTATAAGCTCATCGCAATTTTTCATTTTCGCTGTCTCTGGAATTTTATCACTGATGAAATCGTTAGAAGTTCTAAAATGTGTGTGATAGCTATAAAGGGTGCAGTGCTGCTACAACAACAAAAAGATAGCTGACTCGGCCCATGTTGTCCCGAGAACTTTTTTTCATTCATAAACCAAATATTACTCATACGCCCCGAAGTGCTAATAGGTATTGAAATATACATACTGTGACGAATTCGACGATTCCTCGATTATTAATTCTGGGTTCGATCACTATAGATTCAAATAAACACACGCACAAATACTGTAACAAATAGCTAGTTTTACTTACTAGTAATAACCACAATACAAATTAACGAGTTAGGCAACTCCACAGTAAGTTCACTGTTCAACACTTGAAAATAAATTGATAAACCTGCCTTGCTTATATGCATTTATAGTCTGGCCGAGCGCCAGTTTCATTACCTCCACACCACGTCTCCAGAGTTCTGGATTGCTCTTGTACTTGCATTCTAGAAAACTGCTTGTTTATCAGCGTTTAATCTTTGCCTCGTATTCGCAAACGCTCATGCTATCTTAGTGGTAGGAATATTATTAAGTTAGGGATGGTACATTATTGAGAATATTCGCCACAATAAATTTCATTTACATATGTGCAATGAGTTTTCCATGATACTTCTTATGCAACGAATTAATCCCCAAAGGGGGGGTTGGCTGGGTCTTGTAAATCAAATGAACCAACAAACTCCTGTCGAGAAGATTTTCCTATCAACACTTGAATTCGGCAAAGGATGGCGTTGGTGTTCCAATGGGGGTAAGTTATTGCTAGGAATGGATAAACTTCCTAGGTGATTATTTGTCAAAAGTTATGATGAAATCGATTCGTTGCAGCCAAAATAACTTCCTTGAGTGACGATTTGCACATTTTTATCGATTACTGCGGGTCGCTTTCTTCGGAACCACTCACTGATGTTTTTGGCGAAGTGTCCAAACAAAAACGGTGGGGTGTATAGCTCACAAAAGAAAATCGATATTTGTGTAACGAGAACTGTTCTCTTTAAACTTTTGATAAAACCCTACATCCGAATCCGAAGACCTTTGGATTCGGGTCAATCAAAAAATAGACAGTGTCCAGAAACCCTTCGAGTGAATTTCTGTCACGAAAAAGCTTCTCAGCAAATATTCACCTGCCTTTGCGAGTGTATTTCGTTATAATCATGCAGGCACAGCCTATTTGGAGATAAAGTCAAAAGCAGCGCCCCACAAATCGGAAGAAAAGCTAGTCTCCTCTAAGGTATATCTCACCAATTTATGATATTAGTAGGATATGACACACAGGTGAAAATTGAAACGTTTGTCGGGCAGCGGTTTCAGCAAGCACAAGTTAACACAAGTTTATCCTTCCGAAAAACCAACTAAATACTACTTCTTTTCTTTGTGCCGTAAACACATCAACGCATGGCCAAATTACATAAATATGACTGTCTTTCTATGTTGTGGTACACATAGAAACTACTTTTGATTAGATTTATGTGCTGACGGTATTAAGTGGAATTGTCATTTATAACTTACGCAACAGTCAAAATAAACGCAGAAGCTTGCTCGCATTCACATTAGAGTTGCAAGTCCCGGGAGGCCCAGAAATACTATTCGTAGTGCAGCCGCAGTCGTGCTTTCAATTTTGAGATACTTTATGGATGATTTCAGTCCTAATTTCATCAACAATAAAAAAAGTACCATTTCAACTCCATTATTATTAAAAATATTTTGACTTATGCTATGAAATAAATTTGACAATCAAGTTATCCAACCTTTTCCAGATCAGTTGTAGAAATATAAATAATACTCTTATTCGCATTGGATGTTAAGATTATCCTGGTAAAGTCGATCAAATGTGCATCCCTAATACAAACCTGACAGCTTTCTTAATATGTTTTAAAACCGAAATGGTCTTAGAATATCATTTAGTTGGGATGAGTTTTATGAATTATGAGAACACGTTTCCATTGTATATTAAGAGACTCGTGCTTTCACATTTTAAGTAAAGATAGTTAGGGAACAAAACGGTTTTAGTTATAGGATGTCGTAACGAAACGGTTTTAATTATAGGATGTCATGTATGAGAAATGGTATTATAACTTTGGTCCGATGGTAGTATCAAGGATGGCCGTTTGATAGAATAAATAATAACACATTTGCAAAGAAATTGAGTTGTAGTACAGGGTGTTTTTTTTACAGGTTTGTTTTTCGAATAGAGATAAAACTGGCATTTTGTGGTCAAATCTGGCAACTCTAATGTCATTTATGTTCAGTTTGGTTTGCCATTTCATCATGAACAGGTTGACAAAAGAACAACGCTTGCAAATCGTGCAAATTTATTTCGAAAATAATGGTTCAGTTCGCGAAGTTTACCGTGAGCTCCGTCCATTTTATGGTCGACATAATCGTCCATCAGAGCAATTAATTCGGTTAACCATGGATCGTTTTCGCACTACGTTTACTCTATGTGATAATACGCATCCGCAGAGACGTCGAACAGTGCGCACCGAAGAAACAATTGCCGCTGTAGAGCAAAGTGTTGAAGAGGACCCGAATGAATCGATTCGCCACCGTGCACAGCAATTGGAGCTTTGTCCATCAACTTTATGGAAGATTTTGCGCAAAGATCTTGGCTTGCGACCTTACAAGATCCAGCTTGTGCAAGAATTAAAGCCGCGAGACCATGCAATGCGTCGTGATTTTGGTGTATGGGCCGAAAATGAGATTGATTTCAATGCTGATTTTCATCGCAAAATTTTGTTCAGTGATGAGGCTCATTTTTGGTTGAATGGCTACGTCAACAAGCAAAATTGCCGCATTTGGAGTGAAGAGAATCCACATGAGACCCTTGAAACGCCATTACATCCACAAAAACTGACTGTTTGGTGTGCTCTATGGGCTGGTGGAGTCATTGGGCCATACTTCTTCCGCAATAATGCTGGAGAGGCAGCTACCGTTAATGGAGACCGGCTCTATACATGATAACCGACTATTTTGTTCCCGAATTGGATGGCATGAATGTGGATGAGTTGTGGTTCCAACAAGACGGCGCTACATGCCACACAGCGCACGTCACAATCGATTTATTGAAGGAAACATTCGATGAGCGCATAATTTCGCGGAATGGACCTGTCAATTGGCCACCAAGGTCGTGTGATTTGACACCATTGGATTATTTTCTTTGGGGATATATGAAGTCGCTCGTCTACACCAACAAACCAGAAACGTTAGGGGAATTGGAAGCCAACATTCGTGGCGTTATTGCCGACATACGGCCCCATATGCTCGAAAAAGTGGTTGAAAATTGGACCTGTAGAATTGGCTTTATTCGAGCCAGCCGCGGCGGCCACATGCCCGAAATCATATTTAAACATTAATGGCATAAAATTATCCTTCCAATAAAGCCAAATTGATGGACCTTAAAACGATTTTCTTGTGTAGAAACGCCCGGATTTGTGGAAGAACAAAAATTGGCTTTTGCACCACGATAACGCCCCTGCTCACGCATCGTTGCTAGTGCGCGACTTTTTGGCCAAAAACAACACACTAATGATGCCGCAGCCACCGTATTCCCCAGATCTGGCCCTCTGTGACTTTTTCTTGTTCCCTAAACTGAAGAGGCCCAGGAAAGGACGACGCTACGCTTCTCTTGACGAGATAAAGACGGCATCGAAGGAGGAGCTGAACAAGATACAAAAAAATGATTTTTTGAAGTGCTTCGAAGATTGGAAAACCGTTGGCACAAGTGTATAATATCTCATGGGGATTACTTTGAAGGGGACAAAATAGATATTCATGAATAAATAAATAATTTTTGAAAAAACACAAAATTCGCGATACTTTTTGAACACACCTCGTATTACATATCGCAGCAACGTAACATATAGCTCCCATACAATCGTTAAATATTTTGAACTCTGCGTCAAAACTAAAATTATAACTAACTATATTAAACAAGTAGTATAAAATAAATAGAAAAGATTATCTTGTCATACTGAAATACTGATTCAAAGGATTTCTATAAAGGAACATCCTGAAATGATGTAATGAGTGAAATCCCTAGCACACGCCGTAGCGTGTTCTTTTATTCATGATCACTAAACGACCGAATTCAAGTAGCCTCAACATAGTGATTGTATTTTCACCTTGTATATTAATATTTTATTGATACTCATACAACTTAAGCTACGTACTTCGAAGCTGTTTGCTTATGTAATAATTAATCCCAAATTAGCACTTTGCAAATCAAACAAGAGCAGGCCAAGTAATTGCCCTTTATGATACGTAATGCTTCAATTTAAACAAACATATTAACACACATTGCATTTACATATAATAGTGCTTAGTAAAACAATAATCTTATGTTTGCTTTGTATGTAAATTAATTGTGTGATTTCGTACTACTAATTACCAACTGAGGGAAACTTAGCTGAGGAAATTGCGAAATGTCACAGCAGCACAAGACATCCTTAGCGCACATATGACTCATACATGTGTGCTTCCACACTTGCGCCCTTAATAATTCAAATTACAATGGGCGAATATAGAACGGAAAATAATTAAAAGATAATCAATTTTCTTAGTAGCTCCAAACATTATAGTGCTTAGCTGTATATTTAATAAATTTAATATAATGCACACAGATCGAGTATTTAATGGGGAAGTTATAAAACAAAACCAATTACTTCACTTAAAAATTAAGTCCTTTTCTATTTCCAACTTGACTATCATCAACTTTTACATATACTTATAGACACCGAGTAGGACGCCGAAGCTGTCAACATTAATACTTTCAACCCTACTTTTCATGTGCGGAGTATAACAAGTTCGTGGGTACATGCTAATATAGGTGCTTTTTTCATCTTGTCGTTATGATAGAAGGGTTAGGGAGAAAGAAGGTATAATTGGGCATTTATGAACCAGCTCCCTGTATGACCGCTTCATTTGCTGAAAAAAGCATGACATCTCATTTCATAACTAGTAGTTTCATGTATTCGTTACCAGCTTTGCTTTTCTTTGATTTAAAAATATGCTATTTGTATTTGTTTATATAAATTTATTTATCTTTAAATTTATTTTCCACTTAAGGTAGATGTATAAACAAACTTTAGTATAATACATAGTTTAAACCATTGTTTTATCTTATAAACTGAAACAATCTTTTTGCCCTAAAATCAAAACACAAAAATACCTATGGTTTTTGTAGCGGTAGCTTTTACGATCATAACTTTTGCCTTCGTTATCTGATAACTGTGGCTCCATCTACTTTAAACCTGCAGTTGTATGTTGGAATTTCGTACTCAAAGTTTGCATCACCAGGCAATATATTTTTGACGTACTTGAGATCAATAAAATAAAATCATATATGCTGGCATGAATAACATTCGTAGAACCTAATAAAAAGTCCTAGTGGGCAGATATGGGCACCACCACAAGAAAAGATCAGCACGAACCCACACTCAAACCAACTAGCTGCAAACTACTTTACAACTAGCATATGCACCAAGCCCAACAGTCAGGCAACTGTCATATTTCCATATAAGCAATTGACATTTTTAACATGGCGATGTACTACGACATGTTAATTGCTAGATTTCGACCAGAACATACCAGTCATCTACTACTCATGAAATACTAGTTTGTATATAGTGGAAATATGCTAGTATCATACTGGCTTTAACATACCAGTTTCATAGTAGTTCAAAATGGAAGGAAATGTATTAGTTAAATTGCAGTTTAATCATACCCGTATCATACTAGTTCGAAAAAGATAAGAGAATACTATTTCAAACGTGAACCAAAACCTCTAGGAGGGACTAAAATAAGAAAATGGACTCATCAATACATCACTTTAATTTTTCGAAATTTTTGCTGTGAAAATCCCCGATTTGGGATTGCAAAACAAAAACTATATCTTTGAAATATTTCATAAGCTGGTTGCGAATTACAGTAGCATGCAATGCAAATGAAATAAACGAAATAATTACAGCTTATTTCGCTTAAACACATACTATGAAAATTGTAGTCATTTACTAATATGGATTGAACTTTTTCTGACTAGTATGATTTCAACCAGAAAATTATAGTTGTATTCTAGTATCGACTGGACTTTTTCTGACTAGTATGATTTTATTTATTTATTATTATTAAAGATATGAGGGTGTACATTTTAGGACTTCAAGTCTTTAATTGTACATCGAAAGGTGGAAGCTAGTAACCCGAAATTTTTTTAACATCGAATATAAGCTTAAATTTACAAAAAAAATTTATATACAATAAAGAAAGATACTTAGTGAATACTATAATAAGACTTTCTATTAAATAGCCCAGCAAAAATACGATCTTTAATGTACAAGAAACAATTTTAATATATGAATAATAAAAAACCTAAAATTCTATCTCTCTCTATGGCGCGATATACAACAGGTATATCATCATAAACCTCCTAAGAGATTTTTGCGCCAAGCTTCTCTTCCAATTTGTGGTGTGCCGATTTGAATTTTCCCTACAAATTGGTGGGACCTATAGTTTTTTGCCGACTCCGAACGGCATCTACAAAGGAGACGAATTTTTTGCTGAGAAGCCTGTCATGGCAGAAATACACTCGGAGAGTTTGCCAAACCACTGCCGAGGGGCGACCCCGTTTTGAAAAACTTTTTTCAAATCACTTTTGATGTTACCTGTACCAGGGCTCGAACCATGGACCTTCGGTGTGGTAGGCCGGCAACACTACCTTCACACCACGGCGGCCGCCATTTACAATTAAAAAACATAAAAAACATTTGTATCAGTTGGCAGGATTCGAACCGATGCTTCCCGCATGGGAGTCGTCTGCTGTACCCACTGAACTACGGCGCACACAAAATTCAAATGAGAAAAACTCATTGACTTGAAAAACCTTTCAAAAATAATGAAAAGAAAGTAAAAAAATTGTAGACCTTTTTTTCGATTCAGTTTCAATTCTAAACTACAATAAATTGAAAACTGGTGTACGTAATTGAAAGGTTTGGAATTTTTCTACAAAAACGTTTAAAATATTGCTTAAACCGACGAATGGTTTAAAATTTAGCCGTGTAGTATGAAAAATTAAAATTAAAAAACTTCCACAATAGTCATAATCTTGGTACTGATCCCATATCGCCCCACAGTGTTTTGTTATTCTACTAAAAATCTTCTACCACCAAGCTTTAATGTTTCTGGGACAAATACCTTTAGAAACATGGAGTAAGAATAGTTCAGTTCGTATAGGGAACACCATGACCCCTTTTCCAATAACTCCAATCTGTGAGTATGATATTGATATCTTATATCTCCATACACCTTTCACTTTTGATGTTACCTGTACCAGGGCTCGAACCATGGACCTTCGGTGTGGTAGGCCGGCAACACTACCTTCACACCACGGCGGCCGCCAAAATTAGTTTTTTTAAATATAATATTAGGTAAGTTAAGATACGATAATTAAAGTTGTTTAAGCTTAGGTACAAATTGTATAAGAAAAAATGTAAGGTTAGGGTAATATAAAACTTGAAATAAAGAATGAGTGGTCAGTTTAAGGCTAGTGCATAGAAAAATAACTGAAAACAATGCGCTTGTAGTTGCCTTGGTTTACATTACTCCTTATAGCAGCTGGGATACGGTTCCATAAACGAATGGCGTTGACGAAAAACAGCCTTGTAGACGTTACGAAGTTAAAATTGGGTACAAAGAAATCTTCCAAATGTGAGTTTTCCATATAGAAAATGATAGTTGTATTCTAGTTTCGACCGGACTTTTTCTGACTAGTATGACTTCAACCACAAAATTGTAGTTGGATACTAGTATGTTTACTGACTAGTTTGATATTTCACTGCAGGAAACTTGTACATGTATAAGTGTGCTTGTGATAACATAGTGGGACAAATCGCAATTTCGATAGCTTTTTCTTCATTATTGCACCAAAATATTCATTATCCGTTAACATTTATTTGAAATATTTATATTAGGATAAATATATCAAAATGTATATACGAAGCCGAAGCGTTTAACGTCGTTCGAGCATTTCTGCTGGTTGGCAGGGTAGTTGGTGTGAATATGCAAGTGCTTTGCTGATATATCATATATATATCTAACCAGCAATGGATAAAAATCTGGATAAGCATCGAGTCGCGCGAGTCATGTATAATGCCAATAACCCCCCAACTACCATTAATTCGTCAACTTATGTAAGTGCAGACTCAGCACCAGACGATATCGACAAATTCATATTAAGTATAACAAAATAAGTAAAAGTAACTTCCGGTACAATAATTAATAAATAAAATGTAGAGTCAACAACAATTAATATTGCCCAATTCTTGTTAACTATAATGCAACTAAATAGCAAACAACATCCGGCCCAATACAAAGTTATAGCTAGACTAAGCATTGCAAATTTAAGTAAACAATTCACGTTAATTAGTAATAAGCACTTTTACCATTGTTCATTTACACTTTCTTTTGATATTGAATAAAGAAAAGAATTCAGTTTGGATTTGAGTCTCTCCAGAATAAGTTCATTCGTTTTCAATTGTCTTAAGTCTTTTTTTAAAAATTCGCCCCTTGCTCTCCACGACAAGTTTGGCGCAGTCTTTAGTCCTTTAACTAATAAGAAAAGGATCGTGATACGAACAATTTCAAAAAAAAAAAAAACAAAAAAAAAAAAGAGAGTGTCAGCTAGTGAAGCAGTGACTACCAACAGCTATCCACAAAAACTGAAACAAACTCTAAAAAGACAACAGTGGTAGTAAGTGTAACAGTGATTATAAAACTGCTATCCACAAACAAATTCTACAAAAAAGTGGCAGTGCAGTGGCATAATATTGAATTATAGCCACCACCCATAATCGTATAAATTTGAAATTGAAAATAAAGTGACAGTGCAGTGGCTTAATACCAAATTTAAGCCGCCACCCACAAAGTAAGAGGCAAAATTACATCAAGAAGACAGCAAGAATTTGATACGAGGAGAATGGCTCAGGACCAACCTCAAATTCCGCCTTTAGAATTGGTGGAAGAGCTCGCCAGGAGGGAGCAACAATTAGAACAGCTGAGAAACGCCTATATTGAGTTACAACGCAGACAAACTCCTGATTACAACAGGACAGATCGCCTATTCAAAAACATAGCCCAATTGCCAATCTTCACAGCATACGGAGATGTATCAGTTAACTCATTTTTTAGCAGTAGTGAGTACCTACTGTCTACAATAACAGACGACGACTTAAAGAAAGAAGCAACAAGAATGATATTCTACAAGGTGGTACAAGGAGAAGCGAAAAATGCAATAATAAACATCCCACAACCAGATGACTGGAGGTGCATAAAGGAAACTCTGAAGATGCGGTTCAAACCAGACACGGAGCCACACGAGATCTATAGAAAAATTACGTCACTGAGGGTAAACTCGGTAAGTGAATTAGCGATAGAGATCCAAAAAATTAAGTACAAGTCAGATGAGTTAATTGTTTATTATACGGGAGGTCAGGGCATTGATCTTACAAACATAGATAGTTTACTAGTAAACACAACAAAAGAAATGACACAAGGGACCATATTGGACAAAATCTATGAGTGTAGGGATCTAGGCCAAATCATATCAATCATGAACCAAAGAAGATTCGAGGATACTTGCATAAGGCCAGAATACCGAAAAATAAATAGAAGGGAAGAAAAACCACACTATAGAGAATGGCCAAAGAGAAATCAAAATACTGACTATAGGAATTACAATCAAACCCCACAGTTCAATAGCAAAAATATGGAACAAAATTCAGGTAATGTTAGGCAGAATCAAGCATACTTTAATAGGACAGGTAACTCAGGGCAAGTGAAGCAAAATCAACAAAATGCATATCAGAATAGAGAAAATATGTCATTACAAAGGAGGCAGAGTCCTCAATATAATTACCAAAATTAAGGGTATCAAAATAATTCAGGCCAATACCATAGGGGCCCACAAGAGGTAGGACACCCTAGGCCAAATTCCGGCCAAAATCGCTGGAATCAACCTAGGCAAGACCGTGCGGATCCTATGGGGGTTGATAATTTAGAAAAAATTTAAAGAAAAAAAGAATTAAATAATTGTGAATGTTATAAAAAAGAAAGAAAAGAAGAAGTAAATAATTGCGAATATTATGAAAAAGAAAGAAATCAGGAAGATTTGAATAATTATGAATATTATGAAAAGGAGGTTAACCAAATTCAAAATGCAGATGAGCAGAATTTTTTCGAGGGACCAGCTCGGACTGTCTTCCCACCATAACACTAAGGTTTCGAAAAAATGAATATAAAGCTCTAATTGACACAGGAGCAAGTATAAGCCTAATAGATAGCAGTATAAAGGATTTTGAAAAAGTTTTATTAAAGAAACCGATTGCGTTTAGCACAATAACGAAAAATGATGTAATTAAATATGAAGTGCTGACAGAAGCACCTAGGGAATTTAACCTACCAAATTATGCAAAAATTAAATGGAAAGTAACTTCATTAAAAGGGAGAAAATATAACTTTATTATAGGAATTGATTTATTGAATTGTTTTAATACAACAATTAATTTAGTAGATGGATGTATAATACTTAATGAAAAGATTACTTTTTTTGAAAGCAATCCATATACTAATCTTGAAATTCAGACCTTAGAAGCAAAAGATTTTGATTGGAGCAGAATAAATCTTGAACATTTAAACAAAGAAGAAAAAGAAGAGATAGGAAAAATTATAAAAAGATTCAAAAACTTATTTTTTAAGGAAGGTGATCAGTTAACAAACACAACGAAGGTTGTACATGAAATCAGGACTACGACAGAGGAACAAATTAACAGCAAATTATACAGATATCCCCCTCAACATGAAGCAGAGGTTAGAAAACAAATCAGGGAAATGGAAGAACAAGGGATTATTAGAAAAAGTCGTTCACGATACTCTAGCCCATTAATTGTTGTACCCAAAAAGATGGATAATTCAGGAGAACGAAAATACAGGATTGTCATAGATTACAGAAAGTTGAACGAAGTAACCATAGACGACAAATATCCACTTCCCAACATTGAGTCAATCCTAGACAAGTTAGGAAAAGCCCAATATTTTACAACACTAGACTTAGCAAAGGGCTATCATCAAATCCTAATACGAGAACAAGATAGGGAAAAGACGGAATTTGCCACACCACATGGCGTATATGAATTTATTAGAATGCCATTCGGACTGAAAAACGCACCTGCAACATTCCAGAGACTGATGAACGAAACTTTACGTGACTTTATTAATAAAACATGCGTAGTATATCTTGATGACATCTTAATTTTTAGTACATCCCTACAAGAACATGTTCAAACAATAACGGAAATTTTCAAAGTCCTAGAAAAGGCTAATTTAAAAGTGCAAATAGACAAATGTAATTTTATGAAAAAGGAGACGGAATTCTTGGGACATATTTTGACAGAGGAAGGACTAAAACCGAACCCTGATAAAATTAAAGTAATAGAAACGTTAAAATTGCCGAAAACAGAAAAACAAATAAAAAGTTTCTTAGGTATTACGGGTTATTATCGAAAGTTTTTTAAAGATTATGCAAAGATAGCCCAACCTATAACGAAATATTTGAAAAAAAATGTGAAAATTAATTTAAAGGACCCAACTTATATAGAGGTATTCGAAAAACTAAAAATTTTAATAAGTACCCACCCAGTTTTGCGATACCCTAACTTTGACAAACCATTTACATTAACAACTGACGCTTCAAACTATGCATTATGCGCCGTATTATCACAAGAAGGACACCCAGTGTGTTTCATTTCAAGGACGCTTAATAACCACGAGAAAAACTACTCCGCAACGGACAAAGAATTTTTAGCCATTATATGGAGTGTGAACTACTTAAGACCATATCTATACGGAAAAAAGTTTACAATTTTAACTGATCACCAACCAATAAAATTTCTTCATACCAAATATAAAGGAAAGGATATGTCACCAAAACATCAAAGATGGCTTCTAAAGTTAGGAGAATACGATTTCATAATAGAGTATCTGAAAGGGAAAGAAAACCAAGTAGCAGATTTTTTAAGTAGACCAGAAAATAATACAGATAACGCGGAAGAAGGAAATTTTAATGAAAAGGATAACAAAATTACTGTTTTAAATCAAAATTATTTACAATCAGGTATAAATGAAGAAAATAATTTAGAAGATAACGAAACAATAGCAACAATGCATTCAGCAGAAGAAACCCTTCAGGACCATTTTTTTATTAAAGAGGAAATTGTAAATAAGTATAAAACACAAATAATTTTGACCAATAATAAAATATGTAGAAGAATTTAAATGTTTACATGGAAAAAAAATAATTTTTATAGCAGAAAGCGATTTCGATAGATTAGGAGAAATATTCCGAAATTATATCACAAAAGGGATTATAGGCATATACTCCGAAATTTCTGAGCATAGCTACAATATAGTGCAAGAAAAACTAATTTCAATGTTTTCCAATGATTCAAATATAAAATTTTTCAAGTGCACAATGAGAGCACAGGATGTAGAAACGGAAGTAGAAGCAGTAAAACAAATATCGCTATATCACGTTAGAGAAAGCCTTCATTCAGGTATACACCAAACATATAACCAAATAAAAAATAAAATATATTATCCCAAACTATTGGAACTTATCCAAATAGTAATTAACCAATGCGACATATGTGAGGAAGTAAAATACGATAGAAATCCAGTTAAACCAAAGTTTAATCTCACTGAAACTCCAACAAAAAAAAATGACATTATTCATGTAGACACTTACGTTATAAAAGGGCATCATTTTTTAACAGTCATAGATAAATTTTCCAAATTTGGTGCAGCGTACCCACTAAATTATAGAAATCATGTAACGATTATTGAACAACTGGAAGACCACTTTTCTAAATTAGGGAAACCAAGGAAAATAGTAGCGGATAATGAATTTAAAACTTTGAGAATAAAAGAATTTCTGGACAATGAAAATGTCGAAATTCATTTAACAAAACCAAACAGTCATACAGGAAATTCCGATATAGAAAGGTTCCATAATACAAAAGCAGAAAAATTTAGAATTTTATACAAATTGAATAAAGAATTAACAGTAAAACAACTTATGCATAAAGCTATCAGAAATTATAATGATAGGTTTCATTCCACGATAAAATGCACACCAAACGAAGTACAGATGAATAAAGTAGATCAGGATTTAGTAAAGAAAAACCTACTATCAGTCAAAAAGAAAAATATTGCTAGAGTCAATGAAAAAAGGGAAAACTATGTCGAAAAAAGGAAAGAGGGATTTATTAAAAACTACAAAGCGGTTAGACATAAGGAGCAACCCAGATATTAATGATCCTCACGCTGTTGATGGCAATGTGGATACCTCAAACTAAAGCGAATTTAAATGTGACCAAAATACAGGACGAACACGGATTTACGGATATTCAGATAAAAGAAGAACAAATTGTTAAGGACACGGAAATAGTAATACATAGAATAAACAAGAAACAGACCGAGACGTGGACTAATTAACGGTGTAGGTACTTTATCCAAATGGATATTTGGTACGATGGACGAAGAGGACAGGCAAAACATACAAAACCATCTTACTCAAACAAACGACAAAATTAGTAAACAAATACAAATTAATGATTATTTTGAAAATTCATTTGAACAATTACATAAAACGATAAGTAGCGATAGGAATAAGCTAGAGCAAGAATTCAATGCCATAAGTAAGTGGGCTAGTGAAGAAGAAGAAAGAAATTTATATTTGGAACAATTAATTAAAATTCAACTATTAAAAAGTAAAATTGAACACATTCAAGACAACATAGTAGCATCAAAGTATAATATCTTGCACCCTAATATTTTGACGAGCGAGGAAATAATAAAATACGATATTGATTATACAAAGTTAAAGTACATGCAATTAGGAACAGCTCTCTTTAATAACACATATGTAATATTTGGAATCAAAGTACAAACAAATTTTGTAAATGTTAAAGTTAGATACATCATCCCAATACCCAATAAAGAGCATAATGAAATAGATTCAAACATTGAAAAAATATTTGAATATAATAGCAAAATGTATAAATTTGAAGAAAATAAGCAATTAAAAACTATGAAACAAGCAACAAATTGTGTAATAAAGAATTCATGTCAAACAATCAAAAATAAAGAGCTGGAAATTATAGAATAAGATATAGATAAAATAATTGTAAAAAACGCAGAGAATCTATTAATAAATCAAACATGTATGGAAGATGAAATATTAATAAATGATAATAATTTGATAATATACACGAATTGTTCAATTAAAATTAAAGATTACTACTTTTTAAATTCTATTGAAGATTCACAAGAAAATATTGTAAGCATGAAATATGAAATAAATACAAATTTTTCAAAAAAAATTACATTTGATGAAGTAGTAGAAGAAAGCAAAATAAATGTCAAAAGAATTTTTAATCTAAAATATCATAGTAAAATATCTTATATATGCAACGTAGCAATTTTTTTTCTCATAATAACTCTAATATTGATTATTGTACTTAAACACAGATATATAAAAATTCAATTAAACAGTAGAATCCAGGAGAATTCTAATCTAAAAGGGGGAGTAGTTATGTATAATGCCAATAACCCCCCAACTACCATTAATTCGTCAACTTATGTAAGTGCAGACTCAGCACCAGACGATATCGACAAATTCATATTAAGTATAACAAAATAAGTAAAAGTAACTTCCGGTCCAATAATTAATAAATAAAATGTAGAGTCAACAACAATTAATATTGTCCAATTCTTGTTAACTATAATGCAACTAAATAGCAAACAACATCCGGCCCAATACAAAATTATAGCTAGACTAAGCATTGCAAATTTAAGTAAACAATTCACGTTAATTAGTAATAAGCACTTTTACCATTGTTCATTTACACTTTCTTTTGATATTGAATAAAGAAAAGAATTCAGTTTGGATTTGAGTCTCTCCAGAATAAGTTCATTCGTTTTCAATTGTCTTAAGTCTTTTTTTAAAAATTCGCCCCTTGCTCTCCACGACAAGTTTCGCGTACCAAGAAAGTGGATAAAAAAGTGGGCAATTTTGTTCCCCGAGGTTCACTTATTAACCATGTTGAAAAGGTTTAACCGTGTACGTGTGTATGCATACTTTTAGGTATGTGTTGTTTTCCATACAAATTCCAAAAATATGCGTTGGTGCTAGTAAAAATGTGTGAATTTGTGGAATCAGAGTTTCACCACGGTTAGCCATGGTTGGTAGGGCACTTGCAATACACACACCCACATAAGCATAACGTCACATACATATTAGCAAAGCAGTCAAATAAGATTTCTTTGCACAGCAGCACGAAACAACATCAACAACAAGCCACAAACAGAAACGCGGCAGACCTTACGCGTAAGATATGCCTGCCAGCGCACATGTTCTTACACTTACGCCTACAAGCAGCGACGCCTGCGTTTTCTGGTCAACCCCTTCTGAGGCCAAAGACGTTTACACATCAAAAAGTGGGCAATTTTGTTGGGGTTCACTTTTTAAACATGTTGAAAATGTTTTTTCGTGTAGGTGTGAATGCATACTTTTAAGCACTTGTTGTTTTCCATACAATTTCCAAAAATATGCGTTGGTTTATTAAAATTCGTGAACCAACGGTTAGCCACGGTTGGTAGGGTAATGAAAAAAATTAACTTATATAACATAAAATAAAATAAAACAAAATAAAATAAAGTAAATTAAAATAAAATAAAATTAATTAAATGAAATAAAATAAAATGGAATAAAACAAGTAAGGAAGTCGGGTGGAACCGAGCATTATATACCTAGTAGTGTCCTATTATGTCATCCCAATTTACGCAGGTCTACTTTAATACTTTCAGTTCGTATTTGCGTTCAAGTAGACCGACGGACTGACAGATAGACGTATCGAGAGACGGACATGGCTACATCGACTCAGCTCATCCTCCTGATCGTTTCAATAGACGTACAAACATTTCATGTTCATGAAAGGTATGAATATCCAAAAAGATATACAACTTCGCTTTTGCAGTGGGGTATTAACTACTTACCCGGATATGTTACTTTTCATCCTGAACGTTTTGATATACATTAATAAATATATATCTGGATTCGTTTATGCCGAATGAAGTAATATACTTTTTGTGCGTAACAAAAATAGATATAAAAAGGGTGTCTTTCATAGGCGCCAAAGAACTCAACCGATCTTTATGAAATTTTCACAATATGTACTTGGGTTCACTGGGTACAGCATAGATCATATATAGTTTTGGAAAAGTAGGCGAAGCCACGCCCCCAGGCTATATAAAGTTTCAATTCGTAATAACTCCGAACTTTTTGGTCTAAATTAATGAAATTTGGATATAATTTTTCAAAAGTGGGCACTGCCACGCTGGGCACGACACAGTCTGTATTTAGCTTTTGGAAAAGCCCCCAGGTTATTTAAAGCTGCAGTTCGGTATAGTTAGGAGTTTATTTGGTTCACGTTAATGACATTTTATATATAGATGTGTTCTATGTATCAAAACGTCAAAACAACGTATGCCGGGTTTCCTAGTATATTATAAAATGGAGAAAGCAAACAACGAATTTCAGCATTCTTTTGTAAAACTGAGAGACTAGTTTGCGTTCAAATAGACAGACGGACAAACACACGGACAGACAGACAGACGGACGGAGGGACGCGCATGGCTAAATAGACTCCGCTCATCGTGCTGATCATTTTAGTGAACTTTTCTCTTCTTGTTCTCATACTTTTTACATACTTACATACATTTAATGTTTACGAAAAATATGAAAATCAAAAAAGATATATAATTTCGCTATTGCAGTGGGCTATTAACTACGTGCCCAAATATTTTGCTTGTGTGTTTCCCGATTTGGCTAATTTTTGGCAGGAGTATAATACATACTGCTGAGAAGCCGCTGACCAATTTTCATTGAAATATCAAGCTTGAATTATAAGAGAGTTCCTTTGAAAATAGCAGAAATTTTATGCTGAAAAGTGGGCGGCGCCACGTCTACTTCTTCAAAGTTGACAAAATTTTTTTGCGGCCGAGTTTTTCTTGAAAAGCTTTTTATGTGTGCAAACTCTAATTGATATAACTTGCTTACTTGTAGAAATATCGCTTTTTACATTTTCCAAAAAAGTTTTTCAGATCTATGTTCAAAAACTGGGCGTGGACATTAACCGAATTGGCTCATTTTTACAGCAAACAGTTACCTTTATATATAGAACATTATCACCAAAGTTCGTTTCGACAAATAAATTTTTGGCGGAGATATGGCATAAACAGTTTTGTGGAAAAGTCCACTATAAAAGGGGCGGGGCCACGGCCATTTTCGAAAATTTTGAGTTTTTGGATTTCCTTGTTTACAGAAACTTTAAAAGTGAAATATGAATGATGTAAAGCTATTTTAGGCAAAGTTATTGCCAATTTAATATATCCACGATCCTCTTCAAAATATTTCATATAAAAGTGAGCGTAGACCTTAACCGATCCCGCCCATTTTTTCCTGGAATATTCCTTGCATACCTGGAAACCTGCGTGCTGAATTTCGTTTCGATATCTTGAACGGTTTTTTATTTATGATTAATATCATTTCTAAATTTGACTTAATCAAAAGTGGGCGGTGCCCCTCCCATTTTCAAAAATTTCTTAAAAAATTTATTTTATGCTTCAATCCCAATGTATTCACCAAATTTTATCCTTATAGGTGTAAATTTCTCTTTTCGTCCTGAACATTTTGATATATATAAGTCAATATCTATCTCGATCCGTTTATGCCGTTACGTACTGCGGTTAGGCGACTAAAGTTAATATACAAGGTGGCGCAAAAGTAAGCTTTCGATGTTCAGCATATCGGTTGTGGCACGTGCAGTGTGTGCTGTTGCACCGTCTTGTTGGAACCACATGTTTTCCAATCCCAATTCATCAAGTTGCGGCAAAAAGAACTCGTTGATCATTGCTCTGTAGCGCTCACCATTCATAGTAACCGTTTGGCCCCGACCGATTATTGGTCAAATAAATAGTCAGCAATATTCCGCGTTCTGGAGCAGTGTAGCGTAACATTGTTTATTAAAGTGTATTTCGCATGTGTTTACTACACAAATTTCAAAACAGAACTGACTTTAGGGGTTAATCGCAAAATTTATAGCATTTTCTGATAGGAGGATTACTTTTGCGCCACCCGTTACCTTGTGTGCGTAGCACTACCAGGTATAATAAGTAAAATAAATTACACGAAATTATAGGAAAGCAAAGGAAAGGAGAGGAGACGAAAGTAAAGGAAATGAAAGGAAAGAAAAGGAAAGGAAAGAAAAGGCAAGGGAAGGAAAGCAAATGAAAGAAAGGGAAAGGAAAGAAAAGGAGAGGAAAGAAAAGGAAAGGAATGGAAAGGAAAAGGAATGGAGAGGGAAGGAAAGGAAAGGAAGGGAAAGGAATGAAGAGGCAAGAAAAGGAAAAAAGGAAGGGAAAGGAAAGGAAAGGAATGGAAAGGAAAGGCAAGGAAAGGGTATTAAAGGAAAGCAAAGGAAAAGGAATGGAAAGGGAATAAAGGAAAGGAAGGGAAAGTAAAGGAGAGGCAAGAAAAGGAAAAGAAAAGAAAGGAAAGGTGAGGAAAGGAAAGGAATGGAAAGGAAAGGCAAGAAAAGGAGAGGGAAGGAAAGGAATGGATATAAATAAATTTTTTTATAGGATACACATGTTTACACATCAAACTCCACAAGTACTTGGTGCTCACGCCTTTTTATTTTTCCTACTTTGGACTAATCTAGAGAGTACTCTGGGCATACATCACTAAGTGGTCATTTAATTTTAACTAACGTTTTCCCTGTAGGTAAGATGAACGGCTCTTTTTTCTCTTTTCGAAAAAAGTTGGTCTCCATTGGAACACCTACGATAGTAGCTCAACTATGAGATTTGCTGCCTTCAATGAAGCCAAAGCAGCAGCAAAGTCACTTTTAAAGTTACATAGCGTAAAATTGAAAAAGTCAGTGTCTAGCTAACTTACATGCATGCATACTGTAATCCGCTGTACTTTGTAAAGAAAATCGAAAAGTAGGTTCAACCACTGTCTGACATGCATGACAGCCATTTAAGATTCCTAGGTAAATGTAAAGCTTTATAGTGGTCTATGTCGTGAGCGAGACACTCAATTCATGGATGCGGTCAATGTGTTATGACGTCAACCGCAATGTGAATAGAAAAACGACGCACAGCTCATTGCTGATTCTGGCATTGTATGTGAGCACACAAATCATATTTCAAGCCAACTCTGTTCGGACAACCATAGCCAACTGGCTACTGAACTGGAAATAGGGTACACCTCAAACGCGCCGTACAACATCGTGGTGGTAATGAGTAGGGATGTCAATAAATAATTGGTTTTACTTTAATCGATTATATCACTTTTAGATAAATTTTTCATCAATCCATTTATCTCTAAACAAAAGTAATTATTGATTGATGGCTTCTTTCGACCCGAGGTCACATCCCTAGCAATGAGTTGACACACTGATTTAGGTACCATTTCAATGGCAGGCTCGATAGAGAAAACTGAATTGAACTCTTACAATTATGGGATATAAATGAATGAATTTGTTACTGAGAAGCTCTCTCGTAGCAGAATTAGTTTCACAGGGTTGCCAGCCACTGCTGAAGGGCGACTCCCTTTCGAAAAAACTTTTTCAAACGATTTTTGATGTTACTGTGATCTTTTGGTCTCATATGCATACCACAGCGCCCACAATTATGGAAACTCAAGTCAAAATTTTGCAAAGCAACATGTACCCGAACAAATGGCCGACGATAGCAATACCTATATTTTGCTGCATCACCAGCGTTTCCACGTTACCACCAAGTCGAATGTTCATTGCATTTTCTTCGTTTACTCTGTTGTCCTTGTCAAATTCATTCAACTATTAAACGTACAATATAGATACTCGTATCTACACTGATTCTATGAATAATGCGCCGAATGTGTGGAGCAGCAATATTCTTCAGTTAAGTAAATTCATGTATTTTGTGCTGATCCCATGTATAATGTGTTTTTACAAGTGTATCCACATTAGGGCTATCCTTTATTATGTTATGTAATAACAACGTTTAAACATAACATACATAAATTATTTAAATTGAATAAAAGGTGAACTTGTAGTGGTATAACCAGCTGTATAGAAACCGTCTTAATCCAAATATATTTGTCTTTGAATTTATGAAATTTACGTAGTTATTGTTATAGAAAAATAAATAGCCTAAATGACAGATTTAATAGATTTCATTTGCCGGATTTCATAGACAAAGGTAAAAAAGCCATTATTAAATGATCATTGGCAGTTCATTAACATATTTCTCAATCCATTGTGGAATACACATATTTTTTTGTTTGAATTGGAAATGAAAAGTACTCAGATTTTACTTCCGTTCGATGAAAGTTTTGTAAAAAAGAAGCTTTGTTATCAGAGCTCGAAATTTTATGCAAGTGCATATTTATGTTTGACATCATAGAAACCACGGGCAAATATTATACTCGTTATGTAAAGAAAGAATTTATTTTATCGCTATTATGTTTTACATATTTACACATTTTTTCAGAGTATTTGATTGAAATAAGCAACGGGATTAAAGGAATAACCAATTATTTAATAAATATCGATTCTGCCCAATTCGAGACGGATTATGGAAAATAAGTTTTCTCCAATGTAATTTTTTCGGACTCATCTCGAATTCGCTGCACATTCGCAAAAGCAGACTTTTCGAAGCTCGAGAAAATCATCTTTCGTGCAATAATTTTTTGTCGACTTACCAATAAGCCTTGGTTCGCCGATGAGATAAAAACTCGAACTGCCAACGATCCGAGAAAAATTTTGCAAATTGCTAGAGATAAATGGCTCGCCTGAGAAATCGTATACCAAAATTGAGGTGGAAGCGTAAACGACTGAAGACGAGCAGCCGCCAAACATTCCTATAGCGACAACTCAGCGCCAGGTTAGAGGTAGAGGAAGAAACAATGAAGGCGGCTTGACATTTTTAGTCCATCGCATTCTTCTTTTTTTACGCAAAGCAAAACTGTGTTCCACACGTGGCAAATTAGTATGCACGTAAAATGTCATCCACCTCGGTAGCAATTCCCTACATCCTAAAATATTAGGTGTGACGGTGGATTATACGCTCACTTTCATGCACTGTCACCAAAACTCAAAGTCGTAACAAAAGCCCCAAGTCAAGGGCTGGCCTATCTTGTGGAAGAAGGCTGTCAGTGGAGAGTTAAACGTCTTGAGAACTGCTGACGAATGTCACCTTATGACTCCTTAAAATCATTTATATTGCGAGGGGAAAAATGCTCAATGCTAGAGACTTTTCGATCCGAAGCTTCTAAACAGTAACGAAACAAAATCCACAAAAAAGCGGTGAACTCTTTTATCAAACCATGCCCACCTATATTAGATGAAAAGGGCAATCTGCCAGGAGATACCCGAATCACCTGGACCAATTTCAATCTGGATACTGAATAAACTTAAACTCCCAGGACTAGTAAGGAAAGCCTTGGGTTTAACCCCAATATAAACTACACAACGCCATTGACTTTCTAGTACATAGCATGGGTCTGGTAACACTTTGTCGGCTCAAAAACGGCAGTTAGCATCCCGGGAGGTTAGGCGATATCCGATTCTTACATTCATAAATTTGAGATATTTCTTTACACATTTTTAGCATATAAAAAGCAAGTTTCCGAGCTTTGTTTATTAGCGAATCGGACGCTCAAATTTTGTAATCGCGTAAAATAAGTTAAATTAATTAAACACATATTTAAATTAAATAATGAGCTTACTTTCATTCATTATTAATTGGATTGGCGACGTTACTAGAAGTACCTCAAATTCAGATAGATCCAGATACCCAAATACCAAATATATTTAAAAAAAAAAAAAATGTTTATAAAAGCAATAAATAAAAATCGAACAAATCAAATATTGCAATATAAACCAAGTAAGAAAATAATCAGAATATTTTTCTTCTTTTTCTTAAGAAAAGTTAGCTTAAAAAGGCCACCTTGCTAAATACGAGGTGTGTTCAAAACGTATCGCGAATTTTGAATTTTCGCTGGTTACGTATATTCGAATTTCGAATTTTTTGTGGCGTTATGTTGGTACTCATGTCTCTTACTTATGCCGACAAGCTCGGCCATTTTGAATGTTCAGTTAATTGTTGACAGCTGCTTTGCTTGCACGTGTTTTGGATCGTCTTCGATTTTCACCTATTCAAAAAAATGGATCGAAGAACCTGTATCAAATTTTGTGTGAAAAACGAAATTAAGTGCGCGGATGCATTCCGAATGTTGACTGTGGCATACGGAGAAACTACCTTGGACCGAAGCATCGTTTATCGGTGGTACAAAATGTTCTCAGAAGGCCGAGAAGATGTGCAAAGAAGAACAAAAATTGGCTTTTGCACCACGATAACGCCCCTGCTCACGCATCGTTGCTTGTGCGCGACTTTTTGGCCAAAAACAACACACTAATGATGCCGCAGCCACCGTATTCCCCAGATCTGGCCCCCTGTGAGTTTTTCTTGTTCCCTAAACTGAAGAGGCCCATGAAAGGACGACGTTACGCTTCTCTTGACGAGATAAAGACGGCATCGAAGGAGGAGCTGAACAAAGATACAAAAAAATGATTTTTTGAAGTGCTTCGAAGATTGAAAAAACCGTTGGCACAAGTGTATAATATCTCATGGGGATTACTTTGAAGGGGACAAAATAGATATTCATGAATAAATAAATAATTTTTGAAAAAACACAAAATTCGCGATACTTTTTGAACACACCTCGTATGTTAAAAATATGTATATGCTAAACGGTTACCTAGGAGCATTAGAGGAGACCTGGCGATTCTTTTAATCATTATGAAACTTAAGTCAAATTTTCCAGGCGTTGTCTAGATATACACATTTCTGGAAGACCAACATCAGTAAATGAGTCCTCATGCATATTTTTTTAAAATAGTATTTAATGGAGTAGTAAGTTAAGTTTTAACTTCGATCCGGCATGTCTTAACAAAAAAATTTAAAGGGAGTCGCATTACAAAAAAATTCGGAATATCCTAATATGCAGACATCAGGAAGTTCATATGTTTGTTGCTACAAAAAATAAGAGCATGCCCCTAACATGTTGTTCTTTTATGAATTCAGTGAAGCTTGAAATTTATTGTTGGAATGTTATTAATTGAGTATCTCACACAATATTAAAAGCAGCACAATCTCAGATCAATTTATGAATTCAATACAACAAAAATTAAAAAGCCAATATTGGTTTTTGAAGTGATTCAACTTTTATCATATTATATTATAATCATAGTCACTCACAGCAAAAAGATGAGTACTTTATTGAAGAAAATTGAGTTATGTTGCAGGTGCTGCTCTCAGAGCTGTAACGATTAAAAGAAGATGAACTTAATTTTTCAAAAATGGTTTTTTTTTATGTTTGCAAACGGTAATTTTAAAAATTGTTTCAAATTTGTAAAAATAACCATTACAATTAATTAAATAATTTAACATGTATAGACCAATAACATTTAAACTAGCACACTCATGAACTTACTATATCAAGAAAATATGTTCCTTCCGAGACATATAGCTCCACTATTATTATATTAACTATTATTGTAAGCATTATTACTCTTTCTACTACAAGTATCTGATCTATAAACTACGTTAGTTAAAATATCTAAATGAAATTATGGGTAATCGGTTTCGAAAATATCATAATTTTCCACCTAATAGTCACGGTTGCCCGGCTTACTTCTAAAAAATTTTGTATTCTCGATCTTTGCTTGAAGAGATAAGAGTTATTCATGTATGCTTGTAAGATCGCTCTTTATACCTCTCATGAGCATGAAATGGTATTACTACTTTGGTCCGATGATTGTAAGTATGAGAAGAAGAAGAAATATATCCCACCAAAAAGTATAACGTACTAGCTGACCTTCCAAATACATTTTTTTATTGAGTCCAAAATACATTTTTTTATTGAGTCCATTTCAAACTCCCACTTCTCACGTATGGTTTGGTGTCTTATGTATCCATACGAATATTCAGGTCCCTACCTAGAACTCTTTTGTAGATATTACGTCTGTAAAATCAAGTTTGTATGGGAGGTGCTACACCCGCTTAATATTTTAATCTTTTTCCTCCTAAACTTGTGCCTATTAATTACAAACAAACTCCCAAAAGAAAGTTTTCCATTTGGTTCAGTTGTTTTCAAGTTTTAGCGTGATGAACAAACCACGATTCATTTTTATACATCGAGCCCTAACAGCCATTTTAGTGTAACCAAAAATTAAATTTTACAGGAGAATGGGTTTTAGTTTACAAATATAAACAATTTTAAAGCAAAATGTTGCTTACATTATAACTTCCTTTGGTTTATTTTTATAACGGTACATATTAGAGTTGTAATATTTTGTAAGATGGTTTAAAATAAACAGAACTATCGATATACTCGTATGTCAAAATAAGGATTTTCTGAATTTTGTTGTTTAGGCCAAAATTGCGGTTAGGCTCGATAAATAGATATACGTCGTCTTTAACGTCTTTTTCCTTTGAGGCATACATCACCATTTATTGGGGCTTAATCGCCTAGGCGATTTTGGCTGTTTCCTATCAAAGCACTCCAGTCATCCCTTTTCATCGTTAAGTGACGAATTCGGATGTCGATGGGAAAAACTTCTGGGCTGGAGCTTCTTTGTCCATTCGCATTACAGTTTTTGGGCTTTTTTTCGCTGCACTATGGTCCAATATGAGTGAAGTCAGTCCAAAGTAGCAAGTTGGTGGCAAGAGTGATTCTCCGTTGAATTTCTCTCTTTTCGGTGTTAATGCTGGTTCCCAAGTAAACGAAGTCCTTTACTATTTTGAAATTATGGCTGCCAACAGTTGCGCGGTTGACAAGACGCAATGATGACAACATGTACTTCGTTTTGCCCAAATAGACGAAGTCCCTCACAGTTTCAAATTTGTAACTGTCAATAGTGACGTGGCTGCCAAGGCGTAAGCGCGCCGATTCTTTCTTTGAAGACATCGAAACATTCGTCTTGTCCTCGTTTACAGCAAGACCCACTTTCTTCGCTTCTTTATCCAGGCCACAGAAGGCAGAACTTACGACGCGGTTGTTAAGGCCAATATGAACCACATAAGCCAGCAACTGTACGCTCTTGTAGTAGATTGTACCATTCCGGTTCAGCTCTGCTGCTCGAATTATCTTCTTAAACATCAAGTTGAACAAATCGCACGACAGGGAGTCGCAATGTCTGCAGCCTCGTTTGGTTTCGCATGGCTCGGAGAGGTCCTTTCCAAATCTGACGGAGCTGTTGGTATTGCTCAACGTCATTTGGCAAAGTCATATAAGCTTCGCAGAGAAGTCAAATTCAGACATGACAGCAGATAGGCAACTCCTTTTCGCACTGTCATAAGCGGCTTTGCGATCGACAAAGAGATGCTGCGTGTCGATCCTCTTATCATGGGCTTTCTCGCGGATTTGACGTATGTGAAGACTTACCAGGTCTTAAGCCACCTGAATTGGTCCAATCAGCTTGTCTACGATGGGCTTCAGCCTTTTGCACAATACGCTAGATTTTTCTAAATAGTATAGTAATATGTGTAGGCATACCTAGAAGGGGTGACATGACTTAGAAGGTTACACAAATCGTTCACGCTACAGTCGGGCATGTACCGGAGCGTACGGTTCATATCCGGCAAAGAACTATCACTTACGACCACACTCCCCAAAACCTTAGGCGAATAGTTTTGTAGTTACAAACAACAACAACAACAGAAATGTGTGAAGAATTATAGGGAATGCTCAGCTGTAATCTCTTATTACTGTAAAGCCCTATTACACCGCGTTACACACATTCTGTCCTATGAACCAAATATACTTTTTCGGAAAGGGAAGAAAAAATAAAAATACACGTGTATCGGCGATTTCGATTTTTTTTATGTATAAAGTATAAAGCTCGTAGTGTCCGTCTGTCCGCCTGTGTGAAAGACTTTGAAACGATTTTTAATCCTTTTGCAATTCAATTGTGCAATTCAATGTTTCATCTGTCATACCAGTTGTAAGTGTCGTAAAAGTGATAAACAGTTTAGTGTTACTATTGATAAACTACAAATATATGGAGTAGGATGGGTCGAAAAACAATTTTTTTTTTTCGGAACGCTTTAGTAGTTTAAAAATTTGGAGTCCCTTCGAGTTATGCCGAAAAACGAGAAAAAAATTTTTTTGAGAATTGATAAAAATCAATTTTTTAAAAAATTTGACGTGATACAGACATTTCCACGAGTCTGCCTGCAAAAATTCAGCTCGATTGGATCACGGAAAAAGGGTTAAAAATCGATCCAAAGTCTTTCACACAGGCGGCCAGACGGACACTACGAGCTTTATACATAAAAAAAAAATTCTGTCGTGTACATGCAAATCGCCGATACACGTGTATATTTATTTTTTGTCCCCTTTCCGAAAGAGTATATTTGGTTCATAGGACAGAACGAAAGCTCGTTTTTGTAACGCAGTGTTATGCTTAAAAATTAAATAAAAATACATAATAAAATTAAAAAAATCCTACGTTCTAGATTCACGCTACAATCATCTGTTTCAAAATGAGTGATGATGTGCATGAACGCTCCAATGATTTTTATCGGAATGCGTCATAAGCTACATGAAATTATTTCAACAAAAAAAAAGCAAAATAAACTATCTGAAATTGTTCCAACTTAGATGTTTTATTGTCATTCGTAAATTTTGGAGGTTTTCTTTACTTCTTTTTTTCTAAATAGGAAATATATGATACCACGAAGATCGCTCTACTAACTGATTGTTTCAGCTGATTAGGCACACATGTTCTCGCTTCTTATAAATATTTATTTTGGCATACCAATTTACGGACGTCTATTTTAATACTTTTCAGTTCGTATTATAAAGCCAGCTGATTGTTTTCAATTGAAACACTTCTGTTATGAGTTTTGAGGGATAAATTAACTCATTTGTATATAAATAGCTTCCCTGCCAAACACTGCTAACCACATTTTATCAAAATACCAATACATTTTATATTTGAAAAATTTACTTTCAAATAGACAAACGGGCAGACAGACAGACGGACGGGGAGACAGACATGGCTAAATCGATTCAGCTCATCGTCCTTACGATTTCAGTTTACTTACTGATGGGCCCATCTCTTCTTCTCACACTTACAAACATTTCATGTTCATCAAATGTATGAAAATCAAAAAAGATATATAACTTCCCTATATCTGGGGGGTATTAATTACTTGCCCGGATATTTTGCTTGTGTGTTATTCGATTTTCCTAATTGTTGGCATGAGTACACTACATACTATTGAAAGCAGTTAACCAATTTTCATTGATTAGCAGAACTTTTACAATAAACCTTTATAAATTCAACATTTTCGACAAATCAATTTTTGAGGCAGTTATGGCACAAAAAGTTTTGTGGAATAATCTACTATAAAAGAGCGGCCCATTTTCGAAAACTTATAATTTTCGAATTTCTTTGTTTACGGACACTTTGAAAGTGAAATAGAAATGATATAAAGCTATTGTACGCAAAGTTATTGCCTATTAAATATATCTATGATCCTTTTCAAAATATTTCACATAAAAGTGGGCGTGGACCTTAACCGATTTCTCGGAACATTTCTTGTATTAATGGAAATCTGTGTGCCGAATTTTGTTTCGATACCTTAAACAGTTTTTGATTTATGATAAATAATATTTTTAAATTCGACTTAATAAAAAGTGGGCGGTACCACGCCCGTTTTAAAAAATTTTTTCAAAAGTTTATTTTTTGCCTTATGATATTATGTACTGAACAATCACTTTTTATATTTTCGAAAATATTCCCTATAGAAAAAGTGGGCGTGGCTATAATTTGATTTCGACCATTTTAAATGCCGGTAGAAGATGAGTGCCAAGGAACCTGCATAACAAATTTCATTAAGATATCTCAAAATTTACTCAAGTTATCGTGTTCAAAGACGGACGGACGGACATGGCTTAATCAATTTCTCGTTTCCTCCTGAACATTTTTATATATATAAGTCAATATCTATCTCAATTCGTTTATGCCGTTACATACTGCCGTTAGGCTAATGAAGTTAATATACCTTGTGTGCGTAGCACTACTAGATATAAAAAGAATAATGAAGTTAATAAGTGATAGTAAAACTTTCTAAATTAAATGTTTCTCCAGCACAATTAAATCATACTATATAATTAAATCGAATATTTAAGTTTATTTTTTACATAATTACTTTTACATAAGTTATGTGAGCACGGCCTGGCTTTGTGGCAAACTTGGCTCCCATTTTCGAAAGTATACCTAGTTGTGGTTGTTTGTAAAGAAAAAACACTCCCTAAAATTGTTAGGGAATGTTGGCGAAAGTGACAGTCCTTTGCTGGATATGAACCCGATACGGTTTCAGTACATGTCCGACTGTCGGGAGAGCGATTTCGTATGACCAGTGCAACCTTCTAGGTCATGTCACTTCTCCTTCCCTAAGGAAGAAGAAGATGGGTAATGATAGGCATAATATCCTTAGAACAACCATCGAGTTGCACGTCATTATTTTTCTGCATTTTAGTCGCCTCATACGACCGGTATGCCTACCTCGGGCATATTCTAAGTCCCTAACCCGTAGGGATTTTCACACATTTCTAAAGTAATTACAGAGTATAAATTATACAGCCAACATATTTTCTTACCACTGCACAATCAACGGAATGTAAAATCATTTTAGTGAATTGACATTATATGTGGTCTAAACACTCGCAGCGAGAAAATTTCTGTAAAACAAATTGCACACCTCCAAGTAAAATAAACGATTCATCAAATATCAAGGTAGCACCCAGTTCCTGTTATCTTTACATACATTTTACAAACTACTCCACGTCGTAATACTAGAATTCGCTTTTATAAGAAACTCTGTTATTTTCTTTAAAAGGTTTTCTCTTCTATTTAAAAACTAATGGCACGTACCCCCCTCATGTTAGTGTGAAATTACTTCAATTTCCTCTTTTCACTTTCTTCGTTATACTTTTCTTAATTTCTTAGATATTTTTTTTTTTGATGAACAAGAGCTATTGAACTAATCCAAGCATGTTATATCGCTTGCTCCATTTTTTTCGAATTAAATTTTTTCTTATTTCGAGCATTAACAGAATTTTACAGATATACAGTTTGCAAATTCTAAGTATCTAATTCTCTCAAGCGGCAAGGTTGCCATTGTAACGTATGAAACTATATTTAGATTTGTGTACATATTTGCATAAATGTAAGCAAGCGCTTGTTTATATCTTTAAATTTTACAAATTATTGAGTGCAGAATAAAAAATGTTACCACTATTGGTCATTTAAGCTTTTAATTGCTAATTTCAGTAAAAAAAAATTAATAATTAAGTTAATGTTTTACATACATTTTGCTAAAAAAATTTTTGCATAATCTACCTAAGTACTACACTTGCGGTGTCCTGATTTTCAGGGGCAGAATGTACTTACGTCAGAAAAATTATATCATGAGAGTATTATTGCGCCCGCCCTCGTGTGATAGTAGTGTTTCCGGCTTACCACACCGAGGGTCCCAGACTCAAGTGACAAAACAGGTAGCATAAAAATGTTTGTAAACGTTTTTTCAAAACGGAGTGGCTTCTCGGCAGTGGTCTGCAACCCTCCAAATGTATTTATGCCATGAAAAGGCTTCTCAGCAAAAATGCATCTGCCCTTGAAGATACCATTCGGAGGCGGCATAAAACCGCCGCTGTGCAGGGAAAATTAGAAGCAGTACACACAAAGTTGATAAAGAAGATCACCCTTAATCTCCTCAGAGGTATTTTTTTTTATAGAGCAATTATCGCTTAACATCCCCTGAGTTGGGAAAACAGTAGAAAAGGCCATTGCAAGACGCGCTTTTCAATATTTTTAGTTAGGCGTTAGTAAAAAAGTTAATCAAAATTTTAATAAAGAAAAAGCAAAAAAAATCCATTAAAATACGCAGAAATGCAAATAAGACCCAAATATAAATTTCAAATCCTCGATTGAAAAGCAAAGCGTGTCACATAAAATCAAAAAAAAGAATTAAATTTAATTTGAAAATTTTCGCCGTTGAACTAAATGAAAATGGTTGTCATTGCAACATTCGCTTATTTAAAAAAGCATTTGAATGTGCGAAATTGATTTGATATACGAGTACATATGCGATTTGAGTGTCGCTTGCATTTGCAAGTCAATGTACAAATATATTTATAGATATAAAAGAGATAACGAATGTTCTATTAAAAGTGCTAACTAATATTCGAGGTCTCGCGGAGGTCGGGTTAGTATTAGACCCATATCCGCAAAATCGCTGCCCACTTCGGTAGTACTCACTTAAGTCATCGGGGAATGTTTTTCGTTATGCTAGACAACAACAAAACTGGAAAGGACCTGTCTTGAAAAAAAAAGTTACGTCAATATGGAAATACATACAACAGCTCTCCCCCTACTTGGGGCTATTTTTAAAGTAACCAAGACTATAAATGATCTCAAGGCCAATAATTGTAATTTTTTTAATTTTATGAAAATATTAATGTTTTTTATTTTAAGTAATTATTTTTTTTATTAATTAAAAGTTTTCTGGAAAATGGAGTAGCAGCCCATCTCCAATCGAATAGTACCCCTACCAACCATGGCTATCCAGTTTTTGTTAATTTCTTCACGAATTCCAAAACCATCTCTTTTTTTTCAACTGCATACCAAGGCCAACGCATATTTTGTGGAAATTTTAAACAAAAAGTATTCAAATCATCATCAGTCTACAGATGATTAAAAACGATCAAATTTAAAAACATTTTCCAATCGAATATTAATGTATGTACCGTCGCACAGTGATGTGTCTCCATATACAAAGTGGGCAAAAATAGAACAATGGGCTTCTTTGAGTAAAAGTTCGTTTTTAAGCTGATTAGAGTACGGTTATTTGGTCTTACCTAGCTCTTATACTTTTCATTGAAACTGAAATTGAAATTTCAAAATTTTATTTTCGGAAGTATTTCCAATACAGAGGACTTTCCTTACATTTTACATAGGGCGTTTTGTATCAACATTTAAGGCTTCGAGGTTACATTCTATGGCTTCATTCATGACAAGTGAGATATTTTTGGTCTCTTTCACTCAAACACTCTAGGAAAGGCAATAGTTTTTATTTTCTTCTTTTTTGACTACAAAATGTACTTTAAAATTATTGTATCTTTTGACATGGATGTCACACGCTCAAAAAATTAGTTGCATTCAAGAGGCCTTTAATGCTTTACGCGGCAAAGCATATTTTGTTTAACTTTAATCAATTACTTTGCACGAGAAAGATATGTTGAAAAAGACTGAAACAAGAATTAGTTTTTTAGTGTAACGTTTCTTATTGAAAAATTTAATTCGTCAATGTCTACTTATTTTGGAATATATCCATGGCGAACCATCCAGTCTAAAAAAATGCATCACATGTTGACATTAAAAAATAGTATTTTAACAGATCTTGTTGTATAAACAAAGCTATCTAATTGGTCCAAAAGTGTTGTTTTTTCACTGAAGTTTTTAAATTAGAATTCCAATTGATGTATCGACAATATAATATTTTATAACTAAATCCATATTAATATTAGCAGTAAATACTATATTATCTTTAGATTTTGTATTATTTGACTGACACAGAACACCACAGTAATAATTTTGATAGGGTTGTACAGTATTCTTTTGGCATTTGAATGATGGAGAACACTTCTCATTTATGCCCTTAAAAACCGATTTATTTCGAATATTTTAAGGGCCGCTTTCATAAAAGCCGGTAACTGCTAACCGGTTTGTACGGTTAGCTGTCACATTAATCGCCGATTAGGCTTAACCGGCCTTTATGAAAGTGGCCCTAAAAAGTAAAAAAACCATACATGTAATACTTCTTATATTGCTAGAAAACACAAAGTACAATCACGAACATCAGAGTGCAGATGATAGAAAATAAAACGAGAGGTCCGATAAGCGATTTTTCCAAAAATGATAATTTCACTTGCTAAAATACATGAGCGCATCAAACGTTCATTGAAAAAAAATTATATAAAAGAAATAATTTTAAAATTATTCAAAATAAAAAACAGTAAAAATAATGGTGAGGCAAAAAGGGGAAAGTCTTCATGGGCAAGTTAGCTATGTCTTTTTATGAAAATATTTTACGGAAGTTCCATTCTAGTGTACCAAAAATGCAGAACTGCGAACTAGGTGGATGGAAGCACCCGATATCAAAAACACACCCAAACATGCGATTTATGTTTGCTCCAAAATTTTGAAAAGAGCCAGTGCAAAGGTAGCGGAGGCTCAAGATACTTGAGAGAAGATGCTGTCACATAACATCTTCCACCAAAAGCACAATATCTGAATATGGGGTTTGATTCCGGTAAGTATTTTTCAAGGGCATTTTATATACGGTTACTACGGAAGAGTTCCACCTAAACTAAGCTGCTGCCTTTATATTCGTAACAAAGATGTTCACATTTGTATATACATAAATTGTAATTTATTTTAGATATTACGTCTGAGAATTCCGCCTCGTCATCATGAAATGGAATGTATTTTGAAACTGTTGCAGTCCCTGCAAACTTTGATTGTGATAAAAATATATTTTACTTAAAAGCCCAATATATTTCATATACTCGCATCACTTCTTCAATCATGAACCAATAAACTCATCAAAAGTTGGATTTGCAACTGTTAGGTACGATAATTGATTTGGATTCTGGTAAGAAAATATTGTGTATATTATGTATGTATTAGATATGCCAACTAGTATTACTTTATTTAGGGAGCTATTCGCTTGTACGAATCGAATAAAATTTTTGATGATTTGCAAATTTTCATAGCAAATCGGTCGCAACAAATAACCCGCAATAATCACCCTAATTTTATTCTAAAATATTTATCTTATTTCACAAATTTATTTTATTAAAGTCTTGGATCCCTCATATGCTTGAACCGCCCCTGTAATGATTTGACGTTTCAGTTTATTTTATTATTTAAAAATATACACGTATACTACAACAAGCTCAAAAATTTATGTAGGCTGTCTCCCTTTGTTTTCGATTTCAAAACACATTGCGAGCATATTGTACTAGCAATATAGACTATTAAATATATGAAAAAAATATACTTTTACATACTTTCAGTTATACCTTTGTAAACTTCAGCATTTCTGAAATTTTCTGCAGCGAGTTTTCGGGTGTAGCAAATGGCACATCTCAACGAGGACACTTTATAGTTCTTAAAAAGCGCTTTGGAGTGGTTTCCTTAAAGATTTTTTAATGGGAAAAGTATTATGTTAAGATAAGATATAATAAATGGAATTTCAGGCAATTTTTTTAAAGATTCCTACTAAACACAAACGCATTAAAAAATACAAAATTCAAAAAGCCTAACTTCAAGAGCTTTTTGTAAGAAACTCATTTGTTAGAAACAAAAGTTAAGGGATGTTTATTCAATGTCTGGTTTGTTATGGTATCGCAACAAAATGGAGCAGTAAGGAAGGCGGTCGGCACGATATGAGGTCGCACTGTGGCTAGTCATTGTCGGCTGGGGTGGGTTCTTGCCAACCTTACCGTCCTGCGCCATAATCAGAGAAAAGGTCAGATCGTGCCTTTTGAAATACGCGGGGAAATGCAAAACCGCGCAAAACAACTTTTAAAACAACATCCGGTTAAAACACCGGATGCCACGGACAGACCGTTGACATCAAATTTCAAACTCAAATAAAAAAAACCGAAAAATCAAATAAATTCAAAAGAAACGGGCAACCAAAATATTTAAAATGAAAATCAAAATTCAAAAATAACCAAAAGCGAAACTAACTCCAATATAAAAATAACCGAAAATGAAACTAAATTAAAACTGAAATAACGAACGGAAAAAGAAAACAAAGATAAATTTAAATTAACCGAAAAGAAACCCTGAAAATTAAAAAAAAACGAACCGGAAATGACCGGTTACCATGCTGAAAAAGGAAAAAAAAAAGAGGCCGAACAATATAAGGGGGCGCCGCGGGTGTTGTTGCGACGCCCTGGTGCTGACCCACCCTCATCCATGGCCATCGGTGCACCAAACCAATCCCGATGGCCCCTTACCTATAAAAACCTACATGCCTTCTAAATAACGTGAAACGTCAGCATTCCCATATTATACAAAATTTATTTACAATTCATTGTTTTGCTTAACTCATAACAAGATATTTTAAATTCAGCCCTATTTTGGCTATTTTAAATTAGCTTTTACCACATTAGGGTGCAACAAAGAAAGTAAAAGAAAATGTATTTACGTATATATATACATAGTTTAAATCCCCGGGTATTTAGGTTTAAATCAAATACTAGGTATTTATGTTCGAATTAAACTCTATAGAAACTATTAAGACTAATCAAAAAAAAACCCACGAAACAAGGAAAAAAAATCTCTACTGGGCTTAATTTTTCTTAATTATTTCGTTGAGTTTATTTATGTATCTACTAATATTATTTGTAATCACTAAGCTTTATTTTATTTAGTCGATTTATCTTTATTTCGATTTACCGCATTAATTATTCAAGTTAGTTTAATTTAAGCAATTAATATTTTGTTGGAATAGCTTTCTTTAATAGTTATTATTTGTTATTATCTTTATGAAAAAAAATCCATTATTTATTTTAAGTAGTTACGCTTTTTGTTTCTAGTTGTATCTTAAATACCTCACCTTATTTCTATTTCTACATACCTAACCGTTTCCCCCCTTCAGTTTGACAGTTTTAATGCTTCATCTTGTAAATAAATTTTTTTTTTTTTTTCTAGTTTGAAACTTCCATTGCAGTCATACGCTTAGCATGTACTGGGTAAAAATTAATTATAAGTAATACAAAAAAAAATTTAAAAATTTATACATTACGTATACATCATGGTATACTAGCACATGAATAAATTAAAAAAAAGTTACGTCTACATCAGATAGGTCTCACCCGGTTCTTCTTGCAGTAGGCCGTTAGTAGGGCGCTACTATGGTTGTTGTCTCTGTTGGTGGTTGCTGGTCATTGTATAGGGCGGCGGGCCTATATTATGGCTGCCCCCGCTGTTGTCACTGCTGGTGTTGTTGTTGCTGCTGCTAGTGCGGCGGGCCTATATTACGGCGGCCCCCGCTGTTGTCAATGCTGGATGTCGTCGTGCGGTGGGCCTATATGAGGGCGGCCCCCGCTGTAATTACTGCTGGTGTTGTTGTTGCTGCTGCTAGTGCGGCGGGCCTATATTACGGCGGCCCCCGCTGTTGTCAATGCTGGATGTCGTCGTGCGGTGGGCCTATATGAGGGCGGCCCCCGCTGTAATTACTGCTGCTGGTTGTTGCGCGCCCTGTTGCGCGTTGTTGCTGGTGGTGCGACGGGCCTATATTACGGCGGCCCTCGCTATTGTTACTGCTGGTGTTGTTGTCGTGCGGTGGGCCTATATGAGGACGGCCCCCGCTGTAATTACGGCTGCTGATTGTTGCGCGCCCTGGTGCGCGTTGTTGTTGTTGCGGTTTATGGCGGTGGGCCTATGTGAAGGCGGCCCCCGCTGTTGTTGTTGATGAATATCCAGGAATGTTGTTGTGGCTGCTGCAACTGCTGCTACTGATGTGGTTGTTGTTGTGATTTATTTTTGTTGTTTGGTGAACTTTTCTGTTTGTTGGTTTGTTTGTTTTAGCTATTTATTCTCACCAAGTTGTTATTTTTGCGGTGGTTTTTGTAGTTTAATTTTGTAGCTTTATTTTGTTTTTATATTCTTTTTGTAGATTTTTTGTTTATATGTGTATCTATGTTAATTATATTTTTATTGACCACACAACTAGTTATCAAGGATACAATTTCAGCTCAATCAATTTATCAATACATCAAATGCGGTTTGTTCATAATTTCGTTGCCTTTTCAAAAAAACTAGGTGTTTTTTTTTTCTGATTCCTAAGCGCTGCTATCTAATTACGATGCACACGTTCTATTCAGAAGGTTCTAAAGTTTATTTTTTTATAATTATTGGGTTTATGTTGTTTTGTAATTCTTTTCTTATTGCGTTTTGTACTTTGAAACTTTATTTTCGTTGTTTTTGTTTGCTTTTGTTCTTATAGCGCTTTTGAACTTGATATCTTTGGATATTTGTTTTTGTAGTTTAGGACTGAGTCCTTCCGATTCACTTTCGTTTTAAAAAAAACAAAATGGAACTTATGAAGTTTTGATAGGTTTTCAAGGAAGTGTGCTAAAATTTTCAGATTCAATGGCAATTCTATACGACAGCGTTCAACCGCCAATATACGTTCAAAACCCTCGGGAAAGGCATCAATCGACGCGTTCCGACCCCCGCACCAACAATCCGAAGGCGGAAATCAAATAATTTGTCTCGGTGGAAAGCTATCAGCAAAAACTCAAAATGCGCTAGGTTCGATCCCAAATAGGCGGCTTCATCCAAGGTATTTATGTGCACAACACCTTTTCGCGTATACGACCTTTGGCCGCCTTTCAAAAGAATAACCTTTAGCTGGTCCAACCCCCGTTACACGGTCCACAATATTTTGAGCAGGACCCACTTTTTGCACTTTTTGGTACACCCTAATCTGTGATTACAACAACCACCTGAAAATGACGAAAACTTTTCAACTTGGATTGCAAATATCTCTAAACAGACCCAAAATATAGAACCCCCGCCCCCGGACCATCGACACGGAGGCCAAAACCCGTCGCCCGATACACCCCCCGAGACTCTCGGACGCACATCAGCAGCGCGTGCCGTCGTACAGAATTGTCGATTCAATAGCTCAATTTAAACTTGATTCAGAATGCTTTCATAAAAGTGGGCTGCGTATTTAATTCGAAAAGAAGTAATTTTCTAAACGAGTTACAGTATCAAAAAAAAACTGTACAAACTAGATAACGTTTTTGTGAAATTATTGTTAAAAAGACCCCCTTCCCAAGTACTTAAATGCCAAAATAGCAAGGCCAAATCCATTTAATGAAAAGATTTCAATTTATACAATAATTTTATAAGTCAGGGTGCCACTACAAACATTTTTCTTACAGAACTTTTCTTAATTGCTTCACCAACTTAATCAAAAAAATTGAATAACCACTTCACCACACTAAACTTAAGTTTTTTTTTTTTCTTTTTTTTATATTTATCAAGGCGCACCACTGTAAAAGTGAATAATTGAGATAAAATGAAAACACGTACTAAGCTGTATTTTATTTGGCTGTAATCCAATTTTTTTAACTTGACAATTTCTTGTCGTAACTTTAGCACTTGGAGTTTTATGTAAGATTCAGTTTTCACAAATTAAAACCAGTAAAAATTGCAATTGGGCGACAGCACAATTTTCTTTTTCACACTCCGCGACACGACCGCTCCCGTTCAAATCATGTATCTTTTTGAATTGGTCGAATGCCGGTGACGCTGCTATGCCCAAAATTATTCGCTTAACGCGACTGCGCAATGGAAAAGTTCCGTTACCCGTTGACGTGGCGTGATTATTGCCAGGTGGAACATTCTGATTGGTCGTTACCTTTGGTTGTTTGATATGAACGGATTGAACCATTTGGTGCTGCCACTTCAGCAAAAATCACGCACTTTCCCGTAGCTAAACGTCAAACCGGAAGGTGAATCAAAACTGTCATCCAACCAACCGCATTGCACCAAATATAAATGACTATCAATGGAAAGTAAACCATAACAGGCCTGCTTCGCTTCGAAGACCGGTCGATGAAGCGAACAGGAAAAAGGTTTACTTGCAAGGAAGCCATTTCTGGGTAAAACGTGGGGCACGACTCACCCCTAGATAAGAGTCTCTAGTTCTACCACGAGCTAGCCGGGCAAGAAGATCCGCCAGTAAAGGAAAATTTTTTTTGAAGTATTTTGTTTCATAGTTTAGTAGGCTTTGCGGCAAATGGAAATTGGTTAAGTGGCTTTACCCCCACCGAAATAGGCTTATAAGAAAAACGTGTAATATAGTTAGACATTTTGATATCGGAGAACGCGTCAAAACTCCGAGGCAAACGGAGAATTTATTTTGGTTTCCTAGTTACAATGCTTCGCGGCTGTAGACATTTTAATAAAGGAGAACTCGTCAAAACTCCGAAAATTTTTGATTCTAGTGGTTTCACCCCCACAAAAAGGTTTAGCAAAAAAATTAACCGGAGAAGCTTGTTCCATGGTAAAAACTTGTCACCCGGTAGACATTTTAATTAAGGAGAACTCGTCAAAACTCCGAAAGAGAATCCGCATAACCGAGGATTGCCAGGTTATCCACTACTTCCGATGGAAGCGTATGTAAATACCCGATTAAGTCAATGCTCGGGGAGGATACTGGGCGAGTTGTCCCCGACCGCCAAAACACCCAGATGAAATTGTAAGTGTGGAAAAAAAAAATTCAAAAGTCTGGTTATTGTGGACGAATATCCGAAGCATGGAAACGGCCTATGAACCTATGACCCGTTAGATAAACAAAGAAAAAAAAAAGTGTTCGGTTACAAGGGGCGGTTGGAGGGTATAAAAACTCAAGATTCACTCCCCCACCCTATAATGCCGACGATTGCAAGGTTTTGAAAAATAAAAATTTAATTAATGCAAATTTTTCTAACCGATATTTGCATCAACTGATTACCGCGAATATGTCAAAAAAAAATAAATATATATATGCTGAAAGAAATTGATTATTAGTAAATATACGTGTGGAAATGTACTATGTAAAAAGCAAAAACGGTATAAAGTTTGGCAAAAGCTAGTTGTGTATTTATGTATTGAATGGGAATGCTGACATCCCATCATTAGAAGGCATAGGCATAACAAAAAAAAACGAAATAACACTAGACAAGGACATTCTTCCAGGTACACCTACCGCAATGCAGGGGTGGTTATAAGACACCTCGCCCTGAGACATGTTGGTGTACCATGCGAAAATTGGCAAAATTTTAAATTTATTTGGACTCCAGTACTCCGGACCGCAATGCAGGGGCTGCTAATGGCTGCCTCCCTGAGACTGGTCGGAGCACTGGATACCAGCGATCAAAAACGTCAAAACTTTATTTAATTTTTTTTTTTTTGAAACACCCCTCCTCAACCACGCCGCAATGAAAGGATGCGGTTAGGTACCGCTTTTCCCCAGACTTGCGCAGTTGGAAAGGGGTGGATATGGGGTCCCTACTCCTCCTCCCGCAATGCAGGGGCTGCTAAGGCTGCCTCCCTGAGACTGGTTGGAGAAGTAAGGATCACTACAAAAAAAAATGCATACAAAAAAACGAAGACAAAACAAAACATCACGTTCGGCAAAAAACATAAATATTAATAATCCCAAAAGAAACTAAACCCCACTTAGCGGACATATAAATTTCCCGAAGCCGACATCGGACAACAGACCCGGGACAAAAAAAAAAATTTAAACTACAAAAAAACTAAGTGCGTTTAGCACTGCCTCGCCGGGTGAAATGAAAACTTCCGGTGGACATGACGTTCAGTCTCGTGGAGCCCCCCGCTACTGATCACGAAGACCCATCCGGACAACTTGATCGGTCCCACCATCCCGTCGCAACGCAGGTGGCGGCTCCTGGGCCTGCCTACCTGGGACTTACGGGATAGTGAAACCTCACAAGCTGACCAGAAAGTCACCGCGGTCAGCGCCTCGGTTTCCACGTTGGGCGCCATCTGTTATGGTATCGCAGGCGCCCATAGCTACTGAACACGATGACTAATCCGGACAACTTGATCAGTCCCACCATCCCGTCGCAACGCAGGTGGCGGCTCCTGGGCCTGCCTAACTGGGACATACGGAATGGTGAAACCTCACAAGCTGACCCGAAAAGTCACCACGGTCAGCGCTTCAGGGCCCCACGTTGGGCGCCATCTGTTATGGTATCGCAGGCGCCCATAGCTACTGAACACGATGACTAATCCGGACAACTTGATCAGTCCCACCATCCCGTCGCAACGCAGGTGGCGGCTCCTGGGCCTGCCTAACTGGGACATACGGAATGGTGAAACCTCACAAGCTGACCCGAAAAGTCACCACGGTCAGCGCTTCAGGGCCCCACGTTGGGCGCCATCTGTTATGGTATCGCAACAAAATGGAGCAGTAAGGAAGGCGGTCGGCACGATATGAGGTCGCACTGTGGCTAGTCATTGTCGGCTGGGGTGGGTTCTTGCCAACCTTACCGTCCTGCGCCATAATCAGAGAAAAGGTCAGATCGTGCCTTTTGAAATACGCGGGGAAATGCAAAACCGCGCAAAACAACTTTTAAAACAACATCCGGTTAAAACACCGGATGCCACGGACAGACCGTTGACATCAAATTTCAAACTCAAATAAAAAAAACCGAAAAATCAAATAAATTCAAAAGAAACGGGCAACCAAAATATTTAAAATGAAAATCAAAATTCAAAAATAACCAAAAGCGAAACTAACTCCAATATAAAAATAACCGAAAATGAAACTAAATTAAAACTGAAATAACGAACGGAAAAAGAAAACAAAGATAAATTTAAATTAACCGAAAAGAAACCCTGAAAATTAAAAAAAAACGAACCGGAAATGACCGGTTACCATGCTGAAAAAGGAAAAAAAAAAGAGGCCGAACAATATAAGGGGGCGCCGCGGGTGTTGTTGCGACGCCCTGGTGCTGACCCACCCTCATCCATGGCCATCGGTGCACCAAACCAATCCCGATGGCCCCTTACCTATAAAAACCTACATGCCTTCTAAATAACGTGAAACGTCAGCATTCCCATATTATACAAAATTTATTTACAATTCATTGTTTTGCTTAACTCATAACAAGATATTTTAAATTCAGCCCTATTTTGGCTATTTTAAATTAGCTTTTACCACATTAGGGTGCAACAAAGAAAGTAAAAGAAAATGTATTTACGTATATATATACATAGTTTAAATCCCCGGGTATTTAGGTTTAAATCAAATACTAGGTATTTATGTTCGAATTAAACTCTATAGAAACTATTAAGACTAATCAAAAAAAAACCCACGAAACAAGGAAAAAAAATCTCTACTGGGCTTAATTTTTCTTAATTATTTCGTTGAGTTTATTTATGTATCTACTAATATTATTTGTAATCACTAAGCTTTATTTTATTTAGTCGATTTATCTTTATTTCGATTTACCGCATTAATTATTCATTTAGTGGCCTTGTTTCATTATTTTATTTTCTTGTGTATTTGATTTTATTTTATTTTTATTTCAAGTTAGTTTAATTTAAGCAATTAATATTTTGTTGGAATAGCTTTCTTTAATAGTTATTATTTGTTATTATCTTTATGAAAAAAAATCCATTATTTATTTTAAGTAGTTACGCTTTTTGTTTCTAGTTGTATCTTAAATACCTCACCTTATTTCTATTTCTACATACCTAACCGTTTCCCCCCTTCAGTTTGACAGTTTTAATGCTTCATCTTGTAAATAAATTTTATTTTTTTTTTCTAGTTTGAAACTTCCATTGCAGTCATACGCTTAGCATGTACTGGGTAAAAATTAATTATAAGTAATACAAAAAAAAATTTAAAAATTTATACATTACGTATACATCATGGTATACTAGCACATGAATAAATTAAAAAAAAGTTACGTCTACATCAGATAGGTCTCACCCGGTTCTTCTTGCAGTAGGCCGTTAGTAGGGCGCTACTATGGTTGTTGTCTCTGTTGGTGGTTGCTGGTCATTGTATAGGGCGGCGGGCCTATATTATGGCTGCCCCCGCTGTTGTCACTGCTGGTGTTGTTGTTGCTGCTGCTAGTGCGGCGGGCCTATATTACGGCGGCCCCCGCTGTTGTCAATGCTGGATGTCGTCGTGCGGTGGGCCTATATGAGGGCGGCCCCCGCTGTAATTACTGCTGGTGTTGTTGTTGCTGCTGCTAGTGCGGCGGGCCTATATTACGGCGGCCCCCGCTGTTGTCAATGCTGGATGTCGTCGTGCGGTGGGCCTATATGAGGGCGGCCCCCGCTGTAATTACTGCTGCTGGTTGTTGCGCGCCCTGTTGCGCGTTGTTGCTGGTGGTGCGACGGGCCTATATTACGGCGGCCCTCGCTATTGTTACTGCTGGTGTTGTTGTCGTGCGGTGGGCCTATATGAGGACGGCTGCTGATTGTTGCGCGCCCTGGTGCGCGTTGTTGTTGTTGCGGTTTATGGCGGTGGGCCTATGTGAAGGCGGCCCCCGCTGTTGTTGTTGATGAATATCCAGGAATGTTGTTGTGGCTGCTGCAACTGCTGCTACTGATGTGGTTGTTGTTGTGATTTATTTTTGTTGTTTGGTGAACTTTTCTGTTTGTTGGTTTGTTTGTTTTAGCTATTTATTCTCACCAAGTTGTTATTTTTGCGGTGGTTTTTGTAGTTTAATTTTGTAGCTTTATTTTGTTTTTATATTCTTTTTGTAGATTTTTTGTTTATATGTGTATCTATGTTAATTATATTTTTATTGACCACACAACTAGTTATCAAGGATACAATTTCAGCTCAATCAATTTATCAATACATCAAATGCGGTTTGTTCATAATTTCGTTGCCTTTTCAAAAAAACTAGGTGTTTTTTTTTTCTGATTCCTAAGCGCTGCTATCTAATTACGATGCACACGTTCTATTCAGAAGGTTCTAAAGTTTATTTTTTTATAATTATTGGGTTTATGTTGTTTTGTAATTCTTTTCTTATTGCGTTTTGTACTTTGAAACTTTATTTTCGTTGTTTTTGTTTGCTTTTGTTCTTATAGCGCTTTTGAACTTGATATCTTTGGATATTTGTTTTTGTAGTTTAGGACTGAGTCCTTCCGATTCACTTTCGTTTTAAAAAAAACAAAATGGAACTTATGAAGTTTTGATAGGTTTTCAAGGAAGTGTGCTAAAATTTTCAGATTCAATGGCAATTCTATACGACAGCGTTCAACCGCCAATATACGTTCAAAACCCTCGGGAAAGGCATCAATCGACGCGTTCCGACCCCCGCACCAACAATCCGAAGGCGGAAATCAAATAATTTGTCTCGGTGGAAAGCTATCAGCAAAAACTCAAAATGCGCTAGGTTCGATCCCAAATAGGCGGCTTCATCCAAGGTATTTATGTGCACAACACCTTTTCGCGTATACGACCTTTGGCCGCCTTTCAAAAGAATAACCTTTAGCTGGTCCAACCCCCGTTACACGGTCCACAATATTTTGAGCAGGACCCACTTTTTGCACTTTTTGGTACACCCTAATCTGTGATTACAACAACCACCTGAAAATGACGAAAACTTTTCAACTTGGATTGCAAATATCTCTAAACAGACCCAAAATATAGAACCCCCGCCCCCGGACCATCGACACGGAGGCCAAAACCCGTCGCCCGATACACCCCCCGAGACTCGCGGACGCACATCAGCAGCGCGTGCCGTCGTACAGAATTGTCGATTCAATAGCTCAATTTAAACTTGATTCAGAATGCTTTCATAAAAGTGGGCTGCGTATTTAATTCGAAAAGAAGTAATTTTCTAAACGAGTTACAGTATCAAAAAAAAACTGTACAAACTAGATAACGTTTTTGTGAAATTATTGTTAAAAAGACCCCCTTCCCAAGTACTTAAATGCCAAAATAGCAAGGCCAAATCCATTTAATGAAAAGATTTCAATTTATACAATAATTTTATAAGTCAGGGTGCCACTACAAACATTTTTCTTACAGAACTTTTCTTAATTGCTTCACCAACTTAATCAAAAAAATTGAATAACCACTTCACCACACTAAACTTAAGTTTTTTTTTTTTCTTTTTTTTATATTTATCAAGGCGCACCACTGTAAAAGTGAATAATTGAGATAAAATGAAAACACGTACTAAGCTGTATTTTATTTGGCTGTAATCCAATTTTTTTAACTTGACAATTTCTTGTCGTAACTTTAGCACTTGGAGTTTTATGTAAGATTCAGTTTTCACAAATTAAAACCAGTAAAAATTGCAATTGGGCGACAGCACAATTTTCTTTTTCACACTCCGCGACACGACCGCTCCCGTTCAAATCATGTATCTTTTTGAATTGGTCGAATGCCGGTGACGCTGCTATGCCCAAAATTATTCGCTTAACGCGACTGCGCAATGGAAAAGTTCCGTTACCCGTTGACGTGGCGTGATTATTGCCAGGTGGAACATTCTGATTGGTCGTTACCTTTGGTTGTTTGATATGAACGGATTGAACCATTTGGTGCTGCCACTTCAGCAAAAATCACGCACTTTCCCGTAGCTAAACGTCAAACTGGAAGGTGAATCAAAACTGTCATCCAACCAACCGCATTGCACCAAATATAAATGACTATCAATGGAAAGTAAACCATAACAGGCCTGCTTCGCTTCGAAGACCGGTCGATGAAGCGAACAGGAAAAAGGTTTACTTGCAAGGAAGCCATTTCTGGGTAAAACGTGGGGCACGACTCACCCCTAGATAAGAGTCTCTAGTTCTACCACGAGCTAGCCGGGCAAGAAGATCCGCCAGTAAAGGAAAATTTTTTTTGAAGTATTTTGTTTCATAGTTTAGTAGGCTTTGCGGCAAATGGAAATTGGTTAAGTGGCTTTACCCCCACCGAAATAGGCTTATAAGAAAAACGTGTAATATAGTTAGACATTTTGATATCGGAGAACGCGTCAAAACTCCGAGGCAAACGGAGAATTTATTTTGGTTTCCTAGTTACAATGCTTCGCGGCTGTAGACATTTTAATAAAGGAGAACTCGTCAAAACTCCGAAAATTTTTGATTCTAGTGGTTTCACCCCCACAAAAAGGTTTAGCAAAAAAATTAACCGGAGAAGCTTGTTCCATGGTAAAAACTTGTCACCCGGTAGACATTTTAATTAAGGAGAACTCGTCAAAACTCCGAAAGAGAATCCGCATAACCGAGGATTGCCAGGTTATCCACTACTTCCGATGGAAGCGTATGTAAATACCCGATTAAGTCAATGCTCGGGGAGGATACTGGGCGAGTTGTCCCCGACCGCCAAAACACCCAGATGAAATTGTAAGTGTGGAAAAAAAAAATTCAAAAGTCTGGTTATTGTGGACGAATATCCGAAGCATGGAAACGGCCTATGAACCTATGACCCGTTAGATAAACAAAGAAAAAAAAAAGTGTTCGGTTACAAGGGGCGGTTGGAGGGTATAAAAACTCAAGATTCACTCCCCCACCCTATAATGCCGACGATTGCAAGGTTTTGAAAAATAAAAATTTAATTAATGCAAATTTTTCTAACCGATATTTGCATCAACTGATTACCGCGAATATGTCAAAAAAAATAAATATATATATGCTGAAAGAAATTGATTATTAGTAAATATACGTGTGGAAATGTACTATGTAAAAAGCAAAAACGGTATAAAGTTTGGCAAAAGCTAGTTGTGTATTTATGTATTGAATGGGAATGCTGACATCCCATCATTAGAAGGCATAGGCATAACAAAAAAAAACGAAATAACACTAGACAAGGACATTCTTCCAGGTACACCTACCGCAATGCAGGGGTGGTTATAAGACACCTCGCCCTGAGACATGTTGGTGTACCATGCGAAAATTGGCAAAATTTTAAATTTATTTGGACTCCAGTACTCCGGACCGCAATGCAGGGGCTGCTAATGGCTGCCTCCCTGAGACTGGTCGGAGCACTGGATACCAGCGATCAAAAACGTCAAAACTTTATTTAATTTTTTTTTTTTTGAAACACCCCTCCTCAACCACGCCGCAATGAAAGGATGCGGTTAGGTACCGCTTTTCCCCAGACTTGCGCAGTTGGAAAGGGGTGGATATGGGGTCCCTACTCCTCCTCCCGCAATGCAGGGGCTGCTAAGGCTGCCTCCCTGAGACTGGTTGGAGAAGTAAGGATCACTACAAAAAAAAATGCATACAAAAAAACGAAGACAAAACAAAACATCACGTTCGGCAAAAAACATAAATATTAATAATCCCAAAAGAAACTAAACCCCACTTAGCGGACATATAAATTTCCCGAAGCCGACATCGGACAACAGACCCGGGACAAAAAAAAAAATTTTAACTACAAAAAAACTAAGTGCGTTTAGCACTGCCTCGCCGGGTGAAATGAAAACTTCCGGTGGACATGACGTTCAGTCTCGTGGAGCCCCCAGCTACTGATCACGAAGACCCATCCGGACAACTTGATCGGTCCCACCATCCCGTCGCAACGCAGGTGGCGGCTCCTGGGCCTGCCTACCTGGGACTTACGGGATAGTGAAACCTCACAAGCTGACCAGAAAGTCACCGCGGTCAGCGCCTCGGTTTCCACGTTGGGCGCCATCTGTTATGGTATCGCAGGCGCCCATAGCTACTGAACACGATGACTAATCCGGACAACTTGATCAGTCCCACCATCCCGTCGCAACGCAGGTGGCGGCTCCTGGGCCTGCCTAACTGGGACATACGGAATGGTGAAACCTCACAAGCTGACCCGAAAAGTCACCACGGTCAGCGCTTCAGGGCCCCACGTTGGGCGCCATCTGTTATGGTATCGCAGGCGCCCATAGCTACTGAACACGATGACTAATCCGGACAACTTGATCAGTCCCACCATCCCGTCGCAACGCAGGTGGCGGCTCCTGGGCCTGCCTAACTGGGACATACGGAATGGTGAAACCTCACCTCAAGGAAGGCGGTCGGCACGATATGAGGTCGCACTGTGGCTAGTCATTGTCGGCTGGGGTGGGTTCTTGCCAACCTTACCGTCCTGCGCCATAATCAGAGAAAAGGTCAGATCGTGCCTTTTGAAATACGCGGGGAAATGCAAAACCGCGCAAAACAACTTTTAAAACAACATCCGGTTAAAACACCGGATGCCACGGACAGACCGTTGACATCAAATTTCAAACTCAAATAAAAAAAACCGAAAAATCAAATAAATTCAAAAGAAACGGGCAACCAAAATATTTAAAATGAAAATCAAAATTCAAAAATAACCAAAAGCGAAACTAACTCCAATATAAAAATAACCGAAAATGAAACTAAATTAAAACTGAAATAACGAACGGAAAAAGAAAACAAAGATAAATTTAAATTAACCGAAAAGAAACCCTGAAAATTAAAAAAAAACGAACCGGAAATGACCGGTTACCATGCTGAAAAAGGAAAAAAAAAAGAGGCCGAACAATATAAGGGGGCGCCGCGGGTGTTGTTGCGACGCCCTGGTGCTGACCCACCCTCATCCATGGCCATCGGTGCACCAAACCAATCCCGATGGCCCCTTACCTATAAAAACCTACATGCCTTCTAAATAACGTGAAACGTCAGCATTCCCATATTATACAAAATTTATTTACAATTCATTGTTTTGCTTAACTCATAACAAGATATTTTAAATTCAGCCCTATTTTGGCTATTTTAAATTAGCTTTTACCACATTAGGGTGCAACAAAGAAAGTAAAAGAAAATGTATTTACGTATATATATACATAGTTTAAATCCCCGGGTATTTAGGTTTAAATCAAATACTAGGTATTTATGTTCGAATTAAACTCTATAGAAACTATTAAGACTAATCAAAAAAAAACCCACGAAACAAGGAAAAAAAATCTCTACTGGGCTTAATTTTTCTTAATTATTTCGTTGAGTTTATTTATGTATCTACTAATATTATTTGTAATCACTAAGCTTTATTTTATTTAGTCGATTTATCTTTATTTCGATTTACCGCATTAATTATTCATTTAGTGGCCTTGTTTCATTATTTTATTTTCTTGTGTATTTGATTTTATTTTATTTTTATTTCAAGTTAGTTTAATTTAAGCAATTAATATTTTGTTGGAATAGCTTTCTTTAATAGTTATTATTTGTTATTATCTTTATGAAAAAAAATCCATTATTTATTTTAAGTAGTTACGCTTTTTGTTTCTAGTTGTATCTTAAATACCTCACCTTATTTCTATTTCTACATACCTAACCGTTTCCCCCCTTCAGTTTGACAGTTTTAATGCTTCATCTTGTAAATAAATTTTTTTTTTTTTTCTAGTTTGAAACTTCCATTGCAGTCATACGCTTAGCATGTACTGGGTAAAAATTAATTATAAGTAATACAAAAAAAAATTTAAAAATTTATACATTACGTATACATCATGGTATACTAGCACATGAATAAATTAAAAAAAAGTTACGTCTACATCAGATAGGTCTCACCCGGTTCTTCTTGCAGTAGGCCGTTAGTAGGGCGCTACTATGGTTGTTGTCTCTGTTGGTGGTTGCTGGTCATTGTATAGGGCGGCGGGCCTATATTATGGCTGCCCCCGCTGTTGTCACTGCTGGTGTTGTTGTTGCTGCTGCTAGTGCGGCGGGCCTATATTACGGCGGCCCCCGCTGTTGTCAATGCTGGATGTCGTCGTGCGGTGGGCCTATATGAGGGCGGCCCCCGCTGTAATTACTGCTGGTGTTGTTGTTGCTGCTGCTAGTGCGGCGGGCCTATATTACGGCGGCCCCCGCTGTTGTCAATGCTGGATGTCGTCGTGCGGTGGGCCTATATGAGGGCGGCCCCCGCTGTAATTACTGCTGCTGGTTGTTGCGCGCCCTGTTGCGCGTTGTTGCTGGTGGTGCGACGGGCCTATATTACGGCGGCCCTCGCTATTGTTACTGCTGGTGTTGTTGTCGTGCGGTGGGCCTATATGAGGACGGCTGCTGATTGTTGCGCGCCCTGGTGCGCGTTGTTGTTGTTGCGGTTTATGGCGGTGGGCCTATGTGAAGGCGGCCCCCGCTGTTGTTGTTGATGAATATCCAGGAATGTTGTTGTGGCTGCTGCAACTGCTGCTACTGATGTGGTTGTTGTTGTGATTTATTTTTGTTGTTTGGTGAACTTTTCTGTTTGTTGGTTTGTTTGTTTTAGCTATTTATTCTCACCAAGTTGTTATTTTTGCGGTGGTTTTTGTAGTTTAATTTTGTAGCTTTATTTTGTTTTTATATTCTTTTTGTAGATTTTTTGTTTATATGTGTATCTATGTTAATTATATTTTTATTGACCACACAACTAGTTATCAAGGATACAATTTCAGCTCAATCAATTTATCAATACATCAAATGCGGTTTGTTCATAATTTCGTTGCCTTTTCAAAAAAACTAGGTGTTTTTTTTTTCTGATTCCTAAGCGCTGCTATCTAATTACGATGCACACGTTCTATTCAGAAGGTTCTAAAGTTTATTTTTTTATAATTATTGGGTTTATGTTGTTTTGTAATTCTTTTCTTATTGCGTTTTGTACTTTGAAACTTTATTTTCGTTGTTTTTGTTTGCTTTTGTTCTTATAGCGCTTTTGAACTTGATATCTTTGGATATTTGTTTTTGTAGTTTAGGACTGAGTCCTTCCGATTCACTTTCGTTTTAAAAAAAACAAAATGGAACTTATGAAGTTTTGATAGGTTTTCAAGGAAGTGTGCTAAAATTTTCAGATTCAATGGCAATTCTATACGACAGCGTTCAACCGCCAATATACGTTCAAAACCCTCGGGAAAGGCATCAATCGACGCGTTCCGACCCCCGCACCAACAATCCGAAGGCGGAAATCAAATAATTTGTCTCGGTGGAAAGCTATCAGCAAAAACTCAAAATGCGCTAGGTTCGATCCCAAATAGGCGGCTTCATCCAAGGTATTTATGTGCACAACACCTTTTCGCGTATACGACCTTTGGCCGCCTTTCAAAAGAATAACCTTTAGCTGGTCCAACCCCCGTTACACGGTCCACAATATTTTGAGCAGGACCCACTTTTTGCACTTTTTGGTACACCCTAATCTGTGATTACAACAACCACCTGAAAATGACGAAAACTTTTCAACTTGGATTGCAAATATCTCTAAACAGACCCAAAATATAGAACCCCCGCCCCCGGACCATCGACACGGAGGCCAAAACCCGTCGCCCGATACACCCCCCGAGACTCTCGGACGCACATCAGCAGCGCGTGCCGTCGTACAGAATTGTCGATTCAATAGCTCAATTTAAACTTGATTCAGAATGCTTTCATAAAAGTGGGCTGCGTATTTAATTCGAAAAGAAGTAATTTTCTAAACGAGTTACAGTATCAAAAAAAAACTGTACAAACTAGATAACGTTTTTGTGAAATTATTGTTAAAAAGACCCCCTTCCCAAGTACTTAAATGCCAAAATAGCAAGGCCAAATCCATTTAATGAAAAGATTTCAATTTATACAATAATTTTATAAGTCAGGGTGCCACTACAAACATTTTTCTTACAGAACTTTTCTTAATTGCTTCACCAACTTAATCAAAAAAATTGAATAACCACTTCACCACACTAAACTTAAGTTTTTTTTTTTTCTTTTTTTTATATTTATCAAGGCGCACCACTGTAAAAGTGAATAATTGAGATAAAATGAAAACACGTACTAAGCTGTATTTTATTTGGCTGTAATCCAATTTTTTTAACTTGACAATTTCTTGTCGTAACTTTAGCACTTGGAGTTTTATGTAAGATTCAGTTTTCACAAATTAAAACCAGTAAAAATTGCAATTGGGCGACAGCACAATTTTCTTTTTCACACTCCGCGACACGACCGCTCCCGTTCAAATCATGTATCTTTTTGAATTGGTCGAATGCCGGTGACGCTGCTATGCCCAAAATTATTCGCTTAACGCGACTGCGCAATGGAAAAGTTCCGTTACCCGTTGACGTGGCGTGATTATTGCCAGGTGGAACATTCTGATTGGTCGTTACCTTTGGTTGTTTGATATGAACGGATTGAACCATTTGGTGCTGCCACTTCAGCAAAAATCACGCACTTTCCCGTAGCTAAACGTCAAACCGGAAGGTGAATCAAAACTGTCATCCAACCAACCGCATTGCACCAAATATAAATGACTATCAATGGAAAGTAAACCATAACAGGTTATGATAAACTTTATCACATGATTACCTAATCATTGCTTGCCTAAGAAGACATTTTCGTTTACACAAAAGTCTGATTAAGTTATCATGATAAAGTTGACCATTGTGAACGTTTTTGGAAACAAAATTTACAAAAGTTGCATTGTGAACGCATAAAAAGTGGCAGCTGCTATTGTTTACCATTTTAAATGAACCATTTTGGCGTACAAATTTCGATTGTGATATTTCTTTATATGGATATTATTACATTTCTAAGTTCTATTGCTAGCAGAGTTTGTTAGCAAAACAATTTATCACAAAATCAGATGTTTACTTTTAGCTGTCACTTTTTGTTTTGATAAGCACATAATCAGAGGTCCATCCTTTGATAACTTTTATCAGAAGATAATCAGCGAATTGTTGCTAGTGAGACATTGAGTAAATGGTTTTTGGGCCAACCTCTGATAAATTCTTGAATCAGCAGTTAATCAGACATTAAGTAAACGGCCCTAAGTCCAGATCCTTTGTCTTGCATAAATTACCTTTACAACAATAACCAACAGCACTGTGCTACAGCACTGTGCTTCGGGAGAAAAGGGTACCCTAACTATGACTCTGCATAAATAATCATTAGTCACTCATATTTTTAAACACTTTTTATACACATTTTCGTCATATATGATATCATTGGAAAGTTGTATTTAATTTCTTTTGTGATAACATTTGACTGCTTCTCGCAATAATTTTGTGATCACTTTCCTTTCCTTTCCTTTCCTTTCCTTTCCTTTTTAAACATAAAAGATTATTTTTATGAATACTTTATAGTTATTATACCTTTCATGAACATGAAATGGTATTATAACTTTGGTCCGATGTTTGTAAGTATGGAAAGAAGAAAAGATAGACCCACCAACAAGCCTACCGAAATGATCAGGGCGATGAGCTGAGTCGATTTAGCCATGCCCGTCTGTCTGTTTGTACGCAAACTAGTCCCTCAGTTTTTGATGAAATTTGGTATGCAGCCGCCATTTTGCATAAGATTAATCATTTGTCGGAATCAGCAAGATCGGAGCAGTAGAACGCATAGCTCCCATATAATCGATAGTTCCGATTAACGATATAGAAATTTAAGAGCTAGGAACTTTTAATTTGGCGGGTTTAGTTCATATTACATACGCAGTGTGACTAGTGAAAATCAGCCAGATAAGACCAGCATAACATACAGTTTCCATATAATCGATAGTTCCCATAAATGGGTTTTGGGCTATAAATTTTGCAAAGAAAAAGCTAGGAACGCAAAATTTTGTAGGTTTGGTGCAAATTATATACGTAATGGGACAAATGAAAATCATCCATATCGGACCTACATAACATATAGCTCGGACACTTAGAACCGTGCTGCGTATTCATGAAAGGTATATAGTCTTCGGTCCAGTCGAAGACAGCCCTTTCCTTACTTGTTTTTTGATTATATTTGATACAATTTTATGAATAAAATAAATGCACTTTTATGATAAGATTTTAAATTGTTACAGACTCCATAACGATGGTCTGTAACTGTACAAAATAATGGAGATGGATGTAAAGTTCCATATATAAAAGTTCCGTCCGTCCGTCCGTGGACACGATAACTCGAGTAAAAATTTAGATATTTGAATAAAATTTGGCACACGGGTTGCTTTCTGACTAAGGTAGGTTGCTATTTAAAATGGGCGAAATCGAACAATAACCACACGCCTTTTTTCGATATCGAAAATTTCGAAAAACGGTTAAAATGAGATAATTCGATAACAAAAGCAGCTACAGTGATGAAATTTGTTAGATTGATTTAGTTGGCCGACCTATTGACGGTTTTAACACATATGAGTCAAGCGATTTTCAAATTCGACTGTTAATAACTTTATAAGCGTGTAAGATAGAATTACAAAACTCGATACGAGATTTACTATGGACATGTAGAGTACGATCACAGAAAAAAGCAAAATCGGTGGACGACCACGCCCTCTGTTGTACTAAAGCTTTCCAATAGAAATGATGCTTCTATCTGCATGAATTTGGTAGTTATGATAAACTGATCATGTTATTAATGTTATGTTGGGAAATGGGAGCGGCACCACCCACATATAAATGAACGTTTAGTACCGCTCACTTTTCAAGTTTTTGTTTGATATATAGGATACGTTTATATGAGATAGCATTATCTGAAATCAAATAAATTCATAGTTATGCTGAATTCCAACTTCATATAGCGTCGCATCTAGAGGCTCCCTGAACCCACTGTGAAAGTATTATAAAGATCCACCGAACACTTTTCTAAAATTGTGTAAATATTGATTAAAGAACACACATATCCAAATGTCATTAATTTAAACGAAATACGTTCAGAGTTATGACGAATAGTAATTTTATACAGCATTTATAATAATTTTATACTTTTCCAAAAGTTTATATAGCCTATTCTGTAACCAGTGAATCCGACAATATAAATTCACATTCATTTTTATTTGTAAGATTGCCAACATGATAGTTGAAAAAGTTTAAAACCTCTATAGATCATAACTCCACAACAATTTACCAGTTTAATGTTCGGTTCCACCCGAACTTAGACTTCCTTACTTGTTATTTATAAGATATATCATTATATAAACTAAATAAATGAATTAAATTTTATTAAATTAAAACACGGTTTAGGTTTGTTTCAAAACTTTTATTTAAGCGGCACTATGTGCCTTTCCCTTCCGTGAGTGAGTTAAGACTAAACTTATCTTCAACATAGATTCTCAAGCTAGCCTATGCCTGAGCCGGCCTACGTGGTTAAAGTTGCCTGATCAGCAGAATAGGGGTTGCCCGTGTTTCTCTCAGTTTGGCGGTTGCCCGTGTTTCGCTCAACTAAGGTGTTTGGTTTCTTTAGCTGAGACGGTGGATGCGCGTGTAGCGCAATTGCATTCTTGGTTGCAATAGGATCCCAAGAATGCGAACGGTTTGTCAGTAGAATTGTGTGGAATCACAAAATAATGTGCTGATTGTGTGGGAAAGGCCTTACAAAACATTGTGTTAACTTTTATAGTAAGTACTATATGCCGTCAATTATGCAAGCGAAAATTGTAGTAGTTTAAGTATATTTTTGAAAACTATGGATAAATTCTGTGGAAATGGATAGTTACCAACTGATCTCACTCTTCTAATGTCATGGAAAGTTGTAGGAAAGTGATATAATTGCAATTGTTCTTAGTTTATGGGAAGCAACTGGCGCAACTTAATATGTAATTTTGTTCATAACAATTGTTTTTTTATTGCAGTCAATAATATCAATGCAAATATGATACGTTCATGGATTTTCCCAAAGTCAATTTCTCATTTTATTATCACTTGTAGACTTGAACTTTGCCTCGAAAATTTACTTAAACTCTGTATAGAGGTAAAATTGAAGTTTAGAAACAATATAATAGAGTGTTAAATAAACTCCTTTAGTACGATACCACAACAAACGCACAATGAACAATCAACATTTAAAATATTGCAGTAGTGCTTTTGTTGTAACTACCCTGCAGTAAAACCCTAGTATGGAAAAGCACTAATGTCCTGGTACTTCCACACTGTGGGCTATTGGGAAAAACTTGTGTTAAAATAAAATACCTGTTCAAAAGTCAAGTCTACATTAGTCATAGAATGGAAACTCAAACGTAGAATATATATTTAGTACCTCAGAAGTACGCGTAATTGATATGATACCAACTTGTATCACACCTTGCATGCTTTGTTCAATACTTTGAATGTAAAAGATGGCTGTACGAAACAAGTTGCTCCGAGCTAAATCCCTTCACACACAGACCCAGTAGTTTCTTCAAAAGGTTTGCTGTTCACGCCCTAGGGCGTCCTGTGGCCATCGTCGATCCAGTGCCGCACCGCCACCTATTCCAGATTAAGTCTCCACGACTAGCAGCAACAAAACTGCCCAGCAAGTAGTTGTGTAACTCCCGCTGTCACTCGCGCCCACCGGAGCCAATACCGCACACGTCAGCTCACAGCTACTTTAGGCGTAGCACCTCTTTCTTGATTGTGAGAATGCCGAGCGACAGCCCTTCTCTACCCCACCAACAATTTCCCCTTCCTCTTCCAGTACAAGCACGAACGTAAGCCAAGGCCACCGGGTTGAGTTCAATTGACCGATAGTTCACGTGCTACATCAAGCATTTTTTGTTTCCTTGATTTTGTTTTCGCACTTGGGAAACCCGGATGTTTGTGGGTTGTGAGATTTTAAATTAAAATGATTCCTAAAATGTATTTCTCATTTTTGGAGTAGTCATAAAAGCTTTGATTCAGCAATTTGTTTGAGAGACAATGAAGAATATGATTTTCTTGGTACCCTCTTCCTCACACTAGCATGGCATGCACATAAAAAAAGACACGTATTGCTTGAGGTTCGACGTTGGAGGTAAACGTTAGTAGATACTTATATTATTGAAAACATCCTTATACTATGCTCAGAAACTTCCCTAATTCCGTAATCTCATAGACTTCACTAATTGTGAATACGTTCTCCTAGTTGTGAGTTCGAACTAGTTATGAGTTGTGCAGTTTAGAAAGTTATAATAGCTGGGTATTTAAGAGTTTATATTTGTATGTACAACGTTACAATAGCCGACCATCATTGTTTTGCTAACAGGAAATTCCGTAGCAGAAATTGCTGCAATGGCAAACAGTAGAACTAAAATTCTATAAACCAAAATTACATTTTGTATTGTAAAATTAAAAATGATGTTAGCTCAATTGAAATCTTTTTTATTTCAGTTTTATTGCGTGTTGCTGTAGTTGTTTGTGTTGTTGTGAAACTTCCTTATATGAACAGCTCTCATTTGTATACACTAAGTATTACGGTTTCACCAAAACCAAATGCTAGTGAAGCCTTGAAATATTGTCATAGCTGAGCTTATATCCATAAAATTTAATTCATAATTGAAACCAAATGGAAACCATAAATGCCATGCATAAAAACCATTTGTAAACCAAAGCCAAAAATAGATCGTTAAAACAAGTAAAATTGAAACTATATGCATATGCCACTTTGACTTTAGTGCTGGATATGAAAGGTTCCTGATATTGCACTCCACACCGGTTCACACCGCGTGCAGACATTTAATTTATGGTAAGTTTCCTTTGCCTTTTGTAAGGATGAACTCGCATCGTAAGAACGACTACAGATATGTCCTCATACATCATTATAATTACTCGATTCGGTCCATTTGAAACGAAATTTTTCCTTACATCAAACCATGATTTTTGTAACCCTTTGGTTTCTTAACCCAACTTGGTCTAGATGATAAATTTACGAAGATGGTAAACATTTTCAAACAAAACTGTTTTTTCATATTTATATACATTTCTCTAAACTTAAAAAAAATTTATTTTTTTTCTTCACATGTTTTCAATCATTTGAGATTTCATGTCTTTCTGTACAATTTTGCTGAATGGAGTTAGCTCCTTTTACCGTAGTGACGTGGAAATATTTTCCTCAATAGTATAAGTACGTGAAGTATGTCTCCTTATAAAAAGTTTGTAGTTGAGCTTTAGGCAGACTAAACAAAAAACTTGTTTTAAATTGGTAATAAGCTACAATACAAATTTAATATTTACTTGAGAACCTTAATAACCCCAGTCTGGTAAGGACAATTAAAGTAATTCTATTATAACGTGAATGTATTGAAGTTTCAAAGCTTCAGCGGGGCAGTATTATTTTTAAAGGAAGACAATACATTTTATCTAATCCAAATACATTTAAATTAAAGACACTATAGCACATCGCATTTGTCTACAGTTACGAAACCAAGTGGACTAGCATAGTTATCACCAGAGCCTTGAATATGTATACAGCCAGAAATCATTATATGCGCAGATTAATAGAACAAATTTTATTCCGTTGTCTGAATACCTCTGGGTCGGTAAAAACTTGATGTTAGCATTAAACCAGTTTTGTTCTTCAAATAATTTACATTTAACAACCGGGTTTTTATATTGACCTATTCATAAACAGAGGGAGATGCCCGATCGATATCCCAAGAATATCAGTTGCAGCTTCAACTCTACTATCGATCAGATCTTTACGATATTCCGAAATCGGAAAGATAATTCTAACAGTAGTGCTTAACCGCACTAAAGCAATATATTACAATGCCGTGCAATTTCTGGCAAATGTTGCACAAAAAGATGAAAACAGTTCAAAAATAGCTTTTGTATGTAGTTACATATGGATATAGACAAAAAATATACTTTTTAACCAAATTTTAAAAACTAGTACGAAGTTAAATAATTTATTCGTATATGAGATACTACTTAAAGTTCCCTGTATTTGTAATAAAAAACAAACCATATGATTTTCCAACAAGCATTTTTGCAAACGTTTTTTAATATAACTTACAGTAAATTTGCTTTGATAAGCGATATTATTTGAAATTTAAACATCAAGAACGAGTTTTTATAAATCATTTGATTTTAGAAGTGAAATGCATAGCTTACAAAAAATTCAGATAAACTTCTCAATATTAATTTCAACATAAAATGTTTAAAATTTTTTTTTCTTCAAAGTTTGTACGTAGATGCATTCTCACCGCTTCCCCAATTTCTAAAAACTGGCCAATAAAAATGTATAAAAAGCCTTTTTTAAGTTTTTTATAGGTTGACATTTATAAACTTATAATCAGTGTGCAGTTTCGAATTTGTAACGCTTACTTGCAAATACTTGATAAGCGAAAAATCTGAGTTTTGTAAGCTAAGTATTTATTTCTATAAGCTTTTTAAAAAATTTACTTTGCTTGTTTGGATTCTTAAAGATTTTTGATAGTCAGTTTCACTGAAGAAATTTAGGTGAAAATAACTTTTTTCGCTGTCGAGTTTCAGAATGCTAATCGTTCCTGAGAAAAAAACAAGATCTACTCTCAACGAAAAAATACAATGTTTTATAAGTATAGAGTTCGCCCAGTGGAACTTGGGAACATTGCATTCATCTTGTCTATTTATATATAAGATCCCAACATGAAAATGCGAGAGAAAAGCTCTCTGGTATATTAGAGAACTATATAAAATCAAAGAAAAGATTACCTATGCGAGCTAAAAGCAGATATAAGGGTAGTGAAGAAAACAGAGAACACCGCCCGCCCAGAAGATTCTATTATCAATACCCCATTTCGACATTTTTATTCGCACAAAAAAGGGAAAGTTTCCTAGGCGTTTAGGAGCAATTCGCGGCAGCAGAAAACGTGAAGTATGTGTGTATGTTCCCCTCAAATTTATCACCGCCATCCATTTTTAGTTAAAAGTAAGGATAAGAGGCGAATGTAACTGCAGATGTACATATGTACCTAAAATTTTTACCATCCTCCCTGACTTATGTATATTGATTATCCAATGTTAAAAACTCATTAAAAAGTTGGATTTTATTTTTAAGAAGTAAATTGCATTACCTTTTTGTGACGTTTGAAGATTGCATAAATAAAAAATTTAAACCGTAAATAATGGTATTTTCAACTCACCACCAAAAGCTGTCAATAACTTGAATTGGAAATAGTATATTTGTTTTGCAATATTCCAGGAATTCATCGCAATTGGTAGAAAATAAATTCGGTGTGTGCATGCAAAGCAGTATTTATGTTTATTTCACATGGGCAGGTGAATAGTAGCTCTTACGTATTTCCATTTTCAAAAATTTACACAGGGTTATTTGCAAGTTTTAACTGAACCAAGTCTTAAGGTTACAACTTTGCAATCTACCAAAAACATACTTAACATACTTAGGACTGGTAGATACCTAGGACCAAAAATCAGTACAGACAGACGACACCTGTAAAATCAGTAAAAAATCAGTACTAGGAAGGAAAACTTTAACCACAAGGTCATAACTTAAGTCTGTCCCTTGTCAATAACCTTGTACCGCTGGAATGGTCAGTATTGATTTGCATTTTTTTAAAACTTTCAGGATGGAAAGCTTATTTTCCAAAATCAGTAAGTCTGACAGCCCTTTAAGAGAGTTTAGGAACGCGCGGAAGCAACCATTTAATACCCAGCCCAAGACTTTCTCCACTCACTCTTAAAAATTTACCAAAAAAATCGTTTCTAAGACAACCAAGTCAGTGCCTTTTTAACTTGATTTTATCTTTTTCGCAATGTATGGAATATTACATATCTGCCATGATATAATTTGAGTATTTAACAACCGATCTCTTTGATTTTGTTACATATGTTCAGTGTGGTACAGGAAGTTCATTCTTAACTTACCTTTAAATATCTAAATAACTATAAGAGTCAAAGCATTTCAATTTTTAAGGAGGCGCATAATCACCATTCTTATGCAATAGGGATTTCACCCTTTTTTTGAACTGTCATTCAAACAAGCCGATACTTCAGTAAAATCGTAATACTAATATACTTCACGACTAAGCATTAAAGGATCTAAATGTGATTTCGCATTTTAAAGAATCATTCATGCGCTTTGAAAATGCAAATTTAGTTTACTTACAGTATTTGGTATCAGACCAAGTGTTTTCAGATAAGAAAGGGATATGCGAAACACTTCTGCAAATCGAACGTGCTCAACAGTGACTTGCACTCAAGCGAGCCATGAAATTTCTCACTCGAAATGCCAATAACTTATGTTTAGCAATCAGTTTTGTGTTGTAGGTAAATATTTTTGCACGAAACCCAACATGAAATAGTGTCAGTAATAATAAAAAACAAGTAAGGAAAGGGCTGTATTCGACCGTGCCGAAGACTTTATACCTTTCATGAATACGCATCACGGTTGTAAGTGTCCGATCCTTACTAACAATTAGTAGAAACTGATAATTTAAAGATACATATCCCAAACCCCATTTATCGGAAGAATCGATTGTATGGGAGCTATATGTTATGTTAGTCCGATCTGGCTAATTTTCACTAGTCAAATTGCGTTTGTAATATGTACTAAACCCGCCAATTGAAAGTTCATAGCTTGTAAATTTCAATATTTATAGGTAAAACTCCGTTAATCGGAACAATCGATTGTAATGGAGCTATGCTTGTATTGCTCCGATCTTTCTGATTCCGACAAATGATTAATCTTATGCAAAATGGCGGTTCCATACCAAATTTCATCAAGATATCTCAAAAACTGAGGGACTAATTTGCGTACATACAAACAGACGGACATGGCTAAATCGATTAGTCGCCTCTAATGTATTTTCATCACAGATTATGACGCATTACCTTTTATATATATACATTTTTCTACCTAAAGTATAAATAAATATAACTTTTTTACATACCTATATACTCGTACATAAGTTGACATCCGTATTTTTTTTATCGAAAATTAGCGATTGTTCACAATTTTAATTGTGTATCTATTAAACCCCCGACTCTCTGTCCTTAATAAGTTACCAATATTGATAAATAGTCAAGAAAAAAAATATTAGTACACAAATTTGAGCCTAAGTTTAAAACTTTTTTGGGCTACATATATGTCCAAACCAAATTTGGATTAGAATTTATATTGTGACAGTTTTCGAGAAAATTAAAGCTAAGAAAAGAGTTCCAATTTTAAACCAGAAATGTCTTAACAATTAAAAAACATAAAAAACATTTGTATCAGTTGGCAGGATTCGAACCGATGCTTCCCGCATCGGAGTCGTCTGCTGTACCCACTGAACTACGGCGCACACAAAATTCAAATGAGAAAAACTCATTGACTTGAAAAACCTTTCAAAAATAATGAAAAGAAAGTAAAAAAATTGTAGACCTTTTTTTCGATTCAGTTTCAATTCTAAACTACAATAAATTGAAAACTGGTGTACGTAATTGAAAGGTTTGGAATTTTTCTACAAAAACGTTTAAAATATTGCTTAAACCGACGAATGGTGTAAAATTTAGCCGTGTAGTACGAAAAATTAAAATTAAAAAACTTCCACAATAGTCATAATCTTGGTACTGATCGCATATCGCCCCACAATGTTTTGTTATTCTACTAAAAATCTTCTACCACCAAGCTTTAATGTTCTGGGACAAATACCTTTAGAAACACGGAGTAAGAATAGTTCAGTTCGTATAGGGAACACCATGACCCCTTTTCCAATAACTCCAATCTGTGAGTATGATATTGATATCTTATATCTCCATACACCTTTTCAGTTCCCTACTATAGCCTTTTAGAGATATTCATTAAGTATGTATGCCAGGTGCCACGCTCCCTTTACCGATAACTCCCTCTTTTTTTTAAGTGAGTATGGTATTGATATCGTGTATCTCTATACCAAATTTCATGCCTCTACTATCAAGCCTTAATACCCAGCCCAGAGATATTCAGCCTGAGAAATTAAGTTTGAATGGTAGGTTCAAGGCCCCCTTTTCCGATAACTCCTATTTTTTCCGTGAGTATGGTATTGATATCGAATATCTGTATACCAATTTTCAGAACCCTTCAAGTTTGTATGGAAGGTGCCACGCTCCTTATATTTATTCGTATTTTTTTTACAATTTTTTAATTACAAACAAACCCCCGAAAGGAAGTATTCAATTTTGCTCAGTCGTTTTCAAGTTTTATCGTGGCGAACAACCCACGACTCATTTATATATATATAGATATGTTCGTTAATACATCATCAAAAATTCCGTTAGAAAAATTTCCGGGTGATCCCGTATACATTCTCCCCGCCAAACCTTTTTTCTAGAGATATTTAATCTGAAACTTGTAGTTGAATAACCTCGAATAGACCTCATGCTTTAAGGTAAGCTAAAATATTTATAACAAGTGTATATTTCCAAAACGATGGCAGCTAAAATTTTAACTCAAAAACGTGTTTCGCATCCCAAACGAAGTGGCGTTATCCATTTTCATTGACATTTTGTACCAACCTACTGAACATTCAGGAGAACTATGTAGAGAGTGTCGCTACTACAATTGCATACTTTTAGGCGCCAAATTCCATATATACGGTCATCATAGCAACAAAGTACAATTTTTTTTTTGTGCGTTCACAATCGTTTACTTTTAACAACTGATTTCTATAAAATATGCTTAAACAGAATTACTATGCCCATTTATACGAGGCTGTGCATGTAGGTCATGCTGTTCAAAACATACTAAAAAGGACTGACTCCCATTAGCGCCAAAGGAGAATGTTTTTACCACGACTATTCTTGAACAGAGGTGGTGGGAAGATCAGTACATATCACTTCACCATATATTTTGCATTTTCGGACCAAAATTTCATTTAAAATAAACTTTTTCAAGTGGTCAAGAAATGTTCAAGAGAACCTTCCTGGCTCGAATCTGATAGTACAGGATGCACATTGACAGACATTTTATAAAGAAAATCCATGGTAAAAGCCATATACAAACTTTCAAATAAAACTAACTTAAAATTTGGCTTCCACGCAAAAATAAAAAAATTTCTTAAGCGTTTTCTTGCGAACTGCATTCAGCTCCTATGTCAGGAAAGCACCCTCAAAACTGTTATGACTTGAAACTTAGTTAACTATTAAATTGTAATAACAGTATAATATTTACCGGTGCTGCCTTATTTTAAATATGTAATAACAGCAAACCTCATTGGCCAATAGTCATAGTCAAACTAAAATAGAGTTTTATCTACTTAAACATGATTCTAAAACAAAGTGTCTGTCATAGTCAACTTAAAATGCGTTCTATGTCTAAGACGGAGTTTTAATTTTAAAATGACGAAAACGTCATTTAAACATTTTAAAATCACAGTATGTGTCTACGGTTGTATTTGTGACATTGCGTACTCCAAGCCATACACCATACCATACCATAATATACTATGGTTTGTGAATAACATAGTTGACAAAGGGTGACCTTGCAAAACATAAAAACTTTCTTCATACCACTAACCAATTACATTTTTTTCATACGGGGACCCTGTTACATTTCATTTTAGCTAAAATCTTTGTTTAATATGACTATGATTGACCAACACTTTAAATGTATTTTTAAGTAAAGATTTTAATTAAAACGCGTGTTAGTCAACGACTATGATTACCGGCCATTATATTCAAGTATCTTAAACGAAAGTTATTTCACATGCTTTTTAAAAAAAAAAGATCTTTCACATAAAAAAAAATAATAATTTTTCCCTAGAAATGAATTTTTGGTGAAAAGCCTTCCATGGCAGAGATACCAAACCACTGCCGACTGCTGTCTTGAAAAAACTTATTCAAAGCACTTTTGCTGTTACCCAGGGCTCGAACCTAGGACCTTCGGTGTGGTAGGCCAGCAACACTACCGCCACACCACGGCGGCCGCCATATAATTTCCCTATTTTTATATTTTGGCATATCCGCTTTTATCTCAAAAACGATTTGTCAGATATGGATGAAATGTTGACCTAGCATAGGTAATATGCTCTCCTCCGGTACTTACGGGGTTACTACCTACACGCGGTTGGTATGTACTTGTAAAAGTAAATATAAAAACAAACTAAATTATTTGGGCACTTTGATCGCGCTCGCAAAGCTCGGTTGCCCAGGTAATCTATCTTAAAATAACTTACCGGAAAACATTCGTATAAGCGCTGAACTTTTAAAATCTCAAATTTGCTTGTATTTTTTAGATGTGAAAATCAAAAAACTGACTTAGCTAATACTTACTATTCGTTTTGCGTTACTTACTTACTAACTTGAGTTAAGCGTGAAAACTTAAAACTTGATCTCCTCTACTGTCACAAGCCACAAATTTGCACAAATTTTACAAATCGACTTAAGTAATACCGTTCCACATATGAGTGAAAGTATGGTTTGAAACAATACGCTGCAAATTAAATTAATCAGGCCTTTAATAACTCTCCCGTTAGAGAGCATGTACGTATGTATGGAAGTGTTAGCGTGTGTGTGTATAAATGGATGTAATTTCGCGAAATCGGATTGTTTGTAAAACAAATACAAGGACTGAGGTGGGAATTTAGAACTAATTTAAAGCAGCGCCGTGAGTGATATAATCCCAACTCACTATTAAATATACAGGGTGGCGCAAAAGTCATCCTCCTATCAGAAAATGCTATAAATTTTGCGATTGGCCCCTAAAGTCAGTTCTGTTTTGACATTTGTGTAGTAAACACATGCAAAATACACGTTAATAAACAATGTTACGCTACACTGCTCCAGAACGCGGAATATTGCTGACTATTTATTTCGGTCGGTGAAAAACGGTTACTGCGCAAAAGTAATCCTCCTATCAGAAAATGCTATAAATTTTGCGATTGGCCCCTAAAGTCACTTCTGTTTTGACATTTGTGTAGCAAACACATGCGAAATACACGTTAATAAACAATGTTACGCTACACTGCTCCAGAACGCGGAATATTGCTGACTATTTATTTGACCAATAATCGGTCGGGGCCAAACGGTTACTGTGAATGGTGAGCGCTACAGATCAATGATCAACGAGTTCTTTTTGCCGCAACTTGATGAATTGGGATTGGAAAACATGTGGTTCCAACAAGACGGTGCAACAGCACACACTGCACGTGCCACAACCGATATGCTGAACATCGGAAGCTTACTTTTGCGCCACCTTGTATATACGCACTGTGTACTTCGCAGCATACTTTTGTGTATTTGGTTGATATACGAGCATTTGCCAGCGATAATTAGTCTCCAGGGCTTCCACGATTAAGAGGTGAGAACGGAAATTTTCACTGCAAACATATATATATATACGTACATATGTGCTTTAGGGTGATCTATGTTTTGTTCGTTTGCCGTATAACTCAAAATTCCAACGCCAATTTGAAACACTAAATGAGGCCAATTTAGCCCCTCAATCTGCTGCAAAATTCATCTGGGATAGGAGAACCTTCTCGACCGAAGCTTTGTTGGTCCATTCCCATAATATGATCCAGAACTATTGGGCTTTAATCTGTTGCCATATGCTCGTAGGAAATGTTATAAGCATAGAAACTGGGTTACGTAGCCGGTATTGAATCGTCCTTGTTATTCTTTTGTGTTCCGCCAAAGGTTACCCACAAAAAAAGTTAGCTTCTCCAAAGAGAAATAATCTCAATGTCTTTATTTTGTTTTGTTGTTTTTCCGACAGGGTGAACGAAAATCGACACTGATGATGGCACAACGCCGAAACCGGTTTGTCTTAAAACCAAATTTGACAAGGGATGACGGAAAATCGTTCCAATATATATCAAATCAATGTCGTTAAATGTCACAATATTATGACTTCAGCTTGCCTTCTACATGACAATTTGTGTCACTGACATGAATTCCATTAGCATCATTACACATCCCCTTTTTCTACACTGTCCATGATATGTAAGAAAAAGTTGAAGAAAAAATAAAAATTTGCCACAATTCGAACTCGATTCTCCCGCTATTTAGAGCAACTAGAGTTGGCCCAGTGGTTGAAATTCAACCAATAAACTTTATTTTATTTTATTTTTTTGCTGTAGGTATGTTTTATCTGCCTTTTTTTCTTCCTTTCTATGTCGTTCCTTTCCTCTAACATATTTTTATTTTCCTTGATTTCTTTTTTTACTCTCTTATTTAATTTTTTACTTTCCTCAAACTTCTTTTCCTTTCCCTTCCCTTCCTTTTATTTTCTTTCTTTCCCCTTCGTTTTCTTACCTTTCCTTTAATTCCCTTTCCCTTCCCTTCCTTTCGTTGCCTTACCATTCCTTTCTTTCCTTTAATTTTCCTTCCTTTAATATCAATTCCTTTCCCTTTCTTTTCCTTCCTTTCCTTTCCTTTTCCTTTTCTTTCCTTTCTTTCCTTTAATTTTCCTCCCTTTCAATTCTTGTCCTTTCCTCTTTTTCCTTTAATTTTCTTCGGTGTTTAATACTCTTTATGAGTAATCATTTATTTTATTTTTGTAAACCCTGTTTGTAGGTATCAGCAATGAATTTTACATATTTGCTCATATTTGACATTGCTTGTTTAATGTATCCAACAAAGCAACTTTTCGTGCTCTCAGGAGAGCAGCTGACACTGGGCATCGTAGCCAGTAATCAATACAATAACAACACTAAAGCAAAAATGCATGACACAACAGAGTATCTATAGTGCGAATACTTATTTTTCATTGGTCCACTACCAACTCTTCGCACGCACAGTGAGAGCCGACCACACGAATAACACAAAAACATGCATGGCAAGTCTACTCACACTACTACGGCTCTTACTGTTTTCCTACAAAGCAACTCCTCGGCCATGCTCACGATTCAGCATAGTACACAAAAAGCAAGTACACACACACACAGCGTGTCTATAGTGTGAATAAGTAAATGTGTAGTGGTGTGACTTTTATGTTAAATTTTTTATATTAAAATGATTTTTTAAATTTTTTTATTTACGGATAAAAGTACACCTCAAAATTTCCTATCTATACATATATAATTTGTATACCTTAGAATTATAGTTTAGCAGAAAACTGTTCTACATTGCATTCATCTTGTCTATTTATATATAAGATATCTTATCTACTAGGCTATTGATACCATTGTGCGGTATGCGTCAAATGTTTTATTTGTCACCTAGGCCTTTTTGCCTATCATTTTCTCATTTTTACATAACACACCACGAACACACCAAGCAAGGTGAATTTTTTTTATACAGAAACGCTTTTCATAACGAAATCGTTACAAGCCATGCGATACATAATCATTCGTTATTATAACGAAAAGTTACAGAGACGGGCTACAGAGATGTGAGACATCTTACTGAATACCAAATTGTATCAAAATTAAAATTGACCACATAATGTCTCTATTAGTGACTAGAGACTAGATTACAGAATTCACCTATTAATTGACTGCTCAACCTAAGGATTAATGATTTCTCAACTTGAGAATCAGCAAACTAGCCATTTTAAAAAGTGTATTTTATGTTGAGAATACTATAATCCCGCTATTGAGGTGCTGTTGAAAATTAACGTTGAAGAATTGAGAGTCATTTGGGATTTTTGCCAATCTCCAACGGCTAGTTGAGGAATGAGGTAGGAGATAACTCTTAATCTCAAACAGTCAGGCATGCTGAAACGCAACTTGAGAACTAAGAATTTATCAAACCTTGGGGAATATATTTTTCAGGGCTTGTTGGGTAATATTTATCGGAATATTGAACAGTTGCTTGCACATAATGTTAATTGTTCAACAAACGCGATATCTTCTACCTTAGTTGATAGATTCATCTTTAGTTCTTTCGTTTTTTTTATCAGAATTTGAAATTACGAAAAACCTGAATAAACGAGAGCTTTTGAGGACTGTTTTCTTTTCAGAGCTAATAGCTAATACAACAAGTAATATAATCTAGGTTCAAATGGTCATATTTTCCACAGCAATAATGTACCGCGTATCAAGGATATATGAAACTCTACGTCACAAATACCATGTGGATTCGCACAATGACCACGCCCCCATTTTCGATATCGAAGAATTCGGAAAACTTATATAATGAGATAGTTTAATGACAGAAGCAGCTAAAATGGTCCGATTTGGCAGCTTTATTGACTTGAAGATAGGCGTGGCACCGCCCACATATTATTGCACAAACGTTGAAATTTCGACTGTTAATAACTTCAGAACCGTTTATGCTAAAATAGTATTAATATAAAATATACATTCATTAAAATTAAGCTAAATCGCTCTTCTTCCCACTGTTTGATAAAAATTTACAAATTAGGAAGCAGAAATACTGAATGTGCAATATTTCATTGAGTGATGCAATTATAATGGTTAAATTTGCTGCCTAAATCAACTAAGCCATTTTATATGATACTTATGCATTTTTTACCAATTTCTAATGTAAAAACGTAAAATCAGAAAACCATTAAAATGTCATAACTCTGGAGAGGCACACTTTGCGAAAATTTTCATCCAAAACCTTTCTGTGGGGAAATCAATTTCCTACCAAGTATGCAGTTTTACTTTAATGGTTTGGCAGTTTTAAAGCAGCAATTAGATCAGTCTGGAAAAATATAAACTTTTACGATCTTACAATAAAATGTTTTTCTTTACCAAAATGCGGCCATTATTTTTTTTACAGATCTGGCTATCAACTTAAACATGTCAACAATACTTCAACAAAGTCGAATTATTAGAACTGATAAAATAAAAACAGTTGGAAAGCAGTGGTTCTGAAAATATACAGGGTGGCTGATGAATTTTGCTACATTAAGAAACTCAAATAATTTTTTCTTCAGTGTATGGAATTCATTTTTCTTTTATTCATGTTAAAGCTCATTAAATTTTATTAAATATAGCTTAATTAGTTTTAAAAATAATGGAATTTAAATGCCCCCCTGCTCGTCGAGGCATGTGCGGCATCTTACCAAAAAGTTGTTCATTACTGCTTGGAGAGTTGAGACAGGAATAGCCGCAATTGTTTCTCGAATGGAATGCCTTAGTTCATTCAAATTTGTTCGTTTTGCTTTGAAGACTTCCTCTTTGCAATAACCCCACAAGAAAAAGTCAGGTGCAGTAAGGTCAGGCGACCTGGGTGGCCAACGGAATGTGGAGTTTCTGGATATCAGCTTATTGGGAAATTTTCGTCGCAATTCTGTCATAACAGGTTGGGCTATATGAGGAGCTGCACCATCTTGCTGAAACACACAGAGTTGAAAGAAATTCTCATTCGGCGTAATTCTGGATAGAAAAACTCTCTCAACATGCTCAAGTAACGGTCTCCAGTAACCGTAACGGTGTGACCGTTTTCTTCGAAGAAGTAGGGCCCGACAATGCAGCGTGATGAAACTGCACACCACACTGTGACACGAAGTGGATGCAATTCCGTCTCATGGAGTATCTGTGGGTTGGAAGCACTCCATATTCGACAATTTTGTTTGTTTATGTTGCCGTTTAAATCGAAATGGGCCTCGTCAGACATGAAAAGACAGTTCAACATGTTTCCATCCTCTTCCACCATTTGAAGCATCTTCTGGCAAAATTCCAAGCGAATCGGCAAGTCTGCAGCGTTCAGTTTGTTGGCCATTTGAATTTTATATGGGAATAAGTCCAAATCTTTGTGCATAATTGACTGTAATGACTGTCTGCTTACACCTATTTGAGCAGATAAGCTTCTTGTCGAAACACGTGGATTGTTTTGTATGGCAGCAGCTACAGCAGCGATTGTTTCCTCCGTTCGAACTGAAGGGTTTCGATGGTAAGGTCTTCTGTTGACTGTCCCATGCTCGGCAAAATTGTTTACAAGTCTTATTATGGTCCATCTGCTCGGAGGATTGCCGCCAAACGTGCGCCTATACTCTCTTTGAACCGAAACTACGGACTCCAGTGCGTGATAGCGGCGGACAATCCAAATTCTTGTTTCAGTGTCCCAGTTATCCATTTTTGTTAAATGTAAAAGTCAATCTGCAAAATAAAAAAAAAAATTAACCAGATTCATTAAATAGAAAAAAAGTTATTTAATTTTTTTTTGGTAGCGGCTTTCATCAGCCACCCTGTATATTCTATAAATCATGCAATTGCGGTCTTTGGCCCGAAAAAAGGAACAATTGGAAAAACTATGATTACATACAACAGCCAAAGAATCTTAACTGCAAAATCATTGTGAAGGAGGAAGCACTTAGCTCGAGGGAAAAGGGAACGCGAGGTTGTTAACATTGAGATGGTATTGGATTGAAGGAACAAGACACAGGAATAGCATCCAAATTAGCAAGCATGTCTTCGCACATAAAGCAACAACGGTGTCACATGCGGTGTTACATTTCCAATATCGTAATTGTCAAATTGTCTCAAAAAGAGGAAATGTTCCACGTGCTTACTAAAATAAATGCTTGCTTTTATCTGTATTCTCTTACATAATTGCTTATTTGGGTACATTTCACGATATAATTAACAGCACGTATTCTACTTTGTCTTTTTATTACTAGGGGAAAAGCCGCCCGCATGTAATAACACCCAAAGCCTTAGAAAGCAATTATTGTATTGTTGTGTTTTGTGGCTGCCTTTTCGCGTGCTTGGTGTGCTAAAAGTGATAAAAAAAGAAGAGATAGCAATAAGTGTTCTGGTCAACATGGGAATTCGAATACAAATTTAAATTACAGAAATTCCTAAATTTCTTTTAAGCAAAATTTAATTGACTTCAAACAACTTTAAAATTAAAACCAAAGCAAACAATTTTATTTCTATTACATTCACTCATCACCAGAGGTTAAATTTATATTCGAAAATGTGTGCCTTAAACATATGTTAATTTTGTTCAGTGGCGGTTTTAAAATTTTACAAGAGGGTCGAATCGTCGCACAGTGTGTTTTGTTAATTTATGCGAAAAATTTTATTATTGAATTGTGTGCACTTATTGTTTTCCTAACTATGGGAAATAAAAACAAAATTTCTTCTAGATCAGCCATCATCAAAAAGGCCTTTAATGGAGAAAAATTTTCACTTTTGCAAACATGAATTTAATTAATTTAATTTGTTTAGTAAAATTTAAATTGTATTTGCATAATAACTGCAAACATGCAAATCTAAACAATCTGATCTCTATACAAGATACTATTTCTCCAAAGTTAGGAAAGGAAATCTGGGTGGTGATAATTCATAAAGGATTTATGTCATCAGTTCCATATGGGAATGTTTTACAAAGAATTTTAGGCAAATCACATTTAAAAACTAATATTTTTGTGTTGTTTGGATTTTGCCAATTTAAGAAATTTTTGTACTGTTTTATGCATGTTATATCTTCATGAACAAGATCCTACTCGTAAGCTAGCCACTGACTTCAATAATAAATATGTTTGTGCCTAATTTTAGGCGTTTTATTTGTCATGTAACCCGATCTATTTTTATCATCATTTACACTCAGAAATACCCTTCGGGAGAATGAATGTTGATACCAATTTATGGTTCGAAACTTTTTTGAAGTTCCTACATAAGAACTGCTATGGTATTAACTTTATTTCCACTACCTCAAACTCGACAGTTGAGTAACCATCACAAGGAATTTTGAATTGTACTATTTAAAAAAAAAACATTATTATTACAACGACCCTTAGCTGAAGACATGTACTGCTTTAATTAGAAATTTTATTTGTTACTACAGCAGAAACGGAAAATTGTGTTATGTTTTTCAAGATAGACCTCCAGCAATACATCGGTGAACAAAATCATTACAAGTTAGATTTTTGAAAAAAATCCTAATTTAGTTTCTACCCTCTAATAAAGACCCTGTTTAAATTTTGTTCCATTATCTGTAAAGTGCAGACATCGCCCTGTTACAATTTTCTTCAATATGTATTAATTTAGCTTTTCTTTATAACATATATGTTCAAAGCGAAACGATCAAAATGTAATTATTTCAGTTTAATGCTTAAGCAAATAAAATGAAGTGTGACCATTTTTGGGGTGATTCAGAAGTTGTTGATTTGGTTCGAAACCAGCGAAATAGTATCCATGTGGTTCGAAACCATAGAATATTTAACTAGTTCGGTACTATAGAAAAGGTAATGCAGTGAGGACAAGGTCCTCATTGACGGAGGTCGGTATCGAAGAAAATACTCCTATTCGTTACTTCATAAGTAGTGATTTTCCCACAAGATATGCACGTGCTTAGCTCATAAAGCTCTCGATAATCGACTAATCGATGAGCAATAGCAGCCTCAAAAAATAATTCATTATCACTAATGCACTAGATGATAGAATCAACAATTCGAATAACGTTTTTACTAAATTTATTTTGTGCCTCTTTCCGCTTTTGATACAAATGAAGATCATATTAAATGCTTTGATCGCATGGAACTTTATACGATACTATAGAAATTGGTAACGTATTTATTGTATTTGTTCGTGCTGATCCCCATGAAATTATTTCTTATCTTATTATGGAATAGTTGGAGACTTCTTTTACATCAGATATGTGAATACTCCACGGGAATCGAGCGGATGCTGCTGGCTAGAGTTTGAGACACTGGGAACCACAAAACACGAAAAAATAAAACACGTGAATTCTAAACCTCACTGTGTTGTGAACATAAAATAGATAATTTTCAGGGCACCGAAATGAAACAAGGCCCTCAAGAGACAAGATGTGTACCGGATAGAGGCAATGCCATATTTTAAACTTCACTTCACAGAGACCCAGCTTTGATTTTCGAAACTCATTTGTAATATATTCATTTTTTTTATTAAAAAAAACTGACGTTATTAAACCAGTAGTATTCGTATAATGAAAGCTAGTCGACTACATGGTATTTATTTTGTCTCTCTCTCTCTATCTCGAATATTAGCTATTAAGTTTTCAAACAGTGCAATAGTTGTTATTCGACTATATTGATACAAAGTCCAAACATTTGCAAATATGTAAATGTCGATTGTTGTAATTAAATGATTTCTAAGACGGTATTTAAATTATTTGAAATCATCCTTATGTTCAGAGGTTTGTCTTTGTCCATCAATCACGCGAGAACGGCTTCACGGATTTAAATGAAATTTGGTGCGCAGATAGCTAATAGTCGAAGGAGGGATTTCTTTTTGAAAATTTGAGATTCTGGGCCCCCTAGGAACCGTTACTTTTTGATTTTTTTTGTTCTATACAACTCTGAGTACACTTGACCTATACTAATGGTACTTGGTGTATAGGTATAGAAATTTGCGTACAATATGTATGTCAAACGAAGCGATAAGGACCCATGTTTCATTTGGAATTTGGCATATTTCGATATTTTTATCGATAAATGAGTTATCGGTTAAAATGTGGTTCCCATAAAGCCATTAAGTTGGTGTACAATATGGGTGTCAAGCGAAAGGGGAAGAGCCTAGGTTTCGTTTGGACTTTCCCATATTTGGATATATTTCACAATAAATGAGTTATCGGTCAAAATGTGGCTCCAATAAAATTTTGAAATTGGTATACAATATGGGTGTCACCTTTCGATATACAAGGTGGCGCAAAAGTAATCCTCCTATCAGAAAATGCTATAAATTTTGCGATTGGCCCCTAAAGTCAGTTCTGTTTTGACATTTGTGTAGTAAACACATGCGAAATACACATTAATAAACAAAGTCACGCTACACTGCTCCAGAACGCGGAATATTGCTGACTATTTATTTGACCAATAATCGGTCGGTGAAAAACGGTTACTGCGCAAAAGTGATTCCTCCTGTCAGAAAATGCTATAAATTTTGCGATTGGCCCCTTAAGTCAGTTCTGTTTTGACATTTGTGTAGTAAACACATGCGAAATACACGTTAATAAACAATGTTACGCTACACTGCTCCAGAGCGCGGAATATTGCTGACTATTTATTTGACCAATAATCGGTCGGGGCCAAACGGTTACTGTGAATGGTGAGCGCTACAGAGCAATGATCAACGAGTTCTTTTTGCCGCAACTTGATGAATTGGGATTGGAAAACATGTGGTTCCAACAAGACGGTGCAACAGCACACACTGCACGTGCCACAACCGATATGCTGAACATCGGAAGCTTACTTTTGCGCCACCTAGTATATGTCTATCAATGTGCAGTCACAGCCACGGATCAAAATCGATGCGACTGAGAAAGCTTAGTCACAAGCCACACTGTTCTTCAGAAATCGCTGGATCATCTAACTCTAGTTTCAACAGAGCGCTGTCAAGATACACATTTTATACCACTTTGGTGCCACTCTTCGGAAAATTAAGGTGCTACAACTGCTTTATTTTCAACTATTTGTGAGTTTTATGTCTTCATGCGCTATGAAAAATGTCGAGAGGGGTACCCATGAGTCTTGGCAACTTGTCGATTCGCGAACAAAATACAAACAAAACGCACGTCGATCTAACGAGACTGCATAGCCATACACATTTGGCGACAAATTTGAGCAACAACGGAATATTCGCACTCGCGAATATCATAAGTGGATATTCAAAAAGTGGCATTCGTTACATCACTGGTATAAAACAAAATGCGAGTTTAATCTTGATTTTAAGTTTTATTATACGGCAGTATGTGCCTTTTGTTCGCGAGTCAGTTTTAGAATGACTTATCTTATAACTACAACTATAAGCTAATCTCCGCCTGAGCCGGCATACGTTACAAAAGGTCAGCAGAATAGGTATTGCGCGTGTGGCTCTCACCTCTCAACTAAGGTGTTTAATTTTATTAGCTAAGACAGCGCTGATTGTGTATGCAAGTTTTACTCCATAACATTACAACTATTGTAATTGAAACAAAGTTTCTAAATTTAATGGCCAAAATTATAGGTGTACAAACCTTTTTTTTTAAATGAAAATAAACAATAGATTATTTATTCCATAATTTTTTAAAAAGAGGTATATCCTCTGCGGGTTTGCTTAAGCTAAGTTTGGTAATTTATGAATTCTTGTTCGAAAATAAAAAGACTGCCTGTCGCTCCTTGAGGTCACTCCACATACTCTCTATTAGGTTGTGGTCAGGGGATCCACTTCTCTCTCTATGGCGCGATATACAACAGGTATATCATCATAAACCTCCTAAGAGATTTTTGCGCCAAGCTTCTCTTCCAATTTGTGGTGTGCCGATTTGAATTTTCCCTACAAATTGGTGGGACCTACAGTTTTTTGCCGACTCCGAACGGCATCTACAAAGGAGACGAATTTTTGCTGAGAAGCCTGTCATGGCAGAAATACACTCGGAGAGTTTGCCAAACCACTGCCGAGGGGCGACCCCGTTTTGAAAAACTTTTTTCAAATCACTTTTGATGTTACCTGTACCAGGGCTCGAACCATGGACCTTCGGTGTGGTAGGCCGGCAACACTACCTTCACACCACGGCGGCCGCCACTTGCTCTTTGCATAAAGGGCACATTTGCATTTCTGAATCACTCTTATATAGCGATTTATTAATATTGTTTTTAATATCTAAGGTTTGAGTGATCAAAGTCTTTTAGACGGTAAAGCGCCATTTAAAGAAAGAACAAGTAAGGAAGTCTAAGTTCGGGTGGAACCGAACATTATATGCCTAGTAGTGATCTATTATGTAATCCCAATTTACGCAGGTCTATTTTAATACTTTCAGTTCGTATTTGCGTTCAAATAGACAGACGGACAGACAGAAAGACGTATCGAGAGACGGACATGCCTACATCGACTCAGCTCATCCTCCTAATCATTTCAGTATACTTTTTGATGGGACTATCTCTTTTTCTTCTCATACCTACAAACATTTCATGTTCATGAAAGGTATGAAAATCAAAAAAGATATACAACTTCGCTTTTGCAGTGGGGTATTAACTACTTGGCCGGATATTTTACTTTTCATCCTGAACGTTTTGATATACATTAATAAATATATATCTCGATTCGTTTATGCCGAATGAAATCATATACCTTGTGTGCGTAACAAAAATAGATGTAAAAGAGGGTATCTTTTGTAGGCGCCAAAGAACTCAACCGATCTTTATGAAATTTTCACAATATATACTTGGGTTCACTGGGTACAGTATAGACAATATATAGTTTTGGAAAAGTAGGCGGAGCCACGCCCCCAACCTATATAAAGTTTGAATTCGTCATATCTCCGAACTTTTTTTGGTCAAAATTAATGAAATTTTGATATATGTGTCACTTAGTCAATATCTACATAATTTTGCGGTGCCACGCCCACATATTTTTTGGGTTGTTTTGCTTTTGAACTTTCACGATATGTTCAGGAGTTCGCTAGGCACGACACAGTCTGCATATAGCTTTTGAAAAAGCTCCTAGGTTATATAAAGGTGCAGTTCGGTATAGTTAGGAGTTTATTTGGTTCAAGTTACTGACATTTTATATGTAGATGTTTTCTATGTATCAAAAGGTCAAAACAACGTATACCGGGTTTGCTAGTATATTATAAAATGGCGAAAGCAAACAACGAATTTCAGCATTCTTTTGTAAAACTGAGAGACTAGTTTGCGTACAAATAGACAGACGGACAGACAGACAGACGGACGGAGAGACGGGCATGTCTAAATCGACTCCGCTCATCGTGCTGATCATTTTAGTGAACTTTTCTCTTCTTGTTCTCATACTTACATACATTTAATGTTTATGAAAGGTATGAAAGTCAAAAAAGATATATAACTTCGCTATTGCAGTGGGCTATTAACTACGTGCCCGAATATTTTCCTTGTGTGTTTCCCGATTTGGCTAATTTTTGGCAGGAGTATAATGCATACCACTAAGAAGCAGCTGACCAATTTTCATTGAAATATCAAAATTGAATTATAAGCGATTGCCTTTGAAAATAGCAGAAAGTTTATGTTGAAAAGTGTTCGAAAATTTTAAGTTTTTGGATTTTTTTGTGTACGGAAACTTTGAAAGTGAAACATAAATGATGTAAAGCTATTTTACGCAAAGTTATTGGCTATTTAATATATCTACGATCCTCTTCAAAATCTTTCATATAAAAGTGGGCGTGAACCTTGACCGATCCCGCCCATTTTTTCCTGAAACATTCCTTGCATACCTGAAAACCTGCGTGCTGAATTTCGTTTCGATATCTTGAACGGTTTTTGATTTATGAATCATATTATTTCTAAATTTGACTTAATCAAAAGTGGGCGGTGCCACTCCCATTTTCAAAAATTTCTTGAAAAATTTATTTTATGCCTCAATCTCAATGTATCCACCAAATTTTATCCTTATAGGTGTATTATGTACTGAGTAATCCCTTTTTTTGTGTTTTCGAAAATATTCTATATATAAAAAGTGGGCGTGGCTATCATCCGATTTCGCCCATTTTAAATAGCGCTCGGAGATGAGTGCCAAGGAACCCGCATACCAAATTTCATTAAGATATGTCAAAACTTACTCAAGTTATCGTGTTCACAGACGGACGGACGGACGGACGGACATGGCTTAATCAATTTCTCTTTTCGTCCTGAACATTTTGATATTTATGTGTCAATATCTATCTCAATCCGTTTATGCCGTTACGCACTGCCGTTAGGCGACTAAAGTTAATATACCTTGTGTGCGTAGCACTACTAGGTATAAAAAGCATATCTAGGGTAACAAAGTTGTAACCATTCAAGGATTTGGGGTGAATTTCAGATCCGTACCTAGAAAATTTCGCGCCCGGGATAAAAGATGATTCACTACTTGATTGAAATAAGAAAATCGTGTACTGCGCCCGGGGTGTATGCCCCCTTCGCCCATCCACAGGTACGCCACTGATGAATTTTAGTCGTTCAAAATACTTTCCTTTATTAGTTTTACCTTGCGTTTCTGTCTTAACTACGTAGCATTTTACTCAGATTATATCCAAATCACCCTTCAATCAACTTTTCAAATTGTTATCTTTGATAATTAATGTCTCTGGGATATATACATACTTATCGTACACACTTTATCTTTGACTAAAGTTTGCAGTGAACTTTTCGTATTTGACTAATTTAAATTTGAGTTGACTTTCCTGTTAAACTCAATCATATCTGCCTCATAAGGTTGTTTCGCAGGCTCGCAACAAGGGGGGGTTAAGGAAGCTAAAAATAACCTCCAAAAAATAGAACAATGTATGTGGAATCTCAAGTTTAATAATATATGTGACCTGGTCTACGAAAAGGGAGCTAACGTGCGAAAACTAGTTTTCTGGGGAAACAGCTGTTAAAAATAATAAATGCCATACACTGATACCACGGGAAATCTTCTTTCTCTACATTTTTAGGGAACTTTCAAACAAGTTTTGACTTTTTGGATTCTACCACGTGAAAAAGCATCTCATCTTCCATCCGAATCAACTAAAAAGTGAAAATTGATTTTTTGACACCTAAGCCCCCTTTCCGTAGACCAGGTCACATATATATACACATTTCCACCTGTCAAGAAAACAATAGTAATAGGTATTTCGAACTATAAACTCACTAGTAGTAAAATGTATTATTCTCTTGCTGTCTCTTGCAAAAAAATCTATTCGCTTTCATAAATTTAATTTTCAATATTTTCTAAACTAAAGTAATTAAAATTTCACTCAAATAGGAGAATAGGAAATCTTGCAGATATGTCCACAAAATTTTTTGTTAGCAAAAAAGCTAAATTTTTCAAAGTCCTGTTAGTTATATCTAAATGGTTTAAAATATAAATTTTCCATTTCTGGATAATGATCGGGGATAAGTTATTATTATTATTTTACTTAGATAAACTTGCGGTTACGTGCAAATAATGTTGCATCATTAAAGTACTTTGAGACCAAACCAGTTGTCCAACAATGTGCTTAAGTGGACTAGGAGGCAGCCATACAACCTAATACCATTATAACAGCTTTATGAACCTTTCTTATGTTTTGTGTATAAGAACAGAGATGTACCATATGACTGTCCACATTAAAAAACTAAAATAACATTTCTAGGTACTGTATCTTCAGGCGAATGAAAAAGTCAAATCAAAACCACCCCTCAAATTTTATCTCTCTACACAATTAAATCTAATAGCTTTTTTTTACTAAAAAAAAACACGCCTCTTCGCTTTGATCGTTTGCTTGTTTGTTTCTAACATGCAACTCAAGTCAATCTCTAATTATAACTTAAAAGCATTGAGTTCAAATGTTTTGATTATCTCCCATCATGTCAGTAATTACTTTCTTTAAATTAAACTTTAATTTTCTCTGCGTTAGCCTTATCAACTTCTGCCAGTGATTTCAAGTTAATTAACTTCCTTAGAAATCGGAAATTTCAAATGTTTGCGCCTCTATTTCGTCACTCGCCAAGTGTTTTGGTAAAATAGTCATCTCATTCCACAGCAATTTAGAAGTTTGCATGAATTATATTTAATTTTCCTTTTTACTTTGCTAAATTAAAACTACGCCGAATAGCTACGCCTGATATTATTTGGTTAGTTAGTTTGAAGCTCAAGAGAGAATGCTATATAACTAATTTAGTTTTTATGAAATTTAATTATATATGTATACGGCTAAAAATTTGAGCCTAAATTCTAAACTTTTTTGGCCTACATATATGTATGTCTAAACTTCGTTTCGAATTTAAATTGTGCCAGTTTTCGAGAAAATGGGCGTTAAGATAAAAGTTTCAATTTTAAACCAAAAATGTCTTAACAATTAAAACACGTAAAAAACCATTGTATCAGTTCGCGCGATTCGAACCGACGATCCCAGCATCAGAGTCGTCTGCTCTACCCACTGAGCTACGGCTCTAATGAGAAAAACTTATTGACTTGAAAAACCTTTCAAAAATAATGAAAAGAAAGTAAAAAAATTGTACACCTTTTTTTCGATTCAGTTTTAATTCTAAACCATAATAAATTGAAAATTGGTGTAGGTCATTAAAAGGTTTGGAAGTTATTATAAAAACGTTTAAAATATTGCTTAAACCCACGAATGGTTTAAAATTTAGGCTCAGATTTTTAGCCGTGTATTTGCAAAAATTTCTTTAATGTTTTCGAGGCTGGCAATAAATAAAGTCAAAGCCAAACAACCGCTGTTCCTTCTTATACACTTTTTCAAAATTTTTGAACGACTGATGCTTTCCTGTGAACAGCGAATCAATTGCTGGAGGAGTCTCATCAATGTCTCTCCTTCATTCACTCGGTCATTAAAAAGAAGGAAATCCTCATATAATTTAATTATTTGTATGCCCATTCACTGTCTCATTTGCCTTTGGCATCTGTAAAGAGTTTGTTTCTTCTACAAAACCATATTTCTTCAGGTTTAAAAGTAAATATTTACATATTTTTAATAATATTTACATATATTTAACATAAGTTTAACGAGCTCAAGACCAGTTGATAATAATTCTTAGTTAATTATTATTATTTTTGATTAGGGGAAAAATTTAAAGCAACAAACATATACAGGCTATAGTTATAGTACTATTTACATTAGGATGTAAAAAGGTACTTTGAAAATTTTATACCACGTCAACGATCATAAATCCAACGAAGCTGTCAAAATAGTTGCATTTTCACGTCATTACACATATGTTTGGACTAACATACGAGTATATGTCGCACCAAATAAGTATACAACCACAATATCAAAGGCAAACAAATGTTTTTTATAATATTTTTATACCCAGCGTGTACTAGTACTATACTAGTAGGGTATTATAGTTTTGGTCATATAATGGTGGGTTGTAACGGTACAATATAATGGAGATCGATATAAAGTTCCATATATAAAGTTCTTAGAAAGAACAGAGGAATCCATTAAGGCATGTCCGTCCGTCCGAAATTTGGCACACATTTTGATTTCCGGCCAAGGTGGGTTGGTATTTGAAATGGGCGAAATACGCCCTTTTTTTCGATAACGAAAATTTCGAAAAACGTATAAAATGGGTTAATTCAATAATAAAAGCAGTTACAATGATGAAATTTGCTAGATTCATTAACTTGGTTGTCCCATTGACGATTTTATCAAATTTTTGGAAAGTGGGAGTGACACCGCTCACTTATGAGTCAAGCAATTTTTAAATTCGACTGTTCAGAACGGTGTAAGATAGAATTACGAAACTTGATACGAGGTTTACTATAGACATGTAGAGTATGCCCACGGAAAATAAGCAAAATCGGGTAACGACCACGCCTACTTTTGGACCAAAGTTTTCTAAAAGAGAGGTAGAAACTGGAACATGCCATATCTCATTTACTGATGCAGATAGAATGCTAGAATTTTGTAGTTACAATGATCTGATCATCTTATTAATGATTTTTTTTTTTAATTTGGGAAAACGGGCGTGGTACCACCCATATATAAATGAACAAAATGTCAAATCTCAGCTATAATTAACTTCAGAACCGTGTTAAATAAAATTGCGAAACATGAAACGAGGTATACTATCTATGCTTTTCAAAATCATATATAGCCTATGCTGGAACCAGTGAATCCAATAATCTACTGTGAAAATTTCATAAAGATCGGTTGAGTACCTTGGACACCTATACAAGATTAAAATTTTATATAGCATGGGGGCGTGCATCTCCGACTTTTCCAAAATTACGTATAGCCCATACTGTAACTAGTGAATCCAGGAATCTACTGTGCAAAAAGATCGGTTAAATACTTTGAACGCCATACACACATTCATTTTTATTATTATTATTTATAAGATTGCCCACATGGCAGTAGAAAAAGTTTAAAACCTCTATAGGTCATAACTCCACAACAATTTAGCAATTTACAATGACCACTTTTACACAGTTGGGTTTTTAATGTTCGGCTCCACCCCAACTTAGACTTCCTTACTTGTTAATAGTAATGTAAACAATTAAGTTCCAGTGTGCGAACAAAAAACTGGTGCATTATTTTTCTGTGCGTACATAGATCTCTCACTTCCCGCCGCGTTGTTTTCTTGTGGCTTGTGCTTGGCCATTTACCACTTTTCTTTTTACACTTCAAGTTTCCTTTTTACTTTCTTTTCAATATTAGTTTTATTAAAATGAGACTATATTTATAGAAAGTATGAAATTATATACAAAATTATTTGCTATTATGCTCAGGTTTTTTTAATTGTAGTAGATTTTGCCTTAAAAACACCAGTAAGTTGCACTTCTCATATACTTTCTTGTAAAAAAGCCTATAAAAATCTGTTCCGTGCGCAGGAGGGTTTTCAGCATACATTTATATTCCAAATGGGCAAATTCCATTCCAACTGATACTCCTTACAGCCTTAGATAAGGTTCAAATTTTTGGGTGGGCATATGTTTTCAAATTGTAATATGTAAATACTTCTTTCTGTTTGTTGTTGTATTTAACCGGTTCGTTGTTGCCCGTATTCTATCATGTTATAAGAATGTTTGACAATTCTTTGCCGCACACTTCATTATCATTCGTTGACCAAAGAAAACTGGTGAGGCACACACTACGGTAAGCTGAATATTATTAAATTATTTATATAATTATTATTAAATAATTTGCATTATTATTAAATAGTTTGTATAAGTTCTATCCTAATATTTTTTACCATGGATATTCGTCGTTTCCTGTGTAAAAAAAAGGCGAATCGAAGACGAAGATATAAGTTTAACATAATATTAAATGCAGCATAAATTCGGTTTGTACTAAGTGCATAATATTATTTGGTTCATGCTAAGACGTTGGCGAATGTAGTCGTACTGAGCTTCAAACTCAGACAAATATTGTTGAAAACGACGCATGTAAGCCACAAACGGGATTAGCACTGACTACTGAAGAAGTGGAATTTAGTTTGGAGGTACCGAAAAGCTCGTCTTTGCCAGTTTGCTCTTTGAAAAATTATCTCAGTTCCAATGATATTCGATTGTTTTGTTCAAAAATCAGAAGCTGATGGAATAAACTCAATTCCTGGTTTGGAAAAGAAGATTTGGAGTCCCCCTGACGGCTACAGTTTTCCTGCATCGGGCCCTGGAAGTTTAAAGTTTCAACGCTCTTGGCTCCAAAAAGATCAATGGCTAGCGTATTCGGCAATAGAAGACGGTGCATATTGCAAATACTGTGTCTTATTTTGTGCTACATTGAGAGGAGTTGGTAATCAAACTCTGGGCCAGTTAGTTACCACCCCATTAAAAAACTGGAAAGAAGCACTGAAAACTTTCGAAAAGCACAGATCATTAGAATACCACAAAAAATGTCTGTTGCAATGGTCTTTGAGAATGGGAATCGAAGAAGAAAATGCATCGTTCGAGTGAACAAATCGAAGGGCTTTTCTTTTCTCGGAGATGATACGCCAGACATTGCAGGAGTAGAACAAAGTTCAATTTGCATTCGCTACTTGGATAACTGCGGCGAAAAGTTCATCACTCAGGAAGATTTTTTGGGTTTTATTCCTATCACCGATATCACTGGAAAGGGAATAGGAACTGCTTGCCTTGATTTCCTAAAACCTTCCGCACTGTATTGCACGTATTTCTTCGGGCAAGGATATGACGGTGCGAGAGCGGTTAGCTGTTGTTAGAAAAACGTATCCACTCGTGCTCTACTCCCATTATGCTGCTCATAGCTTCAATTTGGCGGTAAGCTCTGCGTGCAATATAACGGGAATCAAAAATTTTCTGGGAGTTCTAGAGAATATCCATTCCTTCTTCATTTATCCGAAACGCCAAAATACTCCTCAGGATTCGATAAAAGAAAATGAACATCTATCGGAAACTCGAGTGAAGAAATTGAAAAAATTTTGTAAAACCAGATGGGTAGAACAGCATGAGTCCATCGCAATATATCTCCATTTGCAGCCAGCAGTAATTCGCGCTCTTGAAGTGATTTCCACCAACTGGAAAGACCCAACGACCTTGTCTCGAGCTTTCCAACTGCTTTCAGCTATAAAAACCGCAAAATTTGTAGATATCTATGCATATTTTGAGATCGGTGCATTCTCTCGCACTGTCGGTGAGTCGAGTACTTCAAAGAGAAAAGCAAGATCTGGGAGAGGCTATCAAATTGGCTGATGCTGCGAAACCAATTTTGATGGAAAGAAGAGAAAACGCTAAGGGGGAGCAATACGAAATTGAATTACGAAAGCCAAGGATTGCGTCGAAACAGAACCAAAGTTCCAACGTACAAACTGATTCAGTTGAAGATTACAATCTACATACTGTACATTGATTCGTTTCTGACGCAATTGCAAGATCGATTCTTAAATCACCGCAGTATTTCATCAAATTTCGCTTGCCTTTCTCCCAACCAAATGAAAATTTTCGAAGAAGAGTCCTGCGCTCAACTATTACAATCATACTGCTCATTTTTGCACGACGATTCCCGTGACATCTGGGTGAACGAAGTACAACTTTGGCGGAAGCTCATTGCCGGAAAGGAAAGAAAAAACTCTCTTGAAGCACTCGATATTTATAATGAAGATGCGTTTCCAAATGTTAACAAAATGCTTCGGGTTATGGAAGTTTTGTCTGTGACAACAGCGACGAATGAACGATCCTTCTCAACTTTGCGATGACTAAACACGTATTTGAGATCAACAATGTCTAAAGATAGTCTGAACGGCTTATCCTTACTCAATGTATACCTCAATGTCAAAATCGATCCGCAAATAATTTTGAAAGAGTTTTTTTCAGTTCCTCGAAGAGTTGATTTATTAAATAATTGTAACTAAATATGACTTTTGACAATAAAATTTCCGTACTCCGAAAAGAAATTTATTATCTTTTTTTTATTGATTACGTAGCTTGTTTAACCGCCCCCCCCGGATATTTTCTGCGCACGGCCCTGCTGTTAGGATTTAAATTTTATTTCTTGAGGCTTGAAAACGCCACAGCACGATATTTTGTTTTTTAGAATTATTAGTTTTTGCTGGAAACTGCAAAAGTTATGGTGGACTGTTGCACTTAAACTTTATGATAACGCGCTCTCTGTCTTCTATAAAGTGGATTTTTTCATCTTGTGGGGTACTTTTTCAATATCAGCTGATTAGAGTCGTGACTCGTTCGTTGAAGTGTTTTCTTTAACTGTGTATTATGTCAAATAGTAAAGAACAGTAATGGCAAAATACCTAGCAAAGGATTGAAAAAACACTTGTTCGAACAAAGCCAATTCATATCATTCTACCTGTATCCTTCAATGAAATATGGCCAGTGGCCGAAAAGCGATTTCACTTATTATGCCTTTCATGAACATGAAATGGTATATTAACTTTGGTCCGATGTTTGTAACGTTTAGAAATATAAGAGATAGACCCACCATTAAGTATACCAAATTGATCAGGACGATGAACTGAGTTGATACAGCAATGTCCGTCTGTCCGTCCGTCCGTCTGTTTGAACGCAAACTAGTCCCTCAATTTTTGAGATATCTCGATGAAAATTGGCACACGGATGTATTATATTAGACATTTGTCGGATCCGGTATAATCGGGTCACTATAGCATATATCTCCCATACAACCGATCGTTCAAATAAGAGGATTATGACCATTTCTCCCTTATTTTTAAAGATTAAAACTTGAAACTTGGTAAGATATTTGCTTACAGATAACAAAAAATTTGGTAAAAAAATCGCTAAAATCGGACCTATATATAGTATATATCCCATACAACCGATCGTTCAGATAAGAGGATTATGGCCATTTATCCCTCATTTTGGAAGATTAAAACTTGAAACTTGGTGAGATATTTGCTTACAGATAATAAAAAATTTGGTAAAAAATCGCTTAGATCGGAGCTATATATAGTATATATTCCATACAACCGATCGTTCAGATAAGAGGATTATGGCCATTTATCCATCATTTTGGAAGATTAAAACCTGGAACTTGGTGAGATATTTTGTTATGGATAGTAAAAGATTTCGTAAAAAACTCACCAAGATCGGAGCTATATATAATATATATCCCATACAACCGATCGTTCAGATAAGAGGATTACGGCCATTTATCCCTCATTTTGGAAGATTTAAACTTGAAACTTGGTGAGATATTTGCTTACAGATAATAATAAATTTGGTAAAAAAATCGCTAAGATCGGAGGTATATATAGTATATATCCCATACAACCGATCGTTCAGATAAGAGGATTATGGCCATTTCTCCCTCATTTTAAAAGATTAAAACTTGAAACTTGGTGAGATATTTTCCTATGGATAGTAAAAGATTTCGTAAAAAAGTCAGCAAGATCGGAGCTATATATAGTACATATCCCATACAACCGATCGTTCAGATAAGAGGATTATGGCCATTTCTCCCTCATTTTAAAAGGTTTAAACTTGAAACTTGGTGAGATATTTTCTTATGGATAGTAAAAGATTTCGTAAAAAAGTCGGCAAGATCGGAGCTATATATAGCATATGTCCCATACAACCGATCGTTCAGATAAGAGAATTATGGCCATTTATCCCTCATTTTAAGAGATTAAAACTTCAAACTTGGTGAGATATTTGCTTATGGATAGCAAAAGATTTCGTAAAAAAGTCAGCAAGATCGGAGCTACATATAGCATATATCCCATACAACCGTTCGTTCAGATAAGAGGATTATGGCCATTTCTCCCTCATTTTAAAAGATTAAACCTTGAAACTTGTTGAGATTTTTTCTTATGGATAGCAAAATATTTCGTAAAAAAGTCAGCAAGATCGGAGCTATATATAGTATATATCCCATACAACCGATCGTTCAGATAAGAGGATTGTGGCCATTTCTCCCTCATTTTAAAATATTAAAACTTGAAACTTGGTGAGATATTTGCTTACAGATAATAACAAATTTAGTAAAAAATCGCTAAGATCGGAGCTACATATAGCATATATCCCATACAACCGATCGTTCAGATAAGAGGATTATGGCCATTTATCCCTCATTTTGGAAGATTAAAACTTGAAACTTGGTGAGATATTTGCTTACAGATAATAAAAAATTTGGTAAAAAATCGCTTAGATCGGAGCTATATATAGTATATATTCCATACAACCGATCGTTCAGATAAGAGGATTATGGCCATTTATCCATCATTTTGGAAGATTAAAACCTGGAACTTGGTGAGATATTTTTTTATGGATAGTAAAAGATTTCGTAAAAAACTCACCAAGATCGGAGCTATATATAGTATATATCCCATACAACCGATCGTTCAGATAAGAGGATTATGGCCATTTATCCCTCACTTTGAAATATTTAAACTTGAAACTTGGTGAGATATTTGCTTATAGGTGGTAAAAGAAAATTAAAGTATTGCTGACAAAGTTTTAGAGAACTTTAAACAATGCGTATTTAAGTCTGCACGTATTCATGAAAGGTATAACGCCTTCGGTACAGCCGAAAACAGCGCCGTCCTTACTTGTTTTCTATTGGTATACATATGTATCACATGCCCTGGGACAGGTAACATCAAAAGTGATTTGAAAAAGTTTTTCCAAAACGGGGTCGCCCCTCGGCAGTGGTTTGGAAAACTCTCCGAGTGTATTTCTGCCATGGAAGGCATCTCAGCAAAAATTCATCTCATATGTAGATGACGTTCGGAGTCGTCAAAAAACTGTAGGTCCCACCCATTTGTAGGGAAAATTTAAATCGGCACACCACAAATGGAAGTCTCTTAGGAGGCTTATGATACTTGTTATATATCGCATCACCCACTTCAAAGCAAGGAGGATTTTCGTTCAAATTTTTAAGATAAGGTGAACTTTTCCATAGTTCAGGTATATGATGCTTTGAGTTTTATTACGAAAAATTAGATATTACTCAAGAATGAGTAAAAAGTAAAAATAACCATTATTTGCGGTCCCTGGGATATTTAGTCACTCAATCCAACTATAACATTTTTTGTTAATTGATATTAGAGGAAAAATTACAACGATATGCACAGCGATGGTATGGGATGACATGTTTCGAAGTGCCCAACTTCTCATCAGACCCCTTCTCGGACACTGGGATAGGAACCCAAGTGTCTGCACCAAAGCCGCTGTTAGAGTACTCTAACAACTAAGCTATGATGCCCTGTAGCGTCACGATGCATTTTTCCTCTAATGTGCCATTTGCTTATTCCTTTTATATATTCTTTGGTACATATATTTTATATGTCAACTCAATGAAAGTGGAATATTTTTAGGCGCGTTCATAGAACAGTTTTAGATACAGAAGGGCTTTTTGCATATTAACACTTCCGTGTTATTTGTTATGCACCCGCACTGTACCTGTATCAATTGTAGTTATGGTGATTGTTGTTGGAGCAAATCTCGAATTTTTATGTTTGTTTGTTAATTGATCAGGGCATCATAGCTTAGTTGTTAGAGTACTCTAACACCGGCTTTGGTGCAGACACTTGGGTTCGTATCCCAGTGTCCGAGAAGGGGTCTGATGAGAAGTTGGGCACTTCGAAACATGTCATCCCATACCATCGCTGTGCATATCGTTGTAATATTTCCTCTAATATCAATTAACAAGCAAACATAAAAATTCGAGCTTTGCTCCAACAACAATCACTATGACATTTTTTGTTTTTGTACGGAGTGTGATGTTGACGCTCTTCAGTATTCAGTGGATTTTAACATGCGCTTTATTTTTTTTTTTAAAACGTTACTATACCGCGGTGACCTTTAAATAAGAAAATAGTGAACCCCCGCTATAATGAACACCTCTATACAACGAACACCGGAATTTTTGCATGGAGTATTCTAAATAGTGAACTGTCGAACGCCTGGAAATAGTGAACAAAATTTTAAACGCAACGTCAAGAATAAATTGACAAACAAAAACAAAAAGTAATGATAAATTAAGGCGCGTATTCATCCTTGGTAAAGATTTATGGTGTAGATAAATCAAAGATTTCGGGAATAAAAAAATACTCGTAAGTGCATATCCCACCAGACGATTGAAGCACCCAAACGGAAGACTCTTAGAAAAGGCGAGTATCGCCGCATATAGAAGATGTGATTCAAGTCGTTTATAGCTCAAAGAAAAATAACTGTCCAATGACTGGGGAAATGGCTAAGGGAAAGGCAATAAAGTTGCACGCTGACTTTTAAGAAGTTGAGGGTAGCTTTCATGCCAGCCCGGTTGGTTATCCGATTGTTGAAAGTGTGCGAAGAGAAATAATAATCAGATAATCAGGCAACTGATCCCTTTAAGCACAAACTCCTAAATATTATAAACGAGTTGAAGCTTTGCGAAGACCAAATATACAATGCAAAATAGACCAGTTTGTTTTGGAAAATGTTAGTCAAACCGAAAAAACACCTCCGGGGAAAAAAGCAGAAAAGGCCAGAATTACTTTTCTTGCGTGCACAAATGCAACTGGGCAGCATTAAGTTAAGCCGTTGATAATTGGGCGTGCCAAAAAACAGTGCTCTTTCAAGGCCTATGACAACCCAGTAGACTACCGGAACTCTGAGATTACATGGATGGCTGCAAACATTTTCAGAGAATGATTTCACCATTGCTCCGTCCCTCAGGTGCATGAATAATGATCTTTAAACACCTAACAGTTTTACAGAGTATTTATCCTTTTTAATTGTTATTAGGTTCAAAAGTAGTTGCTACGAAAGGGGTTACCAACCAAAGCTATCCTATTACTTGATAACGCCCCTAGCTATCCGCCAGAAGATACTTAAAACTGCTGATGGGTCAGTGTTCCTGATTTGTATGACTTTGATTCAGCCAATGGATCAAAATGTGATTCGCTTAACTAAGCCGTACTACAAGCTAGTAAGGAAGTCTAAGTTCGGGTGGAACCGAACATTAAATACCCAGCTGTGTAAAAGTGGTCGTGGTAAATCACTTAATTGTTGTGGAATTATGACCTAAGAGGTTATAAACTTTTTCTACTACCATGTGGGCAATCTTATAAATAAAAATTAATGTGTGTATGTGTGTCTGTCGTTCAACGTATTTAACCGATCTTTTTGAAATGTTCGCTGTAGATTCTTGGATTCACTGGTTACAGCATAGGCTATATATAATTTTGAAAAACATTGATAGTATACCTCATATCATATTTCGTAATTTTTTTTTAACACGGTTCTGAAGTTTATAATTGAAATGTGACATTTTGTTCATTTATACATATATGAGCGGTACCACGCCCATTTTCCAAAATTAAAAAAAAATCTAATAAAGTCATGAGGTCATTGTAACCACGAAATCCTAGCACTCTATCTGAATTAGTGAAAGAGATATGGCATGTTCCGGTTTCCTACCTCTCTTTTAGAAAGCTTTGATCCAAAAGTGGGCGTGGTCGTCCACCGATTTTGCTTATTTCCCGTGAGCGTACTCTACATGCCAATAGTCTATCTAACATCGTTATGAAGTTATTAACAGTCGAATTTGAAATTTGCTTGACTCATAAGTGGGCGGTGCCAGGCTCACTTTCCAAAATTTTGCAAAAATCATATAAAGAATAAGAAAATTGATGTAAGTACCAAATTATATTATTATACCTGTACTAGCTGACCCGCCAAACTTTGTTCCGCCTTAAAAGCAATAAATGAGCAGATTGATAAATGTAAATAGAAAAGTAATGTTTTTTAAAATTCCTTTTTGGTCATGTCTTTTGGTGCATGAGTTGTACTCTTCAATCAAGCACCTTGTGATAGACGACATTTTTCGTTTTATTATCAGCCGCTAGAACAAATATAGCAGATGGTCTTCCGACGCGTGAGCATACCTTATATAATTGACCATGAGAACATGGATTTTCTAGAATCAGACTACAAACTTTCAAGAATTGGCCTGGTCATTTGGTAATGGTCATGGCAAAACAACGTCCATTTTCCCAATTTGAACGCTAGAATGTAAGCCGTATTCAGGGCTGCAATCGTATCGAAACGCTGCTCGATTCAAAACTGTACTTAGATAAATTTCTTCCAGTGCGTCGAAAATTATCTAGTTGTTGATTTCGACGATTTCGCATTGCCAACCGAGCCATTTTTCGGGCTGCCTCTCTTTGCTCTTGTAATTGAGAATCACGAAGTCGAACCATACTAACGGGGCGCTCTTCACGTGCAATTTCTTGCTCTTCTTCAGTCCTTCCATTCGCACCGTTTCGAATCCCACTTGTATTACGGTTTTTTCGTCAAAGATTTGATCGTCTTGGTCGCGGAATGATATTGTTAATAATAATATCGGCACAATACACTAATAGAAACTCGAAACACACACATCAACCGGTCAACTTCAAAATATTAAATTTTTAAAACTTTCAAAGAACTGTCAGTAAAATGGGAATGACGAAAAACTATCTCCAAACGCAAAAAGTAAAATGTTTCCGCTTAACAGGAATAAGTAAATACTTGCAAGCAAAACTCCTTTCTTCTTTAAATGGTCATCTAACCGCCTGTGCGATTTTGACCGTCCAACATACTGGCGCCAATTGGAAACACCGCGGGATCGCAAATCGGTCTCCACTACCCATCTCTCGAATACTGCCAGAGTCGCCTCATCAGATGTTGTTAGTGTCTATGCTTCTGCTCCATATAGCAGGGCGGGTGCGATGAGTGACTTATATAGTGTTATTTTCGTTCGTCGAGAGAGGAGTAGCATTTGTTTGCAAAAGTAATCCTTCGTCGCATTTGTAGGCTACCAGGCGGTGTTAATGATGGAATAGGTCGGTCCATGATCCACTTCCCTGAAAAGTACCAATCGTAAATTTTAACAAAAGTAAAAGACTAGCAATGTAACAAATTTCAAGTAAATCGCACAATAATTAAAAAAAAATTGGAATAGGTCGGTTCTCGGTCCAATTAACGGAAAAATAGTTTCCTATATCCTTTCCCTGGTTCCAAGCTACTTCCCCACTAACTTTCAGCCAAATCGGTCTAGCCGTTCTTGAGTTCTAAAAAGTGCAACTAACACAACTTTCTTTTTAATTTATATAGATAGTAAACCCCGCTCGCTTCGCTGCGTCTCAAAACTAATAAGAAACTGAGTCCGATTTTCATCATTATATCCCATACCAGATAAGAGATGGAACTTAAATACATCGCTTATTGCAGCACTCATTGTCACTTTTCGTTTGATACCCATATTGTACCAACAAATTTTGGGTCACCTTGGTCCACAAATCGGTCTATATCTCCGAAACCGGTCAAGCTATCGGAACAAGTGGTATCTTAAATTTTAAGCTAAACGTCAAGTAATGCAACGGTAAAAGCTCCATTCAATTTCATTAAGTCGTTTTTTAGTGATGCGCGCCCAAACATACAGACAGACAGACAGAAAGATAGACAGACAAAAATTCTAGAAAAAGTGGATTTGGCTTCTATTGACCTAATAATGATCATTGATATCGATTTTTCTTAAATATCTGCAATGTATAAATAATTTATAATTTTATTATATGTAGAGATACGCACAAATCATACAGTCACCCTGGGTCCACATTTAGGTCAATAAATTGGGAACCGGGTAAAATATCGAGGCGAAAGATATCTTAAATTTTAGGAGAGACGTCTAGAAAATAATTATTGAATGTTTCATTCATTTCTATGCAGTCGTTTTTGTGTGACACTGGCGTTATGGTAAAAACCCACATTTTTGGTCACATTTTTCCCACATTTTGGTCAATAACTCGGGAACTGGATGACATATCCAAATGAAAGTTGTCCTAAATTTTAAGTTAGACGTTAAGTGATAGAATGGTTCATGCAATTCTATTTAATAGTTTTTGCGTGATACGCGCACACTCATACAGACGGACAGACAGACAGACTGACAGACAGACAGACAGGCAAAAATTCTAAAAATTGTAGATTTGGGTTGCGCTGGTCCAATAACGACCACTCCTATCAGTTTTTCTTGAATATCTTCAATGTACAGACATCGACCTGTTACAATTTTATTATATGTAAAGATCAGTTAATTAGATATGGGCAGTTCGATATTTCTACCTCCTTTCCATATAACTTTTATGAAAAAGTAGGCGTGGTCGAAAAGCAATTTCGCTATACTAGCGATATATTACGATACTTAATGTCAGTTGATGTACATATAAAAGATTTAAAGCCTTAGTCGTACAATGAAATGTAATAATAATAAGTAAATAAATAAACGGTTCTGAAGTTATTAACAGTCAAAGTTTGAAAATTTCTTTACTCATATTTGGGCGGTGCTACGCCACTTTTCTAAAAATATTGTAAAATCGTCAATAGGACAACCAAATTAATAAATCTAGCAAATTTCATCATTTTAGCTGCTTCTATTATTGAATTAACCCATTTTATACGTTTTTTGAAATTTTCGATATCGAAAAAAGAGGCGTGGTTATGGTTCGATTTCGCCCATTTCCAATAGCAACCTACCTTGGCCGGAAATCAACAGTTTTTAAAAACTTCAACTTTGAAAGATTCTTTATCATTTTTAAAGCTTGCTTGGAATGAGCGACAGGCAAGTGAGATTGCTAAATATTGGAAGCCTTTATTAGAACTAAAGATCGCCCAGTGGCTGAAATTCAACCACAAAACTTTATTTTACTTTATCTACGTATAATTTTTTTATTGTTCTCTTTTTCTTATCCATTCCTTTCCTTTCCTTTCCATTCCGGTACCTTTATTTCCTTTCCATTCCGGTACCTTTCTTTCCTTTCCTTTTTCCCTTTCCTTTTCTTTCCTTTGTGTGTTTAAGCAGCGACAAAAACACTCCCGGAAGGTTTAGGGGAGTGTTGTCGAAAGTAACAGTCCTTTTCCAGATATAAATCCGATACGCTCCTTTACTCCATTGCGGCACATGCCCAACTGTCGCGCGAACGATTTGGTTTGACCAGTGCAACCTTCTAGGTAAGGAAGTAGCAGATGGGCAATGAGACGTGAGATCCGTAGATCAACCATCAAGTTGCACGTCTTACCTTTGTGCATTTTAGTGGCATCTTACGACCGGTATATCAATTGCAATCAATTTATGCACTTTGGAAATATAAAGGTGGAATGCAATTAATATACTTCAAACGTTCTGTCAAATTGAAAAACTTGATGTTGAAAAAATTTAATAAATAAGTTAACACATCGTTGACTGGAATCTATGAGTTAGCAGCTTTTCAAAAATTTTTATTTTTTTGATCGTTTTATTTTTCGTATTTTTTGGTGCTTCTGAACATGAAATACTACGTTTGCTTTCACAACGATTTTCAGAAGTAGCTCTATTTTCCTTCAGTTTAAAAAAATCGTTTTAAGTGAGATGTGGACGTTGCAGTTTTTAATGCAGAGCACAGTGAAATAGCATATACGAATTCCATAAAAAAGCACGAGAAACCACTATCTTGGCTTACCAATCCAAAATTAAGCAATAATTTTCCCATGTCCTTATACGTCTAGAAAGACAAGTTTTTCCTTTTCTTTTGTACATTGTATCTTATTATGGGCGTTAAGTGTTGATAGTATGTCTTCCACGTTATATGTTTTTATAATTGCAAATATATCATTTTGATAATTGGTTATGTATTTCTTTGCTTTTTAAGTCAGATTTTGTAAAGTATGTGGTTCACTACAGTTTGTACTATTGGTTTTTTTGTAGAGATACACAAGCCTGCGTTTCATTTCTGCCAACTTTAGTATGTTTTCACGAGAGGACTAACTGCACATTTACTTCAAAAGACAGTTACAGCTTCTCACTCAACGCTCATTAAAATTTAGAAACTTGTTTATGTTGCCAAGAAATCATATACACGTTCATATGAAATTGCAAAAATTCTTGTAATTACGACTGCAATATAAATATAATAGGTACAGATATTCAAATTTTTACTATTAACACTTCAGAAAACACGTTAAAGAAGCAATGGATATGTTTACTTTATATACTCGTATTATGTACGAATTAGTCTAATGAAAACTAGTGGCTGTTTTGAAATGGTTTTAAGCACTAAAAAATAAGACTATTTAGGTTTAAATTAACAGCATCTGGAAAATACCACAACAACAACTACAATTATTATCTTTAGAATCTCACGCTACGGCTTCTATTTTCATGACATCCTAGTCAATTTAATTATTCCAACATATTGGATGTGCATGCATGAACACATTTTATCTTAGTTACAGTCTGATACAACACCACTCTTTTCTTAGTAGTAGGATATTCATACGCATTCATCAATTAGACTTTTAATAGTGTTGGAATCAGAGGTATCAATTTAGCGAAATCATTCTCTTCTATTGAAGAGCTTAAATGCGCAGTCATCTATTACAACACAAGCAAAATTAAATTAGATTATCAGAATTAACAGGATAAAGGGCATCAGTAGACATAACATATCAAACGACGCATGCCATATAACATACGTACATATAAAGGTTCTCTGTTTATATAAATCACTAAGCCTTAACAACCCTGTCGGAAAAATCTCTAGTCGAGACCACTACTAGTTCGTTTAATTCCGAACCATAGAAAAGTTGATGCAGCTGGAAACATTTAATCAAATATCGCTGCATAAGAAAAAGGTGCTGGAAATAAAATATTTTCGGTTTTTAGTACTTTGGGTTAATATTTTATATATTCTTCAGCACCATTATCAAATGCAACGTGATAGTTCTACAAGTTATCCAATTCGAATAACATTTGGCATAACTTATTTTTACAATATAATCCGGTCGGCAAACTTTACATTTGCAAAAATAGGTGATATAACGAACAGCTTAATGTGCACGTGGGATTACTTCGACTGCTGAGTGGAAGATCACCTTATTTCAAAATATTTTTCAACAACGCCCTATCTGAGAATTTGATTCCAAAACGCCCTATCTCAGCTAAAAATGTATTGAATTTTCGTTCAGATAGGGCGTTTTTGAAACTCATTCTGAGATAGGTCGTTCTTAAACGAAATTCTGAAATAGGGTGTTATTGAAAAAATTTTTGAGGTGGGGCGTTCTTCAAAGAAATTCTGAGATAGGGCGTTTTTGAAATATATTTTGAAATAGGGTGATCTTCCACTCAGCAGTCGACTTAATACGGTATGAGTTGAGTTAATGAATAATGGTCAATTGCAGATTTTAGTGTTCCCACCAAATAATCAGGAAATCTTTTCTATTGTTCTAATCAAACAATTGTCCGGAAAATAGAAATAAAAAAACTTCAATAAATACTCTAACTTTGAATAAAAAGGAGTGATTGTAATTAAATGAGTGTGCTTGAGTGATATGTTCAATTATACAAATTTATACATCTTGCTTAGTTATATCCTCTTCGGGTATAATGTCCACTTTTGTGGACAAAAGTTTTCTTTGTAAAATAATATTTCATTATTTTTCTCAAACAATATAACAATTTATTGGATACATATTCGCTCGCTTTTCTACATTTTTAGTTTCTCTCTTTACTTCTTCTGTCGCGTTCATTTCATACGATATTTTCAAATGGACTGAAATATGCAAGATTGGATCATATTTTGTCACAAGTGAGTCAATATTTTTTTGTGTACACATAAACACTTTTACTTTTTTTAATATATATTTATTTATTTTTAATAGAAAAACATTAAATTCGCTTTTTCTTTTTATTACATAAGAATATTTTGTTTTATTTTGCAGTTACGAGTATATTAAAAATTAAAAATTTCGAAAAACTGTTTTTTAGTATAAAAAAAAAAATGACAAAAAACATTTTGTTTGAAATAAACTCTTCAGACACCAGTTATTAAAAATAAGTCATAAACAATAATTTTTTCGAGCGTATTTTCGGTGCGGGATTGAAGAGGATATGGTTTACGTTTTGATGATGACCACTCGAAGGATCGCTTTTATAATGATTGAAATGTAATTATAACGCGTTTATGTTGTATGTTGAAAAGTCCGGGGACTTGTAACACGTTTTGTTATTGTTACACAGGTATGTAACGAAACAAAACTGTATTGATACATGCTATACCGAAAGGTATAACGAAACTCTGAGAAACGATATTCCTTTCAAACAAAACTGGTAACAATTTTCTTGAAACGGTTCCAGCAGAAACAAACCTTAACCGAAACTTTAGGTGCATTTGAGCATTCTAAGGGCAGTGCGGCATCGTACGACCTTGATTTTATATGATAATCACAAAATTACGAGGAGTTTATGCAATATTGATATTTCATTAAAATAAAACTTTTATGTAGAAAAAAGTTTAACAAAATAGAAAAGTACGCTAGTGATCACATTTTTAACACTAAAAGTCGGTTTTTTGAAGAAAGATTTGAATCGCTTTTTGTTTCAAAATGTCGCATAAAACTTTACAGGATTCTACTTAATAGTTTGCAATAAGTAGAGTTTGTGGTAGACTAAAAATTACATAAGTTTACATAATTAGAAGTAACAACTCATCAGCAGAAACCGCATAGCGTTTTGTTACAATTTCGGTAGGCAAGTATTATTTTTATGCCTGAGGGTTCTATTCGGTTTCTTATTACGTTTCAATATTTATATGATACTTGGAACATTAACAGCAGAAACCAATTTCGTTTCTATACAAGTCTCTGGAAAAGTATTTCATTCAAAGTACAGATTTTGTTATTATTATATATGTATATAAAATTTTCTCTGTTTGGGAAACTTTTTAGATGGTTGTTTATTCGTATTCACCCCTTTATCTTACCACCACAGTGTTGGCCTCCCACTTCCTCTGGTGCCACGACTTCTATCACAGGTATAGTGTTTTTATTCGCGTATTAAATATTTTCTCACAGAATTCACTCTTTATGTGTTGTCAGTGATAGCTAACTTATGTGGGCAGATGTGGATTTTTTTGCGCTCCCAAGTTTTCTCTCTGACTATTTTCCTTTTAATGCTGTGGTAGTTAAGAGATCCCTCCTTACATAAAGAATATGAACTTAATTTTTTTAAATTAATATTTATACTCAATTTCCTTCCGCAAAGTGCATGAAATTTTATATATGGTCATACTAGGGTGGTTCGATAGGAGCAAAAACCCCACTAAGCCTAGTTCACAACAAAATGTGCGTGAAAGAGAACATTAATTCAAATGGAGTTCTTTCATTTCCGAACATTTTGTATGTTCACTTCAGCTTCACGTTCACTCTGACAAAGAACTGTTAAGCTTAGTAAACGCTCTTAGCAAAAGGGGCGTTCTATGTCCCGGAAGTCACATTTCACGTCGAAATTTAACAAATTGTAAGCGAAAGCCATACCACGTAAAAAATTATGATATATGTACAGGGTGGCTGATGAATTTTGCTACATTAAGAAACTCAAATAATTTTTTTTTTCAGTGTATGGAATTCATTTTTCTTTTATTCATGTTAAAGCTCATTAAATTTTATTAAATATAGCTTAATTAGTTTTAAAAATAATGGAATTTAAATGCCCCCCCTGCTCGTCGATGCATGTGCGGCATCTTACCAAAAAGTTGTTCATTACTGCTTGGAGAGTTGAGACAGGAATAGCCGATTGCTAGGAGCGTTGGATTATGCAATACCTATGCTAGCGTTATTGAGTTTAATGTTAATATAAGTACATTTAAATTAAAATTGTATACTATTTTTAATTGAGTACTGCGTACTATATCTAGTCTGTAAGAATTAAATTCTGTAGACTGAACTTAAATAAATAAATAAAATAAATAAATAAATAAATTGTTTCTCGAATGGATTGCCTTAGTTCATTCAAATTTGTTGGTTTTGCTTTGAAGACTTCCTGTTTGCAATAACCCCACAAGAAAAAGGCAGGTGCCGCAAGGTCAGGCGACCTGGGTGGCCAACGGAATGTGGAGTTTCTGGATATCAGCTTATTGGGAAATTTTCGTCGCAATTCTGTCATAACAGGTTGGGCTATATGAGGAGCTGCACCATCTTGCTGAAACCACACAGAGTTGAAAGAAATTCTCATTCGGCGTAATTCTGGATAGAAAAACTCTCTCAACATGCTCAAGTAACGGTCTCCAGTAACCGTAACGGTGTGACCGGTTTCTTCGAAGAAGTAGGGCCCGACAATGCAGCGTGATGAAACTGCACACCACACTGTGACACGAAGTGGATGCAATTCCGTCTCATGGAGTATCTGTGGGTTGGAAGCACTCCATATTCGACAATTTTGTTTGTTTATGTTGCCGTTTAAATCGAAATGGGCCTCGTCAGACATGAAAAGACAGTTCAACATGTTTCCATCCTCTTCCACCATTTGAAGCATCTTCTGGCAAAATTCCAAGCGAATCGGCAAGTCTGCAGCGTTCAGTTTGTTGGCCATCTGAATTTTATATGGGAATAAGTCCAAATCTTTGTGCATAATTGACTGTAATGACTGCCTGCCTACACCCATTTGAGCAGATAAGCTTCTTGTCGAAACACGTGGATTGTTTTGTATGGCAGCAGCTACAGCAGCGATTGTTTCCTCCGTTCGAACTTAAGGGTTTCGATGGTAAGGTCTTCTGTTGACTGTCCCATGCTCGGCAAAATTGTTTACAAGTCTTATTATGGTCCATCTGCTCGGAGGATTGCCGCCAAACGTGCGCCTATACTCTCTTTGAACCGAAACTACGGACTCCAGTGCGTGATAGCGGCGGACAATCCAAATTCTTTTTTCAGTGTCCCAGTTATCCATTTTTGTTAAATGTAAAAGTCAATCTGCAAAATAAAAAAAAAATTAACCAGATTCATTAAATAAAAAAAAAGTTATTTAATTTTTTTTTGGTAGCGGCTTTCATTAGTCACCCTGTATGTATGATCCAAATAACCAGATCTCGCATTAAAAATGGAAATATCTACGTCACGCTTTTGAAAACATGTTTGCTTCCGAAATGTAATAGGTAAGGAAATAAAAAGGAAAACAAAAAAACAAATTTTGGCGTTTTCGTAAACATTCTGGCTTCAGCTCCCACTTTTCCCGTATGTTCGCATCTCTCGGGAGACCAAACAAATGAACGAATATGTACTTTTTGTAACTACTTTTACAACCATTCACAAAACATTTAATTGTTTTTTAATTCTTTCAAATAAAACTTGAAAATCGCTGCGAAACGAATTAATGTTTACGAAACTCAAATCTCAAAAAAACGTCAATGAAAGTGTGAAGAGAAAAGTCAGTTAAACTAACTGAAAACTTCAAAATCGTTACGTCATTTCTCAAAAACTTTTTTCTCAAATAAAATTACAAATACACCGTTGCCGGAATGCGTGATCTTTAATAATTGGATCATGATACATATATGTATATGATATATTTTACGAAATTGTACAATACAAACAATAAAAATTTCTCACCTTCCTGAAAATAATATTTAACCAAAATGTTACCAAAAAATAGACCTTTAATCATTTTCTTTCCATGACAGATTTCCCCCTTTCGTTTTTAATACAAACCTATTCATTTAGATCCTTAAAGAGATATGTTCTTGTATTTGCTTGATACGATTTTTAAATTATTTTATATTAACGTAATTTCCTTAAAGTTTAACTATGCCACACGTAATCTCAAAGTCTTGATAGTAAAACGAGCAATATGGCCTTATAGAATTTTACAGATATTTTAGTTTTTCTCTTTTAGCTGGAATGTTCCAGACTTGTTTTTTTTTGTTAAACCACTTATTTTTTGCATGTTTCTTAATGTTACATTGTGTTTGGCGTAAAACAAGCTAGCTGGATAAAACCGAAGTTTGAATTCCTAGAATTTTCTAACGAGCAATTGATTACAACACTAATATAAGGGGATACTTGCACGATTGTGTTAGTTTCACTCCTAATTTATTGAGTTATTGAAGTAAGCAAGCAAGAGACTTCGCAATTCGCACTGATTTATTTGCCAAATTTCTCTGAACTTTTACAATTTATATGTATATCTCTTATGTGGATACTTCTAATTTGTTTTTGTGATGGATTCTGAAAGTGAAGGTAAGTTGAAGTTTTTGCTTATAAACCTTTAACAATTTCAGTATCTGTTATATATTTAATATTATGTGATTAACAAGAAAATTAATTTTTTATCTATATCGGCGGTTAATTTGACAGATAACTGTAAAAAATACGCCAATTAAACCCCGGATAGCGTTAACCGAGAACGGTTTGTAAATAAAAAGTCGGAGTGGCTTTCGGTTACAAAGGTACATACATTCAAATTTGTATGTATGCTTATCCCCCCAACTATTATCCATTACTAATCACTGTGTTTATGTCGGAAAGCCTACTAACTTCACAAATAATTTCATTTCACTTCCCCTAATGTAAAGCAAGCGCTAGCAGCAAGCGATAAAGAAAAATTTAAAGTGCACTCGACTTATTTTTTGTACGTTGCATGGAAATGTAAACTTTTGCAATTTTACTCTGCACTACATGCAGTGGCGTAGCCAGTATTTGGGGAAGGGGGATGCATTTTTTTTATATCGAACACTGAAATTTGAGACACAATAAAGATTTGTTTTGAAAATATACGCAAAATTCGCGAAAATTCGTAGCAATTTATTCAATATTGTGGAGTATGCAGTTCTGTAGTTCATCAAATTTAAATGCGGTAATGTGTCAATCTTAAGGTCGTGACACATTTTTCTGATTTTTGGTAATTTTTTTTTCGAAGAGATAAAGTGTTTTCTTTCATATAAAAGAAGTTGTATTGAGGAAAATACATAAATCCCCAAGAAAATATTTCTTTAGAGTTTTTAACCTGGAAACCAGCATTAGCACCCACAATAATGTCAGCCTAGAAATCCAACGAAGATTCAATCACGCAAACAAGTGCTAATTCGGACTTAAGTAGTAGAACGAAAATAACACGAAAATAACACTTTATAACTCACTTATCGTATCCGTCTTGGTTTATGGTGCAGAAGCTTGGCCACTGACAACATCTGATGACGCGGCTCTGGGAGTATTCGAGAGAAAGATTCTTCGAAAGATTTACAGACCCTTACGCGTTGGCGACGTCGAGTACATTTGCAGACACCGACATAGTCCAAAGAATTAAAACCCAACGTCTTATTTGGCTAAGCGATGTTGTGCGAATGAATGAAGATGTTCCGGCCCAGAAGGTATTCTTATCGGCCCCACCGGTGGTAGCATAGGAAGAGGGAGACCACTACTGCAATGGAAGGACGAAGTGGAGACTCATTTGTAATACCGTGGTGTTTCCAATTGGCAGAAAGACGTAACGAGCAGCTCTGAAGTTCGTAAAATGCAGTTGTTGGCGGAAGAATATGTCACTTTAAGAACCTTCTCCATAAATTGGTTTCGGCCACTATATTTTGGCTTTGAACAAGTGGTTCATAAACTTCTGCAAGCTTATAAAAATTTTAGTAATTTTCTTCTCTGTGGTTTGTTGAAAAACCGAAGCGAAATCTTTAAAGATAGTTTTATGTTGAGTGAATCGACTATCTATTTCCATTTTTATATGATCAATACATAAATGGATAAAAACAGAAATCTTGAAATAAACATCTTGCAGACTTTGACTAGATTTAAATCGGTTCTATTTGATTTCAATATGCATGCCACAAGTTCTGAACAATTTTTCAAAGTAATGTTTGTCGGAACGAATACGTCGTAAATCTAGTACTAAGCCTTTTGCGAAATCCACTGCAAGCGCTAATTCAATCTTTCTTTGTTGGAGTTTATTACACAAAGGCAGCATGCATTGTGTTCACAAAGATGCTAAAAGACTGCGTTTATTATTAAAAAAAAAAGTGTTTAATGTTGATCCAAAAATTTTATAATACTAAGCAATAGAGAAAATGTTGAAATTTTTTAAATTTTGATCCTTTCGCATAACAAAACTGACACTTATCAATAAATGCCCAAAATTGGCACTATTTTTTGCCAACTTCACCTTGGCACTTTATTAGAAATACTAAAATTTTATAGGTCATAAAACTACAAACCAAAATTTTTTATAAAAACGTAGATTAAAAAGTGTAAAATTTCGATGAAACTTGGTTAAATTTTTCTAGGTTTTGAACAAAGTTTGAAATTTGTTCTTGAATATTTTTTATTAGATAATGAACTATGCTTTTATAAAAAAACGTGTAAAAAATTTTCGTCGCTATCTATTTTTCCGCCACTGTTTGCTCTGATTAAATTTATGAGCCTGCCTACTCTAGTATTTTCAGACCGCCTAAATTCGGGTTTTTAAAGACGTGAGAGATAAAGGAGTAGAGTTTTAACAGTTTTACGGTTTAATTCTATCTGTTATTTTATTACTACCAGAGCCAATGTGTACGCCTACCTCGAAACCGGGTTTGTGGTATCGAAAAAAAAAATGTTTAGAAGGTCTGAAAAAACTAGTATTCATATATCGGCTTAATGTTCAAAGCCATAATCCACTAACCGATAATTTCATATGTTCATAAAAATGCATTTTGTCATTAGGCTAAAATAAGAAAATTATAAATCAGAAGCATAAAATGGTATTGTGTTATTCAATCTAAAGTTAAAAATAGGAGTTCATTGACGAAGGGGGTGGCCGATCCCCTCAATCCCCCCTGGCTGCGCCACTGACTACATACATAAAAATAATTCATATTACAATGCATTGAAAACAAACTAGACAGGCCACTGGAGCGGCAACTATTCTATGTTATTACGAGGGTGATAGCTATGTGTTCACCTATGCATTCCAGTGTCCAGTGGGGTAAAAGCAGGGCATTGAAATTGGATCAGCCATAACAACTATCTCACTACACCATCAGCAATGGGTAACACCACTGCGCCTCCAATTAGAGCCGGCCAAGCTGATTGAAGTGTTTCAAGTGAGTTAAGTGCAAGCTTTCAGACAAATTAAACCAGCACTTTCTTATTCAACCTTATAATGAAAGAATGACGCAGGTGTGCATGTAATGTACATTTGTAACTCACCTTGTAGTAAAACTAGTTCCATACTTCTTAACAACATGTTAATTTTCAGATGGCAAAAAAACTTCTATTGGAATAATTTGTTGAGCTTTAACTTGCATTCCACAGTTAACTATCAATGTACAAACTTATTTTAGCTAGTTTGCTAAATATTTAAAATACACACAATTTCTATGCCGCTTTTAAGTTACCAATATTAGGCGGTTAACCACTGTGAAAATTGGCCTAAATTCTTCATTTAGTTGTTTCTACAAGAAGGAAAAGCAGGCGATGTTGGCCTCATTTAAAGGAAACGTTTCTACATACAGGCAGACAGCCATCAATACAATTGGGCTTCATCAGCCTTGTACATCAACTTACAGTGGAAATTCGTTTGTACAGCTTATTACTTGTGAGCAATTACAATTGAATAGCTAAATCGTCTAAAGGCAAAGGTCACTTTTCTTTCAAAACGGAGTCTTTCATGCTTCATGCAATTTTGAGAAAAAAAGTTACTCAAAAAGTTACTAAATAAAGCCTGCTCCATAAATTGTTTATAATAATAGGGTAAACATTTTTTATCGCTAATAGCTTTGTTTGCTGTCTGAAATCCATACGGCATATCTAAAGCTATGCCACGTTCCATAGAGATGGACCGATGTGAAGATAGTTTTCATACCTAAAGAAGGTGGAGCTTCACACTCGAAGCCGAATGACTTAAGGCCTATCAGCCTTACATCGTTTTTTCTCAAGGTCTTGAAGAGAATACTGGACCCGCACATTGGGAATAATCCGCATTCACAAAATCTATCGAAGACTTAACATGCATACTAGAAAGGCAAGTCCGTGGAAGCAGCTCTCCATGCTCTCACCACAAAGATAGAAAAGATGCTTCAAGGACTTTAATCTGGGCAGACTTCAATAACGAACATCCTCAAACCGTCATCGAGTCCCTTCTACTAAGGGGACTGGGTCCCCCACTGGTGGAATTCCTTAGACAACTCCTGACAAAGAAAACTATCCAAGATAATCTAGAAGAGACCTCAATAGCGCGGTACGCATCTAGGGGCACTCCTCAAAGGCGAATGGTAAGCATCTCAGATCCTAGGCGAACTACTCCAAACAGCCTTGAACCTCATGGAGGACTGGTAATTGAGAAGCGCCCTTAAGGTGAGTACCTCCAAACCAAAAATGGTTCCTTTCACCCGAAAGTACAAAGTACCAGCATTTAGACCACTAGTCCTAAATGGAGTGAGGCTCACACTTTCTCAAGAGGTCAAGTATCTTGGCGTCATCCTAGATAATAAACTCAACTGGAACAAACATGTTGAGAACAGATCGAAGAAAGCAATCACTGCGCTATATGCATCCAAAGCAGCCGTAGGTAATAAATGAACCGCGGGCTTATGCACTGGCTGTATACCGCTATTTTAAAACCCATCCTCTTCTATGGTATTGCTGTGTGTTGGCCTGCGCTAAAGCGAAACTTTGACATAGGCATGATGGAGCAGAGTATATGGGTCGGTGGCGGTGCGTATAAGGGGGACACTCCCGGTTGACATGTACGGAAAACTCCAAGCAAGCTATATCGCAGTCGGACTGAATGCCTTTCAGAGCTGGAGCGACAACAGATTTGAACATGCAAGCATCCTGGAGACCATGCCCACTCTTTTTTTTGGTTATTACTTAATTTTATTTTATTGGTTTTCACTACACAAAAATATAGCCACAAAGTCTTTAATAAATGTATACTTGTTTTGTTTTCGTAAACACTGTATGTGGCATCACATAATCTCCATGGTATAAAGACGTGTTTTATCGTTTATTTTGAACTGAAAACATGAGTTTTTCGTCGGTTTGTCAATAGGTGAATTTCGCTTAGGTCGCTCAATATGCCACTATCATTGGAGGGTAGGGCTTTTTGTGTACTCAGAAGTACTAAAAGTCAAGAACAAATTTTGATTTCGTGTTGAAATACATTTCCAGTTTTAAATAGGATTTCGGAATACTATTTATAAATCTTTTATTTCACAATAACTAGCGATAGTGGGTAAGAGCCATTCGACAGTAAAATCCAATTAGACTTAAATAAAACCTTCGATAGTTTCGATAGTGCTAACTAAAGTATTCGATATATCGATAGTGCCATCGATAGTTTTGTAGCTCTACTTTGGTTGTTATTGCCTGTTCCTACAGAAGCACTGCTACTACTACAAGGTGGCGCAAAAGTAATCCTCCTATCAGAAAATGCTATAAATTTTGCGATTGGCCCCTAAAGTCAGTTCTGTTTTGACATTTGTGTAGTAAACACATGCGAAATACACGTTAATAAACAATGTTACGCTACACTGCTCCAGAACGCGGAATATTGCTGACTATTTATTTGACCAATAATCGGTCGGTGACTTTGGCACAACGTGAATTTCGTCGCAGATTTCCTGGCCGTCCAACGCCTACTGGTGAAACACTGCGACGTTTAGCCGCTCGCCTCGAAGAGACTGGCACAACACGAGATTCTGCCAGGCGTGGCAGACCCCGGAGTAGCCGTTCTGCAGAGAATATTGCTGCTGTAGCCGAGGATGTCATGGAAGCGCCGTCGACATCGACCAGACGACGTGCCACGCAAATGGGTATCAGTCGACGGTCTTTACACCGAATTTTGGTACAAGATTTGAAGATGTTTCCGTACAAAGTCCAGACGGTGCATCAGCTGTTAGCTGCTGACCGCCAATCGCGTCTAACATACGCTCAAGCCATCCTTAATCACCACCAAGAGGAAGATGATTTTTCATCAAAAATAATCATGAGTGATGAGGCCCATTTCCATCTTAGCGGGTACGTAAATAAGCAAAATTTTCGCTTCTATCTCTATCTCTATGGCGCGATATACAACAGGTATATCATCATAAACCTCCTAAGAGATTTTTGCGCCAAGCTTCTCTTCCAATTTGTGGTGTGCCGATTTGAATTTTTCCCTACAAATTGGTGGGACCTACAGTTTTTTGCCGACTCCGAACGGCATCTACAAAGGAGACGGATTTTTGCTGAGAAGCCTGTCATGGCAGAAATACACTCGGAGAGTTTGCCAAACCACTGCCAAGGGGCGACCCCGTTTTGAAAAACTTTTTTCAAATCACTTTTGATGTTACCTGTACCAGGGCTCGAACCATGGACCTTCAGTGTGGTAGGCCGGCAACACTACCTTCACACCACGGCGGCCGCTTCTGGGGCACTGAAAATCCGCGTTTAACCCACGAAGAGACATTACACCCGCTCAAAGTCACTGTATGGTGTGCTGTTTTCGCTGGAGGAGTCATCGGACCTTTTTTCTTCGAAGACGTCGCCGGCCAAACGGTTACTGTGAATGGTGAGCGCTACAGAGCAATGATCAACGAGTTCTTTTTGCCGCAACTTGATGAATTGGGATTGGAAAACATGTGGTTCCAACAAGACGGTGCAACAGCACACACTGCACATGCCACAACCGATATGCTGAATGATGCATTTCCCGGGCGCCTAATCTCCCGTTTTGGCGATTTGCACTGGCCAGCAAGATCGCCTGATTTGACCGCTCCAGACTTCTTTTTGTGGGGCTTTTTGAAGTCGCGGGTTTATGTCAACAAGCCTCAGACTCTTGCAGCTCTTAAAGACAATATCCGTCAAGAATGTGAGGACCTATCGCCGGAAGTTTTGGCCAAAGTGATGGAAAATGCCATAAAAAGGGCTCAAATGACAATCAACTGTGGCGGCGGCCATTTACATGACATCATATTCTCGACTTGATGTAAAAAAAATTAAAAGACCAAATAAAAATAATCCACAAGAAGAATCAAAGTTTTTAATTTTTTTTTTAATTACAGCCAAAAACATCGGAAGCTTACTTTTGCGCCACCTTGTACATTCACTGAACGAGGTTGAAAATATTTGAACGAAGTAGCTCGTTCGTTCACCAGACTGATTCGTTCAATTGAACTAGTTCGTCACTGCGTTACAAAAACGAGCTTTAGTTCTGTCCTATGAACCAAATATACTTTTTCGGAAAGGGGGAAAAAAATAAAAATACACGTGCATCGTCGATTTTTATGTACACGCCAGCATTTTTTTTTATCTGTAAAGTATAAAGGTCGTAGTGTCAATCTGTCCGCCTTTGGGAAAGACTTTGGATCGAAAAAAAAAAAACAGAAAAAGGGTTAAAAATCGACCCAAAGTCTTTCACACAGGCGGACAGACGGACACTATGCCTTTTATACTTTATACATAAAAAAGAAATTCTGACGTGTACATGAAAATCGCCGATACACGTGTATTTTTTTTCTCCCCATTCCGAAAAAGTATATTTGGTTCATAGGACAAAATTTGTGTAACGCGGTGTTATGAAACTAGCTTGCAAAAACGATGGGGTATCAGTACTCTTTCATATAAAAAAGGTGATGCAATTTCCGCAAGTACTCTTAGGTCGGTGCTCCAAAGCAAAGAAATGGAGTTCGCCGAGATGGGTTAGGTGATGCAATCGCGGACATCGCCATGTAAATTGGACCACCTAATTATAGTTCGTTTTACAAGAAGGTTTCAGTGTGAATAACAGATAAAAATAAAAGTGTTAATATTTAGAACTAAAACTAGCACATTTCTCAAGTGGTAAATAGCCTATTCGCGAATTGATGTTTAAGTGTTTCCCACTATTCGTCGCGCTGAACCTTCTTTATGTTCTACGTTCTTTAGTATCAACAATTTTGACATAATAACAGAGAATGTTTATATAATATATATAATACAGTGAAATTCCCCAAGACGGACAGTCCTTATAACCGGACAGCTCCAATAACCGGAGAAATTTTGTGTACACAGGTTTTTCAATAATTTTTTCATACAAATATCATTCTAATAAACGGACGCTCTAATAACCGGACGCGGACACTGTATTTCAAGCCATTTCCATGAAAAAATTTCTCATAAACGGACAAAATTCAAAAACATCGCAAGCAAGCTTTGTTGCTCATTATAAAAATTAAATAGGGGATTCCCCTTTTAACATGTATGCACACATTCAAGCCGTCCATGTCCAGTAAAAGGTGGTTTTCTATTCAGTTTGGCAAGTGCATGCGAGTGGTTGCGTTCAAAGTTCGTAAAAGAAGCTACTTTCTATTAAAGAGAAAATGGAAATTATTAATGTTTTCGAAAAAGAAAAGTTATCAGCACGTAGAATTGCAAAAAGTCAAAGTATGGTGAGTCCAAAATTTAACTAGTAGGTACACGTTTCTTTTGCTTTAAAAGGTTCAATATTGGCAAAACGCAAGCTGCTGAAATTAATAAAAATTAAGAAAAAATTCATTCTAAATGGGAGTCTGGATCTAATATTCACCAAAAGCGAAGTTTCCTTAAAGAAGGCGGCTCGGAAATAGACAGGATGTGTTTTGATTTTTTCGCTAAAGCTAGAAGTCAAAAAATTCCGATTTCTGGTCCCATTTTGAAAGCAAAGGCAATGGAAATTGCAAGAAAACTGGGTGTACCTAATTTTAATGCTTCAGATGGATGGCTAAATAAATGGCGATTAAGGAATAATGTTTCCTTCAAATGCATATCTGGTGAAGCTGCAGATGTGAATCAGGATGATGTCGAACAGTTTCGGACAAAGCTGCAAACTCTGTGGAATGGGTACAAGCCTGAAGACATTTACAACGCCGATGAGAATGGGCTTTTCTTTCCTGCCTTGCCGGACAAAACCCTCGCTCTTAAATCCGAAAAATTTGTGGGAGGTAAGCTATCAAAGGACTGACTCACAATTTTGTTCTGTGCTAATATGACTGGAGATAAGGAGCCGCTTTTGGTTATAGGGAAAGCAGCCCGTCCTCAATCCTTTAAACATATTCCAATTGCAAAACTTCCAGTGGATTGGAAGTCTAATAAAAAGCATGGATGACTCGAGAAGTGATGAGCGAATGGCTGCAGCAGTTCAATCGAAGAATGAAAGCCCAGAATCGAAAAATTATCTTGTTTCTAGATAACGCGGCTTCTCATCCAAAGGAATTAGACTTGACCAACATAAAAGTTTGTTTCTTGCCACCAAATACAACGGCAGTTAGCCAACCCCTTGATCAAGGTATAATCCAAAATTTTAAAACTTTGTATAGAAGCATAGTTTTAAAACACTTGATAACTAAAATTGGCGATACAAGTTCAGCCTCAGAGCTCTCAAAATCGATTAATGTACTGGAAGCTGTGTATTTCATCAAAGCATCTTGGGATAAGGTGGAAGCCTCAACAATCCGAAACTGCTTCCGTAAAGCAAGATTTTTGGAAACTTTAGAGGATCCTTCAGATTTTGATCCCGAAGATGACATTCCACTGGCAGTCTATGCTAGGCTTCAGGGAGGACTAGATTTGGCAAATGATTTCGAAGGTTTTCTCCAAATAGATCAAAATGTTTTGACTGAGGACAACAATATAGAAATTCAATTTGACCCACCAGATGATATGATGAGAGAAGAAATAAGTGACCCCATAACATCATATGAAGAGGCTTTAAAAAAAATGACTATGTAGCTTTTCAGCAGGTTAAAAATATCGAAAGTCACTTTGAAAATGAAAATTTTAAATTAAAGGAATCAATGTTAAAACAAAAAAGCATCACACAATTTTTTCAATCAAACTAGTCGATATTGAAATGTAAAGACTTGTACAATGTATTTAATTGATATATTTATGTATGTATATGTAATACTAAAGTATTTAAATATTCTTTACTTCGAAAAATTTCTTAAATAAACTACAATGAATTTTATATGTGTAGTATATATTTTTTGACCTCATCCCCTATAAGCGGACATCTCCCATAACCGGACAAAAACACTGCGACCGTGAGTGTCCGGTTATGAGGAATTTCACTGTATATGTATAAGTTCTCCGATAATAATGACATTGTAATTAGGTATGGGATTATGCGAGTAAAAATTCGAAGGCTATACAAAATTCGAATAATATTTATTCGAAGGCTATACAAAATTCGAATAATATTTATTCGAATAATTTATACTTTAATTCGAATAGTATTATTCGATTAATGAGTGCTATTCGAATAATAGGTATTCGAATAGTTAAACAAATATCACTTCAGTTTCCCTAACAAACATGTCTAACCGTGGCGAAACTCTTAATCCACAAATTTACAAATTTTTACTAGCCCCAACGCATATTTTTTGAATTTGTATGGAAAACAACCAGTGCCTAAAAGTATGCACTCACACATACAAGGAGACATATTTTCAACATGGTTAAAAAGTGAACCGCGAACAAAATTGCCCACTTTTTTATCCAGTTTTTTGGTAAGCGCGACTCGTCGTATATCCAGATTTTTATCCACTGCTGGTTGGCAGGGTTGTACACACATTTGTACACGCAAACATACATACAAAACGTGAATGTGTGCTCATTTTTAATTTAAACAAATATTTTTATTCGCTTATTCGAATAGTATTTATTCGAATATTATTCGAAAATAGTCCCACTACTAATGTACATACATAAGTATTGATAGGTCTGCTCAAGCTGCAGTGGCATCCATAAAAAGAAAAGGCCGTGAGTACAAAGTACTCGTGGAGTCCGATGTGTAAACATGTGTATCCTGTACATAAATTTAATTAAATTAAACATCGCCCATTCAAACACAAAACTTTATTCTATGCTATTGCTTTCCTTTCATTTATTTTTATTTTATTTGTTTTCTCTTCTTTCAACAGTCGCTATTTTTAATTTACTTTATTGTTTCTTTTTTTTGCTTCCTTTCCTTACCTTTCATTTACTTTCCTATCCTATCTTTTCCTGTTTTTCCTCTCCTTCATTTTATTTTTTTCTTTTCTTTCCTTTCTTTTTATTTTTTTATATTTTCTTTTCCTTTCTATTATTTTCTTTTCTTTTCTTTTCTTTTCTTTTCTTTTCTTTTCTTTTCTTTTCTTTTCTTTTCTTTTCTTTTCTTTTCTTTTCTTTTCTTTTCTTTTCTTTTCTTTTCTTTTCTTTTCTTTTCTTTTCTTTTCTTTTCTTTTCTTTTCTTTTCTTTTATTTTCTTTTCTTTTCTTTTTTTTTCTTTTCTTTTCTTTTCTTTTCTTTTCTTTTCTTTTCTTTTCTTTTCTTTTCTTTTCTTTTCTTTTCTTTTCTTTTCTTTTCTTTTCTTTTCTTTTCTTTTCTTTTCTTTTCTTTTCTTTTCTTTTCTTTTCTTTCCTTTTCGTTTCTTTTCTCTTCTTTTCTTTTCTTTTCTTTTCTTTTCTTTTCTTTTCTTTTCTTTTCTTTTCTTTTCTTTTCTTTTCTTTTCTTTTCTTTTCTTTTCTTTTATTTTATTTTCTTTCCCTTCCTTTCCTTTGGCTTCCTTTCCTTCCCGTTATCATAGTACCTTTTCATGATTTTAATTTCACTTTATTTTATTTTGGTTTTGTTTAATTTATATTATGTTATATTTTCTAATTTCTTTGTATATCACTCCATAAGTATAACCACATAGATTACACAAGCAAATTAACTACCGTCTTGAGTATTCTGAACTAAAATAAATGTGACATGCATAACCACTTATTTTGTTTTTGTAAAAACTGTGTATATTTATGATAAACGCAGTTCCTCTTTTGCCGATTGAAAGCTTTCATCGTGTTTGGGCACAATTACGAAATAGTAACAATAAGCAAATCACCTGCATACACACAGCCACATAAGCAGAGCGTCACATACATATCAGCAAACCCTGCCAACCAGCAATGGATAAAAATCTGGAGTCGCCTGTACCAAAAAAGTGTGCAATTTTGTTTGGCGAGGTTCACTTTTTACCCATGTTGAAAGTGTTTTTCCGTGTAGGTGTGAGTGCATACTTTTCCATACAAATTCCAAAAACATGGGTTGGTGTTAGTAAAAATTTGTGAATTTGTGGAATCAGAGTGTCACCACGTTTGGTAGGAAACTCAGATTTGTATAGAGCCAACATCAACAACAAAACACAGTAAGAACTACAAGCAGCGTGAGAGACAGGATACAGGGAAAGACGCGTAACTTTTCTGGACAGCCCCTACTGAGCCCAAAGGTGTTAACAATCAACAAGATTTCTATACACAGGTAGCGACGCTTTGCTTTGCTGGACTGCTCCTCCGAACCCAAAGATGTTTACACATCAAACATCAAATGCAACTCATGTTTTCAGTTCAAAATAAACGATAAAACACGTCTTTATACCATGGAGATTATGTGATGCCACATGCAGTGTTTACGAAAACAAAACAAGTGTGCATTTATTAAAGACTTTGTGGCTATATTTTTGTGTAGTGAAAACCAATAAAATAAAATTAAGTAATAACCAAAAAAAAGAGTGGGCAAAATAGTGACTTATTATTAAATGTTAAAGAAATAAGAACAGTGGAATTAACTTTTTTGGGCAGGTCTGCCATACAACCTTAGTTTCTATATTCGTAAATCAAATTAAATTTAGTAAGTAGATAATGAACTGTATTTCAAGCTACTTTACTTCGGTGTTATCACTGAGACTTGGTTACAAACAAATTTCAAATTATTTTAAAACTGAATGAATATGAAACGTACCTATCAGACAGTTCGGCTACAACAACACTATTTGTGCATAACCGTTTAAATCTCACTGAGAGTGAAAATATAGCCTTGAGCTCATAATTTTTCCCTTTTAACAGTTTTTGTAGTTCTAATTGAATACATAGTTTTATGCAACCCAAAGCTCTTCTGGAGACAACTTTGCATATTTATTAGCCAGCAGAAGTTTTCGGTATAAATCTACTCAAGAATGATTCTCGCTATTGTTCATCACCAGCCTTGTAAGATTTCTTGGTCTTTTTCCAACCTTTCCTCTTCTGATGGACAAGTGCTCAAGTGTATCGTTGATTGCGGTTTTCTTTCGCGCTCATTTCGAGCGTAAAAAAGGTACAAAGTGCTGCTTGTAGATTGTTAGCGAATACTTTCACCATTAATTCGGAATGTGCTTTGTCTTGGCAAAACTGCAACTAATTTTTTCTTAATTAGAATGCATTGGACTTATCTTATAAAATAGTGTAGTAAAAGAAGTTGTTAGTATTAAATAGCTTTCCTTTATTATACATATAAAGGTATTATGGTATGCTAATATTGGTAGATATATGTATATATATTTATATAAGGATTTGTGTTGATATTGTGACGCATTCTATGAGTCTTCGATTATTTCTTTCTGGTTCGATCACTATAAAGTCAATACTTCGAAAAATAGCTAGTTTTACTTACTAGTAATAACCACAATACAAATTTCCGAGTTAGATAACTCTACAGTAAGTTCATTCTTCAACACTTGAAATTAAACTGCTCATCGTGCCTTACTTGGTTACTGCCTTTTAAAGTCCGACGCACCTAGAAGTTTCTAGGTTGTTCCTATTCCCATACTAGTACCAGTAAGCACCATTTGATACTCATATTGGCATATTTAATTTTTTAGTTTTAAAAAGGTGGCAACCTTGTTGAAATATCCCGAGTGGCAGCACCTGGAAAGAATGTCTTAGAAAGAAGCAATAATATCTGTATAACGAATTCGGTTGACGTTACCAATATAGTAGTGGATATATTAATATGTATATTATTAAACTAATATACAAATATACGAGTACGTGCAGGAATAGCTCGTTTTATGTTATAAGATAATGCATGCATAATCTTGTAGCAATGGTAACATTAACTTCGCATGCCTCTTCATATTCTACTTTAAAGTTGAGCAAGAAATAGTACATCAAATTACTTACTAGCTATATTCCAAAGATCTTTATCTGGGCAAAATGATAATTTCCCGCAACAGCCGGTTCTCTCGTACCGGAATGATCCGGGTTTTTTTACCCGGCCAAGGGCTGTTATTTCAGTGTAACCCTGTTCAATCTGCCCCGCCCCACCCTTAAATTGTCATCCTCGGAGAAAACCCTGGCAGCTGGGTTGCTCTATTGTCTCTTGTTACGGGCTGGGGTCGAACCCAACCCTGGACCAAAAGATTGGATTTGCTGCGTTTGCTGGAAGAAAATTTATATTAAACGGTTGCGTTCGGTTCGATGCGCCTAGTGTAAGAGATGGCTACATAAATCTGGATGCTCAGGGCTTAACCCTGCCATCCACAGACCCCGTACTTTCTTTAGTACTTTCGAGGCACCATGCTGTACACGCCCAAGGGCGTCCGGCGGTAGTCGTCGCTCTGGCACTCCCGTACCGGCTATACCTACTTCAAATAGCTACAATAGTGGCTCAGTCTACACGACTGGCAGCACTGCTGCCATTCCCGCCTCACTCACTCCCGACTGTCGCTCACGCACACCAGCATCTCCATCTCGCACGACTGCTGAACACTTCTATCCCCTCCGGAATAAGCCAGATATGAGCATCGCCGAGCGTCAGTCCCCTGTTTCTCTACCCCCAATGCCCCCCCTGCTTCCAGCCTGCACGTAGGCCAGGACCGCCACCTCCTCGTACCTTTCACTACGTGCACCGTTTGTCGGCAAACATTATATACGCCTGCGACATCGGTCAAGTGCAACAATTGCCTTGGCCTGTGTCACACCCTTATGTGATCTGGGCTCTCAAACGGTAACCTTTGGACGGATGCGTTCATAGCCCCCTGTTGCAGTACACAGCCGCCTTCCACGCCAGACAACAACGGCCATGACGCTGTTAACTCTGGACTGCGACATAGTTTAGGCCTTAGCCTACCTCCACTAGGCAAGCGCATCCGTCCCTCACGCCTAGCATGTCCCCCGTCTCCCCTCCCACACGCTTGAAAATTTTGCAGCTGAACTGTAACGGATTAGCTGGAAATATCGCGGAGATAACTGACTTTATGAAGTCACACAACATCAAAATCGCCGCGATACAGGAGACAAAACTGAACACGAGATCGGACTTACGAACTTGTGATGGGTATAATGTACATCGAAAAGACCGTCCCAGCAGTCATGGGGGTGGCCTTGCGTTCATTACACATCACTCTGTACCATATAATCTATTTTCCCCTGACCCCAGGGACTCTACCTTAGAATGCCAAGGCATAGCAGTCCGGTCAGGCGACGCCGACCTGCAAATCATAAACATCAATATTCCCCCTGCCACGTGTTTTCTTAGAGATTATCATCCCGACATTAGTGTGTTGTTGAGGGGCGATAACCGTCTAATCCTAGGCCACTTCAACGCGCATCACGATCTCTGGCACTCCAACTTGCCAGCAGACAGCAGAGGGCACGCTATTGCAGACCAAATAGACAACTCAGCATTCTGTACAGTCAATGGATATGCCCCCACCAGGGTGGCAGGTAACTGCCACAGTTCACCAGATATCTCCATAACGAGCGCGGGCCTAATTAACTTTGTCATCTGGCGACCGATGCTTACATTAGCTTCAGACCACCTACCCATCTTACTCTCTGTTGAACGACCGACCGACTTCATAACGACTGATAAATTAACATACATCAACAGAGCGCTCCTTCACTGCCTTACCCACTCCTACAGACGTACGCAAAGGCGAAAGGGAGTTTCGCAAGATAATTGATTCAGCCTCAGCAGCTTTATTCCTGCAGGTAGAATGCCAGAAAATCGTCCGAATTTTCCTGCAAAAGCGACGGCGATGACAAGAGAACATGACCAACTGAGACTCATCAATCCCGCAGATCCCAGAATCAAAGATCTCAATGCGGAAATTCGTAGGATAGTCAACGAACACAAGCTGACCAAGTAGAAACAACACCTTGAGGCATGCAACCTCTCCGGGGAAGTCGGCAAATTATGGTCGACTGTCAAGGCCCTATCCAATCCGACCAAATACAATGACAAGGTCGCCATTGCATTCGGTGACAGCGTCAAATCGGACGCCAGGAAATACGTGAGCTTCTTTTGCCGGCTGTTTATATTGCATCCACCTGCGGATAGGACTGAGAGAAGAGTCTTCCGACGTGAGCACAACCATAAACACTCCACTGCGCCTATTGCCGTCTCAGTCACAGAGGTCAAGGAAGCCATAATGAAGGCCAAACCCTCAAAATCCATCGGACCCGACGTATTCGCCATGAAGATGATCAAACACCTCGGCCACGAGGGACAGAGTTATTTAGCGGCTCTTTTTAACCTCTCTCTAACTACTTTCGTCATACCTGAGATATGGAAATAGACGATTGTAGTTCCCCTACTAAAACCAGGGAAGCCGGCGAACCAAGGAGAGTCTTATCGCCCGATATCCCTCCTTTCGCCGGTTTCGAAACTACTAGAGACCATTCTGCCCCTTACTTCATTGCAAATCTGAAACTGGCCGACACCAGCATGGTTTCCGCAAATCTCATAGCACGATATCAGCTTTGAATGCCATTACAACGCACATAAATCATGGTTTGAATCAACACCCACCAAACCATTGGGCGGTTCTCGTGGCACTTGACCTATCAAATGCATTCGACACGGTCAACCACGCCACACTCCTTCGAGACCTGGAAGAGACATCGCTCCCTGCCGGCCTTAAAAGGTGGACCGCTAATTACCTCAATGGTCGACAGGCGTCAGTCAAATTCAGGAACAAGAAATCTAGGCCACGAAGAATAAAACAAGGGGTACCGCAAGGTGGTGTTCTCTCTCCCCTTTTATTTAATTTCTATATTTCGAGACTCCCCCCACCATAGGGAGTCTCCAATGTTTCCTACGCTGACGACTGCACGATAATGGCCTCGGGCAAGGGTCCCTCCATTGACGAACTCTGTACTAGAATCAACAGTTACCTCCGTGACCTTTCCAGCTTCTTCACCGAGAGAGATCTGACCCTCTATCCGACTAAATCGACGGCGACCCTGTTTACGACATGGAATGCGCAGATGGGGAAAGAGTTAAATGTCCACGTAGACGGAGTACCTCTACCTAATGTCAACCACCAGAAAATCTTGGGTGTGACATTTGACAACGGCCTCACCTTCGCTGGTCATGCCACCGCAATAGCTTCAAAGGTACAGAGCCGCAATAAGATCCTCAAGTCACTGGCCGGCAGTACTTGGAGAAAAGACAAAGAAACATTGCTTGCACATACAAGGCTATTGGCCGGCCGGTTATTGACTATGCTGCAACCATATGGTCGCCCAACCTTGCTGACACCAATTGGAGGAAATTGCAAGACTGCCGAAACACCGCAATCAGAACTGCTACGGGATGTCTGCTTATGTCATCTGAGTCTCACCTCCATCAAGAGGCAAAATTACTCAATGTTCAAGAGCACGCGGAACTCTTGAGTGAACAGTTCCTTCTGAACTGTCATAAACCCACTCATCCAAATCGACATCTATTGGATGTAGTCCCGCCCCTCAGAGACATAAGGAGACATCTTCGTAAGCACTACGATGAGATCAGGCACCATATCTCTTTGCCGTTTGATCTGCGGAACCATAGACGGGCTCTACATGACCTCCACATCGAGTCGGTAGACATATACCTCAGATCTCGGCTGGTGAATCCCGTTATCAATACTCAGCCACCTGAATTGTCTGAAGAGGAGCGTGTACTTCCGAGGGAGACTAGAGTCATGCTAGCACAACTTCGCTCTGGATATTGTAATAGGTTAAACTCTTACTTATCCAGACTGAGCCCCAACATACCAAACACATGCCCTGCATGTGGTATGCCCCCTCATGATACCAAACATCTCTTCTCTTGTTCAGTCGAACCTACTCCTCTAACATCTACACCACTCTGGTCCAACCTTGTGGAAACTGCGCGTTTCCTCGGACTTCCGTTAGAAGAGCCGGAAGACAATTTAGAGTGATCGAGCCCATTGGGCAGGGCGAAGCACTGTTAACAACAACAACATAATTTCCCGCTCAAAAAAAAAAGTAGATCGTCCCTTACGATAAATAAGAAAATCAGGCGACGCGCTGGGGGACGTAGAAATTTGCATTAAAAAGTAAATTTCGAAAAAATATCTGTTCCGATAATTCCGCGCAAAGGGGTCGATATATGAACCCGGTACGCTCCGGTACTTCCTTGCGATACATGCCCGACTGTCGTGGTAGTGATTTGGTATGACCAGCGCAGCCTTCTAAGTCATCGAGTTGCACGTCATTATCTTTGTGCATTTTAGTATCCTCTTACGACCGGTATGCGTACTTCGGCCACATTGTAAACCCCTAACCCACAGGGGTCATATGTCATGTCTACACTTTAAGATTTGTTCAACCTGTAGAGTTAATAAATTATTACTTTCACTTAATGCGCTTATCGGTACTTGCCTGTGGTAGCAGAAGAAATTGAAGACCACTACTCAATGAAAGGACCAAGTGTAGGCCGATTTGGAATCCTAACGAAACTACTGGTACTATGTTGAACGAAAAAAACCGTTTGAACGGATAAGCACTATTTAACTAAATAAGCGAACCCTGCAAAAGTAAAAAAGGTTTGCTGTAAAATTTGGTTTGCAAAAGAGTGGATGCGTAAGATTATCGTAATAAATTAATTAATCGAACTGTGTGAAGAGTCATTGCGTATACGCTTCAATTTGCAAAGAGGCCTATAAAATACACTCCAGCTACTTAAGCAATATTCAAAGTCATAAAAGCGTCTAAAGCCTAGACATTATTGACTTCCATTTCACTAATAAATTCAGAATATTCTGCAATCAATAGTGAATCTCAAGCTGACGAAAACTGTTCAGTAGAAAAGTCTTTATTGGTTTTAAACCAGCACGTTGCATTGTACATTTTATACGAAATTGCAATAAGAGGTCACATTTGAGCACTTAAATTTCACGTTTCAGACAAAAGACAAACCAACACCCTTAAGCTTTTATGCTTTATACCTTCAGAAGGACGCACATTTAAGAAATGCGCTAATGAAGCAATTTTCTTTTAAGTGCAAGTAAAATGCAAATAAAGAGAACATCTCAAAAGAAAAGTAAAAATGGCAGCATGCAAATTAGTCGTGACGTAAAAATCTTCTTCAGAGCTATAATTATACCGAACATGTGTCGGAAGTACAGCAGAGTGGTATTAAGCAAGTAGTTCGGCGACATATTTAGCAACGGTTGTTAGTAAGTTGGTATGGGCGTTTAATTTACAAATTTGAACTGTTGTTTAAGATGGAAGGTACCAAAATGAACGAAAATAAGGTCAATTGACTATTAATGCGCATCGCAAAGGAAATAGCGTCAATTTCGGATTATGTAATGGCACCAACTTGATGGATTTCTTAGTCCTATCCTTATTCTTTATCTTATTAATATTAATACTCGCTATCCGTTTCCATTAATCTGAGTATCTCTCTTCCTTTTTTCCTGGTGTTAAACCTTATAGTATAGTAGTATTTAGCTTAAGCTTAAAAAAAAGAAAAACCATGAATTTATAAAGTGTAAGAAAAACAATTATGATGTATTAAGTTTTTTTGGACCTACTAGACATGATAATATAACAAGCATTTGAATAAAGGATTTTGGTAGGGTATGGTACAGCGAGCAAGAACCAAATGTCATCACACACCTTGCTACACATTGATGCCGACACCGTATGGACTTTGTTTAGACAGAGGAATTTTTGCTTATCAGAATAATATAGCACTATAACATTAAGTAACCATGCACCCGATTTTTAAGGTAAGGCTTTTGTGATATTTCATTTGCAAATTTGTTCATTACTTTTTTATTCCATTCCATGAAAGGTATTAAACTCGACCCTGCTGTTGTTGTTGTTATTGGAGAAACACTTCTCAAGGATACAAGTGCGGTAGCAAAATCCATCGGCCTCGATTTGTGAGTAGAGCTGCTATTTTATATTCTATCACCTAATTGGGTCTGTTTCATTTCAGTGTCTGCTCAGTTAAATGTAAATTCAAAGATTCTCTGATCAACAGAATATTGTGGCCGAGTTAACTAAAATTCGAAATTTCATTTTCCTTAATTTTTAAACGAAGTTCACTGCTTTTAACAGCTCTGTTTTTATAGTTGTAGGCAAACCATGTACTACACATACAGTGTACGACAAAACTAAAGCACCAAAAGTCCCTCTGCTAAACATAATAAAATAAAATTCTATGTGTAGGTTTTAGATTCTGTATTTGTTTTTATTGATGAAGGCCACATATTAGTTATTTGAAATATGAAATAAAAAAAATGTTTTCATGGTCCATTAAACAACTTAATTGCACTTTTCAGGCTAACTACAAATTTGTGCGACAAAATTAAGCACCAAATAAAGGTAGGTCTTGTTTTTCCTTAAATGTGTTGTAAGAACCATAAAATCGCAGTACAACAACCACGCTGATATATTCCAAAAATTTCAAAAAACGGTTCCCTTCTTTTGCTTAGCTGTTAAACGAGGTTGGATGATCTGTAGAAGTCTAAAAGATTCGCTGAAAATAATTATTTCGTGGTACTTCGAGAAAGAATTTCACTTGAATTTATTTAAAGGAAATCAGGAAATACTATTTCAAAATGTTTTAACACTTTTCTAGCCTTATTTAGCGTATTAAAACCGTTTTTCCATTCAACTGGCTCCCTTAGCACTGTACAGGGAGGTGATAGTGCACAAAAAACACCGAATAGAAGTTTTATGAAAGAATTTCTGATATCCACCCCATGTAAGACCATTTAAAGACGTGCTCTTTAAGACCAATTGCTTCACTTCGGAGCTTTGAAACCCCTTTGATTTCAGATAGAAGAGAATTAAGAGGTGTCAAGATTCCACCTAAATTGTAGTAGTAAAAGCCGACAGTTAATTTTATTTTCTGTCAAATAAAAGTTTTCTGAAATATTAAGACGCTCTGAAGCTTTTTGTACTATACTTTTTCATCGGTGAAACACATTTGAGGCATTGAAGGGGTTTGTAACCGTTTTTTTTTTGGTCATAGAGTGGGTCCAATTCATGCGATTGAACTAGTATTGAACCATTTCATATCCAAAGATATTCATAAAACCTTCGTCCTATTTCTTGAGTGGAAGGAGTGCCATTAAGGTGGATCTATCAGGAAGATACTCTGCCGAAACGTATAGCGATTTACTTAAAAAAAATAGTTTAGGGCTAATAATGTTGGCGTGCCCCGTGCTAATCAACCAAACAGAGAACCTGTAGAAAATGATAGATCCACAAAGCAACGAAGACACTCTGTTCGGGAAAGTTGAGCAGGAGTGAAAAATTATTTCCCAAGATATTTTGCTTAAATAATATACTCAATACAAACACGATGGAAATCTGACATAAAGAGCCACGGATAAGCCACGAAATAACGAAAAAAAAACTCTTTTTGAGTTCAGTGGATTTTTTGTATACAATTTTTTGGATGAGCTGGTAAACAACTTTTATTTATTCAAATTTATAATACCTAATATGTATTCTCTCTGAATAAAAGAGACTAAACATTATAGAACTTGCACTTACGATGTTTTTGGAAATGTTTTAAAGGGAATTTCGGTGTTTAAGTTTTCTAGCACACTATACATACAAAATTATGTATTCCCGTGAGCTTAGCTCAGTCAGGAATCAAATAATTAGCAGAATGTCACCTTCAAATAAAAACTTAAAATATACGTTTCCATGAACAGGTAAAAGGTCGGCGCACGTGCCATCATCAACAAAGACAGCAGCGTCGCAAGCTTGTCAGATTAACATACGAGGTGTGTTCAAAAAGTATCGCGAATTTTGTATTTTCGCTGGTTACGTATATTCGAATTTTTTGTGGCGCTATGTTGGTACTCATGTCTCTCACTTATGCCGACAAGCTCGGCCATTTTGAATGTTCAGTTAATTGTTGACAGCTGCTTTGCTTGCACGTGTTTTGGATCGTTTTCGATTTTTACGCGAAATTCGTACCAAAATTGCTCAATTGTGACCAAAAACAGCATCGCATGAACATTGCTAATGAGATGTTAAACTCTGTCCGCGACGACCCAAATTTGCTCCAGAGGGTCATAACTGGTGACGAATCGTGGGTTTATGGTTATGACGTGGAAACCAAGGCTCAATCATCTCAATGGAAGCTGCCGCACGAACCAAGACCGAAAAAAGCGCGCCAAGTTCGGTCGAATGTGAAAGTTTTGCTGACAGTTTTCTTCGATTGCAGGGGCGTGGTGCATCATGAGTTCTTGCCACAGGGAAGAACGCTCAATAAGGAATATTACTTGCAAGTTATGCGCAATTTGCGCAAAGCAATCCGCCAGAAACGCCCGGATTTCTGGAAGAACAAAAATTGGCTTTTGCACCACGATAACGCCCCTGCTCACGCATCGTTGCTTGTGCGCGACTTTTTGGCCAAAAACAACACACTAATGATGCCGCAGTCACCGTATTCCCCAGATCTGGCCCCCTGTGACTTTTTCTTGTTCCCTAAACTGAAGAGGCCCATGAAATGACGAGGTTACGCTTCTCTTGACGAGATAAAGACGGCATCGAATGAGGAGCTGAACAAGATACAAAAAAATGATTTTTTTAAGTGCTTCGAAGATTGGAAAAACCGTTGGCACAAGTGTATAATATCTCATGGGGATTACTTTGAAGGGGACAAAATAGATATTCATGAATAAATAAATAATTTTTGAAAAAACACAAAATTCGCGATACTTTTTGAACACACCTCGTAATGTGACGAATTCGATGATTCCTTAATTATCAATCCTGGGTTGTAACTAATAGCTAGTTTTATTTACTAGTAATAAACGCAAAACAATTTTGAGAGTTTGGTAACTTTACAGTAGTTCACTGAACAACGCTTGAAAATAAACTGATCAACCTGCCTTGCTTGGTCACCGCCTTATATAGTCCAACAGGGTGCTTGCCTACGCACCGAGAACTTTCTTGGTTGTTCGCTTTTCGTGTTCTGGAAGGGTCGGTGTTATTTATTGGCATCTCCTCTTTGCATCGTATTCGCTAACACTCGCGCCATCTCTCTTCCTCTTCCTAGTTACACGCTTGCATGCATAAGCGTAGCCATCGTTATTTCAGTTGTGTTTAACTAGTGGTGGGGGTGTTATTGAGTTAGAGATGGTACATGCTTGAGAATAATCGCCACAATAACATAGAAAAAATTCGATTAATTTTATCGAGAGCATAGTTTGAAGTGTTGGATAAAAAGCATTTTGAAAATAACCAAAGAGCAGCCGCGGATGCGTTGTGGAAGCCAGTTTTTAAAAAATATTTTTTTCTTTGCAGAACCGAACATTAAACCCCCAGCTGTATGAATGTTGGCTTGGTGAGTTGGTAAATTGTTGTGGAGTACGACATCTACATGTTTTAAACATTTTCTGCCATCATGTGGGCAGTACCATTCTACTCTCTTTAGCTTAGGCTTCTTATTTAGGAAAGCGAGTTATTAAAATTTTTTTTTTTGGTCGAAAAATTCTTTCCAGACTTTTCCAAAACCCGAAAATATATTGTTTTTTCAATAAACTGTTATCGTCAAAGTTTTTAGCGCATAATTTTAAGTGGAACAGGAAATATGAGACAAATTCGTTTTCATCGAAAACATTTTGCATGTATGCTGAAAAAACCCTTAAAAAATGGCGGAAGGGTACATTTTTTGACCAAAACACTCCCCAAAACCCAAAAAATATTTTTTACTGTTATCGCCAACGTTTTTGGTGGACATTTTTGGGTCGGGCAGGGTATACATGAAAATTTTAAAATCAAACGAAAATTTTTTTAGTAGATAGGTCGTGAAAAAAACCTTAAAAATCAAAGTCGAAAAAAGTCAAAAAAATTTAATTCCGCAGGCTCGAAAACTATTTTTTTGGGTATGCGTAGTGGAACTTTTTTTCCTGAGCCCAAAACCTATCGAAAAATCGATGGCGCGATATCGGTTAATAAATCGACCCAGTCTAATAAACATGCGGCAAAGTGATTTTTAATTATACATAATTATTTTTTGAAAGGTTGGAACGAATTTGTCACATCTTTCAGGTATAGTTTTGATGGCATAGAGATTTTGTGTATTTTCCAGAAGTAACCTTACTTTTAAGAACATATACGATTTAAACAGACTAGTAACCACTAATATGAATGATTTCCTTAACAGTAGAATAAAATCAGTTATCATATCTGACGTTGTGCAAAAACGTTGTAACTACCATCACCATTAGAAGATATGAAACATTTTGTCAATGATAAATGTGTTAAACCGTAAGTTTGTATGTTTACTTTTTTAATTTTTTACAAGCTAAAAAATATAAGAGAAAACAACGACCTTGCGTTTAGAAAAGGTTTTTTGTACCCTGAAAATATTGGATTCGCCCTTCGGTATAATGTGCGATTGTCAGTTTATTTGTAGTGGCTAACAAAATTAAAATTAAATTATTGATTTTTTGAGCATCAATTGCGGTGAGTAAACACTAGAATAATGCCTTTTATATTTGAACTTATGGCATTTACATTTTTGCTTATGGAATATATGAAGAGTTCGACATTTCGTTACATTAATGCGAGGCGCCTGAATTTGTAGACCAGTTTAAAGTAAAATTTTTTCAAGAGCGAACAAGTATCAGCATAGCAAAAATTTTAAATTTGCTAACATTTAAGAATTACGTTGTTTACTATGTTATATGCGATGCTTTACAAAGCTACTGATTCAAAAGACCCTTGCATTATGCCGTTAATTAAATCGTATATATTAGGAAAATTTTAACAAAGTTCAGTATTGATATATTAATGTTAAAATTTTAAGCAAGGTTTCAGTCACACCGATGAAGCAAAATCAGTGATCAATGATCAAGTCAAAAATCAACAAAATAGAAAAAAAATTTTGTTTTTGGATTTTTGATTCAAACAAAACAGAAACACGCAGGAATGGGTTCGACAAATAACCTACATATGATTACGACCTAAACCTTTATGGGTTTTGCAATGGCAATAAAAGTAAAACATTACGATAAGGAAAGAGTAGATACATATCGATCGTCTCGAAGTCTTAAGGTGTGGATTTATTAGATCATAAAATTAAATACTATCCACAAAATAGGAAACTTCGCCTAATATGCGATGTCCTCGCCAATGCGGAACAACTTTAAAAAGTAGAAAGGTAAATTGAAAAAAGTCATAAGGCGTTATTTTCTATGGCTTTATTGCACAAAGCCTACAGCACCACTACTATCATTAAAATTATGGGTTAATAGAAGATCATACGAGCTCTCACCCAATAGTAAATAAGATTTTTTTTAAACATCACAATAATACTTCCGAAGAAATTATGGCCAAGCTTCTCTTCCAACTTGTGCTGCGCTAAGTCTAATTTTTTTTTCTGCAATTTTTTTCAAAAACTTTTCACTTCAGTTGTCACTTGACGTTTTCCTTTCTTTACTTCACCGAGCTCTAAAATGCTATTCTAATACCTGCGGTGAAAATTTTTTTTCTGCCACTGTTTGAATTTTTTAAATTTTTGTGTCAACAGCAAATTTATAGTGCAGTTAACTTTTTCACTTTACTTCAAAACAAAGTGTTAAATAAAAATGAAAATCGAAAATCGTGGTGAATTTGGGCATTTACTTTTCTGCCCCTGAACTACAAGTTATGCAAGAAAGTGGTTTAAAAAAAATTCTTGTTTAAGTAGATGGCATAATAAAATAGCATTTTTCTGTAAAATTTTGATTGAACATCAGAACCCAATCATCAGAGTTATACGATAAATGTTGACCCTAAGGTGATGTCAGTCAACGAATTTTCGTTGAAATATTTTTTGTTTGTTGTCTCACAAAAGCAATAAAAATGTACATATGAACCACTTCAAGGCAAAACTCTCTGTCTGCCTTTGAAAATTAATTGCCTTCTTGTGGCCATAAGTGTGGTAAAAATTTGTATTTGAGTAAGAGAGTGATATTTATATTATAATATTGCAGACTTACGGAAAGTCACATCTTCCTTGCTAGGAGCGTATACTTTTAAATTTCCAACATACCAAATTTCAAGCATACCAATAAGTCTCCAACGAATTTTATTTCATACGAATTTTCTTTTATGATTGCTAACGTAGTAACTTAAATCAAACATTTTCAATAACAGCTCATAAATGTGTGTATTTGCCCCATCAAACCCCAAAATTATAAAACGGCAATAAATTGTGCCAGGTCAGCGAAAGGACCAAGAGAAATTATGTTTAAAGTCAAATACTTATTCATTTATTAGGGGACTAACAAAAGTTCGCTAGTTGGCTGTATAGAGAAACACAAAATATCATTCAATTGATTCTTTATTTTTCGTGTTTGGTAACATTTCCATATAAAACAGTATCGCGGTTACATGATATTTAAACCAGCGCTAGGCATCGTAAATTTACAGCAACTTTCATTGACGTCTGGGGTAAACTTAGCAGTTATATCACATGCTAATTACCTGATAGAACACTGGAAGGGTTGGTAGCGAATGAGTTGTCTGCTACTTACCGCTGCTTTTAACACTGTGATATCCAACATAGTTCGTATTAAAAATTTATTTTTTGTTTGCCACCCTCATGTTCTTCACACGTGATCGGTTCCAATTATGAAAACTTTTGCTAAATATATGTCCCACATAATTTTTAAAAATTTCTTTCTTCCTCTTCTTCTTTAAGTGGCACTTAACAGTCTAAACGATTTTGGCCGTCCAGCATAGCTAGCCAATGGTTTCTTCCCTCTACCAACTGGAAACACTCCGGGATCGCAAATTGGTATCCACTTGGCTCTTCCATCAGAGTGGTGATATCCCTCCTCCACTGCTTCCATCGGCAGGTTGAACTATGTCGATGTCTGCATACAGCTGGTCAATGCATTCTGTAGGGTCCATAAATCTTTCGGAGAGCATTTCTTTCGAATACTCTCTCAGCAGATGCCGTAATAGCACTTTATTTCAAAACTGTTTCAATCCATGTACTCGTATAACTAAGCTCATGGTTTTTTTCTGTAGTAATATTTCACACTCATATTCATAACTATGTCCCAATTCATTAGGACAACAATAAAACGAAAGATTCATAAATATTCATCTGAACTAACTTGAAATCAAGTTAAAACAAGTAAGGAGACAGCCCTTTGCTTCGACTGTGCCGAAGACTTTATACCTTTCGTGAATACGCATCACGGTTTTAAGTGTCCGATCCTTACTAACAATTAGTACAAACTCTGCAAAACTGTTAATTTAAAGATACATATCCCAAACCCCATTTATCGTAATAATCGATTGTATGGGAGCTATATGTTATGTTGGTCCGATCAAGCTGATTTTCACTAGTCACATTGCGTATGTCATTTGAACTAAACCCGCCAAATTAAAAGTCCCTAGCTCCTAAATTTCAATATTTATAGGTCAAACCCCGTTAATCGGAACTATCGATTAAATGGGAGCTATATGTTATGTTGGCCCGATCAAGCTGATTTTCACTAGTCACATTACGTATGTAATTTGAACTACACCAGCCCAATTAAAAGCTCATAGCTCTTAAATTCCAATATTTATTGGACAAACCCCGTTAATCGAAACTATCGATTATATGGGAGCTATATGTTATGTGGTTCCAATCTGGCTGATTTTCACTAGTCACATTGCGTATATAATTTGAACTAAACCCGCCAAATTAAAAGTTCCCAGCTCTTAAATTCCAATATTTATTGGTCAAACCCCGTTAATCGGAACAATCGATTGTAATGGAGATATGCATTGTATTTCTCCGATCTTGCTGATCCCAAAAAATTATTAATCTTATGCAAAATGGCGGCTCCATATCAAATTTCATCAAGATATTTCAAAAACTGAGGGACTAGTTTGCGTACAAACAGACAAACGGACATGGCTAAATCGACTCAGCTCATCGCCCTGATCATTTCGGTATACTTATTGGTGGGGCTATCTCTTCTTCTTCTCATAATTACAAACATCGGACCAAAGTTATAATACCATTTCATGTTCATGGAAGGTATAAAAATAAAGGTAGTAACAATATAATAGGGGGATGGGCTTAGTCACGCAATCCGCCCCCCTTGCATTAATTAACAGAACCCCAGAAGTAGTATGCATACCTAAGCAGAATATTTCTTATTTGTATGCTAATTTACTTTGCAAATGCCAAGGTTACTCGTACCTTAAATGCAATCTTATGCCTTAGTTTTATGCAACTTAACTGACCATCAGCTAATCAATGCATGCATGTATGTATGTGTTACGTTCTTTAATCATCAAATCATGCTTATCCTAGCTGAGGTTGGTTTGAATATCACAGTGTTGTCATCATTAAATCAATATAATGTGTTGAAATAAGTGTTTATTTTAAGTGCAAAGTAGTTAACTCCTAAAACAATATTGGGGGAGAAATTGGGAATTTAAAATGTATTTAAGGTTTGCCGAGTTCCCGACTGGGATCATTCTACGAAATGAATGTTGTTGAAGTGTACAAGTATGAGGAGGTTAGAGACTGTATCGACGTGCCATACGAAAACTAACACTTTCAAAATTTCGTACGAAAATTAACACTGTCGACTTTTGGCTGACGAAAACTTGTACTTTCGCTTTGTGATTGAGGAAAACTAGCACTTTTTTGTTTTTCTGCTTATTTACAGGGTCTAGATTTGTTTAAGAGGCTTTTGATTTGAGTATTAGAAAAAGCCGACATAAATTGAGATGTGGTGTGGTAGTAGTCTTGCTGGCCTACCACACAGGAGGTCGCCCACCCTTCGAGTGTATTGCTGCCACGAAAAAGCGTCTCGTCTGCCTTAGTAAATTCCATATAATATGTAGTGCCCGCCAAATTGTATGATAAAAACTACAAGCAGCAAATCAAAAACTGATAGAGAAGCTTGGTCTAAACCTCCTTGGCGGTTAACTTGTCCATTATAATTATTTTTTGTTTATATAAGTATCGAAATGGCTACAATTGAAAAATTAATAAAGCCACTGCAGTCGTGATATCCATAAGCTAAACTAAAAGAATGAAATTCAGCACACAGGTTTTTTCCTTGGTACGAGATTTACTATGGACGTGTAGAGTACGATCACAGAAAAAAGCAAAATCGGTGGACGACCACGTCCGCTGTGGTACTAAAGCTTTCCAATAGAAAATTAGGAAACCGGAACATGACATATGTCCTGCAATGATGCTTCTATCTGCATGAATTTGGTAGTTATGATAACTGATCATCTTATTAATGGGAGTGGCACCGCCCACACATAAATGAACATTTAGTACCGATCACTTTTTCCAAAGTTTTTTCTAATATATAGGATACGTTTATATAAAATAGCATTATCTGGAATCAAATAAATTCGTAGTTATGCTGAATTCCAACTTCATATAGCGTCGCACCTAGAGGCCCCCTGAACCCACTGTAAATGTATCATAAAGATCCACCGCCCACATTTCTAAAATTGTGTAAATATTGATTGAAGGACACATACCTCCAACTATCATTAATTGAAACTAAGTATATTCATTGTTATGAGGAATTGTAATTTTATTTAGGATGGGAGCGTGGCAACGCCTACTTTTTCAAATTATATATAGCCTATATTGTGACCAGTGAACCCGAGAATCTGTGAGAATTTCATAAAGATCCGTTGAGTACTTTGGACTCCAGACACACGTTAATTTGTATTAATAAGATTGAAATTTAGCTAAGCAGAATGAGCCTGGTATTGCCCACATGGTAGTAGAAAAAGTTTAAACCCTCTACAGGTCATAACTCTATAACAATTTACCACGACCACTTTTACAAAGCTAGGTATTTAATGTTCCGTTCCACCCGAACTTACACTTCCTTACTTGTTGTTATAATATTTACTTTATTATTATGCGATCCCTTCCATTTCATATAAGCCCCACATTTTCGATGAGCACATGTTCGTGATTCGTTCACAAAAACACTAAAATCGGCATGCTAACTTGAATTTAACTCACATGCTCAATATCTATCTACATATCGAATTCCTATTTTAATATATATTAGCAACAATTTTGTTACCGAGCCGACACCCTTTAAAAAAATACCAACCTCAATTTAAATGCTAGTTTTCGTCATTCAGACGATGACAATGCTACTTTTCGTTAACAATAAAACGAAATTGTTACTATTCGTCAGACATAAATTGAAAGTGCTAGTTTTCTTCAAGCACAAAACGAAATTGCTACTTTTCGTCAGCCAAAAATCGAAAGTGCTAGTTTTCGTCAGACACAAAAATGATAGTGCTAGTTTTCGTATGGCACGTATGGTCGATATGAGGAACTGCTAATAACATTACGAAATATCTTGTGAAAAATTGTGTAAACAATTTTGTAGAAATTTCCAAATTCAATGTATTTGAGTTCACATGTATGCCACAAAAAAATTTGTTTTTTTTTTTTCAATATTCGGCGTTTTAGTTCATTTTTGTTTTTGAATCTAAAATGCCTTCCATTTTTGTATTGTGACCGGGTAAAAAATTATTTAATGATTAAGTTACTTAGTTAGCACAAACAATTCGATATGCTTCCAAAGTTGTTTAAGTTTTGGTTTATTTTTGTATGGTTATAATTTTGACTCGCCGCTGGAACAGCCTGTAGAGTGCTGTGAAGCACAACATGTGCACTTCTTCAGTATTTACTTTGTGCTGCATGAACATGAGTGTGGAAAGTTATTATTATTTGCTAAAGTTTTTCAAAGTAGTTACTACTATTTTATAGAGTTTGAAAAGTGTTCAGTTCATATAACCCTGCAGGGAATTTAGTTAACTGCAAGTCAACTGAGTTTACTATTTTTCAGCTAGCTGTGTCTCCCCCTCGACTACTATGCATTGCTTTTAGCTGAATAAGTAATTGTGTTTTCAGCTAGTTGTAGCTGAATGCCAATTAATGGTTAGCCACAATAAGACGATAAAAGTTAGCTATTATACTAGTTGCTTATGGAATTCCCTGTAGGGAAATATGCGTACTGTGTACATACTTGCAAACAGCTTTATGCAGTGCAGTGTAAATATAAGCACTGATACATACAGGACCTTTAACCACATTCAAAGAAAAATAAAAGTTTCATTAGTATGAGGAAGAAGGCATTGAGAAAAACAATCACAAAAACTACACAGGCTGGTTGGTCGATCGTGCTATACCGATTGGTCATCAACGCAGTATTGCGGGTTCAAATCCCACTGTCAAGAAATATCATGTTAAGAGAAACAGCTGTCGGTTTGTCCACCCGCTGTACGTGGTTCTTATTTTTGTCTCAAAAATGTTATCAAAAATTAATAATTACATAAGTCACATAAACTGTCCCCAATTAACACTAAAAGTAATATACGCACATTGTTATTGCAGCTGGTGTAATAAATCTACTAGAAAACAAGCTATTTCGTCGCTGTAATAATGAAACAGTGTAAAATTAAAAGTATTGTTTTGAGAATAATTAGTTTAAAGTTTCTACAAACTCATCGATCAACTTTAAACTTTGATTACGTGCGTCTAATTCGAAATATCCATATTTTGAATACATCATACTTTTGATAGAGTCCTTATCTGTAAATCCGCAGAGTATTATTCATCATGGTTGTTTAGAAATACCAGTTAAGTGAATTTGTCTGAAAGTATAGCATACGAGTATACACTATTTTGTGTTTGAACATTTTTATATGAAATCATTATACACTATTTTATTTGTATAGGATACACAATTTCATTTTTGCTAATACACTGTTTTGTATCTTTAATTAAAAATTTTATTTGCATTTTCGGAAAAATAGATTAGTGTATGTTGATGTTACACTATTTTATTATTCACAATTTGAAGCTGCCTGTAAAAGGTATTAGAAATATAATAATGTAAAAGACTTTACGTTCTTTTCATATTACAAGTATTTTGCAAAGATTTTCTTAATAATCCTGCGAGTGAACTTTACACTATTTTTATAAATTTGTTATACTTACACTATTATTATACAATTTCATTTTTTGCGAATAAACTGGTGAGACAATACGATATTTGCGAAAACTAAAGATGTTCAAAATAGATTAAAGGACTTCTATCCAATGGTGCAATTATCGGATAATAATGTATGAAGCACTTCCACATTGGTAAGTTTCAGCCACGTAGGCTGAACATCACATACGAGGTGTGTTCAAAAATTATCGCGAATTTTGTGTTTTTTCAAAAATTATTTATTTATTCATGAATATCTATTTTGTCCCCTTCAAAGTAATCCCCATGAGATATTATACACTTGTGCCAACGGTTTTTCCAATCTTCGAAGCACTTCAAAAAATCATTTTTTTGTATCTTTTTCAGCTCCTCCTTCGACGCCGTCTTTATCTCGTCAAGAGAAGCGTAACGTCGTCCTTTCATAGGCCTCTTCAGTTTAGGGAACAAGAAAAAGTCACAGGGGGCCAGATCTGGGGAATACGGTGGCTGCGGCATCATTAGTGTGTTGTTTTTGGCCAAAAAGTCGCGCACAAGCAACGATGCGTGAGCAGGGGCGTTATCGTGGTGCAAAAGCCAATTTTTGTTCTTCCACAAATCCGTGCGTTTCTGGCGGATTGCTTCGCGCAAATTGCGCATAACTTGCAGGTAATATTCCTTATTGACCGTTCTTCCCTGTGGCAAGAACTCATGATGCACCACGTCCCTGCAATCGAAGAAAACTGTCAGCAAAACTTTCACATTCGACCGAACTTGGCGCGCTTTTTTCGGTCTTGGTTCGTGCGGCAGCTTCCATTGAGATGATTGAGCTTTGGTTTCCACGTCATAACCATAAACCCACGATTCGTCACCAGTTATGACCCTCTGGAGCAAATTTGGGTCGTCGCGGACAGAGTTTAACATCTCATTAGCAATGTTCATGCGATGCTGTTTTTGGTCACAATTGAGCAATTTTGGTACGAATTTCGCGTAAAAATCGAAGACGATCCAAAACACGTGCAAGCAAAGCAGCTGTCAACAATTAACTGAACATTCAAAATGGCCGAGCTTGTCGGCATGAGTGAGAGACATGAGTACCAACATAACGCCACAAAAAATTCGAAATTCGAATATACGTAACTAGCGAAAATTCAAAATCCGCTATACTTTTTGAACACACCTCGTAAATGCCTACGTAAAGCTCGCTCGGAGTTTGAGATCTTAGGTAAATCTTTAAGACAAAGAAATGGGTAAGTATATTTTTGTTAAGCATTATCAGGTATTATTTTCCCGTAAAAACACAGTTTCTTATTCTATGACAAGTGATATAACAAAACAGTTGGGCTAAGACTATATAAATAGAGAACACAGCTTACGAAGATTGTGTCTTGCACAAGAAGAAGTATTGCTTTCTATTCCTGAGGTTAAAGAACTAAATAATAATAATAATAATTCCCAACGGATTACCCACCATATCCCGCCCGACCGGCGCGAGGGACGCATCCGCATAACGCGCGGATTATTCGTTCGTGCCGAGTCGTTGAAAGGCTTTGGTTTTTTAATCGTCGACATCTAAAACTGCTCAGCTACAGAGAAAACCTCATCAGCTAAGTAAAGTAGATATAGGATAGATTATACATTAAGAAATAACTAGTTAACAGAATAAAATTATTGTTAGAAGTTAATATAGAAGTCAAAGAATAAGAAACAATTAGTAGCTATGAATTAAGGATAGAAAGAATTGATTTTTTTATGCTGAAAAGCGAGTCTGAAATATCAAATCTACCAGAAAGAGAGTTATTATCTTGACACAAACAGCGAAAAGGCTCATTTAACTGAAAATTGGTTCGGCACTGTTTTAAGACTAGAGGTTTAAAATGACTTAAAGGACGAGACGGTACATTGAAGTTCACTTCACTTAGAAGAAATGGGCTGGAGAGTGAACCATTTAGCAATTTAATCATAAAAATAATTCCAAGCATTTCCCTCCGACTAGAAAGTGTGTGCAGATTAATGAGTTTTAAACGATTCGTATAGGGTGGCAGATTGCACAAGGGATCCCAATGAAAATCTCTTAAGGCAAATAGTAAAAATTGTTTTTGAACTGATTCAAGGCGATCTACATGAACCTGGTAACGCGGGTTCCAAATTATAGAACCATATTCAAGTATCGGTCTGACTAATGTAGTGAAGAGGGCTTTAGTTACATAAGGGTCGCTAAATTCTTTAGACCATCGTTTAACGAATGCTAGGACACCTCTAGCCTTATTGACTGTTGTGTTAATATGGCGGTTGAAACTGAGTTTATAGTCCATAGCAACCCCCAGGTCAACAAAATCATACACTTGCTCAAGACTATAATTTTTAAGTGGCATATAATTTAAATCGTACCAAGTAACAAGTGTATCTAGATCTGATTGTAGCTTATTTCTATCTTCAAATGACGCGAATGACATGAAAAGCTTTACGTCGGCGGCACACATTAACATTTTTGAAAATTTTATTATTGTAGAAATATCATTTATAAACAACAAGAACAGAATCGGGCCAAGATGGCTTCCTTGAGGAACCCCCGAAGAGACATAAATGACATCGGATACTAAATTTTTAAACATTGCTCTTTGTGTCCTGTCACTAAGGTAAGAAGAGATCCAGCGATTGAGACCCGGCTGGAAGCCCAACTGATCGAGTTTATGAATAAGTAATGAGTGACACACTTTGTCAAAAGCTTTGCTGAAATCCGTATAAATAACGTCGGTTTGCAGATTTTTTCTAAAGCCATTTGAGACATGACTGGTAAACTCAAGTAAATTCGTAACTGTGGACTTTCCCTTACTGAACCCGTGTTGGCAGTCAGCTATCAAAGTAGAGATCGGACCCGTTAATTGATTTGTAACAATAGCTTCAAACAATTTTGGGATGGCAGAAAGCTTTGCGATGCCAAGATAGTTCTCTATAGAAGACCTACTCCCGCTTTTATGCAATTATAAAATGGGAATGTGATCGAGCTGAGCATAGCTGTTGCAAACAACAATTTTCGGAAGAAAACAAATCGGACACTAGTATGTTTTTCATTTCACTAGTACTCCTTCAAATGTATACAATGGAGTAATCCTGCTCCATATTCCACGAGATACTGCCGCCCGACAAAATTTGTTTATACAAAATAAACACGAGATGCCATTTCAAAGGAGGTGCAATCTGTCAAACACCAAATTTCCACTCTTCGTCCTACAACAATTCAAACAGATAACCTAAACTTACTAGTGAAATCAACGTTTGTGTTGTGCATGATTGATGGCAAAGTTTGCAACGCTCTGTCGGCATATACATCATCGCAAAAGTGCTACATATGTGGGGCTTCTCCAAAAGATATGAACAATATGCGAGCCCTGTCAGAGCGAAATGTTGACAAAAGCATGCTTGCTTTCGGAATTTCACCTTTACATTCTTGGATACGATGCATGGTATGTATGCAACACATCGCTTATAGAATGCAAATGAAGACCTGGTGTGTGCGGGGCAAAGAAAATAAGGAAAATATGAAAACGAAGAAAGAACATATCTAAAATAGATTCAGGAAAGAAGTTGGTCTTTTGATTGATATGCCCAAGCAAAAACCCGGCAACACAAATGATGGCAACACGATTCTATGGAGATCCTGAAACAACATGAGACATAACCGGCATAAACATCAATCTTTTGAAAAGGTTTCATACAATACTTTCGTGGATAGGATGTGGGTTTCAAATAAATTCTGAAGCTTTTGACCACTATCTGACAGAGACAAGGAACTATATTTATCGGAATATGATTGGTACAATATGCCAGTGAGCGTACATAAAATTCTGTTTCATGTAAAGAGTATAATCGTGTCTGCTATTCTTCCTATTACTTAGTCAACTTTCGGAAGAAGCTCAAGAGTCCAGAAACAAAGATGCACGAAACTATCGTGAACTTTTCACCAGAAAAAAGTCAAGAATTTGTAGTAACTTGGATTTGCTGCATATATTGCTGATATCGTCAGACCCGTTCATAAGTATGTATTTCGATTGAGTTTTTAACAATAAATGTACCTATGTTGTGTTTGACTTTGAAAATAAAATTTTTTAAATATTAATAAAAATCCTCTAAAGTAAAGTTAAGAAATCTAAACAATTTTTACTTATATTGGCACTGGAAAATGCTTTTAAAGTAGAAAATATGATTATGTAAAATATCACCTTATATGAAGGCAAGGAGAAAAAGTTGGCGGATCACGCCCATTTTTATTCTCAAATCAGATTTATGTATCTGCAACCACACTGCAAAATTTCAAATGAATTGCTCCATTGGTTTGGCTGTTATTAATTTTGGCATCCTGGCCACCCTGTGCGACGGTTTGTCATTATCAAAATTTTTTTTGTAATTTATTCAAAGTAGGGATTTCTTATAAACCATGCTAAATCCATATTATTATTATTATTATAAACATATAAGCTATTTCTTTAAATTTGGTTTATTTCAGTAATATGCAACCTTCGGAGAAATTACTGATAACTGTTTATTTCAATTACTTGCTGTTCGTTCCCTTCGCGTTTCTTTCCTGATAATGATTGCAAACTACCCTTTCGAAACATTTTTTAACCTTAGCAAAAGTATACTTTTTTTAAGCGTGTGCCCATTCGACATCTCAAAATCAATAGAAAATGTTATTTCCCAATGAAAGTACTCGTAATATTTTTGTTTCAATTTACGATTTGATACTTAATCTTACTAAAGAAATATATTTAGCAACAACATTTTTTAATACTGTTTTAAACTTTTCACTGATACAGATTTTTAACATATTAGAAAATATTTGAGCATTAAGTATATGTACGTACATACTATGTATGTGCTTAAGATCAAATCACTACCGATATATTTGATTGTAAAAATGGTTCCTTCATAATAATTTTTTTTTTTATTAATTAAGTTACATACACTTTTTTTTGCAACTCACCCGTACCGCTTTTGGAATATTTACCGCCATACTTGAGTTACAAATGGCTAATAGTTCTTGTGAGATAAGGGAAAACGAGAGTACAGTTTTACTCTTTACATTTCAAGCAGATTGCCCACAAGGTTATTTTAGTAATTTTCAGATTATTCTCATTTATGTTACTGAACATTTTTACCTTGAAGCGTATAAAACAACCGCAGTTTGAAACTATGCTGTAGACAGAATAGCGTCACTCATGCATTGAAAGCGCCTGGCAGGTATTGCATGAAGTATTTATTGATCACAAAAGACTAGCGTGCATAATTAAAGTGAAGGCTGATGAAAGTATCTAGCAAAAGAATATGTAGTTTATTATCTCAAAAACAACACATGTATGAGTGCATATGCAGGAGTTATTTTATATATTGCTTTTGATAATAGAGTGTTCAAGTCAATTTAATAAATGGCTAATGGCTTTTATTAATTTACTTTATTAACGGTATTAAGAAAAAAGGATTGGAAATGTTTTAAGAGAGTAAACTGAGCATCATAGTCTGATTGTTAAGGTTTTTTTATGATTAAAAATAATAATAATAGATAAATACACTTCACAGCCAAGTCTTGATGTACCTTCTCTCTTACTGGACGGTTGGATCGGAAACTCCTGAAATGGTCCCTAAGTCTAGTTAAGAGTCTCTAGTACATAAATTCCATGGTACGTATGCAAACTTCTGTGCCTTAGAATATAAGATCGCATCTATTAAGATTTGTTAAATCTTTAGACTAAATAATTTATCATCATGGATCATGAAATCCACTTATTTTCTTAATCAGCCATTTCAACGCTATGTATACTGGTTTGGTTGAAGAAAAGGTAAAGCTACGTTTTAAGATTGCCAAACCTGTAAGAAAGGGCGCTGCCTACAGGAGTATGTGTTACCACTCCAGCGAGTATAAGAGAGAGGTGAGGCGGCTTTTCCGGCCAAAAGAAAGAAAGACAGAAAAGCATGAGTGCAAAGAGATTGAAATGCTAGCCAACAAGAATATCGTGAGGTTGAGCTGCTGCAAAAATGATAACAGTGACCTAGTAACCGATGTTTATAGAGTACTAAGATTATGGTAGAGTACTTCCCTGTCCTATTAATTGAAAAAAATCGAACCACGAACTCTGGAAGACGTCGAATCCAGCCCACCAGCAAAAACTATGAAATTTTTGTTCCCTAACCCGACTATGTCGAGGCGTAGAGGAAGAAGATCTTGCCGACTGCGCCAACTATCGTGCAAAATTTTTTTTTAAATATCGCATATAAAATGCTATCTATCGTTTTGTACGAAAGACTGAAGGCTGATGTGAACAGACTGATTGGGCATTTTCAGTGAGGCCAAACGTAAGAAAAGAATTGATGCATATCAACTCTTTGCTGTTGATGCGGCTTCGATAGCAAGGAAAGGAGCTGCCTATATGCCTCGAAAGCACATATAGAACGACCTCTTCGAGCCGTTCCAAACTAAACGTGTGCAACTGTTGGTATATGTAGACCACATTGACATCATTGGCCTTAACACCCGCCAGGAACTTCTACGTACTCCAAAGGCAAAGGAGCGGAAAATGGGTTTGGTGATGAAAAGTTCAGCACATATTCTTCTTTGCAGCCACGTCACTATTGGCAACTATAATTTCGAAATAATAAAGGACTTCGTTTATTTGCGAACAGGCAATAACACAAACAATCACCCTTGCAAACAAATGGTGCTTCGGACTGAGTAGGCAATTGAGAAGTAAAGTCCTCTATCGACGAACAAAGTCAATTATTGGACCCGTCGTGCTGTGTGATACAGAAGCTTGGACACTGACAATATCTTATGGGGACGCTCTCGGAGCATTCGAGACAAAGTTATTTAAAATATTTATGGACCCCTATGCGTTGGCGACGGCAAGTACCGAAGAATATTTAATGACGAACTATATGAGCTGTATGCAGACACCGACATAGTTCAAAGAATTAAAACTCAGCGGCTTCTTTGACTAGGCCATGTTGTGCGAATGCAAAGGAAGAGGAAACCCACCATGGAACGAACAAGTGGAGACCGATTTGCGATCAATTGGCGCAACTTGGCAGATAGGAAAAACGACTGGCTAACTATGTTGAACGGTCAGGGCCGTTAAACCTCATTTAAAGAAGAAGAAGCTGTAACTAATCGAGAGATTTGAGGGGTTAAATGATTTAGAGAAGAAAACGCCTCTTATCCGTGACAGAAAACTGCATGCCAAGATCAGGCATTGATACAGTTACGCTGATTCGGAATCTAGTAAAACAATGTAGCAACATAAATTTGTTTGCTTTATTTAATTTTTAAAACCAGTACTCAAACACAATGTAAGTGTACAGATAAATCTATGAACAAACATCTCAGTTTTCTTGGAGAAATCGCTTTATTTCCCTTTGGAAACTATCTCCAGTTCCTCTTGACTAATTTCGAATTAAAGTCCCCGTTTTTCGGAAACCGACTGAGTGTCATAATCCTTAGTACAAATGCCACATACCCCAAGCCTATATACTCGTACATATTAATAACTCTCAATAACGTGATCCCACAACGGCTTTGCGATCTACAGTTTTTCTGCACAGAACCCCTTCTAGGTGGGGTAAAAAACTGTTAAATTCTTTTCAAACTTTTTAAGCTCGAAGGTGTCATTATCATAAAGTAAAAAAAATTGGGATTATGTCACGGCACCTTCATAATTTGGTATTGGTTAATTTACAAGTCTTATATCAAAACGGTGGATCGGGTCTAATTGAATCGCCACCATAACCAATCAACCATGCGGACCACTATGAAACTTATTCTATTTGAGGATTTTGAAGTTTTTCACACAATCAACGATCACTTTAATTTACATGTTTAATCACGAACACATATGGGAATGAATCCTTTTTATCTTGAACGAAAAATGCCGAAAAATACAATTTAACGTAAAATTACTCTCCCCGGTGTTCACTGCTCCTAAAGAATTTTCATTTGGCGAACCAAACAATTCATCCACAAAAAAATAATCGCATTTAATTATGCATACCAGTTGTAGGTTTGGATGCATATAGCTCCCTCTATGTAGGTTAAAAATACTTTCATATGAATATGCTACTCATTTTTGCAATTTTTTTATTGGAGCAAATGCGAAACATAATTAGTTGCAGGAAATATTTTCGTACTCGCCGTTAATGGCGAATATCGTATGAAAGCATAAAACTGAAAATATTTGCATACAACTATTGTGGTTTAATCTCTTTACTCTTGGGGTAGACGAATGCGATAAAAAGCGAAAGATAACAATTACAATTATGATTAACATGGGAGAAGGATGTTGAATGGCCTTTCTTATGTAGATATTCATTTACCAAAAAACATGAACCTTATAAATAAAGTACATATGTATGCATATGTTTGTGTTTGGGTGGGCTTAAAAGATCGAGGGTTTATTTTTACTTTATACTTAAGAATAGGTTCCTAGACACATTTCGAAACTACACACACGTAAATAAGAAACTGTTTGCTCATTCGAGAAGCTATGGAAAATAAGTTGCTGAAATTAAAATTACTTAACCCAAATATTGAAAACCGCATGGAAATAAGTAAATGAACATTCTTTGCTAAAAGAAATACCAGAAATAATAAACAAAACTACTCAGATTCTTTGTTTTACGTCATTAAAATATTGTGAAATATATTTTTTCTTCAAACCAAAGAATTACAAGAAATAATGTTTCATAAATTCACTAAAGGGCCCGGCAGACTTGTCCTGCCCATAAATTTATCTAATTGGATCTAGAAATATTGCCTGTCCCTATCAATATCCCCATTCCTACCTCTTTCGCTACCCTATTCCTATCCGCCCTGTTTTTTTATATAAAAGATCTCGAAATGGTTGCCGAGTAATATTAATTTAGATTATATCGAAAGGCGTCACGCCTCTTTTGCCCCCTACAGACCTTTTTTCTTGAGGTGGTCAAGATTGATTGAGGAAGGCGCCGCACCCGCTTCAACCTTCATCCCTTTTATTTTTGTTATGTTGAGGTTTACCTCTTATAACTCTGTACCAGTTTTCAGTATTCTGCCACGAATAATTCCAGAGATATGCAGTACGAAAAATGCCATTTGTATGTTAGGTGCCACGCACACTTCTACCTTCCTCCTTTTCTTTCTTGAGGTTGATCTCGTTTAACTTCTTACCAATTTTTAATGTCTTATCATAAATAATTCTAGAGATATGCAGTAGGAAAACTTTCATTTGTATGAGAGGTGCCACTTCCACTCCTCTCCTCCTCCCCTTTTTTCTTGAGGTGTTAGAGATTAATCTCATTAAGCTCCTTATCAAATTTCAATATCCTACATTAAATACTAGAGATATGCGGTTCGGAAAATCTGGTTTGTATGGGAGGTACCACGTCCACATCATCCAGTGGTCCGGATTGTGAATCTAAACCATCCTGGAGCCCACTTGAGTATACAAAAAAAATTTCATCAATATCGGTCCAGGATTTTAGTGGTAACGGACTTACGCTCACTAGATTTTATATATTAAGATAACTCAGTTTCCTCTTAAGTTTTAGTAACATGTGTGCTCATCGAAAACTTACTGCAAACATGCTTAGCTTTATAGTCCTAAGCAACGCAGACAAAGTTTCTTCCCCGACTATTAAATATTTACAATAGTATTACAAAAATATAATTCGAACATACATTCTACATTCGTATGCATACTTCCAACAAATTCACTGCAAGTTTCATTATATATAGAAAATACAAATATATATATATAAGGGCGTTTCCATGGCTTGGTAACACACGTTACGTCAGAAACATAACATGCTATTTTACTTGTTCAGGCCACATTTTTTTCAGATTTAACAGTTACAAAAATGAGCAATATCGTTATATCTAGCTAGACAAGCCTTGCGAAAAATGATAAAACTTCTTAAATTAAATTATTTAATCAAAAGAAAAAATTAGGGGAATACATGTTTTGGTAAATTACGTTACAATTTTTGCGTAAAGTTTTGTGAGCATTTTTCAAAGTTTCAGTTTTTGGCCGACTCCATAGCAGAAATACACTCCGAGAGTTTGCCAAACAGCCGCCGTGGGGCGACCCTGTTGTGAAAAAACTTTTGCAAACCACTTTTAAATGTCAGCAGACCTGGTACTCGAACCTTGGTCCTTTGGTGTGTTAAGCCAGCAACACTACCGCCACCGTATACATGAACGCGCATGTGAGCGGCTTTCCCTGAGAGCATGAACATCCCAGCGGCGAAGTGAGTTTGGGCTCCTTCTATATAACGCATTACAAAACACTTACTAGTACCTTATAACCATCGCTTTCATTGTACAGGTGTAAAATAGATATTTTTATGAATTCTTCGCCTTTGAAATCTTAGAACTTCGTGATGGTTCGTCTTTTGTATGTTCTTGTGCTTTGCAAAGTTTTATTCACAAAATAAATAAATTAATTTATTTGTTTAAACACTGCCGATTAAAATTTAATAAAAGCATGCTATTACAAGTGCATAGATCCGTAGGATGATGGTGTTTAAGATCCCCTTCCCCTTTCGTTTAGTGGATGGTCCGCCAACATGATCCAATAATTTAATTTAATTATTGGATCATGGTCCGCCGATTACAATTTCAGAAAGGTGTAATAAACATTGTTCGGGAATTGTTTACTTATTCTATTACTAGTAAAGAGAGAAGTATTACATTTTATAATAAGGATCTTAGGCGCTGGGATTAATCAATATTTAAGAAATATAAAACATGAGCAAATATATAAACTTCATAGATGATGCAAACAGTGTTTACAAAAATTAAATAAGTGATGTTGAATATACTATATACATATAAAATAATATAATATCAAATAAAATTGAAATACAATAACCAAGAAAAACCATAAAACAAAATTACACAAATAAAAGGAAAACGAACTGTATTAGTAACTGCTAAACACAAAACTGTAGAGAAAAAAGCTAAGCATAAATAAGAGAAAGAAAAGCAAAATAAATTATAGGAAAGGAACGGAAAATAAAGATAAAGACAATGACCAGATGTACGGAAATAAATGTTAAGGAAAGAAAAGGAAGGAAGCAGTATAGAAAGGAAATTATAAAAAAGAATACAATAAAATAAAATAATTTTATTTACGAGCTCTAGGCCAATAATCAAAAGAAAGAACAGCTTAAATTTTTCTTTTGATATTTTTATTTTATTTGAGTTAATCCAATATTTCGATTTCAATCTGAAATCATCATCATCCGGGCTGAAATAAATAAATTAAAAATTTTACTAACAAGCTTTTCGCTAATTCCCTAATACACAACACTTACACTTATGGCTGAGACTGATCAACTAATTTGCTATCGATCTTTACAGGGCAAAATAACATAAAAGTAAATATTAACAAATAAACTATCGTAATTGTAAACAAAACTTGGTATAAACACTAATGATTAAGCTTATGCACTGCGAGAGGCGCAGAGAAAATGTAAATATGTATAATACTAGCTGGACCCGTGCGCTCCTTGCGCAAAAAAAAAAACCAAAATGGTTTGAAACCTTTTGTTAGTCCAGGTCCAGGATTTTTCAAACCTTTTTCTCAAATTATAAAAAAAGATTTTCAGCTACACTTGTTGTGAGACCACAAAAAATGGTAATTCTATACGACAGCACGTAACTCCTAATATAGGTCCAAAAATTTTGGGAAAGGTATCAAACGACGCGTTTTGATCTCTGTATCAATAATACGAAAGCGGAAATTAAATAATTTGTTTCAGTGAAAAGTTATTAGTAAAAAACCCAAAAATTGACTAGGTCCGATCCCAAATAGGGGACTTGATCCAAGGTATTTATGTGCACAACACCTTTCTGCGTAGGCTTCACAAAAATAACCTTAGCCGGTCCAACACCGGCTACGCGGTCCACAATATTTCTGCACAGAACACATTTCTGCACTTTTCGGTACACCCTAATCTGTGATTACAACAACCACATGAAAATGACAGAAAAATTTCAACTTTAATTGCAAATATCTCTGAACAGACATAAAATATCGAATTTCCGCTTTCGGATTATTGATACGAAGGTTAAAACCCGTCGTTTGATACATTTCCCGATATTTTTGGACCTATATTAGCAGTTACGTGCTGTCGTATAGAATTACCCAAAAAATTATACAAATATGCGCAAACAGCTATTTGAAATTCCACCACTTATATTACATTCACATTAAGCCATAAACTTGAGTTGATTGCCAACATCAATATGAATTAACTCAAAAAATGTCCCTTTAACTCGAGTTTATGACCCAGTGTGAACGCAGTCTTATTCACTTATTTTAGCAATGTTCAAGTGTAGATGGCGCGCTCGCCTTTAATTATTCTAGCACTGTTCAGTCTTACTATTCAACTGGAGATGTCGCGAGGCATATGAATGTCACAGTCACAATAGCGTTGCAGTACAAATTGATTTTTTGTGCATTCGCAATCGTTTATTTTAAAGAATTTATTTTTATAAAATACGCTTAAACAAAAGCACTCCGCTAATTAAAACATGGTTTCGCATGTAGAGCTAACCCCCACCTTTAAAACGATACCTTATTTATTAATATTGGTTCCAAATGAGAGAAGAAAATTAGGAAATAACACAAAAAGATATGCTGCAGTTACACTGTTGTCTAAAATGACCGCATGTCTCTCCTACTGTTGTTGGATATCATGTGGCGGTAGGCCGAAGCACATTTTTCCGTATCCGTTTTGTAATTGATTCGCTTTTCGGTCGGCGTGTTGATTATATGTAGAATTTCAAGTATATATATTTTGTTATAATGCTTTTCTTGTTGTAAAATTTTAACATTGTTTAAATCTGGAGAGTGTCCAGTAGCGCCACAGTGTGTTGTTAAGGCTGTTTTGTTATCACTAGTGTTGTTAATTTTTTAAAGATTTGTCTTATGTCCGGAAATCCTCGTCTTATGTTTAGATTTAGTTGTTCCCACATATACTTTTTCGCATAAGTGGGACTCGTCACCGTTGCATTTTATTTGATATATTACGTCCGTTTTCTCTAGTTTTTCATTTTTACTCTTAGTGTTACTACAGGGTTGTTTTTCGAATAGAGATAAAACTGGCATTTTGTGGTCAAATCTGGCAACTCTAATGTCATTTATGTTCAGTTTGGTTTGCCATTTCATCATAAACAGGTTGACAAAAGAACAACGCTTGCAAATCGTGCAAATTTATTTCGAAAATAATGGTTCAGTTCGCGAAGTTTACCGTGAGCTCCGTCCATTTTATGGTCGACATAATCGTCCATCAGAGCAATTAATTCGGTTAACCATGGATCGTTTTCGCACTACGTTTACTCTATGTGATAACACGCATCCGCAGAGACGTCGAACAGTGCGCACCGAAGAAACAATTGCCGCTGTAGAGCAAAGTGTTGAAGAGGACCCGAATGAATCGATTCGCCACCGTGCACAGCAATTGGAGCTTTGTCCATCAACTTTATGGAAGATTTTGCGCAAAGATCTTGGCTTGCGACCTTACAAGATCCAGCTTGTGCAAGAATTAAAGCCGCGAGACCATGCAATGCGTCGTGATTTTGGTGTATGGGCCGAAAATGAGATTGATTTCGATGCTGATTTTCATCACAAAATTTTGTTCAGTGATGAGGCTCATTTTTGGTTGAATGGCTACGTCAACAAGCAAAATTGCCGCATTTGGAGTGAAGAGAATCCACATGAGACCCTTGAAACGCCATTACATCCACAAAAACTGACTGTTTGGTGTGCTCTATGGGCTGGTGGAGTCATTGGGCCATACTTCTTCCGCAATAATGCTGGAGAGGCAGCTACCGTTAATGGAGACCGGTATAGAGCCATGATAACCGACTATTTTGTTCCCGAATTGGATGGCATGAATGTGGATGAGTTGTGGTTCCAACAAGACGGCGCTACATGCCACACAGCGCACGTCACAATCGATTTATTGAAGGAAACATTCGATGAGCGCATAATTTCGCGGAATGGACCTGTCAATTGGCCACCAAGGTCGTGTGATTTGACACCATTGGATTATTTTCTTTGGGGATATGTGAAGTCGCTCGTCTACACCAACAAACCAGAAACGTTAGGGGAATTGGAAGCCAACATTCGTGGCGTTATTGCCGACATACGGCCCCATATGCTCGAAAAAGTGGTTGAAAATTGGACCTGTAGAATTGGCTTTATTCGAGCCAGCCGCGGCGGCCACATGCCCGAAATCATATTTAAACATTAATGGCATAAAATTATCCTTCCAATAAAGCCAAATTGATGGACCTTAAGACGATTTTCTTGTGCTTTATTTCAATTCAAAGTTCTATACCCCTAAAAAAAACACCCTTTATAAATTTGGCGTAAAGTGTTGTCATAGGTAAAAGCCATTTGGAAGCTATGTCTGTCATAGATGTTGGAGTATTTTATTCTGTTAGATAGCCCTGGAATATATGTGGAGGTTTTATAGAATTTAGTTTTATCGTGTTTAATCCTTTTTTTGTTTGATTCGGCGTAAAATTCACGAATGTAGCTGTTTATTTGTGGTCTTGGAAACTCGTTATCCTCTAGGGTCTTTTTTATTATTTCTATGTTCTCACTGTGGAAACATGTGTCACTTATTGACAGAACTCTTCTCACAAAATTCTTCGCTGTGTTCACTATCACCTTCTTTTCATGTTTGGAATGATAATTTATCAGCCTCCCCGAGGCAGTGGGTCTTTTATACCAATTAAAGGTAAGATGGCTATTATGTTTTATTGCTACTGTATCCAAGAAGGGTAACTTTCAACTTCAATCTCTGAAGTGAATCTTATATGTTTATTATAGCTGTTCAGTTTTCCCAATGCTTCGTCGAGATCATTCGTTTTAATGATAGCAAATATATCATCAACATATTTTGTAAGTAAGCGCGGTTTTTGTGTCGAATCATCTTCGAACTTGGCTAGTAATTTCTCCATTACAATATCAGCTATTACGGGCGAAGCTGGTAACTAAATCTAAACTTAAGACGAGGACATAAGACAAATCTAAAAAACCGTAACAACACTAGTGATAATTAACCAGCCTTAACAACACACTGTAGCGCTACTGGACACTCTCCAGATTTAAACAATTTTAAAATTTTACAACAAGAAAAGCATTATAACAAAAGATATATACGTGAAATGCTACATATAATCAACACGTCGAGCGAAAAGCGAATCAATTACAAAACGGATACGGAAAAATGTGATTCGGCCTACCGCCACATGATATCCAACAACAGTAGGAGAGACATGCGGTCATTTTAGACAACAAGAGTGTAACTGCAGCATATACAAGGTGTGTTCAAAAAGTATCGCGAATTTTGTGTTTTTTCAAAAATTATTTATTTATTTATGAATATCTATTTTGTCCCCTTCAAAGTAATCCCCATGAGATATTATACACTTGTGCCAACGGTTTTTCCAATCTTCGAAGCACTTCAAAAAATCATTTTTTTGTATCTTGTTCAGCTCCTCCTTCGATGCCGTCTTTATCTCGTCAAGAGAAGCGTAACGTCGTCCTTTCATGGGCCTCTTCAGTTTAGGGAACAAGAAAAAGTCACAGGGGGCCAGATCTGGGGAATACGGTGGCTGCGGCATCATTAGTGTGTTGTTTTTGGCCAAAAAGTCGCGCACAAGCAACGATGCGTGAGCAGGGGCGTTATCGTGGTGCAAAAGCCAATTTTTGTTCTTCCACAAATCCGGGCGTTTCTGGCGGATTGCTTCGCGCAAATTCCGCATAACTTGCAGGTGATATTCCTTATTGACCGTTCTTCCCTGTGGCAAGAACTCATGATGCACCACGCCCCTGCAATCGAAGAAAACTGTCAGCAAAACTTTCACATTCGACCGAACTTGGCGCGCTTTTTTCGGTCTTGGTTCGTGCGGGAGCTTCCATTGAGATGATTGAGCTTTGGTTTCCACGTCATAACCATAAACCCACGATTCGTCACCAGTTATGACCCTCTGGAGCAAATTTGGGTCGTCGCGGACAGAGTTTAACATCTCATTAGCAATGTTCATGCGATGCTGTTTTTGGTCACAATTGAGCAATTTTGGTACGAATTTCGCGTAAAAATCGAAGACGATCCAAAACACGTGCAAGCAAAGCAGCTGTCAACAATTAACTGAACATTCAAAATGGCCGAGCTTGTCGGCATAAGTGAGAGACATGAGTACCAACATAACGCCACAAAAAAATTCGAAATTCGAATATACGTAACCAGCGAAAATTCAAAATTTGCGATACTTTTTGAACACACCTCGTATACCAAATTTTGTTTACAATTACGGTAGTTTATTTGTTTATATTTACTTTTATGTTCTTTTGCCTTGTAAAGATCGATAGCAAATTAGTTGATCAGGCTCAGCCATAAGTGTAAGTGTTGTGTATTAGGGAATTAGTGAAAAATTTGTTAGTAAAATTTTTAATTTATTTATTGCAGCCCTGATGATGATTTCAGATTGAAATCGAAATATAGGATTAACTCAAATAAAATAAAAATATCAAAAGAAAAATTTAAGTTGTTCTTTCTTTTGATTATTGGCCTAGAGCTCGTAAATAAAATTATTTCGCACAATTTAAGGCCGTAAACAACAAAAATAATAAAATAAAATAAAATGAAATAAATAAAAAAAGAGAAACAAACTGTATTATTAAATAGTGCAGAAAGGAAAGAGAAGGGAGAACGATTTTTAGACATCCGTCTTAGAACGAAACTAAGCACAGATGATAGTATAACGCGGAAACTGCATTGTGAAAGAAACCAAATATAACAGGGGATGGCGCAAAATTATTTCAATCAACAAAAAAAAGGAAAATATATCAAGGAAAGGAAGAGAAAGAAATCCAAAAGAAGAGAAAAGTAAAATATATTGAAGGAAAGGAACAGCAAAGAGAGGAATAGGAAGAGAGGCCAAACAAAATAACCCCAAATATTTAAAATAAAATAAAGTTTTGTTATTGAATATCAAAAGCTGGGCGATATCAATTTGACACAATTTCATGGAAGTTTCAAACTTCAGGATCTTATGGCTCTGCGCTATGGAAATGTCCATTTTATATACGCTCTGAGCAGTTACAACATCTTTCCTTTGGTATACCTACCTAGTTTTATTTATCAACATTTTTTCGATTGTTGTTAAACCTTGTGCACTTTTTAACCTTAAGAGCCATGATAAGTTGCAAAATAAATTTGATAAATTTTGCTATTTTTGGTGTTTGCTAGCTTTCAAATAAATGTCTAAAATTTAGACTTATCTTTTTCTCTTACTTGCGGGGAACATACAAGTTGTATATCTTTAAGATCTATTACTCGCTAAGTTTTAAAGCGAACGAGTTAATATACATATGAATATTTTAATAACTTTGTGATGCGACAGTATTTAGACTACTAGACCTTTGAAGCGGAGGCTTTTATTTGATTTAGCTACTGTGTTATATTTAGGTAGAGTAAAACTCAGCTCTTAACGCCGTGTGCCATACCTATTTATAACTTCGAGTTTTCAATTGGAGTAAATTTGCTAAAAGAAGAAACGACTGGTGTATTTTGGTAGACGGTCAAAATCGTTTAAGCGGCTAATCGACATTTAAAGAAAGAGTGGCTCTGTACTGCCTGTGATTGCGCCTGAATAATGACGTTCATCGGGCAGGAGCTGACATTCGAGACGCACTACAGTGCACCGTTTGATAAGATGCAAGATCTCGCCTATGTAGTGTTCTCCCTACGTAAATTATGAACCTGAGTTCTGGCATTACTGCAAACTTATTCTACCATATTGGCAGACAAAGGCTACATGATTTAAAATTGACTACATGATTTAAAATGTAGAAAAATCAAAAGCCCTAGCTTTGCAATCTGATTAAATTTGCTGCGTCAGAATTTCATATAAAGTCCAGAAACGCCGCCGATATGTCTGAAAAAGTTCCAAAACAAAAAATTGCATAGGAAAACTGAATATTTATGTTGAAATCAATACTGAAGCGACATTCGTGATATTTTTTGGTTTTATTACACCCACATACATTCACATATAACTTACGGGGCTATATGTGTACAAATGTATGTATGTACTAATGTACTAGAGATGCGAATCCCAGGATACCGGGGCCACGTTTTTTGCAAAGGAAAAGCGATTAGTCTAGGATGAATACGGGATGAGTTGCAAAGGAGCATGCGACTAATGCCAGTTTTTATCTATTTTTATGGGTTGAGCTGATCCCTTTTGTGTGAGCGTGAAGGGACTAATTGTGCCCTTTGATGGCTAAACTTGTAGTCTCGGACAGATTCCCTTTGTTCGCCTACGGGTCGGTCCGACAAGTTTACTTTCGACGCCTATAACTAACAAATTAAAATCGACTTATGTCAACTATACCCACTGAAGATGAAAGATATTGATCGCGGATCACTCTCTTTCACATCAGTCGCACGATTTTTTGCAGGGTCAAACTAATAATTCTTGATTTCCAAATTAAGTTTTTAAGTTCCAAAAGAGATGAATGGAATTCACATGGCATTTAGAAAGCAATACGTCAAACAAAATTTCAATAAGATGACACGTTGAATAATTAACTCTCAGTTCTTTTGTAAACTAAGTCAAATTAAGTTAATTGTAAGTCTAGGCTAATTCAGTAGTTAATTGTGGACAACCGTTGACTTTATCTTCAATACTCTGATACGAAATAAAGTCAACATTTAAAATTTTTGTATTTATCCTTACAATGTCACTTTGAAAGTAAAATATTAAAAAATATATTTCCATAATATTAATGCCTATTACACTTTTTGTCATATTTTATTAAACAGTACGTAGGGAAATAATAATAGCAATAACTTTCGAGATATACCTTCAAGTGTTCCCTGCAAAAAATCGTGGGACTGATCTCTAACTAGAGTGAGCCGGGATCAATAGCTTTCGTCAACAGTGGGCTACAATTGATCCCAACTATACCGTTATAGGCATAGTTGGGATAAGTCGATTTTAATTTCTGTAGCCTACATTTAGGTGTTGAAAGTAAAGGGGAACATAGAAAATCTGTCCGACACTACCTTTCTGGTCATGAAAGGGACCAATTAGTCTCTTCACAGGGCATGCTCAAACAAAAGAGATCACTTAAACCCATACAAAGAGATCAAAACTGGCATTGGTCGCATGCTCCTTTGCGACTAGTCCCGGACTCCACCAAACTAATCGTTTTTTTTTTGCAGGGGTTGCTTTTAATTTTTTTCCTTCAAATTGGAGGGACCTACATATTTAATGCCGTCTCCGAACGGCACTTTCCAAGGCGGATGAATATTATATGAGAAACTTTTTCATGGCAGAAAGACACTGGGAGGGTTGTGGACCACGGACGAGGGTGGGCCCAATTTTGAAAAAATTGTCTCCAAACATTTTGATCTTACCTGTACAGGCACTTGAACCTGGGACCACCACACTACGGTACCCACCATTTTGTTAAGATATCTCAATATGTACTTGCTCAAGTTATAGCGCCGACATGGTTTAAACGATTCTTGTTTCCATTCAACTGCAGTCGATACCACACAGTATTATATCCAACCCAGATTAGCATTACCTAAGCTGAATAGAATTCTGGATTGGGGCATTTTAAAAAATTAAGTTATTGCAAAATAGTAGACTATTGGTATTGGCCAAAGAGACACAAAAAAATCTCGGAATCTCAAAAATCAAAAGAATTCACATCCCCATAGGTATGTATGGATTATGTGATAGAAAGTGCATACTACACACATAAATTCATGCACTTTACTGAAATAGTTTATTGACCTAAAAAATTGGCAATGGTAAAGTTGGCTGATGTTGGTACAAGAATATGTGCATGTTTAGATTGCTTCTTAAGTGTGAGCTTCCAGAGAATAAGTGAAAGTTAGCACAATCGAACATATCTGCGAGGGTAGAGAGGATCATTTATTTAAACACTCAACAGTCTTGATTTTTAAAGTCTTTCAAGAATAAGAAAAAAAGTTGGGTTCATAATCTTACGATGACTTCATGCGCCATACTGTGCTTAGATATTTGAACAAGGTAAAGAAAGATAAGAACATTTTTCACAGAAGTGTAAATGATTTTATATGTACTTATTGGGAAGTCAATTAAAAATTTAGCTTTAAAATCAGATATCTATGTATTTAGTTGTGCAGTTAAGCCCTAATTTGCTCGGACGTATTACCCTCCATTGCATTAGTTGAGTACAGTGGGTTGTTTACTATATTTTCTTCTAATAAGGTGAAGAGTTTTTCCATGGCCGCGGCTTTCCCGTTTCAGTCCTGCGGTCTGCCTGTTATGATATGAAATTCATATTTTTCATAAGCCCTGGAAAAGTTTGTAATTTAAGACAACTAGAGATCGCCCAGTGGTTGAAATTCAACCTCAAACCTTTATTTCATTTAAATTATTTGCTATTCCTTATATTCGCCCTTTTCCCCCTCCTTTCGCTGCTGTTCCTTTCCTTTAATATATTTTCCTTTTCTTTGATTTATTCTTCTCCCTACAGCTTCTATTTTTAACTTATTGTATTGTTTCCTTTAATTCCCTTTACTTTGCTTCGCTTTACTTTACTATACTTTCCTTTCCTTTCGTTTCGCTTCGTTTCGATTCCTTTCCTTACCTTCCTTTCTTTCCCTTTCCTTTTCTGTCCTTCCCTTCATTTTCTTTCAGCAAATTTTATTTTATTTTATTTCAATTCACATAAACCCAACCACAAATACAAAAATACGCTTCATGAATAATGAATTATTTTGTTTTTGTAAACAATGTTTGTATCATCACTGAAGTTTGCATATTTTGCTCCTATACTACATTACTTGTTTAAGGCATGATCCAACTGCAACAGGTCGTAGCAGCTCGACAAACATACAAACACACAAAAATTTTCCATGTACTTGGTTTTTGTAATTTGTGAGTTTAGCGTCAAAATCGTACTGAGAAATGAGTGTAATGTCAAAATTCGAGTCAAAAGTAAAAATCAGCTGGTCTATTAACACGACCTGTATTATTCGATGGTTTAAGGTCTCCGAGAAAGCAACTCTTAGTGCGCTCAGTAGCCAGTGATCATACAATAACAAGTAAAGCAAAGATACATGACACGTTTACTCACACAACAACGTGTGAATACGAGTACCTTTCTTTCATTGGTCCACTACTCATGATTAAATAATTCATATGGTTTCCGCAGATGACATAGCATCTTCTTTTTGCTCATCAACACCTTATTGCAAACTATCATATCTTTGTTTTTTGTTCACAGTTCCTGGAAAAGCTATTGAGTTCGCTTCATTCGCTTGCGGTGTGTTATAAGTCAATTGATTTAGGATAAAATTTCTTGGAGTTGGTACCGCAGATATTCTGCTTAGCGTGAGTGAGTGTCGCGTGTTTCCATGGAAGAAGCTGAAATGCAGCTCGCAAACCGAGTAAGAATTGATATTAAACCAATTAAGTTCTTCTTTAAACTTAAATATTCCTACATTATCTGCTGAAACAAAAATGCAAAAACTGGAGGCGGACTATATGGAAGTCAAAAAAAAGCTAGAGGAAGCGGAAAAAATAATTGGCAGAATGGGCGTTATTTTCACAGAAGAAAAAGTGAGAAAATTGTTAATTGGTCAGTGTTAAATATTATAACAATACTTTGAATATAACGTGTTTTCTTCTCTTTAATATAGGGAAACTGATCAATTGATCTTGGCGTTGACATCTCAAGTGCGATATGTCTCCCGCGGCTCAGAAAGTTTAAGTAGCCATGGCACTTGGCCTCTTCAAATCGTGCAAGCAGGTGGTTTTCTACATTCGGCTGGATACAAAGTTCTGGCTATGGTAAGCGACATGGGTTCAACAAATCTGGGTTAAGGGACAGCCTTGGAGTGAGCCATGGTATGTTTTAACTATTGTTTCATGAAAAAGCAAACACTTTTTTTATTGCACTAATTTCTTCTAGAAAAGTCGTGGTTTATCAATCCTGTGGACAACGACAAAATTTTTGTGTTCGCTGATGCTCCACACCGATTGAAACTGATTCGAAACCATTTCCTATATTACGGCTTGATGTGGAGTGGAAAAATTTTAACTTTAAGGACCCTTGCTGACTTAAAAAGCCATACAGCGAAATGTGATGTTGAAATTGCTTTGAAATTTACGGAAGAGCACTTAAAAGTGAAAAATGCCGGTAAGTCGGATTAAAGTTTAGCTATTCCTTAACCCAATTAAATATCTCTTTTAAGATACCAACCAAATAGCTTAGTTCTGAGATGTGATGTCTTCATTATTGCTTTTTTTTTTTATTTGTAGGTCGACAAAAAGTAAAGCTGGCGGCTCAGTTATTTTCCCATACGGTCGCTAGTGCTATACGACGCTGCTACAGTTCAGGATTGGAGTTATACGAGCCAACTGAAACCGCTGACTTCATTCAGTTGGTTAATGATTGGTTCGATGTCTTGACATCGAGTATGAACACATTCGGCAAACCAGGTAAGGTATAGTTATAATAAATACATAACTATATTAATAATTTCACAAAATTATTTGATTCAAGAACCTTTCGGGATAAAAATGTCTACAATTAAACGCATGACAAGTTTCATGTCTGGATCAATTGTTCCTGCGAAGAAGACGCTGGCGTTATTCCAGAAGGGCGTATTACTATTAAATGCATCGCTGGTTCAACTGTATGAACATATAATATGAACTTCGTGCTCACTTACCGGCTAAACCAAGACATTTTGGAGCAATTTGAAGCAAGGGAGGTCTATACCAGCATTTCAGGTATCGACCCAGAAAATTCCTTTTGGGTGAGTGTTTTTACTTATTTTCTACAGCTATTCGAACTAAAACATCTTTTTACTGACCTTAAATCTATGTGCATATTAATTGACTTTATATCTTAACACTTATTATTATTGATCTATAACTTAATTTGTCATATCCCCATTATTCCACAGTAAGTTCTCAAAATTTTCTATTTTCAAAAATTTTGCCGGTTTTACTAGCTACATATCTATTTCTTATCCGTAACAAGAATTACAGAGCACTTGACAAACTCTGGCAAAGAGCCGACACGAATTGGCTGAATCTGCATATGCCAATAGCAAATTTACGCGAAGATGCTGATACCGGATTAGACGGGTAGCAGCAAGAAGAAGAGAGTCAAATTGTTGAGGAAATGTACAATTTCCGAGCTGGTGGATAGCATTGACGCGTTGCAGGAAGATGCATACAGGCCACATAGTCCGAAAACTCTTGTGTGGATCAAGCATCCAAGGGATATTTGACAAAGCCATCCAAGAATTCGTAAGTAGAATACAAATTTTTATAACAATTTTCCAAAAAATTAACGCAAACGAGATTGCTTTTTGTCTAAATTTGAATAAAACAATGCTTCAAGAAAGCACAGAAGTTGTTTTGCCGGAAAATGCAAAGCGTCTTTTCTTTAGATGCAGAACCTTTTTCCGCATAAAGCAATTAAATCGCCGCCTAATAATCAAAAATGCCAAAGAGCGGATTATGGGCTACAGAAAGTACCTGCATATCAAACTATAGACGAAACCAAAAACGACCCTTTTAAAAGCCCAAAAAAGTATCAAAGAGACAAAAATTTCCTTTACATTTCTCTAAAGATTTACTTGTAAACAACTTGCACTTTTATATACAATTATAATATTATTTTATGTAGATAGTGGCCAAATTGAACAACTACAAATGAATGCATTGAGCCCGACATATTATTCGATATTCGTTGCTATCCATATACCAATATCGAACTTCAAATCCAAGCCAGCTATTGTCGATAGAAAGAATTGTGATAGCTTAGTGGTTTTTGGTGGAGATTGTGTTATACAAAATGGCGCAAGCAGTACATCAATTGTGCAGGGCATGGAAGGTAAAATCGGTAGTCATTGTACGCGATCGCCCAGATATTGAAACACTGAAGAAATATCTCAAATCACTTGGAGTTACTGAAGTATTGACTGAAGCCGAAATTCGTACTAGCACATTATTCAAAGAAAAGCGATTATCACGTCCACGGTTGGCGTTAAATTGTGTAGGTGGTAAAATAGAAAAAAAATAAAATTTATATTGGATATGCAAAATGAATGAACGTGTGATTTTTAAGATTTGTTTTGTTGAAAATATTTTAAGAACTTTTAAAGTGCATCTGTTTCGTGTTATAGGCTATGCCAAATAAATTTATGTAATTGCACTATATTTTTCGGTTATGCAAATTCCTTTTTTTTTTGAGATTAATATTTTTATCTTATCGGATTGCCTTTTTGATTTTATGTATTGTTTATTATTTTAATGTATTATTACTTCAGCAAACTTGCAAGCGCTCGTATGATTGCACGCAACGCATATTTAGAACTTTTGAAAGTTTTCCTTCGAAGGTGCATATATATTTGTTTCCGTCATGAAGACCTCCTTACTTTGCCAAATATTTGTCTACCGTTTGTGCTTAAAGCATGTATGTTGCTGTAACAAAATGAATAAAAAAACTTATTTGAATAAATAAAAGGCATACAAAATTTACTCAAAATATCAATAACTACTCCACGTACAGCTGCCTTCAAAGAGTATCACAAATGGTGTGGACAATGTTAAAATACAGCGGGAGCGCGGCACCACTCCTGAGAAATCATGATGATCATGATGATGTATAAATAGATTAAAAATCAATTAAATAATTGACGTAACTATAATTACACCAGACTTCCTGATAAAACCAGATTTCAGATTCGTCATTGCACGCTCCGACTGGACTTCATGTGTTTTATTTGAGGAACACACTTGCATATATGTATAACATTATTTAACCACTAAGCAACTTGTAAATTATTATTTTTACTTTTAACCATTTTTAGTTAAAGATTCAGTTATTTACTTTATTATTTGTATGCCAATTATTTATAGTTCGTGGGAGGCCGCGAATATAATTACAAAATGTGATTCAAAAGAAAAGAAAGCAGCTGCTTTTGACATAAGGGAAAAACGTTGCGTCAACCATATAAATCATTAAATCATGTTCACTACCAACTCTTCGCACTCACAGTGAGAGCCGATGAAACGAGTAATTAAATAACATCCCTGCAAAAATCGTGTGACTAATCTCTCAAGAGAGCGATCCGCGACTAATCCGTTTAGTCTATAGTTGGCTATAATTCAATAAACATAAGTAAATTTTTATCAGATCAGAAGTGGTATTAGTCGCATCCACCTTTGCGACTCGTCCCGGATTGATCCTAGACTAATCGCATTTTTTGTAGAGATGCATGCACAACTACGGCTCTATAGTGTGAATACATATCTGGCATTTATAGAGGTGTCATTTTTAAATTGATTTTTCTATGTTATAATAAATTTTTTTTGATTGACTGCACTGCTGCTTGGATAGGCCTATCGATACATATACAATGTTTATATCTTAGGTGTATAGTTTGCACGTAAGGTGGGATAAACCTTCTCGACTTGCACATTTATATTATAGATACCACATCTAGTTGCAAAGGTTAAGTATACCATGATTGAAGGTTTTTTCTTCTCACATATTTACATAAATGCATTTGAATAGCATACGGTTAGTTTTCTTTTATAGATAAGCTCCCATCATATGAAATTATTTAATTAGAGTGGAAAAAAATGGCAAGGGAAAGCCAAATTATGTACAAATGTTGAACAGCCTTCATTAATTTTTCATCAAGCAGCGCAGCATACATATGTGCACAAAAAAACAAACGCATAAGTGAATACGAATAAAAAACACAGTGCCCTAAATTACAAGCATTTAAGTAGTTATCGTACAATTTGCGTAAAAAATTGAAATGAAATGCCATTGTGAGATGTGAGATAATGAATTGGATTTATTCCGTGCAGGGAGGCCAGCAACTAGTGAGTCACATTTCTGGTTCAGAACTAGATATAAAGTGTCAAGTGAGAAGTAGTTGGAAAGTAACTAAATTTTCACTACTTAAAACCCGGCAGTGGGCATTTTGTAATACTAGAGATCGCCCAGTCGTTGAAATTCAAAAACAAAACTTTATTTTATTTTAACTATTTTTAATTTATTGCTTTTTTATACCAACAATTTTTGTTGATTTACGGCCTGTACATTTTCAAGTATTCATGAAACGAGCTCAAGGCCAAGAATAATAATTTTTCACTTTTTGAATTTTTATGAAAATTATTAGCGTTTTAATTTTTTAATAATCATTTTGAATTAATTATTAAAAATTGTTTTAATTGAATAGAGTAGGAAAAATTTTAGAGTCAATCGCCATAGGTTTCTTATAGATCCATTTCGGAAGCTGCTAAGCTTCTTCATCAGAGAAATTTTGGCACGCATTGCTAACCATTAAGCTAACAGAACGCTGGTTTTGATGTCATTTATTCTTCTTTACCATGTGCATGAACCACATCCGCCATTTGACATTTATTTTGCTGTTTTCTATTTTATTGTTATCTTTCCTTGCTTATCCATTCCTTTCCTTACCTTTCATTTTTAACTCTTTACTTTCCTTTCCTGTAGTTACCTTTTCTTTCCTTTCATTTCACTTCCTTTCGTTTGTTTGTTTGATTAGCGACAAAAACACTCCCTGAAGGTTTTGACGGATATGAATCAGGTACGCTTCGGTACTACCATGCAGTACATGCCCAAATGTCGCTAGAGCGATTTGTAATGTCATCTCTCCCTCCGTAAGAAACAATATGGGTAATAAGAGGCATCATATCCGCAAATATTTCGTCCTATTAATTCCAAGTTTTAATTTGTTTACTATGATAAGGATTCAAAATATTTAGTCCTATTAGTTCCAAATCTTAACGAAGAACGCCGACGCGAGATTAGTAACGCCGAAATAGGGGTGGGAGCTGCGAGCCAAAGTGGACAAACGTCAAAGAGGCAAAATTTACGCATATTTTAAATTCATATCAAAATATAAAATGAAAATTTGGATTTAAAAAACGCGCAATTTTTTATTCCAAATTTTCGCCTGCGCCGCTTTTTTTAATAGATCTCAAATTAATAAGACTAAACGCGTGACCTTTTCTGATTAAGTGTGCGATGTGATTATATGGCTTTATTTTTCAAACTTCTATGGCTTTATTTCACATTTAATATTGCACGTAGTGGAAATAATGCCATCTTGATTAATATGGTCTTATTTCTCAACATGTTCGCATATTGTCTATGGCTTTATTGCACCCCGCCGCCAGGCACAGTAGAAAGGTTTGACACAGTGTTCTGTGTTGCCATTTTTGGTCGACTTTCAACCAATAAAAAATAACTTCAGTAATTGTTTATTGTGATAATAAACTTAAAACGCGATATTTCTGTAGCCGGCCAATAAGCTTATCAAGAAAAACACGACCACAAGTAAATAGATTTTTCGGACATAGGCGTGGTGCAGCTCAATTTTCTGTATAAAAATTCTGCTATTTTCAAAAGCGGTTACTCAAAATTTTATTAAGATCATAATTGGTAAGATGCATAATAGGTAAATTGCTGCTAGATACATAATGCTCGGTTTATTCCGAACTTAGAATTCCTTACTTGTTTGCTTTAAATACCAATATTGCCCGAAACTCCTGGGTTTAAGGTTGAAACGATTCGCCTCATTGTTAATCACGGAAGGACATGATCAGAAACTACAATCGATGAACCTGCTACTCCAATCCAGATCGGGGGAACCTATAACTGCTTTCTTTGCTATAAAAAGTGTTACCCTATTGGTTTTTCTCAGCTCTCTCTCTAAAGTTTTTTTTTTTCAGTTTACGGAAGAGTTTCGTACGGCACTATCTATAAAATCTAACAAACCATGAAAGAGTGAAATAAGCTCCCCCCTCATAAAACAAAGCACAGGAATGCAGGAAGTTTAGTAATAGTAAGTAATTTCCATATATACACATTTTTTAATATTATTATTTTTCTATAAATCTAAAGTAATAATATTGGCCTTAACAACCGCGCCGTAACTTCTGCTTACTCCAAATTAGAAAAAGAAGCGGAGAAAATGGGATTGGTGGTGAACGAGGGCAAAACGAAGTACCTTCTCTCATCATGCAAAGAGTCAGCGCATTCGCACCTTGGCAACCAAGGCACTGTTGGGAGCAATAATTTCGAAATAGTAAAGGACTTCGTTTACCTGGGAACCAGCGTTAACACCAACAATAATGTCAGCATAGAAATCCGACGAAGAATTACTCTTGCAAAAAAATGATACTTTAGACTAAGTAGGCAATTGAAAAGTAAAGTCCTCTCTCGACTAACGAAAATAACACCCTATAAGTCACTCATCGCACCCGTCCTGCTTTATGGTGCAGAAGCGTGGGGCGTCGAGAGAAAGGTTCTTCGAAAGATTTGTGGACCTCTACGCGTTGGCGACGGCGAGTACCGAAGAAGATTTAATGATGAGCTGTATGAACTTTACGCAGACGCCGACATAGTTCAGCGAATTAAAACACAGCGGCTTCGCTGGCTAGGCCACGTAGTGCGAATGAGCGAAGATGCTCCAGCCCAGAAGGTATTCTTATCGGCACCCGCCGGTGGAAGCAGAGGAAGATGGAGACCACCACTCCGATGGAAGGACCAAGTGGAGACCGATTTGCGATCCCGCGGTGTTTCCAATTGACGCCAGTTGGCGCAACGAAGAAACGACTGGCGAGCTATGTTGGACGGTCAAAATCGCCCAGGCGGTTAGATGACCATTTAAAGAAGAAAGTAATAATATTATGTATGCTTTAAACAATCCCGGGATTTTAGGCAACTCATTTTACAATCCTGGAATCGCGGGAGTATTAATTCTCCAACAGTTTTATTTGAAAAACATGTTTCATATGTCACATTTCACCACAATGCACTGAATTAACAAGCTTTTTTCTTGAAATTTTTGTGTTAAAAACCTTTTGTATGTGTATGAATATGTAAAACATTCCCAACTCTTCCCTTTATCGATAATCTTTTTTCATATACATTTCGAATTAAAAGAACAAAGCGGCATACGTGCTATCGTTCGGCAACCTCTACTATAAATCGCCTCTTTGAAGGCTTTTGCAAGTTTTTTATTGTGCCAAACAATAGGTTGTAACTCTACTTTAGAAATATTTATGGTGAAATCCGATATAAAATACATTTCATTTGATACCAGTATATGCATGTCACATTTGTTTTTATATTCTTTTAGTTTAAAATACATAGCAATACAGTAAAAACATCCTAAAATAGAACAAATAAGTTAGATAACCTACATCCAAATTTTTATAGAAGTGTGTCAAGTCGTATTCGCGTAATAGTGGATACAAAAAAGAATAATTATAATGGGTTTAGGTGGCAAGCCTAAGTTGTACATCTACCCTGAAATTAGAAATAGTTTTGTTGAAATATGATTTGATACCAATGTTGGCATAGGCCTCATCATTTGTTTTTGTTACAGATGGTAACCTTGGTGATAATTCCATAGTTGCAGCATTTAAGCAGAAGATCTTGCAATGTAGCATATATATTACATGTTCAAAAAGTCATTTTCGAGATAATATATGGTAACCTTGAATAGAAGTATACAAACAATTACTTTTAGTTCGATACTAAGGGTGTGTAACGCTGCGCGGCTTCACGGAATTGCGCTGATACCGGTGTTGGCGTGACTGGCGCTGATACCTTTATTTGTGATTCCGTAACGCCAGTAGCGCCAGAAACACTAAACTACTAAAAAACACCGCTGGCGCTACTGTTGCTTTTGAGTTGAAGGTGCTTCTGGCGCTGTTGGCGTTATGGTATCACAAATAATGGTATCAGCGCCAGTGACGCCAACATCCGCGCTACAGCTACCAAGGCTCTACCAAAAATGTTGAGAGGTATACCCAAAGACGCGTTTCGGTTTCAGGAATCACAATCCGAGTGCGGAAAATTAAGATTTGAAGCAATTTAAAAGTTATTCACAAAAAAAGGTTGAATAATTTGCCTTTTGTTCATTACTATATTATTACCGGAACAAACTTTTTTTGCTCATTACTTTTAAGCGGGTAAAAAAAGTTAGACTCCGCCTTTGGATTCTTTATCCTGGCATGAATACGTGTCTCTAGATAACCCCTCCAAACGCTTTGTATTAGTTTTCGGTGATGTCTGATAAACTGCGCCCCTAGCAGTACCTACCGCAATTGCGTTAACGCACTGCGCTGATACCGGCTATGGCGCTGGCTTCAAGGTATCAACGCCAAAAAATTGGCGCCGCGGCCCAGCCTTATTCGATACTCATATTGGCATAGCTAATTTCAATAATAAAAATAAATTCATATAGGTGGCAAACCCCGAAAAGACCCCTGCAAAAAATTTTGCGAACCATCTCTAAAGAGAGTGATCCGGGATCAATACCTTTCGTGTACAGTGGGCTACAATTGATCCCAACTATTCCGTTATAGGCATAGTTGAGATAAGTTGAGTTTATTTTCTGTAGCCTACTTTTAAATATTGAAAGTAAACTTGTCCGACCGTACCCGTAGGCGAAAAAAAGGAATCTGTCCGACACTACCCTTTTGGGCATAAAAGAAATCAAACAGTCTCTTCATAGGACATGCTCAAACCAAAGGGATCACTTCAACTCTTACGAAGAGGTCAGAACTGGCATTGGTCGCATGCTCCTTTGTGCCTCATCCCGGATTCATCGTAGACTAATCGCATTTTTTTGCAGGGTCATTAGTTTCATTCAAATTGGTTGAGCTGTACAAAAGTGGATATCCAAATATATAAGAATAGATCACTTAACATTATGAAATATTTCGTTCTTTCCTTCTGATTTGAGAACTTTGAGAAAAGCGGCAGTCGAGCTGGTACCAAAAGGCGATACTACCGGAGCGTATGGTATAAGTTCCGGCAAAAGACTGCTCATATCCGTAACATTTCCCAAGCTTCGGGGAATAATTTGCTGTTACAAGAACTATACCAACAACAAAATGCTCACCAAAATCTGTTAAAAACAATTTGAGTGAAAACGCGGAATTTTGAGTGAGTTATGCGCAGAGCTGAGTAAAAGGGGATGGACCCAAATTTTCACCATAGGGGATTGCCTCTACATATTTACTACAAAACGCAATACTCGCTTGCATGATTTTGTTGAAATGTTATTATGTAAATTCTTACTGTAGTAGAATAGAACATTGAGAAATGCTCTTGGCTATCTCATTTAATAAAAAACAAGCTGAAAGCTGTTTGATAAGCCTTCTAGCAGAAATATTAAAAGTTAAATACTTTGCGCTTATCTATTGGTACAACTTACATACAACCATAGCGTGAATTAGCTATTTTTTAATAAGGTGGCAAAGATGAATGGTGGAAAAAAATATTACTGAGGCACATGAAAAAATACTAGCAGCGCATTATTTAAATTCTGGTAAAAGTATATGCTGTTTCTGGTCTAAGACCGACGGCTTTTACACAACTCAAAACCCAAATTTACATTCTTGAGCTTTGAGTATTATAGTAAGCGAGCATATTAGCTTTAGGTGCATTAGGATCCGGCGATCGATCGGTCATGGATCAAACCAGGGTTATTTGCTTTAAGCTGGGTCCACCTAATGTCATGTGGGATAACCTCATGCCAACTTCTATTTAGATATATATGGGAATTCCCAAACCGTGTAAACCTAGACCTTATCTGCAACATTTTTTAACTGGTTTCCTTGATGAATGTGTTTGAACTAGAAACGTCTCCATGCCCTCATACCCTTGTCAAAAATGTTGGTAATGAATAGTTTAAAATCCATTCTCAAGTTTATAACCGCGTTTACATATGTGTATATTACTGTTTTAATATAATACGTGGTTGTCCCCTACAAGAGATTCGGGTGAGTTTCCCTACCAATTTGTTTTAATCGCTTTCAAGCGGGAGGTCCAACAAGGTTATGCAAAATTTGAGGCCATCAGCATGGATGGCAGATGGTATTTTAACTCAGATGGCGCTTTAACTCATAAATTCATGAGAAGGTATCTGACATATGCTACCAACATGTTCAACACTATTTTCTTTTCTTTATAGCACATAAACTTTAGTGAACGAAAGAGAAAACTACAGGTGCATATGCATGAGTTTAAAAGTACTGTGAACAGTATAAACATTTATTTACTCATACATATAATGCCGCTTTCGCAATATGCAGAACAATGCAAAATTCAAGCATGGTTGGGAGCACACAGTGAAAAGCTATTGTATCGCAAAAAGCCGCCCCTCAAGTCAATTTGAATTTGAATACAACAAAAGCTCCCAGAGTGTTCACATCGCATTTCCATTCATAGACAATAATAAGGATGCGCTAAGGGAAGTTTGATTTGCTGTCTGCGATGTAAATACCGGTTTCACTTTGGTTGTATACCCTGCAGGGTAAAATATTTATGGGTTTGATGAGAAAATGATCGATTCCTTGCGCAAAGAGACGGGCTATATTTCTGCATACCAACCCTACAGCGGACTTAATATGGAGCTACTGGTTATGGTGACTCTTTACTCCCAGCTCTCCTCCGACACTGGTGAATTCAACAGTCCGTTGCATGTGTGAAACTACTTCTTTCCTTTTTATTTTATTTATTCTAAATTCATCAGTGTCTTATTGGTGAGTAGTGGAGCTGTCCCATAGATTTTTAGATGAGCTAGAATTGAGTTAAAATAGCAGGCATAACTTCTTAAAATCGAGATTTTTGAATAAGCTTCAAATTTGCAATATTAATATGAAATTCAGTCAGCTTTAGTACGACTTACAAACAACTTTTTCAAAAGCATTCAATCACTTAAGAAAATAAAGATATCAAATTCTAAGTAGTCAAAGATGAAATCTTTTTCGAACTAAGCGTAGGTTTGCTTAGGTTAAGAGAGGGCGCATAGAATATCCCAAACTTCTACTCGGAGACACTTATGTCCATTGTGAATGCTCCAATTGTGTGCCGGGTGGGGGCACATCTGCCCAACCAGGTATTACTCACTTAATCCTTTTTAAACCATTTAAGCTCCCATATGAACTTGAGAAGGAGCGAAAGAACCACTTCCCTCACATCTGCCAGACTGTCTAGAAAGCGTGCTCCCAGGAATCTGAGACGCCTTGACTGTATACCTAGGCATCTACAATGAAAGTGATTCATCGACTCCTCATCCTGATAGCTTCTACATGGGGAGCTTATTGGCATACGCCACCGTCGAAGCATTTGTGCGATAGCACAATGTCCTGTGAGGACACCTGTAAGTGCCCCTACCGCACATTTGTTTAGTTTGAGAAGGAAGCTAGTTCTTTTTCTGTCTAAAAATAGCAATATGGAGTTTGAGACTTCGCAATCATCCCGGTCGGTCTATATTAAATTCTTTGTATTTAAAGTATGCTCATAGATTTTCTTTAGCAGATTTCCAATGGCGGTCGCACGGGGTTGTCTGCCTCGTGTATGTCCACTTCGGAGCCCTTCCTGGCCATATCTTCAGCTATTTCATTTCCATAGATACCGATGAGTCCGGGGGCCCAGCAGAGAGAAATGTTTAGATTAATCAGAGCTTTTAGCGAGGTTTGGCACCTCCGAACCATATCATAACTAAGGGTAAGACCTATGTAGGTTTTTCTCAATAGCTTGGTTAGGAAATGGTTAAATATCTGATTTTAATTAGAGAATGTTTTTTAGTGTAGATAATGGATTTTGTTAATTCACACAAAATATATGAGCAAATATCCAGGAATTCAAATTTTGTAAGCGAAAACTAGAACTCAGGTAGGCGGCCTATGGCTAATATAGGGTGTTTTTTTTACAGGTTTGTTTTTTGAATAGAGATAAAACTGGAATTGTGTGGTCAAATCTGGCAACTCTAATGTCATTTATGTTCAGTTTGGTTTGCCATTTCATCATGAACAGGTTGACAAAAGAACAACGCTTGCAAATCGTGCAAATTTATTTCGAAAATAATGGTTCAGTTCGCGAAGTTTACCGTGAGCTCCGTCCATTTTATGGTCGACATAATCGTCCATCAGAGCAATTAATTCGGTTAACCATGGATCGTTTTCGCACTACGTTTACTCTATGTGATAATACGCATCCGCAGAGACGTCGAACAGTGCGCACCGAAGAAACAATTGCCGCTGTAGAGCAAAGTGTTGAAGAGGACCCGAATGAATCGATTCGCCACCGTGCACAGCAATTGGAGCTTTGTCCATCAACTTTATGGAAGATTTTGCGCAAAGATCTTGGCTTGCGACCTTACAAGATCCAGCTTGTGCAAGAATTAAAGCCGCGAGACCATGCAATGCGTCGTGATTTTGGTGTATGGGCCGAAAATGAGATTGATTTCGATGCTGATTTTCATCGCAAAATTTTGTTCAGTGATGAGGCTCATTTTTGGTTGAATGGCTACGTCAACAAGCAAAATTGCCGCATTTGGAGTGAAGAGAATCCACATGAGACCCTTGAAACGCCATTACATCCACAAAAACTGACTGTTTGGTGTGCTCTATGGGCTGGTGGAGTCATTGGGCCATACTTCTTCCGCAATAATGCTGGAGAGGCAGCTACCGTTAATGGAGACCGGTATAGAGCCATGATAACCGACTATTTTGTTCCCGAATTGGATGGCATGAATGTGGATGAGTTGTGGTTCCAACAAGACGGCGCTACATGCCACACAGCGCACGTCACAATCGATTTATTGAAGGAAACATTCGATGAGCGCATAATTTCGCGGAATGGACCTGTCAATTGGCCACCAAGGTCGTGTGATTTGACACCATTGGATTATTTTCTTTGGGGATATGTGAAGTCGCTCGTCTACACCAACAAACCAGAAACGTTAGGGGAATTGGAAGCCAACATTCGTGGCGTTATTGCCGACATACGGCCCCATATGCTCGAAAAAGTGGTTGAAAATTGGACCTGTAGAATTGGCTTTATTCGAGCCAGCCGCGGCGGTCACATGCCCGAAATCATATTTAAACATTAATGGCATAAAATTATCCTTCCAATAAAGCCAAATTGATGGACCTTAAAACGATTTTCTTGTGTTTTATTTCAATTCGAAGTTCTATACCCCTAAAAAAAACACCCTGTATATTCTGTGATTCCGATGCATTCAATTAATGAACTCCTTAGGGGCATTGTTGACAGCGGTGTTAGTTAATGCTGTTGTGGTAATACAAGTTTTTTGTGATTTGAAGTCATTTTCCAACCAGCTGTTAAAATTAAAAGGCCCACCGACGTGTGTAACGTACGTTTACGCATCCTATAGGATAGAATTTTATGCCCGTATAGTCAAAGCAGATATCAGCTCTTTTCATTTGTTTACATTTAATACAATGATGTGATTGTCCAGTTTTTATAGTAAGGTCACTGTACAACACTTTAAAATAAACTGCTCATCACACCATGCTTGTATGCTGCCTTTTATAGTCTGGCCGAACGGCAGTTTCATCACCTACAAGCGTCTCCGCAGTTCTGGATTGCCCTTGTACTAGAACACTGGCTGTTTATCAGCGTTTGATCTTTGCCCCGTATTCGCAAACACTCATGCTATCTTAGTGGTGGGAGTGCTATTGAGTTGGGGATGGTGGCGGCGGCCGCCTTGGTGTGGCCTACCACAACGAAGGTCCAAGGTTCGAGCCCTGGTACAGGTAACATCAAAAGTGGTTTGAAAATGTTTTTTCAAAAACGGGGTCGCCCCTCGGCAGTGGTTTGGCAAACTCTCCGAGTGTATTTCTGCCATGGAAGATTTCTCAGCAAAAATGCATCTGCTTTGCAGATGCCGTTCGGAATCGGCAAAAAACGGTAGGTTCCGCCAATTTGTAGGAAAAATCAGAAGCAGCGTACCACAAATTGGTAGAGAAGCTTGGCCTTAACCGCCTAAGGAGGTATATATCGCCAACCAGCATCAAATAAGCGCAGATAGCCAATTAATATAAAATCAGCAACTTACTATAGTAATTTCATATTGTTTCAAGATTATTCGGACAGGTGGTTTGAGCTGACACGTACTACGTGCTTGCGTTCGTAAGTAATTGAGCTATAAATCAGTCTGAAGAGCATACTTTCGATATTTTTGTCTCTATATACTAGGCATGGGACTATTCAAATAAAAATGATTCGAAAAAAAAAATCCATTTATTCAAAGGTTATAAAAAATTCGAATAATATTTACTTTTATTCGAATAAATGACAACTATTCGAATAGTAAAACAAATATCACTACAGCTTATGCACTATTCGAATAATACTATTCGAGTAAACGGATGAATTATTCGAATAGATACTATTCGAATTTTTTTAAAACGAATATTTTTATTCGAATAGTATTTATTCGAATTTTATTCGAAAATAGTCCCCCACTACTAGTACAGGGTGGCTAATGAAAGCCGCTACCAAAAAAAATTAAATAACTTTTTTTCTATTTAATGAATTTGGTAAATTTTTTTTTTATTTTGCAGATTGACTTTTACATTTAACAAAAATGGATAACTGGGACACTGAAACAAGAATTTGGATTGTCCGCCGCTATCACGCACTGGAGTCCGTAGTTTCGGTTCAAAGAGAGTATAGGCGCACGTTTGGCGGCAATCCTCCGAGCAGATGGACCATAATAAGACTTGTAAACAATTTTGCCGAGCATGGGACAGTCAACAGAAGACCTTACCATCGAAACCCTTCAGTTCGAATGGAGGAAACAATCGCTGCTATAGCTGCTGCCATACAAAACAATCCACGTGTTTCGACAAGAAGCTTATCTGCTCAAATGGGTGTAAGCAGACAGTCATTACAGTCAATTATGCACAAAGATTTGGACTTATTCCCATATAAAATTCAAATGGCCAACAAACTGAACGCTGCAGACTTGCCGATTCGCTTGGAATTTTGCCAGAAGATGCTTCAAATGGTGGAAGAGGATGGAAACATGTTGAACTGTCTTTTCATGTCTGACGAGGCCCATTTCGATTTAAACGGCAACATAAACAAACAAAATTGTCGAATATGGAGTGCTTCCAACCCACAGATACTCCATGAGACGGAATTGCATCCACTTCGTGTCACAGTGTGGTGTGCAGTTTCATCACGCTGCATTATCGGGCCCTACTTCTTCGAAGAAAACGGTCACACCGTTACGGTTACTGGAGACCGTTACTTGAGCATGTTGAGCGAGTTTTTCTATCCAGAATTACGCCGAATGAGAATTTCTTTCAACTCTGTGTGGTTTCAGCAAGCTGGTGCAGCTCCTCATATAGCCCAACCTGTTATGACAGAATTGCGACGAAAATTTCCCAATAAGCTGATATCCAGAAACTCCACATTCCGTTGGCCACCCAGGTCGCCTGACCTTACTGCACCTGACTTTTTCTTGTGGAGTTATTGCAAACAGGAAGTCTTCAAAGCAAAACCAACAAATTTGAATGAACTAAGGCAATCCATTCGAGAAACAATTGCGGCTATTCCTGTCTCAACTCTCCAAGCAGTAATGAACAACTTTTTGGTAAGATGCCGCACATGCATCGACGAGCAGGGGGGGCATTTAAATTCCATTATTTTTAAAAGTAATTAAGCTATATTTAATCAAATTTAATGAGCTTTAACATGAATAAAAGAAAAATGAATTCCATACACTGAAAAAAAAATTATTTGAGTTTCTTAATGTAGCAAAATTCATCAGCCGCCCTGTATATACCTCCATACATTTACAAGTCTTTTGCAAAAGAAAATTAAAGAACTGAGAGATTTCATACCTACTACATATTTCTAGATATATGAAGACAAGTTGGACCCGTTCCCATCCTGCACAAAAAAAATAAAAAGCATAGCTACAGATTTCGCCAAAACAAATATCCATAAAAATTTGGAAATGATGACAGAATTGTGCCCAAATAAATAAAGCCGTTACCCTAAATTTGCCTTACCATAATATTACCGTAGCAGAACCGTATCAATATCATACATTTCGCATGACTCTACTAACAGTGTCGGCCTGTCATCATGTAAAGTATACTTAGCTAATATCAATTGATGTTCTAGTTATAAGACTAAAATGGAACGTGTCGCGACTCGCGTCAGTTGTTTCTTTGCTGATTTCAACATATTTTTAGGCACCATTCCATTCTTACGGTCTCAATTGAGCGTAGTACAATTGATTTTATTTTTAACAATTTATTTTTATAGAATACGCTTGAGCAGAAGAACTGCCTCCATTAATACCTTAAAACCATGCCTTTAAAAAAATACCTTATTTAATTTATTCGTGAGCTTTTAAATAAATATCGAAGATCCTTAAAATAAAATTACAGTTTTGAGTGAGAGCTTAGCTTATATAGATTTAACCCTTTCGAAAACTGTTTAACTAACAATCTGACAAAAATTAAAAGTATTTATAAAAAAAGAAATAATGAATATAATTATAACCAGTATATTAAAGTTGGTATGTTTATATGTACATAAACAAAAATGCTTTCAATAATGTTGGTTTTAGTTATGTAATCTTATAAACAGGAAAGAAAAAGAGTAGAGCTTTTGTGTGGCATGGAACGTATTTATAATCAGTTTATGAATTTTGAGTTCATCAACACTGCTCAATACTAAAGTCATAGCTTTACCACATTTTTCTTAAAAATTTCGATATTATTTCATATTTCAACGCTAACTAGCGTCTTATTTGGGTTAGGGATTTGCACTTATTTGTCCATATCCGTTTCATATCGTGTTATCTATGGTGTTGCACCGCACCTACTTCAAGTTTTGCTTTTCAATGCTGCAACTTCTCGCTTTTCTTGAATAGTTTGTTGCAAGAAGCCCAATTCTAAATTTTCTGTTGAAACGAAAACATGTTTTTTAACAGAAATTCAGTGAGAAACTTGAGCTATTACATTCTATTATCTTTGGAATCTATATTTCACCATACTTAGACAGTTTTCTCGTTTAACTTTTAACGAATGACACAAACTAAAAGTTTATAAGTAAGACACTTGTAGTCATCACGGTGCTGTGCACAATGCTTTTGTGTGTACATATATGTATGAATATATGTAAAACGAATAATGAGAGCTTTCAACTGAATTCTAACTAGTCCAAAAAAACTTGTTTTATAGATATCAACTACTAACCCAACTGTTTGGCGCATACTGAGCTGAACAGATAAAATTTCCGAAGTAGTAATTGTTAGAAATACTAAGGCAGCGCAAGTAATGCTCCACTTCAACGATGTATCTATTTGCCATCCTCCAGCTATGCATAGTTGATGTATATATCTACACTGCCTGGCCCGTAGTGTTTGCAGCTGGACTGTGTCTATGACTGAAAAAGCCCTTACAGCCCATCATTAAAATTTCTTCCATACTTATCATCGGCATCACGAACACGTCCTTAATCCTGCGAAAACCTATATCTCAAATACCCCAAACGTCATCTGGTATAGAAATTGTTCATGCTTCTGCACCATATATCAGGACAGCTATGATGAGATACTTATAGTTTAAGTTTGTTCGTGGAGCGAAGACTTCACTTCTCTATTGTCTATTTAGCTCAAAGGCGTCCTGATGTCTTGTAGGTAAACAAAAGTTTTCTGAGAAGTTTTCAGGTAGTTAGTTTGTCTGCGGGGTTGCCCAACTATGCACTTTTAAGTGCAATGCTATCTAATAAAGTAAAGTGGTAGGCTGAAAGAGTTCGGCTCAGTCAGTAAACAAGCAATTGGTGTACCAAAACCAAAAATTATATGTATCACACAGTACTTCAACTTTTAAAGAGTGAAAAATTGTAACAAAATCATTAATTATGGGCACCACTGTAGGCGTGTGCTAGTCGCAGATGCTTTCGACCAAATATTATGCGTTTGTCAACCAATCTAGTAACTCCTAATAATATCGACCATTACTGACCAAACATAGAAGAATAAAGAGAATAAGAAACAGCGACAGTCATAATCGAGAACTCGTGCAGTGCAAGTCGGTACCGCTCGTATCCTTTTTAAATAAATGAATTAAATACTTAAACCCTGTAATTAAAATATTGAACATTAAAAATGTAACTCATTCAAACATTTATAAACCAAAACCAATATGTCTGTGACATATTTTCAGAAGTGAGACGTGCCTACGCGCTATGTTCAAAGTAAAGAAAAAACAAAAAAACTGTGAAATTGTGAAATTCGCATACGAACGTGAATTTTTCATGCGTTGCGTCGGTCGGTCGTGTAGATAAAATAACGTCGTGTAATAAATTCTGAATGCATTCGGGATGCCGAAATTCAGTGATTTAAAAGTTGAGCAATTGCAAAAAAAAATTGCGAGAGATCGGGTTATCACCACCGGTAGTAAACAGCAGCTCGTGGAAAGACTGTGTTCAGTTCAGTATTCGCTTTCCTCCTTATATACGCGTCATGAAGACAGGCCCTCGAGTAGCTCATCACCAGTGACAGTGACGGTGCCTGCGTCTTTATATAGTACATGCGCAGAAACAACGGCAAATAGTGCAGCGATAATGGCACCTTTGCAAAACAAATCACGTTTCATGTACAGAAGTACACAAGCAAACGCTTTGCTACCAATGTGTGGTGGCACAATGCCTATGAACTCCTCGTCTTCTGTGCCCAGCGCGCACGGGCATGCGAACATGCTAATTCCATCGGCCGACGTTAATGGCCAACGTTTTTATGGAAATTCGAACGCATATAGTATACCAACAACGTCATACGCATCGACTCCATGCAACGCATTTTCTCTTCCCAACGATCAAGAGCAGCAGAAAATTCAATTTTCAACGGTTAGCACAAGTGGCAGACACGTTCATTGGCGTACGCAAACGACAGCGCAACAACCACGAACGCAGTCAACGTCAACCAACCGCGCTACGACACGAACGCGCAACGACATGATTAAATACCGGCGACAATCGGGTATAAGGAAATTTCAAACGGCAACGGACAAAATTTTTGTTGTAGAAACGAAGCGACAAATTCATATCCAATACCATGATCAAATAATTTATATGGTCGTCGCAATCGGCCAACAACACGGAATTACCGTTTGACGTCGGTGAATTCTTATGTCAAAATGCACATGTGAGAGGGAACGCGCAAAAGCGATTCGCCTATTTTCTAAGCTTTTCACGTATAATACACACATAAATTACACATTTTCTTAAAATGTTATCACAAACCACTCGTTAAATATCAATTCACAGCGAATTTTTATTAAAAATAAATAAAACACGAAGCGAACTCAATAGCTTTTCCAAGAACTGTAAACAAAGAATGTAAACAAAAAACAAAGATATGATAGTTTGACATAAGGTGTGGATGAGGAAGAAGAAGACGCTATGTCATGTGAAACGACCATATAAATTATTGGATCATGATCCAATACAACAAACTAGTTTGCACAGTAACGAAATACGAATGTGTGCAATATCAGAATTAGAAGAGCAAACGTTGGCACAAGCATTCCAAGGAAATGTAAACACAACGAAAACAGTAAAAAGAAACTCTCGATTTTCAGCGATGTGCGCGATATAATTGCAATCCTCCCGTCGTTCGATTTGTAAATCGTGTTAATCAACTGCGTAGTGTTTATTGCTGGGATGATAAAATTCTGTTGTATGCAATACAAACGAAACTTGAAGGTGTAGCCAAAATGTGGATAGATGCAAGTGAAGAAAGCTTTGTAGATTGGCAAAGTTTTGTGTACGAATTTTTGAACGAGTTTCCATTCTGCTGACATTCATATGGAACTAATGAGCACGAAACAAAGTAATAGTGAGAGTGTAGAAGCCTTTTGCTATCGAGTCTTGGCGACTGGCCACCGCGGAAAATTAGATGATGCCTCAATAATAAAATACATAAGTAATGGCATTAATGACAACGGTTTGAAACAATGTGTATCGGTATACAATTAACAAACGTGTAATGAATTGCTACGAGCAATAGTGAATTTTTGCAAGCACAATAACAAGAAAATTACGAACTTTGTAAAACGTAACGAAGAGACTACACAGGCGAATGTGAAAAAAGAGAAACAAACAAAAACAATAGTGTGCTACAATTGCAATAAGGCTGGACATTTGTCGCGAAACTGTCCTGAGCCACAAAAACGCGAACGGTGTACAAAGTGTTCAAAAGTGGGTCATTCCACAAATAATTGCAAAACTGTAGTGCCGAAAAATAATTGTAACGCAGTCAACTAAATCGAAACTGATTTTACAATTAAAGAAATCGAAATAAATGGTGTAAAAACAAACGCTTTTGTAGATACCGGTAGTAGTAGAACACTAATAAGACAGTCTCTCGCGAATAAAATCGGGAAAATCGATGAATGTTGTGTTACATTAAAAGGTTTCGGTGGAGCGTCATATAAATGTACATCCAAACTAAATGTAATGCTAAATATAGACGAAAACATATAAGATACGGAAATGTTAGTCGTAGACGATAAAATGATTGATTATCCAGTGTTACTCGGTATTAATGAAATACATGGCGCAAATACACAATTCGTGTTCAAAGGAAAAGAAATGTGGGTTGTCGAAAAACCAAACAATGAGATTCTAAGCATTACGGACGGTGAATTCGGTGAATTGAAAAACACGTTACGAAAGTATGATGAATGTTTCAACACTGAATCGAGTTCGGTGGGTAAGACGAGCTTAACTAAAATGAATATTTCATTATTGTCGGATACGCCGGTTAATATTAAAAGACATTATTGAAGATTTACTGAAATTCGAAATCATTCGACTGTCAAGTTCGCCGTATGCATCGCCTATTGTGCTCGTTAAAAAAAATAAAGAGTTGCGAATGTGCGTAGATTGCCGTCAACTGAATGGAATCACAGTTGGGCAGCCGTATCCGGTGCCGATCATCGATGAACTTTTCGCGCAGTTGGCAGGTTGTCAGTTTTTCACGACATTAGATTTTAAAATGGGGTATCACCAAATCGAGGTGGACGAAAACTCGAAGAAGTTTACCGCGTTTGTGACCACGGAAGGTCACTATGAATATAACCGCAAGCCATTTGGTCTCATCGATGCTCCGGCCGTTTTTCAAGAAACAATAAACAAGTTAATTGAACAGTGTAAATCGAGAAATACAATCGCGTATCTGGACGATGTGATTATTCCTAGCCACTCAGTTGAGAAAGGCATACGTAAATTGGACGATTTTTTATGCGTAGTAAAAGAAAACGGTTTGACGTTAGGAATAGACCAATGTGGTTTCTTAAAAGATGAAATTGAGTTTCTCGGACATAAAATAGCACGCGATGGTATCAAACCTGGTGATCGAAAAGTGCAAGCTATAACAACTTTTAAAATACTTACAACGCAAACAGAAGTTCGACGCTTCCTCGCTTTAACCGGATTTTTTAGAAAATTCGTAGAGAACTATTCGGTAATCGGAATCAACCTATCAGCTACGAGCTAGAGGTATTGGCTGTTGTGGAAGCATATATTTATTGGGTAAGTCATTTCAAATATTTACTGACTGTTCCGCAATTTCGAGCCTAAAGGCTAAAACGCCACCAATACCACGTATTTCAAGATGGTTAGTACGTCTAATGGAGTATGATTGCGAAATCATACATCGACCTGGAAATCGAATGGCTCATGTCCATGCAATGAGTCGTGCTCCAGTTCCGCCCGACAAAGTAACACGTGTTGACGTAGTTGACGAGAATTGGTTGCTAACAATGCAACTACACGATCCATACATACGAGAAGTAATTTCAATTCTGAAGGGTGAAACCGAGTCAAACCAAGCGAAACAACTACGAAAAGAATATTGTCTTGAACGAAACCGATTATTATATTTGTCTCAAAACCAAATTTGACAAGGGATGACGAAAAATCGTTCCAATATACATCAATCGTTCACCCTGTCGGAAAAACAACAAAACAAAATAAAACCGATTATATCGAAGATTAAACAATAAATTACTTTACGTTGTAACGAAATCCGTACGGTGGCGTGTAGCGCGATACTGCCATGATGATTTTGGACATTTTGGTATGGACAAAACTATTCAACGCATATCGAAACATTTCTGGTTTCCAAAAATGAGAAAAAACGTTAAAGATTATGTAGCATCTTGTGTAGAGTGTTGCTATGGCAAAATGAAAGGTGGTAAACCCGAACATGTATTCTACGTCGAGCCAGCTGCACCGATACCATTTCGACTCTTACATATCGATCACTTGGGACCGTTTGTTAAGAGCAAGCATATCAAGTATATCGTAGTGAAACCGGTGCGTAGCACTAAAACGATACCTGTCATGCAAGCATTAAATGAAATTTCGGGTTATTTTGGTCTCCCTGCTCGAATAGTCACGGACCGTGGAACGGCGTTCACGTCCAAACAATTTGGAAATTATTGCAACGAAAACAACGTCACACATATAAAAACCGCGAACGAACCAGTTAATATTAAACTATCTTCGTACAACAACTTCGAATCCTAAAGAATGGGATGACCAATTGCGTAAACTTCAGTGGTCAATCAACTCACAAACTAATTCGACAACTGGGTATTCACCCAATGAACTAATATTCGATTTTAAATTAAACGACACAATTCATAACCAACTTATGGCCGCAGTAATCGACGATGCTAATACCGAAACGATTAAAGTCAAATGGGAACATGCTATGTCCTCAATTAATACTCAGCGAGAAAAGTGGAAGGAGCGCTTCGACAAAAAGCATAAAGCGCCCACTATTTACAACATCGATGATATGGTGGGAATACACAACGAACCATCTGCTACAGGGGATTCACGCAAACTCGAACCCAAATTCCGTGGTCCCTATATACTCGCAAAAGTACTAGGGAAGGATCGCTACCTTCTCACAGACATCGACGGCATGCAACAAAGCCAAAAGAAACTTACATCTATTTATACCGCAGAAAATATGAAACCCTGGTGCTCCATGCCACCTGAACTCGATGGTTTCAGCGACGATGCATCAACCAACAGTGACGACAGTTCATCTGACAACGAATCTGAGAAATCTGCCGACATCGGGGGCGATGCCATTATCAGAAAGAGCCGAGCTGTCAACCAATCTGGTAACTTCTAATAATATCGACCATTACTGACCGAACATAGAAGAACAAAGAGAATAAGAAACAGCGACAGTCATAATCGAGTACTCGTGCAGTGCAAGTCGGTACCGCTCGTATCCTTTTTAAATAAATGAATTAAATACTTAGATTCTGTAATTAAAATATTGAACATTAAAAATGTAACTCATTCAAACATTTATAAACCAAAACCAATATGTCTGTGACACGTTGATATTAAGGGCGGATATCACTTTAGATAATTGTGGGGCACCACTATTTCTTTGAATTAGAGGGAAGCACACGAACAGGAACCAATATTTCCTGCTCGAATTCGCCCTGACGTTCTTCCATTTCCTCCTCCATGTTCCCTTTGCCCTGCCTCTTTCATATTTCCTGGATATACTTGTCTTTTTTTCTCTGCACTCCACTTATTCTTAGTGTCTAGGAGCTCCCCCCTTTTAACGCAGTTTTACTTTTGCACTACTTCTTCATTCACCTCTTCCAACCAATCATTCACTTTCTCTTCCTTCTTCATATTCTGATTCCTACTCTTATTCTTTATCCGATTCTACTAATGTTCTTAACGCTATTAATACAGGGTGGCTCAAAAGTAATCCTCCTATCAGAAAATGCTATAAATTTTGCGATTGGCCCCTAAAGTCAGTTCTGTTTTGACATTTGTGTAGTAAACACATGCGAAATACACGTTAATAAACAATGTTACGCTACACTGCTCCAGAACGCGGAATATTGCGGACTATTTATTTGACCAATAATCGGTCGGGGCCAAACAGTTACTGTGAATGGTGAGCGCTACAGAGCAATGATCAACGAGTTCTTTTTGCCGCAACTTGATGAATTGGGATTGGAAAACATGTGGTTCCAACAAGACGGTGCAACAGCACACACTGCACGTGCCACAACCGATATGCTGAACATCGGAAGCTTACTTTTGCGCCACCTGTTATATCTACCCCTATTGTTCATATCACAATTCCTCTACCTCGTAATTTAAATATTTGTGAGATATTTCGTCCTTTATGTTCCTTTGCTTGTCCTTGCATAATCATCTTAAGGGCGTGCAACCTCACTCTTTTCTCACTTGAAATAATTTGAACTTGTTAGGATTAGTATAGATTGGACAGAGATGACTTAAATCCACGTCGGCAGGAAGGCACTCGTCCAAGCATAATCCGCATAGAAGCTGATGCATGAGATATGCATTGATATATTTCTACATATAATAAAATTCTAACAGGTCGATGTCTGTGCATTGCAGATATTTAATAAAAATCGATAGGAGGGATCATTATTAAGCCAATAAAAGCCAAATCAACAGTCTTTAAAATTGTTGTCTGTCTGCCTGTCTGTATGTGTGTTTGGCCGTGCATCAATCAAAAAGTGTTGGATGGAATTTTATTATTAGACGATTAACCTAAAATTTAAGATATTATTTGTGGTCGGTGATATCGACCGATATGGGAACAATGGTGACCCAAAATGTGTTAGTATTATTTGGGTATCAAACAAAAGGTAAAACTGAGTGCTGCAATAAGCAATTTATTTAAGTTTCATAATGATTAAAATCGGAGTCAGTCTATTATTAGTTCTCAGGTGCAGCGAAGCGGGCCGGGTTTACTAGTTTATATATAAATGCGCAAATTCAAAAACCATACATCAGACAAATAGTATATACAAGGTGGCGCCAAAGTAAGCTTCCGATGTTCAGCATATCGGTTGTGGCACGTGCAGTGTGTGCTGTTGCACCGTCTTGTTGGAACCACAAGTTTTCCAATCCCAATTCATCAAGTTGCGGCAAAAAGAACTCGTTGATCATTGCTCTGTAGCGCTCACCATTCACAGTAACCGTTTGGCCCCGACCGATTATTGGTCAAATAAATAGTCAGCAATATTCCGCGTTTTGGAGCAGTGTAGCGTAACATTGTTTATTAACGTGTATTTCGCATGTGTTTACTACACAAATGTCAAAACAGAAATGACTTTAGGGGCCAATCGCAAAATGTATAGCATTTTCTGATAGGAGGATTACTTTTGCGCAGTAACCGTTTTTCACCGACCGATTATTGGTCAAATAAATAGTCAGCAATATTCCGCGTTCTGGAGCAGTGTAGCCTAACATTGTTTATTAACGTGTATTTCGCATGTGTTTACTACACAAATGTCGAAACAGAACTGACTTTAGGGGCCAATCGCAAAATTTATAGCATTTTCTCATAGGAGGATTACTTTTGCGCCACCCTGTATGTATCGATAGATCTGCTCAAGCTGCGTTAAAATTTAATTAAAAAACGGAAAAATCAGTTTGAAAAAGACACCACCACAAATGTTAAGCATGTATTCATACTAAAGCACGCTTGATTGATTGAGTTAATGTTAATTGCATTCATCGCTGGCAAAGGATGCCCAGTGTGAGCGCCTCGCACTGAGAGCATGAAAGCTGGTTTGTTGAAAACATTGAGCCAGCAATTTAAAACATTCCTGGTGAATATATCGGAGCTTAGAATGTTCGAAACACGAGTTATTATTCGATTTGTAAGTAAGAGGAAAGAAAAGAAGCCAAAAAAAAAAAGAAAGAAGAGCACAATAAACTATAGAAAAGAAACCGAAAAGAAAGGCGAGTACAGAAAAGAGTCAGTAGGTATTGAAATGAAGGTGAAAAAAAGCAAAGGAGACGGTAAAAAAAAAAAAAAAAAAAAAAATAAGATAAAATGAAATAAAATAAATTAAAATAAACTGAAATAAAATAAAAAAAATACGAAATGAAATGAAATGCTATTCTAGCGTAAGCGGCTCGAAGTTTATTAATACGAGGTGTGTTCAAAACGTATCGCGAATTTTGAATTTTCGCTGGTTACGTATATTCGAATTTCGATTTTTTGTGGCGTTATGTTGGTACTCATGTCTCTCACTTATGCCGACAAGCTCGGCCTTCAAAATGTTCAAATGTTCAGTTAATTGTTGACAGCTGCTTTGCTTGCACGTGTTTTGGATCGTCTTCGATTTTTACCTATTCAAAAAAATGGATCAAAGAACCTGTATCAAATTTTGTGTGAAAAACGAAATTAAGTGCGCGGATGCATTCCGAATGTTGACTGTGGCATACGGAGAAGCTACCTTGGACCGAAGCAACGTTTATCGGTGGTACAAAATGTTCTCAGAAGGCCGAGAAGATGTGCAAAGAAGAACAAAAATTGGCTTTTGCACCACGATAACGCCCCTGCTCACGCATCGTTGCTTGTGCGCGACTTTTTGGCCAAAAACAACACACTAATGATGCCGCAGCCACCGTATTCCCCAGATCTGGCCCCCTGTGACTTTTTCTTGCTCCCTAAACTGACTCTTGACGAGATAAAGACGGCATCGAAGGAAAAGCTGAACAAGATACAAAAAAATGATTTTTTGAAGTGCTTCGAAGATTGGAAAAACCGTTGGCACAAGTGTATAATATCTCATGGGGATTACTTTGAAGGGGACAAAATAGATATTCATGAATAAATAAATAATTTTTGAAAAAACCCAAAATTCGCGATACTTTTTGAACACACCTCGTAGTAGAAATTTACAAATTTTGCTCACTCATATATGGGCGGTGCACCTGTGCTAAAATAGTTAATAGCATGTTCGAGTCAATAAAGTGGAGTGGTTATGTCCGATTTCGCGCATTTTAAATAGCAACCTAAACTGAGAGAAAATTGGCAAAATTCATTCGAATATCTCAATTTTTACTCAAGCCATCGTATGCATGGACGGATAAAGATGACTCAATCGGTGTATCTTCATTCTAAGAACTTTGATAAGTACAACTCTATATCTATCCCGATTATTTTATTCCGTTACAAGCAATCGTTATATGGACAAAACTAAAATACTTTGTGTACAAATACAGCTTGGTGTAAAAAGATATTACGTTACGTGATTGTTTTTTGCCAGATAGACCATACAAAATTGTGACAAAATGCTGCAACTAAATTTAATTTATATTTGGTGTTGCCATAAGTATGGCTCAAAATATTGAACCCTAATCACTGTTTACGCAATCCTGAACCCAAAGCTCAACATCTCTCAAAAAACTGCGGTTTGATTCACACTTCGATGATAAGTAATTACAAAAGGTTGCAGATGCACAACACATATAACTGGTGGCTGTTGTAACCATATGTAGGAAGATATTGTAAATTAAGAACCACGTTGCAACGCCGAGCCGTGAAATTCATGAAGTTGACAAAACATTTTTTGTAGGTCAAAGATTATGCTAGGAAAAACGTAAAGAAAAAAGTCGTATAAAGGAAACGGGAAACACGCGACAAACCAACGAGATTAAAATATGTAAAAACAAACGAAAATCTTCTGCACTGGTCTTCATTTAAATGCTAAGTTCGTGCCTGTGAAAACATCACAACTACAGCCTTTATAGATGCAACGGGGAGAAAAAATCATTGATTGGTTACAGGGTGTCAGGAATATAAACGAAGAAGGTGATAAAAATGAGCAATCAAAGAGGACCAGGAACCCAAGGTTGCATCTACATGAGCAGATTGACGATAAGGGTTTTATCAGCCGGTGCATAGAGTATCCTTCAATAACATAGGTTTACCGAGAGTGAGAAGAATATTTCTGCACCTCTCGTCAGATAAAAGATGAAGATGAAAACAATCTGAATTGTTTGACTTTTTTTACCAAATAAAAATTGCATCTTAAGTACTTTCACTTTCTACTGTTTTCATTCTGTTCCATTTAATTTTAGCTTACCCTATATATACGGAAGATCCCAACGGCAAACTGATTAGCTGGTATTGAAACAGCAAGAGCTGAATTGAAATGTTGTCACTTAGCTTATGGAAATGTGTACATGTGCTGAGAATTGACTAGCAGTTTTTGTGTTCACATAAGTGCAGACTTTTTAATTTAAAAAAATCGTTTGCAGAAATTGTAACAACGCGTTAACTCGTGCTAATTGGAAACATCAACTGCCATTTTCATTATTTTTTTTAGAATTTCGCGAGTTATTTCATCAGAAATAACTATCCTTTTATTATTTTTTTGTATCATCGAAAGTGTCCAAGATAATTTAATAATTGAATGCCATTACAACACAGATAAATTATGGTTTGAATCAACACCCACCAAACCATAGGACGCTTCCCGTGGCACTTGACCTATCAAATGCATCTGATACGGTCAACCACGCCACACTCCTTCGAGACCTGGAAGAGACACCGCCCCCTGCCGGCCTTAAAAGATGGACCGCTAATTACCTCAACGGTCGACAGGCATCAGTCAAATTCAGGAACAAAAAATCTAGGCCACGAAGAATAAAACAAGGGGTGCCGCAAGGTGGTGTTCTCTCTCCAATTTTGTTTAATTTCTATATTTCGAGACTTCCCCTCCCACCAGAGGGTGTCTCCATTGTTTCCTACGCTGACCACTGCACGATAATGGCCTCGAGCAAGGGTCCCTCCATTGACGAACTCTGTACTAGAATCAACAGTTACCTCCATGACCTTTCCAGCTTCTTCACCTAGCGAAATCTGACCCTATCTCCAACTTAATCGGCCGCGACCCTGTTTACGACATGGAATGCGCAGATGGGGCAAGAGTTAAATGTCCACGTAGACGGAGTACCTCTACTTACTGTCAACCACCCGAAAATCTTGGGTGTGACGTTTGACAACGGCCTCACTTTCGCTGGTCATGCGACCGCAATAGCTTCAAAGGTACAGAGCCGCAATAAGATCCTCAAGTCACTGACCGGCAGTACTTGTGGGAAAGACCAAGAAACATTGCTTGCTACAGATAAGGCTATTGGCCGACCGGTTATTGACTACGCTGCGCCCATATGGTCGCCCAACCTTGCTGACACCAATTGGAGGAAATTGCAAGTCTGCCAAAACCCCGCCATCAAAACTTCTACGGGATGTCTGCTTATGTCATCTGAGTCTCACCTCCATCAAGAGGCAAAATTGCTCAATGTTCAAGAGCACGCGGAACTCTTGAGTAGACAGTGCCTTCTGAAATGTCATAAGTCCAGTCATCCAAATCGACATATATTGGATGTAGCCCCGCCCCCAGAGACATAAGGAGACATCTTCGTAAGCACTACGATGATATCTGTCATCACATCTCTTTACCGTTTGATCTGCGGAACCATAGGCGGGCTCTAAATGACCTCCACACCGAGTCGGTAGACAGATTCCTCAGATCTCGGCCTGTGAATCCCGTTATCAGTACTCAGCCACCGGAATTGGGTAAAGAGGAGCGTGTACTTCCGAGGGAGACTAGAGTCATGCTAGCACAACTTCGATCTGGATATTGTAATAGGTTAAACTCTTACTTATCCAGACTGAACTCCAACATACCAAACACATGTCCTGCGCGTTTCCTCGGACTTCCGCTAGAAGAGCCTGATGACAATTTAGAGTGATCGAGCCCATTGGGCAGGGCGAAGCACTGTTAAGAACAACAACAACATTTAATATTTACCAGACGCAGATCGTGACATTCGAAGTAAACCGAAATCATTTGCCTTTTATTACTATCGTGCAATCCATGTACCCTGCAATGCTTAGCGAATCCCCTAAAATCTGCTATGTCGCACCGGGGACGCAATTAGAGTAAACAATCTGTGCATGGCTTTGTCATTGAGCATACACTACTCAGGCTCAGAAAACCCGAAATTGGTGATGGTTACCGAAAAGCATAGAAGCATAGAAATTATTATAACGGAAGCACAAACAACAGATGTACATTTCATCAAGTAGCAAAAAAAGATATTAGAATGAATGAATTGATAGCTTCCATCCTTTCCGCTTTAGGCTTCCATCCAAACACCTCAATTTGTAAGAGCATTGGCATTGCTGAAGCCCCTTTTTAGATGAAATAAAAGTTTGAGTTAAAATTTTGCAAGACTTTGATTAGTCAATGCGTACTTTTTGCAATGGATGTTCTAGAAGAAATTGAGCACATGAGAGTCAAGCAGATATATTTATATGCAGCAGAGATTGGTTCGCGATTCATTTAACACAGAGAGTTATAACTGAGGGAGTGTGTGTCTGTCTTTAAAAGAGAATGGCGAATCAAAATTGAAACCACCTACGAGTTCGATTTCGATATAAAGATGTGGAAAGGTTGATTAAGTTTCCATTTTATATTCTGATCAAACATTGCTGCAAAGGACCGTCCCAGCCAGATTTTAATCGGCGGTGTGTTGCCAGTTACGACAGCTTCGAGCAAAACATAATTCTCTACCTAACCCTCTAATCAGCAAGACCGTCTTTAGGCGGGGTTAAGTTAAACAAAAATATCACGTATACCTCCATAGTTATTGACACATAATCTTCGCCAAATAATTTACCTATGCTACAACCTCTATCCATACACATGGATGTACGTAGTTTTATCTTAAATCTCCCTAAACCAAATTTGACAACCCTACAAAGAATGCGATTAGTCTAATCCGGGTTAAGTCGCAAAGGAGGATGCGACTAATGCCACTTCTGATCACGTTTTATGGGTTGAACTGTTCGCATTTGTTTGAGTATGTCCTATGGAGAGACCAATTTTACCCATTTTTGTCTGAACGGGTACAAAAGGACAAATCCACTATCTACCCAAAGGGGTACTTTAAAACTTCTATAAGTATGTAACACAAACTGAAATTGACTTATACCCCCATGAGCATGGTACACAAATAAAAAATTACTTATGTAGGGTAAACGCACTAGTTTCCGAACACTTAACGTTTTCCTCAACTTTGACTTTGGCTCATTTTCTCACTATAAACGCTACCGTGAAAAGATATACTGTTTAGAATAGCATAAATATTGTTCAATAATATGACGTCTGTATAGTTTAGAAATGTAATGGTGGTAATATTATGAAATTCAAAATTCAAAAAAGTACGATTTGCTCTAGTTTCCGGACGCTTTGGTTTTATTTTCCGGAATGTATGAAATTTGTATATACACAATTTTTTTGTAAATTATTTCTCAACCATAGACAAGACCGTTGACTACAATAAAAACGTCTTAATCATATCATATCTCGCTGATTTGGATACTAGTCATAAAACAACTGTTCGATCGGTGGTTTGAGGGATCAGCCAAACTTACGATGTTTTATTTGACATAATTAGGAGACTTTTTTCAACAATTAGCTGCATGAAGGTCCGGGAACTTCAGGAGGTCCATGTCTGGGCATCCTATGTTGGGTTGATCGCAAAATGCAGATATACATAGTCTAAGTTTCTAGGAGCTATAAGATTCCGAATTGGACTAGGCCTAAACTGGGAGAGGTTATCCTCCAGGAGCAACAAAGTAAAAATCTGGGAATAATTTTTGACAGCAACCAGTCGTGGGAGCCAAATATATAAGAGAGAGTGAAAATAGCCTCAACGGCACTTTATTCATGCAAAGAAATTGTGGGTTGCATGTGAGGCTTCTCACCCTCTTTCTTATTGGGTATTGACGACGATTGTGGAACTAATAGCCATTATGGAGTTCTCGTTGGTGGCCAGCCACACAAAAAAGAAATTTTGTTAACAAACTCGAGAGAGTATGTATTAGTGGGCAAAAGCCTAGTGTTAACAACTGAAACTAGGCCTAATGCCTCTTGGCCGTAGCCTGTACTAGCGCCATCTAAAACGGGGCCGACAAACTGTATGTTCCCGCCCGTGCTTCGAAATGGGTGCTGAAAGAGATGTGAAGGGTTGGCGTAAAAGTACGGTTGGCGCCATACACATGTAAAACGATTGTTCCAAATCTGCTTTATACTGTGCTTATCCGAAGGAAAGGGATGATATGTTTACCCAAAAGGGGAAGTTTCTTGAAAAATATACCATAGAACTGCCCATCAGATTGGGACTATTAAAAAGAAGTCAACTAACGACCAAGCAAAACCGGCTTGGCAGTAACACAGGATGGCAAAGTCGTCTCCTAGGCCATGCCCATGTCGTATAGGTTAACAACATTGCTCTGGAAGACGGCAGTATTATGTTATAGTTTGTACGAGAAATGCTTGAACATATTTTGTGATCCTGTCGCTCGCCAAAATAAGGCTCAGACTAATAGGAGTTCCACAACTCTCCTAAGCTGCTGCTTGTCTGATGCTGGTTTGGTTTGACCTTATAACCTCAAAGGCGTATGTCTGCATTAATTCTTCACATAGTAATATTGATATAAAACAACAAAGTTTATACAAAATGCTAATTGTCCGGATATTGAATATTTGTAGGTGAAAAAGCGTGTCCGAAGACTGAAAATGTAGGAGAAAAAGATGTTTTTCTTTTTGTGATTAATATACAGGGTGGCGCAAAAGTCATCCTCCTATCAGAAAATGCTATACATTTTGCGATTGGCCCCTAAAGTCAGTTCTGTTTTGACATTTGTGTAGTAAACACATGCGAAATACACGTTAATAAACAATGTTACGCTACACTGCTCCAGAACGCGGAATATTGCTGACTATTTATTTGACCAATAATCGGTCGGGGCCAAACGGTTACTGTGAATGGTGAGCGCGAGTTCTTTTTGCCGCAACTTGATGAATTGGGATTGGAAAACATGTGGTTCCAACAAGACGGTGCAACAGCACACACTGCACGTGCCACAACCGATATGCTGAACATCGGAAGCTTACTTTTGCGCCACCTTGTATAATATAATAAACTATCATTTAGGAGTATTAAAATGGTAATTCGTAACTTTCGCCTTCTTTTCAGTATCCGGACAGCCCGGTCGGAAACTGAGAGTCATCTCAAATTTCGGTTTTAGTATCCGGACAGTAGTATTTAGGCCGATTATTAAAGTAAAATTTTGATTATAAAATGGAAGTTGCTTTTTTATACCAACAATATTTGTTGATTTACGGCCTGTACATTTTCAAGTATTCATAAAACGAGCTCAAGGCCAAGAATAAATATCTTAAACAAATATTATTAACTTTTATTTTAATGTATTAATAAATACTTGTTTAAGCACTTACTTTTCTAAAAGGTTCACACAATTTTTTTTTTTTACAAAAACCTGCAATTTTGCCGCATGCTCAGACTCTGACACTAAAATGACGTGTAACTTTTAAACTATGCTTTTGATTCAACTTAAATTTTCCACGTACACTCAGAAAACATATACATTTTCATTTGTGTTCCTATTTGAGACTATTTGTTAGTGATTTGCCTATTAATCCAAAAACATTGACATAGTGTCCGGACACTGGAGCTCTCCGGAAACTAACGCAGTTACCCTGTATTGAATTATAGCCAACTCTAGACTAAAGGGATTAATCGCGGATCGCTCTCTTTAGAGACAAGTCACACGATTTTTTGCAGGGAAGGGATAACGGAAAGTCTTCCCAATATATACCAACTCTTCACCCTTTCGGAAAACGAACATAACTTGAGCCTAATTTCCATGAAGTGTTGTGATTTGAGTATTATCTATATTTTTAAATAAATTTACTATACTTAGACATTTTTAGAATCATAATAAATATTTATCTATTCAAATGTTTTGCGTTTGTGTTTATTCTACACCAATGCTTCAATTCACAAATTAACGTTATATATAAATTATTCTCCTGGTATCTAAATATGTATCTATAGGATTAACAGCACTTGTATTCCTTGCACAAACAACTACATTCAACAAGGGAAAGTTTAACATGTAAAGCCGTGTACTTTTAAGCAATCATTTAAAAGTTTTGACATTTACTGTTACCTTTATGGATTGCAAACAACACATTGCAACAACTACAACATGAAATACAAAGGTGAATACGATTGTAACTTTCACACCCAAAAATAATGTGTCATCCACTAGAAAATTGAAAACAGCAGTCACCTAGTTTTACAAAAACATTTACAATCGCCATGTGGATATGCGTATGCACGTATTCATGCTCACGCGCGCTGTTATGTCTGTTGTTATGTAGGAGCAACATCTGAATATGCATGGAGGAATTTTGCAAACACAAATACAGTGAAACCTTCCGTGGGCGGACACTCAACGGCAGTAAATTTTTGTCCGCCCAACAGAGGTGCCCGCATAAGGGAGTAGGTAGGTATTTTATAAATCTTTTAATGCTCACCATTTTTTCATTTAAATAAAATATACTTATATAACATTGATCAAACAAGATATGTGTATATTTATTACTTTCAAACTTTATACAAAATAAGACAGTTAGACGTTCTTTGTAAAGTTTGCCTCCACGGCATACCGCGTTTTTTTAGAGCCACGGTTTTGTTTGGAAAAGCTCTGAAGAAAAGGCCCGTCTCGTCGGCTATATCCAATCAGCATTGATGGTTGTTTTTCCCAAAATTGCTTCACATCTAGAATATCCACAGCAGCACTTTCACGCAAATGTATCGAAAAGTTATGGTATGTGTAATACACCATTTTTGTAGCCAGCCGTTAGAAGCCACAAAATCATTGACACGGAGTTTTAAAGCGATTTCTTTAGTATTTTTTTTTGTATTATTGGCCCAGATATGGGAATATTTTGGCTTCGCGCCTTGTAAAACCACTCGAAACACATTTCGTCAATTTTTTTTCCATCTACTTTCATGAAGGACCTTTTACTTTCAACATTGCTTCCAGACATTCATTTCCCTCGGATATCTTCTTTATTTCTTACAATGAGCGCGGCCTGAGTTTTCCCAATTTTTTTAAACCTGATAGCAGAGATTGGATTAATTTTCTCTAAACTTTACATACATAACTAAGTCCATTTTTATTCGCTAGAAAATGATTAAACACACGGAAAATAAATTTAAACCAATGATATTTGGATATATATGTATGTGTCCTCTAGTTAAGATTTACATAATTTTCGAAAAGTGGGCGGTGCCACGCCCAACTTTGTTGGGTTTTGTTTGTTCTTCATAAATGTCCAAAGTTTATAGTCGATATCTATGAAACGTTCACGATACGTTAAGAAGTTCGCTGGGTACGGCATAGGCTACATATAGTTTTGGAAAAGTGGGCTGTGCCATGCCCCCAGGCTACATAAGATTTTAATTCGTCACAACTCTGACCGTATTTCGTCAAAATTAATGATATTTGGATATATGTGTCCTTTTTTTTGGTTTGTGCTTCAATAATGTACAAAGTTTATAGTCGATATCTATGAAACTTTCTCGACAGGTTCAGAAAAGCCCCCAGGGTATTTTAAGTAGCAATTCGGCATAGCTAGGAATTTATTTGGTGCAAGTTAATGGTCTTTTTTTTATATATATCTGTTCTATACATCAAAAAAACCCTGGCAACAGAAAGCGGTACTAGAAGTAAATAAAACTTAATTAGATATATCTTCGAAACTATGGACATATCAGTACCCGTAGAGGAAATGGGAGAAGAAGGCAAGTAGGAATCGAAATTTGATATATAAGTGGTGATAGAGAAAAATAAAGAGGATAAAGAAGAGTAACGGTATATGAGGTTAGTGGAAAAGCAAAAGCAGAAAGAAAAAAGAAGATACACAGATAAATGTAGAGTAAGAGGCAAGTGGGGAGGGAAAAATTTACAATTTATTAAATGTAGGCAAGTCAAATTTTAGGCAGAACAACGTCTACCGGGTCCGCCAGTTGTTATATAAACCTATATCTTGTCCGCCTATGAGGAGTTCGCGTCCGCCTAAGAGAGGTTTTTGTTTGATTTGTCATGAAATGAAATCTCTTTGTCCGTTGACAAGAGGCTCGCGTCCGCTTAATAGAGGTTTTTGGTTCTGTCCAAGAGAGAACTCGCCTAAGGAGGGAAATTTGTTCCAAAAATTGTATTTTAAACTTGGTGCATAAGAAAATGTCCGCCCAAAGGAGGTGTCCGTTAGGAGAGGTTTCTCTGTAGTTCGAAATGAGCCAGTTGACACCGTACGTTATGATCTGTATCATAGCTTACATGATGTTTTTATCTGGTGGACAGCGACACAGCCTGTGTGTATGATTCTAAAAGCTCAACAATGCATACTGGTATGAAAAGTTTAACTGTGTAAAACCGGGAGAGCAGTAGCGCATCTCTGTACGCTGTAAGAGAATGGGCGAATAGTCTTAATTATCTTAATTCAATGGTATTCATATTATATGGTTTTCTCTTTGTCGGCATTATTGAAATTTGTGATATAAAATAAGAGGGGAGTGGTGTCCAATTTCACCCATTTTCTAGGTGCAGGTAAAGCTATACATAAAATAGCTCTTAAATAGAGTCATTCGCACGGTAGGAAGTTTAGTGCCTGAAGGTGCTAATAGCCGAGCGTAAAGAATTCATGTGTCCACAGTCCTGTTACTGCGGTTACAAAATCCTTAGATCTCACACCTCCAGCTGTAGCCTGTGTTAACGCTTCCTATATTCATAGCTCGTAATGGAAATAAGGAACGCCAAAAGATTATCAAATTTTGTGTATATCAGTGAATGTGCATGAAACGTTTACTCATTTACGTGAATATGCGAGAAAGTTAAATCCCTTGTGCAAAGTCTCATCCGAATATGCGTTAATGAAAGCATAATTTAGTTTCGACAATACAACCGTTTACTACAATCTTCCCTTAGCAGTTTCATTCAAAAGACTTGATAAATCCTAAATATACTATACAAAAAATAAAAAATGTTACCAAAAAGTTTCGCTTTAATTACTTTGTTAAGACAGCCATGGATATTGGATACATCTAGAAGAGGAAATGGCACTGAAGATGTTCTATTAAGGCTGCTTTGTTTCACCTATTTTCTAATGTCCGACCTAAAGTAATCTTCTTCATATTCAATAGCAAACTAAAAATTATTTAAAAAAAAAAAAGATTTCAAAATGCTTGAGATAGGCTGCAAAGCACGACTCACCTCTTTCTTTCTCCATGCAAAGAGCTTGCTACGAAACTTTGCCTTCTTTATGTCATCCTTGTCTAAACACTGAAGGTTTTCAAAGTTTACCTATCCATCTACATTTATATATATATACATATATGTTAAAATTAGAATTTTTTAATATTAAATAGACAAACTTGTTTTGAAGGTATACCAAAACTTTTGATAATTCATGATCTTTCAGCCATTCGACCAGCTTTTTTCTATCTTCGTCATCATTGGTTTCATCGTTGGACACAGTAATTAGCGCACTTTCATTGAAATTTACATTTTCTAGTTCAAATTTCTCAACAATTGCACCTTGTTCTTGCATTATTGTCACAGTTTTTGGTGCATAAAACATCTTCTTTTAAATTTAATTTTATAGACATTTTTTAAAAGCACGATGTGAAAATTTGCAACACAGAACGAATCAGGTTATTGATTTAAAATTTTGCCATTTTGATTTAAAAATGTTTCTTATTGATTCAATGCATTGCAATTTTAACATCCTTGATCAATATTGTTTCAATATTAATTCAATGTTGTGCAATATTGATTTAAAAATGTTTCAACTTAGCTTTAGAATCAATATCAAAAAATTCTTAAAATAATATGGTTCAACGTTAAACCAAAATTATTTCAATCTAATTATCAAATAAATCAAATCAAAAAAATTGTTAAATTAATATATTTCATTTTTTTTTACTACCTTTATACTAAGCTCCTTTCTTGTTTGTCTGCTCATTTCCACACGAATTTTTGGAATCTTCCAAAGTCTTTTTAGTTAACTTCTCGTTGAGCTAGACACTTGAAACTTTAAACATATTCCTACCTCCTTGGCAATGCAACTTGAACGAAAAAATATCATCGAGATGGCGCACGGATATAACGAAAATTTATTTAAAATTTGGTATCTTGCGATAAATTTTTAAGTAACTTCCCATTAAACTAAATCATTGAAATTTAACACATACTCGTAGATCAACAATGAAATGCCATGCAATACCCTGTACACAAAATTCGGTTAAATGGCGCCCTGAGCTAGACAAATAAAATCGCTAAAATATGTGTGGAAACTTGCGAATTATCCTTGAGAACTTTCCGGTGAGGTAGCGTTGAAACTTCTCAAATAGTTCAGAACCCGATGGCAATGCAATATTTGGTCCAAAAAATTCGCTAGGTGGCACATGGATCGAGCTATTTGGAAAATTCGTTTGAAATTGGGAATTCAGCGATCAATTTTACACTAAGTAAGGAGTTTAGCGATCGATTTTTGAGCTACTTCCTGGTAAGCTAGAGACTTGAAACTTACACATGTTTTAGAACCTGGTGGCAATGCAATTCTTGGTCTAAAAAAATTCGCTAGGTGGAGCATGCATTGAGCTAATTTGAAAATTCGTTTGAAATTGGGAATTCAGCGATCAATTTTACACTAAGTAAGGAGTTTAGCGATCGATTTTTGAGCTACTTCCTGGTAAGCTAGAGACTTGAAACTTACACATGTTTTAGAACCTGGTGGCAATGCAATTCTTGGTCTAAAAAAATTCGCTAGGTGGAGCATGCATTGAGCTAATTTGAAAATTCGTTTGAAATTGGAAATCTTGTTAGCAATTTTCAACTGATTTCCTGATGACCTAGGCACTTCAAGCTTAGCACAATGACAGTATGGTATGCTGAAAATAAAATTCCGCTAGGTGGAGCCCTGGTCGCTATAGGTGAATAACGGGGGAATCTTGCCTTCGATTTTTGAGTAACTTCCAGATGAGCTAAATACTTTAAACTTGACATATGTGCACCCATATCATAGATAAAATCCACTAATAACTGTCATTAGAGTAGCATTGGGCCAATTGTTCTGCCTTGTTAATCGTCCGTACTATTTTGCGAAGTATGCTGTAAAATATATACATATGCACCTAAAACTAAAATAATCTCAATTGCAATTGCCTTTTTGTAGGCGCCACTAAAAATACTAATCCATTATCAGCCTGTGAATCCCGCTATCAGTACTCAGCCACCTGAATTGGCTAAAGAGGATCGTGTACTTCCGAGGGAGACTAGAGTCATGCTAGCACAACTTCGCTCTGGATATTGTAATAGGTTAAATTCTTACTTATTCAGACTGAACCCAACATACCAAACACATGCCCTGCATGTGGTATGTTCCCTCATGGTACCAAACATCTCTTCTCCTGTTCAGTAGCACCTACTCTTCTAACACCTACATCACTCTGTTCCAACCCTTAATTCTTTCAATCAAATGGTAAAACATTTTACTTTTACCGGCTATAGAAAAGATTTTAGAAGAGGTCGTTGTTGACTTACGAACTTTATAAATAAATATCAGCTAATAGAAAACAACCAGTACGGTTTTCGGAGGGGAAAAAACATCAACCAGCTGTTAGGGCGCGTTGCTAGTACTATAAATGAAAACTTGGGGAAAAATTACCACTGTTTGGTGCTATTCATCGACTTTAGCAAAGCTTTTGACACTTTGTCGGACTCAAAGCTCCTTGAAGCGTTAGACAATATGGGTATCCGGGGAGATTGCCTCAGATGGTTTGCTAGCTACCTTGAAATTAGAAAGTGTCTAGTTAAGGTGGAAAATGAACATAGCGAAGAAGCAACTATTTCATGCGGTGTACCACAGGGCTCGAAACTAGGCCCTCTCCTGTACATAATATACGCTAACAGTATGACCAGAGCTCTCAAGAACTGTGAGGTTTTTGCATACGCTGACGACACCACAATAATAGTTCCTCGTAGAAGTATCGAGGCAGCTACTGCGATAATGCAAAGGAAACTAGATAAAGTAACCAGATGGTCCCATGACAACGGCCTCTATTTAAATGCCGCAAAACCCAAAGTATTGCATATCAGACCACCGCACATTAGCCCCTCGAGTATAGATTTGAAATTGCATAGAAATGTTCAACCATGCGCTTGCGCTACCATCTTGGAGCGAGTACAGTCTTACAAGTACCTTGGAGTCTTACTAGACGACCATTTTAAATGGGATATTCATATCTCACATCTACAAAAGAAGATTAGATCAACATCTTACTTCTTAAAACACCTTAGTTTCTGCAGTAACTATACAGTCCTTAAGCAAACATACATAGCCTTAACGGAATCATACCTAAGACACGGGGTCACAGCGTGGGGTACATCCATTGGATTAAATAAGCTACAACAAAGTCAAGATCACATCTTAAAAATTTTGGCTAAAAGTAAAAATCTGAATTCGTCTAACACCTCACTTAACAAGCAACTAGGGCTACTTGATGTTAAATCAATATCCAATCGACTGTTTTGAATGAATTTTTTGATGATAATAGTCTGAAGGTAAAAATCGACCATAATTACGGTACCCGGAGATGTCTCAACAATAGACTCAAAGTTCCTTAATTTCGGAATCATTATTCAAAAAGTACCCTCTCGGTACAGCTTCCTTCACTTCTGAATGAACTACCTGTGAGTCTGGCAAATCTACCTAAAATACCAAGCAGAAAATCCACCCTGAGTAATCATCTCAAAAGTTTGCTGTAATCAACTGTAAAAAATATCTTAGATACCTCACACCTTCAACTTTGCAATCACCTTAATGCCAACTTCAATTTCGCACTAAGCTCCTTCATATTGGCATCTATTTTATAAGTTTATATATTACATATTTATAAGTTGATATATTTATATTTTATTTGTACGTATGCACCTGCAGACAAGCACTATAGCTTCGCAGGTAGGTTTAATCCATAGTTAAAATATGTACTGATATAAATCAATAAATCAATCAATCAATCAACAATCAACATAAGATGCTTCTAGAAAGAAACAAATATTGGGGCCAATTTGGATCTGTGGAATATCGGCATTTGCTGTAAAGGAAGCAGCATGACTGGAATTATGCGGCATATCCAAAATGTCGACAAAATTTCAATCGAGGCTAGCCGAAATGAGTAAGTTGTCCAGAAAAGGTTTTACTGGGACTCTCGATTAAATATGTACTGTGGCGATTATTCTCAAGCATCTTCCATCCCTAACTCAATAACACTCCCACCACTAGTTAAACACAACCGAGATAACGATGGCTACGCTTATGCATGCAAGCGTGTAACTAGGAAGAGGAAGAGAGATGGCGCGAGTGTTTGCGAATACGATGCAAAGAGGAGATGCCAATAAATAACACCGACCCTTCTAGAACACGAAAAGCGAACAACCAAGAAAGTTCTCGGTGCGTAGGCAAGCACCCTGTTGGACTATATAAGGCGGTGACCAAGCAAGGCAGGTTGATCAGTTTATTTTCAAGTGTTGCTCAGTGAACTACTGCGAAGTTACCAAACTCTTAAATTTGTATTGCGTTTATTACTAGTAAATAAAACTAGCTATTAGTTACAATATCTGTGTGTGTGTTTATTTGACTTTATAGTGATCGAACCCAGGATTGTGAATTCGTCACAATTGGTGTCAGAAGCGGTATTGTTGAATAAATACCAGTGATTTCAAGGATAACAAGGGCATGGCGAAGCTGAATGAATTAAAGAATCAGCAACTCAAAAATGAGTTGGAACAACGCGGACTAAACACTACAGGCAATAAATCAGAGTTACAGTAACGATTGCGAGAGGCTATGGAAGCAGAAGGAATCAACGTTGATGATCATGTTTTTCATCTTGGTGAGGAGGCACCGACAAAAATGGAAGAAAAAAAGGAGTCTCCGAATCCAGTAGCAACCGTGGACACAAATATGATATTGTATTAACTCAGATGTCGACTAAAATGGAAGAACAGAAAACCTGTATAGTATCTCAGCTGGAAGAACAGAAGGCACACATGGCATCTCAGCTTGAAGAACAGGATACACGTATTAAATCTCGAATGGGATCTCAGCTCGAGGAACAGAAGACACATATGACATCTCAGATTTCAGCTCAACTAGATGAAACGAAGGCATACATGGGATCTCAAATGGAAGAACAGAAGGCATATATCTCATCGCAGTTGGAAGAACAGGAAGCAAAGGTGTCATCGAAACTAGAAGTGCAAGATGCAAAAATTGCACAATTGCAGGATAAAATCGATGCTGAGGTAGATGCATTGAGAGGTCGTATCCAGGAATTGCAAAAAATCGTCCATCTGCTTTAGCGAATACGTCCAAGGTAAAATCATCTTCCTTTGATGGTTCTGTTCCATTCCAGGTATTTAAGCTGCAATTTGAGAAGACGGCTGCGGTGAATAATTGGTGCACTGAAGATAAAGTTGCAGCACTATTCGTGGCATTGAAGGGACCTGCAGCAGAAATCTTACAGACTATTCCCGAGTCCGAAAGGAACAGTTACGATGCATTGATGGATGCGGTTGAGAGACGCTTGGTAGCGAACATCGAAAGCAGATATACCAAATAGAGCTACAGAATCGATCCCAGAAACCTAATGAGACTTTGCAGGAATTTGCATCGGACATCGAGAGGTTGGCCCATCTAGCAAATGCGGACGCACCCGTGGAGTACACTGAGAGGGTAAAAATCCAAAGTTTTATAAATGGAATACGCGATGTAGAGACGAAGCGGGCCACATATGCAAACCCCAAACGGACATTCTCTGAAACGGTATCTTATGCTCTGACGCAGGAAACAGCCTCGCTTTTGAGTAAACCTGCATACAAGACTCATCGTGTAGAAGTGGAAACTCCGGCTTGGGTAGACAAACTTTTGGAAGCGTTGAATGGAGTACAGAAAAAAAGTGATGGTGCCATTAAATGCTTTAAGTGCGGAAAACCAGGTCACATAGCACGTTATTGCGGCATTGGCTTCAGTAACCCCAGCAATTCAGGTGGACGAAAACGCAAAGCTGGAGGAGATGAGCAAATTTCCCAACCAAATCAGTCGTTAAACTAAATCGAGCCAGCCGAAAGGGGCTTGAACTGGCTCCCGCAACTGAATGCCCCGTAATCTCTGTCTCACAGATCGGAAGGAAAGCTAGTAATGTTACTGTTGTTGCATATGTGGATGGAAAAGAGCACTTACTAACTGTGGATACAGGCGCATCGCATTCCATAATTCGATCTGATTTAGTCAACAAGGAGGTGAGACCATTGCATGGAGCAAAGTTACGTACGGCCACTGGTGAGGACCCCCATGTCCTAGGAGAAGTAACATGTGAAATCGTAATTGTGAACGTGGCCGTTCTACACAGTTTTATAGTAGCAGATATTGTTGACGAAATCATAGTTGGTGTGGACTTCTTAAGCGAGCAAGGCATCAAGATCGACATGCAAAACAGGATTATGAATTACCAGAACATGGATGTGCCATTAAATTATGGTTATGAAAACAAATACGTTAGTAAGCGAGTGCTTGTGGAGGAGAGCCAACAAATTCCACCGAAGTCGTAAGCAATCATATGGGCAAAGATTGATGGAGATTATGGGACAAACAAATTGTGGGTTGTCGAGGCAGCAAACAAATCAAGGACGAACATATTAGTAGGAAAAACCCTGGCGATGACAAAACAAGATGGACGTGTGCCGGTAAGAGTACTAAATGAGTTCAAATCGCCGATTAAACTTTCCAAAGAAGTAATATTGGGACAATGCCAAGAGGTCGAGGTAGTTATCAACAGCTGAACAGCTTCAGGAAAATGATTCTGCCATCAAGATTAATCGTTCAGATGATATCACGTCGTGGACGGCAGGCCTCGAAAAAGACCATCAGAAAAAGGCAAAGGAACTTCTATCACAGTACTCGAGCATATTTGACAAGGATGGTTCTAAACCAGGTCGGACCAAAGTTGTGAAGCATCCAATTGATACTGGTGATGCAAGGCCAATCCGCCAAGCTCCTCGTAGTATTCCATTGGCCAAACGCCAAGTAGTAAGAGAAATTAAACAGGAAATGAGTGACAGCGGCGTGATCGAACCATCAGCTAGTCCATGGAGCTCACCGGTAGTACTAGTGAAAAAGAAGGATGGAAAAATAAGGTTCTGTGTGGATTACCGGAAATTGAACGACGTAACGAAGAAGGACAGTTATCCATTGCCAAGAATCGACGATACTCTGGACTCGTTATCTGGCACGAAATGGTTTTCCACACTGGACTTGAAAAGCGGCTACTGGCAAGTGGAGGTAAAGGATGAAGATAAAGAGAAGACGGCCTTCAGCGTTGGAGAAGGGCTTTGGCAATTTACGGTAATGCCCTTCGGGCTATGCAATGCTCCAGCTACTTTTGAGAGACTCATGGATCAGATACTAAAAGTATTGCACTGGCAAACATGTTTGGTGTACCTCGACGACATCATCGTGCTGGGAAAAAGCTTTGAGGAACACCTAAAGAACTTGGGGGAACAAAATTATCACAAACTTCCGATACCGTGGAAATACCCATATAGATATGTACATGTAAGTATTTACTATATCGATATATATACATATCTTTGTATAAATTAATATCTAATTAAACAATTGTCAATTATAATGAATCAATGAATTAGCCCCAAGAGCATAATAGTCGCATACACAATATCTAATTGAGCTCAAATTAGTTGCAATTTACATAGAAAATGCAATAATTGCAACAGAAAAGTTTTACTCATTTAAACTTTTCCACTTTACAACGATTATCTGTTAGATTTTAAATTCATTTAGGTATATAAGTTTAAAAAAAAATTTCAACCAACCGGCACTACAACTAAAACTAACATAATTACATCACAAGAGGCCCTGCAAAAAAAGGGATAAGTCTAGGATGAATCCGGGATGAGTCTCAAAGGAGCATGCGACCAATGCCAGTTTTGATCTCTTTGTATGGGTTTAAGTGATCTCTTTTATTTGAGCATGCCCTGTGAAGAGACTAATTGGTCCCTTTCATGACCAGAAAGGTAGTGTCGGACAGATTTTCCATGTTCCCCTTTACTTTCAACACCTAAATGTAGGCTACAGAAATTAAAATCGACTAATCCAAACTATGCGAACTGTGGGAACTTAAGCATTTTTGTCAGCTTTATCCTTATGCCTGATCAAGAATATTATTATGTGCTGGTGATTTCTCGAATGGAATACAGCAACGAATATATTTGGCGCAGTCGACATTCGAAAGAATGGTAAGAAGTTGGCAGAGAAGTTCGAAGCAGTTTTCTGCCTTAAGCTTGATTTGATCTCCAAGTTCTAGATGTCTCATCTTTTTCTTGTCTTCCAAGCGTTATTTGCCCATCAAATATGCTGTAAATGGAATACATTCAGTGCTACTTCTGTTCTGGAATTCAGTATTTACTCGGAAGAAAAGTGAGAATGGCTGACCTAGTTTTCTTTTTCGTCGAACGGCATTAGAATAAGCATCATTTGAATTCTGGAATGCAGCAAAATCTCCCACAACTGTCGGGCGGATCTCTAAGTGCGACAGGGAACCAGGCATGGAATCCGTAGGGAATTTAGCATTTCGTTGCCAAGTTCAGATGGAGGCTCGTCGGCCTATGTATTTCATCGCGGGACTTGACCAAGATCGAAGTATGTCTTATTCGTAATTACATTGTTGTAACCGAACAATTCTGAAAGTAATTAAAGGCACATAGTTATTCCATGTGGTAGTAGTTACCTCTTAAACACAATCGAATAAGAATACTTTATTAGCCGGAGCCAGTTTTCAATCAGCATAGTATGGTCCTGCTATCCAATCTGTAAAATGTTGAAATATGGTGATGCCTCTGTTAGATATATGAAACTTAGTGAAAGATGACAGATATTAGCTACCAGCTTCCTTTGCATTGTGAAGCTCGAAAAAACGTCTTAATTTGTTAACTGAATTGTTTCAATGAATTTCTCTTAAAATTTGATCTATAAAAAGTATTAAGCTACCGTTCTAAGAAATGTTATGCGCCATATCATATCCTCAATTATCTCCATAGAGCACGCTGAGCTAGCTTCATTTACTCGAGTGCCGCTATGTATTCTATTGATATCAATTACCTGCAGGGCCGTCTTAAACTATACTGTGCCCCTTGGGCAGTTATGAGTTTGGGGCCGTTTTTTGAATGTAAAGAAGGCCTTCTAAGCAATATAAAAAAATTTAACTAAGCAGTCGCTTTGAGAAAAATTTAATATAAAATATTATACAAAACAAAAGTGTGTGCTCCGCGGCTGCGCAAAATAGGTACAGTGCAGAAGAAATGGCAGACAAGTAGTGCCTGGTGCTGCTTTTCAAATGGACCTGAGGTTGTGTACATACTTAAAACAATAAAATGGCCAGTGAGCAAAGAACGTATAACAATAAGAAGGCCCAACAGGGAATGTAAGTGGCGGCTGTCAAATCGATGGTAGGGAACTCTTCCTGTAAAATGCTTTTTTTTACCTTCCTGTAAAATGCTTTAATTCATTGTGTTTAAATTCAATATTTACACAAAAAATTTTTAGGGTTACAAAAAAATTTAAATGTGAACACCATATAAAATAAATAAAATTATAGATGTTCTGAAATAAAAGTAAATGTGCAAAACATAACTAAAATCTATATATATATATATATATAAATGAATCGTGGTTTGTTCGTGATACTAAAACTTGAAAACGACTGAACCAAATTTAATACTTCTTCTTGGGGGTTTGTTTGCAAAAAGAAAAAGACAGAAATATTAAGGGCGTGGCACCTTCCATATAAAATTCATTTTTCAGGCGTGATATCTCCAAAAGAGGTAATAGTAGGGATCTGGACATTTCTATGGAGGTATTCGATATCAATATCATACTCACGAAAAAATATGGGAGTTATTGAAAAAGGGGGCGTGGCACCTACCATACCAACCTAATTTCTCAAGCTGAATACCTCCAAAAGGATTAAGGACCTGAAAATTGTTATGGAGCTAAACGATATCAATACCATAGTCACGGGAAACAAACTGGAGTTATCAGAAAAGGGGACATGGCTTGGTAGAGGATTTACAAAATCAACGAAAAAATTTTAACGGAAATTTGGAGTTATCGAAATTGTGAACAATCGTTAATTTTCGTTTAAAACAAAATTTTCATAAAAATTCAAAAAGTGAAAAATTATTATTCTTGGGCTCGTTTCATGAATACTTGAAAATGTACAGGCCGTAAATCAACAAAAATTGTTGGTAAAAAAAAGTAATAACAGAAAAGGATGTAATCGAGAATTTTGAAAATGAAATCAATAAAAAAATTCTATTTTGAGCAGAACGAAGTTTGAATTCATAATCAGACTTCATCAATCACACATAATCAATTATGAAATGACATTAATGCTATTAGCATGCCGCTGGTTTTTGGGTTACGACTACGATAATGCTTTTTTTGGGGACTTCTTGTGAGTAAAATTTCCTATTATATCTTGCTTTCTACGCAATGAATTGACAAATTACTTAGTATTTAAAGAAAAATTGTTTTTCGGAATCCGTTCTTTATTATCTTGAGAATAAGAATATTCCTGAAGCAACTTCAATATTCAGAAAAGTTTCTTCGGATTTATCTCACTTTATTAGGTTATGTAAGGTTGATCTATTTAAATCCGCTGATTACTTTCTAATTTTTTTTAAATATTGACTTACATAAAAACATTCTGATTTGAACTCATATGCATTAATATCTTCATGATAAAATTCTGTAAATTTCTGCAAACTCATGTCCGAAAAATGATTCCCGTTTGCCCAACATCACATCTTCCGGTCGGATAGCTAGATTATTAGCCGAATAAAACTGGTATAGTTCGACACAAAAGAATATCACCTAATTACAAGCAGTTCGATTCAAAAATAGCATAAATCAACCCAATTGGTACAACAAAGTTGCACCAAATTTGAAACTCCACCTTTTCTGTCAAATGTAAAAGTGTCGTTAGCTTATTAACAGTTGTCGGTGCTGCGACAAAACCATTGACAAATAACGGTTTACGCCTTAATAAAAAGTACATAAGTTTTATTATTTCATTTTCAGCTATACCTTTTTCTGTGAAAAAAAGTGTAATGTGCATGACAAAAATGTTTTTAGAACAAAAGTGGGAGAAATTGTCGGTTTTTGGGCCCCTTTTGATAAAGACGGTACTGATTGCTTGTTCTTAAGAATTTTATCTGTTTCAATTTTCACTACTTCAGTCTGTTCTTACCGAAAAACGGTTATTCAAATAAAATGGGAAACTGAAATTTTCATTGGCCGAAACGTTTGCTAAGCCAAAAAAAACTAAAAAAAAACAAGCAACTAACATATGAACAAAGTGCTTGCAGTGGCTTGTGTGTCCGACTGTTATTTGGGAAAGTTTGTATGCCCATTCACTTAATAAAGACATTTTCAAAGCAAACAATTTTTTTGTTATTACCTTTTTTTAGGCTGATGCAGTTAAATGCATTCACTAAAACCGCAGAAGTCGTGGTATGCCTGCAAAGGTATAAATGTGTTTCAAAACAAAAGAAAACAAGTAAGGACGTCTAAGTTCGGGCAAAACCGAAAATCATATATATGGTTGTGGTCTTTTATGGCATACCACTTTACACAGATCTATCTCAATATTTTGCAGGTCCCGTTAGGCACATAGCTGCATATTTTCGATAAAAATACTTCTGTTAACATAAAAAGCTAGTTTAATATTTTATAAACAACTTTTTGTTGGTCGTGTTTTGTATTAATTTATCCAGGCAGATATATTGCCTTTTAAAATATTTTTTTTTTTTGTAAAAGAGGACAGCCGATTTCGACATTTTCCAGCGGCATGTTCCTTGTATCGGGGATAATCTCTGTAGCGAATTTTGTTGTTTGTCAAATTAACTCAATCAAAAAAATAATTGGTTGTCTTCATTTCAATGTACGCAGCAAATTTGGTTCTGATAGCTGAACAATCACTTTTTTGTATTTTCCAAAATATTCGATATATTAAAAGTGGGCACGGCTATCATTTGATTTGTCCAATTTTATGTACCCAATAACCTTGGATAAGGAATTTTAAAAAGATATCTCAAAATTTGCTCAAGTTATCGTGTTTGCAGACGGACGGGCGGGCATAGGTTAATACAATTATCTTTTCCCCCTGACAAAGTTGATATATATGTATATGTATATGTATGTTTACGTCCCTACGTCCTACCGTTATGCAAATAAAGTTAACATAAATTGTGTGCATATTTTTTGCAACTAAATATTTAGTCTAAAATTTCAAAATTGTTTTTAAATCAAACCAAAAGTTAGCCAAACATTTTCTTTCATTTGTTTATTTCTGGAAGGTTTTTCAAGTCGTATTTTTCGTAAAATAATTTTGTATGTGGCGTAGCTCATGTGTTGCAACACTTGATTGTAATGCGGAGCTCGTTGGTTCGAATCCTGCCAACAACGGACAAGTGTTTTTTTATATTTTTTTTTATTGCAACCCTTTTTATCGCATTCTTTTTCTCGAAAAATTTTAAATCAAATTTGGTTTGTTCATATATGTAGGGATGCGAGAAGCAACAAAAGCGAGCGATGCATCGATGTTCGAAGTAACATCGATTCTTTAACAACATCAAAAGAAAATCATCGATACATCGATATGTTTCGGGTGGATGTAGTGATATTTATTATAGAATACCTGTGTGACACTCCTTCACATACCATGAAATTAGAATGGAAATGCGACCAGTAATGTAGAGTCACTTTACCAACCTGCAGTAGATTTATTATATATATGGGAAGTTCTACGCCAACCGGCCCAAAGCCTGATCAAAATTATAATCAACAGAAATTAACTTATAATGTCAAAGTACTCGCACTCGTAATACTAAACATAAATCTGAACAGTTATCGAAATCGCTACTTTTCATTTGATGCAGTATGAACGTACGAGTATTTTGGCATATGATTTCTGTTAGCTAGAATTGTGGGCAGAGATTTTTTGGGCAGGTTGGCGTGAAACGTCCCAAATGTATACATTACCACTAACTAAAACAAGGATGATAGGAGACTATTTTCGAAAAAAAATTCGAATAAATGCTATTCGAATAAGCGAAAAAAAATACTTATTTCAAAAAATTCGAATAGTATTTATTCGAATAACTTATCTGTATTTTGTATTAAAGTTGTATTAAAATGCGGGAGATGTCGGAAGCGAAATTCACTGTCTTCATCGCTTCCCTGTAAAAAACGTTGGAGCATCAGAGTACTCCAACACTTATCCTCATTCATATAAAAAAGGTGGTCCAATTTACATAGCGATGTCCGGTGATTGGATCACCTAATCCTATTCGGAGTACCATTTACTTTGCTTCTGAATAGTCTATAGAGCACCTACGTTGGAGTACTTTGAAAATGCTGCCAAAAGATTACTCTATAGAGTACTCTAGACAAAAGCGAGAATGGGAGTATGTGTTCTTCTGAGGACCACCTACTCCCGCTCTCGCTTTGCTGTTGAATACTCTATAGAGTAATCCCATGGGAGTATTTTGAGAGTACTCTTACGTAGGTGGTCTATAGAGTATTCAAAAGCAAAGAAACGGAGTACTCCGAGATGGATTAGGTGATCCAATCGCCGGACATTGCCATGTAAATTGGACCACCTTTTTTATATGAATGAGGATATGTGTTGGAGTACTCTGATACTCCTATAGGAGTATTCTATGGAGTATGAAACGGAGTATTTCCGTTTTTTGCAGGGTTGTACCTATGAGCATGCATTCACGTTTTGTATGTATGCATGTATGTATGTTTGCGTGTACAAATGTGTGCATAAGCTGAACTGATATTTGTTTAACTATTCGAATACCTATTATTCGAATAGCTGTCATTTATTCGAATAAAAGTATAAATTATTCGAATAAACATTATTCGAATTTTTTATAGCCTTCGAATAAATGGATTTTTTATTCGAATAATCCCAAGCCTAGTATGTATGGAATTTAGATGCTGAGCCGACCATATTTATGTCCCTTTGTTACAACTTCACAAAATAAAGAGGGAGAAAAATTCAAAGAATTTTGGGGGCGAAGATGGTGAAACACCGTCAAGATTTATATCGATATATCGGTGATTTTTTGGTACTGAGTAATTTTCAAACATCGATGTTTTACATCGAATTTTCGTCTGATACTATCGATGTATCGTTTGCATCCCTACATATATGCAGTCCAAAAAGTTGACAATTTTTGCTAAAATTTTTAACCGTGTACTAGATACAATATTGCAAACAAATTTTCATGAATATTTATTGTGCTTTAGTTTTTTTGAAAAACTCAAGCATAAATTCCATTTTATTTTATTTCGCTGAGTTCGCTTTTGTTTGCTTAAATAAAAACGATGATTTTGATGGCGCTTTAATTAAATATCATGTTTCCAGCTAATTAAGCAAAAAATTAAATAAAATAACGATTCGTATAATTGGATAAAAGAATTGTAGGATTTTTATGTCGGGATTAATGAGTAGTTAATTTGCTGGTACTCACGGTTGCTGGGATTTGCCGTTTCAATATACGTGCCGCTATTAGCTAACGAAATGAATCGCCCCCAGTATTTTTTCTGTTGGCAGAAAGATGAATCTTCTTCTTTGGCTGGATTAATATATAAACCTTTGGACGGACGTATAAACTTTGGGTTTGTTCTGGCCTGGTGAACACCAGCTGAATAATTTTACAGTATGTTTTTTTATCAAGTATAATAGTACACAATATATATATATATATCGATATATAATTTATGTAACTTTAAACAAAGAAAAGTATGGCCCTAGGCGTAGTAAGCGCCTAGTGCATCGTGCAACTCTTGGAGGGCCCGAACTGCTTCCTATATAAGAATCCGTCCTACCTTATTAAGACGGTTGCGGTGCATCGGATGGTGCGGTCGCCGACGCTGGTTGGCCGCGGTGGTTGACGTGCCCTTGGAGCCCAACCATTAGCTCTGGGAGGCTGCGGTTGAGTACGGCGACTATAAGCTGCGGCTCGACGGCGCGGCTCCTGGCGGAATGGTGGCGGAGGTATTTCCACTACAGTTGGTGCGACAAGGGTTGGCGAACTCCTGTGTCCCGATGAAGAAATGTGTGGTGGTGCTGCCCGCAGACCCGGCAGCTTTCTGTGGAGGTGCACTGGTTGATTCGATGGGACAGCGCTAAGCAGTTGGTGCAATACTGATGTGCCCTAGCGACTAAGAAACGTTGTTGAGGCTGCATGGCCGTGAACACTGGGCACATCAGCAGCGCGTGGTGAAGAACAATTGGCATTTCCGGTAATCCGGGATGGGTTCGCTACGGCGGGCTGCGGGTAGGGTCACTTGCGATGCTAATGAGCGGCATGGTGTTGGAACCGGAGGGCGTTGGCGACCCATCTGTTGAAAAGAGATAGTAATATATTTGCATATTAGTTATACGCCTGGGATTAAGCATAGTTTTAGGAAGTGCCTAAGAGTTCACGATCGCCAATTTTCGGGTAAGTTTGGGCGTTTTTCCATCGGTAACGCTTTTGAAGGTCAGTGAGGTAATCAGTTTTCCAGCGTTTGCTGAACTAATGGTGCAGAGCTTTCAGTCGTTCCCACCTGTTTATCATGGAAAGAGTTTCGTGATTCGGTTCGGGAAACGAGAGCATTGGTGCTCCTTGAAGAAAATGACCCAGTGTTAGAGCGGTGAGGTCATTCGGGTCCTGAGACAGCTGGGTGATGGGACGAGAGTTAATTACGGTTTCTATTCGACTTAATAAAGTCCAGAACTCCTCAAAGGTAAAGCTGTGAGTTCCCGCGACCTTTTTAAAGGGGGTTTAAAAGCTTTTGACAGCGGATTCCCATCATCCGCTCATGTGAGGTGCGCCGGGGGTATAAACTTCCAATTGATTCCTTGGGGGCATACTTCTGTACAATATCCGACGATACTTCTTTCAGGAACGATACGAACTCCAGTTCGGTTGCACCCTTGGCGCCGATGAATGTTTTGCCGTTGTCGCTCATCATCTGGTTCGGGCATCCTCGGCGTCTTACGAATCGGGCGAAAGCAGCAAGAAAAGCCTTGCTGGTGAGGTTTGAACATAATTCCAGATGGACCACTTTAGTGGTAAAACAGACAAAGACGGCCACATAGCCCTTTACGAGGGTTTGAGATCGGACCATGGATGCTTTCAATTGAAATGGGCCAGCGAAATCTACGCATCGTTCGGGGGGCCAAGTGTGCCATTATTTGTGATCGCGTTTGTTGTTTGTGAGTGGTGCAGACTTTGCACTGGAATATGCACTTTTTGATAAGTGGTTTGAGACGGGAAATGTAAAACTCTTGCCTTAAGATTTGTTGCATGAGACGAGCTTCCGCATGTAAGAGCGTTTTATGAAGGAATCGTATGTATAGAGTACAGAGCCGAGACTTTTCGGGTAGGATAATGGGATGACGCTCATTGTAAGTTAGAGTTGCATGGACTAGTCGGCCATTCACTCGGAGGAATCCGCTCTTGTCTGGGAAGGGATTAAGTACGAGTAGGGAGCTCCGTTTTTCAATCGGTTTCGAGTCTTCGGAATATAATCCGTTAGAAATCTCGCTGATCGGGGTGTAAGAGAATTCGGCGGTACATTTTCTCTACATCGCCATTAAACGCATATTTATATGTCCGCCATTTTAGCAACATGAGTCGGAGATCGGGTTGGAGGGTTGGTCCGGTACATAAAACATCATTAAGGGAGCGACCGGAACCTGATTTTTTGGAAGCATTGAATACAACTCTGACTTCTCTTGTCTTTTTGTCGGGGCTTACGACCGCATGATGAGGGAGATAGAATGAGCAGTATTTACCCAGGGATTACACCTCATTGGGACTACATTCTTCCATGTTGCCGAGGGACAGGTATTCTTCGAGTACCTGGTTATACTGCCGTTTGAGGACGCCCTTTTTGAAAGGGTGCGTTCCATGCCATGGAACTGTCGTAGGGCTGCAGTACGGCCTAGGTCGATATCGTTCGGGAATGATGATATAAATGGGAGGCGAACCATATATCGATCGTCATCCATTCGAGTGGTTGTGCTTTGATAGAACTCTTCGCACACTTGATTTTCCGGGTTTTCCACTTGAGTTCTGGGTATCTCTTCGATTTCCCACAACTGTTTCAGCTGTTCATTCAGCTGAACATTTGTAATTTCCCACACTTGGGAGGAATGTGCTCCAACCTTTTCGGAAGTTTGGCCACTTATGATCCATCCAAAGATTCCGTTTTAGGCTAGCAGGCTGGGAGAGAACTTTTCGATGCCATTTAGCATTATTTTAGGGATGAGATCACTACTCAATACCAGATCGATTGGGGATGGATTCTGGGAGTTCTGGTCTGCTAGTTTGAAATGGGACCATTTTCGCATTTGGCTGTCATTAACGCTGAGAGTTCGGAGCTGCCTAGTGAGCCGGGGTAGCTATTATCTGGAGACAGTAGTTTGCTGAGGATTGTAATTTTGTATATCCTCACTGTTTTCCGATTGAATCGCCTTTAGATTCATGAGAATTCCGATTTGATTGTCAACCAGGACTCGCTTATTTTCATAACGCGACTTGAGAGCTTACCATGCTAGGGCAAAACTGTCGTCGCTTAAAGGGAATTGTTTCACGATTCGACCTGCCTTTCCTTTAGTCTTATGTTTGAGGTTACACAGTTTCTGGGCACTGGAGAGTTTCAAGTGGTTGATAAAGACCGCAATGAACATGTCTCGGAAGGACGGCCATTGATCATACCCTCCATAAAATATTTATGTATCACATGGGGGGACTTTCAGGTTCATATGGGAGGACTCTTGGGGTGGTTGGCTCTGTATTTGAGACGCGGGATTCCTCAATTCTTTGAGTTGGAGTTGATCGCCTATTTGAGATTTTGTATCCTCATATGCAATTAGGCAGGCTCGGTATTTAACGAAAGCGGCGGACTTAAAGTCATTGGGAAGGTCCTTGTCATCTGTCTCTACTACCACTTCGTAGGTGCTCTGTACTCTTGACCAGAATACAATCTATATGTTTATTAATATGTGTGTGTTTATTACAGGGAAGGATTTATAAAATTTAGGAGAATTGGTTTTTAGTTTAAGCACTAAGAGTAAATAATATCTTTTTGTGAGGTGAAATCGGCGATCAAGCCCACTGTGTTTTGGCATTATATACAAATTTGTAGCGTTAGGGATTTTAGTGTTTAATATGACACTGTATGTGTGACAAATTTCGCAGTAAGGAATTTGGGTTCACCGAGATATTAAATTTGTCGGGAAAAATTGTTTTTGGCGGGAGCCAACAAATTGAATTTCGAGAATTGTAGTTATATTGGGGTTATATAATTTAATATATTATTGTAATGTATGGGCAGGGGCTGGTTTTCTCAATGGCGAAGAAGGCCCATTAGTTTATTTGATGGTACGTACTCACGGTTGCTGGGGTTTGTCGTTTCAATATACGTGCCGCAATAAGCTAACGAAATGAATCTTCACACGTCCCAAATCACTATCAATTTAATAATTAAACCTTAGGGTGAGTTCATACGTTGAGGCGAGTAAATGCAATAACATACAATATAATATAATACAATATAATATACCTGGGTGACCGAGCCTTGCTCGGTATTTTTCGAATTTGTCGCATAATCTTACTTACCAAGAGCATAAATTTCCAAAATAGATTTCCAAAATATCGAACACTAACCACAAAAAGGAAACGCAGATCATTAGTAGGATTCGGTTAAACCGTTCCCGAGATAGTGGTCGATATAAGAAGGAAGAAATAAAATGCAGTCAGGTGGCAACCCTAGGTGGCAATCTTACTTAAAAATCTTCTGGCTGGTATACGGCCTCAAATACCTTCCGTTTGATACCCATATTGCCATATATTGCTTAATATTTAAAAAAAAATCGGAAAGGTGGCAACCCTCTAAGCTTCCTTTAGTGGCAACATCCAAGTAGAAAATCTTAGAAGGAAGTGTACTATCCATCTACAAAATTTCATCGAAAGCGGTTTAGCCGTTGCCGAGATAGTGGTCGATATCTGAAGGAGTAAATAAAATGCGGGCAGGGGGCAACCCTAGGTGCCAACCCTACTCGAAAATACGGCCTAAAATACCTTTCATTTGATACCCATATTCCCATATATTGCTTAATATTTAAAAAAAATTGATATAGGTGGCAACCCTGTGAACCACCCCAAGTGGCAACACCAAAGTAAAAACTCTTAAAACAAAGGATACTAACCATATACCAAATTTCATCCAAATCGGTTAAGTCGTTCCTGAGATAGTAGTGGCGCAGATGGGGCAAGAGTTAAATGTTCACGTAGATGGAGTACCTCTACCTACTGTCAACCACCCAAAAATCTTGGGTGTGACATTTGACAACGGCCTCACCTTCGCTGGTCATGCCACCGCAATAGCTTCAAAGGTACAGAGCCGCAATAAGATCCTCAAGTCACTGGCCGACAGTACTTGGGGAAAAAGACAAAGAAACATTGCTTGCTACATATAAGGCTATTCGCCGGCCGGTTATTGACTATGCTGCGCCTATATGGTCGCCCAACCTTTCTGACACCAACTGGAGGAAATTGCAAGTCTGCCAAAACACCGCCATCAGAACTGCTACGGGATGCCTGCTTATGTCATCTGAGTCTCACCTCCATCAAGAGGCAAAATTGCTCAATGTTCAAGAGCACGCGGAACTCTTGAGTAGACAGTTTCTTCTGAACTGTCACAAATCTAGTCATCCAAACCGACATCTTTTGGATGTAGCACCGCCCCCCAGAGACATAAGGAGACATCTCCGTAAGCATTACGATGAGATCCGGCATCATATCTCTTTGCCGTTTGATCTGCGGAACCATAGACGGGCTCTAAATGACCTCCACACTGAGTCGGTAGACAGATCCCTCAGATCTCGGCCTGTGAATCCCGTTATTAATACTCAACCACCTGAATTGGCTGAAGAGGAGCGTGTACTTCCGAGGGAGACTAGAGTCATACTAGCACAACTTCGCTCTGGATATTGTAATAGGTTAAACTCTTACTTATGCAGACTGAACCCCAACATACCAAATACATGCCCTCATGATACCATATATCTCTTTTCCTGTTCAGTTGAACCCACTCTTCTAACACCCACATCACTCTGGTCCAGCCCTGTGGAAACTGCGCATTTCCTCGGACTTCCGTTAGAAGAGCCTGATGACAATTTAGAGTGATCGAGCCCATTGGGCAGGGCGAAGCACTGTTAACAACAACAACATAGTAGTGGATATACAAATATACACCTATACAAATATACAAGAATAACTCGTTTAAAGTTATAAGATAATATAAACGTTATAATAATATTATGTACAATTAAGAAAACATGTGTATAATTAGTATTATGGTTTTGGGATTGGGGCGGACCTATGTCGCGTAAACAATGAGTAACATAGTAAATATGATGTTTGCTGTGCATGTTTGCACTTACATCAACTATTGCCAATTCTATTATAGCTGAAAATACAAATCAAGCTTCTGATGAATTATGCTCAGAATTATAGAATATTCAATGATACGCTGGAATATGACCAAGGTATATCTATCATAGAGGTGAATCAAACCAACATCGACCAACCAAAAAAATAACAGTAAAACAATAACTGACATTGGGTTCATCATTCTTTTATTTTTGGAACGCTCATGAAATTGTCGCCATTGCTAGTAACAGCGCCTTAACTACTCTTGACTCCAAATTATAACAAAAACCCGGCTGCTCACAAATCCAATGTATAAATTTTCTTGAAAAGAAATGTCAATTATGGTTTAGTAGGCAATTGAGAAGAGAAGAGATACTTAAGTAACTCTAATGTAACCGAAGCATGCGAGTTAAAGGCATTATTTACCTTTACGAGTTGGCGACGGCTAGCCTCTTCGGGTTAGGGGTTTAGAATATGCCCGAGGCAGGCATACCGGTCGTAAGAGGCGGAAGGAGTGGTGACATGACCTAGAAGGTTCCACTGGTCCTACCAAATTGGTAACACGACAGTCGGACAGTACCGCAAGGGGTGCCGGAGCGTGAAGGATTCATATCCGGCCAAGGACTGTCAGTTCGGCAGCACTCCCCAAAACCTTCAGGCATGCCAGGCTTCAGTCTGGATAGGTGAGAGTTTAGTCTGTTGCACGGCTAATAATTTGAGCCTAAATTTGAAACCATTCATTTTAAAACTTTTTTGTGGTAAATTCCAATTGGATTAGTCCTTTCGTGTGTTCGGGTATAATGTGTAAAATTGGTCTCTTCATAGGACATGCTCAAACAAATGTGAACAGTTCAACTCATACGAAGTGATCAGAACTGGCATTAGTCGCATCCTCCTTTGCGGCTCATCCCGGATGCAGCCTGGACTAAGCTCATTTTTTGCAGGGGAATATGACACAACACACGCTCAAAAGCTCTTATATTCCGCTACATCACTAGTAGAACCGATTCATCTTGTAAAAATTTTTTTTTTTAATAATGTGTCGTAACTGCATGCAAGTTGGATTTTGCGTCTGAATGAATTTAAAGCAATTGAAGAAGTATTAGATGAATTCTCGAAGGTACGGAAAGAATTGTGATTGTGTTGTTTCAATTGAAAACATCCATTCGATGGAGTAGTATCACAGTGGAATTTAATTGTTTCAATTAAGTGGGTAATGAGAAAGCTTTAAACATTCCCAATTTTGGTATGGAATTACAATTTAAAAGACAAACAACTGGAATTAACATCTGCTTAGATTTCTAATGTGGAAGGAATTACTGCTTGTGAAAGCTGATTGACTCATGACATAACAGTAAATAAAATGATTGAATTTATCACCGAGTGTGTATTATACGGACCCGTGACGGTACTGAAGGCTTGACTGAGAATTTTTAAGTGTTATAGCTCTCTGCAGTCCTCTTGTCACACCCACTTGCATTAGACTGTCGTCGTGTCTCTGCCGGCGTTGATTGGCTATACTCTAAAATTTTGGGTTTTTTAAGTTGACGCATGGTAAATTTGATCGTCTCAGCGAGCAGGGTACTAATGTTGTAGTGGAGGTTATTGCGCTAGAGCTGTTGCCGCATTTGCCTAGCGCAGCACAATATTACCACCCTCAAAAATTAAGAAATTGAAAATTTTAGATTTTATCCAATCAACGACGCACAGTAGCGCCTCTGCCGTTAAAGCATGGCAAAAATCAAAAAAATCATGAAAGCGTTCGCTAAATTTAATACATGTTTCTAATGGAGAATTTTAGAGGGATCAAGAATATACAACTGTTTTATTTTGTTTTGGTGTTTTTCCGACAGGGTGAATGATTGATGTATATTGGAACGATTTTCCGTCATCCCTTGTCAAATTTGGTTTTGAGACAAACCGGTTTGCAACGAACACACCATAACTAATACATCTGAACTAATAGACAAACTTAGGATCGTTGAAGCGACAAAAGACAGCAAATTGGTATCTTTCGACATAAAAGATCTATACACATCAATACCACTAGCAGAGACATTGAACATAGTAAACTCTATAATACTAGGTAATACAAAAGATAAAGTAAAAAGTACGCAAATCACGAACACGGTAAGAACCACTCTCCGGCAAAACTATTTTCAATTCAACAATACAATATACAGACAAACAAACGGACTTGCAATGGGAAACCCAACATCGGCTATTCTTATGGGAGCGTTTATGCAAAACCTAGAAAAGAGTATATACAGGAATTGAATTCCAAATTAGAAGTGTTATTTTACGCAAGGTACGTCGATGATATCATATGCGTTTTAACTTCCAACAACTAAGAGCAAGTACTGGAGTACCTCAACAAGCAGCACGGGAACATAAAATTCACAATGGAAACCGAAAAAGACGGAGGAATCAATTACCTGGACCTCACAATAAGTATTGATAAAGTTAGCAATAAATTCAACTACGACATATATAGGAAACCAACGGCCACCGACACAATAATACATAATACCTCGAACCACCCACAACAACATAAAAATGCAGCGCTAAGGCACTTAGTACGAAGATTGGAAAGAACACCTCTTACACAAGAAGCATATAGAAGAGAGCTTGGAATAATATATAACATCGCTACAAACAACGGATATAAAAAAGCACTAGTAGATAAACTCAGGAGAGACCTTAGAGAACAAAAAAGAAACAATGGAGAAGAAAGTACACAAACCTGGACGACAATGACATATACTGGAAGGGCAACATATAAATTAGCAAATTTCCTTAGAAAATACAACATCAACACAGCGTTCAAAACATCGAACAATTTAGGACGGAAGCTAAGAACCAAAACTAACTCAGAAGATCCATTTAGCAGCCATGGTGTATACAAGCTCACTTATGAATGCCAGCACAGTTACATAGGACAAACCGGACGACAAGTAAGAACGAGGTTCAGAGAACACATTAGAGATTACAACAAAAAGATACGGAATCCAACCATCATACCAGAGTCCAACTTTGCGAATCACATGGCGGAGAATAAATGCCCCCCCGGAATCATCAAAAAACAGTCAAGGTCCTACATGTACAAGCAAAAGGCAGACGTCTGAACGTACTCGAAAACATGGAAATCTACAAACAAAAAACATTCGACGGCAGAATAATAAACGAACAGACAAACACTGTTTCCGGCACAATATTCGAACCTTTAAAATTGGTTTACAAAAAACAAAGCAACCACTCAGGTACAACAAACACACACGCACCGACAAATAAGCACAAAACAGCAAAATATCAAAAACAACAAACAAGCAAAAAAGGTCAAACAACAAAAATCACCAACTTTTACCTGCCTCAGTCAACCACAAAAAAACCGATCGATGCAAACCACCCCCGTTTCTGAATGTACACACACAACACATGCACACACGTACACAAACAGACACCCATGCTGACGTTACCTGCTACCTACTATAAATACAAGACAAACGACCACAACAGATCAGAATGAAAATCGACACTGATGATGGCACAACGCCGAAACCGGTTTGTCTCAAAACCAAATTTGACAAGGGATGACGAAAAATCGTTCCAATATACATCAATATACAACTGTTTTTTCACAGAAAATTATAGTTTACCAGGCAGAGCCGCTCAAAGTTGACCAATTTTCAACATTGGGAAAAATTTGAAATTTTTCTTTTTTTTTCGTTGTATTTAAAATGGTTTTGTGAGTAAATAAGGCGGCCGGTTGTCGTTTTCTTGTATAGCAATTAAAGATAATTTAATTTAGGATTGAAACAAAAGAAAAATTTTTTTTTTTGTTAAAAGTTGGCGGATATACCTGTTTTTCGAAATGCCTATTCTTAGGCCCTTTTTAAAACTTTGATGGAAAAAAAAATAAAAATTTAAAATATGTGCTCCGTCAAATTAACAGTAGGTATTTGTGAAATATTCAGTTACCTAAATTCATAAAGTCTACCTGCGTCCAGCTGCAACTTCACTTTTTACACCAAATAAAGTTAAACAACCTTGGGCATAAATACCCGCCTGAGCAGGTATATATAATTCAGTACGGCCGTAAGGTCGTTTTTGTTATTGGAACTTGTTAACAACATACATTTTTTTAGTTACGAATTGTATACCTGAAATTCATTTTAATAATTTGAGTAGGTATATAAAGCTATCCATCATACAATGCACATTATCATTCGTCTTTTGGAGATAAATAAAGCATGATTTTCTTCTAACAATGGTCGATGGAAAAGTTTTTAACTTAATAACAAATACGACATCTACAATGAAATGCCCAATTTGTAAGAAAAGCCAAAGGGACTTTTAAAATCTTGATGATTCAATAACTGACGAACTAAATTATGAGTATGGAATATCTCCTTTGCATGCTAGGATAAGATGTATGGAATTTGTTTTGAAGCTGGCTTATACACTACCACAACAAGGAGAAGTTTTCGACGACAATACAACATGTAAGGAGAAACAAAACAGGAGAAAAAAAATAATTCAGGATGCATTCTATAAAGAGATTGGCCTTAGAGTTGACTGTCCAAAGTATGGATACGGAAATACAAATGATGGTAACTCCTCAAGAAGGTTTTTTGAAAACGATGAAGTGACTGCTCGCATAACAGGAGTTGATAGAGATATTGTGAAAAGATTGGGAGTAATTTAAATATTTTAAACTGCCATGAACCAGTTAATGGACCCAAATTTGGAGAATATGCATCTCAAACTACACAGCTGCTGCATCAAAGTATCCTGAGAAGAAACTTACACCAACGGTACATAAAATTTTAGCACATGGAAAAGATTTAATAGAGTGCCAGCGCTTACCATTAGGAGAATTGTCTGATGAAGCTGAAGAATCTAAGAACAAGGACTACAGAAGATATAGATGTATGAACACCTGCAAAGTATAACGAGTTAGACAAAACGAAGACCTTTTCAACATGTTAGCTATCTCTTCTGATCCAGTCATATCATCTATGATCTTACAGGTGCGTATAGCTCAGAAATGGTTGCTTTGTTAGATATATGTTCCAGTGACGATGACTATGTTAAGATAAAATAAGTTACTCACTTCTTATCACAACAATGAAAAAGAGATTTACTAATCAATTTTGTTACTTTATTGAAAAATAAGATATCTATGTACAAGCTAATTTTTTATTTCAAATAAAAGAATTAATTAATTTAGTAATTTATAAATACATACTTTTCGTGATTGCATTTCTCTAAAGTTTATCAAATGTAGTTTAAAGCTTAGGAATTTCGCCTTCAAACGAGTATTAAATTTTTATAGAAATCAATACGTCTATCGAGTTTGGTACAAATTGGTAAAGCAGTTACTAAGATCAAACTTTTTAGCATAAATGGACACTGCCACTCCCCTTTTCCAAAATTCGTTGGCTGTTTAATCTTTAGGTCAAATAAAATTTCATTGAACCAGTTTCAATAACTTTTAGTTATTAATAAAATACATATTTGGCTTGTAAATTAAAAAAAAAACATGTACAATTTTACGATGAATTTTGAAGCACCTTGTTATTGTGGCAACAAAAACGGACATTTGAGTTTTATAAGAGTATTGCCATTTAAAAGAAACAATACGTCTATCGATTTTGGTAGTTATTGATTACGTGACTACTTAGATACAACTTTTTGTCATAAGTGGGCAGTGCCACGCTATTTTATCAAAATCATTAGTTTATCTTATTTAAAGCTTAAATACGTCCTTATAAGACAAATCTCATTTTATTTTTTTTATTTTTTACTAAAAACATTTTGTTTTTGCATTTTTCTAAAAATTTTCGACTTTGACGAGTTTTTTAGAAGCACCCTGTATCGGTGACATTCTGAGCTTTCACACAATAAAACTTCAAATAATTAGCTTTCATTTGCATTTTAAATTTTTAAAATATCTTCATTGGTTCAAAAGTTATGATTTTTGCAAAGAAAAAACTCAAAAGGCGCCACTGTGCGACGGCAGAGACACGACGACAGTCGAATTCGAGTAGATATGACACAAGAACCGCCAAGTGCGCTAATGCGCCAAGCAAATACAGTACTTCACCGTCGACGTATCCGTCAAAATTTAGAGCAAAATCTACTTTGCCGTATACGTCGAATCTGTTGTTACGCACAAAAACATTCTACTCAGCTGTCAGTAGTGTAGTAAAAATTATCAGTCAAGCCTACAGTACCGCCTCGGGTCCCTATTAGAACATACAAAATAAGTATTTGGAATCATTAAAAGAAACTACGTTAAAGATATATAGGTTTTATATGTATTTGTCGTGGATAGACCCCTCCTATATACAATTCAAACACGTACAGCAGGCGCATCTAAACCGCAACGCGATCCAAAAAAATTATTAATGACGCATTTCAGCTTCCTTGTTTAGTTACACAATTACCGTTCTTGCCTTTGGTTAACACATAAGACATGGATATGAATAAGAATAAAATGTGAAATCCTAATTTTTTTAAATTTAAAGCGAATTTCTCTCTTTCTAATGTTGCTATATTATATCGATTTTTCACTTCTATTTGGTGTGCATACATGTGTTTATGCAGGCCCGTACGCAGGGGAGGGGTTTGGGGGTTCAAACCACCCCCAAGGAGAATAGACTTTATGATTAAAAAACATATGTTTTTAAAGCAGCACACAGTGTTTTTTTTATAGAAAAACATGCAAAACAATTTTTCAAGCAGCATTGGTTATACATATGTGATGAGTACGATGTTGAAATTCACGCACGCACGAATTTGCAGCTTTCCATTGAAGAGTACTATAGAATTGCAATTTACATCCCTTACTTGGATCTTTTCATAAAGCGTTTGCAAGATAGATTTTTGAAACACGGAGATATTTTATCTAATTTTACTTGTCTCTTCCCAGACAAAACAGAAGATTTTAATAGAGAGTCCTGTTGTAAGCTATTCAAGACATATGAATCTATTTTACATGACTCATTGCCAGCAATATGGACGAGTGAGGCACAGTTGTGGAGCAAGCGCATAGCGGGTATGAAGATCAAGAATTCTTTAGAAGGCCTTGATATTTGTAAAATTCATGCTTTCCCTAATATATATCAAATTTAGAGAATTCAAGCTGTTTTGCCTGTTACGACTGTAGGAAATGAACGAACATTTTCAACTTTGCGTCGTCTTAAGACTTATCCTCCTCCGATGAGTGAGAAGGTCCCTGGGGACATTTTTGCCTTTTCAAACTGAAATTACTCCTACTTCGGCCAAACTGAAGGATACGTCGAGCTAAATGAAGATACTGATGACGACGATGATGAAGAGGAAGAAAATGATGGACAGGAAACGAATGAAAGTTACTATATTGGTAAAGATGGCACCCAATGGAGTAAAAAAGCACCACCAACATCACGCACCCGTAATCATAACGTGGTCGACTTCACAAAAAAGGAACCAGTACCAACAGGAAATATACACGACCCCTATACAATAATGCGTTCAATCATGACAGAAGAAATAATACACTTAGTGCTACGTGAAACAAATCGTAAAGGCAGGGAGGTTGCAGCTGCATAGAATTTGGCGAACCCCACGAAGAAAAAGGAGTGGAAGCCAGTGACAGTAAAAGAGTTTGACGCCTTTGTAGCTATTCTTTTGTATGCTGGACTCACAAGATCCAGCTATGGAATTATGGGGCGCGACGCGTTGCCCAATATACAAAGCTGCGTTGTCGTACGATCGCTTCATGTGTATAAAGCAATTTATTCGATTCGACAATGGAAATACTCGACAACAGCGAGTCATCAACAGCAAAACTGCGGCTATTGACGATATTTGGCAAATGTTGCAACATAACTTGGCAGCAGCTTACACTCCTCATGAAGCACTAACAGTTGAGAGCAGTTGTTCCCTTACACATATTCCGTCAAAGCCAGCTAAGTATGGTTTGAAAGTATGGTGGTTATGCGACTCACAGAGTTCTTATCCTGTGAAGGGAATGATATATTCTGGAAAACTGCCAAACCAACAACGGGAGATAAACCAAGGGCAAAAAGAAAAATATTTAGATGCTGGCCGTACTATACACGCGGATAATTTCTTTACCACTCTTGACTTGGCGCGTATTTTGAAGAGACGGAAGACCGCATATGTTGGTACAGTGCGCTACAACAAAACATTCATTCCACAGGAGTTCAAGAAGAACCACGTTGACGAGCAAACCGAGAAGCGGAAGCCCTATGCCATATTAGATTACAACGCCAACAAATGCGGCGTTGATACCATGGATCAAATGCTAGGCACTTACAGCTGCAAAAGAGCAACACAACGATGGCCGTTGGCCATGTTTTATAATATGCTGGACGTCGCTGCATTGGCTGCTTTTACGATTTACAACGAAATGAAGCCTATAAAAAGGAGTGACAGACGGCGGTCGTTCGTACAATTGGCCACACCAAATATCGAAGAACGTGCCCTGAACAACCATATAACCTCATATCCAAGGATATGCAATGCGATGGAAGCATTCGATGTCAGGGTAAGAAAAACATCTTCAAATTCAAGAATAGAATATATATTTATTTGTTTTTTATTTTTCTTTTCATTACCAAGACCGATGGAAGGCAATGAACCGTCGTTTGCGGCTAGGTCAAGTAGACTGTCATGTCGCCTTTGCCGTTCTGAGTACGGGCAGCAGCGGAAAACGCGGGCATACTGCTTCGGCTGCGGCAACGCTGTTTGCGGAGAACATAGCACACTTTTACATCGCTGCAACACTTGCGCACAGGGCGGGGGACAAGAAGTACACGCTCAACAACAATAATTTTTAAACTTTTTTATAATAGTCTTAAGAAAATTCAAGCAAAAAAAAAAACATTAAAAAAATTGAAAAAATTATTTTTGTATGTAGAATTTAGTTATAAACAATAAAAACAAAAAAAAATCAAAAAAAAATTTTTTATATGAAAAAAACATGATTTACAAAAAAAGGTCCGTAGGGACCTTTTCACACGGCCGTGAAGTTCAGAACTGTCACTCATCGGAGGGTTAAGATCGACAATGAGTGAAGACCGCCTTAATGGTCTTGCTGCACTTAATATTCATCGCAATTTAGAGGTCGACATTGAATTGGTATTAAAACAATTTTTCTCTATACCCCGACGAGTGGCACTATTGAAAGATTATTAGTTTTAAACTATTGAACTAAAATGTGATTTTTGTTTAACAAAGAAAAATTATAAAATAATCATATATTAAGATATTTCGTTTTTGTTATTGAAAGTAGTTTTAGCCCTTGATAGATACACCCACCATCCTCCGACTAGCTAACTCTTCCTTTGAACACATTATTCCTTAATCCGGTAGTAATAATAATTTTTACTGAACCCGCCCACCTCTCCCCTCCCAGGAAAAATACTGCGTACGGCCCTGTGTTTATGTTATTGATACATATATTACAGGTGCTGTCACAATCAGTCACGGGGATTTCGTGAAAGCTGTCACTGTAATTTATCTCTATTTGCCAACTCTGTTACGCAACGGACATATAGGATGTTGGCTGAAAGCATTGCAAACAAAGCAGATTAAGTAAGGGAAGCGCTGTCTTCGGCTGTGCCGAAGGCTTTATACCTTTCATGAATACGAATCAAGGTTTTAAGTGCCCCATCCTTACCTACAATAAGTACAAAAACTGCAAAGTTGTATGGTCTTACCTTTTAATTTAAAGATACATAGCCTCTGAGCCATTCCGTCTATCGGAAAAATGTGTTGTATGGGGGTTATACGATATATTGGTCCAATCTTGATGACTTTCACTTCACACAATAACTATATAATTTGTGTGTTCCTCGCTTTAAAATACAATAGGTATAGCCCAAGCCCCATTTACCGGAACAATCGATTGTATGGGAGCTACATGCTATGTAGGTCCGATGTGGCGGGTTTTGGCTAGCCACATTACGTACATAATATGTACCAAACCTGCAAAATTGTAATTGAAAGAGTTATAGGCAAAAGCCCGTTTACCAGAACAATGGATTGTATGGGAGCTATGCGTTGCATTGGTCCGATCTTGTTGGTTCCGACAAATGATTATATTTAGATATCGATGGTTCGTTGCGAGCGTACATAACAAAACTCAAACAATAACTCGTATTGAAAAGACGTTGTCGAATATATTTGAGTAAGTTCAATGTGATACTCGTGCAGGCACTTTAATATTTCCTCTTTTAGAAAATGTGCAGAACACGGCTAAAAATTTGAGCCTAAATTTAAAACTTTTTTGGGCTACATTCGGGCCGAATTCGGTTTAGAATTTAAAATATGCCAGTTTTCGAAAATATCAGCATGAAGAAAAGAGTTTAAAATTTAAATCAGAAATGTCTTAAAAATTAAAAAAACATAAAAAACATTTGTATCAGTTGCCAGGGCTCGAACCGACGCTCCCCGCATAAGAGTCGTCTGCTCTACCCACTGAGCTACAGCGCACACAAAACTGTTAAGAGAAAAATTCAATGACTTGGAAAAGCTTTCAAAACAAGATTTAAAAAAATTCAAAAAATTTTAGACGTTTTTTTTCAGTTCAGGGGGTCAATTCTGGTTTGGCATTATCGCGAAGTGAAAAGCAAATGCGTCAATTCACCACGATTTCTGATTGTCGTTTTACTTAACATTTTCGATTTGAAATAAAGGGAAAAAAGCTAACGCCAATAAAAATTTGGTGTTAACGTCAAGATTTCAAAATTATTCAAGTGATAAAAATTGCTTTTATTTTTACAATTCTATAATAAGCTATCATTTAACAAGAACAAATTGTGTCAACGCAGGTCAAAAGGTTCTTCCGCCAAAAGTTTTTCCAGCAAAAAAAATTTTTTTCACTTCACGATAACGCAAAACCAGAATTGACCCCCAGTTTTAAATCTAAACCGCAAGAAATTGAAAATTGGTGTAGGTAATTGAAAGGTTTGGAATTTATTACAATAAAGCTTAAAAAATTGCTTAAACCGGCGAATGGTTTAAAATTTAAGCTTAAATGCCCCTTTTTTAATAGTATCATACAAATAGTGTTGATGACAATTTTTTGCATTGGGGATTTATGCATTGGGTATTTATACCCAACATTTAATTATCGCACCATTTCTCATTTTGCGCTCGTAACTTAACGCGAGAAAAGCAAAGGCAAACGAGCGTTCTTTAAAACATCGAGAGCATATTTCGTTTACTGAGTGCACGCAAATATTTTATGTATACACCCAATCGCTAGTGGCAACCGACAGGAAAATTCGTCATGCATGACTTTAACGATGTATGGCTACGATGCATGCGAACGCCTGTATTCAAGCATGCAACCATTAAGAAACTATAATTTTCAATTAAGCGCTCTTTTTAGTAGCTTCTAACTAACGAGAAATTTGTTGTATGGTTAAATGCATCCTAAAAACAGTGAACTGCTCATGTTTAAGCCCTCAGCCTAAGATTTATACATATGAGACTCCCAATTCACATTTGCATGCATCAATAAAACAGCGAAGTGGTAATGTCTGCCCTCTCCGTCGGAGTTTCCGATGTATGAGATCGAGAACCCATGCTGGCACGTATCGCGAAAACAGCGAAGTGATCATGTTTTTGACGTCTTTCTGAGTCCCCTAGAGAATATTACAGTAGGAGTGTTCCCTTTTTTTCTTTGATATGTAGCATTTTGTCTCAGTTTATTGAAAGACGTCAAGCGAAACGCGTCCATGACCTTGTCCGTTTGAAACTGAAACAGAGTGCTCGGAAATTACCGGTTCTCTGTTTTCAATGCATTCTGTAATGTGTAGGGCCTAATGCCTTGGCCAGCCTTAGTGCATCTTTCCGAGGACGCATGCTATACGATTCAATTAAAAGTAGAATTTATTATCAAGCTTACATAGAGATTTGAATAGCACCTTCAGTTTCACTTTTAGTTTAATGCTTCTTTGGATTTCCTTCTCTCTTATTGTTGACTCAACTCTTCTGTTTTTATTGACTATCATATCATTTCAGTCAGGAGGGGATTTGTATCAAACATTAAGATGCGCCCATTTTTCAATTGAAATGCTTTGGAATTTTTAACCGTTAATCGAGCTTTGTATCAAATATGATACATTTCATTTTTTGTGAGGTCATAACTTTCGTTAAATAAAGTTTATCTACCTCATTCTTCGTTACTTTTTTTATTTTGCTGCTGCTGTTATTTTAAAACATATTTCGAAAAAATTTAACAAGTAGGCTATGAGAAAATCAAAAAATTCATAATTCAAGCTATGTATCATTTTTGATACATGAGATATTTCGTATGGGGTTTTGCTACGTTGCTTACCGTTTGGACCGCGATTTGTGAAAATTTCTGTGTGCTTCAGCTGTTGTGGTGTTTTCACAGTTTTCAGTTTTTGCAAAATAATTCGTGGTCATCAATAGAAAATACTGTCACGTGCACAGTTTTTAACTCTCGAAGAACTAGTAAGTGAGGTACTAGATGAAAGCGAAGAAGATGACGATGTTTCTGGATCTGGTGCAGAAATAGAAAGCAGTTCTTCTGAAAACGATTTATCGGAGTGGATGATAATTTTGACAATAACTGTGCTGGTGATCCATTGTATGTTTCAAAAGATGGGTGGTGAAAACGTCATCAAGTTACGTCTAGGTTGGTAGTTAATTTTTGTTTGATGATATGAAATGAAGTCTTTTGGTTTTTAGGTGTAACCAGATATGCATCAAGCAGAGTGAAGCACATCCACGATTACTTTTTCCTCCGGCGCTATCGACAATTATAATTGACAGTTCTAAAAACTATGGAAGACATTTTCATGGCACTAACCATATCGAAATTGATGAGGATCTATTTCACGCGTACTTAGCTATATTATTGTTGGCCGGTGTGTACAAGTGAGTATGGTAGTGGCAAACATTTTGAAATAAAGTTCGTGTATATCTACCTTGTGGTTTCAGAACCAGAAATGAAACTTTGCACGATTTATTTGATGAAAATATTGGCCGACCAGTATTTCGATCAATTATGTCTGGAAGAACATTTTTATATATTCACAAAATTATTCGTTTCGATGATGTCAAAGAACCGATGACAAATTTTCACCAATTCGAAACCTTTGGGAAAAGTGGTCTGAGAGGCTTACCACATTCTACAATCCAAACGATAAAGTTACTGTAGATGAGCAATTGCTTGGATTTTATGGTCGATGTAAATTTCGTCAATACATACCATCGAAACCAGAGAGATATCGCTTGAAATTTTGGATTCCCGAACGTGTTACGTATGGAAAATACAGCCATATTTGGGAAAAATGTGACAGGTATTGTCGAAAGAAATCAAGGGTAACGAGTAGTTCTTGATTTAGTTCATGGACTAAAAGGGCATAACGTAGCCATGGACAACTTTTTTTCATCACACTCCCTTGGACAAAAATTGTTACAAAAGGACATGACGATGGTTGGAACTATGCGTAGAAATAAAAGGTCTATTCCTCCAAAACTTTTGCTCTGTAAAAACATAGCGCTTTATGAGTCAACTTTTTGCTTTTACGCCTGTAACCAGTCTCTTTTCATACATTAGTCACAAAAATAAATGTACAATTGTTATGAGCACAATGCATCACACACCTAATGTTGCGAATGACTCCAAAAAGTTGCCTGAAATAATCTCTTATTATAACTCAACGAAGGGAGGTGTAGAAACTGTTGATAAAATGCTCAGCTGCAAACGCAAAAATAATTGATGGACTGTGGCTGTATTTTGTAACATAATCGATATATCTGCTTTGAATGCATATATTATATATAACGAAATAGATCCGAATTGGATGCTTACTCAAAAACATACAAAGCGTAAATGATTTGCATGAACTAGATTTGTCATCGGCAATGCCATATATATAAAAACCAAAGAGAGGCCCTAGAAACGAATTATCTGCTACGTTACTTTCGAAAATTCAATCCAAAAACATCCTCAATAATGATGATAGCGAAGCAGGTCCATCCAAGAAACGAAAAATTGATTCGCCAATAACAAACCGTGCCAGAATTATAGATTTTTTTAAAGCTCGATCTACGGTTAATCAACTTCTTGGAAATATGTAAGTAATTGCAATTGTTTACTCTTACTAACTGCGAAAGTGGTTGATCAGTATTTTTCTGAGAGCTTTTCAAAATTGCACATATACTTTTTCCCAAGCATCCTTTCAAAAAATGGTAAATAATCATAGAAGTCAAATTAAATTTTCAAGGTACAGCAATGCCAAACCGATTCTTCTTCAAACAAAATACACATCCGTAGCCTGTCTGAACTATGAACCATCAAAAAATAAAAATAAGAACACAAAGCGGTTAGTCTAGAATGAATCCGGGATGAGTCGCAAATAAGCATGTGACCAATGCCAGTATTGACCTCTTTTTGGGGGTTGGACGGTCAAAATCGCCCAGGCGGTTAGATGACCATTTAAAGAAGAAATGGGGGTTAAAGTGTTCCCTTTTATTTTAGCATGTCCTATAAAGAGATTAATTGGTCCCTTTCATGCCCAGAACGGTAGTGTCGGACAGATTCCCACGTGTTCCCGTACCTGTACTGTCGGACAAGTTTACTTTCAATATTTAAAAGTGTTTAACGGTGTAGTTGGAATCAGTAGTAACCCACCGTAAACGAAAGATATTAATCCCGGATCACTTTCTTTAGATATCAGTCAAACAATTTTTTAGGATAGTGCGTTATGTATACTTTAAAAGTTTTGTTTAGCCGACGGAACAGGCCTCAAATGATACGAGCATACACTATTAATATTTAGGCTGCACGCATCGTACTTTTCAAATACTATACTACTAAAGTCATTCTATTGCAAATTGAACTATCAATTGATCCAATATCCAATTGATAAAAGTTCCAAAAATAATAAAAGGAGCTTAAACTGATAAGGTGATATTACCAAAGGCCATGCTTTCTTTTCGAATTTGCGCTTGCTACATTTGTTCCATGGCTAATGAAAGCCGCTACCAAAAAAAAATTAAATAACTTTTTTTCTATTTAATGAATCTGGTTAATTTTTTTTTTATTTTGCAGATTGACTTTTACGTTTAACAAAAATGGATAACTGGGACACTGAAACAAGAATTTGGATTGTCCGCCGCTATCACGCACTGGAGTCCGTAGTTTCGGTTCAAAGAGAGTATAGGCGCACGTTTGGCGGCAATCCTCCGAGCAGATGGACCATAATAAGACTTGTAAACAATTTTGCCGAGCATGGGACAGTCAACAGAAGACCTTACCATCGAAACCCTTCAGTTCGAACGGAGGAAACAATCGCTGCTGTAGCTGCTGCCATACAAAACAATCCACGTGTTTCGACAAGAAGCTTATCTGCTCAAATGGGTTTAAGCAGACAGTCATTACAGTCAATTATGCACAAAGATTTGGACTTATTCCCATATAAAATTCAAATGGCCAACAAACTGAATGCTGCAGACTTGCCGATTCGCTTGGAATTTTGCCAGAAGATGCTTCAAATGGTGGAAGAGGATGGAAACATGTTGAACTGTCTTTTCATGTCTGACGAGGCCCATTTCGATTTAAACGGCAACATAAACAAACAAAATTGTCGAATATGGAGTGCTTCCGACCCACAGATACTCCATGAGACGGAATTGCATCCACTTCGTGTCACAGTGTGGTGTGCAGTTTCATCACGCTGCATTGTCGGGCCCTACTTCTTCGAAGAAAACGGTCACACCGTTACGGTTACTGGAGACCGTTACTTGAGCATGTTGAGAGAGTTTTTCTATCCAGAATTACGCCGAATGAGAATTTCTTTCAACTCTGTGTGGTTTCAGCAAGATGGTGCAGCTCCTCATATAGCCCAACCTGTTATGACAGAATTGCGACGAAAATTTCCCAATAAGCTGATATCCAGAAACTCCACATTCCGTTGGCCACCCAGGTCGCCTGACCTTACTGCACCTGACTTTTTCTTGTGGGGTTATTGCAAACAGGAAGTCTTCAAAGCAAAACCAACAAATTTGAATGAACTAAGGCAATCCATTCGAGAAACAATTGCGGCTATTCCTGTCTCAACTCTCCAAGCAGTAATGAACAACTTTTTGGTAAGATGCCGCACATGCACCGACAAGCAGGGGGGGCATTTAAATTCTATTATTTTTAAAACTAATTAAGCTATATTTAATACAATTTAATGAGCTTTAACATGAATAAAAGAAAAATGAATTCCATACACTGAAAAAAAAATTATTTGAGTTTCTTAATGTAGCAAAATTCATCAGCCACCCTGTACACCTTCAAACGCAAACGCAGATGGGCCTAAAACACATATTTCACAAATGTTCTTACAAAAGACCTGTTTGTCGCGAAAATATACAGCCAAAGTATGAAATTGTTTACATCCGACTTCTAATTTTTTCTGCTCTCTGTTGCTATGATTTTTTCCACCTGCCTCCCTACAGTCGAAACACTGTAGTACTTTAGAATGAGACTAATCTGCTTTGGATTTTTTAAAGTTAGGATTTAATTTTTTATTATTCTTTCAAAAAAAATACTAACTTCCAGACGGCTCCTATGTGGCATGGAACTCCTCAGCTACGAAAGGGAACAAAAAGAAAATTACCCTGTCGGGTACTTGAAAACTAATTTTTAGCCCACTTTTTATGTCATGCAGGATTCAATCAACCTAAAATAATTTTTCTTTGTTTTTTTTTTGAAAAACAGAAGATGTCAAAAAGAAGTTAGAGCTTTATGTCAACAAATTAAATTAAAGAAAAAAGAGCAGAAAAAAGGAAAAGTTAAAATATCGACTCGAATTGAATTATAAAAAACATATAAAAATAGTATATAATTGCATTTATTTAATTCAAATATGGGAGGTGTGCTAAAAATATTTACTAGGTGCATATTAAACTGCAGTTAAAAGTAGAACGCCTTTTCTTTTGTTTTTTTTTTAGACGGTATACGTTAGTTATAGGTATACGAGCCTGAAGGGAATTTCCACGACGCTTTATGCACAAGTAATAAAAAAAAACTTAGTTTTCATTTGGCATGTATTTGCAACAAACCGTATTCAGTTCATTACATTGTTATAAACCTTCAACTATTTATTTAGTACATAAGTTGTCATACTTAAAACGAATTTACGAAGCCATCTTTCTTGGTATAAAAAATGTGTTTTCACTCTGTTGCTAAGTATGCATTTTATAATAATATAATGTGAAATGCTATCTGTATCTAAGTATATGTCACACATATAGAGGTCTAACTAAATGCTAACTAAAAAAATATCAACTTTCAGTTGACCTGGAAAAAGTGCACAAATCGACAGTTCAAAACCGTTCTATTCACTAGCACTACTAGTTAGCTGAGTTCCCTACAGGGTAGCTTCAATGTTGGCACCGTTTGTATGTATTTGTCCACATGTTTATCAGCTGTACGGCTATTGATTTCTAGCAATTCACTCTATGACAACTTAAAACTCATTTCGTGATGGGAAGTGATGTGAAAAGATTATGAAAATATATGTGTATTTATGGCCTATATAGTCCTTTGGCACTCTACAAAATAAATACCTATTAGTAAATGCAGTGAAGTTACGAATTTTTGATAAACATGGACGTTGGATGTTTTGACTATTTGTAGACCTAGCTATTAAAGCATGTCTTTAGATTGGAATTTAGGTATAAGCTATGTAAAGGGATCAAGAAAACCTTTATCGTTATCTTGAAATCAGTCTCCGCAATATCCTGGCAGTTATAAAAAACGAAAAATGCAAATGCAACTACGTCTCAGTTTAGTTATACCAAAAGTAGGTTAGAAACAAGTGAGAGGTGCCTTTTGAGACAAAACAAGACAGCTGACAAGACAAGGCTCTCTATCGTAGGATTTCTCTAGTTGGTTGCAGCATAGCTAAGCCGTTCAGGAACGACACGGAAGTGCCATTGCTAGCACATCCGGTTGCTTTTGATAAGATATTACAAATTAATTAAAATTCAACATAATTTCGTCTAAGTTGTTATAACCGTAATTATTTGTAGTTGGTAGCTTTATTACTATTTAATCCGTTGTATGGATTGGTTAACATTTTTCGTTCGTTTTTGTTGTCTAATGTGCACGCTCGCTATGAGAATCGTCATCAAGCTCTTTTAACAAAAGGAAGCGCGCAGTTTCAACAGGTTTCTACCAGAGTGATATTGGTGTTAGAAGAGTAGATTAAATTGAACAAGTAAAGATATTTTTAGTATAGTGAGGGGACATACGACATGCAGGCCAAGTATTTGGAATGGTCTGGTTGTGTCTCGCAATTTCATGTTCAAGTGAATCCGCGTATAAAATGTGCTGGTGAGACCAGGGACAATCGTATTATATTATCTCCAAATATAAATACAAATTTTGACGCGACAGACAGCAATTTACTGGATAGATGCAGTTGGATTGTGAAATGTGGAAGACTTTAATCAAATATATTAAAAACAAGTAAGTAAGTCTAATAGAACATTAATTACCCAGTTGTAGTTGTGATTCGCAGAACCTGGTTTAAAAACCAATGACTTGTTAATATTAGGAAAGGTAAAAAGTATTCGGTTTTTTATTTATTTTTGTCTAAAACAGCATAGACTTAAGGATATAGTACATTTGACAATTATTGTACTACGGAGTTATAGAACTGGTTGCGCTGATGTGGTCTTTATGAATATCTAAACGAAAACGTACCATGCTGCCATTAACCATCTGAAAATAGATAAGAAGAAAATTGGCTCCTAATTTATTTCTTAATGAAGACATGACATATTCTGATTCAGAAGATCCATGCGCCTTAAATATTTTTAGAAGAACTCACCGTGAAGTACTAACAAAGTAATATTTTAATTTTACGCTTGGGAAGTTACTCGTACATTCCATTGTGCATTGCGAAGTTTGTTTTGTACTTTAAAAACTGGATGTCAACAGTAGTTCCTTCAAGTTGAGGCAGCATACGAGTATATGCATACATTAATTCGTTATATCACAATGGAAGCTATTGTGCGTAAGAAGCTTTTGCTGGTTATTTATATTTTAGGCATCTTTGTCTTACAAGTTCTGGGTGCTTAGAATAAAGATGTGAAAAATTTTAAAGAAAACTTAATTTTTGGAAATGCAACAGCAAGGAAACGTTCTACCAGATACCGTCCGAATATGGCATAAAATCTGTTGGCTTAGCAAATTTGCAGTAAAAATTAAAATTGTAGGAACGCTTCTCCGAGTTATATACCGATAAAACTTTTATATTACTATAATTAAAAGAGGATTCCACAAATTGGAAGGGACGTTTGACCTCAATCTTCGCGCTGGTATATTGTGCCAATCTATTACTAAAAGAGATATTACTTTCAACTTAGTCCTAAGGTATGGATAAATCAGATATTAAAGTAGGCACTCAATTTCAATTGTGTACTTTGCAGGCCACGTTATAATGAAATTCATAACATTCCCAAGGTAAGTCGTGCTCTGTAGAGAATTTAAGGGGGGTAGGGTTTTAAAGGCGAAAAAAAACCTATTTTTGTGATTTTTTTGCGGCGACATGAATAATATAACTTCATTAAATTTCTTTACATATTATTGCACAACTTTTGAAGTATGTCAGAAAAATGTTCAATGAAAAATATTGATAAATAAGCCGGTGACGGTGAATCTCCAGAGGCGCCGTGAAAAAAAGTGGTTTTGCTGTGAACATAACTCGTTACCGGATCATCCGAAACAGAACAAATTTTCTCGAGGTAATCCGAAAGAGTTTTTTATTTTCTATTTTTTGCAGCACTTCGCGGTTAATTTTTTATTAAAAAATAGAAAAAAATTAAAAAAAAAACTATAAATCTATTCATGATTACCTGTTGACTTATGTGAAGAAGTAATGTTCAAATTTTCAAAAGGATTGGTTTATTAGATTTTGAGTTCTAATGTTCACGAACTTCAAAAATGGCGCTTTCGGGAAAATCGATTTTAAGTTTCAGGTATCACGGCCGGCTGGTTGAAACGCTCTAACTCCGTTAGTTTTACTCGGATTGACTTAAAATTTTTACACAATATTATACATTCAGAAAAAATAAATAAATAAAATGAAAAAAAAAAATTTTTTCAAATAAGCCGCGCCCTAATCCATATATGTAGATTAAGCACTTAAACCTCACCTGGTAGCTACAGATGCATTTGCATTTTATGCACACATTTTCATATCAAAGACAAATTGCACTATTCCTTAACCCAATGTTTTGATTGCTGAAACATCCCATTTTGAAAACTACCGGTGTAAATTATGGAAGCCAATTGTTTGAGTTTGTTAACGAGCGAAATTTGCGTGAATTTAGCAAAGAATTTAATTACTCTGTCACGTGTCAGCTTTAACTGCTGTTACTTTAGTTTAGTAAGTTCCTGGTTCACATATTTATAACGTGCATTTAGGGGCCACTCCAAGTCGCTTTAAAAACTAACCAAAAGTAAATAATTCTAATTTCCCCTATTAAAATAGAACAGCTCTATTGGGGTACGTGTGAGGGTCCAGCACTAGTTTATGTTCTTGTCATGTTACCCTTCACACGACCGAGAGTTGTAGTACAAGTAATTTTTTATTCAGCACTGCAATCAGCAGTAAAAACATCACCGAAACCAAGAAAAGTTTTGTTAAAACTTTATAGGGTCTCTGTTCCACCAAATACAATGGTTTACTGAATTTCTTTGTGGTCGTAAGAAGTAGTCTCGCCAGAAATCATCGATAAAAGGTCGATTAATGCAATAGCTTGATAGCTGAGACCACGTGCATCTGAACTGAGTGAGTGCATCGCATATGTATATTGGGACAAGAAAAAGCTATTCACGTAATGGGTGCCTATTTTGCTAACACTCGATCATAAGTGAAGTCTTATGAAAACCACAAAGGACAGTGGGTTGAAAGTCCACCAAACAAGACGAAAGTGGATCTATCGGCCTTAAAGGTTATGACAACAGTTAATTCAGATAAATTACATTGAAAAATTTTCTGCCGAATATTATTTAAGTCTTTGCGCAGATTCGATATTAATTTCAAGCAGAATGGACCACATTTTTCGAGACAAAATCTTTTTCTCCATAATCACAAAAGCTTACAAATGGCCCCGGATTACTCCAATTATTTCCTGTTTACAAACCTGAAAAAAATGCTGGCCGAGATTCTGGTCAAATAACGAATCCTAATATTTGAGTAATTGAAATGCTTTTTGCTGAAACAATTTTTCAAGGAGTCCTAGCACCTTACTGAAGAATTTTTCTACTCATTGGCGAATAGGTGTCGTTGTTGTGCTGGCCCATACATGGGCCTGATGAAATCTGATATGATGTCAATATTTGTTTCATACGGAAGGTTCTACCTAATGTTTTAGCACTTACGGGTCAATCCTGAAAGATTATCTAACCGAAAATCGTAACCGTTAGCAACGCAGTCTTTTGGGATTATAATTAATGAAATTGGGATTGGCGTTTTTTAACTCAATTTCCCCTATTGAAGAATGTAACTTAAAACTCCCCACCTCTTCATTCAGGAGTGGGAAATTAGACTGCACACATTTAGATTTTGAAAGAAATATTGCAAATACTGAATGAAAAAGAAATAACCTTTAACACTGACTAAGCATTCAACTGAATGCAGCCTTTTCTTGGTGTGCACATTTGTTTTAGTACCAATCCATCGATACAAATATGCTATAGGCACGGAACCCTCTCAAATATGCACATGGTTGCTTTTTGTTAAAGACATTTCAGAGCAGCTACACAAAACAAGGTTTATTTGGCTTTATACACCTTTTATTAGTTAGTTTATTTATCATGAACCACAAAAATATTAACTGAAACAATATTTACTTTTTGAAAATATCATTATAATGTAATAATGAACTATGCAAATGTCAAATATTCTAACATCTCTGGTTTGAAAATTGTCAGTTTTCTTAAAAAGTATTGCCATTGTGTCATTAAATTGGTATTTGTTGAAAAGTACTCATATACATATCTTCATATACTATCAGACCCGGCAGACGTTGTCCTGTCCCTCACCATTTGACGCTTCCTTTTTATTCCTTTTACTTTTTCCCCAACGCCCATATCCTCTTTCTCTTCTTTGCCCTCTTGTTTGCTCTCACATCTCCTTTACATCTCCCATTTACTGTTCCTACTCGCCTTCTCTCTTTTCATCTGCTGGTACTGATATTTGCTTAACTTCGAAGGTGGTCTTGCTGACGCTAACTTTTTCCAAGGTATTTGGTTGATATATAGGACACGTATATTTATATAATTATTTTATATTATTAACTTGAAACAAATAAGTTAATTGTTATGCTGAATTGCAACTTAATATTTATGACCTCAGTGGACCCCTGAACCCACTGTGAAAGTGTTATAGAGATCGGTGATGAAGTTTGGACGTCAACAGGGCTAAACAACTCACAAAAATATGTGTGTTTGAGCAACACTTTACTAAGTTGGAGTTGGTTGGGCGAAGTACTAACACAACAACCGCAGCATAAATGTAGTCCAATGGTACCCCCTGATTTATTTTTTAAGAAATCAAGAACCCATCTAAAACTCTTCAACTTTGAAAATTAAAAAAAAATGGTACTGGAAAGTTTTCAATACAAAGACGTCGTCACACTTCTGAACATGGAGTCAAATATTTTCGAAAGTAGCAAAATAACTGCAGATAATTTTCAAGATCTTTTTGAGATAATAAGTGATAATATGTATGAAGAAGAGTCAATTCAAGTGTGCGAAGGGATGCAGATTGCCGATGTTGTTCTTTCCTTAAAGTTTCCTTCAATGCCCCTTCATCCAACTAAAATTTTTCTTTGTCCTGTATCTCTCCGCTGACATACCTTACCTTCATTATGGTATATAGTCGCTTTTAGAATGATTTCTTTCAAAAATAGATATGACAAAGTGATGACATCAGTGCCTTTTGTCCGGATTTTAGTCCAAATAGCCAGACCTTAGTCACCTTGAAGATCAAATTGTAAATCTAGACGATTATCGAGCTGCCTTGATATTCACAACAAATTTAAACAAAATCAGTCAACCCGTTTAGGAGGTATTTAACCACAGAAGATTTATATATATAAGCTAAACAAATTATTTTCACTTTGTGGAACTGGCTGTTAATCACCCAAGCAAAATTAAATTTTGTACTGGTTGATTTATTAAGTTTTAAGGAAAACAATATCTTTAACATATCTGGATAGCTAATAAATAAAAAAAAATATCTACGCTGAAAAAAAGTGTATTATAATGGTAAAAGAGTGTGCATTCTTTTCAATTTTACAATCACATAAGATTGGGAATACATTCGTCATTCGGTGGTGGTTGGTGGTAACGAAATTGAACTGCACCTTAAGCCGGCAGAATACCAAAAGGGTGTAAAAGTTACCAAATTATTTATTTGCCGGTAAAACGAAAGTTGTTAGGGAATTAGGGGATAAGCCGTAATTATTTCATCCTCGAAACAATAAATTTGTTTTGTGTAATACGCGTAGTAAACGAAAAGTATTGATTAACGTTTTAATGTATTTCATCTTGATATTTGTGCTGGTCCAAAAGTAGTTAACAAATTGTAAGTTCAATCCCATATTAATATAATTGATTAAAATCTACTTTCGTAACTTTCTGGCTAATGAACTAATGAGTTAATGATTTCTTTGCTTTATTTGTAAAGTGTTAGGCTCCTTATTGACATTATTATCACATTAATATAACTAAGCCATTTTTATTCTTTATATTATAATCACTACAGCCACCACAACGTCAACACTATAACACAGAGGCGGTTTGCCTACCACAAATTCCAACGCCAGCCAAGCTTGGTTAATTAATTTACATCCATCTACAGGCTTTTGTAGGCGCAGCACAGCCCACTCTAAAGTATTCCAAAGCCATGTTAATTGTGATTTATGTATACACATTGAATTCTGCTATATCTACCCCATGGCACAGCTAACTGCATTTCATAGTACACTTGAGTACACCTAATAGTTTCTCCCCCAGTTTAACTTCAGCGCTGTTGAACCTGAACAGTAATCATTAATATCCGTGCATATCACTTGAGTTATATTGTGGGAATGAGTTACAGATTATGAAAGAGCTGCAGTGCTTTGTATGGGGACAAGCTCAGATTCTGTCCTGGACAAAAATTAGGGGAGGTTTTTTTAAGAAATCTTATGTCGAGTTAGAAAGTCTAGCATGGGCACTGCAAAAACACACCCAGGCTATATACAATTTCAATTCGTCATAACTCTAAGTGTACTTGGTCTGAGTTAATGATACTTGGATATACGAGGTGTGTTCAAAACGTATCGCGAATTTTGAATTTTCGCTGGTTACGTATATTCGAATTTCGAATTTTTTGTGGCGTTATGTTGGTACTCATGCCTCTCACTTATGCCGACAAGCTCGGCCATTTTGAATGTTCAGCTAATTGTTGACAGCTGCGTTGCTTGCACGTGTTTTGGATCGTCTTCGATTTTTACCTATTCAAAAAAATGGATCAAAGAACCTGTATCAAATTTTGTGTGAAAAACGAAATTAAGTGCGCGGATGCATTCCGAATGTTGACTGTGGCATACGGAGAAGCTACCTTGGACCGAAGCAACGTTTATCGGTGGTACAAAATGTTCTATGAAGGCCGAGAAGATGTGCAAAGAAGAACAAAAATTGGCAATTGCACCACGATAACGCCCCTAACGCATCGTTGCTTGTGCGCGACTTTTTCGCCAAAAACAACACACTAATGATGCCGCAGCCACCGTATTCCCCAGATCTGGCCCCCTGTGACATTTTCTTGTTCCCTAAACTGAAGAGGCCCATGAAAGGACGACGTTACGCTTCTCTTGACGAGATAAAGACGGCATCGAAGGAGGAGCTGAACAAGATACAAAAAAATGATTTTCTGAAGTGCTTCGAAGATTGGAAAAACCGTTGGCACAAGTGTATAATATCTCATGGGGGGGACAAAATAGATATTCATGAATAAATAAATAATTTTTGAAAAACACAAAATTCGCGATACTTTTTGAACACACCTCGTATGTGTACTTTAATCAATATATACGTAGTTTTAGAAAAATTTGTGTGTTGTTTGTCCGCTAAATATAGTTTTTGGATAAGGCTATATAAAGTTGTATAGCTTGGAATATATTTGGTTGCAGTTAAAGATATTTTATACATAAATGCATACATATTTTGTACATAAAAAAAACCTGAAAAGTAAACAAGTTAAAAAGTCAATTCGTTACATCTTCGAAACCATATACATATCAGTACCTGCAGAGGAAAAAGGAGAAGAATGGAAGAAGGAAGAGTAAATTTGCGATGTGGAGGAGCTGTTAGAACAAACTAAATGGCCAACTCTTTGTAAAAGTCGTTGATGGCCAGCTTATTTCTAGGGTTTCCAGGTGGGGATTTTCGCCCCAGGCTTCAGGGGCTTGCGATCTAGTCGTGGGGTCTGGGGTCTACCTCCAAAATCTGGAAAATTTTCAGTGGTTGACCATTGAGTTCATAAATTTTTTCCTTTCTTCAGTTCATTTAGTGATTAGAGATCGTGGAACGTATATTCTCAATAATGGAATCTGTTTGAAGGGCGATAGAAACAAAATGAGAGTAGATCTAGTCAAAGCCGAGCTTTGTATAAGAACTAATTTTAATATGACTTGTTCCGAGTTTTTAGAGTTCTTAAAGCAACCACCACAAAATCCTCTTTTACAAAAGGTCTAAGTAATCAAAAGTACAGTTTTAAAAAATAATGTTAACATACATATTTCATGCAACATGAAAAAACATAATATATAAAATTAATAATATATAATTTATAGAAATAATTTGTTTTTGAAATGTATTCACCTGCAAAAATTTACAAGTACCTGAAACTTACACACGTTTTTTTGTTTTTTTATTCAGTCTAACTGGATTGTTTTCTGAGTTAAATAAGATTTAAAAAACAAAAATTTATAAAAAAGTTTTAATCCTGTGGTCTGGGGATTTGAAAAGGTAGCAACCCTACGTATATCTTGCCCATTCATTTTGTGTGTTCCCCGGTTTAATCGTTATGCTTATTAAGACGCTTTATTGAACGAGATTTGGGATGTACTTTGATTTAGAAGCTAAATTATAATCTTTTAAGTGGAGATATGAAAGCATTCACTTGAAATCATAATCTAATTTAAGTTTTGCTTTTCATCAAAGGCAGCAAGAATCTGTCCACAGTGCTGCAGCAGTGGCATGCACCTACACATACGTATATATTGCCATTTCGCTTCAGAGCAGCATGCTCTTCTAGTCAGCGCGTTTTTGAAGTTTCCCGCATTACTTTGGTGTCCTTGTCAAATCACACTTTCCATAAACTAAGAAAATTAACATTGTGGCTAAGTGGTGTGTCAACTGCATAAAAACGTGCTAAGACGAAAGCATTTTTCGAGTGTGGTGCTCACATATCTGTGAAGTATGTTTATTGCTAATGCCAACAAGTAAGGAAGTCTAAGTTAGGGTGAAACCGAACATTGTGTACTTTATATTGATTTATTATGGCATCCCTCTTTACGCAGGTGTATAATTTTAATTTAAAATAAAGAAATATCGGGAATGTTTATAATTTCTATTTTGATGTGGATTACTATCTACATGGCCAAATATTTTGTTTGTTTGTTATCTATCATGTAAAGTTATATATCAATGAGAACTTAATTTTTATCTTAAAAAGGTGAGTTTTTATACATAAAATGTGTTTGTAGTCGAGTTTTGCTTGGAAATCATATTAGAACTTACGGCGCGGCTGTTGAGGACAACGATATCAATATCATCGGCATACGGCAGCAATCGCATTCACTGCACACAAAGGAAGGATGTCTCCCCATAACAACTGGATTACGTAGCCGCCGATGGCTGCCCATAAGAACTGTATTTCGTGAATCTGGAATTTTTTTTAAAAAAGGGCCGCGCGAAAAAAACGCTTAATTTCATTTTTAAACATGTCCTTATATGTATATCTCCGAAACCAGTTGAGATATGGAACTTAATCACACCGCCTATTGCAGTACCTTTGTTTTGATACCCATTTTGTGGTAACACATTTTCTGTTATTATATCTAGAAATTTTTATTTTATAAAATCAAAAAATTTTATCGCCTAAATATCGATTTTTCAAGTTTATCCCAACTCTTCGGAGAGCTTTTTTGAGGGAACCCCCAATTTTCATTACATAAAATAGCTTGACTTCATATACATAAGGTGAAAGAATAAAAAGTTGAATTATAACAAGTAAAAGTTGAAATAGAAATGATATAAAGACATTTTACGCAAAGATATTGCCTATTAAATATATCTATAATCCTTTTTAAAATCTTTCGAATAAAAGTGATCGTGGACCTTAACCGATTTCGCCCGTAAACATTCCCTGTATTAATATAAATATGTGTGCTGAATTTCGTTTCGATATCTTGAACCGTTTGTGATTTATGATTAATATTATTTCTAAATTTGACTTAATCAAAAGTGGGCGGCGCCACTCCCATTTTCAAAAATTTCTTGAAAAATTTGTTTTCTGCCTTAATGTTAATGTACACACCAAATTTTACTCTTATAAGTGTATTATGCACTGAATAATTACTTCTATTGTATTTTCGAAAATACTTTTTACATAAAAAGTGGGTGTGGCTATCACCCGATTTCGCCCATTTTAAATAGCGCTCGGAGAGGAGTGCCAAGGAACCTGCATGCCAAATTGCATTGAGATATCTCAAAATTTACTCCAGTTATCGTGTTAACAGACGGACGGACGAACGGACGGACATGGCTTAATCAATTTCTCCTTTCCTCCTTAACATTTTTATATATGTAAGCAAATATCTATCTCGATTCGTTTATGCCGTTACATACTACCGTTAGGCGAATGAAGTTAATATACCTTAAGTTGTGTGCGTATAAAAAAGGCTGATTTTAGCTTCAAAATTTTCGCCTTCAAAGCTTTTTTGAATAAATCCCAACTTCATTTGTTTATGCAACTCCTTTTTGCACTGTATTACAAATTTTACAGTTTTTCCTAACACCCCACAACTTTCGCAATATTGTTTTCAAATGCCATTACGCCATCGTGATTCTCTGAGCACCATTTGTTTTAATACTTCTTAAATAACTCCTGTATTTTTTGTGAAGCATTCATAAACTTAAATTCCGCTTAACCGTTTAAACGACCTCGTCGTCCAACATAGCGCGCCACACGTTTCTTCGCTCTGCCAAATGGCAGCAATTGGATTTACCACGTGATCGCGAATCGGTGTCCACTTGGTCCATTCGTCGGAATGTTGGTGTCGCACATACATAAAGCTTATGATTTTTTTGAATTCGTAGATTTTTATACATTAAGAAAAGTTTTTAGTATCTAAGTTTCAGCTTGGTGCCAAGTATGATAGTTAATTCGCGAATCGTGTCAACAAGCGAAATAAATGAGAAGAAGAGATAAACTAAAGTGCCAATCGATTGAAATATTGCCATTTCCAGAAAGGGGAACGTTTAAAATAGCTGCAGTTTTTGTTGTTTTAGTACCGAAATGGAATATTTTTAAACTATTTCAACCTTTAAGAGAAAAATGCGCACTTTTAATTTAGATACGTGGTAATGGTAGTAGTTTGTTAGCTTAACTATTCGTTACAAAGAATTATTAAACCGGATTTATATAAGATCCTGACTCTGGGGGAGGGAGGTAGAATCACCTTTAATATTAGGTCATATACAAAGTAAATAATGTTATAATTTTAGTGTAATTAACAAAATCAAATGAAATTTTCACAAGTCCAGAGCCTTAGGAGGGAGAGGAGGAATCCACCACTGAATAAAACCATTTTTATATCACAAGGCTTGTAGATAACTGAAATAGGAAATATCTCTTTGATAGATAGTTCTAATAATTATATGTTAGAAAACCCAACCACTGTTGGCTGCTTCTAAGAAATGTTAAGAGACTCACGGCTAAAAATTTTAGCCTAAATTTTAAACTTTTCTGGGCTACATATATGTCCAAACCAAATTTGGTTTAGAATTTAAATTATGCCAGTTTTCGAGAAAATGAGCGTGAAGAAAAGAGTTTCAATTTTAAACCAAAAATGTCTTAAAAATTAAAAAACATTTGTATCAGTTGGCGCTCCCTGCATCAGAGCCGTCTGCTCTACCGACTGAGCTACAGCGCACACAAAACTGTAATATGAAAAATTCATTGACTTGAAAAACCTTCAGAAATAAATGAAAACAAACTGAAAAAAATTTTAGATTTTTTTTTTTCAGTTCAGTTTTAAATCTAAACAGCAAGAAAATGAAAATTGGTGTAGGTAATTGAAAGGTTTGGAATTTATTACAAAAATTTTTTAAAAATTGCTTTAACCGACGAATGGTTTAAAATTTAGGCTAAATTTTTTTGCCATGCTGAGTTGGATTTTAATAATTATATTGCCGAAACCAGTTGAGATATGGAACTGTATCGCATCGGATATCTTAAATATTATTCCAGACGTCTGGTAATGCAACGGTTAAAGTTTAACTTTGAGTTGATCAGAAAGGAGAATTTTCCCAGCAGAAATCGTTATTCCTTCCTCCATTTCCGTTTTTTGGATTTTAAAGATTTCTTTCATTCTTGGCTTAACATACATTATTCATTCGCAAGCACAGAAAACTCAAAATTTAAGAAATTGCATATTCTTTTTTCATGGTTGATTATATGCATGCAAGTGCATGAGAATGCGTCTTCAATCCCATAAATGAAATTTGAAGCGAAGAGCATGCATAAAAAATATAAAAATTAATAGTGCAAGCAAAGCTTATAGCTTATGAAATCTAGTGAAGTAGATATGGCTTCACACCTAGCAGGTATTTACTGTTCTCAAACAAAGAATCGGAGAATGTCTCAACAGCCGCGTCACTGTTGATAGCTACAAATGAAGCTGTGAAGTACTTCGTCTACTCAGTAACCAACGTTCACAGCTAAAGTAAGCCAGCCAAGGAATTCAACGCAGTTTCAATCTAGCGAGCAAAAGCTCCATTGGTCTCAGTAGGTAACTGAGGAATAAAGTCCCTTCTCGACGAACAACCATTAACATTTACCGATGAGCTGTACGTTCTCGACGCACGCATTACCATAGTACATCAAACTATAGACTAAAGACTTCGCTGGGTGGATCACTATATGCGAATGGACCAAGAAGCTCCGGCCCAGTAAGTTCTCTTATTAGCACCCTCATTTGGCAGCAGATGAAGGGAATAACCTCGGCTGGGATAAAAACAACCTCAGCACTCATATCCCATCTGTTTTCAAAATTAGCGAAATCATATGATATCACGCATCTTTCCGATGCAAATCACGCAATTCATTCAGTGTAAATGTAGCATAAGGTTTAAACCAGTCACCGGCAACTGAAATGTGTTAGTATACCTTGTGTCACCAACACAAAAACCTAACACATACGAGTATAGATCCCTAACTCCTTACTTAAATCCTTATCCCCTTAAATATTTCCAAAACCTGCAGGATATATTGGAATAACGGATACCATGCCTTAAGGTCCTCATTACTTTCTTTTGATACACGGCTAAAAATTTGAGCATACATTTTAAACTTTTCTGGTCTACATATATGTCCAAACTAAATTTGGTTTAGAATTTCAATTATGCCAGTTTTCGCGAAAATGAGCGTCAATAAAAGAGTATAAATTGTAAACCAGAAATGTCTTAACAATTGAAAAACATAAAAATCTTTTGTATCAGTTGGCAGGATTCGAACCGACGCTCTTGACATAAAAAAATCTTCAAAAAAAAAATAAAAAAAGCTGAAAAAATTGTAGACGTTTTTTCAATTCAGTTTTAATTCTAAACCACAACAATTTGAAAATTAGTAGTAGTAGGTAATTGAAAGGAATGGAATTTATTACAAAAATTTTTCAAAAATGGTTTAAAACTTAAGCTCAAATTTTTAGCCGTGTACGCATTGAGTTTTTGATAGATACTTCAATGTACCATTGATGGCAGGATTAAATGGCCAATAATTTTCCAACCTTCCCATCAAAGTTGATAGTAAACAAAACGGTAAATGCTTTATTAGCGCGTGAAACTGCTTGTTTGTATAATCATTTGGGAATTCAACACCGACTAACTTTCAGTCAGGTTAAGCGACCTCTATGTGGTTGTGTACATTGAAGAGTGAACGCAAGACGGTTGTTTGGCGCGTTTGGATGAGCGGAAAACAATTGTGCTTTATTTTTGAACTACCAGTTGGAGTTGTTGTAAAGCTCAGAATATGGGTTATATTTGGGGGAGCTTCTATCCTTAGGTGGCCACAAACAACTTTCTTCTATTATCATTGAGTTTTTATGTTTGTTTATTATTTAGTATGCTCTGGTTATGTGTCCTTTATAAAAATGTCCCGCAGCGTGACAAGTGCCGGTTTTAGTAAAACTTTCACCATCTTTTTTGCAATGTGTTTCTCGCCCATCATTCTTGCTTAATTTAAGTATTGTTGCTTAGTTATAGGATAACAGCAGGTGATCCAGCAATCATATTTAAATTGTGTTATAAAAATGTTGGCAGTAAAAATCAGTGATTCCAAGTTTTATTTGCACAATGCGTTACACTTTGTGAAGTAGCACATTTCCATTGTTTGAGGATCTCACATTTTTAAATTCGTTCTTACAAGTATAATGTAAAATTTTCAGGTTTTCTGCAAAAATTCTAAACTTCCAAAATATATAAAGTATCTATACACTGAAGTGAGAAGAACTAGAGCCAAATATGAAATTGGTTTTATTTGTGAAATATATGTACATATTTACGTAACTTTAATAATTTTCGTTTAAAATATAGCGAAATCTATAAAATAAACCACATAATACTTTAATCAATATAATAATAATTGACTAAGAACTATTATCAACTGGCCTCAAGCTCGTAAAACTCACAAAAATAGAAGTTTTAAACATTGCTATCAAAATTGTCATCAGAATTTCTACAAAATATTTGAGTAGGTAGTTCTGCGCCATGATTTTAGTACAATAATGTAAAAGTTCGAAGTACCGCAAAATTTTCCCTGGATTTGTAGAAAATTTTGTATCGAGGATATTGAATATTTTTTTATCCATACATCTCTGCATACATATATTAAAATTGTCTGCACATTGCACAATGGTCCCAATTCCATTTTTTTAGGCATAAATTCAACTAATGCAGCTACGCAGTTGAAAGTTGATAAATCCTATAGCAATGGCATATGGAAGAAAAATAGCAAATATCTGATCAATCAGACCACGCCCACCGTGACTGCAAGTAGGGTGTACCTTCCAGGTATGAGAAAAATTTCCTTTTGAGAATACAGAGTTCTATATATTTATGTATGTTAAGGTAAATTTCAAATAAATAAGCGAATTTAAATTTCTAAAAACCAAATTAGGCACTAATAGGGTGTGTCGAAATAGTTTTTTGAGGGTTTTCTTAACGCAAGACCCTTAAAGCTTGCGTGTTTCATAGCAGATTACGAAATAGTGTGTGGTTAAGACAGCGACATCATACTATATTAGCACCTGCAACATACTTTTACCGACAGCAGGTTCCTAAATACGCCCAGTTTTTACCATACTTCTAACTGAAAATTCAATAAATTCGTTCAAACGTAACGTCCGCAACGGCAGAAAATGCCCATATGCCTTCAGTTGTGTACAAAATAATACCACAGAAATTTAACACATTCTGTGCCAGTAAGTCACCGGTGATCACAACAAAAAACTTACCTTAAGTAATGTCGAACAATTCGGAATTGCTGAGATAGAAGTTCACTGGAAAAATATCGAATTTTTTAAAAACGGCATTAAACGGCTATAATATTTTTGCATGGCTTTATTAAATACACTTTACTTAGTAATGTTGGTGTAAGGTGGCGCAAAAGTAAGCTTCCGATGTTCAGCATATCGGTTGTGGCACGTGCAGTGTGTGCTGTTGCACCATCTTGTTGGAACCACATGTTTTCCAATCCCAATTCATCAAGTTGCGGCAAAAAGAACTCGTTGATCATTGCTCTGTAGCGCTCACCATTCACAGTAACCGTTTGGCCCCGACCGATTATTGGTCAAATAAATAGTCAGCAATATTCCGCGTTCTGGAGCAGTGTAGCGTAACATTGTTTATTAACGTGTATTTCGCATGTGTTTACTACACAAATGTCAAAACAGAACTGACTTTAGGGGCCAATCGCAAAATTTATAGCATTTTCTGATAGGAGGATTACTTTTGCGCCACCCTGTATGTATACTTTTAGCAACACTCTCCTAAGTGCTAAAAACATGCACTAAAGTTCTATAACCAAGATAAATATGTACATTAGGGTAATTGATTTCCGCAAAACTTTTTTTGGTGCCCAAGCAAAATATTTATCTACACGTAGAGGTAAAATATCTATAGAAAAAACATTAATATTTTTACATGCAAAAAAAGTTTGCGAAAAGAAGACACCCTAATATACATGCATACATTTCCGCACATACATAACTTTGGATACGTGCAAATAAATAACTTTACCTACTTTAGTCAGTTTATACAAAAAAGATAAATTAAGGTAAGCCAAGATCCCGGGATTCTGGTATCAGTCCCGTATTTGCATATCCCCTCCTATCCAACAATTTATGAAGGAAAAGTGAAGGAGTTCGTATCTGACCTTAAAATACTTACCTTTTGGGAAGCGTTATAAATCCTTTGTGCGATATGAAGTGGAGTATGCCTCCTTGCTCTAGTATCCAATATATTTATCATATTCTTTGAAAGTGGAAGGAGTACAGAGTATGCCTCCACAAACTGGAATTCAAAATATTTATCGCTTTCTCTGAGGAGAAAGGTTACAGCCCTCGTTTATGAAGCTTACTCTGCAGTCACTTCATTTTAGTGAGCCTGTTCAGTTTTATTCTGAGCGGTGTATGCTCATAAATGTAGAGTCACTTACTAGTAGATGACCTATTCAGTCCCTTATGTTCATTTATGACATAATTAGAGGTTCCATCGATTCTCCGGATCTTCTTCGGTTCATAGACTTCAACGTCCCAAGTAGAATGTTGAGGTCTAAATTACCATTTCATCATGTTAGTTGAAGTAACATAATCAAAAATATTGCACATCAACGAAATAATTAAGAAGAATGGTTACTAAATCACATGTATTTCCTTTTTAACAACATATTTCTAGCCTCGGAAGTTCCGGAAATGTAAGAAAGAAATCCCGGGATTTTCGCCGCCGAAAAATAATTTCACGGGATACCTAACATATATGTATGTACCAGTGGCTGATCCAGGATTTTGGAAAGGGGAGTCAGCCTTTGTTTTAATTTCGAGGACATCTTTTATCCACAATTCCTTAAAACTGCAAATTTTTTGACTTTATTGCAGGTTTATTAAGTCAAATATTTGCAGGGATTGGCAATGTCAAATTCAAAGTAACATGTATGCAAATCGTTTAAAATATGACCGAATGTGGATTACGTATACCCTATGCCGTCTCATCGGGTAACGAATTTAATAAACAACAAGTAAGGAAGTATAAGTACGGGTGAACCGGAACATTATATACCTAGTAGTGCCCTATAATGGCACACAAATTTACGCAGGTCTATTTTAATACTTTTCAGTTCGTATTATAAAGCCAGCTGATTTTTTTCAATAAAAACACTTCTGTTATGAGTTTTGAGGGGTAAATTAATTTATTTGTATATAAATAGCTTCCCTACCAACCACTGCTAACCACATATTTTTTAAATACCAATACATGCACAGTTTATGTTTGAAAAACTTGCTTTCAAATAGACAGACGGACGAAGAGACAGACATGGCTAATTCGACTCAGCTCATTGTCCTGATTATTGCAGTATACTTATTGATGGGTCCATCTCTTCTTCTTCTCATACTTACAATCATTTCATGTTCATAAAAGGTATGAAAATCAAAAAAGATATATAGCTTCCCTATTGCAGTGGGGTTTTATACTTTACAAAAAACTTGTTCACAACTACTATTTCAAAAAACTGGGCCATTTTTACAATTAACAGTTAACTTTATACATTGAATGTTTTCGCCAAATTTCGTTTCGACAAATCAATTTTTTCCGGAGTTATGGCATAAAAAGTTTTGTGGAATAATTCACTATAAAAGGGGTGGGGTGACGCCCATTTTCGAAAATTTATATTTTTTGAATTTCTTCGTTCACGGACATTTGGAAAGTGAAATAGAAGTGGTATAAAGCCATTTTACGCAAACTAATTGCCTATTAAATATATGTATGATCCATTTCAAAAACTTTCATATAAAAGTGGGCATGGACCTTAACCGATGACGCCCATTTTTTCACGGAACATTCCTTGTGTTCATCGAAATCTGTTGGCCAAATTTCGTTTCGATATTTTGAAAGGTTTTTGATTTATGATTAATAATATTTCAAAATTTGACTTAATCAAAAGTGGGCGGTGCCACTCCCATTTTAAAAATTCATTTTCTGCCTTAGTGTTGATGTAAGCACCAAATTTTATCCTTATAAGTGTATTATGTACTGAATAATCACATTTTTGTATTTTCGAAGGTATTCTATATATAAAAAGTCTGCGTGGCTATCATCCAGTTTCACCCATTTTAAATATTGTTCTTAGATAAGTGCCAAGGAACCTGCATACCAAATTTCATTAAGATATTTCAAAATTTGCTCAAGTTTCGTGTTCATAGATGGACGGATGGGCGGACGAGGTTTAATAAATTTATATTTTCCTCCTGAACATTTTTATATATATAAGTCAATATCTATCTCGATTCGTTTATGCCGTTACACACTACCGTTAGGCGAATGAAGTTAATATACCTTGTGTGCTTAGGTATAAAAATCATAAACAAACGCAAATTATCAGTTGATGGCAGAGACTTGTAACAAAACCATAATTTGGCATCTTCTTTTGCGAATCGGAGTAGAAGTTAGTGGATGAAGGTACTCCGAGAGAGTGGAATGAAGGATATCGTGTTCAGAGTTGTTTTAAAGTAAAACCTACAACTAAAAATTTCAATCTAAACTGAAATTTACATTCTGTAGGAACTGATAAGTTGCTATAACTGCTTTACATTCAATAATTTGGGTGTTTTATGTTTTCACGTTCAATATTGCAGTATTTAAATTTGTTTGTTTTAATATTGCATACAACGCACCCTGTGTGGTTTGTGTTTGTGTGCAGATTCGGAGTAAGTTGCGCTACTAGTAGACATATACTATGAACAAAATCTTGTATAGAAACGAAACTTCGTTTCTGCTCTTATTGTTCCGAGAAACATAAATATAGTAACATAATTAGAAACCGAGTGACTGGAACCGATCCCAATAAGTAACAGAAGTCTAGCGATATTGTAACAATATTGCCGGAACCCTAAGCTGTCCCGTAACTCTGGGCACAGAAACGAAACATGAAACGCTACCTCTGTAACAATACAAATCTGTATAGAAACAAAACTAGAAACGTATCTCGTTATCTAAACTGTATAGAAACTTCAGGTATAGAAACAATACTAGTAACGTTCCTTGCATACCGAAACTGCAACAAAACCATATGCGCTTTTTGCTAGTGAGTTGTTGTTTATAATTATGTATACATATACAATTTTTATTTAAAAACAAATTCCACATATTTTGACCTATTAAGTAGATTAAATTTAAATACGGTATTACTAGTTTTGACAGTATTGCTAGTTACTACAGCGACTCCAGAACGTTCATTTTCAACCTTAAAAAGAATCAAGAATTCCTTGAGAAACGCGATGCTTCAAGAGCGTATCAATGGTCTAGCTTCTTTGAATATTTATAGCCGGGTTGACTGAAGACGAAGTCCTGAAAGAATTTTTTCAAAAACCCTGAAAATTCAAAAACGATTAAGTGTGGGATGAATAAATAAATAAATTTAAATTGTTTTTAATTAAAAATTTCATATTGGAAACTTGAAATAAAATAGCGGATATAATTTTACGTTCCAATCACACAACTTTTTTTATTTCTTGAATTGAATTGTACTTGTTATGTTCCAATGCGTATGGAAAAATGGTTGTGAAAAATATAAGTTTTTGGATCCCGAAGGTGGACCCCCCGTAGATCCGCCCTGTAGGTCGATTCTGTAACTATTTTAACGCCAGAGTTACAGAATCGCATTTTCGTTAAGAACAAACGCCAAAATTTGGCGATAAGCTTAATGCTCGGCGAGTGGTTAAAAGTTACAGAATCGCGCTACTGGTATGTACGCCCGTGCCTATTTGAAATATGTGCTAAGACACGAATGTTTATTTCCTTTTAAAATGTGGGTAGCTTTTGTGCACTAAATTGTACTTCAGTATTATTTGTAGTTCACTATTATCTGCTAAGCAAACTGATATGTAAATATATGTTTGTGCGTATGTTTATTGAGAAACCAGGATGCAAGTTATTGCTTTCTTTGCTTGGGGAATAAATGATGAATGCCGCATTGTAATAAGAGTAGATTCGCTTTTCGAACCGAAGCAACTGAAAGATACAAGTAGTTTTAATTCGACCTAATCTTGTCTAATTCTAAGTTAAGTAAACGCCCTAATATCTGCAGAGAAAAAAACAAAAGTAGAATAATTTGGCATACTTCGGGGTTAGAAGTTTTATTTTCGAGTGGAGTGCAGTGGGACATAACTAGACAAAAAAAATAAAAATTATAATTTTAGGCAAAATATATTCTGATAAACTGATTGTATTTCCTAGGCTTGTGGGGTCACCGAAGCATATCTCAATCTGTAATAAGTTTGATTTCTAAGAAAAATAAACATTCAGCTTCACATTCCGGCAAACTTCGTTCTGCCCAAAATAGATTATTTAATTGAGTTCATTTCAAAAAGTCTCGATTACACCCGTATTTTTTTTTTAAATCGGAAGTTGGCGATTGTTCACAGTTTCAATTGTGTATAGATTAAACGTCCTATTCTATGTTCTTGACAATTGCCGATATTAATAAATAGTCAAAAAAAAAGTATTAGCATCAAGTGTTTTTTTGATTCTGCTTCAAAAATAACATTATTATTGCTGTTTTGGTGAATTCAATTGAATCCAAAATGCTATACTCTTAAGAAAAGTTGCCTCGACGGACTTCATCTCCTCCACGATTTTTTGAAAATTGAATGAAATTGAGTATGTATTAAATTCTCTATTAGTAGTTTTTTTTTTTTTCATTTCAAAAAAAAAATACAATTATAGTATTCAACTTAAGGCTGCACGATACACAACATTCTGTCCCAGAGTGAATAGTGATGACGGTTTTCCAACACGGGAACACGCCACATAGAGCTGGCCATGTAAAAAGTATGATATTTGCAGATTTATGCTGCATACTTGCAGCGACTGCCCTTGTGACTTGTTTATTGTCATCCCAAATGCAAGTTTCACTGGGAGCTGCATGCATTTGAACTGGAACTGAAAACTGGTTGCAATCAAGGAAATTCGAGGAAGGACGCATTCTAGGAAGTAGGCATTCTCTCCTTTGAACGGAACTTTCAAAATGCTAGCTTGAGATGTTCACCTTGATAAATTAACTGGGAATGGAAGTTGCCACGCTCCCCTTTCCGTGAGTATGGTTTTGAAATGGAATATCTCCATACCATTTTTCAGATCCCTATCATGGACCCTTTTATAGATATTCAGCTTGAAAATTTAAGTTTGAACGGGAGGTGCCATGTCACCTTTTCGTATAACTTCCATTTTTCCGTGAGTATGGTATTGATATCAAATATCTCCATACCATTTTCACCATACCTACCGTGAACCCTCGTGGAGATATTACGCCTGTAAAATCAAGTTTTTATGGGAGATGCCACGCCACTTAATATTTTCGTCTTTTGTTTTTGTTTCCAAAATTGCTCCAAAACTAAGTTTTTAATTTGGTTCAGTCGTTTTCAAGTTTTATCGTGACAAGCAAACCATTATTCATTTTTGTATATATGAATTAAAAAGCTGCAAAAAATGCATGTTTAAAATAGTTTTATTTTATTTTATTTAATTTTGGTGTATTAACCATCTAACGGTTCGAAAATCGCTCTATATTGCAAGCAAAAGGATGGAATTTCTGCTGGATCTGTACATTGTTAGGATGCTTTTGTTAATTTCCATGTTATGAGCTTGAGTTTCAAATTCCATTTTCTGTTCACTATTATTTTACACGTTATGCATGCCTTTTATGCTCAGGTACGTAGCTGTAATTGGTAGGGAGAGCACAGACTCCGACATAACTCGAATATTCATAAAAAGGCGCTGAAGATGGCAGGCTTCTGCGAATTTGAAGTGGAAAGCTTTTGATATTCCATACTTCCCAACCAATCCATACCGATAAAATTCGAGCATCTTAAGTTTACCTCCCCACTAATGTGGAGTGTTTGGCCTTTGCCCAATTTTGGGCATATTTCAGATTTTACTTGTCTAGTAGAGGAGTCTTGGCGAATTAATGGAAAACCGGACAACATTGACAATTTTTGTACTCAGCTTATATGGGATCGCGACACTGTTCTTGTGGACCGAAATAGATGTTGTTAAGAGCTGCAGCTCAGCAGAAAAAAATTGTTGCTCACTAACATGGATTTGCTTGATTCATTAACACACAGTAACTACAACGCTGGTTTATAAGGCGTATTTTATCGGAAAAGAATTTTACCTTAATAAGCTAAAAAGTTTTTTAGCTGTTTGGGCACACGTCGATTTGGACTTTTTCACAAAAGCGCCGCTGATTACGTTCTAGGAAATGGCTTATACACTTTGAGTTACTTGATCAAATAGTTTGAATTAAAAATTCTGAAAGGCAACGTGGTGCGCGTGTTATTTTTGAAATACATCGTTCAAGAATGTGTGTATTAGATCGTTCCAAAAAAAGTTCTTCAACCAATCTCATGACTCTCGTTTGGGTAAAATATGTATTTCTAAAATATAAGCTCATAATGTCAATGTCCAATATTAAGCTCATACCCTGTTATCGAATTATAAAAAAGAAGATTTTGAAAAAATTTTATAATCCTGATTAACTAGAACAATGGCACGACTATTGTCAGAAGCAATGCCCAAGAGTTTAAACTTGGTTGGACAATACTATAATATACTGTGGTAGAGCTGGTAATAAAAATTAAAATTGTATTGATATTATTGTTCAGAATGGCGACTGTAGTATTCATTTTTAGGCGTCTATCATTGCTGGATAGATTTTTTAGCATTGATATTATTTCGGTTTGGAACTGAAAACGATGTAAAAAAATTGTATGCATATATTTTTGTAGCCAATTCAAGTCCCTACAAAGAAATCTGAATAAATTTAATCAAGTTTTAAACATGGGTTTGTTATTTTATTTTATAATTCTTTCCACATTCTGAAATATAATATCGATATAAAAGTATATGTTTGCCGGTCTAGTGTACATGTAAGGGTACTTATAATAACATTGCAGGCGAGGCGAATTTCCTTCAGTACAAAATAGCAACTCGTTTGGTAGTATCCCGATTTTCACAAGTTTGAGTAACCATCACAAGTCATTTTGAATTTTATTTGCCAAAAGTCATTCTTACAATGTTCTTTATATAAAATTGAAACTATACATGTTTAATTAGAGTTTTACAAAAAATTCAGTTTTATTAATTCTTCTTCAATTTAGAATACAAATTAAAATTCCAAAGGTTCTCACAACAGTCCTTTACAATACAATAAATAAATTGCTAGTTTCTGAAAATATTTAACTGCCAGTGGAAGTAGCATCATTTCAATCGATGACTAATCCTAATTATAATTTGACCTTTCTGGTTTAAACAAATGAGATGAAAATATGAAGAAAACCTTCTTGTTCTATAAAATAGAAATGTTTCGTTCATTAAATAAATTAGTATACTATGTCAAGATTTGTGTGCTGGTTCGAAATTTTCGAAAACGGGATCCGGAACAAATAAGTTCTAATGGAGTGGTTGAGAACTATCGCAATACGTGTTGCTTCTTGCCGAGGACATCGTCATGTTAAATTCGCTGGTTGATTGCTTGTAAATGAGATTGATTCCGAATGCACTAGAACCACAAAGGTCAGAACTATAGATTTTTCCTACAGGAAATGCTTAATGTAGACATAGTAAATGTTTAGAGCTTTCACAGTGCTAAAGCTCAAGTCCATGTTTTCAGTTGTGAAAAGTTTACCACTACATAAGTATATTATGTGCATACATAAATATGTGTGTTAAAGAACTGCATTTTCATTTGTAAATTCTCTGTAGGATATCTTTGCATGTACTCCCTACCAACCATGGCTATCCACTTCTTATCAATTTCTCATCGAATTAATGCACCATCCCTATTTTTTTTTCTCCTCTATACCAATACCAACTCATATTTATGAAATATTTTTCCCAAAAAAAAATTCGTTCTCTTTTATCGCTATTGCCACTCTTGTTGGTGTGACTGAAATAGTATGAATTTAATAATTAAAAAGAAAATCATAACCATGATCCAATTAAACAGGTATGTAGTATCATTAGCAAGGCGAATTAAGACTTTTTTATTTGAAAAAATGTGCTTAATGTCAAACTCATGGCGAATTCATTTGGGCTGGATTTGTTTACATTTTTGTGTTTACATTCTTTTTAGCAAGTTCTGTAATTGTGCATAAAAGTGTGTTCGCGTTTATTTATTAATATCAAAAGTGTGATTTGATAAAAAGTGTTTATTTCGATTGTGTTTTTTTGTTAAAACGATTTGATTTTCCCAATAGGTACAACTACAAATGTCTTCCAGGGGTCTGGAACTATACCTGTATCAAGGCTATTCGGGCTATAATTGACACATGGCGGTACCGATCAGAAAAAGCTCTGTTTGACTCCAGCGTTGCAGCTGATCAGCTCAAGAGTTGGCCTTTGGAATGTTCAAACATATATGAATTTAATCTTATGCAACTATTTAATTTTAAGAAAAATTATTTCATTTCAGTTTACTTATTTTTTGATTTGTTATATTATAAAATATATGTATAAACTAGTTAGTTGAATAAAAATATCGTAAACAAGTGTTTGAGAATGTTGTGGGTATTTTAAAATGTTTTATGGATATAGCAGTAGGTAGGACGGCAACCCTGGTAGTGCCTAAAAGTATCTAGGCTTAGCCTGACAGCCCAGTTTGTTTTGGGAAATTTTTTAGTTAAAGGAGTGCAGATATGTTTTTCCTTACGGCGTTTCTAAATGAGTGCTAGGGCGATGCATAGACACACGTGCACGACACGTACAAGGGGAAAGTGGAAAATATATTCACGCCGACCATACAAAACTACCCCCTTTTTATTTTCATTTGTGGATAGCGCGGCCTATGTCTTATCCACTTTCTTATCTGCATATGGTTGGTAGGGCTAATAAACATTCATATGTACGTATACACATGTATACGAGGTGTGTTCAAAAAGTATCGCGAATTTTGTGTTTTTTCAAAAATTATTTATTTATTCATGAATATCTATTTTGTCCCCTTCAAAGTAATCCCCATGAGATGTTATACACTTGTGCCAACGGTTTTTCCAATCTTCGAAGCACTTCAAAAAATCATTTTTTTGTATCTTGTTCAGCTCCTCCTTCGATGCCGTCTTTATCTCGTCAAGAGAAGCGTAACGTCGTCCTTTCATGGGCCTCTTCAGTTTAGGGAACAAGAAAAAGTCACAGGGGGCCAGATCTGGGGAATACGGTGGCTGCGGCATCATTAGTGTGTTGTTTTTGGCCAAAAAGTCGCGCACAAGCAACGATGCGTGAGCAGGGGCGTTATCGTGGTGCAAAAGCCAATTTTTGTTCTTCCACAAATCAGGGCGTTTCTGGCGGATTGCTTTGCGCAAATTGCGCATAACTTGCAAGTAATATTCCTTATTGAGCGTTCTTCCCTGTGGCAAGAACTCATGATGCACCACGCCCCTGCAATCGAAGAAAACTGTCAGCAAAACTTTCACATTCGACCGAACTTGGCGCGCTTTTTTCGGTCTTGGTTCGTGCGGCAGCTTCCATTGAGATGATTGAGCTTTGGTTTCCACGTCATAACCATAAACTCACGATTCGTCACCAGTTATGACCCTCTGGAGCAAATTTGGGTCGTCGCGGACAGAGTTTAACATCTCATTAGCAATGTTCATGAGATGCTGTTTTTGGTCACAATTGAGCAATTTTGGTACGAATTTCGCGTAAAAATCGAAGACGATCCAAAACACGTGCAAGCAAAGCAGCTGTCAACAATTAACTGAACATTCAAAATGGCCGAGCTTGTCGGCATAAGTGAAAGACATGAGCACCAACATAACGCCACAAAAAATTCGAAATTCGAATATACGTAACCAGCGAAAATTCAAAATTCGCGATACTTTTTGAACACACCTCGTACATCAGTGGTAAGCAACCTAGTTTAACTCAATTTTGAAATGGTGTTTAAATACCGTCGATTACATTTCGGAAATAATCACAATATTTACCTCATGATTCATTTACAAGAAGGTTAGCTCTCTAGCTGACGTTTACTTTTGACACTTCCATTTCCTGGGTTTCTTTTGCGAACGAAAAAAAAGTAGGAGTATTTTTTTCATTTGTCAAGGAAATGGTAGAAGAAAAATCAAAAAAGTAGGAAATTAGTAGTAATACATTTTGTAAGGTCAACTAAATACAACATCAAAACATGTCATCCCATACTAACACTGTATAAATCGTTGTAAGTTTTCTCTATATTCAATTAAAAAACAATAAAAAACGGTCACTGCTCAAACAAAAATTAAAATAAATATATGTATATGTGCATACGTATTTGCAATCAAAATACGTACGCACTCCGCCCTCTTGCCAGAATCATGAATGTGCTAAAATGAAAATGTTGGTAAAACAAGATTAAAAGTTTGATTCCGGCTCATTCGGTTTACATGGACTGCAAAATATTGTGGTTTCGGTATAAGCATGATACCAGGGATTTTCGTCAAACCTAGAACCTTTAATGGCTAGTACAGTAAACTTATCTACTAAAACTCTGAATAATTGCACATTCGAGCTTGTGACAAAAGGACTATGTTTTTTAATAATAATGACAAATTGACAAGATGCATATTTTTTGGAAACTTTGCAGGGTATAAAAACAAACGCACATAGTCTACCAAGTGTATAGTAAAGTTATAAGTTATAACAAGGTATGATTGGCCCCTATTAGTCATAGTAACTTAAAACAGAAGTTGACTTAAAACTCTTGCTTTATACATAAGTTAAGCCAGAACTCATTATCAAACAAAGAGAATAGTAGTAAAGTTTTGTTAAAAACAAGACTTCAAATCACATAAGGAACAGCTTTGAAGTCACGATAGACCTAAGTAAGTATATAAGTATGCAGGGTCGACATTTTAAGCCAGCCATTGCTACGTACCGGAATGTCTTGAGTTTTAAACGTCCACGACTACACTACACCCCCAAAAGTCGATCTAAATAGTAGTGCAAATTCATCTATTTAAAATTTTGTATAATATTACATGTTCAACTACTATTTTTACATAATTTCGATAAAAGGCAACCCAGAATGTAAATGACAATTTTTCAGGCAGCAAGATGGCGGCAATTGTCAAAATATGTCACTAGAGAGCTAACCTTCTACACCTTTTTGAGTTTATATTCAGGAAGTTTCAATTCATATTCAGAAAGTTACAAAAGAAAAAGAATTGAACTTTTCTGAATATGAATTGTAGTTTTCTGAATATTTATTGTAACTTTCTGAATATAAACTGAAAAAGGTGTAGTTATTGAAGCATGTATTTACCTGAATTGATTCCAAAATAACAAACCTTACTCAAAAGACCATATTTGACACAAGAATAAAAATATCATAAAATATTTTCGAAATAATAAAAAAATTATAGAATAATGGTCACCGAAACAATTCCCAAAAGCTCAATATTTACGGATTAGCTTGGTACATAAATAGTAATCCCGAAATTGTTTAGTAATCTTGCTGAAACAATCTTGATAAGGCAAGGCCGGAATGCAGTTAAAAAAAAATTATTTAGAATCAATTTCGTACTGATGGATGTTCCCGAAATCACGCATATATAGTACAATATTGTTGTTAGCAAGAATTGTTATTGTACGTAAAAAAAGTGAACTATGATTAGAGGCGTTTATCATTTCAAGCTACTACGACCCCAAATCCTCTTTTCCCAAAACGACATAACATGCACTCTTCTCTCCAACGTATTATCTCAATACCCATCTACATCCCTAATAACATATAGTGACAAGCGTAAATGTCTGAAGCCGAAATATCGAGAAAACAAATGAAGGATTATGTGTCCGTATCAGGTCATCGGATGACGAAAACGTTTTATTTGTCTTTCTGTTTTGCATCTTTCCGGAGAGATACAAAGCCCTTAATGAATATGCGATAATTAAAATAAATAAATGTATGGGGCTATATACAACCTCCTAAAGATTTTAGATTTTTTCTACAAACTAGCGGGACCTACAGTTTTTGCCGACTCCCAACGGCATCTTCAAAGAAGATGAATTTTTGATGAGAAGCCTTCCAACCTTCAAACCAATTTCAATGTTACCTGTCCCAGAACTCGAACCTTGGACCTTCGATGTGGTAGCCCGGCAACACTATCGCTACACCACTGCGGCCGCGGTAGTTATCTGTAAAAATTCTCGGAGTTTGCATTGTATGTACACTGCTGATGCCAGTGATGTTCAAAATTAAATCCAGTTTACTCAGACGTACATACGAAGATCAAATTTGCGCACCGCTGACAAACATTCGTTATGCATGTGCTCCAACTTAAGTTAGTATGTAGGAGTACTTATGAGGTAAAACATAGTCAACTAACTTAATGACATTTAATGGAATTTCGCATTTGATGTTCGCAGTTCTAATTAATTTTGTGTTTTGCAGAATTGCTCACCTTATTGTGATGCACACTTTATGGTGGTAGCTGCATTTGAAGTTTGTCGGCCTTTTTGTTTTATACTCGCAGAAATACCTGTGTAACATATTGACATTGTTTCGTTAATAAACTTGAAATAAATTAAATTAACAAAGACAAGCGACCCTTGCGATAAACAACCAAATAAAACACAGCTCAATTATTTCTAAATAAGGCCAAAGAAGATGAAAGAAGAAGGTAGATGTGAACTTATTATAAATAAGCGTAGGGCTGCGGCGCATATCTTATTTAAAGCTTTGTAGGACCTCTGCATGTTTTTATTAGGGATGCTTACGACGGAATCCGGTGCTTTTCTTTCTTTTCTTTGAAGAACTGCATTAAAAAATTCCTCAGCAAATCGCAAAATTTGACTAAGAGCCCTTGGCAACGCTCAACAAATGCTTGTGTGTAACAATAGCAACCCGTGGTTGTGTGAGTATCGGGTAATTGTCGCTTGCCCGGCAACGCACAATCAGAAAGGGTGGATTGCCATTTGCATTGAAAGTTCGTAGCAATACGTTGTAGGAATTTTCCTACCGAAGGATGTTTTTGCTCATAAACTTTATTATTACTCCTTGACTACTCTACAATCTTTAATGTTTATTAATTTTAGGCGCATTAAAATAAGAACAGGATATATTTCATATTGCATTTCATGGCATACAGGATTAAACCGTTCATATTTTTGTGTTCGTCAGGAGAGCAGCAAGGCGACTGAGCTTGTCTGCTTGTCAAACGCTTGCGCCACCATCGAATAGACCAACTGGCAAACGAAAAAATTTAAATTTTTTGATTTACATCAACGCGAGCCCACAGCAAGTACGTGTGAGAACGAGTACCACCACTTGGGTCAATTGCAATGGTAACCACCAGTTGCTACGGTTACACACAATCATTTTTGTGTGTTGCCGTGGACCATAAAACTTCAAAATCTTTAAAAAAAATATTTCTTATTTCTGAAATAATATTTGTTATGTATGTATTTTAAGTTAAATTTTCCAGCCAAGAAGAGGATAGCGAATAATCGTAGCTTCTTAATTAAAATACTTATAGCCAAAAACAATGTCACATTGTAACAACTGCAAAAGTGAGCGAAATTTGGCATTCTTATTTTTTTTAATTTAGGAGGTATAACACAAAACTCATTTATCAGATATATGGGATTTATAAATTTGATCCGATCTTGTCGGCTCCGACAAATGATTAAACTCAATAATATAAATGCGCAAGTTGAGGGAAATTGTCCCACTTTGTGGCCAAACCATACATTGAAGGTATTAACAATTACATATGTGTGGATAGGTTTGGCCAAATTGCAGTGCCGTCAATCAAAAAAACTTAAATAAAAATTAATTATAATATGGACAAGTTAGTTTAAAAATGGCACCAACACAAATGCCAATCATGTATACACACTATAGAGCCGATGTGGTGTGAGTAGATATGTCATGCATGTTATTGTATTACTCGTATGATCGGCCCTCACGTGCCATGCGTTTTTGCTTTAGTTGTTGCTACTTTGTTGTGATGGTCCTCAAAAGTACACCACCATCCTCTCTCGCTTTGGTGTTAAATACTCTATGGAGTAATCTTTTGAAAGCATTTTGAGGGTACTCTCGCATAGGTCCTCAATGGAATATTAAGAAGCAAAGAAATGGAGTACTCCGAGATAGAGTAGGTGATCCAATTGTACCTTTTATAGAATAAGGATAAGTGTTGGAGTACTCTTATATTCCTACGGAGTATTTCCGTTTTTCCGAGTTAAGCAAGCAAAAACTTGAGCAAATAAGTAAACTGCATTGATGATACAAATAGTATTTACAAAAACAAAATAAATGATTATTCATAAAGAGTATTCAACACCGTAGTTTTGGTTTTGTATTTTTTGTGGTTAGGTTTTTGTGAATTGAAATAAAAAAACTGAAGTAAAATAAAATACAATAAGGAAAGGCAACGAAAGAAAGGAAAGGAAAGAGAAGGAAATGAAAGAAAAGGAAAGGAAAAGAAAGGAAAGGAAAGTAAAAGGAAAGGGTAGGAAAGGAAAGAAAGGGAATGGATAAGCAAGAAAAGGAAACAATAAAATAGAAAACAAAAAAAAAATAAAAATGGGAACTCCAGAGAGACGAAGAAATCAAAGAAAACTAAAATACACCAAAGGAAAGGAACAGCAGACAAAGGAAGAGAAAGAAGGCGAAGGAAATTAGTAGAAAGTAATTAAAATGAAAAAAAAGTTTTGTGGTTGAATTTCAACCATTGGGCGATCGCTAGTATTATAAAATGGCTACCGCATACCAAACAGATATCTCTATCTTGAGGGGCTAGTGTACGTTTAAAAAGACAGATTTATGGACGTACGTATATAGCTACATCGTCTCAGCACATCATCCTAAACATTTTGATATACTCGTTGACGGATCCATCTTTCGTCTTCAGTTACTATAAAATATCTGACCAAAGTCATAAATATGAACAATGTGCCCAGGAACATATACCAAAATATATAAAAATATACCGATATGCAAAGAACATAAAACAGTAATAAGGTTCAGCGCGACGAATTGTGGGAAATATCACTCTAATTCGCGAGTAGGTAAATCAGCACAAGAGGTATTGTCTTATAATTCACAAGTTTGATTACTTCTCATGTGTGGCCAATACTTGATATTTTACTTTACTTTTGTTAAACAAATACATATGTTTTGAATTTTAAGAACATATTTATTTTCTAATAAAATAAATAGAGATTTTAAAAGATTTTTACTGAAAACGTGTCGTTTTCATTGAATCACTAAAATTTGTATACCATATTCACAACTAAACGTTTTTGCTACTTTGACCTTAATTTTTTGGTAAATACTCGATTAAAACGCAGTGAATTTGAGCAATTTACCTTCAGGTACAGTGTTAAATTACTTACCAGCTATTTGACAACGTGAACTTACAATCGTTGTTGGATATTCTCGCAGCACAACTTCTATGAAATTAATGAAAATAAGCATAGGCATAAATCGTCTTCACTGTCAGTGCAACCCGTTCCTGTCTTGATCCGCCATCGATTTAACACAGCAAAAACATATAATTTTAAAGAAACCCCATATCTTATTATCCATAAACTCCTGTAACTATTCTCCTTAATATTACAGTAAAAATACTTAAATCGCATGCTCTCCAATAACTGGAATACAACTTAATATTCCATATACTGGAATTGAGCCAAAAAACGTTTAAACGAAAAGTATTTTAAAACTTTTTCTGAGTGCGAAAACTTTGAGTTTCATTGTTTTAAGCATAACAGCCAAACATACGTAATGCGATATCGTTGCATAATAAATACATGCACTTTTTCAATTATAAGCTTTTGAATATATGAGGTCAAACGAATTGCAGAACATCGACGGATTGAGTGTCATTCAGTTTAATTAAGTTGTGTAAATTTTACTAATACAGTTTTATGCTTAGAGTAGTCTTCAAAAATTCCAAATTTGTTTTTGTACCTAATAGGATATACAGCTTACCTTTTTGAAAGGCTTATCCAAAATTAATTACCTCTCCGTTTTGGTAGCCTAGAAATAGGCCTTTAAAGTATTTGTTTCAAGCACTATCCTATGTAGTTACCCAGTCACAGACCTCTGATTTGCGGACTTTCAAACTTAGTTTGATCGCGGATTGTTTTTTCTCTCTCTAATTCCACAAGGAACATGGCAATCCCTTCTTGCCTATTCTTTGGTATCCAATAATTTGTTCAAAGAGCGAAGTCTAAATATTTCAGAAGTTCTTGAGCCCCACTTAAATTTACCACTTTTTAACCCTAGACACATAACCTTCGTCGATTCGACGAATAAGCTATTCAAAATTTTCTGTCTCTTTCCAAGGCTGCCTTTCTAAAAGACTTAAAAAAATATATCTGAATTGTTCCAAAATAATAAAAAAAAAATGTTTTATTTCGAGGATTAAAAACTGGTACCCATATGCGTACAATAAATGAAACCAAAAATTAAATAACTATATTAGAAATAAGTATTTTAAAGAATGTTCGTCGAATCGACGAATGGTTAGGTTTTATAGGGAGTGAGCGAAGGTTAGCTTTCTAGGGTTAATATCTCAGGGTCAGTTCCCCGTTAAAAACCACAGAATTATAGTGTTGTAAAGAATTAGATCCAGTAGTCCACAATAATCGTTGTAATAATACAACACGAGTCCAATTCGTTTCACGCGGCCGAGTTCCCCGAAAGTATCTTAATCTAATAAGAAATTTTTAAAATTTCGGTAGCGATTATTCGAAATTGGAAACCTCTTTATCCCATATGACAAACTATTCTGCAATTAAACAATACCTAACATGTCTTACTATTTATAGGAGTTCTTTGAGTGGATAACCCGATTCCATATCTACACAAGTAAGGCACAAATCCTTAATTTTAAAGAGCTCGACGAAATGCTTACTAGGCAGTTCCTTCTTAGGTATCTTCCATGAGCAGCAATCAAATTAGACAATGTGTAAACCAAACATTTGATTCGATGGTGTTTTGTCAGGCTCTTAGTTCCATTGTCAACTTGCTTTTGGAGAGCAACAACTTCGATCTGGCTACGGCAAGTCTTACGAATCCAGATGTTATAGCTATATTTTCCACATTGCATATTGCGCGAAAGCTTGTGCAGACTACATGGGCTATAACTCTATTCGCTATAATCTGGACAAGAGGATCTTGGTTTGAGTGTCAGAATAGCTAGATACTTGGTCTACATTCTACATTCCCACGACAGCCGGTTCTACGTATGACTTTTATCTCCACAACAATCATATAGGTGTGGTACCATTTTCCTCGTCATCTCGTCAATAGTTCTAAAGGTACAGGGTGGCTAATGAAAGCCGCTACCAAAAAAAAATTACATAACTTTTTTTCTATTTAATGAATCTGGTTAATTTTTTTTTATTTTGCAGATTGACTTTTACATTTAACAAAAATGGATAACTGGGACACTGAAACAAGAATTTGGATTGTCCGCCGCTATCACGCACTGGAGTCCGTAGTTTCGGTTCAAAGAGAGTATAGGCGCACGTTTGGCGGCAATCCTCCGAGCAGATGGACCATAATAAGACTTGTAAACAACTTTGCCGAGCATGGGACAGTCAACAGAAGACCTTATCATCGAAACCCTTCAGTTCGAACGGAGGAAACAATCGCTGCTGTAGCTGCTGCCATACAAAACAATCCACGTGTTTCGACAAGAAGGTTATCTGCTCAAATGGGTGTAAGCAGACAGTCATTACAGTCAATTATGCACAAAGATTTGGACTTATTCCGATATAAAATTCAAATGGCCAACAAACTGAACGCTACAGACTTGCCGATTCGCTTGGAATTTTGCCAGAAGATGCTTCAAATGGTGGAAGAGGATGGAAACATGTTGAACTGTCTTTTCATGCCTGACGAGGCCCATTTCGATTTAAACGGCAACATAAACGAACAAAATTGTCGAATATGGAGTGCTTCCAACCCACAGATACTCCATGAGACGGAATTGCATCCACTTCGTGTCACAGTGTGGTGTGCAGTTTCATCACGCTGCATTGTCGGGCCCTACTTCTTCGAAGAAAATGGTCACACCGTTACGGTTACTGGAGACCGTTACTTGAGCATGTTGAGAGAGTTTTTCTATCCAGAATTACGCCGAATGAGAATTTCTTTCAACTCTGTGTGGTTTCAGCAAGATGGTGCAGCTCCTCATATAGCCCAACCTGTTATGACAGAATTGCGACGAAAATTTCCCAATAAGCTGATATCCAGAAACTCCACATTCCGTTGGCCACCCAGGTCGCCTGACCTTACTGCACCTGACTTTTTCTTGTGGGGTTATTGCAAACAGGAAGTCTTCAAAGCAAAACCAACAAATTTGAATGAACTAAGGCAATCCATTCGAGAAACAATTGCGGCTATTCCTGTCTCAACTCTCCAAGCAGTAATGAACAACTTTTTGGTAAGATGCCGCACATGCATCGACGAGCAGGGGGGACATTTAAATTCCATTATTTTTAAAACTAATTAAGCTATATTTAATACAATTTAATGAGCTTTAACATGAATAAAAGAAAAATTAATTCCATACACTGAAAAAAAAATTATTTGAGTTTCTTAATGTAGCAAAATTCATCAGCCACCCTGTATTAGCAGTCGAAATTTTAAAATGTGTTCACTCAAATGTAAGTGGTTCCACGACTATTTCAGCTAAATCAGTCAGTGAGTTATCTCATTTTATATTTTTTCGAAATCTTTAATATCTAAAATAGATATGTTTCTATCATCCGATTTTAATAGCCGTTTTTAGTGACTGCAGATATTTTTTCGGCTGATTTACTTTTCACATTATTTTTATTCATGTGGTACCGACTCGAAACTCTTATCTGTCATCCCTGACACATGTGCTATGCATCTTTACTGTCATCTCCCCCAACCTGTATGGCCTTACATTCTTAATGCATTAAATCTTATTGCATTTTTCTTTGCACATTTGAAAGTATGCCAAGAATTTCTCGAGTTAGTTAGTTTACTTAAACTTTCTGCTAAGTACAATTTACTACATACTTCATTTGGCCCTCCTTGGGGGCACTTACTGTCGGTTCATTGTCATTTTCTCACATTGTTTGGCAAATATTATCTTCGGTGTAATTAAGTGCTAAAAGTTATTTGGGTATGCTCAAAGAACGCCAAATTATTATATCGAATTTATAGAGGATTTAATTGTTTCAGGGCTTGTGATTTATAATTTGTGTTGGAAATATGTATGTATTTGACAAAGGATTTTCTCAATCGGGGAAATTGAAGGAATTTTTAAAGTATTACGTTTTGATGTAGATCTCCTCAACTAATAGATTATGTACTCAGCTGTGGTTGGGCAACAAAGTATGAGCTAGTTTTTAGGTCAATACTAAAAACGTTGATACCTTCTTTGATTGAGTCCATCTGTCCCTTGCCTTGCTTTACAATTCTAGCCGGCTGTTTGGTTCACATTTACATATAAGTAAAAAATTGTATTTTCCAGGTCATTCTTGGAATGTGTTTCAGAAATTATTTGCTCAAATTTTTATTATTTTCAATCTACAACTTGACAGAAAAGTTTTAATCAAAGACTGAATCTAAACCGAAAATGTTTAAAACCTATTCATTTATTGAATCCGAACTTAAAAAAGAAGGAATTCGAAACAAAACTGTGCACTCCCTCACTTCCATCGAAGCTTGTAATGCCGCTCAAACAAGTACTAGGGAGCTAGGGATAAAAATCACAATACCTCCTATATCCTTAATTTATATTTGGTAGTCAATAGGTTGCCCTTTTGCTAATATTTAGGATCTTTTTTTTCAGCGGTGTATGAAGGAGAGCATATGCAATAAATAATACTTTTTCATTGACATTTGACCCAAATAGAAACAAACAAGCCAATGGTTTCCCAACATTTTATTTTGACAACTAGATCACGTATCCAAATATAAACAATATATAAAGCAACAACAACAAAATTATGTAGAATACGAGTATATAAAAATATACCAAACAAAAATTAAAAAAAAACATTAAATTCCATCCAGTAGTTATATACAATACAACTCTTAGAGTTTTCCACTTGCCTATCAGATCTACTCATGTCACTCCAGTAAATTTTGTGATACCATTTCCCAGTGGTAAGAAAATATCCTTAACTTTAAATTAGCAGCACATCAATGATTATTGCATTAATTTTAGACAACAGATTTTGATTTATGGCATACAAATCATCAACAAAACTATACAAATTATTGTCTTGACTCGTTTACTTTAAATATTTACTGCAATATTACTCTATTTATTCTGATTTTTAGCAAGTTACTAAAGGAACATGCACTTCTCCCACGTGAAAACAGCCCAAGTCATATTCGACACTATGGATATTTCGGATTTTAGACTCCAGTCTAAAAAGTCGGGTTAAAAATGTATGCATCTTTATTTATTACTCTCTAGTTTTTTTTTATTTCTCCTTTTGTCGATTCAAATAGAGCTTTTTTGAGATTGGTTTGTTTCATTTATTCTTTCTAATTGAACTTTTAAAATGAACAGGACTTATTATCTAATCTCTTCAAAAAACATTAAAATCGTCAAATTAACTCTTAATGAGTTTTCACATGCAACTGTGAAGCGAAATTAAAGCGAAAGATGTTGAACAAAATTGTCATGCAGACTGCCTTGCATTCTGAAATTCAGATGTACGAGTATTTCTATAGGCTATAACCCTACAGTTAAGTTCTCACTATGAGTCACAGAAGTTACGTATACGCCATGCTGAACTAATAACTCAATACCAGTTGTGCATTTGCCACTTCAACAGCTAAATTGAAAAGTGCTCTATTTGGGAGAACAGATTTTAATATTTATTTAAACTAGATTACATATTCACCAAAAATGTTTCGCGAGCATGCGCCTGTTTCCACTCATTTGCTTTGAGTGGAATATTTAGCCAGAAATTTAAATCCCATAGTTGTGGTGAGTATTAGTTTTGGAACAGTGCCTTTTTAGTGAGTATACATGTTAGGTTCTTAAATTGGTTGGCTCCGCTGTGTCGTATTTAACGTTAAATTTATATTATTACTAGCTCCATTCAGAGTCGTCGATAAATTACTAACACAGACGGCGAATTTTTTCACCTAGTTTTGCGGCTATATTTCGTCATGTATCTTTTATTGAGAATTTTAATAAAAACTGCATTTTAATTAAATTAGTTAATAGTAATAATAATATGGCACGATGTACCTCCGCGAATATTAAGGTCAAACTCCTCTTTCAATTTGTGGTGTGCCGCTTCTAACGGCTTCCTCCAGGGCAAATTAATTTTATCTGAGAAACATTTCCATGAAAGATGTACATTTGTACATTTGTTATGATGTTACCTGTCCCAGTACTTGAACTACAGGCCTTTCCATGGAGTAGGCCAGCACAAACAAATTTCCGCAGTGGGTTAGGTTACTGAATAACACTCACGGCAGGTATGTCTGCCCTAAGAGGCGACTAAAGTCGGCGACCCAATGGTCAAAGTTGAAAAACTAATTGTGCGGCAGTCGGGCTCGTTGCGGGAGGTACTAGTACCGGATACATTCCTACAATGACTTTTCCTTAACGCAACAATCCTCAAATCTTCGGGAGTATTTTGCAGATAAAACCACAGTAGCAACAATAGCGCGTAATAAACAAAAAAAAATAAAATTTAAGGATGATACAAAAATATTACAGACTATCCTTATACTAATGTCGGCAACAAGCAGTTTCTCTTAAACAGAGACGTGGCTATATAAAATTTCAATTCGTCATAACTCTGCACTTATTTGGTCTAAATAATGTAGGTCCCACCAATTTGTAGGGAAAATTCAAATCGGCACACCACAAATTGGAAGAGAAGCTTGGCGCAAAAATCTCTTAGGAGGTTTATGATAATATATCTGTTGTATATCGCGCCATAGAGAGAGAATGATTATTTTATATATGTGCCCTTTAGTCAAGATTTGCACAATTTTAGAAAAGTGGACCGTGCCATGCTCACAAATTTTTCCATGTTGTTTGTCTGTCATGCATGTCCAAAATTCATTGTCGATCTCGGTGAAACGACACAGGCCATATATAGCTTTTTGAAAAGCCCTCAGGTTATATAAAGTTACAATTCGGCATAGCTAGGAATTTATTTGGCTCAAGTTAATGATATTTTATATACAGATATGTGTTCTATATATCAAAAAAATGGAAAAAGAAAGCGGGAGCAGGATCAAATAAAAGTTAGTTCGCTATATGTCTGAAACTATGCACATATCAGCACCCGCAGAGGAAATGGGAGAAGAAGAGGACTAGGAACAGAAATTGGTAGTAATTGAGACGTAGAGGAGTTGTTAGAGGAAAATGAAGAGGGTTAAGAAGAGTAATTCTAAATGGGCGTGGAGGAGAGCAAAAGTAGAAAGAAAAAGGAAGATATAAACATAAATAAAGAAGAAGCGCTAAGTAAGGTGAGAAAAGAGTACAATTTGTTAAAATGTAGGCGAATCAAATTTAAGTCAGGACACCTTCTGCCGGGTCTTCTAGTTACTTATAAATTGTGTTTGTCCTAAGTAGGATGGATAGAATAGGAATCCTTTTTCAAATTTTTAGAACTTTATCCTACCTCACTACCTGTGCTTCTATTCCTCCATCTCCCTCTCCTTCCTCCTGCTTTTGATCCTTAATATCATCTTTTTCTTTTTATCCCTAGCCCTATATTGAGGACCTCTATATCGAATATCAGACAGCTGCTAAAAGTACCTAATGACATATATCGCATTTGGGCCTTTCCATGTAGGGAGTGTGGCAAAGTCCACATATTCATAAAAAATGTACGAAATATCTTTAGAGTTTACTTAGAAGTTATGAACAACAATTTGTATAGCCTTTAAGCGCGTTACTGCCCATTCTTTGAAAACTATATGTAGCATATGATATAAACAGTGGCCGAATAAACAGAATTTTGTTCTTTCATCTATCAAGAGTTGGACAGTAAAAAAAACTGCGCAAGTCTTATTTTGTCTAAGACATTTGAAAGTCTCTCAAAATAGCCCATCATCTTACGGAAAAATTTTGTCTGTCGTAAGACTGTTTTGACTCGAAAGCCTGTTGTCCGAAATTCCCACTTAGTGCCACTGTGACAATGGCCCTCAATGTTTATTCCAATAAGCGTTCTAAAAATGTACTTTACATCCACTTTGCTTTTTGAGAGTATTTAAAAATTAATTGAAAAAAGATTTTATAAACGATATTTAATCAGAGTTTCCTTCGAAAACATCGGTTGGCGAGCTTGTTTACGATGATTTTGCTGGCTGGGCTATTGTTACAAACGCAAAGGCAAACGCACTGATACAATTATTTTGACGTGTCAGAAAAAGCGATTTTCAACATGGCCGGCGTGCGTTAACCTGATCCATGCCATGATCTACACGATCTCATGTATTATCTATTTGTTTCATTTTCAACTTATACCGTTTAAGATAAATTTTCTTATTTTGCAATTTTTAACTTTGCATATATGTATACATAAACGTATATCAGTGATGTAACGAGAGCCACTTTTTGAATATTCGCGAATCCGAATGCGAATATTCAGTTTTTGTTCAAATTTGTCGCCAATTGTGTATGCCTATGCAGTCTCGTTCGATCGACGTGCGTTTCGTTTTATTTTGTCCGCGAATCGACAAGTTCCCAAGACTCCTGGGTACCCCCCTCGACATTTTTCACAGCGCCATAGCAGTTGTAGGTCGAAGTATTAAGTGTTGCCGATTTTTATTTTGTCTACGATGAGTTTGTAACAATCTAGTGTTTGTGGCGCTCCTGGCCAGGGTATATGTCTACAAGTAGCGCAACTTACTCCGAAGCCCCACACACACACAAACCAACACAGAATGGCTTGCATTCAATATTAAAACAAAAAAATTTAAATAATGCAATATTAAGCCTGAAGACATAAAATTCACAAATAATTGAAAATAAAGCAGTTGTAGCACCTTAATTTTCCGAAGCACTTTAATAATCCACCAAAGTGGTATAAAAATGTGTATCTTGACAGCGCTCTGTTGAAACTAGATTTCGATGATCCCGCGATTTCTGAAGACCAGTGTGGCTTGTGACTATGATTTCTCAGTTGCAGCGATTTTGATCCGCACAGTGATAGACATAGAATTGGAGCTACCACCAGTGACTTCATTTGCAGTGTTCGAATATTGTCCCCAATTGCTTGCAAAATTTAAGCAATTTTTTATCAAATTAAAACAATAGCAATAGTAAAATAATTGCCCACCTTAAACGACATTTCCAAAGCAATTTCCTTTTACACACCAAAAGATAATATTCACATTTATTCAAATTGAGTATTCGAAACTTAAAACAAAATCAACAACGCATGATAATTTACGTTACAATAAACATTAAAAACATTAGGATACAAAACCATGGCAAATACTAAAATTCGAAGCTTCTATTCTTAAAGTTAGGATTCCTCTACTGAAGTTTAATTATTAACTGGAAAATATGTTAAAAAAAATAATTCATTGTTATTTTCTAAGAGAGAAGTATTTTTTTTTAGCGTCTACAATTTTTTGTTTGTTTGTTTAGATTACATATTTTAGTTTCATAGTTTATCGTTGAAGAATATATTTTTAGTTTGATCATATATTATTAGTTGAGTTAGTTTTAAATGCATTAAGAAACATGGCATATAAATGGATTTAAGTCTTATTAAATTTCTGATATTCATATTCGCAAAACATTCGCAGAAATTTTACGAATGCGAATGTCCAAAAACATGCAGGTATTCGCAAATGCGAATGCGAATATTCTCGACATCACTGATGTATATAAATATAAGGAAAATGCTCAATAAAATTGAACTAAATTGCGCTGCAACATAGTACGACTTTCTCAGCAGAAAACCTTTATCTTTGTAGCACATTTTTAAAACAAAACATTCTTAAATCTGGGCCTTTTATTTATTTTTCTCAGGCGAAATAATAATGACTACTAAATAATAGCAAAAATCCAGTATGTATCAAAAATTTACATTGCGCAAGGACTTCTTTTTTTAAGGCTACCATAACCCGAAAGTGAAAAGACCGCTAATGTCAACTGTGCTTGATGCTGCTTAAAGGTTAGTTGCAGTATATTTTAAGCTCATTTTCAATGATACAGCTATTAGTTTCTTAATTGCTCTACAAATAACCAAGATATTACTCATACCCTAATGCAACCACTTTAAAATAGTTACAGATATTTATTTCTACGAATGGTAAAAGAAAATTACTTCTACTACATATTCCAATTTTGAGAACCCTTCGTTAAAAAATTTGAGTTTTAATTATAGTAACTTCAAAAAATTGTTTTCAATACTTTACTGTAGATTTGTATTCTTTTGATGTTAGATAGTTTTTATTTGCATAATTGATGGCCTAATAAAGTGAATATCTATAACAAATTCGGTTTTTCTTGTTGTTGTTGTGCTAGAGACTACTTAACCTGCCCAAATTATCGCCTCTCATCCAACACTGTCATCAAGCTCTTCAAACGGAAGTCCTAGAGACCTAGCCGCTTCAACAGGGGTGGACCCGAGTGAAATTGCTGTTAGAAGAGTAGGCTCGGTTGAGCAGATAGTATCATGGGGAGCCACGCCGCATGCCGGGCAGACATTTGGCATATCAGGGTTCAGTCTGGATAGGTAAGAGTTTAGTCTATTACAGTATCCAAAACGAAGTTGGGCCAGCGTGACTTTTGTCCCCCTAGGCAGTTCGCGTTCCTCATCGGCAACAGGTGGAGCTTGTGCCTGTAGGACTGCATTCCCCGCACAAGAGCTGACAAAGAAGTTTACCGACTCCGCGTGGATGAGATTTAGGGCCCACCGGTGCCCCTTTGGATCAAACGGCGAATGGATGTGATGCCGGATCTCATCATAGTGCTTACGGAGGTGACTCCTTATTTTCCTGGGAGGCGGATGCTCTTTTACGCCTAGCATTTTAGCCTCACTATGAAGGTGATGCGCAGGAGACAGAAGGAGGCACCCCGTGGCAGTTCTGAGTGCGGTGTTTTGGCAGGCCTGCAACTTCTTCCAATGTGTCTCTGCTAGCCCCGGCGACCATATCGGCGTCGCGTAGCTCAAAACCGGCTGGCCGATTGCCTTGTACGTTGCCAGTAACGTTTCTTTATCTTTACCCCAAGTGCTGTCAGCTAGTGACTTGAGTATTTTGTTACGGCTTTGTACTTTGGTGGCAATCGCGGCTACATGAGCACCGTACTTGAACATGTGATCAAACGTAACCCCTAATATTTTGGGGTGTGTGACAGTCGGAAGTTTAATGCCGTATACGTAGACGTCTAATTCCATGCTCACCTGCGCTGTCCACGTCGTAAATAAGGTGTCCTAGGACTTGGTCGGTGACAGTGTCAGATTTCGTCCAGCGAAAAAACCGGGCAGGGATGGGAGGTATGAGTTAACTCTCGAACAGAGCTCATCTACAGAGGGGCCCGTCGCCAGGATCGTGCAGTCATCGTCGTAGGAGACGATCGAGATACCCTCTGGTGGGGAAGGGAGCCTCGATATGTAGTAATTAAACAAAAGCGGGGATAGGACACCACCCTGTGGCACCCCTTGTTTAATTATACGTGGTTTTGATCTTTCGCCTCTAAATTCAACCAGTGACTGCCGGCCATTCAGATAGTTGGCGGTCCAACGCTTTAGACAGGGGAAAAGTTGAATCCTCCAGGTCTTTAATGAGTTGCGCATGATTGACCGTGTCGAAGGCTTTCGACAGGTCAAGCGCAACTAGCACGGTCCTGTCATTTGGACGGTGTTGGTTGAGACCGACACCTATCTGAGTGGTGATGGCGTTTAGCGCGGTGGCAGTGCTATGCATTTTACGGAATCCATGCTGATGTTCGGCTAGTCGCAAGTTTGCGGTATAATAAGGGAGCAAGACCGTCTCCAGGGTCTTCACAACTGGAGAGATGAGTGATATCGGTCGATAAGACTCCCCATCGTTGGCCGGATTGTCGGGCTTTAGTAGTGGCACCACCTTTGCCTGTTTCCATCTTTCTGGAATGACAAAGGTGGTCATAGACAGATTGAAGACGGTTGTTATGTACCTTACTCCCTCTTCTTCGAGATGTTTTAGCATCAGCATGGATATAGCTATGGGCCTATCGATTTGGAGCTTTTGGACCCCCTTATGGCCTACCGAACCTCCGTGGTAGTGATGGTAATGGGCGATTGGCTATTTTTTCGTTTGTGCGCTTCCCTGATGGCTCGTCGAATTTCCTTGTCGACCGAAGGATGCAGTACAAATTGCCGGCAGAAAGCGCTCGCACATCTCTCGCACGGTTTAGACTTCGGAATGTATTGGTTAGAGGCTGAAGCCATGCGAAGCGCTTTTCCCCCTTTTCGTACGTCAGACGGGATGGGAAGAGCAGCGAAGGTGGTCTCAGTGAAGTTAAGAAAACCAACCCAATCAACTTTGCTGAAATTAGTGAAAGTGCGATTCTCAGAAGTGACAAAGTCATTGGGGCGATCGATTGAGAGGACTATCGGTAAGTGATCTGATGCAAGAGTAAGCATTGGTCGCCAGTCAACGCAGTTTTTGAGACCAGCGCTGACGATAGTAAGACCTGGCGAACTAGAACAATTTACCGCGACTCTATTGGGGGCATCCCCGTTTACAGTGAAAAACGTCGAATCGTCTATTTGTTCAGCTAATTCCTGTACCCTACCATCAACCTGTAGGCTTGAGTGCCACAGGTCGTGGTGTGCTTTGAAGTCTCCGAGGATTCCACGATTATCGCCTCTGAGTAACGCAGTGATGTCAGGGTGGTAATCCCTCGGACAGCAGGTGGCAGGTATATAAATGTTGACTATTTCAAGATCGACAGCGCCATGACCGGACAACCATTGTAGTGCCCCTCGGGTCGACATCGGGCTCAAATATACTGCACAGATTTATGACGGTCACGCTAGTGGATGTTGTAGCCTTCACGGGTCCGAAAATCTGATCGGGCGCCTAGCTTTGTCTCTTGAATAGCAGCAGTCTTGATATTTTGCTGCCTCATGAAACCCACTATCTCACTAACCTTGCCGGTTAAGCCGTTGCAGATCAATTGTAGGACACGAAAGTGCGAGAAGTGGGAGAGCTAATCACATTGGGAGTCAAGGAATGGTGCGTATGCCTCCGTGGAAGCAGGCTGAGTAGCGCACTGCGTCGCAATCTAGAAGACGAGGGATCCGGACCACCGAAAGGAGGCGAATCGGTCGAGGTTGTAGGCTGCCTAGCTCGACAACATGGCGCAACGTACGTAACAGTCCATAAGTTCCTGTTACCAAGTTGAGAACATATAAGCAGGTGACATAGGCCAAGGCAGGAGTTGCATTTGACTGATGTCGCAGGTGTACTCGTATATAATCTCAACCGAAAAACAGTGCACATGGTGTAAGGGACCAATAGCTGGGGGTTTTAGCTTACAATTGTGCTAGTGCTGGAAGAGGAAGGGAAAGTTTTAAGTGGGAGGGGGTGGGCTGTAGCTCAGCATTGCTCATATCTAAAAGAGAAGTGCTACGTAGAAAGTAGCTGTGTTAGGTGTTGGCGCTGGTGGGCGTGATCGGCAGCGGGAGTTACACACTACTTTCTGGGCAGTATTAGCGCTATTAGTCGTAGAGCCTGTATCTGGAACTTGTGGCCGTGCGACACTGGATCGGAGTTGGCCACGGGACGCCCTAGGATAGGAAGGGGCCACAAAAGTTTTGTAGAAACTAGGAGGCCTATGTGTGGAGGGATTTAGCCCGGAGCACCTAGTTTTATGCAACCATCTTTTACAAGTATTACATTGGACTGAGTGTGAACGTTTGACGTAAATCTTTTCCAGCAAACGCAGCAGATCCATTCTCTTGGTCCCGGGTTGGATTCAACACCAGCCCGGAGCAGGAGAGTTTTGAGCAGCCCTGCTGCAAGGAGCTGCTCGGAGGATGACAGTGTTAGAGGGAAAGATGACAAGTAAGGCAGGGTAGTGTCGAAATAACAGCCCTTGGTCGGATATAAAAACCCGAGTCATTCCGGTACGTAGAACCGGCTGTTCGGTTTTTCATTGCACCATTTTGCTGTATCCCCAAACATATTAAACTTATTAAAATCGGTAAAAATTACGTGAGTTTCCATGAAAACAGATTCGCAAAAAAATAGAAATCACGAGAAAGGAAATCCAGTTATGCATCGAGTGGTGAATTACCTACCACCGATTTGACAGCGGCCACTTGCATTCGCTGTTGGACCTTCTTATGGCTATACGTTTTTTGGTGATACTTAGTTTTGACTATAAATATGCCCCAATAGGTCAGTTAAACTCGGCAATAAATTTCACATACGATTTCCATATTCTCAGGTACACATGTAGGTTTGTGTGGATTTCCTTGTAGTTGCACCGTTTATAGTATGTTGTATTTTTAAAATAACATAAATTGGAACTTTGATTTATTTTTATCTAAAACATCATGTGAAGGATGTGTGCGTAACTTAGTGTTGGTTCTAAATTCAGTCATGCATTCGCACAAGGTTGAAAGTTTGCTTTGTTATACCTCTATTAAGTATGTACATAAGGGTGATTCAAGCGACATATTAATAATCATGTAAAAATATAAATTCACCCCAATTTTTAGCCCTTAATACAAATTTTAGTACTTGTAAATTTTAATTATTTGTTTTTGTTTATTGGGTTCTTTTCAAATTTCGAATGCTTGACGCCTTTTGCAATATTGGGGATCTGCTTTATGGACCTTGTGCCTTTCAGATGGTTCACCAGTAAGAGTGGTCCAAGTACAGTGATCACTTAAAACTATTGCAAAATATCGTTGCTGAAGCCTTAAACCTTTCTCGAAGATTTGTGCCCTTCAGATGGTTCACCAGTAAGAGTGGTCCAAGTACAGTGATCACTTAAAACTATTGCAAAATATCGTTGTTGAAGCCTTAAACCTTTCTCGAAGATATGACCATAGTTAATTTTTGTGATATATTTGGATGAAGAAATGCAATTTTTTTTGTTAAGTTACCCTAATATCAGATCCATATAAAATGCGTAGCTATAGCTAATGCAGATGCAAAGTACCTAGTACATGTTCTCAATTCAGGTCGTACGAAAGAATAAACTCTATTAAAAATGTATGCCACTCGTTTGAGGTAAAAAACAATGCATAATTGAAGGCGTTCTCTTTTACGGTGATGCAAATGCATGGAAATGTCTATAAATTATATAGACTTGTGCCTTATTCTGTTCTCAACACAGCATTGCACTCATTTTTTAAATTGCTCACTAAACAGTGAATGTATGTCAGTTGTTGCTGTTATGCAAGTTGCCTTAAGCTCAAAACTTTGCTTTTGTTGGAGTATCGCTAGTCGTATCCTATCGTAAGATAAAAACCAAAATTCAATTCGTCGATATGGTAATGGTACGGATAGAGAATTACGATATAGCACCAATAAGCGATTGCATTGTTTCTTATAAGGTTGGTGAGTATTCGATTATTTCTTCCTGAGTTCGATCACTGTAAAATCAAATAAACACACGCACAAATACTGCAACAACTAGCTAGTTTTATTTACTAATATAACCGCAATACAAATTCACGATATTGGTAACTCCACAGTAAGTTCACTGTCAAACACTTGAATATAAACTTAAAAGATGATCATCTTGGCATGCTTGCATGGTGCCTTTAATAATCTGGGAGGGTGCTATATTACGCACCCAGGAGATTCTTGGTTGTTCCCTCTTCGTCCTCTTGAAGGGTCGATGTTGTGTATTGGCATCTCCTCTTTGCCTCGTATTCGCAAACACTAGCGCGATCTCTCTTTCTCTTGCTTGCATGCACAAGCGTAGCCAGTGGGGTTTTGAATAGTCCATGGAGCACCTACGTTAGAGTACTCTCAAAATGCTCTAAAAGGATTACTCCAAGGAGTATTCAACACCAAAGCGAGAGAGGGAGTAGGTGGTCCTCAAAGTAGAGCAAAAATATATAAACAGATCAAGGAACGGATAACCATAAGAAGGTCCAACATCGAATGCAAGTGGTTGCTGCCAAATCGATGATAGGTAATTCACCACTGCACCTGCGTGTAAAATGCTTGAACTCACTGTATTTTAATTGTATATTTACATAAAAAATTATAGTTGGATTTACAAAAACGTTTAATTTTGAATATTGCATAGCTTTAAAACTAGCGATTTAAACGTAAATTTCTCCAGTTGTGAATTGATGGTTTAGTGTTTCCCACTATTCGTCGCGTTGAACCTTCTTATGGTTATACGTTCGTTGATAATCTTATATATAAATAGACAAGATGAATGCAATGTAGAACCGTTTTCTGCTAAACTATAGTTCTAAGGTATACAAATTATATATGTATAGATAGGAAATTTTGAGGTGTACTTTTATCCGTAAGTAAAAAAAATTTAAAAAATCATTTTAATATAAAAAATTTAACATAAAAGTTACACCACTACACATTTACTTATTCACACTATAGAAACGCTGTGTGTGTGTGTACTTGCTTTTTGCGTACTATGCTGAATCGTGAGCATGGCCGAGGAGTTGCTTTGTAGGAAAAAATTAAACAACAATGAAAATGAAACAAAAATGCATAGCTGATCATGCATCAAGTGTTTATAAAAACAAAACAAAATAAGCATGTATTGTATTACTCGTGGGATCGGCTCTCACTATGAGTGCCGTAGAGCTGGTAGTGGGCCAATGAAAAACAAGTATTCGCACTACAGAGCATCTGTTGTGTGAGTAAAGGTGTCATGCATTTTTGCTTAAGTTGTTCTTATTGTATTGATCACTGGCTACGATGCCCAGTGTAAGGGGCTCTCCTGAGAGCACGAAAAGTTGCTTTGTTGAACACATTAAACAAGCAATGTAAAATATAAGCAAATATGAAAACTGCATTGCTGATACCTACAAACAGTGTTTACAAAAACAAAATAAATCATTATTCATAGAGCATTCAACACTGGATTTAGTTTGGTTTTTGTATTTGTGGTTGGGTTTGTGTGAATTCAAATAAAATAAAAAAATTAAATAAAATGAAATAGAATAGAATAAAAAAAGTTTATTAAAAGAAAATGAAGAGAAAGACGGTATAGAAGAGGAAAGAAAAGGAAGGGAAGGGAATGGACTGGAAAGGAAATGAATTGAAAGCAAAGGAAAGGTAAGAATAGGAAAGGAAAAAAAGTAAGGCAATGGAAAGGAAAGTAAAGAAAAGAAAAGACAAGGTAAGAAAAAGAAGGGAAAGAAAGTGAAAAGAAAGAAAAGGAAAACGAAAGGAAAGGAATGGAAAGGTAATGAAGGAAAGGCAAGAAAAGGAAGGGAAAAATACAAATGAAAGGTATTGCAAATAATTAAAATAAAATAAAGTTTTGTGGTTGAATTTCAACCACTGGGCGATGTCTAGTAAATATAAAAGAGAAACGGGCATAACCAAATGGACTCATTTCGGTATACTTATTATCTCTTCTTCTTATCATACTTACAAAGTCGGCCAAAGTTATAATACCATTTCATGTTAATGAAAGATATAAAAAAGAAAACCAGGGGTGGTATTACGCCATAAGTTCCGTGATCGTAAACTGTTTTAAAGTCACAATAACTTCCAAACTTTAAAACTTTTAAAAAAATTTATAATGGATAATTGAACCGACCGGTACTTTCAGCCAATTTAGATTTCATAGATTTCATAGATTTATTTCGGTCAAACACACAACCATAAGTTATTTTTACAGTGTTTGTCCATAAAAAACAAGTTAACATTTTTAACATGTGTACATATGTATATAAAAATTAAAACTAACAATACAAAACTTAAAACTAACAATTTTTACTTAGACTATTACAATAAGGCACTGAAGGGATGTATACGAGATAGATAAAGATTGGATAAATGAAAAAGATCAAGAAAAAAAAGAAAATATAGTGAAAAAAGAGCATAGTCTGCATATTATGCTAAATAGAAAAAGTGGAAGGGGAAGGTAAAGGAGTGTGATTGTGCTCAGTGACATTCGGCAAAGTACCGAAGCAATTCCGATCTAAAACGCAGCGTTCCCTTAATAGCTTTAATGTTTGGGGGTAAGGTGTTCCAATTGCGAATGGAGAAGACAAAGTATTGACGCTCAGTCACTAAGCAGGTAAATTTAGAAGGGACTAAGTTAAGCGAGCGCAAAGATTTGGAGTGCTCCAGTCGATCTTTGAGATATCGGGGCTCTTGGGTTGTAATAATCTTCTGAAGTAACACCAAACATTTGTACTTTAAAAGATTGTCAAAAGACAAAGATGAAATTTTCTTTGAAAACTCCAAAATGTGGTCATAACGTTTTTTATTGTAGATGTACCTGGCGATATTGTTATATAAAACTTTAAGTTTGTTACGACACACACTATCACAATTCGAATACAGCTCACAACCGTACAATAACGTTGGTAGCAAGTATGTTTTGGCTAAAAGTAATCGAATTTTCTCAGGGGTGAAATGTTGCGTTGTCCATAGGTTTCGGAGCATGCCATATACTTTTCCAATAGCGCAGGAAATGTGGTTACTCCACGACAAGGTTCTATTGAAAATGACCCCCAAATTTTTAGCTGTGTCAACAAATTTTATCACAGAATTGTTCAGCTTGATTTCTATGTGGTCGTCTAAATAAATAATTTTTTTGTATATGACTATGCACTGGGATTTATCGGGATTTAGGACTAAACCATTGTCGGAAGCCCACTTACTTATAGATTCCAGGTCAGCGTTTAAGTTATTAACACACGCATTAATAGAGTCAAGTGGACAGCTAACATAAAGCTGCACATCATCTGCGTAGACATGGACGTTACTATGTTCGATAACATTAAAAAGACCATTGGCATACAGCACAAACAGCAATGGGCCAAGAATAGAACCTTGAGAAACACCTCTGGTTATAGGCAGCCAATCGGACATGTTGTTTCAGGCACAAACAGCTTGTACACGGTCACTTAGATAGGTTTTAACTAGGGTTGATGCCGGCGTAGAAAAATTAAACAAGTTTTTGAGTTTTAAAATAAGAATTTCATGGTTAACTGTATCAAATGCCTTGGAATGATCAAGTAACGTCAGAAAAGTAACATCGTTTTTGTCTATATTGAGCCTAATGTCGTCAGAAACTTTTAAAAGCGCTGTAGTGCAGCTCATGTTGGGTCTAAACCCCGACTGAAATTTGTTCACCAAAGAGTTTTTGTATATAAAGGAGTTTATTTGGTTATGCATGATTCGCTCGAGAGCCTCACGTATGTTCTCATTCCGAATTACGGGCTTAGCTCAATTGAGATTTAAAAATTCGCTTTCGATCACGGAACGTATAACGTAATTCGGCCCCAGAATCTTATTTTGAAGCCCACAGGCTAATCTACATTTTTTGTAAAACTATCACCATACAAAAAGGTATTAAGATATTTTTGGCCTATAACTGATACCAAATGGCAAACACCAAGGTTATCCAAATCATCATCTTTCTTTCTACTGAACCGACTATTCAGTAGATCAGTGGAATAACTCATTTATATATTTATCCAAATTAAAATATTATTCATGGAGCGCGATTACTGGATTTTCCTCTTCTCGTGGATTAGTTGGAGCAATTGAGCGCTATTGCCCAAGGAAATGTACTGCTTCTTGAACGGCTTAACAGACAATTTTTTTTTTAATTATAGTCGAAGATTTTGTATTCGTACTTTGTTTTAATGGATAGCTGCCATTACCGCAATTATCAGAATTTCTATCATCAATGAAGCGAAGTTGAAATTGAACAGCTTTAATTAAGCCTTTTTGCAACATTAACTGCAGCAAAGTAACAAAGAGTAAAATTGAAGAATTCATTGACTTATTAAGTTTGCCTTACCCATATGTAATTTGCGCATCTGAAGAAAAGCCAAAAAATGTTCAACTATTCAGAATTTGTATGCAAATGTGTAGCTTTATAGTGGTTGGCGCTGTGTGCATGACACTCAATTCATTGATGCGGTGAAAGTGTTTTGGCGTGAACCGTAATGTGAACACAAAAACGACCCACAACCCATTGCTGATTCTGGCATTGTATACGTAGCACACAAATAATATTTCAAACAAATTTCTTTCGTACGAGCATAGCCAACTTGCCACTGAGCAGGAATGAAATAAGTTGCAAATCAAACGCGCCTTACCACATCATGTTGGTAATGGGTAAAGCAGTCGTCTAGCAAAAACAATTCTACAAACATGCAATGTATCCTGATTTGGGTATCCCTCCAATGGTTGCCTCTTTATGAGCACAATTGAATGTGGCATAAAGTAGCGAAAACTGAATAGAACTTGTGCAATTATAGGAATTGAAGTAAAGATTTAAAAGGCAACATAAACAGATGGACATGCATCCGGACAAATGGCTGATGGCATTTTGAACTATTTTCGGAACGATAACAACACCCCAGTCTTTCATCGGACCATAGCAATTTCTAAAGCCAACGTAGTGTATACCATTTAGCTTGACCACCAGTGTATCTTCGGTTGGGCCAACTATAACACCGCGTTACACACATTCTGCCCTATGAACAAAATATACTTTTTCGGAAAGGGGAGAAAAAATAAAAATACACGTGTATCGGCGTTTTCATATATGTACAAGTCATGTATAAAGTAAAGTCTGACCGCCTATGTGAAAGACTTTGGATCGATTTTTAACCCTTTTTCCGTGATCCAATCGAGCTGAATTTTTGCAGGCAGACTCGTAGAAATGTCTGTATCACGTAAAATTAAAAAAAAAATAGATTGGATCACGGAAAAAGGGTTAAAAATCGATCCAAAGTATTTCACACAGGCGGACAGACGGACACTACGACCTTTATACTTTATACACAAAAAAAAATTCTGACGTGTACATGAAAATCGCCGATACACGTGTATTTTTATTTTTCTCCCCTTTCCGAAAAAGTATATTTGGTTCATAGGACAGAACTAAAGCTCGTTTTTGTAACGCAGTGTAATGTCACTACATTTTCTTGGCTTGGTCGCCCTTGTCAAATTGCACATTCATTCAATTATTGCACATATACAGTACATACCAGTACTTATTCTGTGGATAAGTGGTTTGTGAAATGCGACCAAACGTGCTGAGCAGCAAAATTCTTCAATAAAGTCAGATCGTGTATAATATGTATAAGTACATTAGACTGGGCTTTAAAAGTTAGTTGGAAATCGCCGTGCTTATAAATTTCCCTTTTTGCCTAAATACTTGAAATATCAAATTTGGTGAAGATCCGATAACATTAAGTGGTCGTGTAAAACCGTAAAAGTATAAAAATTCTTAAAATATACTCATTCAGAACTTTGTTGCATTCTTAATCCAACGAAGAGTTACTATTGCAAATAACTTCTACTTGGGACTGAGTAGGCAATTGAGAAGTAAAGTCACACTGACAATATCTGATGATGCGGCTCTGCGGGTATTCGGGATAAAGATTTTTCGAAAGATTTATAGACCCCTTCGCAGAACTACTGGCCTTTAAACCCCCACTTTTGAAGCTTTAAAAAAATTACTTAGAACTTAATAAACAAAAAAATTTGTTTGGGCACATAAACAGCAACAACTAGGGTCTGGCTTGACTTTTAGCTGGAATCCCCTCTTTTGAACTTTAACGAAAAATACTTGAAAGTTGAAATGTGGTTATTTGTTATTGGCTTAGCCAATTTGAAACCCGGCGATTGGGGTTATAACCGCCCCCACCGAGCTTGTCCACAGCCTCCGTTTTTCACGGCAGGAAATAGCACATAATTCTATAGACAAAAAAAACGGGTCTTCATAATAGTCACTTGGTCCTTATAGCAAAACAAATTTGTATTGTGTGACGAAAAAGTCTTCAATAAGGTAAATTGTAAAAGAACTCATAGAGCTTGTAATAATTAGAGTCTAATAGTTAGACAAGGGATTCTGTTCTGTTGACTGAAGGCAAGTACATAGTTCCTGTACAAACAAGCGAATATTTGACAATGCATATCTTGGTTTTAAGTTTCTATAACTTTTGGACATCCATCCCATAATGCATATATATATAGTTCTTGTTATAGCTATATGACACTTTAGGTTTACATGTTTTGATCACTTATTTTCCGAACGTCGAAGAACCCGCCAGCAGCCAAGTTACCAAAGGTAAGTCTTGTTCCTATCCACCCAATTTCATTTAACTTCTATGTCATTTAAATATTCTCAATAATTTTGCATTTCCATAACTTTGCATTTAATAAACATTGCTAATCATTGTTCTTATATCTGAACTAACGAGTTTTATTTCTTTCCTTCTTGCACTTCTTATGAGCGACTATAACTTGGTATTCGACATACCAAGCGACAAGCCGCCGTAACATTTGACTCTGAGGCATTGTGCGGGATTGGCTTCCTCATTTTTGTTATGAAAAACCCCCCTTGCACATATTGCATAGGGGCGACATTTTGGGAATAGTAAATTATTTTATTTGTATATTATTTTATTATTTGTTCAGAGAGTATAACGGGGGAGCGGAGCACATATTGCATAGGGGGCAACCTTTGAGTAATGTATTATTTTGAATTATTAGTATGGGGTGTTACACCATGTATGTATTAATTAGCGGCGAGCACTGTTGGCCTCCTCATTTTCGTTGTGAAAAACCCCCCAAAACAATTTCTTATGTAGAATTTGGCAAAAAGTTTTGTTGAAATCAAATTTCAAAGCTACGGTACAGCCCAGAGCGTTCAGGCAACAAGTACCTGAAACCCCCATAACTTGAAAAACATCATTTCGTATTTTTTTGTTGGTTTTTAATTACTAAAAAGAAAAAAACCAAATATTTATTTTTCTTGAAAATCAAGTATGTTACGGATTTTGAAACACTCAACTCTAACTTACAAAGAAATTTTGACTTCTTACTCTCCAAATATAACGATTTTTATTTCTTTTTGCTGGATTGAGGTCAGGGGTTTTTTTCCAAAATTTAAACGAAAATAAACACAAAATGCACGAACTTCATTGGTATTTAATGTGAAAATTTTTGTTGCGACCTATACATTTTTGTTACATATTCGAGTTAAAAATCTCTACAAATATAGCACGTTTGATTTTTGAGAAAAATAAGCATTTGGTCTTATTTTAGTAATTAAAAAACGATAAACACAAAGTAATATATTTTAAAAATATTTACAACACAAAGCAGGAACAAAATTCCAATTTTCTATGAAAGTGTATTTAAGAAAATATAATACCTCGACACAAAAAATTTTAAAAAATTCACGGAAATTTTTGAAGTACTTCTAACTGGCTCATTATTGTACTAAAATTAAATGAGCTCAGAAATCGCATACTCAAAAGTTTTCTAAAATTCTGCTGCTTAAATCGTTTAAAATTTTAATAGCAATTTTTCAAGCGTTGATTAACTTTCCTGAATCTTGTGTACACTTTGTAACTTTTATTTATGTGGTTTCTGTTCATTAGGCAGGTGGAAGCACTGTTAGTAACAACAACAAAAACAACATGTCTTTGTTGCAGGACGACAGTGATATAAAACCAGTCTTTAAAATTTGTTTTATTATAATTATTATTTGATAAGAAGAAAACGACAAAATAATCCAAATGATGTTTTTAATACCTACTTTTGAATTATTTAAAAATATCCGATTTTCCTACATCGACTAGTAACACTACACAACAAATTTTCAAAAAATTCCATATTTGATACATGCTTCCATGTAGAATTTTCTGCTGATTTCAAATATATTGTCAGATAGTTTAAAAGTAGAAAAGTTTTTGAGATATTTTGAAATTTCAGTTTTTGAGCTAAGAAAAAAAAGTAGGATTACTGGTCTCTCAATAACTCCGCCGTCACTATTTTTATGTTATTTGATTTAATTTTGAGAGGATGAAATACCATTTCCATCAAAGCAAACCTAATTAGAATCGATTTTAAAGTGACGGAGTTATAGCGAACAAAATTCTTCTTTTCTGCAACTTTTTCTAACGAAATATTATATAACCTCCTGGATTTTCACTGAGCCAATAGACTATTTCTTAGTGAACCTTTTGGCACTTTCCGAATTATAATCAGTAGAAAAATTGACAATGTTATGGGAGATTAAGTAAACATACCTATGTTTGTTTTTTATCCCATCTTGTATTTGACTTAATTTTTTTTATTTTGATGTATATTAAAAGGGGTTAAAAATTTATAGTTTTCGTCGTTTTTTACTTCTCGAAGGAACCAGTAATCGGTCATCATAGCTTCATTCCAACGTCTGCATAACGCAACGAAAAAAATATGTGAAAACTACCTATACCTTCTTTCTCATAGTTTGTTAGCAAATCATAGATCGTTACTTTGTAATTTGGGCTCATAATGTTTCCTAGAAAATTTGCACAAACTTTACAAAAATAACCCCATGCATTAGCTTCGTCCACCGATAGAGCTGAATGAGAACTGGCGTCTTTAAAAAGTTTTCCAATTTGCAAGCCCAGAAACACACCTTATTTTATTTTGGAATTCGATAAATGTGAAAACATTGACTTCAAATGATCAATTGATCAATTGTGCGATTGTTGCCATTTTTCTACAAACCCTTTACGAAATTTTTGAAAAGACCGAGATTGAAATGTAAGTGACCTTTACAATAACAAATATTACCTTTTTTGGAGTAATATTTCTCAACACGCCCAACAGATTCGATTTCTCCTTTGTCAATCCTAAATCTCAGATCCAGTCACTCAATTCTGCTTAAGCGGCTTATTAACTTCTTTAAAATTTGGTTGTGATATCGATCTAAAAGTCTCACATTTCAATCAAACTACTTACTGCCTATTTGAGAAATTTATTCCTAAACGTAAATTATGTTATGATCATCCTACGCAAGCTTGGTTTACTAAAGAGCTTAAGCCTCTAAAAAATAGTAAAACGCGATCATTTAATTTATATAAGAAATCCGGATTAAATAAAGATTACTTACTGTATTCCTTTCTACGTCAGAAGTACATAGATTTAAATAAAAAGTGCTATAAAGCTTATATCTCTAAAACAAAAAGAGACAATAATTTCAATCCAAAGTCATTTTATGGTTTCGTAAATTCTAAACGTAAGGTATCAGCTTTCCCTCAGCCATGAAATATCAAGACATTATATCTATTTTATTTTGTTTTGTTGTTTTTCCGACAGGGTGAATAATTGATGTATATTGGAACGATTTTTCGTCATCCCTTGTCAAATCATATTTTAATCCTATCAGGATCATATTTTGAAGATTCTTTTAATGTTTTAAGGTAAATTAGAACATCTTTGGCGCATATAATTGGTGAATTAATTAAATTTGTCCCGTTTAGCTTATAGGGATAATTTTGAAAGCCATCATCAGTGTCGAGAACGGAAATCGACGCTGATGATAGCACAACACCGAAACCGGTTTGACAAGGGATGACGAAAAATCGTTCCAATATACATCACATTATATCTAGCGATAATAAAGATATCGCAAATTTCTTTGCTCAATTTTTCACTTCTAACTATTCTGCCGTCACCAATTCAAACTTTCAAAACTATCCCTATAAGCTACACGGGACAAACTTAATTAATTCACCAATTATATGCGCCAAAGATGTTCTAATTTACCCTAAAACATTAAAAGAATCTTTAAAATATGATCCTGATAGGATTCCTACATGTTTCTTGAAAAAGTGTGCGAACCATATTCACCAACCCCTTACCAATTTGTTCAATCTATCACTAAAGTGTGGTGTTTTTCCAACTGCGTGGAAAGAATCGTTGCTTCTACCGCTGCATAAAAGCGGGAGGAGGTCTTCTTTAGAGAACTATCGTGACATAACAAAGCTTTCTGCCATCCCAAAATTGTTAGAAGCTATTGTTACAAATCAACTTACGGGTACGATCTCTACTTTGATAGCTGACTGCCAACACGGGTTCAGTAAGGGAAAGTTACGAATTTACTTGAGTTGACCAGTCATGTCTCAAATGGCTTTAAAAAAAATCTGCACACCGACGTTATTTATACGGATTTCAGCAAAGCTTTTGACAAAGTGTGTCACCCATTACTTATTCATAAACTCGATCAGTTGGGCTTCCAGCCGGGTCTCAATCACTGTATCTCTTCTTACCTTAGTGACAGGACACAAAGAGTAGTGTTTAAAATTTAGTATCCGATGTCATTTATGTCTCCTCAGGAGTTCCTCAAGGAAGCCATCTTGGTCCGATCCTATTCTTCTGGCTTATAAATGATATTTCTACAATAATAAAATTTTCAAAAATGTTAATGTATGCTGACGACGTAAAGCTTTTCATGTCATTTGAAGATATAAATAAGCTACAATCAGATCTAGATACACTAGTTACTTAGTGCGATTTAAATCATATGCCACTTAAACTTAAAAAATGTAAACACATGGGTTTTTCGCGTGGAATTTCTCAGCCGGCTTCCTATACAACTAAAAATTATAGTCTTGAGCAAGTGTATGATTTTGTTGACCTGGGGGTTACTATGGACTATAAACCCGGTTTTAACCGCCATATTAACACAACAGTCAATAAGGCTAGAGGTGTCCTAGCGTTCGTTAAAGGATGGTCTAAAGAATTTAGCGACCCGGATGTAACTAAAGCCCTCTTCACTACATTAGTCAGACCGATACTTTAATACGGTTCTATAATCTGGAACCCGCGTTCATGTAGATCGCCCAAAATCAGTTCGAAAACAATTTTAGTATTTGCCTTAAGAGATGCCTTGTATAATCTTCCACCCTATACGAATCGTTTAAAACCCATTAATATGCACGCACTTTCTAGTCGGAGGGAAATGTTTGGAATTGTTTTTATGATTAAATTGCTAAATGGTCCACTTCCAGCCCATTTCTTCTAAGTGAAGTGAATTTCAATGTACCGTCTCGTCCTTCAAGGCATTTTAAACCTCTAGTCTTAAAACAGTGCCGAACCAATTTTCAGTTAAATGAGCCTTTTCGCTGTTTGTGTCAAGATAATAACTCTCTTTCTGGTAGATTTGATGTTTCGGACTCGCTTTTTAGCATAAAAAAATCAATTCTTTCTATCCTAAATTCATAGCTACTAATTGTACAAGGTGGCGCAAAAGTAAGCTTCCGATGTTCAGCATATCGGTTGTGGCACGTGCAGTGTGTGCTGTTGCACCGTCTTGTTGGAACCACATGTTTTCCAATCCCAATTCATCAAGTTGCGGCAAAAAGAACTCGTTGATCATTGCTCTGTAGCGCTCACCATTCACAGTAACCGTTTGGCCCCGACCGATTATTGGTCAAATAAATAGTCAGCAATATTCTGCGTTCTGGAGCAGTGTAGCATAACATTGTTTATTAACGTGTATTTCGCATGTGTTTACTACACAAGTGTCAAAACAGAACTGACTTTAGGGGCCAATCGCAAAATTTATAGCATTTTCTGATAGGAGGATTACTTTTGCGCCACCCTGTATATTATTCTTTGACTTCTATATTAACTCCTAACAATAATTTTATTCTGTTAACTAATTATTTCTTAATGTATAATCTATCTTATATCTACTTTACTCAGCTGATAAAGTTTTCTCTGTAGCTGAGCAGTTTTAGATCTCGACGATTAACAAACCAAAGCCTTTCAACGACCCGGCACGACCGAATAATCCGCGCGTTATGCGGATGCGCCCCTCGCGCCGGTCGGGCGGGATATGGTAGGTAATTCGTTTGGGAATTATTATTACTATTATTATTATTTAAAAACAATCAGTTTCACCCACTTTACTTGGTTCATGCTTCTCTTGTAGATTTTGGCAAGCAGGTTAAGAAACCTCTGGGGAATGCAGGGTAGGTTTTTTATTGATAGTATAAACAAAAAAGTGAAAAATTCTAGGATCTCGAAGTTCAATGGAAAAATAAATATATAGATTTGTTCAATTAATCTCTTTTAACCTTGTCATTTTTCTACTTATTATAATCCGGAAAGTGGCAAAATGCTCACTAAGAAATAAGCTTCTGACTCACAGTGTAAAACTAAGAGGTTATTTAATATTTCGTTAAAAAATTTAGGAAAAATTAATGAATGTCGAAAAAAGTGAAACTTTGCATAAAACAAGTGAGGAAGTCTATGTTCGGATGGAACCGAACATTATATACCTAGTAGTGACCTATTACGGCATCCTGATTTACGCAGATCTATTTTAATACCTTCAGTTCGTATTTGCGTTCAAATAGACAGACGGACAGACAGATAGACGTATCGAGATACGGACATAGCTACATCGAGTCAGCTCATCCTTCTGATCATTTCAGTATACGTACAAACATTTCATGTTCGAATATTTTACTTTTCATCCTGAACGTTTTGATATACATTAATAAATATATATCTCGATTCGTTTATGCCGAATGAAGTATATACCTTGTGTGCGTAACAAATATAGTTATGAAAAAGGGTGTCTTTTATAGGCGCCAAAGTACTCAACCGATCTTTATGATCCTTGGGTTCACTGGGTACAGCATAGATAATATATAGTTTTGGAAAAGTAGGCGGAGCCACGCCCAGGCTAAATAGAGTTTCAATTCGTCATAACTCCGAACTTTTTTGGTCTAAATTAATGAAATTTGGATATGTGTCACTTAGTCAATATTTAGATAATTTTTCAAAAGTGGGCGGTGCCACACCCACATATTTTGTGTTGCTCTTCAACTTTCACGATAGGTTCAGGAGTTCGCTGGGCACGACACAGTCTGTATATAGCTTTTGGAAAAGCCCCTAGGTTATATAAAGCTGCAGTTCGGTATAGTTAGAAGTTTATTTGGTTCAAGTTAATGACAAATATACAAATGTGTTCTATGTATCAAAACGTCAAAACAACGTCTACCGGGTTTGCTAGTATATTATAAAATGGCGAAAGCAAACAACGAATTTCAGCCTTCTTTTGTAAAACTGAGAGACTAGTTTGCATTCAAATAGACAGACGGACAGACAGACAGACGGACGGAGAGACGGACATGGCTAAATCGACTCCGCTCATCGTGTTTATCATTTTAGTGAACTTTTCTCTTCTTGTTGTCATACTTACATACGAGGTGTGTTCAAAAAGTATCGCGAATTTTGTGTTTTTTCAAAAATTATTTATTTATTCATGAATATCTATTTTGTCCCCTTCAAAGTAATCCCCATGAGATATTATACACTTGTGCCAACGGTTTTTCCAATCTTCGAAGCACTTCAAAAAATCATTTTTTTTGTATCTTGTTCAGCTCCTCCTTCGATGCCGTCTTTATCTCGTCAAGAGAAGCGTAACGTCGTCCTTTCATGGGCCTCTTCAGTTTAGGGAACAAGAAAAAGTCACAGGAGGCCAGATCTGGGGAATACGGTGGCTGCGGCATCATTAGTGTGTTGTTTTTGGCCAAAAAGTCGCGCACAAGCAACGATGCGTGAGCAGGGGCGTTATCGTGGTGCAAAAGCCAATTTTTGTTCTTCCACAAATCCGGGCGTTTCTGGCGGACTGCTTCGCGCAAATTGCGCATAACTTGCAGGTAATATTCCTTATTGACCGTTCTTCCCTGTGGCAAGAACTGCACCACGCCCCTGCAATCGAAGAAAACTGTCAGCAAAACTTTCACATTCGACCGAACTTGGAGCGCTTTTTTCGGTCTTGGTTCGTGCGGCAGCTTCCATTGAGATGATTGAGCTTTGGTTTCCACGTCATAACCATAAACCTACGTTATATGACCCTCTGGAGCAAATTTGGGTCATCGCGGACAGAGTTTAACATCTCATTAGCAATGTTCATGCGATGCTGTTTTTGGTCACAATTGAGCAATTTTGGTACGAATTTCGCGTAAAAAGCGAAGACGATCCAAAACACGTGCAAGCAAAGCAGCTGTCAACAATTAACATAACATTCAAAATGGCCGAGCTTGTCGGCATAAGTGAGAGACATGAGTACCAACATAACGCCACAAAAAATTCGAAATTCGAATATACGTAACCAGCGAAAATTCAAAAATTCGCGATACTTTTTGAACACACCTCGTACATTTAATGTTTATGAAAGGTATGAAAATCAAAAAAGATATATAACTTCGGTATTGCAGTGGGCTATTAACTAAGTGCCCGAATATTTTGCTTGCGTGTTTCCCGATTTGGATAATTTTTGGCAGGAGTATAATACATACTACTGAGAAGCAGCTGACCAATTTTCATTGAAATATCAAAATCGAATTATAAGCGATTGCCTTTGAAAAGAGCAGATATTTTATGCAGAAAAGTGGGCGGCGCCACGCCTACTCCTTCAAAATTGACAATATTTTTTTGCGGCCGAGTTTTTTTAAAAAGCTTATTATCTGTGCAAAATCTGATTGATATAACTTGCTTGGTTGTAGAAATATCACTTTTTAAACTTTACAAAAAAAATTTAGTTCTGTTAAAAAACTGGGCGTGGACGACCGATTTCGCCCATTTTTACAGCAAACAGTTACTTTTATATATAGAACATTATCCGCAAATTTCGCTTCGACAAATAAATTTTTGGCGGAGTTATGGCATAAAGGGGCGGGGCCACGCCCATTTTCGAAAATTTTAAGTTTTTGGATTTCTTTGTTTACGGAAATATTAAAAGTGAAATATAAATGATGTAAAGCTATTTTACGCAAAGTTATTGCCTATTTAATATATCTACGATCCTCTTCAAAATCCTTCATATAAAAGTGGGCGTAGACCTTAACCGACCCCGCCCGTTCTTTTCTGAAACATTCATTGCATACCTAGAAACCTGCGAGCTGGATTTCGTTTCGATATCTTGAACGGCTTTTGATTTATGATTAATATTATTTCTAAGTTTGACTTAATCAAAAGTGGGCGGTGCCACTCCCATTTTCAAAAATTTCTTGAAAAATTTATTTTATGCCTCAATCTCAATGTTTTCACCAAATTTTATCCTTATAGGTGTATTAGTTACTGAGTAATCACTTTTTTTGTGTTTTCGAAAATATTCTATATATAAAAAGTGGGCGTGGCTATCGTTCGATTTAACCTTAAAAAGCGCTCTGAGATGAGTGCCAAGGAACCCGCATACCAAATTTCATTAAGATATCTCAAAATTTACTCAACTTATCGTGTTCACAGACGGACGGACGGACATGGCTTAACCAATTTCTCTTTTCGTCCTGAGCATTTTGATATAGGTAAGTCAATATCTATCTCGATCCGTTTATGCCGTTACGTACTGTCGTTAGGCGAGTAAAGTTAATATAGGTATAAAAAAACTCCGTCACTTTAAAGTCGATTTTAATTATTCTTGCTTTGGTGGAATTGGTATTTCACCTTCTACAATGGGATCATGTATCAAATGTTTAGGATATGAAAATTTTTGAAATATTGTCGGGTAGTGTATTTTTATTTCAATTACTATTTAAAACTCTGCCAAAACGTTGCAGATTTTGATGCCCATTTTTTAAAGTTTAATCAGGTTCCTGAACTTTGATTGGACTTTGAAATTTCACTACTATTATTGTGAACACAACTGTACATAAATATGCAATTTTTTGTAAAATAACTTTGCTGGTTCTGAGCGTCACAATGCAAACTGCAGTTGGCGTCCATTGCAAGAAGGAGGTTGATTGTCAACGCCACGTAACTTCTTAATCCCCGAACCTTTTAACTAGCTGCTACTGCGGTTCTGGACACTCCTTTTGTATTTATACGCCATGTTTTTAATAAGCTCACTCGCTAAATTCGATTACATTTTCAAGTTTTATAAAACGTTAAAGAAATCGCGAAAGTTTTATAAAATTTATTTTTGAAAACTGCCGAACTGTTCACCTAACAAAAACTTCATCCCAAGTTACACGTAGAAAGCTACCATACAATTGTGAAAACATATTTAAACGTTTGTGAAATTTTGTAGACAGACTTGTTCGGAGAACATTGATTTCAACGTATGGAAAATACCTTCGTTGTTTATTGGGAAGTTTCGTAAGCGTTTGCGTTTCATTTTCTATTAAGCATTCTTTGTTTTTGACATTGTTGCCGTGTACGTCAGAATCGCGGTTGCATGAACTGCAGTGCCAACGGTTAATTTTTTTATTAAAGATAATCTTCCAGGTACAAAATTGCCACATAAGCTCAGAATTGACCTGTTAAAAATATCTAATAATAGCTTTTAAAAATTTAGAGTCCTAAATATGTTTTTTGAAACATTAATAGGTCGAAATACAAACAACTATATATATATAAACCATTAATCAGATGCACCCACTTTTCTTTTTCCTTTATCTTTCTGCTATTCGTGTTCTTTCATCGATCATTTCTATATAATGTCTTCCTTAACCTCTATCTATTTCCTGCATACTCGTATGCAATACTTTATTCGAATGATTAGTTTCGAAAATATACGCTAACAGTTAGCATAAAGCTATGTCTGTGCTGAAACAAATTATGTTGAACTCAACTTAAAATAATTTATTCGCGACAATTATTTTGCATGACTCGTTTGCTGGTGTTCCCTGATTGATTGCAAGAAACATTGAGTAAACTACAAGGCAACCCGTAACAGTCTCTTAAAAAATTACAAGCAAATCCCTACTAAAAATAGCAAAGAAGTCTGCGAAATGTATACTGAATATATGTTCTTAACCGCGTAAGCTACATTTGTGTCAAAAACTTTCATAGGCCCCTGCCATTAAAATCTATTCATTTATTGTCAAGAAAACTACATGTTGGTTTGGAAAGTGATTTAAAGAATCGATATTGATGGGAACTTTTTACATAAAGTCATTATTCGTCTTTAAATTAAGCAATTTGTAGTTGAAAAACAGCCAAACTGAAATATCACTTGCGCGGTTTTGCAGTGCACCGACGATATATACTGTGGCTCACAAGAAAAACTACCCGCTCGGTTCGGCTAATATATTGCTAAAACTTCTTTAAATAAAATGCGGTTGCTAATTTCATTTAAAAATATTATCTTTATACCCGTATATAAAATTTTTTACTGTGTACTCAATTGGGCTTGGATTCACAATCTGGACCACTGGATGATGTGGGCGTGGCACCTCCCATACAAATAAGAATTTCCGTACTGCATATCTCTGAAAGTATTTATGGTGGACTATTGAAAATTGGTACGGAGCTAAATGAGACCAATCTTTGATACCTCAAGAAAAAAAGGAGAGGAAGGCAGAACTGGGCATACAAAAGAGATTTCCCGTACTGCATCTCTCCGGAAGTATTCATGGTAGAATATTGGAAATTGGTAAGGAGTTAAAAAAGATAAATTTCTAACACCTCAATGAAAAGGGAGATAAAATAAAGTATTTAAAATTGAAATAAACCAAAAATAGAAGCTGTACTATTAAATGGTATGGAAAGTAAAGAGAAGAAAAGGAAATAAAGAAAGCGATCAAAATAAAAAATCAAAGAAAAAAAAACGGTAAAATAACATAATATAAAGAAATGCAATGCGGCCGCCGTGGTGTGGAGGTAGTGTTGCCGGCCTACCACACCGAAGGTCCATGGTTCGAGCCCTGGTACAGGTAACATCAAAAGTGATTTGAAAAAAGTTTTTCAAAAACGGGGTCGCCCCTCGGCAGTGGTTTGGCAAACTCTCCGAGTGTATTTCTGCCATGACAGGCTTCTCAGCAAAAATTCGTCTCCTTTGTAGATGCCGTTCGGAGTCGGCAAAAAACTGTAGGTCCCACCAATTTGTAGGGAAAATTCAAATCGGCACACCACAAATTGGAAGAGAAGCTTGGCACTAAAATCTCTTAGGAGGTTTATGATGATATACCTGTTGTATATCGCGCCATAAAGAGAGAAAGAAATGCAAATATTACTATTACTAGTAAAAAAGTTATAAGAAAAGGAAATTATGTGCAGAAATGGAAAAAGAAAATTAAAGGAAAACAACAGAAATAAATCAAGATATGGTTTCGATCATTAGTATAAATTTCAAACGGGTGCTTTTGGGGATAAATTTCAAATATTGGGCGAGTCTCGTTTAAACAAAATCCAACCCTCATTGTTTAAGCGACATAAGCTGTAGTCTTTTTTTCGTTAATTTCATTTGCATTGCATGCAATTCGCAATCAGCTAATCGGGGGTTTTCACAACGAGAATGAGGAAGCCAGTCCCGCGCAATGCCTCAGAGCCAACAGTGCTCGCCCCCAATTAATACATACAAGGTGTAACAGGTGCGCCGCACCCCGTTCTATATAGAACCAATAATTATAATATAATTAAATAAATATTACTCAAAGGTTGCCCCCTATGCAACATGTGCGCCGCACCCCCCGTTCTACTCTCTGAACAAATAATAAAATAATATACAAGAAATTAACTTAAAAAACTACTCGCCCTTCATAAAGTTTAGAGGACGCGTTAAACACCACCCGAACTTTCGTTGTGATGCTATCAGGTTTGACAACGGCGTGATGGGGTAAATAATATGGGCCCGCCCACGACTGCTGATTCGTGCCGCTCACCAGGCACATATGGTGGAGTTCAATGTATTCCTTTAATACCCGATCGTATTCAGCCTTTAACTCGGGCTCCTATTTTGACTGGCTTCGCTGCGCAGAAACTGCCGTATTGCTCTACTCCTGGAATAACCGAGGTTGATACTTTCCGGAAACTCCCGTCGAAATGGTAATGCCACCACATATCTTCCTTGACCGTTCCGATTTGTTGAAGCTGCGTACAACTTCTCACAAACTGCGTCGTCATCGGTTATTTTCCTTTTTGTCGGAACTTCTTCCAATTCCCAAAACCTTGTTAGTTGGGGGCTTCGTGCATCTTCACTGGGGGGCATAGAGGTGGTAAGACATTTTGTTATTGGGGGTGGTATGGGGCCCGTCAAGATCCAACCAAACAACGTTTCTTGCGCTAGAAGGGTTCCAGGGACATTTCGTTCAACTTTGTCCATTATGAGATCGGGGTATATATTTGCTCCAAGTATCATAGCTACTTGTTCGCTTCTATAAAAATTGGTATCGGCCAACCTCAGGCGGGGAAGCGTCTTAATCATGGTTCACGGAAAACTTAGGGAGGCTACCTGTTAATTGGGGTAGACCCAGGCCTCTTGCCTTGATCCTAAACTGGGGGTCTAATGGGGAACCTAACGTCATACGTGCGACCTTTTTTACCTTCGCCGATACGGTCGCATTAATTCCCGACATCTGAGTATCAAAGTCTCTTGTTGGCAGTCTTATTTTTTTTTGCAGCCGCTCCGTGATGAATGAATGTTCCTTCCGATCCTGAATCCAAAAGGGCCCTGGCTTCGTATGTTACACCCAAGTGGGATATGCTCACCATCGCCGTACCTAACAATATATTCTTATTGCTTGTGGCGAAAAGTGCTTGGACATTGCTCGTGGCCTCCTGTGGCTGATCTTCGTTGCTCCTCTCGGGGATTCGATATTGCGACGATCTTTGCCTCTGTGAGGCTGAATTGAAGTGAAGAAGCGAATGATGTCTCTGGTGACAGCTCCAGCAACTGAAGGAGCTTCTACACTCCCGAGCTATATGTGAGTGGGCCAAGAAATTCATGCAGAGATTATGCTTTCGCACTATGTTGAGGTGATCCTCAACCTTCATTGCCAGAAACTTCGGGCAATTCTTCATTACATGCACTTCATCGGGGCACAGCCTGCAGGCAGAATGCGGCACTTGGCCATGGCATGTTGTTACTTTCCTATCAGCCGCCGCTGCAGATTGCCGACTTGGAAGGGGCCTAATGGTTCGAGCACTGCGAATATCGGACACCGTCTCTAACGTTTGGAACCGGTTTGTGAGAAAGCTGTTCAATTCTTCCCACTTGAGAATTTCGGCTTTCCTTATAAGTCCTTGTTCCCACAGCGATAGGGTGGTGTCCGGTAACCGGCTCGATACCAAAAACACAAATATCGCATCCCAGTTTGCTATGTCAATCGCATACATTTGCAGTACCGAGAGGCAGTTATTCACTGCTCGTTGCAAGTTCTTAATTTCGGTGCCGCGTTCTACTGCGATCGAGAGTAAGTTAAACAACGTGTTTAGCTGACTATTTACCATTATTCTCTTATTTTCATACCGATCAGATAAGTTTTTCCAAGCCGTAACGAAGCCGTCGTTAGTCAATGGAGACTTTTTCACGATATCTTTTGCTTCGCCACGGGTTTTATGGTTTAAGTGGAATAATTTTTCTACTGGGGTCAGACGAGTGTTGTTAATATAGATTGCTGTGAATAGATCTCTAAACGATTGCCATGCCATATAATCTTCGTAAAAGATTTCGGTGTCACAGGGAGGGAGGTTGACACTGAGGCGGGTGGGAGTGTCGACTCCCCCCAAATTACGATTGTGCGGGTGAAAAGTTGAATTGTTTTCTTGGTTGAAGGACAGGTGATGCGCGGTTTCACCCATCAACGCAGCGCACGTCAAATATGCAGTGTAGCAATTTTGGTATTTTGTCTTGGCCATCCGCATCGCGGATTGACCAGTCTCGTCATCAGGTGATACACGTGAATATTCGCCATACACCTCCTTGACCCTCACCCACAGAGTCTTAAGTTCCTCCTTTTGAATCTCTAATGAGAAAACAGAATGGTTTGAAACAGGCATGTTATTATATGCGTTTTCAAATTCTCACAGCGCGTCGCAAGCGCGATCGAAAACATTAGCTTCTGCATTATATATAAACAGAATAATATTACATACATAGGGATGGCAGTACTTACTCGGGTTGCGTTCTTTTCCAAAGTGGAAGAGAGCTGGGTCATCGCAGAAGGCGAAACCCACCAACCGATTCGGGCAACGGGACTCGGAACAAAGAATCCAAAGGAATTCAGCAGGATTTCCAGTACCGAGTACCTGGTACCCGCTTACTTAACAGCGACACCTACAAGTGGCGATGGGGCATTATGGTGCCGACCTAAACACTCATAAATCTTTCACATTTATACCTTATTGATGTTATATGTTATATTATACTTCATAGATTAATCTTAAATAAATTTCTAGGCCACTACATAAATTCGTCTATGGAAAAGGAGTTATTCGCCCCGTCATTCTCGATTTCAGGGGCGTTTTGGCAATTCTGAGTATGCCCTTTAACATGGAAATTTCACTGACTAAATTTTATATATCTCTCTTTATGGCGCGATATACAACAGGTATATCATCATAAACCTCCTAAGAGATTTTTGCGCCAAGCTTCTCTTCCAATTTGTGGTGTGCCGATTTGAATTTTCCCTACAAATTGGTGGGACCTACAGTTTTTTGCCGACTCCGAACGGCATCTACAAAGGAGACTAATTTTTGCTGAGAAGCCTGTCATGGCAGAAATACACTCGGAGAGTTTGCCAAACCACTGCCGAGAGGCGACCCCGTTTTGAAAAACTTTTTTCAAATCACTTTTGATGTTACCTGTACCAGGGCTCGAACCATGGACCTTCGTTGTGGTAGGCCGGCAACACTACCTCCACACCACGGCGGCCGCCAATATACAAAACTTAAAAAAATTCAATCAATAAAATCAAATAGGTAAATAATGTATTTGAAATTACAAAAAAAACTCTCTGTAAAAAATTAATGAATGTTGTTATTTTAAACCGGAGAAGAACTAGATACGTACGAACTAATTCTAGCCCTACTTCTGGAGCATACATTTAGTGCACTTTTATTCATTTCCCTGCAGGGTATATGAAACTGATTTTCAAAAAGTTACAATGGTGCTGTATCTATTGTTTAAATGTTTATTACACCAAGGATGATGGTCATAGTGAATTCTATGTTCATTTCTCTGCCAATGTTCTATACTTGGAAGTCTTTGCGGTTTTCGAGTTTTTTTTATAGCTCTTACACTTTTTATATTAGTAGTTTTTCTAGGGCAAGTACATAGCATAAGCAGCGTTTTACAATGAAAACAGAGATCAAGCAATGTTAAACGTTCCACTCAAGTCCAATGGCTCTTGAAAAATGAAAGGATAAGGGGAACTTCTTGCATTCAGATTGAATTTTTAGATAGATTTTTTAGATAGACAGTTGAGCTTTTCGTTAAGCTGGGCCCTGTTGAATTGGCGTTTTGACATTACACTAATATCATGTGCTTCATTTAATGGTTAAATGTCGACCTATTTGAGAATACTGTCAAGCGAGAGTACGAAAAACGTACAGAGGTCTGGCTTCCATTGGCGACTGTTGGGGGGAACGATGTGTTCGACCACGTTGAAACTTTGACAGTCTGTTCTTATTAATCTGTTCTTCAAAATTGTTTGTAGATCAGAAAGTATGAAATGGATGACAAGAGATAGAACATCACCATATTTATAGATCAGTCATGTTTTCCCTTTGTAGCACCCTAGACGTCTTGTCATTATGTGTTGTCGGGTGTGACATAACTTCAACCAATTCGTAGATAATGTGAAGGTACTTACATGTCCTTCTATGTGGTCGTTATTTGGCAACCAACCAGTCTCCTGATTTCCGTACGAGTTTCTTAATTTAGTCACCACCATCATCATCATCACAATTAATTGCGGCTTAACAGTCTAAGTGATTTTGACCCAAATAGACGAAGTTCTTCAAAGTTTCAAACTTTGAACTAATAGCAGTGACCTAACTGCCAAGGTTCAACTTCGCTTAATCTTTATTTGATCACAACAAACACTTTCTCTTGTCTTAGTTAACCGAAAGATTCACTATTTTGTTATGTTGTTGTTGTTTTAGTAGCAGTACTTCCTTCTGCTTAGCCAGAGCTTCCGCTCGGATGCGGATTACAGTATATAATGTATGTAATAAAAACCCAAGTCATTCCGGTACTTACACGCTGCTTTCGAAATAGATTTTACCACTGCCTTTCGAATGATCCCCGTCCAGTAGTCCATCTTTCTCATTTCATTTTTAATTTTTTATCAGGGGTCAGTCTATGATGAGCTCTAATTTGAGCTCTATGATGAGCTCAGTTATGTTAGAACCTAGCACTACAATCAACCTATGAGCATATTTTATCAAGGAATCCCTCCTTTCCACCCAGGCATTAAAGCGAACAAGCACGACTTTAATATCATGTTGGGGCAGCGACTTAGTCATCAGCTGGGTAATGTGTTGCACTTGATAACGCTCTCGGTCTAGGGCTGCAACCTCGGTCGGGAAGCTACTGTTTGTTTAGTAGTTTATATCGACCGTGTACTACTTTGGAGTGGTTTACACTCAACCACTAGGAATACGAGATTAAATGTTAAATAGAACAGACAAACCATCAGAAAGTTTTACTCTCTGGGAGAGTGAAGGTCAATTCTGAAATTTGAAGGACCCCTTCTGGATGATCTAACTGGTATCACTAATACATGCAAGCGAAATTAGCGCAAATTTTTCTGAAATTACGCTGTAATTTAGGAATACGCATTTCCAAGAAGCGGCAAACTTTGCTCAAAGAAAAATTGGCTTCCATGAATGAAATCAGTTCAACAAACTCAGTTGTTTGCTTCAATAGCTTTTCTGTGCTATTAAAACGCAACCGCACGTACAGCTACAAGCTTTTGCAAAATTACCTAGATTTCCTTTGCGCATTTCCTTCATTATACCTTTCTGCTTTTCTTTGTTTTTTCGTTTTTATTTTATGGATTTACAAGAGTTCTTGAACTAATTCAAGCATGTTTTTAACGCTTGCTCCATTTATGTTTGAATAACTTTTCACTCATTTGGAGCGTTAACAATCAAATGCCTATTTTAGATTTACTTTCTTGCCGTTTGCAAATTCTCTAAGAGAATCTGTGAAGCGGCAAGGTTGTTTTTGTAACTTTCATTAGGGTCAGTTCTACCGAGACCTATACTATTTACATACTTACATGAATATATAAGTACATGACCGTATCTTTCATATCTGCAAGCAATTGAATATATAATTTAGTCGGCCTCTGCCATTTAGATCTATTCATTTATTCCCAAAAAAACTACTTGTTGGTTTGGAAAATAATTAAAAGAATCGATCTTGATGGGAGCTTTTTCCATAAAGTCATTATTTCTCCTAAAATTAAACAATTTGTTGTTGAAAAACAGGTAAACTGAGATATCACTTATGCGGTTTTGCAGTGTCACCGGCGATTTATAATTGCACAGCAATTGGTTATTTAATCTATGAACTGCTCACCTCAGCAATAAAAGTTAGTAATTTGTTTAATGTTTTCAGCGAAAATAATTTTTATTTCACTTAAATTGCTTTGGTGAAACAAACTGTTATTCAAACAAAAAATCCGCATAAAAACTGCTTAGAGTGTGTACATTCGGGTGAGACAATCCATTTTTGATTCGGTTGCGGAAAATCGAATTCCTAATTAAAAATTAAGTATAGTTACTAAATATGAGCCAATAATATTGATGGCAGGAACATGTTCATCGAAGTGTTTCATTTTCTATCTAGCCTTCTAATAAAATGATTGCATCTTATCACTAAAGGATCGGTCAGCCGATTTCTTCCTCATTATTTGGAAGAAAAAGTTCTGGTATAATTTTTCCATTAATCTGACTATAGCAAAGCTAACCAACGTCAAAAGTTAAACAATTTCGCAACAAATATCGTCATGTTGAAATATGTGTACGTTATAAAAAAATATACACTATTTTAGATATTTACAAATAAAATTAAAGGCTCTACAAAAATACTCTTATGTACTTCTTTCGTGTATTTAACCATTAAAAATATATTCACGGTCAAAGTTAGAAAGTTTAACATTGCTTTCATATTATTTCCCTAGTAAAAATTTAATTATTTAGAGATAACTAGTAATTGTGAAAACAAGCTGCAGATTTAAGAAAAAAATGGTGGATTTTTGTTTTAATGAAAATATATGGGTATTTGTTCACTAAAAATTCATATTTATTATCTGTACCTATAGTATTCTAGGGAGGAAAGGAAAGACGTAGAGGAGGTGGCCGAGGAAAATGAAGAGAATAAATAAGAGGAGAGGAATATGCAGGGGTAAATGAAGAAGAAGCTCGAGATTTGGGAGAGGAGTATAATTCGTCAAATATACACAAGTCAATTTAATTTTCACGCAGAATTCAAAACACTTGATGCACATATTAATTCTTGACTATTTAAAGATATTGACCATTTGTTAAAAAGACAGATGGGATTCAATAATAATTTCTTTCTTAATTGATATTTCGCAATGACTGACATTATCTCTAATTTTTTTTTTTTAATTTATTGATAATTATTAGCATGGCGAAATCACTACATGGTGACCGCTAGTGGACAGCTTATAGCTTGTTTTTCCAATTGTAACTCGCCGTGTGCTGTAGGATGTCATTTAAAATAAATTTAAAAATATTAAAAATATTTGGTCTAAAAATTAAAATCAATAAATTTATATTAAAAATTATAAAATTTGCAATTTTTTGCCTTAATATCGGGGTTCACAGGCCGAGACATGGAAAAGGCATCTACCGACTGGACGTCTTTTATAACCCGCCTATGGTTTCGCACATTCGAACTGGATAATATGGTGCTTTTCTTCATAATAGGGCTTGATCAGCATCCAAATATGCCCTTTTGCTTCTAAGTTTATGAAGCAGTAGAAACTGACTGGGCAGCATTTCCGGGTCTTCACTAACATTGAGGATTGTGGTGTTTTGCAGGCTAGTAACTTTCTCTAGTTGGAGTCGCTTACCTTCTCTGCCCATATTAGCAATGCCTTATTATCATATCTCATTTTTGGCCGGCAACATTTCTTTGCCTTTTCCACAAGAGTCTCCGGCTGGTGATATTTATAATGTCCGATGACGCTCCTGTCGCCGCTCGGAAAGACTCTCGAGACAATACCGCTACCCTATAACATCAAAACCTAGACGAATTAAACCATGGGTGCCAAAGGGTGGTACTCTATCCCTCAACCTTGACGGCAAAGCCAGTTCGAAAGTGATGCGCTTGCATATATAGGTGGAAGCAGGATTGGTCGCAGTCTAAAGGGCAACTCTGAGCACAAAGACTAGATTGACCATGTAAGTTTGATTGCTAATAAATACCGTGCAGCCAAGGGAACGAAATATACTGCTAACATATTATTTGACCATGGGTCGGGTAGCAGCAATAGCCAGATCTCCTTCTGTGAAATATACTTAAAACATGTGTATATCAGCCATTTAATTTTTACTTAATAATTCTTACTGCAAATCTCACCCTAATTCGCAGAGAAAAGACTAATTTTAAAAATGTGCATATCTTGAATTAATAAACAAATTTGATATTGGTTGATTTTCAATAATTTGAAAGATGCAAAATTCAGAACAAAACGGATTTGAAATAAAAAGTGATATCACATTCTTTTGTTGTTGTTGTTGTTGCTAAAAGTGCTTCGCCCTGCCCAATGGGTTCGATCACTCTAAATTGTCATCAGGTTCTTCTAACGGAAGTCCGAGGAAACGCGCACTTTCCACAGGGTTGGACCAGAGTGATGTAGATGTTAGAAGAGTAGGTTCAAATGAACAGGAAAAGAGATGTTTGGTATCATGAGGGGACATACCACATGCAGGGCATGTGTTTGGTATGTTGGGTTCAGTCTGGATAAGTAAGAGTTTAACCTATTACAATATCCAGAGCGAAGTTGTGCTAGCATGACTCTAGTCTCCCTCGGAAGTACACGCTCCTCTTCAGCCAATTCAGGTGGCTGAGTATTGATAACGGGATTCACAGGCCGATATCTGAGGAATCTGTCTACCGACTCGGTGTGGAGGTCATTTAGAGTCCGTCTATGGTTCCGCAGATCAAACGGCAAAGATGTGTGGTCCGGGTTTCATCGTAGTGCTTACGAAGATGTCTCCTTATGGGATACATCCAATAGATGTCGATTTGGATGACTGGGTTTATGACAGTTCAGAAGGAACTGTCTACTCAAGAGTTCCGCGTGCTCTTGAACATTGAGCCATTTTGCCTCTTGATGGAGGTGAGACTAAGTGACATAAGCAGACATCCCGTAGCAGTTCTGATGGCTGTGTTTTGGCAGACTTGCAATTTCCTCCAATTGGTGTCAGCAAGGTTGGGCGACCATGTGGGCGCAGCGTAGTCAATAGTCGGTCGGCCAATAGCCTTATATGTAGCAAGCAATGTTTCTTTGTCTTTTCCCCTGCAGTGACTTGAGGATCTTATTGCCGGGCAGTGACTTGAGGATCTTATTACGGCTCTGTACCTTTGAAGCTATAACGTTCTCCTTAACGTTGACATTGACATGGAACACTAAAGGTAGTTTTTTTCAATAACCCTGTGGGGAATTCTGTGGCCGACTACTGTAATAGCTTGCAATAGCACACTTGATAGACAGAGGCTGCTCAATTGTATTGTGTTATTCAAATTTTATATGAGTATCAAAACAAAGAAAATATTATCGTTTTAAAATCATAGCACATACGACGAATATGACACCTTTTGAATTGCCTAAACGTTATATCAAATTTTTTTAAACACGATAATATTTGATAAAAGTACTTGCTAACAAAAAACCTGTATTATATTTCTTTATTTTCCACTTTTTTTAATTGTAATCAACAAATTTTCATTTTATATTTTGATTTCATTGAAAATTTGTATGCCGCAATCTTGTTATGGCTTACACATTTCTCTCCGTCCATGTTTTGAGATCAGGACATCCACACATTTATGCATGATACACATAAAATCACATTAGCCACATTAAAATTAAGATATTAAAGGACCAATAAGTATATGAATACAAAGTCCCAAAAATGGTCTATTATCAAGATAAAAGTAGTCGTAAATATGTCGTAGTTATCACCAAATCTTTAAATTTGTTTCAAAACACATCCAAATATTATTTTATTTTATTTTATATTTTCAAACGTAGGGTAGAAAATTTAAGCGTTTACACATGAGACCATCGAAAGAATTACTGCTACTATCATAATCGTGACAGGTTGTGAAAGTGCAATGAGAAGAAAGATAAAGTCCATAACTATAAATCAAATTATTGGTTGTATTAATTATATTTTAGAATTAATAAAAATATACAAAATTGTATGGGCTCATCTTTTTGATTCAATTTCGTGTTCTAAACGTTTTTTGGCACGTCCCTCTTAAATACCCCCGTATGCAAGATTAGTTTGTCTTATGGTCAAAAATAACTAGGTTTAAGTAAGTTTAAAACACAATTACCTATCTTGCGATTAGAATTTTATCAAGTTGTTTTCGTTTCTTCCTTTTGTTCTATTAAAAAAGAAAATGAGGTGAATTTAATGTGCACAATGCAGACTGTTGTGCAACGTGGCGTATACGTAACACATTTCCAACAGATGTACGTGCACTACAGTACTGTGGAATATCACAAGTTTTTACGCACCACAACAGATTTTTGTAGGAATTTTAGTATTACCCGCACGTATTTCTTAAAGAAAGTGGGGAATGCTTTAAAATGCTAAACAAATAAGCAAACGTAAGTTTTTTCATTTCTATTTGTTACCCAATTTTATTTTCAGGTAACTAACTTTCTGACAGCCTCCGTGATATGGAGGTAGTGTGCTGGGTTACCATACCGCTGGTCCCAGGTTCAAGTACCAATACAGGCAACATCAAGGCAGTCTGTGTGCTTTTTGCCATGAACAAATTTCTCAGTTGAAATTTGTAGCAAAAAATTAGAATCGGAATTAAACGATAAGCTTTAAGCAGACGTGAAGATAGTGAAACAAATTAAATACCGGAACGAGATGATTATTTTGCCAGAGAGAACCTCAGTTCTTAATTGCATACCATTGCTTGTTACCATTGAATTTTCCAAAGTGTGCTGCAAAATGTTAAAAAATTAGTAAAACGAAGCCACGCATAACTTTGCACATGTATTCAACAAATATTTTAATAATACCCGAATTTATTGCGCGTTACTTCCCTAATAGCATTTAAGTTTATTATCCTGGCTTAAAATTTGGAGCACATTTGTGTAAAAATCCATTATAATACGCACAAATGAAAATAAAAGCCAAATATTAATTTCAAATCCTCGATGGAAGTAGCAACACAGCGCCACATAAAATCAATAAAAGAGATTAAATTTAATACGAAAATTTGTGTCGTTGAACTAAGTTGAAATCGTTCCAACGCAATATTCGTAGCTATAAAAAAGCTTAATCCTCTTGAGCATTTGAATGTGCGAAATTGATTTGACATTCGTGATTTGAGTGGCAAGTCAACGTAAATATATACATAGGTATATAGGAATGAAAAACCAAAGTAAACGCACTGCATTTAGATATCAGTACTTCCCATGGAATATATGGAGTTTTTGAAAATATATTTTGTATATATAAGTGTAAATAAAAAATGTATCACCCTAGTATAATAAGTAAAAGAGTGGAGTGTGACCATGCATAATATACTCAGCTGTGAACTTTACAGACAACGTTGGAGTTATTTTTTCCTTAAGTGACATTTACCATAAATCATATGAAATTTGGGCGTGCTTACCAACCAATTGACTTCATTTTTGGACAATCCTTTTTCTTGGCATCGCTGATGGTTGTTTCCTCGTAAAAATTATGTTAAACTCTTTTTAAGTTATGACCAATAATGTTTGTAAAAGTGACTAAATCAAGAGTTTGCAGTCCATGTTAATTTTCAAACATTTAATTCGATGCCACAATTTCAATCAGAAAACCCAAATTTGGTCATTATTTGAATTATGTACGTTCTTTGGCTTTTCTACAGACGGGTGGGCTACTAAATATTTGTTTCCTCCTGGAAGCTTCTCCCCATTTCCACTGTACGCACGGTTGATCATTGCACGTGCCGCAATGCCAGCATTGTTATATTCTTACGTCTTACTGTAATCTACCACCTTAATTCAAAGCCACAGTAATTAAGGTTTTTTTAACCCAAGGAATTCTCACAGTCTACTTTTGATGTTATCTTTTTCATTTTCAAATTTATAAACATTATAAACTCTCGTTACCCATCTTCTCCTTCATTACGGAAGGAGGGGTGATATGACCTAAAAGGTTGCACTGGTCACAATAAATCGCTCCCGCGACAGTCGGGCATGCACCGCAAGGGAGTACCGGAGTATACTGGGTTCATATCCGTCAAAGGAATGTTACTTTCGACAACACTCCCAAAATATTCGGAGAGTGTGTTTGTAATTACAAACAACAAACACCAAGAAAACCATAGGGTAAGAAACAAGAGAACGAAAGTTGTTTGATGTACCTTTTGAGCAATAACTGACGTCATTAGGAAACCACAAGGGCGTTCACGTCATCCTCCTTAAGGTTACAGGACTCACGGGGGTCTTTTCTCAGCCTCTTTTCACCAGGAGGTGCGGTTGGAAGCCGGCGTCGGTAATGAAGCAAGCGGCTGGCTATCTAAATGTACATTAATATAAATAAACAATATAAAAAATAAACTCCAAAGAAAAATAAGTATAAACAGCTTCGCATGAGAGCTGTTTTCCAAAATACCCATGAAAATACTAAACGTAATGTAGCTTATTACATGCAGACACTTCCGTTCTGTGGCTTTTATGCATATGTATGCAAAATCATATTGAGCAGCACCGAGATATCGGCATCGTGAGAGGCAAATTTAAGGCGATTTCTAAGACATGCTGAAGAACATAGTCTGAGCAGCGCAACTTTACCGCTTATGCACCATCTACTATAAAGGTGTGCAACTGCTGGCGTACTTCGAAGGTATTGATATTATCAGAAACCTTCGGCTTGAGAAAATTTAACTCTCCTTTTCGGTATTGTTGAGGTTCATAAGCATCCAATAATACCAAACTTTTAGCAATCTACTTTCAGCATTCACATTCTTCTCCATTGCTATGACTTCAAATAAATTTGATTTACTATTCTTAATCCTTTTTACTTTTAAATGAAGCTTTCTGAAATTAATTCAGAAAACATGTTAATCAACAATTTTGTGTGTCTTTTCCACTTGCACTTTGCACCGAAAATTTACTTAAATTCAGTATTAACGTACAATCGAAGTTTATAAACCATTTAATGGATTCTTAAAGCTACCCCTTTAGTACGTTCCCACAACAAACACACAATGAATCATCAACACTTAAAATGTTGCAAGTATACATTTGTTGTAAATACCCTCCATTGCAAATAGCACTAATATGAAACTAAAATGTTTTAACTGAAGCTGAACTGTTCCAAAAAAAACCTATTTTATACCAACTGCTACTACAAGGCATTGGAAATACTAAGAGTTCCGCTGACTGCGTTATAAGGATTAAGATTGCGACCACAGTTCAAGTGAAAAGTTTCAAATACCGTATCTTTGTTTACTTCCTAGAGATACCAAGATATTTTATTTAATTTTAAAAATTATTATGACCCGGCTGCCGTGCTTACCTGCCAAACCGAAGGTACAGGTCCAAGTCCCGATGCATGTAACATCAAAAATTAAAATTATTCAATAAGTGCTCGCTCCTCGGCAGTGGTCCACAAACATTTCGAATAAAGCAGGTCGTATCGATTTGTTTTGAGGTCATTTGATTTGTTATCTTGTTCAATTCGTGCGTTGAATCTGGATCCATCATAATTTTTCTGTTGTCAAAACTGCGAGATAAAAACTCAGAATGGCCAAATTTAATAGATATAGCATGACACTGCTTCAACTGGTTGGCCAAGGCTTTTGCTTTTTACCATAGCTTTCTCAGGCTAACAGTTTTTTAGGTGCTCTTCCTACATGTCCCACTTGTGTTGATAACACTCCCTTTATTGGGCCATAGAGTTCCCTATTCGTATTCGACATTTCTGGCTAGTGTTGGGAATTAGCTTAATTTCTACCATTAGGCTCGTACGCATGCAACCCTTCCAAGCATCTCCCATATGTAAACAATAGAGTACTAGTATGAGACTAGTGTAAAATGCCCCAATGCTCAAAAAACAGATACTTTTAAGAATACCAAGTAAGGGGGTCTAAGTGTGGATGTAACCGAACAATATAAACTCAGCTTAATATAAGCAAATGTTTCGTCTATACTACAACCTATTACTATAGATTCATATGCAACATGGGCGTTGTTATCAACCAATTGACTTCGTTCTTGGCAGAGCAAAGGCTACAAGCATTGGAAACCCATTTTGACTGCTGGGTATTAACGAGTTTACATTGGCATGTACAACGTAGCAGTAACAGACCAACATTGTTTTTGCTAACAAGGAATTCCGTAGTAGAGATTTCTACAATAGCAAACAGTAAAACTAAAATGCTATAAACAAAAATACTGTTTTCTGCCGTTAAATTGAAAAAGTTGCTAACTCTATTAATTTTTCTTTAACTTTTATTGAGTGTTGCTGTAGTTGTTTTTGAAGCTAAAGCTTCCTACTACATAAAAAACTTTCATTTGTGTACACTAAATGTTACGGTTTTACCAAATGCATGAGAAACCTTGAAATGTTGCCACAGCCCAGCATTTATCCGTACAATTAAATTTAGGTTTGACGCAAAAGGGAAACCATATAAAACAAACAAACTTGAAAATACACTTGTTATTTCGCCTTTAGGGCCATTTAGCGTAACCTTATTCCACAAGGATCGGATTTCTCTATATGTTTCGAAATAAAACCTCATCGGATCTTACATACAGCTTGTCCGTGTATGTGGCTGGTGGATAACTTGTGTAAGGTATTACAGTCAATTATTATTATAAGTAAGATCTCTTGTGCTTGACCTTTCAACTGTTACTCACTCTATACTCGTATATATATATTTAGGTAATTTTTAACTAAACTGTGTTCAGTTAAAGTAAAGTCTAAAGTTGTTTAATGGGGGTTCTACTTTGTGCTGTAGAATTTTGTTGAATGGGGTTAGCCCCATTTGGCTAAGGTGGCGCGAAAATGTTTTACCCAAAATTGTGTATGAGCGTTTTGAAAATGCAATAAACTTATACAATGTTTGTAGTAGGGCCTACGGCATCGCAAACAAAGATTTTGCTTTCAAATTTCGGTAGTAGAAAAGCCATCAAAATTAATTTGGCACTTAAAGAAACTTGATTTGACATAATGAAAAAATCCCCCAAGGCTGTTAAATACAACTGGGATAATTTTAATAAGTCATTATTCTCGTGATAGAGCACTTGAGGTGAAATGAAATAGTTTACTTACAAGGTTTCAGATGGGGCAATATATTAACAATAACAAATTGGAGCGATATATATCTGGGGATATCTTAACTAACCCCTTAACCCTCAGGGATACGTTACATAAACTCTCTCTCTATGGCGCGATATACAACAGGTATATCATCATAAACCTCCTAAGAGATTTTTGCGCCAAGCTTCTCTTCCAATTTGTGGTGTGCCGATTTGAATTTTCCCTACAAATTGGTGGGACCTACAGTTTTTTGCCGACTCCGAACGGCATCTACAAAGGAGACGAATTTTTGCTGAGAAGCCTGTCATGGCAGAAATACACTCGGAGAGTTTGCCAAACCACTTCCGAGGGGCGACCCCGTTTTGAAAAACTTTTTTCAAATCACTTTTGATGTTACCTGTACCAGGGCTCGAACCATGGACCTTCGGTGTGGTAGGCCGGCAACACTACCTCCACACCACGGCGGCCGCCACGTTACATAAACTGGATTTGGTAAATTAGTTGAAAGGGATTACCTTACATTATGAATAAAGAATTTTTGGTCCTAAATTCAGATTTTGAGGGATTGTTTGAAATTTGGAGTATACAATTCTTTATGCTTTATAAGTAATTCAAAACATGTCTATATGTATATAAGATACATATGTTTTTTGCAAAACATGAGTTGAATTTTGGAAAACGTAAACAAATACATAGCGGGGTTGCTATTGAAGGCAGATTCAAAGTAGAAAGGGACTTGCTATATGTCAATTAGTTTTCCACTTTTATTTTGTAAACTTAAATGGTAGATAGCTGTCGCTATACTCACCCTCACTAGAGACACTGGTTTTTTATAAACTTAGGCTAAGGTTGACCACATTTTGTCGTTTTTATTGCAGAAGTTTTAACAATGTACTCCGCCGCAATGTTACGTTTTTATGTAACCAATGCTTAAGCTTGTGGAAAGCGCCTATTAAGTCGTATCAGAGGGACTTTCGCGTTCTTTTGAATGGTCGAGAAAAATCGTAGCACTAAATTCGCATTTAGCATAAAAATGCGAATACCGTTACGAATTTAAAGCAGTCATTCAAGTGTTTAAAATATCAAACTTTTTTTGCTTACGTACTTTATTCGTCATGAGTTCAAGTGTTTTGCACTAGACATTAAAAAAAATTTAGCGAAGCAATTCTGCGAAAGTGGTTTACCGTGATTTGCACTCAAGGGAGAAATTTACCATTTTTCACTTGAAATACCAATAACTTATGTTTGGCAATCAGTTCTGTGTGCTACAAGTAAACACTTTGACACTTACACACAACAAGAAAGTGTGTACCTGATCTTAAGATATAAAGAATTCGATAAAATGACAATTACAGTAAGGGGCATACATCGATGTTTTGGTTTTCATTTGAAACTTCAATTAAGAGTTTAAATTAAAAAATGTAAAGCGGGTTTCCTTGTAAAGCCTAGTACTGTGTTCAAGCGTGAACAATGTTGCACTGCGCATAACCATCATTTTAAATATCTTTTTGAGAAATAAAGTAAAACGAGGGCTTCTTTCATTATATTGCTAAATTTTTATGGAGTTTTTAAAACGTCAAATCAAAGTGAAAAATGTTTCCAAGGAGATTACGCAATAAGAAAACGTATTCAAGCCGTAAAACCAATTTAAAATGATGGGTAACGATTCCAGAAACATTTTTTTTATTCGAAACATCGGGAATATGATTTCAATAGTTTCTATACAACTTACAACATTTTTCACGCGTGAACATAGTACTAGGCTTAAGTTTTTACAAATTACTTTTCACATATATATAAAATTTAGAGAGAGTTTTATACAATTCGATCTTAGTTGCAAGTTTTCTCGTCAATTACACCTACTATTTACCTAAATTGAGTTGAAAGTTTCAACCTGAGATTAAATGTCGTGTACAAATTTTGTAAATCGACATTACCAAGATCGTCCAATAACTCAGTTAGAGTATAATTTGTAAACTAAACTTTAATCTGAAAAATGAATAAAACACACCACTAATTACTATCCTGTTAGATGGTATGTGCGTGCGGTCTCTGACTAGTTTGTTGTTTGAATCCATGGTGTGCACATATGTGGTGGTCCCACGAAATCGGGATGTTTGTAAAACAATTTCAAGGACTGAGGGCGCAATCTCGAACTAAATTAAAGCAGCACTGTGGGTGGTGTAAACGCAACTCACTACCTAATTTACTTACATACATATCTACACGACTGTGCATATGTGTGTTTGGTCTACCTGGTTTAGGCGATTTCTAGGTGAGAGCTGAAATTATCACTGCAAACATAGTATGTATGGATGCATGTATGTACAATAGCAAGAGCTTTATTCTCCACTTTTGCTAACATAAAAAGATTTGACGTGGTATAAAATATTTTTTAGGTAATAAACAGGGACGTCGAAGCTCATATCCTAGGAAAAGTAACGTCAAAAATGCTGTAGAAAGGCTCCTTAAAAAACCGTATCGGCCTTGGGCAATGGTCGGCCATTCTTCGTGAATTTTCTTTCCGTTGGTTCCAAACATTTTACGAAAAATTTAGAGCAAATACCTAAAATTTGAAAGATAAGCTTGGCCCTAATCTTCTCGGAGTTAAGCTGCCTGGCGACACGCAAGCATATGCTGCTGGTAGCCATAGCAACGGGTGGTTGTGTGCGTAATCGGGTGATTATCGCTTGCCCGGCCACCATACAAGCATAAAGCATCAAGCGCCATTTGTATTGAAAATTCGTAGCGTGCGGACGTAAACATGTCGTCGGATGACGATTTTTTATTGCTTGTTACTGCAGTTGTTTTGGCGGAAAAAAAGAAAAAAATTAAAAAAAGAAAATTCTGGATGAAAAGTTTGCATGCAAAACGTAAACAGTTTACGCATGAGAACCTCTTAAAAGAGTTAAAAGCATCATGCACTCGTAGGTTTCAATAAACCGCAACGTAAAATCTTTTTCTTCCGCGAGCTTGCTCATTTCACGTTCTCACAAAACTAACACACTAATGCTTGTCAAACACGTTGGCAACGATCAAATAGACCAGCTGTCAAGCGAAAAAATCTAAAATTTTTGATTTTCATCAACGAAAGCCGACAACAAGTACGTGTGAGCACGACTACCCGTCGTTCGCGCCGATTACGCACACAACCACCCGTTGCTATGGCTACCAGCAGCATATGCTTGCGTGTCGCCAGGCAGCTTTAATCATGACAAGTTTTATTACTATTAATAATAGAGTATGTATTTATTTATCACTTTATTTTTAATTTTTAGAATTTTGAGAATCATCTACTTTCAAAGCAAATTTTCTCGATTTGCTATATATGTATATAATTAATTACATTTTGCGGAGTTTCCGTCTCAACATAAATAAGGCGCACTCTAATGCATATCTTTTGGCACGCCGCTGGCGGTTGCCCAGAGCGGAGGGTTAACCGATTCTGCCGTAAACTTTTTGTCAGCTTGAATAAACTTAATACTTACATATGTACATACGTGCATGCAAAATTAATTGGTTTGGTGCCACGCTAGCACCATACTTTTTGATTTAAACCGCTACTACAAGGCATCGGGATATCGACCATCTGCTTCGAACGGATTGTAAATTGTTCAGCAAACACCATAGATTCTACTCTAGTTGATGGATTCTGCTTCACTTGTATTGTTTTTTGGGTCAGACTCTTAAATCACGAAAAATCCGAATAAACTGCAGTTTTCGAGAACGGAGATATCAATTATAAGGGTGTGTAACGCTGCGCGGCTTCACGGAATTGCGCTGATACCGGTGTTGGCGTCACTACCGCTGATACCGTTATTTGTGATTCCGTAACGACATGACGCCAGTAGCGCCAGAAACACTGAACTACTAAAAAACACCGCTGGCGCTACTGTTGCTTTTGAGTAGAAGGTGTTTCTGGCACTGCTGGCGTTATGGTATCACAAATAATGGTATCAGCGCCAGTGACGCCAACATCCGCGCTACAGCTACCAAGGCTCTACCAAAAATGTTGAGAGGTATACCCAAAGACGCGTTTCGGTTTCAGGAATCACAATCCGAGTGCGGAAAATTAAGATTTGAAGCAATTTAAAAGTTATTCACAAAAAAAGGTTGAATAATTTGCCTTTTGTTCATTACTTTTAAACGGGTAAAAAAAATTACACTCCGCCTTCGGATTCTTTATCCTGGCTTAAATACGTGTCTCTAGATACTCCCTCCAAACGCTTTGTATCAGTTTTCGGTGGTGTCTCATAAACTGCGCCCCTAGCAATATGGTATCGTTGCGCCAAAAAAGCACTTAACGCAATTGCGTTAACGCACTGCGCTGATACCGGCTATGGCGCTGGCTTCAAGGTATCAACGCCAAAAAATTGGCGCCGCGACTCAGCCTTAATCAGTAAATCAAGTAAGAAATTGGGGTATTTTTTCGTTAATATAAGAATTGGCTACATAAAATTTGTTCGTCGATACTAAAAACCTTGGAATCTACCCTGATTGAGTTCAACTGTGTTTCAGGTTCTCATTAATATTTATTGTTATTATAATTATAATTAATAAGAAATGACCTCTCCGCGTGATTTTAGCAAGTTCAATGTGATTACCAAGTCTCTAAATTAAACTCAATAACACCTGGTGTTCCAAAGCGCTCTATCTTAGGTCCAATATTGTTTACGGTTTTCAGCAATGACATTGTTACCTTCAGCATGTGGGATCCTCACGGGATTAAATAAATAACCTTGGAAGAGATTAAGGACGAGCTTCTCTAACAAATTGTCTAAGCTTTTTGGAGGGCGAGTAGTTTTTTTTGAGCTATTTTATTTGTATATTATTTTATTATTTATTCAGAGAGTAGAACGGGGGGTGCGAAGCACATATTGCATAGGGAGCAACCTTTGAGTAATGTCTTATTTTGAATTATTAGTATTTTTTATTTGAGTTATTTGTTCTATATAGAACGGGGTGCGGCTATGTATTAATTGCGAGATATGTATTAATTGGCTGCGAGCACTGTTGGCTTTGAGGCATTGCACGGGATTGGCTTCCTCATTATCGTTGTGAAAAACCCCCCTTTGGGAGACTGTGGACTCCGATCGGCATCTTCAAATGCAGATTTTTTCTGAGAAGGTTTTTCATTGCAGAAATACATTCGAAGGGTTTCCGACCACTGCTGAGGGGTGACCCGTTTTTGAAACATATTTTCCAAACATTTCTGATGTTACTTGTTTTGTGACTTAAACCCGGGCCCTCCTTCTGGTAGGCCAGCAACACTATCGCCACACCACTTCAGTCGCTCTCGGGATTACCGAAGACTTATTTACTAGGCTACATAAAGATTTAACATAGTAAACTGGACAAAATGCCTTAAAAAGCCTACCTGAACTTCTGATTGATGCAGATAAAATATTTTTAAACGAAGTTGAAGATTTAGGCTATAAACTCAATTCTGATCTGCACATAAGATACACAATTCCTTGCGAAATTTGTACAGAACGAGCTATTTGTTACCACAAGACAGATGAAATTGATCAAAGCACTGACAAAACCTGAAATTTCTTACAGTGAGCTTATATCAGTCGGATTTCATTTCACGCAATAAACTGCAGTTGAGCTTTAACAATGCTGCCAGGTTTGTTTTTCTAAATGGAAAATTGATCATATTTCTCGGATCGGTATATGTATATATTTCCTAAAAATTATGTATCTCTGTTTCTTACATTAGCTAATATATTCTCAAAATAAACCCTACTTACTTAAAAACCTATATTTCTGTCAGTTAACCCGGACTTTAAATCTATTGGTTCCGAATTTTAAGTGCACGACCTACTCCAGGATGTACTCATGATTTTTGCAAAGTATTTCAAATGTATATTTAAATAAATTAATTAGGAAAGGCTATAAATGAAGCGTAATCCAAGTGTAGTTCCGTTACCGTTGAAAAATTAGATTCGTTTTTTTCTCTTAATCCATATTCTATTCAAGGGTCGCCAATTGTTGAGTGCGTATTAAGGTTACTAAGTTTTGGACTCTTTTCATATATATTGTCAAACGTGGCGTGGTACAAGTACGTGTAGGTTTACATTACTTTCATAACTGTAGCTGGTTACTTAATATTGACGAACCAAGACTTTCTTGCATGTTACTTATAGATTGGTAAAAATCACAATAATGTTTATATATGTTTCGAAAATACCAAATTTCTTTCGATTTTATTATTTTGAATGTTTCGGATTTAGTTCAGCTCATTGTGTGTAATACTAGAAGTTGGTTTATCAAATAAATCAAAAACACCAAATGTGAACCTCACCCGTCAGAGTATTTGGGATTTTCTTATTTTATAACAGTAAGATTATTTTTGTAAACTATGTATAAGGCAAATGGTTTTTCAAATGAGTCAAAGGATTCAATTTTCTCTAACTTCAAGGAGCCCAAACATACATATGACGAACTTTCTATTTACATAAGTACGCCTTTTGGGCAAAAATAAAAAGCGTTTTAATTATTTGAAAGAAATTGAAAAACAAGTTTGGAAAAGTACCAAATCAACAAGATAGTCAATGTTAAGGCTGCTTAATGGGTAATGTGCATTGAGCACCTAAGGATAGATATATCACAACTTATCTACTACATCCATAGGAAAAACGCATTTTAAAATGAAGTACGATCATACTTAATCTTACAATGCTCAACTTTAACTAAAGCAATTCAGTTTTAACTATGAACAAATTTGAATTTAAAATTGCCAATTTTGATTTAAAAATGAATTCAAAGTTGAAGCCATCTTAAAATAAGATTGAGCTATATTGATTTAAAATTGCGCCATCTTACATCAAGTAAAACGTGCTTGATTTAAAAGTGTCGTGCTTATGTTCGTTGTGTTTTGCATAACGGGACATTCTATGCAATTTTAATTCAGTAAGAAGCAAGCAAACAAGTGACATATTTAGTTGTGAAAAACTTAATAATTTCAAGTGAAATATTTAATTCTTTCAATATTTTATATCAAAATGGAAGAAGGTAAATTTATTGACGACATTATTCACACCAGTGAGGTAGAGGAAAGTGATCCTGACAATTTGGTTGCTGGGCAAAAAAGCTTAATTTATAAAGATGACCAAAAACTGACAGAATTGCTTAAGGAATTCGATTTGGAGGATATGGGAAAGTACTTAAAAAGTAAGTTGGATATTTTAAGGCTTTACACATCATTTTATGCATATTTTTAATATGTTTTAATTGTATGGTGGCACAGATAACATATAGAAGCCTGAAATATTTACGCGCCGACTACATAAAGAAAGCGATTCCTCCTTGCGGATTACGAGCGGAATCCCGTGAAAAATTGTTTCTTTGGAGAAAACAGGAGGTAGGTATTGATTATGTTTGTTATTCAATATTACTTTTAAGATATTTTGTCTTTACTCAGTATGGAATTGATGATAAAACTACGTCTTTGCCCAGTAAAGGGACCGAGTGGCTTAACAATAATAGTTCTGTTTCTAATACGATTAGCCAACCATCTTCGAATGGACAAAAACGCCTCAAGGTAAATAAATCATTCATAGAGTTATCCATCTGTGGTCTTATGCAGTAATGACAATCTCCTATCCCTAGAAGTTATAAATAGTAGGAAACAATTGTTTCAATATGGTGATAAAGGGGATAGGTCACCCCCTTTAACCATTGAAACACTTCGGTCGTTTAATATAAAAATGCCTACAACTGAGCGTGCTTTGTTCCTTTTCAGCCGTTAATCATAGGAGATTTAGTACCAGTTGCCAACGAGCACTGGGGTCTTTTCATTATCTTATCTAAAATAATTAACTTCCCTTTGAAATCACAGTATTCATCTAATGATTTAACTGAGTTGGAGGATTTGATTCAAACTAACCATGCAATATATATTAATCTTTATGGTGGTTTAAAACCAAAGCACCATTTTCTTGTACATTATCCCACGGCTATAAAAAAGTGGGTCACTGAAATATATTTGGTGCATGCGGTTTGAAGCTAAACATAAGGAGGCAAAAATTTATCTTTCAAATATAATGTCAAGGGTAAATCCACCATATTCGCTAAACATAAAATCAGGAATCATTTTTGCCTAGTTTAAGCTTTAAAAAATCACAAATATTAGACCTAAGAAATGAAACGTATTTTCAAGAAATAGATGCAAACCCTAATATTAATTTAAGAAAAGCCGAAATCATTAGTGAACTGAATTACAAAGGCACACAATACAATTTTTATTAAGGTACTTTTACCAATAAAATTGAGTTGTGCAAAACAAAACTGTATCTTCATCAGAACAATAAAATCTTTGTTTTATGCTATCCAATATGTATACAAAAATTTAGCGAACATTTTCAATCATACGAAGTAGGTGTTAGGATTGATAAAATTGTTATATTAAGCATTGAATCTTTTGTAACACCTCTACACTTATATTCTATAAATAATGGCAAAACCTATGTAAAATTAAAACCGTTGTAAATTCATATTTATAAGTATTGTACCGAATTTATACCTATAGTGTTGTGCATGTCAATAGTAACAGAATATAACGGCGAATTTTGCCCTACTACTCTGTTGTTATTGATATGCACAACACTGTAGTTTAAAAGTTTATCAAATAAATCCTCAAGTTCATATGCAAGTAATGATGACTATTTATTTTTTTGTTGAGTGTGGTGGTGAAAAATAAATAGGTTGTGGAGAATATATAAAGTAAAATGGTTCAATATTAAATTAAGCACGTTCTATTCAAACCGTATACAACCTTAAATGAAGAACGCACGATTTTAAATTAAAAATGCACACTTTTGAAATGAGTATAAATCAATGTTAATTCAAGCAAAAACCACCTTAAAATAAAAATTTTAGTTGTTATAATTTCATTGTAAAATCAACATTGTCCATATATACCTTTTTTTTTGATAATTTTCCGTGTTCGAATTCGCTTAATATTGGCAAATGTCAAAGTTAAGGTTGCAAATCGTAACAAAACTATGATAGACCAGAAAACATCCAAAAAACAGTAATTCAACATCAAAGAACAACAAAATTATGATGCTGAAGCGTTAGTAAAATGTTCACCCACAAACAATGAATTGCCATTAGAAATCCCGAAACCACCGGAGGCGCAAAGCTTGATGAAATTGAAATCACTAATACATTTTAGTTTCATCATCCGCTTTTTTAATTCGGTGTCATTGTCTGGTGCAAAATCTGCTTTCTGTAATGCTCTTTTATTAACAAATGTAACGAAATCCTCTCAGTGAAAATATTAAAAACTCCCACTTCCTTTCTCAATGTAGTTTAAAATCCTTTGTTATTTATACAGGGTGTTTTTTTTACAGGTTTGTTTTTCGAATAGAGATAAAACTGGCATTTTGTGGTCAAATCTGGCAACTCTAATGTCATTTATGTTCAGTTTGGTTTGCCATTTTATCATGAACAGGTTGACAAAAGAACAACGCTTGCAAATCGTGCAAATTTATTTCGAAAATAATGGTTCAGTTCGCGAAGTTTACCGTGAGCTCCGTCCATTTTATGGTCGACATAATCGTCCATCAGAGCAATTAATTCGGTTAACCATGGATCGTTTTCGCACTACGTTTACTCTATGTGATAATACGCATCCGCAGAGACGTCGAACAGTGCGCACCGAAGAAACAATTGCCGCTGTAGAGCAAAGTGTTGAAGAGGACCCGAATGAATCGATTCGCCACCGTGCACAGCAATTGGAGCTTTGTCCATCAACTTTATGGAAGATTTTGCGCAAAGATCTTGGCTTGCGACCTTACAAGATCCAGCTTGTGCAAGAATTAAAGCCGCGAGACCATGCAATGCGTCGTGATTTTGGTGTATGGGCCGAAAATGAGATTGATTTCGATGCTGATTTTCATCGCAAAATTTTGTTCAGTGATGAGGCTCATTTTTGGTTGAATGGCTACGTCAACAAGCAAAATTGCCGCATTTGGAGTAAAGAGAATCCACATGAGACCCTTGAAACGCCATTACATCCACAAAAACTGACTGTTTGGTGTGCTCTATGGGCTGGTGGAGTCATTGGGCCATACTTCTTCCGCAATAATGCTGGAGAGGCAGCTACCGTTAATGGAGACCGGTATAGAGCCATGATAACCGACTATTTTGTTCCCGAATTGGATGGCATGAATGTGGATGAGTTGTGGTTCCAACAAGACGGCGCTACATGCCACACAGCGCACGTCACAATCGATTTATTGAAGGAAACATTCGATGAGCGCATAATTTCGCGGAATGGACCTGTCAATTGGCCACCAAGGTCGTGTGATTTGACACCATTGGATTATTTTCTTTGGGGATATGTGAAGTCGCTCGTCTACACCAACAAACCAGAAACGTTAGGGGAATTGGAAGCCAACATTCGTGGCGTTATTGCCGACATACGGCCCCATATGCTCGAAAAAGTGGTTGAAAATTGGACCTGTAGAATTGGCTTTATTCGAGCCAGCCGCGGCGGCCACATGCCCGAAATCATATTTAAACATTAATGGCATAAAATTATCCTTCCAATAAAGCCAAATTGATGGACCTTAAAACGATTTTCTTGTGTTTTATTTCAATTCGAAGTTCTATACCCCTAAAAAACACCCTTTATATGGATACAATGAAGTATTATTGACAAGTGGAACAATCGTTAGGGTACATTGAAAAATAAGCGAACATGTACAAACGTACACATATATTTAAGTATATATACAGCGGCTTAAAAAGTAAGTAAGGGAAAGCTCTTTATCGTCATTCAGCAATACCACACGGATTCCAGTTGGTTGTTTTTTAGTGTCCGATGGTTGGGGTTTAGCTAAAGTGAAAAGAAAGAACTCGATAGGGCCACTTAACCCTTTCGCGGACACGTCGGCATAAGCCGACACTACGAATGAGTTAAATTGGACACGTCGTATATAAACACGTCGGACATAGGCGACGTCAACTGGATTTGTTTTATATATAGTAGCATATTGTGTGCCACTGCAGAAGCAATCAGAGTTAAGTTAGTTCCCCAATTCGATTGTTTTTGATTTTTTTTTGTTTAACTATAACAGAAATTTTCGTGAGTGGGAGAAAAATATCACTTTGGCTATAAATGCATGTCATTCTGCTAACATTTTCTAAATTTCGTGTGTCCGCGAAAGGGTTAAACATAGTCAGCTGCAGCATTTATCGAAAAGCATGCCTTAATTCCTGATTACATTTCGTTCATTTTATAATTTGAGAAATTTGGAAAATATTTCCTTGGCTTAACTTCGTTCTTCGTTCATTACAAAATTGTACACCATTAACGTGTGTTACTTTTTTATTTCTTCTAACAACCGTTTCTGAAAAGTACGAAAGTACGAAAAGCTATTTAAATTATGTATCATCAGTGAGGAACCCTGCGCTGAAATTGTGTATATAGATAAACGTTGAGTTGGCTGAGTATTTAATCACTCTTCAGAACCTGGGGAATGAAATAATCACAAACAAATGGGCAACAACCCTAGATATATATGTTCCTCCATGTACATATACTCTTCATTTTAAAGCAATCTGCTTATCTATTTTTGCTTTCAGTTTCGAAAAGTCGTCCTCAAATAATAAAAATTTATAAATTTTACAATCATTCATTGTGGTTTTTAGATTGCTTTTCCGGTTTCGAGGTATGCGTACACATTGGTTCTTGTAGTAATAAAATAACAGACCGAACTAATACCGTAAAACTGTACTTCCTTATCTCTCACGCCTTTAAAAATCCGAATTCAGGTGGTCTGAAAATAACAGAGTAGGCAGGCTTATTAATTTAATCAGAGCACACAACGGCGGAAAAATAGATAGCGACGAGAATTTTTTTCACGTTTTTTATAAAAGTATAGCCTAACAAAAAACATTCAAGAACAAATTTCAATTTGGAAAATTTAACCAAGTTTAATCAAAATTGTATACTGTTTAATCCGAATTTTTATAAAAAATTCCGATTTGCAGTTTTATGACCTATTAAATTTTAGTAAAAGTGCCAGGGTGAAGTTGGTAGAAAGTAGTGCCAATTATGGGCATTTATTGATAAATTTATGGTGTCAGTTTTGTTATGTGAAAGGCTCAAAATTTAAAAAATTTCAACATTTTCTCTATTGCTTAGTATTATAAAATTATTGGGTCAACATTAAAAACTTTTTTTTTAATAATAAACGCAGTCTTTTAGCATCTCTGTTAACACAATTCGTTCTGCCTTTGTGTAATAAGCTTTAACAAATAAAGATAGGTTTAAACGCTTTTGGTGGGGAATTTCTCAAAATACTTAGTACTGGAGTTACGACGTATTAGTTCGGACGAACATGACTTCGAAAAAATGGTTCAGAACTTGTGACATTGATATTGAAATCAAATAGAATCGATTCAAATCTAGTCAAAGTCTGCAAGTATGTAACCTAGATGGTTACTTATAGATTTCTGTTTTTTATCCATTTATGTATTGATCATATAAAAATGGAAATAGATAGTCGATTCACTCAACATAAAACTTTTAAAGATTTCGCTTCAGTTTTTCAACAAACCACAGAGAAGAAAATTACTTAAATTTATTTAAGCTTGCTGAATTTATGAACCACTTGTTCAAAGCCACAATATAGTGGCCGAAACCAATTTATGGAGAAGGTTCTTAAAGTGCCATAATCGTTCGCCAAAAACAGCATTTTACGCACTTCAGAGCTGCGACAAAACGTCATTTCATAACGTATACAAATTTGCTAAACATTCTTGCAAATCTCCCGTTTCCACTTCTAAAGTAGAACTCCCCTTTTCAACCCTTCTTCTTCTTTAAATGCCGCTTAACCGTCTAACCGATTTTGGCCTTTTACCATACCTCGCCACTCGTTACGTCTTTCTGCCAATTGGCACCAATTGGAGACACCACAGGATCACAAATCGCTCTCCACTTCGCCCTTCCATCGGGGTGGTGGTCTCCCTCTTCCTCTGCTACCACCGGTGGGCGCCGATAAGAATACCTTCTGGGCTGGAGCATCTTCGCTCATTCGCACTACGTGGCCTAGCCAGCGAAGCCGCTGTGTTTTAGTTCGCTGAACTATGTCGACATCTGCGTAAAGTTCATACAGGTCATCATTAAATCTTCTTCGGTACTCGCCGTCGCCAACGCGTAAGGGTTCGTAAATTTTTCAAAGAATCTTTTTCTCGAATACTACCAGAGCCACCTCATCAGATGTTGTCAGTGGCCAAGCTTCTGCAACATAAACGAGGATGGGTCCGATACGTGACTTATAGAGTGTTATTTTCGTCCTTCCAAAGTGGACTTTACTTCTCAATTGCCAACTCAGTCAGAAGTAGAACTTCGTTGCGTGAGTGATTTTTCTTTGGATTTCTAGGCTGACATTATTGTTGCGGTTAATGCTGGTTCCCGATAAAAAACTCTAAGAGGTTAAAAACTTATCTACGTAACTCTACCGAAGAAGTAATTAAAATATTGATGTGTACATTATGCTTTACAATTGTTGGATATCCTAACTTATTTACCCCTTCTCTTTATACGAGAAGATTAAAACTCGCTTTATAAGTAATAATATTTTCTTCGGGACTTCTTTATTTTCCTCAATATAAGGTTATGAAAGCAATTTCTTTTTTATGAAACAAAACACTTTAGCTCTTCGGAAAAAAAAATTGCCAGAAATCAGCAAAATGTGTCACGACCTTAAGATTGACTGAATTTAATGAACTACAAAACTGCATACTACAGAAAATTCCAAAAATTTAAGACTTTGATAAAATTGTTTTGAACATTCGCGAATTTTATGTACATTTTTAAAACAAAATTTATTGTGTGTCTCAAATTTCAGGTTTCGATGAAAATTTTTTTTTTCACCCCGCCCTTCCCTAAATCCTGGCTACGCCACTGATACCAACTTATAGTTAACTTGCAAGTAGCTTATTTTTCATTTTAGATTAACTATTATATATACATCTAGAATTGTACACAAATTCAACCACTTTGAAAAGATTAATTGGTTAGTGTTCAATATCAGGCTAATTAATTATCTTTAATGCACTGAAAGTCAACCATTCAGCGCCCATAAGTGAATGAAATGTCGAAATGTGTAACGATGCACAAAAACGGAGAGTATGATTATAGCAAGATATGATTTCAGTAGCTCGCAACAGTCAAGCAAAGGATTAATGGCGAATACACGGCTAAAAATGTGAGCTTAAATTTTAAACCATCAGTCGGTTTAAGCAATTTGTTAAACTTTTTTGCAGTAAGTTCCAAAGGTTTCTATTACCTATACCAATTTTCAATTTATTGCGGTTTAGATTTAAAACTTAACTAAAAAAAGCGTCTAAATTTTTTTTTCGTTTATTTTTTAAAGTTTTTTCAAGCCATTTAATTTTTCTCTAAACAGCTCAATGGGCGTAGCTTAGATGCAGGGACAGTCGGTTCGAATCCTGCCTACTGATACAAATGTTTTTATGTTTTTTTAATTGCTTAACATTTCTGGTTTAAAATTAAAGTTCTTTTCTTCACTCTCATTTTCTCGAAAACTGGATACAATTTAAATTATAAACCAAATTTGGTTTAGACATATATGCTGCCCAGAAAAGTTTAAAATTTAGGCTCAAATTTTAAGCCGTGTACCTGTTATGCGTGATACAGTGGGGAATCATTTGTGTGTAAGAGTTCACTTAAAAGGGGAATTTTTTGGACGTTTCGTCGAGATATAGATGTTTTGAACCCGGATTACCGTATAATATGTGTAATATATATGGAAGTGGGTTAATCATAGCAAATATATTTTTAATTATTCAAAAGACTATCAGGCAGGTTCTGCAATTCACATTCGACTTAAATTCTGAGTTGAGTCGATATAAATTTTCCGGTTCAAGCAAGCGAATCCGTGTAAAAAGTAGCTTTAAAAAGTAACATTCTGAATATTTTTTTAAAAACCAACCTCTCGCAAATATTTTCCTAATAAATTGTTTAAGTAAAAATTGCATATAAATTTCAAGTAAAAAATTGTTTTCCACTTAAATGTTACTTCATAAAATTACCAGGTAGAACTTGAAGCGAAATCCCCCCAAGCGATGAATAAGAGCGTACTCTCTTTGACATCCTTTTGGAACAATTGAATATATTTTTTCGTTTTCTGCTCTTATGCTACTCTTTGTGGAGGACAAGGAGAGATATCCCCAAGCGATGAATTAGAGACTACTCAATGACAGAGTTTTCTCCAATCTGTGCTCCGATTTTACAAATCTTGAAGCAATAAAGGAGACCTCCTCAAGTTATACTAAAAGATGATATGTGAGGTATTTATGTATGAGTTCTATTCCATTGATTCTCCAAAGATCTTTCATTGGTCGTTTAGAAGGAATGTGAAATGTCTTCCTCATTACTCTCCTGGGAGGTTCTCTGAAATTCTCCAAAACTCCCCCATTACTGGATTGAAGATAACTCTATTATTGTTTTTTGGGAAGTGAAAGGGAGTTTTTCTATTACCTCCTAGGACACGCAAACGGAGTATACAAAATTATATGGGAATACACAGAAGTATAGGGAATAATAGGGAGTGATTCAATAGTCTCAAGGGAGTACACCGATAAAACGATAATCCCTGGTTCAACTGGGTAGCTTTACAATTTTTCAGTTGAGTTTTGAATTGAATTGGAAATTATTATTGTCTAAAAAAAAATCGCTGGCACACAATATTCATAGCAAAATCCAAAAAAAATTTACTTTTCCATCAAATAGCACTTTGCGCACCTTATAAAATGTACTACAAAAAAAAAACAATTTTTTAAATTTCAGATTTAAATAAAAAACGGATGGCCTCAAGAACTGAGACAAAAAACTAAAAGAAACTAAATAAATAAATATTTGGCGCCATATACCTCAAAAGAGATTAAGGTCGAGCTTCTCTACCAATTTGTGGTGTGCTGTTCCTAATTTTTCCTACAAATTGGCGGGATCTAGAGTTTTTTGTCGACTCCGAACGGCATCTGCAAGCCAGATAATTTTTGATAAGGAGCCTTGCAGAAAAACACTCGGAGAGTTTGCCAAACGGGCGACCCCGTTTTGAAAGGAAAACTTTTTCAAACCACATTTGATGTTACCTGTCCCAGGACTCGGCAACACTACAACCACACCAACGTGGCCGCCAAAGCCAACAAAAAAAACTATCTCTTTGATTTTATAGTCCAAATTTTAAAGCTACCTTTCGATTTTTACATGCTTTTTATAACCAACTCGTTTAGACTCGATTTTTACACACTTTATACTGCCAGATTAATAAGAAATTTTGCACACCTGTCAAGGGCCGACGACAACATAATAGTTTCATAAGTTTATGGGCGTAGGCGGAGTCGCGTGTGGGAGGGAGGTGAGGCCCCCTTTTTATACCCAGCGTGTACTAGAACAAAGGGTATTATAGTTTTGGTCATATAACGGCGGTTTGTAACGGTACAAAATTATAGAGATAGATATGGAGTTCCATATATCAAAGTTCTTAGAATGAACAGAGGAATTCATTAAGACGTGTCCGTCCGTCCGTCCGTGGACACGATAACTTGAGTAAAAATTTTGATACTTTAATGAAATTTGGCATACAGGTTGCTTTCCGGCCAAGGTAGGTTGCTATTTGAAATTGGCGAAATCGCACCGTAACCACGCCCCTTTTTTTGATTTCGAAAATTTCGAAAAACGTATAAAATGGGTTAATTCAATAATAGAAGCAGCTACAATGAAACTGGCTAGATTTATTAATTTGGTTGTCCCATTGACAATTTTATAAAACTTTTGGAAAAGGGGTGCGGCACCACCCAGATATGAGTGAAGAAATTTTCAAACTGTGACTCTTAATAACTTCAGAACCGTTTACGCTAGCATAACGAGGATATTTGTGATAAATGCACCCATAGAAAATAAGCGAAATAGCCTTTCGACCACGCCCACTTTTTCATAAAAATTATATGGAAAGGAGGTAGAAACATTGAAGTGCCCATATCTAATTAACTGATACAGGTATAAATATATAATTTGGTACTTACATCAATTTTCTTATCCTTTGTATGATTTTTGCCAAATTTTGGAAGGTGGGCGTAGCACCGCCCACTTATGAGTCAAGCATATAGAGTCCTCCCACGGAAAATAAGAAAAATCGGTTAACGACCACGCCCACTTTCGGACCAAAGTTTTCTAAAAGAGAGGTAGGAAACCGGAACATGCCATATCTAATTCACTGATGCAGATAGAATGCTAGAATTTCTTAGTTACAATGACCTGATGATCTTATTAATGATTTTTGTAAAATTTTGGAAACTTCAGAACCGTGTTAAATAAAATTACGAAACATGATAGGAGGTATACTATCTACTCTTTTCAATATTATATATAGCCTATGATGGCACCAGTGAATCAATGAATATACTGCGCAAATTTCATAAAGATCGGTTAAGTACCTTGGACGCCTATACAAGATTAAAATTTTATGTAGCATGGGGACGTGGCTACGAACACTTTTCCAAAATTATATATAGCCTATACTGTAACCAGTGAACCCAAGAATCTAGTGTGAAAATTTTATAAAGATCGGTTAAGTGCCTTGGACGCCAGACACAGAGACACGCATTCAATTTTATTTATAAGATTGCCCACATGGTAGTAGAAAAAGTTTACAACCACTATAGTTCATAACTCCACAACAATTTTCCACGACCACTTATACAGAGCTGGGTATTTAATGTTCCGTTCCACCCGAACTGAGACTTCCTTACTTGTTTCCACTTTAAATTGACAAATTTTATTGAAATGCTGGATCCCACAATCATACTCTACATAATACAAGGTGGCGCAAAAGTAATCCTCCTATCATAAAATGCTATAAATTTTGCGATTGGCCCCTAAAGTCAGTTCTGTTTTGACATTTGTGTAGTAAGCACATGCGAAATACACGTTAATAAACAATGTTACGCTACACTGCTCCAGAACGCGAAATATTGCTGACTATTTATTTGACCAATAATCGGTCGGTGAAAAACGGTTACTGCGCAAAAGTAATCCTCCTTTTAGAAAATGCTATAAATTTTGCGATTGGCCCCTAAAGTCAGTTCTGTTTTGACATTTGTGTAGTAAACACATGCGAAATACACGTTAAGAAACAATGTTAGGCTACACTGCTCCAGAACGCGGAATATTGCTGACTATTTATTTGACCAATAATCGGTCGGGGCCAAACGGTTACTGTGAATGGTGAGCGCTACAGAGCAATGATCAACGAGTTCTTTTTGCCGCAACTTGATGAATTTGGATTGGAAAACATGTGGTTCCAACAAGACGGTGCAACAGCACACACTGCACGTGCCACGCCACCTTGTACCTAAAAGAGAGTGTGCAATTCCCTACGAAAACTTTAACGTTCACCACACGAGTGTATGTCTACCGATGGCAGCTTAACAGCTCAACCATGTACAAACACACAGCGTTAATTCGAAGATTGATCACAATATATATACAAGTATATATACAAATGCTTGAATGTGAAGGTAGTGTTGCCGGCCTACCACACCGAAGGTCCATGGTTCGAGCCCTGGTACAGGTAACATCAAAAGTGATTTGAAAAAAGTTTTTCAAAACGGGGTCGCCCCTCGGCAGTGGTTTGGCAAACTCTCCGAGTGTATTTCTGCCATGACAGGCTTCTCAGCAAAAATTCGTCTCCTTTGTAGATGCCGTTCGGAGTCGGCAAAAAACTGTAGGTCCCACCAATTTGTAGGGAAAATTCAAATCGGCACACCACAAATTGGAAGAGAAGCTTGGCGCAAAAATCTCTTAGGAGGTTTATGATGATATACCTGTTGTATATCGCGCCATGGAGATAGATATACAAATGCTTTAAGATTGATAAATTAACTGTATATAGAAAGCATGTGTATATTAGTGCAAATTTTAAAACGGAGGACCAGTGGTCGGCAAATCCTGCAAGTATATTTCTACTTTAAGAAAAATCTGCTCAGTAAAAATATGTATATGTTTTACCTTAATTTAAACATTGATCACAATATATATACAAGTCAAGACAGCTACTTAGAGGCCAAAATAGTTACATTGCATAAATTTTCCATGCAAATGAAGCTAATTGCTTAAATTTTTCGTTAGCAATACAAGGCTTTTTGGTTTTGGACCGTAGTACGAAGATTGACGAACATCTAATTCCTAATTGCAAATCAAGCCAGTCTCTAATTATACTTTTAAAGCAATAAGTTCAAATGTATTAATGAATATTTTGCCACTAATTACTTTCTTTAAATTAAACTGTAACTTTTTCTATCTTAGGCTTATCAAGATTCGGTCAGTGATTTCTAGTTTATTTACTTCCTTATATAATGGGAAATTCATCACTTGTCTTCTAATATGTGACTGTGTTTTAGAAAAACAGCTATCTAATCCAAAGTAGTTTAAAAGTTTGCCTTACTTATACTTAACTGGCGCTTTTCCCTTGTTAAATTTGAACAACACGGAATAGTCATGCTTGCTATTATTTGGACTCATTAGCATAATGCCGGCAAGAAAATGTTGAAAAACTGAATTAGCTGTTATCACTTTTCAACTGTCCAAAAAAAAAGCATTTCTCATTTGTACATTACGAGTATTTGCTGAACCTACAGATATTATCGCACAGTAAGATGAATGTACGAGTATAGTATATGTCGTCGCCCTCTTGCCAAAAGCATGAGTGCGCGACTTTTCCGATTTTTTTAATATGCTATGGACGGATTCGTGAGCGCATTAGTCTAGTTTCGAAATAGTATGATAACTATAGCCTTTATATGTCTGTTGCTTTTCAATTTTCCCCCTAAACAAAAAAAATATTAATTGAATAATAATTACATATTACTTAACTCAATCAGCCAATATACTGATTTTTTAAAAGCAAAATTATTACCTGGTTTAGTGTTCTGGCGACTTATCCGCCATCAATTTAGGTGGACTAATTCATTTCTCAATGAGTATAATAATAATAACAATGAGTTTGTTGTAATCACATTTAAGGCTGCTTAGCCGACATATACAATTTTATATAACTATGTCGGGCCAAATCGTTATTGGCTTTATATGATTTTGCCTCGTGCGGCGCAGTGCCAGACAAACGTGTCTCTCAAGACAGTATTTATTAAGCAAAATATAAGTAAGATCACAGAATTGACCTGCGGGTTAGGGGTCTAGAATATGGTCGAGATACTTATTGATTTCTTTCGTAAGAGGTGAATAAAATCCATATCGACCCCGGTTGCATGGTCAACGAAATCGATACCACAGCAGTCGAGCTGTACATCAATAATGGAAGTTGAGAGGGTCACTATGGCAATAAGAAGTCTTATTGAAGTCTTAAGAAGACTGATTCTAATGGAATTAGTCAAATAATCTACGGGATTTATTATGGCCTGCTCAGAATTTCTGTCGCTATACAAGTTGTTTTGGTCACGTATTTCCCGCTATCGGTTTGTTTTACTGTTTTTTAATGCCTTTTGTATCCCGTACAATCATTATGTGACGTCAACTTTGTGAGCAGTTTGCCTGTATCCTAAGGCCTATATGAGATAATTCTCTTAACGATATTTCTGCAAAGATACGCAATCTAGAACCCTGAGAAGATATATCTACGCGGATGGTGTATAAAAGAGTTTGTATGGTGTTCTGGACAGCTAGAGTTCATTAAATTATAAAAACAGTGGAATTTTAATAGTAGTTTTTATTTCATTATAAATGTTAATGAACACTATATATCTATGGATCCAATAACAAAATTAATTACTATCATTATTGATTAGAAGAAATCCTCGCTTTTTGACGCTTCGTCAGCATAGCACAGAGTTTTCGACATCCGCCTTGACAGCGAACAAGAAATAAAACATAACTTAAATGACCGTTACCTTTAAAAGAAGTTGAAACCAAAACTTCTCAGGTGACAGATAACAGACACAGTGGCAGCGTGTTTCGAAGGCTTTATCCCAAAGCAACATTTCCAAAAATAACACTATGTACTATGTATTTGAATTTATTTCTTACCCGTTGATTTTGAACCTATGGATCAAGTGCTGGGTTGCACTCCCTTTTCTTAAATACTTTGATGTTCCTGCCGACCGTCACCGCTTTATTTTTACCTCTACCCGAATTCAACACTTCGCTCCATTTAAATGTTTTGTTTAGAAATTCGCCAGAGAGCGACACGGTAAGCTCCTTCGGTTTAAATTTCTTATGCAGATGTAAATGTGCGCATAATTTTATGATTAATATATATCTGTCACCACTTGCCTGATGGCAACTTGTAATTGCAGTTGTTTCTTGAACTCTTAACTTTTTTTATTTCGGCAAGAGTTTGCCTGAAAAGCCGTTTAGCATTATAATTCCTTAGCACAAAAACATAACACCCGCATTCGGCGGGATACAGCAAAAAGTATTCATAATAAATATTCAACTTTTAGGCAACTAACAAGCTAATTAACCCTAGGCTTTGCAGCTCTGCTTTGTGGGTTTTAAAAAGTTATTCTAACTCTTATTTGCAAAAGTTCATTTATATACTATATATATATGTATACTTATTACATATATACGTCATAACATTATATTAGGGTAATTGAATCGGGTTTTAACATGGCATTACCGTTGTTTTTTTTTAGAGATTTCGGGTCGGTTTTTCTAACATCGGCCGATATATTAATTCGAAAAGGCCCGCCTACGTTTCTTTTTTTCTTCGCCCTCCTACAATAATTCAGGAATCACATCGACATTTGCTAAGAATATTAATTCCCTACAATTAAATATTTCTATATCATATTAAACCATAAACCATACAATAAGAGCACTCAGTAAACTTCTATTCTCCATTCCTCTTAAAGTTATAAAAATATTCAAATGGAAAATGAAATGTTATGATTCTCTAATCACGGAGCGAGAGATCAAAGTAATAGAACATATTTTCTTCCATATCAAATAATTAAAAAGTGCACTTAAATATGAATTTTGTTAATTTTCCAGACTTATGAAAATCTGTTTTAAGAAAATTTTAGAAGCTTGGTACATAATGTTCAATTTCGCCTTAATTTTGGCCTCAATCATTTTTTCATTTGTTTTTAGAAAAGAGGAAAAGCTTATCAGAGGAGCTTCTATTGAACTGGTCCACAGATCGGTTGGTATTAAATTTAGCACCCTGCATTTAATTAGCTCCTTTAAGTCCAGGGCATATACATTTTTATTGTATTTTTTAGCTTTAACGAATATGGAATGATCCGATGTTTGTAAGTATGATAAGAAGAACAGATGGACTCATCAATAAGTATAGGAAATGATCAGGACGATGACCTGAGTCTATTTAGCCATGTAACTAGTCAACCAGTTTCCGAAATACCTGGTTAAAATTTGAAATGCGCCATTATTTTATAATATATTAATCATTTGTCGAAAGATCGTACCAATATAACATATAGCGACATAAAATCGACCTTTTCGATAAACCGGATTTCTATATATATTTTAATTAAATAAATTAACGTCAGTTTGCAAGCATCGGACTGTGAAAATCGATATTCGTATTCATGAAAGGTAGGTATAAAGCTTTTGGCACAGCCGAAGACAGCTCTCTCCATACTTAATTTTTCTAATGTGAATTTTTTCTACTTTTTCGTGTTTCAGAAACTCGAAATTTTGGTTTTCGAACAACTCTATAACGGATTTTAGAAAATAGTTGAATAGCCGCACAGCCTAGTGCATGGAAATGTAACCAAATAAACTCAAACTATGTTCTTGGTCTGAAATATCTTTACATAGCGCAGTTTTCAAATTGTATTTGTACTACTGCGTTGGTAAGGATATTTGACTAGATATTACTACAAAAGCAATATCCTTAGAAACTCATAATTTTAAAAGTTTTTCACTGTAATCGTATGACTTAATCTAACAATTTCTACTATTTTTATAACGAAATTTAAAGCAGACAATATATTTTACTTTAATTCCTGCGTTTGTATCATATTGTAATAAAAAAGGTGAAGTAAATAAAAAGAGACAGAAAACGTACGCTATCTGAAATGGTACGAGTGTATTTTTCAGATACGCAGGAGGGTAAAGTCTTAAAGAATTTTTGCCCGTTTTTGTAAAAAAGAGTCAAAAATTACTAACTTTCTAACATTAACAATAGCAGAAATTTTGTTTTTGTATTTTGATCTAACTTGAAGAAAAAACAGGTGATCAATAGCGAGAGTTGAAAGGGGTCTGATCCATGAATAAGCCATTGACTGGTACTTTACTACCTTTTACGACTCTTGAATGGTTTCCTGTCTTTCACTGTGGTATGGAAAATTTTACAATTAAAATATGTAGCTTTACAGAGGCTTCTCGGCTGGAATCTATCGAAATGGTTTCTTACTAAAACAATTTCAAGAAAGGTCTGCGGAGGTGGTAGATCTTGTTCTGAGTCGATAATAAACTGTATTTAACTCTAATCTTTGGCGGAAACTAAAGAACATACCACCACAAGTTGAATAAGAAGCTTCTCCATAAAAGTTGTCACACTTGCCTTATTATTACTTATTACTTTTTTGTTTTATAGTTATTTGGTTGTTTGGCGTATTGGTAGAAGATATTTCTGACTCACTTTTCACATCAGCTTTTTCGTATATAAAGCGTCGTTTGAAAATTTTGTCTTTGTGAGGTACTGTTAAGCGCATCATCAAAGATGCAGGATAGGGCTACCATATCCTTTTGTTTTATATGGATCGGAATCGTTGTACTGTTTAGGTCCTACAGTTGTGTGATATCATTGAAGGATATCTCTAAAGATAAATTGCCTTTTTTCGTAAAAATGTCTTCCACGATATGATTTTGCTGAACTTTGCTTGGTAATTGTTTCCTTTAGGAAACAACGGCTAAAACAAGTTCGAAATTATCGGGAAATGTATCAAAAGACGCGTTTTGGGCTCGGTAACAATAATGCGTAAGCAGATTTTTGAGTTTTGGTTTCAGTGAAGAGATATTTGCAATCAAAGTTGAAAATTTTCTGTAATTTCCATGTGGTTGTTGTAATCACAGATTAGGGTGTACCGAAAAGTGCAGAAGTGTGTTCTGTGGACCGCGTAACCGGTGTTGGACCGGCTAAGGCTAATTTTTTTGAATCGCGGCCGAAGACCGCCTAATTAGAAAGGTGTTCTGCACATAAATACCTTGGATCAAGCCCCCTATTTGGGATCGGACCTGGGTAATTTTTGGGTTTTTTGCGAATAACTTTTCACTGAAACAAAAAATTGAAAATCCGCTTTCGGATTGTTGATACCGAAGTCAAACCGCGTTGTTTGATACTCCTCCCGATATTTTTGGATGTTTTAGCAGTTTTCTCCTAAAGGAAACAATTACCCTTTGCTTTCAAGAACTACAAAAAAGCTATGACTCGAAAATAGGACCGTCGACCTCGTATATTTATATAGAAAATAGTAGCAAAATAGTAATAAATTTATGTACTAAAACGTACTTGTTTTACACAAAAAATCACACTTTTGCGGCTACAACATTTGCTCCACATTTTCAGATAGCCGAATGACAGAATAAAGAAGAATTTCGAGCGAGGCAACTGGCAGCTTACTTCACCTTGTTGATTACACTATACGTTTGTATATGCATATGTATGTATATCTAAGAAAAATTAAAAATATATAACTTCTATAGATTTAATTCTTGAGAAAACGAGAAGTTGATTAACCGTCCGTCTGTGAACACAATAACTAAGACAGATTATTGCAATTGGGTATGCAGGTCCCACACTCACTTCCCATCGCTATTTTAAATTCTGTAATGGTCACTATTTTGATTGGTAACTAAGGTTTTCATCGCAAAATTTCGCTCGACAAAAATTTGTCGCATGCGATCAAAACAATCATAAGTTTAATAGAGGAGTGGCGCTGCTGCCAGCAATCCAATACGCTTTACCCTACTCATACTTAATATACGAGGTGTGTTCAAAAAGTATCGCGAATTTTGAGTTTTTTTCAAAAATTATTTATTTATTCATGAATATCTATTTTGTCCCCTTCAAAGTAATCCCCATGAGATATTATACACTTGTGCCAACGGTTTTTCCAATCTTCGAAGCACTTCAAAAAATCATATTTTTGTATCTTGTTCAGCTCCTTCTTCGATGCCGTCTTTATCACGTCAAGAGAAGCGTAACGTCGTCCTTTCATGGGCCTCTTCAGTTTAGGGAACAAGAAAAACTCACAGGGGGCCAGATCTGGGGAATACGGTGGCTGCGGCATCATTAGTGTGTTGTTTTTGGCCAAAAAGTCGCGCACAAGCAACGATGCGTGAGCAGGGGCGTTATCGTGGTGCATAAGCCAATTTTTGTTCTTCTTTGCACATCTTCTCGGCCTATTTTGTACCACCGATAAACGTTGCTTCGGTCCAAGGTAGCTTCTCTGTATGCCACAGTCAACATTCGGAATGCATCCGCGCACTTAATTTCGTTTTTCACACAAAATTTGATACAGGTTCTTTGATCCATTTTTTTGAATAGGTAAAAATCGAAGACGATCCAAAACACGTGCAAGCAAAGCAGCTGTCAACAATTAACTGAACATTCAAAATGGCCGAGCTTGTCGGCATAAGTGAGAGACATGAGTACCAACATAACGCCACAAAAAATTCGAAATTCGAATATACGTAACCAGCGAAAATTCAAAATTCGCGATACGTTTTGAACACACCTCGTACACTAAACTGCAACCAACTTCAGGAGAGATTTTTGCAAAAAATATTTACTGAGAGCGGGTTTCTGAAGCTATATAAAGCCTCACAACCCTACAGTTAGCCTTCTTGGAGAACAGTACTACCACCCGATATAACCTGTTCAGGTTATATGCAGGCTAACTTGGCGTGCAGACTTTTTGGACTTTCAAAGTCTACTTACCTATATATAAAGGTATGTGTGAAAAATAATATTAAATCTACAGGAAAGTTTTAGGTTTTCTTAGACTTAATTATTCCTTTTAATTCTTTTAGTGCCCTATAAATTTTCGACAAACCACACCTGGCACCAAATATCTACGGAGTGCGGAAGCATTTGCGGATTGCAGGTGTAGATATTAATTTATGTGGGTCTAATTAATGTGGACATAATTTTGTGTGGATCTATTTTATGTGGATCGAAGTCATATGGGTCCATTTTGTCTAGGCCTATTACATTTGGTTCTAGTACGTTTGGAATCCCCTGCATGTGGGACATTTAAAGTTGTGAAAATCAGGGATACACCAGGAAGCACAAGCTCTGCAAGCAACCACCCTAGTAATGAGAAACCAGAATTTATAGTAACATTTCTCGTTACATACTCGTATGTACTCAGGTACATCGGCAAAAGCCGCAGAACACATGCCGGCTAGTTCTCCTTTGCATAGGGACGAGATAAGCAGCTAAAAATTAGGGAAAATAGTGTTACGGTGATATGGGGGAAAAACTCCCCAAAAAGCAAACATTTTGCAATTAACTATTTAGAAAAGAAATAGAAAAATTAAGCTAAAAAGATAAAAAAAATTTATAGATTTGAAAAAAATAAAAATTAAGTGCTAAAGGCAAACTGATGCTATTCAAAGTGTATTTTGTAAACGAAACAATATGTATATATGTACAAATTAGTACAGCTGTCATTAGGATAATTGCAAAATCCATGTTTAAGTCAACTATAATCTTAAAGTTTAAACAATTTCAAACTGCGGAAATCGTCGAACGAAGTGTTTAAAATTTAGTTTTTAGAGCCTTAAGCTCAAACATCATACCCTTGCATCAATTATATAACCACTGGGTAATTGCGAATCATCACATAATGAACAAGTATTCCACAGCATTTCTTCGCAAAACAACTACAACGACGAAAAGCCTTTCATCGCTGGAGCTGATCGCGAATATAAAGATATGTAAGTAATAAATTTTATATTGTTTTAATCATTTTATATTTTATATGAATTCGCAATAATCAAATCCCTATCGACCTAATTAGTTTTTTTGTTCGTTTAAAAATTTCGGTTGCATTAACCCTCTCTCTCTATGGCGCGATATACAACAGGTATATCATCATAAACCTCCTAAGAGATTTTTGCGCCAAGCTTCTCTTCCAATTTGTGGTGTGCCGATTTGAATTTTCCCTACAAATTGGTGGGACCTACAGTTTTTTGCTGACTCCGAACGGCATCTACAAAGGAGACGAATTTTTTGCTGAGAAGCCTGTCAATGCAGAAATACACTCGGAGAGTTTGCCAAACCACTGCCGAGGGGCGACCCCGTTTTGAAAAACTTTTTTCAAATCACTTTTGATGTTACCTGTACCAGGGCTCGAACCATGGACCTTCCGTGTGGTAGGCCGGCAACACTACCTTCACACCACGGCGGCCGCCATGCCCTAAAACTTTAAATTTGTTCTTTTAAGTTACTAAGTTTTGCAATGAGACATTTTTTTTCACCTTATTAAATTTTAAATTTTAGTTGCAACATATTATTTTTGCTTTTAGTGCATTTGGTCATACTCTAGCATTGTACCTATCTATCTATCTATGGCGCGATATACAACAGGTATATCATCATAAACCTCCTAAGAGATTTTTGCGCCAAGCTTCTCTTCCAATTTGTGGTGTGCCGATTTGAATTTTCCCTACAAATTGGTGGGACCTACAGTTTTTTGCCGACTCCGAACGGCATCTACAAAGGAGACGAATTTTTGCTGAGAAGCCTGTCATGGCAGAAATACACTCGGAGAGTTTGCCAAACCACTGCCGAGGGGCGACCCCGTTTTGAAAAACTTTTTTCAAATCACTTTTGATGTTACCTGTACCAGGGCTCGAACCATGGACTTTCGGTGTGGTAGGCCGGCAACACTACCTTCACACCACGGCGGCCGCATTGTACCCCTCTATGACTTTTATGCGAGTGCGAATGGGTATACGCATTTTTGTAGGCACATAAGCTTATCTAGCTCAAATTATCTCATTAAGAAGCATACATATCTACATATATATGTACTTGCATAAGTGTCGCTTTGTGTTAAAAGCTGGGAGCATGTAAATTTGTATACAAGATTTCCAGATCATCAATGGGACAGCAACAATAGACATTGTATTTTTATACCTGTCATGAACATGAAATGGTATTATAACTTTGGTCCGATGTTTGTAAGTATCCGAAGAAGAAGAGATAGACCCACCAATAAGTATACCGAAATGATCAGGGCGATGGGCTGAGTCGATTTAGCCATGTCCGTCTGTTCGTCTGTCCGTTTGTACGCAAACTAGTTGAGACATCTTGATGAAATTTGGTAGGGAGCCGCCATAAGATTAATCATTCGTCGGAATCAGCCAGATCGGACCAACATAACATATAGCTCCCATACAATCGATAGTTTCTATAAATAGGTTTTGGGCTATAAATTTTGCAATTAAAAGCTACGAACGTAAAGTTTTTCAGGTTTAGACTTATTATGTATGTAATGTGTGTAGTGAAAATCAGCCATATCGATTGTTCCGATAAATGGGGTTTGGGCTATTTATCTTTAAATTATGAGTTTTGCAGAGTTTTTACTAATTGTGAGTAAGGATCGGACACTTAAAACCGTGAAAGGTATAAAGTCTACGGCACAGTCGAAGACAGCCCTTTCATTACTTGTTATTTCTAAAAAGGTGGCAACCTTGTTAAAATATCCCGAGTGGCAGCACCTGGAAAGAATGTCTTAGAAAGAAGCATAATATCTGTATAACGAATTTCATCCAATTCGGTTGACGTTACCAAAATAGTAGTGGATATATTAATATGTATATTAATAAACTAATATACAAATATACGTGCAGGAATAGCCCGTTTTATGCTATAAGATAATGCATGCATAATCTTGTAGCAGTGGTAACATTAAGTTCGCATCCCCCTTCATATTCTATTTTAAACTTAAGCAAGAAATAGTACATAAAATTGCTTACTAGCTATATGGGTGTTTCCTAGAAAAAGTCAACCAACGAGAAAATTTTAAAGTTGCTTAAATTATGAAATTAAATCGTTTTTAAAAGTGCTTAGTGTTTATTTTATCTGATACAAAAGCAGTTATTAACATATTTCCTGCCTTTCATTGCAAAATTTATGAATTACCATTTCCACTTTTCAAACTTAGTATTTCGCCATTCACTTGCATTCTTCTAAAGTCTCTCAGTAGTCTTAGAAAAAAGATTCTTTTGACAAAATTGACATTTCAACAAGAATTTTTTATTCCGTATTAGGATTTATATTACAAAATATCCTATGTTTTTAATAACGCGAATTTTTTGCAAATTTTAAAACTTATTCCGACGCGTAACGTCCGCAACGCAAAAAAGCCTTTCTTTTTTATTAAAGTCTAACGGGGGCTACAGTATTTGTTATATTGGAAGCCTACACAGAAAATTACGCTTTAATTTATACTTTTGTTTGGCAAAAAAAGATATCAAAAAATCTGTAACGTCCGCAACGGTAAGTGTGTGATAAGAAAAAAATAATTATTATTGTGACTAAATAATTTTTTTTTTCTTTTTTTTATATTTTTTTATTATTTCATTCCATCTAAAGAAACTGATGAATTCTCTAAAGCACTTGACAAAAAGTGGGTAGATATAAAAATATTGAAGGCATTAAGTCTTTCCACTATTTTTCTTTTTCGGAAGGCAATTTGTGTATGAGAGCTGATCGGACTGCCATTTCTAAAAGGTACAAAATAAAAATTTAAAGCTGTTTTCATTGCAACTTAGGTATATAAACATTTATTCACTCATCTTCTTAAAATCTTCTCATACAAGCCACTTTTATCCTACTTTGTCAAAAACTGTGAAATAATTTTAAAATATGTATATTATTACATGTATCATAAAAACATCTCCTAAATTTCCTATCATACAAACCATTTTTATCTAGCTTTTAGTCAAAAACTTTTAACTAATTTTAAAATATGTATATCATTATATGTAGCAGAAAAAACGTCTGCAACAAATATATAACTTACAAAAAGCGTTTTCTATATTATTTTTGTGCTGGTTTTTAGGAACTCACTACTTTCATCTTTAATTTATCTTTAAAGATTTTTTATCTTTATACTGCGAAATTCGCAGAAAATTGCCAATTTACTTAGTTACCTAAACACTACTTCTATTTTGAGTAACGTCCGCAACGCAGTTTAGTTGGCTAAAACAGCGACATCATACTATGTTTGCGTAGGCAAGATACTTTTACCGACAGTAGGTCCCTAAATACGCTTATATATAACAAATCGATTCCAGTTTTCACAATACTACTTCCTTGAAATTCAATAAAATCGTTCGAACGTAACGTCCGCAACGCTAGGAAATGCCCATATGCGTGCCAAGCAAATCGGACAAGAAATATACAAAATATCTCTTGCCGTCATTTAGTTAGTTACTAATGCAAATGAAACTTATGCATATATATTTTTGTTATTTCTATATTTCAAAGTACACCTTATACCTATACAGGGGAATTGATATTTCTGAATTGGGAACTGCTAAAATGGCATTACTTTTCGTATAATTCTGGCTCAATTCCTTTGTTCTTCATAAACTATATAAAGCAGCACCAGAGAAAAATTACTTTTAAAATATTTAATATGGCTTATCTTGTACAAAGCACCTCACATTAATGTTTTCATTGGAAATATACAGCTGGATAAAAAAATGGGACCTGGAAATCATTTATATAGATAAGTCTAGGTATATAATATTCGGTTTTACAGGAAGTTAAACGCCCTTACTTGTTTGTTTATTAATTTACTAGCAGACCCGGCAGACGTTGTCCTGCCTCAAATTTTACTTCCCTACATGTAGCAAATTGTACCCTTTTTCACTTCCCACTTTGCGTTTCTTTTATATCTTACTTTCTCTTTCTACTTTTGCTTTTCCGCACCCCTATATACCGGTACTCTTCTTTACCCTCTTCATTTTCCTCTAACACCACTTCGATATCTAAAATTTCTATTCCTACTCCCCTTATTCTCCCATTTACTCTGCGGGTACTGATATGTACATAGTTTCGAAGATATAGGGTGTTAACTGTTGTTTAACCCTGGTACCGCTTTCTGTTTCAAAGGTTTTTTTGATACATAGAACACATATACATATGTATGTATATATTTTAAACCTATCGTAAAAGTCTCATAGCGATCGACTCCAAACTTTGGACATTAATGAAGCACAAACAACCCACAAAAAATGTGGGCGTTGCACAGCCCACTTTTCCTTAATTATGGAAATCTTGACTAAAGGACACATATCTAAATATCCTTAATTTAGACGAAAAGCGGTCAGAGTTATAACGAATTGAAATTTTATATAGCCTGGCGGCATCGCACCGCCCACTTTTCTAAAACTATATGTAGCCTATGCCGTACCCAGCGAACTTCTGAACCTATCGTAAAAGTTTCGTAGAGATCGACTCTAAGCTTTGTACATTGATGAAAAATGTGGGCGTGGCACCTCCCACTTTTCCAAAATTATGTAAGTCTTGACTGAAGGACACATATATCCAAATATCATTGATTTGGACCGAATAAGTTGAGAGTTATGACGAATTGAATTTTTATATAGCCTGGGGCGTGGCACCGCCCCCTTTTCCAAAACTATATATAGCCTGTGCTTTAACCAGTGATCCCAAGAATATACTGTGAAAATTATATAAAATCGTTTGAGTTTTTTGGACGCCTATAAAGGACACACAGACACACATTCATTTTTATTTATCAGATTTCTATAGCATTCTCGGGAGATCTGATCAACATATCAAAATATTGTATTGCCTTCGGCTTGACACGACTGCTAAATTTCGAATTAATCTGTGCATACAAAGTGGGTCGAAATCTCGTCTAAAGAAATCGATTACAAACAAAAGATAAGCTACCTTTGAAGCTTCAACAGGTTTTTAGTGATTTATTTATTTATTATTATTATATTAAATACAACGACCTTTTAGCTTCGGAAAATATCTAAAACACAAATCTTATTTATATATGTATGTGATTATATAGCTTTTCATACCAATTGTTAAAAGCAATTTATGTTAAATTAAAACAAAAAGTGTGTGGACAATGATCATGCAAGCAATTAGTTATTCTAATTTAAAATCAACAAACTTGTAAGCCGCAGGAAAACAAATTCTACAATTTATTTTATTTCGCTCTATAAGGGAAACGCATTTTACTTAGCGATGCCAACTGAAACGCATTGGAATTAAATTTCACTTTTAACAGAAAGCTTACATTAAACAAATGCACCAGAGAGTTCATAAATACCATGTAGTGAAACAATAAACTAGTTTAAACTAGTATTTGCCGACGAAAATCTATCAGAATCTAGGAGGATTTTATTCAATAACAAGATTTAATACTATTTAGGATGAGTAGAGTTGGTAGATAGTACTAAGCCTGTGCTCTCATAACTGTTTTTGGAAACTATCATCATTAGAAAAGGAACCGATTGAGCCATGTCCGTCCGTAATTTATATATCGCCTTATCTGCACCTAGAATATTGAAATGGGCGTCGACAGACAGAGGAAGATGTTTCAGTCGCCTCAACTCCTGTTGTTGTTGTTGTATCAGTACTCCTTAGCTTTTAATCCTCGTCTCACCTTTTTATCCTGATCTTTATATTTATTAATAGCTTTATTCCTTCTTAGTCTAGTATTTATAAGGAGCAGCCACAAGTTAATATATAATTTTATGTCCCTGTTTGCTGAATGCCTTCTAGTTTTGAACTAGTTGGTTTGACTGTAGGGTAGATATGCACATCTGTTACTTGACTATGTAAATTTATATTCATTGTTGGTAAACATTTAAAGCATTGTAGTTTACGCCTTTTGCTAGTTTCTAGATTAATGGGAGGAGGTATTCTATGTAAATGTAAGCAAGCATTTTATATATCACAGAATTTAAACAAATTAGTTGCTTCTTAAAATTTACTGTTTTACATTTTCTACCACCAGAGGAGCGAGTTGTCGTAAAATTTTAATGCAACATTCCACCTTAAATTTGCAGTTATCCACCAAAAGTTGATTTATAATTCAAAAATAAAAACATTTTGCGACTTTACACCTGACATTAAAAATTTAAAGCCAACACCCACAAATTTTTTCACTTTTACTTCGCTGTGGTTGCCAAACAGCTTATGCGTGTAAATGTGCTTATCAATTTATAAACGTGAATGAGGATTGTGTCGTGCGGACTTTGAGGCACAAAAACTGTAAATTAATAAAAAACGCAATCACACAAATCCAATTGCCTTGTTTTCGACCACTGAAATTGCGATACTTATTCATGCAATTCACCTATGACAATTTTTGTTTTTGTATGCAGTGTGATGTCGACAGCCTTCTGTAATAAATGAACTTTTTTTTCAAACCCTTAGTTTACCCGCTTATTCCAATCTTGTACAGTGACGACTTTATAGTTGAAAATGATGTATGTATGACTTTAAAAACATGTGTCACAACTTCTAAACTAGTATTCAGGAAATGAAAAGTAACAAACTGTGTCTCCAGCCTTGCGTCTTCAAGCGCAAGTTTTGAGTCTTACTTACCATATGTTAGTATCAGCGACTACCTTCAGGTAGTCTTTATAGCGATCTATTGTTCTAAGACTATGACCAGGTTCACCGAGCTCAAAAAATTCTTAAAAGATTCTGACTATAGCTTTGTTCGATGAAGTAACCAGAGCTCATTGCAAATGCGAGAAGAAATTCGTTTACATCTGAGTTCGATGATTCCTTTTGAGCCGTAAGGTATAAATCGAGTACTGGAGGCCTCCGTCATAAGACCGCCGGAGGTAATTTATACTAATTTGAAAATTTATATACTGTACATCCACGACTATATCGGAAACTGCTAAACCGCTTCGAAAGAAATACTAAGATATTGCACTATTTATTAGACTTCTTGTCTAGGTGTCGCCACCGAAGGTATTTTTACAAAGTTGCTACCTATTTCAATTGTTTTAAAAATTAAGACCTCCCTCTTATGTGTAGCCACTGAGGATGTTTTTGAAATGAAAAAAAAAAAAAAAATATATCCCAAACTTTATAACTTATTTCAATAAAAATATTTCTATGTGCTATTCCCAAGCAATCCTATTATATTTATTTTTTGCGTATCCTAATAGTGTCGAAAATAACTTTACGCATTTCCGGGAACTTTTAAGAGTTGTCACTTGGGATTTTTCTTTGTATATTCGCCATTATTTCGAAAACGAAGTATGGCATTTTGTAAACAGTTTACCTGCTACAATCTAAGCTTTAACGTAAGTAAAGTGTTGCCTCTTAAAATATTTTTCGGGGCTGTCACCTTTCTGAAATTTTATAAAAAATCGAATGAGATAGTATGTTTTTACTGATGATAACACAGGCTCTGCGACACCAAATTTCTTATGGTAGCAGGGGTTGAAATGATCTAGAAATCTTGCACAGACAGTTTGGCTAGTGCATAAATGAGCCTAAGCGTACCTTTATGCAACAAAGGAGTGGACTATGATTTCAAAACCTTCAGAAACGTTGGAAATAATATGAGCAACACTTAATTTTAGAGCGCACTGTATGACAATACATAATATTATGATTTTTGATGTCGCGTTGAGTAATGCGGTGAAATCCTCGACTCAACTAACATTTTTATTGTTCAAATTATTTTTTTTCTTCTGTAATCGCAACACCCAAACTATTATTGCTTGTTCACATTTTCATTGTTTGATACTTTGGAATTATTTATTGCATTAAGAGAAATTACAGACCATTTTACATACATACAACCAAAACATCTACTTGTTTACTTTATTCTAGATGAGCTTTATGAGTATTTCTACGCAACAAAAAATGAACGTAGTTAACGCAGAAATGGGACGAAATGTGCCCGTATATATGTATGAATGCCAATCGCGTGTCATTTTAATTTGGAAAGTTTTGTTGGATTTTAAGCCATTGAAGTAAGGTGGTAAGGTCTGTTCGGGATCATTCTTCTGTTACTACTTAGGGGGTTTTTGAGCAACTTTAAGTTTTCAGGTTCAGATTATATAGATTGATTTCCGGATCCTTTTTCAGGTTGTTTTCGGGTTGTGGTTCTGAGATCAACTGAAAAGTTGCAAGCAATTACCTTCCAAAGACTCCATTGAGCATTTTCTGTGTAAATGCACTTCTCTAGCCAAAACGCATCTAAAATAATCTAGGACTCCCTTTTTGGATAATCAGGGAGGATTATTATAGTGGATATAGTGGATTATTCCACAAAACTTTTTATGCCATAACTCCAGCACAAATTAATTTATCAAAACGATATTTGGCGAAAAGGTTGAATATATAAAGCGAAATGTTTGTTGTGAAAATGGGCGAAATCAGTTTTTTAACATAGTTCTCAAAAATTTGTTTGTAAAATGTCAAACGCAATATTTTCATAACCATGCAAGCGATATCAATAAGATCTTGCACACATAATAAGCTTTTTAGACGTGGCGCCGCCCACTTTTCAGCATACAAATTCTGATGTTTTCAAAAGAGATTGCTTGTAGTTTGAACCAGATATTTCAGTCAAAATTGGTCCGCTGCTTCTCAATAGTATGTAGTATACTCCTGCCAAAAATTAGGCAAATCGGATGACACACAAGTAAAATATCCGGGCAAGTTTTTAATACTAATAGGGAAGTTATATACCTTTTTTGATTTTCACACCTTTAATGAACATGAAATGTTTGTAAGTATGAGAAGAAGATGGCTCCATCAATAAGTAAACTGAAATAATAAGGACGATGAGCTGAGTCGCTTTAGCCATGTCGGTCTCTCCATCTGTCCGTCTGTCTATGAACGCAAATTTTTCAAACATAAAATAGGCATGCATTGGTATTTTGAAAAAATGTGGTTAGCAGTTTACTTATATACAAATAAATTAATGGCCGCCGCCGTGGTGTGGCTGGCCTACCACACGGAAGTTCCAAGGTTCGAGTCCTGGGACTGGTAACATCAAAAGTGGTTTGAAAAAGTTTTTCAAAACGGGATCGGAAAACTCAGCAAACTCTCCGAGTGTATTTCTGCTATGGAAGGCTTCTTAGCAAAAATGCATACCCTTTGTAGATGCCGTTCGTAGTCGGCAAAAATCTGTAGGTCCCGTCAATTTGTAGGAAAAAATTCAAAACGGCACACTACAAATTGGAAGGGAAGCTCGGCGCAAAAATCTCTTAGGAGCTTTATGATGATATACCTGTTGTATATGGCGCCAGACATTTATATTTTTTTTAATTAATTTACCCCTCAAAACTCATAACAGAAGTGTTTTTATTGAAAACAATCAGCTGGCTTTATAATACGAACTGAAAAGTATTAAAATAGACCTGCGTAAATTGGTATGCCATAATAGATCACTACTAGGTATATAATGTTTGGTTCCACCCGAACTTAGACTTCCTTACTTGTTAATAATAATATTTTTCGATTGTATAACGTTTTTAGATAAGTTTCAAATGAAAAATATGTACTTCTAGCTGTACTTATACAAAATATGTTTAAACCAACTTTAGTTTCAATTGAGAAATAATAGCATTTATTATATTTTTAATAAATTAAATAAAATTGTAGACACCATTAAAAAATTACTTTCTTCAGGTTAGTAAAAAGCAGATATGAACATTAAAAACTCATCTGAAGTTTCATAAATGACTCCATAAAAGCCTCAAATATGTCTTCAAAGGATCCAATACACGAAGAAATGTATCTAAAAAGAGTCAAGATGGACTCCAAAAAAGATTCTGAAAAATATCAATAAAAGGCTACAAAAATGTTCAAAAATCCAGCAAAATGTTGGAAAAAATGTGCCTAAAAATAGTTAAAAAAGACTCCAAAAAAGTTTCAGAAAAGCATTAATGAAAGTCTCCAAAAACAGTCCAAAAGATTTCGAAGTTCATTTAAAATTAATTATAAAAGTCTTCGAATTCATCTGATTCGGAGTCATTTTGCATAAATTTTTATGAATCCTTTTAGGGTGCCGGCGTAGAACGATTTTTAGCTCCTTTTGGGCTCCGAAAAGAGCTCCTGAAAGGAAAGTTTCGAGAAATTTGCGTTTAATGGCTCCGAATGGAGTCTTTTTTCCTACTTTTGGTTCGCTGGGCTATGTGATATTGGTCCAATCTTTATGATTTTCACATGAGGGATAGTGCAAAAGTTTTAGTTATTGCACAAAGCTCGTTTATCTGAACAATCAGATTAATACGATCTATATGTTATATTGATCCGATCTTGTCAGTTCCGAGAGACTTTTAATATATTACAGGTATCTCTAAAACTGAGTCTCATCGTCGTTATCATCTGGGTGTTCCCATCTTTTCGCCTTCCCATACTCACATACATGGTCCCACCCATTTCATACTAATGGAAAATATTACAAGTATGGTTTCGATCAAAAAGTAACTGTGGACTGAATTAATTTATTTCACTCACTTTAAAATAAAAAGTGTTTACAGTTTTTAACAGTTGTCCGTTTATAATATCTCGCCATGTAATATGTAAGTACCAACATGTTGATGTGAAGCTTTAAGCCTAAAGGCAAAAGTTAAACACAACAGAGAAAAAAACTGTTTTTTTCTTTTTATAATTAACCACCAGTTATGCTACTAAAAGTTAAATACAATGCTTTTTACTATTGCAACACCATCTCATTGTCTCAACAAAGCCTATTATCATGTTGCATTCTAAATGTTGGAGCTACGACAAAACAATCAGTAAAACTCAAACCGCTAACAAAGGTAAATGCAATATACGTTATTCACAGTATCATTATCCTAGTGCAGGCTTTAAAAGTCTCGGCATTTTTAACCTAGTTCAAGAAACCACGCCAGTCAATTGACGTAAGCTCGAACAACCAAGTGGGTGCAGACCCTTCTTCAATTGATCTTCCCAACGCAGCTTTTGCTTAAACAGCCTTCCCTTACCCCACTTTTTTGAAGATACATCTAAGGGCGAATAGGTCCCTTCGTAGGGCAAACCGAAATTCCAGGATACGAGTTCTATTACACTCATCGCTAGGGACAGTTGCTAATATAACCTATACAATTTATTTATAACACGATAACCAGTTTCGTTCTGAGCTATATATTTTTGGGGTAGAAGGAATGAAACACTCAATCCTTTATTGGCAACAACCATTTCGCTACTGGGAAAGCTTAGCTATATCAAGGCTAAAATATTTCTGCGAACAGCAGGTTGAAATGCAGGTATTTCCATTATATCAACTGGAGGCTTACATTGATGCATATAAAATCACTTTTGCAGAAACTAAAATAATAAAACATAGAGTCAAACAAAGTTCGTTAAACAGCGTAAAAGCTGTTGGCATGGAAGACCTTAAATACATTTCAATTCAGCATGACTGATTTTCGCTTTCATACGGCGGCCGCCGTGGTGTGAAGGTAGTGTTGCCGGCCTACCACACCGAAGGTCCATGGTTCGAGCCCTGGTACAGGTAACATCAAAAGTGATTTGAAAAAAGTTTTTCAAAACGGGGTCGCCCCTCGGCAGTGGTTTGGCAAACTCTCCGAGTGTATTTCTGCCATGACAGGCTTCTCAGCAAAAATTCGTCTCCTTTGTAGATGCCGTTCGGAGTCGGCAAAAAACTGTAGGTCCCACCAATTTGTAGGGAAAATTCAAATCGGCACACCACAAATTGGAAGAGAAGCTTGGCGCAAAAATCTCTTAGGAGGTTTATGATGATATACCTGTTGTTTATCGCGCCATAGAGATAGAGATATATCCACAAATATATACATTAGGGTGAGAAAATTTTGTTTTCATCGTTTATACATAATTAGTATTAATTCAACTGTTCTTCTTAATAAAAAAAATTTATTAGTTTTGTTTTTTGATATACTCGTACCTTACAAAAGTTATTTAGAAGTAGATGCCATTTTGTAGTAGCATTCCGTTACCAGTTGCCACTTTGCAGTTTTGAAGTCTTTAAGGTTGATGTACGTAGTTGCAACAACGACTTCCTTGCTTAAAAGTAACCTAATTTAGCAATCTTAGCACTACTTGTAACTTTCCTTGAACCACTCTAATGTGATTTTGTTTGTTTGTATGTATGCGCATAAAAAAACAAATATTGCTGGTAATTGTTAATAAGTATGGTAAGCTCGAAATTTACCTGTTAAGTTTCTGCGACCTTGGTCACAGATTGGTACAATTGAATTTACCCTCTGTTTTACTTTCTCTTTTAAGAACCACATATGTACATATATCACACATGTATTTGTGAATGGATCTATGTTTCATTAATAAAAGCTAACCACACTTATGTCCTTGGGGCCCTAAAATCTTGAAATAAAAATAATTAAAAGTTTATTTTTCTAAACTCGAAGTCTAAATTGCACTTGTGCCATCTCATACCACATACCTTCCCATATACTTTCTAAACCAAACAAGTGGAAGGTTTCTTCACCATAAAGCCCGACCTGTATTTTAACTTATTCATAGAGCTTGAATTCGATTCCTCGACAGGTATTTACATCTTAAGTGCGTACTCAGTGAGAAGCAGCCTTTTTGGTAAGAACTTGTTCACCAACAAAACCCATTATTTCTGCTTGCTTATCCAATTTGGAGTGAGCAGGTGTTACGGGCGATGAGGTCAATGTCGTAGGAATACGCTAACAACTACAAGCTCTATAAAACCAAAGCTAAGTAAATTGCACGATATGGGGACACCTTATCTAAAACCTCTTTTATTTTAGAAGATGCATCTGTTCACTATGGTTCAACCCTATTGGCACCTCTAGGTTCCTGGGATTTCTATTATATGTTAATGACATTGATAGGTAAAAGTGATGACTAAACATCGTTACAACAACAACAGCATTTTGGCAGGTAGTTCCATTTCATTCATTTTCCGGAGCTTTATTATTATTATTGAGCAAGGCCAAAGCTATTTCTACTTCGTCCTAGTCTTTTTGTGCAACGTCTTTTCCGTAAAGGGAATTGTGTATCATTTCAAGTAGCCTTGTTTTTCCTGAAGAAATTGCCAGCCGGTGGCTTTTTCTGTTGTTGTAACCGCTAAAACACTTCCCCAAAGTTTGGGGAGTGCTACAGATATGGATATTGCCTTAATAAAATCGGTACTAGATCGACTGCTGCCGGAACGATTGTTTTGCTACCTTTAACTCTTGAGTCGCGGACTCTAGTCGCCTCTTGCGCCAGGCATACCATACCTGTGATATATTCTATGCGACTTAACCCACTAGGGCCTTGGCTACGGTCTTAAAATGTTCCTCCATTCGCCGGGATTGCGTTATAATTTTTGAGCATTTATTCTCTCAAATAAAAAGAATTATGTGCGGATTTCAAATTTAGATGCTTACATTTTATTTAATTCAGTAAAGTAAGTTACAAAAACAAAAATTATACAACGGAGCTTAAGTTTTCAATGCAAAAGTAAAAGTAATAACGCTACTTAAACAATAATCAACCATACATACATGAAAAGTTTAAGAGCCAGGTACCATTAAACAAGCATTTACAACTTTTGACAGTTTGTAAGTTTTAGGTAATGGCAACAAGATACATATGTATTCGGCGCCGGAAATCGCGGGATTTGTTTCAAATAATATCATCAATATGTATAAATACTAAATATGTGTGAGTTTTTCTGAACGATATCTTGATTTTGTTGTAGATGGTGGATGTTACACTGTGTATCGGCCTGATAAACAAAAATGTTCTTAACTAATAATGTGTTTATCAATGATGATACATTTTTAAGACTTCATAAAAAAGGTTCCTTTGAACAACTTCAAAACCTTTATTCAAAAACTAGTAAGCCCGGCCGCTTCGCTGCGTCTCATAACTAATAGTAGACTGAGTCCGATTTTCATCATTATATCCCATACCAGATAAGACATGGAACTTAATTACATCGCTTATTGCAGTACTCATTGTCACCTTTCAATTGATACCCATATTGTACTAACACATTTTGTGACACCTTGGTCCACATATCGGTTGATATCTCCGAGACTGTTCGAGGCATCGGAACAAATGATATCTTACGTTTTAAGTCAAACGTCTAGTAATACAACCGCAAAAGTTCCACCCAATTTCATTAAGTTTTTGAGTGATGCCTATTGGCCTAATAACGATTCCTGCTATCGATTTTTCTTAAATATCTGCAATGTACAGACATCAAAATTTTACAATTTTACTATATACAGAGATTATAAACTTTAGAAAGTAAAGTCTAGCTATTTGCTTTTGCTTTGTTTTTAATAATAACTTTCGCCTCAAAAAAATCACAATAGAAACCAACAATGTGTTAAATATTTTAAAGTTAGATAATTCATCTCACTATTCTTCAGGCCAAACGTTTGGAGAATAAGGAACACACGAATTCTGGAACTACTCGCGGGATGTCGCGATTGCGAAAGTCGAAAAATCAGCAATCCCTAAAATAGCGTCGGAGTGTAAATATGGCTACGGTTTTGGCACTTTACTCTCAACCAACAGCTCAGGATAGGAAAAAACCTCGTCAACAATTCACAATAATAGCTGTAAGTTCTATGAAAAGTCCAGATTTGGATGGTCATATTTTCTTTTTGTACCTAGTAGTGCTACGCACGCAAGGTATATGAACTTTAGTCGCCTAACGGTGGTATGTAACGGCATAAACGGATCGAGATAGATATTGACTTATGTATATCAAAATATTCAGGAGGAAAAAAGAAATTGATTAAGCTATGTCCGTCCGTCCGCCCGCCTGCTAACACGATAACTTGAGTAAATTTTGATATATCTTAATGAAATTTGGTATGCGAGCGCTATTAAAAATGGGCGAAATTGGATGATAGACACGCCCACTTTTTCGACATAGAATATTTTCGAAAACACAAAAAAAGTGATTACTCAGTACATAATACACTTATAAGGATGAATGTGGTGTGTACATTAACGTTAAGGCATACAATAATTTTTTGAAGGTATTTTTGAAAATGGGCGTGGCACCGCCTAGTTTTGATTAAGTCAACTTTAGAAACAAGTAAGGAAGTCTAAGTTCGGGTGGAACCGAACACTACATACCTAGTAGTAATCTATTATGGCATACCAATTTACGCAGGCCTATTTTAATACTTTCAGTTCGTATTTGCGTTCAAACAGACAGACGGATAGACAGATAGACGTATCGAGCGAAGGACACGCCTACATCGACTCAGCTTATCCTCCTGATCATTTCAGTATACTTTTTGATGAGACTATATCTTTTACTTCTCATACGTAAAAACATTTCATGCTCATGAAAGGTATGAAAATCAAAAAAGATATACAACTTCGCTTTTGCACTGGGCTATTAACTACAGGGTGTTTTTTTTACAGGTTTGTTTTTCGAATAAAGATAAAACTGGCATTTTGTGGTCAAATCTGGCAACTCTAATGTCATTTATGTTCAGTTTGGTTTGCCATTTCATCATGAACAGGTTGACAAAAGAACAACGCTTGCAAATCGTGCAAATTTATTTCGAAAATAATGGTTCAGTTCGCGAAGTTTACCGTGAGCTCCGTCCATTTTATGGTCGACATAATCGTCCATCAGAGCAATTAATTCGGTTAACCATGGATCGTTTTCGCACTACGTTTACTCTATGTGATAATACGCATCCGCAGAGACGTCGAACAGTGCGCACCGAAGAAACAATTGCCGCTGTAGAGCAAAGTGTTGAAGAGGACCCGAATGAATCGATTCGCCACCGTGCACAGCAATTGGAGCTTTGTCCATCAACTTTATGGAAGATTTTGCGCAAAGATCTTGGCTTGCGACCTTACAAGATCCAGCTTGTGCAAGAATTAAAGCCGCGAGACCATGCAATGCGTCGTGATTTTGGTGTATGGGCCGAAAATGAGATTGATTTCGATGCTGATTTTCATCGCAAAATTTTGTTCTGTGATGAGGCTCATTTTTGGTTGAATGGCTACGTCAACAAGCAAAATTGCCGTATTTGGAGTGAAGAGAATCCACATGAGACCCTTGAAACGCCATTACATCCACAAAAACTGACTGTTTGGTGTGCTCTATGGGCTGGTGGAGTCATTGGGCCATACTTCTTCCGCAATAATGCTGGAGAGGCAGCTACCGTTAATGGAGACCGGTATAGAGCCATGATAACCGACTATTTTGTTCCCGAATTGGATGGCATGAATGTGGATGAGTTGTGGTTCCAACAAGACGGCGCTACATGCCACACAGCGCACGTCACAATCGATTTATTGAAGGAAACATTCGATGAGCGCATAATTTCGCGGAATGGACATGTCAATTGGCCACCAAGGTCGTGTGATTTGACACCATTGGATTATTTTCTTTGGGGATATGTGAAGTCGCTCGTCTACACCAACAAACCAGAAACGTTAGGGGAATTGGAAGCCAACATTCGTGGCGTTATTGCCGACATACGGCCCCATATGCTCGAAAAAGTGGTTGAAAATTGGACCTGTAGAATTGGCTTTATTCGAGCCAGCCGCGCCGGCCACATGCCCGAAATCATATTTAAACATCAATGGCATAAAATTATCCTTCCAATAGAGCCAAACTAATGGACCTTAAAACGATTTTCTTGTGTTTTATTTCAATTCGAAGTTCTATACCCCTAAAAAAACACCCTTTACTTGCCCGGATATTTTACTTTTCATCCTGAACGTTTTGATATACATTAATAAATATATATCTCGATTCGTCTATGCCGAATAAAGTAATATACCTTGTGTGCGTAACAAAAATAGATATAAAAAAGGGTGTCTTTCATAGGCGCCAAAGGACTCAACCGATCGTTATGAAATTTTCACAATATATACTTGGGTTCACTGGCTGCAGCATAGATAATATATAGTTTTGGAAAAGTGGGCTCAGCCACGCCCCCAGACTAGATAAAGTTTCAATTCGTCATAACTCCGAACTTTTTTGGTCTTAATTAATGATATTTGGATATGTGTCACTTAGACAATATCTACATAATACGAGTATTTTGTGTTTTGTTTTTGCTCTTGAACTTTCACGATATATTCAGGAGTTCGCTGGGCACGACACAGTCTGCATAAAGCTTTTGGAAAAGCCCCCAGGTTATATAAAGCTGCAGTTCGGTATAGTTAGGAGTTTATTTGGTTCAAGTTAATGATAGATGTGTTCTATGTATCAAAAAGTCAAAACAACGTCTATCGGGTTTGCTAGTATATTAAAAATGGCGAAAGCAAACAACGAATTTCACCATTCTTTTGTAAAACTGAGAGACTAGTTTGCGTTCAAATAGACAGACGGACAGACAGACAGATGGACGGAGAGACGGACATGACTAAATCGACTCCGCTCATCGTGCTGATCATTTTAGTGAACTTTTCTCTTCTTCTTCTCATACTTACATACCTTTAATGTTTATAAAAGGTATCAAAATCAAAAAAGATATGTAACTTCGCTATTGCAGTGGGCTATTAACTAAGTGCCCGAATATTTTGCTTGTGTGTTTCCCGGTTGGGCTAATTTTTGGCAGGAGTATAATACATGCTACTGAGAAGCAGCTGACCAATTTTCATTAAAATATCAAGATTGAATTCCAGGCACTCGCCTTTGAAATTAGCAGAAATGTTATGCTGAAAAGTGGGAGGCGCCACGCCTACTTCTTCAAAATTGACAAAAAAATTTTGGGGTCGAATTTTTCTTAAAAAGCTTATTATATGTGCAAAATCTGATTGATATAACTTGATTGGTTGTAGAAATATCGCTTTTTAAATTTTACAACAAATTTTTAAAAACTATGTTGAAAACTGGGTGTGGACATTAACCGATTTCGACCATTTTTACAACAAACAGTTACCTTTATATATTGAACATTATCACCAAATTTCGTTTCGACAAATCAATTTTTGGCGGAGTTATGGCATACAAAGTCTTGTGGAATAATTCACTATAAAAGGGGCGGGGCCAAGCCCATTTTCGAAAATTTGTATTTTTTGGATTTCTTAGTTTACGGAAACTTTAAAAGTGAAAAATAAATGATGTAAAGCTATTTTACGCAAAGTCATTGCCTATTTAATATATCTACGATATTCTTCAAAATCTTTCATATAAAAGTGGGCGTGGACCTTAACTGATCATCGAACTGGAACATTACTTGCATGCCTGGAAATCTGCGTGCTGAATTTCGTTTCGATATTTTGAACGGCTTTTGATTTAATCAAAAGTGGGCGGTGCCACACCCATTCTCAAAAGTTTCTTTTCAACTTATTTTATGCCCCAATCTTAATGTATACTCCAAATTTTATCCTTATAGGTATATTATGTACTGAGTAATCAATTTTTTTTTTGCATACCAAAATTTCATTAAGATATCTCAAAATTTACTCAAGTTATCGTGTTCACAGACGGACGGACGGACGGACATGGCTTAATCAATTTCTCTTTTCGTCTTGAACATTTTGATATATATAAGTCAATATCTATCTCGATCCGTTTATGCTGTGACGTACTGCCGTTAGGCGACTAAAGGTCATATACCTTGTGGGTGTAGCACTACTAGGTATAATTATTGTTATTTCTATTTTTATGAGCTGAAATTTTTCCCCATATGTACACTTTTTCCCATTTTACCAATGGGTGTTGAGACATATCAAAAATAAATGTGAGCAATTACATTTGCTTTTAATATGAAATGATAATATCCCATAAGGGCAGTACATTTTACATCTACCTGCACAGGTCTGTGAAACCCAACGCTACTTACATATACGACATAATATTAAAATTACAGTATTCATAAAATTCTTGCTTGTATCACTATCCCAATGACTAACAGAAATGAATTCTTAGGATTGTGCCCAACGATAGCAAAGTTACTTGGTATGTAATATTCTACAGTTATGTATGATCTGAATATATTTTACAAACCCACAGACTTGGAAGTATTTGACAACAAAGCGAACAACTTTGATAATAAACAGAATGGTGCGGAGCACCCAAATATGTTTGTATGTACATATTATACAAAACTACATATCCCTATTCGCGGTAAAAGTTGCCACCTTTGCATTACCCACAGTTTAGATCTAGTTCGCTTACTGCTGCTATTTCGTTGGATCCGAACCAGACGGAAATTCTGTATTTTGATTCTAGTACCAATTCACCCAGCTTTGTGAAAAATTCTAAGAATTTTACTTAATACTTACATATCGACGTGCTATACGAAAACTAGCACTAAGTGGGGGGTACACTGTATCGCGATACGAAAGGCAATGTGATGCGAAAATAAAATGCGATTCGATAACCAAGTGGCACTCTGTATTGCTTTCGCATTGCGGTTCTTTTCATGTTGGGATACGGCGATACTCACTCTGTAGTTCTATTCGAAACAAAATTTGTTCGCTTTCGAGTGATTCGTACTCTGTAAGAAATTTTCGAGTAAAAGGCATTCGTTGTTCGAGTTCTATTCTGTTCCCTTCGAATTTGATCTATCCCCCTTTCTATTGTAGAACATTTGGTACTCCTACTTCGAAAACATATGCCACAATGGTCGAAAGTTAGAAAATTCTATTCGACAACAATTTAGCAAACGGGAATCCACAAAAATGTATTTTTTTTTATGATTATAATAAAAATATAGTCTAGTTTTCATCAAGAAGTAATTTTTATAGCAGAAAGAGTTAAGCAATCGTTGTTGACAGAAAATAATTAAAGAATTCTAGGTAAAAATTTGGAAAAATTTAACCAAAGAAATTTTTGGGATTAGATTATTTAAAAAAATTAAATTATTTAATAAAAATAAAATTAAAAAATTACTTGTGCAAGGACTTACGTTGGAACCAGCAACCACACGCATGGTAGTCGGGATTCCTATCAACTCCGCTACCGCGACATGTTAAACTGCGCTGCCTAATACCGCACTTGAGACTTATGCAAAGTGTTTTTGTATTTTGGTTTGCGCTTGAAATTTGTGAAACAGTGATGCCTACTATTATGGAATATTTTCTAAAGTAAATTCTAACGAACTACAGAATGCCTATGTGTATAAGAATCGCCAGAGTAAGGGCCCTGTATCTGCTTGGCGCATTACTGTCAGAAATATCAACGAATATGAGAACAAAACATAAAAAGACAAATCTGGCGTTTACATTTATTGAAAAGTTTAAAGTGTTTGGAAAGAGATACTTTACAATAAAATGGATTCTGTTGCGTTATGGGATGATACTAGTGATAGCTCCAACATAATAAGTCTAAGCGATAAAAGGTATAAGTAATTGTCTTTGGAAGTTTCTCAATAATTAAACTATATGTTTCGTGACTAGCTTTGTACAAAATTTCCGTCTAAGTAAGGACGCGTTTTTATATGTTTTAAATAGCATAGATCCTGAACTTAAACCTCTACAAAGATCCACGGCAACCCCCAAGATTATAAAGCTATCGACCACTCTAAAGTTTCTTGGCCAGGGAGCATACCAACACTTGATTGGTCAAGACCACCACACGGGTTTGGCCCAGCAAATGGGCCTTGAATGGTAGGTTTGGAGGCGCATACTCGTACCTTTTTCCAACCTGCAATGTATCGCATTGGTGGACCAGCTGCGAAGATAACAGCAATACTTTCCTTTCAACGTCAACTGCTAAAACACTTCCAACAAAGGTCGGGAGGGGTATCAAAAGACCTGTTTTGACCTCGGTATCAATAATCCGAAGGCGGTAAATAAATATTTTGTTTCAGTGAAAATTTATTGACAGAAAACGACCCATGTCCGATCCCAAAGGGGGTCTGATCCATGGTATTTATGTAAATAACACCTTTCTGTGTAAGTGGCGTTTGGCCGCGCTTCAAAAAAATAAGCTAAGCGATCCTCAGTATTTATGCGCAGAACATACTTTTGCACTTTTCGGAGCAGCCTACATCTTTGTCTAGAACAACCACATAGAAATGGCAGAAAATGTTCAACTTTAATTGCAAATATCTCTTGTTTTAAATTGAAAATCGAATTTCCGACATCGGAATCCTTTGGATAAATTCATAATTTCATAAATTCAACAAGAATCTCAAACTGCTTCTGTTGCGAATGTTTCATTTTTGATTTTTCCCTTAAAATATACAATTATTCTTGGTATGTACATAAATAAACATAAGCCAAAATTAAAATCACATATTACTTGTTTAATTTTGTAAAAACTTACATTTTTGGCGGTGCGACTGCTTTTCGTTGTAGCAAAGAAAATTCGAATTTTTAAAGCATTTGACATTTGCTGTCGTGATACAGAGTGCAGGGAGTCGAAAGGAAAGAGGCAAATGCGAAAATATCAATTTCAGGGCCCTCGCTCTGTAGTTCTGTTCGAAACAAAAAAGTTAGAAAATCCTATTCTACAACAATTTAGTAAACGGAAATCCACAAAAGCGTATATTCTTATGATTATAATAAAACAATTATTATTTTTTTCATCAAGAAATCATTTTTATCGCAGAAAGAGTTAAGCAATCGCTGTTGACAGAAAATAATTGAAGAATTCTATGTAAACAATTAGAAAAATTCAAGAAAACAAAATTCTTACAGATTAGAAGTATTTACATATTTAAAAACATTAAATTTTATTTAATAAAAATAAAATAAAAGAATTAAAATTCTTATGCTAGCACTTACGTTCGAACCTGCAATCGCACGCGTGGTAGTCGAGATTCGTATCACCTGCGCTACTGCGACATGTTAAACTGCGCTGCCGCATACTGCACTTAAGATTTATGCAAAGTGTTTTTGTACGAGTATTTTGCTTTGCGCTTGAAATTTGTGAAACAGTGATGCCTACTATTATGGAATATTTTCCAAAGTAAATTCTAACGAACTACAGAGTGCCTATGTGTACTAGAATCGCTTTTTGCTTTCGAGTAGAATATCCTTTCGAATAGAACTACAGAGTAAAGGCCCAGGTTGCGATAGCCGAGTTACAGAGTGTCGTTACAGCAAATGCGAAACATTTTTCTTTCGCATCGCGATACAGAGTAACCCCAGTTCTGCGTCTGACGAAAAGCAGCACTTAAACTAACTCTGTTGGATTTTTACAGGGTTTAAGATTTTTTATATTATATATACTAAAAAAGGAGTCAGATAGATATTGAACACGAGTCCAAAGGAATCTTTCGTTCGTACCCGAAATGTGCTAAAACAAACGAATTCAAAGTTAGCAAGCCGGCTTTAATGTATTTGCATTAATTTAATTTTTATAAACCCTCGCAATCGTAACTGTACATTGCAGATATTTTCAAGAAAAATTTATTGGAGGGATCATTATTGAGCCAGTATATCCACAGAAACTGTTTTTAGAATCTTTGTGTGTCTGTTGTGTTGTTAGACGTATAAATTAAGATGAAGCATATCGCTTTTTTCGATAACTAGACCGGTTTCGGAGATATTGACCAATATGTGGAACAGGGTGACCCAAAATTTGTTAGTACAATATGGATATCAAACGAAATATGCTAATGAGTACTTCGATGTGATTAATAATAATGCTAGGTTTCGTGAGCTACAAAACGAAAGTGCTAGTCTTCGTAAGAAATTCTGCAAGTATTAGTTTTCGTATTGCACGTCGTTATGTAACATTATTTGGAAATTAATTATTTTGATGAACATTTAAGTAATTTCTACAAAGTGGCGCAAAAGTAATCCTCCTATCAGAGAATGCTAGAAATTTTGCGATTGGCCCTTAAAGTCAGTTCTGTTTTGACATTTGTGTAGTAAACACATGCGAAATACACGTTAATAAACAATGTTACACTACACTGCTCCAGAACGCGGAATATTGCTGACTATTTATTTGACCAATAATCGGTCGGGGCCAAGCGGTTACTGTGAATGATGAGCGCTACAGAGCAATGATCAACGAGTTCTTTTTGCCGCAACTTGATGAATTGGGATTGGAAAACATGTGGTTCCAACAAGACGGTGCAACAGCACACACTGCACGTGCCACAACCGATATGCTGAACATCGGAAGCTTACTTTTGCGCCACCTTGTATTTTATTGGGACTAAAATAAGAAGGCGAACGAAATTTCGTGCAAAAAGTACTAACATTGTTTGTTTCTAATCCATTTTGATGTTACCTGTCATAGGACTTGAATCTGGAACAGTTTATTTGCTAGACAAACACACTACCATTACACTCCGGGTAAGCCGTTTGTTTATAACGCTACGACTCTTGTGTGATAAACACATTGGCCCTTAATCATAATCGTTGCTTAACACGAGTTTTAATTAATTGGTCAATCATAGTTATATTAAACAAAGATGTTAGCTAAAATGAAATGTAACAGGGTCCCCTTATGAAAAAAAATTTAATTGGTTGGTGGTATGAAGAAATTGTTAATGTTTTGCAAGGTCACCCTGTGTCAACTATTTTATTCACAAACCATTGTATACTATGGTATGGTACATGGCTTGGAGTAAGCAATGTCACCCACACAATGTTAAAACTACGTTTTCTTCATTTTAAAATTAAAACTCCGTCTTACACATAAAATGTATTTTAAGTTGACTATGACAGACATGGAATAATGTTTATTTTAGAATCATGAATAAAAGCATGGTATAAAAACAGAATTCATATTTATTGCGGTTTTGGGATTTGGCAAAGGATATTTTTATACCTTTCATGAACATGAAATTGTATTATAACTTTGGTGCGATGTATGTAAGTATGAGAAGAGATAGACCGACCAATAAGTATACCGAAATGATCAGGACGATGATCTGAGTCGGTTTAGCCATGTCCGTCTGTCTGTATGAACGCAAACTAGTCCCTCAGTTTTAAAGATACCTCGATGAAATTTGTATGGGGCCGCCATTTTGTAATATATCAATCATCTGTCGGAGCCAACGAAATCGGACCAAGACAACCCATAGCTCCCATACAATCGATTTTTGCGATAAATGCGGTTTGTGCTATAACTATTGCAATTTAATAGCGGGGAACACACTATTTGGCAGCTACAGTACTTAATAAATATGTAATGCATGTAGTGAAAATCATGGAGAGTTGACAAAAATATATCGTATAGCCCCCATACAACACATTTTTCCGATAAACGGGGTTTTGGCTATGTATCTTTAAATTTACAGGATAAGACCGCCAAATTTTGCAGAGTTTGTTTTACTCGAAGTAAGGATTGGACACTTAAAACCATGATGCGTATTCATGAAAGGTATAAAGCCTTCGACACAGCCGAAGACAGCGCTTTCCTTACTTGTTTCTCCATTACTTTGGTCTGCCTTCTCAAAATCTCTAACTTTTCTTTCTTGTACTTCGCTATGGTTTTAAAGTTTAATTTTTAAGGCAAAACGTTTTTTTCAAAATTTATATCTGCTTTGCACAACTTGCTCCTTCACCAAACCACACAACTCACGCTGCATTGACATTTCTTCCTCGAGCACGTCTGAAGGAGTATTTTTACTCTTGTTCTGGCTGCTTTATGCCACACGTACCTTTCTATCGCCCCACAACTGTAATGCGATGGTTTTAATAAGCTCCTATTAATAACACTTGGGTACCTTTTTCCATTTTGTTGGTGGTCCTGCGAATTTAATTCCTCCTCTGCATTTCGCCGAAATCTGTTCAGCCTCGCGCAATATCCGGCTGCCCTTGCATAAGCCTTACTAAGGCATCTATTTGCATTTTATTAATACTTTTTGTCATAAAAACCCAAAGCAATACGATATTAATGTAAAAAGTGGTTTTTATTATTAAAAGTTAAATTTACTGACATTTTGTTCAACGATCACTTAAAAATGCCTGGTGAAATATCACACAAAAAACAGTTGTGTATTCTCGCTTTTCTTTTCATTTGTGATGCCTCCTTTACTCGCCAAACCACTTTTCGCTTTTTCGAACAGCGTTTAGAATAGGCGAAGAGCGAGAAGCGAAAAAATTCTTGCGGATTTGTGTTCAAAATAAGGGAATAGGGAAAAGCATAAAAATACGTGTGGACAAAGAACGTACAGGGTGTTTTTTTTACAGGTTTGTTTTTCGAATAGAGATAAAACTGGCATTTTGTGGTCAAATCTGGCAACTCTAATGTCATTTATGTTCAGTTTGGTTTGCCATTTCATCATGAACAGGTTGACAAAAGAACAACGCTTGCAAATCGTGCAAATTTATTTCGAAAATAATGGTTCAGTTCGCGAAGTTTACCGTGAGCTCCGTCCATTTTATGGTCGACATAATCGTCCATCAGAGCAATTAATTCGGTTAACCATGGATCGTTTTCGCACTACGTTTACTCTATGTGATAATACGCATCCGCAGAGACGTCGAACAGTGCGCACCGAAGAAACAATTGCCGCTGTAGAGCAAAGTGTTGAAGAGGACCCGAATGAATCGATTCGCCACCGTGCACAGCAATTGGAGCTTTGTCCATCAACTTTATGGAAGATTTTGCGCAAAGATCTTGGCTTGCGACCTTACAAGATCCAGCTTGTGCAAGAATTAAAGCCGCGAGACCATGCAATGCGTCGTGATTTTGGTGTATGGGCCGAAAATGAGATTGATTTCGATGCTGATTTTCATCGCAAAATTTTGTTCAGTGATGAGGCTCATTTTTGGTTGAATGGCTACGTCAACAAGCAAAATTGCCGCATTTGGAGTGAAGAGAATCCACATGAGACCCTTGAAACGCCATTACATCCACAAAAACTGACTGTTTGGTGTGCTCTATGGGCTGGTGGAGTCATTGGGCCATACTTCTTCCGCAATAATGCTGGAGAGGCAGCTACCGTTAATGGAGACCGGTATAGAGCCATGATAACCGACTATTTTGTTCCCGAATTGGATGGCATGAATGTGGATGAGTTGTGGTTCCAACAAGACGGCGCTACATGCCACACAGCGCACGTCACAATCGATTTATTGAAGGAAACATTCGATGAGCGCATAATTTCGCGGAATGGACCTGTCAATTGGCCACCAAGGTCGTGTGATTTGACACCATTGGATTATTTTCTTTGGGGATATGTGAAGTCGCTCGTCTACACCAACAAACCAGAAACGTTAGGGGAATTGGAAGCCAACATTCGTGGCGTTATTGCCGACATACGGCCCCATATGCTCGAAAAAGTGGTTGAAAATTGGACCTGTAGAATTGGCTTTATTCGAGCCAGCCGCGGCGGCCACATGCCCGAAATCATATTTAAACATTAATGGCATAAAATTATCCTTCCAATAAAGCCAAATTGATGGACCTTAAAACGATTTTCTTGTGTTTTATTTTAATTCGAAGCTCTATACCCCTAAAAAAAACACCCTTTACAACTATAAGAAGCTCCACCACCGAATGCAAGTGGAAGCTGTCAAATCGATGGTGTTTCCCACTATAAAATGTGCAATGACCTCCATTTATCAAGATTGAATTCGCGTAATAAGTGTTCGACCTATCCCTTATACATCTAAAAGGGGAATTTTCCAAATGTCTATGAAGAATTTTACCAGATTATAGGCATGGGACTATTCGAATAAAAAATTCATTTATTCGAAGGCTATAAATAATTCGAATAATATTTATTCTAATGATTTATACTTTTATTCGAATAAATTACAACTATTCGAATAATAGGTATTCGAATAGTTAAACAAACTAGAGTTCGCCCAGTGGTTGAAATTCAACCAATAAACTTTATTTTATTTTATTTTTTTGCTGTAGGTATGTTTTATCCGCCTTTTTTTCTTCCTTTCTATGTCGTTCCTTTCCTCTAACATATTTTTATTTTCCTTGATTTCTTTTTTTACTCTCTTATTTTATTTTTTACTTTCCTCAAACTTCTTTTCCTTTCCCTTCCCTTCCTTTCATTTCCTTACCATTCCTTTCTTTCCTTTAATTTTCCTTCCTTTCCTATCCTTTCCATTCCCTTCCCTTTCCTTCCTTTCCTTTTCTTTCCTTTCTTTCCTTTAATTTTCCTTCCTTTCAATTCTTTTCCTTTCCTCTATTTTCCTTTAATTTTCTTCGGTGTTTAATACTCTTTATGAGTAATCATTTATTTTATTTTTGTACACCCTGTTTGTGGGTATCAGCAATGAATTTTACATATTTGCTCATATTTTACATTGCTTGTTTAATGTATCCAACAAAGCAACTTTTCGTGCTCTCAGGAGAGCAGCTGACACTGGGCATCGTAGCCAGTAATCAATACAATAACAACAACTAAAGCAAAAATGCATGACACAACAGAGTATCTATAGTGCGAATACTTATTTTTCATTGGTCCACTACCAACTCTCCGCACTCACAGTGAGAGCCGACCACACGAATAACACAAAAACATGCATGGCAAGTCTACTCACACTACTACGGCTCTTAATTTTTTCCTACAAAGCAACTCCTCGGCCATGCTCACGATTCAGCATAGTACACAAAAAGCAAGTACACACACACACAGCGTATCTATAGTGTGAATAAGTGAATGTGTAGTGGTGTGACTTTTATGTTAAATTTTTTATATTAAAATTATTTTATTTACATATATAATTTGTATACCTTAGAATTATAGTTTAGCAGAAAACGGTTCTACATTGCATTCATCTTGTCTATTTATATATAAGATATCACTACTGCTTATGCACACAGTTGTACACGCAAACACACATATAAAACGTGAATGCATACTCATAGGTACAAGCGATGGCGACAGTGAATTTCGCTTCCAACATCTCTCGCATTTCAATACAACTATTCGAATAAGCGGATAAATTATTCGAATGAATACTATTCGAATTTTTTGAAACGAATATTATTAGTCGTTTATTCGGATAGTATTTATTCGAAAATAATCCCACTACTACCAGATTATCACCCCATCTAATTAACCTTGCATTAAAATTATTAGGGATTTTAAAACATTCAAAAAAGAAAGAAGTTTTCTTACCTCAGAATCAGATATTACAAACGAAATACTAGACTGGAAATAAGTACAACAAATAGTTAAACTTTGAGCAAGATTGGTGTTTTTTTGCAATAATAACAGCAAAAGTAGTGTTATATTTAACTCTTCTAAACTGTAATTTTCTCCTAAAAACAATAACCACACCACCATAGTATATTAATCTAGTCTTTTTAATAAATTTAAAATTAGTTAACTTATGTCCAATCACATTATCGTCATGAGAGGAAATCTCCTGTTAAGCAACAATAGCAACATTATTGTGATTCAAAAACATATCAATACTATATTTTTTTGCCTTTGAACTCTGACAAGATTGAAATCTTTATTTAAATAAAATCTTTCACATAACAAATTGATAAGCTTATCAATATCTGAAACCTTAGACCAACCATACTTTTCCTAATATGGAACAATTGGACTTTTAACACTCTTTTTTCCGCACTTAAAAAGTATTACTAACCTTAACCGGCCACTAAACTTTTGAATAACAAATATCTTATTAACTTCATCATCATTATAAATAAATAGTTGCAAGCCTAAGAATTCTGCAACTTAGGAAAGTTAACCAAATAATCATCCAACACCTCAAATCTATTGGCTGAACTTAATTGAGCATACGTATTAACATATCTTAACAGTTTGAGTCTGAAAAAATGTTGACCTATCATCACTATCCCTTTTCTTAATTTCTAACTTTATTTTCGGAATTAATATTTCTAAAAATTTTATCATCAGACAAGTCTTCAGGGATGTTCCTAATAACTCTTAACAAAGGACCTTGGAATAAAGGTTCTTATATTTTCTTTAATCATTAATTTATAACTAAGGCAAGCATTAGCCATTTCAATATTACTAAATAAAATTTTATAAAGCGACTTACCTAAAACAACAATATCCTTGACATTGAAATTTTTTATTTTATTCCAAAAAAAAGATTCACATTCTCAAAAAGTTCAGATTTAGAAGTATCAACCAAAACAGCAGGGATACCCTTATATAATTCAATGAAAAAGTTATTACATTTTCATTAGCACTTTTATTAACACCCCCTACACCAAAAGCCTCAGGTCTATCAAACTTAGCATTGCCCATATCTCCATCACTCACTTCAACAATATTATGTTCAACATCTACCACAGAAATATTTCCACAATTAATATCTCTATCACAAAAAGCATCATTTGATTAAAAAAAATATTTTTCAACTGAAAATTTTCAGTAATTTTATTGTTCGAGGTTATGTAAAAACCACTTTCCTTATAAAAATTATTTTTCAACTGAAAATTTTCAATAACAACAATTTTATTCTTTAAGATTATGTCAGCACCACGTACAAGCATACCTTTGGGGATAACCATACCCTGAAACGCAAGCATATTAGCTACTTTAGGTACCCTTTCATTATACTTATATTATCCACCTTAATCTTCCTCCTCTTAGGCCTTTTATTAGCCACCTCACATTGTGGAGTACTTGAAAAAAGAGATTCCATCAATTTATACTCTTCAAGTTGAGAACCTGATGTGGCCCTAACCTCCATATTCTCATAAACCAAACTGCCTTTATGAAAATTAGTATCAAAACTAGAGCCCTCAACCACCAGGACCACAGCTACACCATCTCTTTCCGACGCCGCAGCGTGCTCCATACTTAAATTCACAATTAATTAGTAATAACTTACCACTGCTAAGGTTAAGTCTCCACAAAAAAAAAAACAATCAAAAACAGGATTAAACCCACTTCTGTGCAATTATTTACAAAAACTAAACTTATAAAATAATTTAATTATAAAGACTGAAATGATTCACACAAGAAAAAATTGTCTTTTTTTTTAAACAAAATGGCATCAGCAACATTTATCACACACTCCGCACAATCCAAAAAAGAACTTTTCTCAACAAATGTTCAACGGCGATTGAAAAAAAAACTGTTCGCCTTACTGAAACTGCACTCTAACTTATTTCCCAAAGCTACCATATAATTGTGAAAACGTTAGCGAAATTTTTTAGTTACAAGCTCGTTTGGAAAACATTGATTTCAATGTTTGGAAAATATTGTGTAATAAACTAGCTTACTTCATTGTTTATTGGCTACCTTCGCTAGAATAAATTAGGGGCCTCATTATCTATTGCGAAACCGACGTTCGTTTCTCGTTCGCCAGTTTGCAATGTCCGTGTCCACACGGGAGACTCGGAATTGATTTTATGGGCAATTCTCTTGTAGTGTGGTTCATGTTGTTCAAACACAGGAAGAAGTTGCTTTGGTTGTATAACCATGATTATGTTTTGTACTGACATTCTCTGAATACATACATAAGTGCTAAGAAATTTTAATTTTGGTACTGCGTAGAACGAATATTTGGAATGAAGAATTGTGATTTAAGCTTTGGTTTGCTCGAAAAGCGATGCCGCTATATGACGGCCGGTAAATAACCACCGCTATGCTTACCGTCATTAGCGGCACCGCTTTGCTGTAAACTCAGCCAATTGTATAAGGTCGGCTTGGCCTAAGCTATTACCACGATTTTGACTGCGTTTTAATTTTTTTAGGTTTTTATAAAATCTATTTTGAAAAACAAAAACAAATGTATGTGTTGTTTTATTTTTTTGTGGAAAGATTTGAAGTTTTTGATTCAATTCTCACCGTTATGACAAAGACGGTGAGAAAAAACGTTGAAGAACTAGTTTTCACCGTCATGGCGCTCATAATGTATTACGCTTGCCGCTATATTACGTTACGGTGAACTTCGCTGTCTTAATTTACACGTAATTACTTTTACATTGCAATGTTTTTGACAACCTACTATACCGCTATGTTACGGCCGCTACATAGCGGCAACGCTTTCGAGGAAACCACGCCTTTATCAAATTAATTTAAATGGTTATTTTATTGAAAAGAAGTTTTGAAAATCTGCTCATACAATTACTTTAGCACTCGGATAACAAAATCTATAAGAACTTTGACGCGCTTGGCTGCACTAAGAGGTAAGTAATCCTCAGAGAGTACTGAGATTTTAAAGTTTAAAAGTAATATTTAAAAGCAAAAACACTTCATAAATATTCTTACAGGCAACCCCTGGGTGTTGCAGGTGCATTTACTGTTTCGCCTGAACAATAATATACAAAATTTGAATCGCGTTGTTGTACTTTGAGGTAAGTAATGCCTCAGCGAGTATAACATATTATAGTAAAAAGGTGATATACATTTCATAAATATTATTTCAGGTGTATGTTTATTTACTTTTGCAAATAAATGAACTATGGATAACACAGAAAAAGTGTAATTAATTAATGATATCTTGAAGTGTTTCCACTCGACCTTGAATCTGACGATGAAAAAAAGGGTATAGGTAAGAATTGAAATTTCAGCCGCCAGACAGTCCAACAGTGGATATTAAAAAAAATAACCACGGTTGAACCGTCGTTGGCCTAATAGTAGTAACACCTTGAATTTAAAATACATGGTTACTACTTGCAAATACATGGCTACTTTGATACCGTTAAGAAATCGACAAAGGTAGTTTGTAAAGGTATAAAGAAAAAATTTATCAGATAAAGGATCATTCGCATTTTTCACAAAAGAATTGCTGCTGAACGATAAACAAAGCTACAGGAACTATTTACGCATGGACGAACAGCAATTTAACATTATACTGTCTTACATCAAGCACAATATTCAAAGGAAGGATACGCAAATGCGGGATGCAATCACTTCTGCTGAAAGGTTACGCTGTTACGTGATGCTATTTGGAAACGAATGAATGGACTATATATGACTGTATATATTTACTTTAACGGTGTAAACATTCGAGGATGAATAGAGAAATAGATTGAAGCATGTGTGTTTTGTTTTTCGTTTTATTTTGCTGTGTTTTAGTTTCCAAGGAGTCCTTCGGAATGGAAGTCCATTGCAAATAAGTTCGCTGTCAGATGGCAATTTCCCAATTGCATAGGCGATATTGATGGAAAACATATAACATTTCGGTCGAGTCGCAGCGATGGTGCATTCTACTATAACTGCAAAGAAACTTACCGTATTGTATTGATGGTTCTTGTAGACGTTGGCTGCAATGGGCGAAATAATGATGCTAGAGTGTTCCTTCGAGGCAAGCTCGCTACGGTGCTACGTGAAGAGGTAGGACTTCCACAAAATGCAACTGGTGAAAATAATCGATGTCTACCTTTTACTGTAGTTGAAGATGATGCATTTCAAATTCAGACACATCTTATGAAAATATGCCCATATCATTTGAACAGTCGTGAGAAGCAAGTGTATAACCTTCGTCACTCTCAAGCGAGACATGTGGCTGAACATTCTTTTGAAATTTTGGCAAATAGATTTCGGATCTTTCTTGCACCAATAAATTTGATAGTGGAAACAGTTGAAAAGATTACTTTGGCTTGCTGTGTTCTGCATACTTTTTTAACACAAAATAATACCGCTGCAAGTTATATGGATCGCTTAACTACGTCGTATAGCACATATAATCTTCGAAGGGGTGGGGCATAGGGTATCCGTCAAGAATTTATGGCATATTTTAACAACGAAAGCAAACTTGATTGGTTACCAAATACTTAATAAATATTAACATTCATTAAAACCAAATGTGGAACCTTTTCGAAGGTTTTAGAAGGGGGACCACTATCGCCTGTTGTAGCAGTGCTTTACCCTGCCTAGTCAACGCATCCATTCAAATAATGGGACGTGACTTATACAGCAGGGTTATACCGATGCTAACAGTCCTTTTCCACATATGAATACGGATGCACTATAAATTGGGTTGAGCTGTAAGTTTTTATTTTCTTATTTAATTTGTTCAATTTAGAAATGCTAAAATTGCTTGCTTAACTTAATTCTCTATTAAAAAATAAATAAATATAAACAAAAACAAGTAAGGAAAGGGCTGTCTTTGACTGTGCCGAAGACTTTAAACCTTTAATGAATACGCATCACGGTTCTAAGTGTCCGATCCTTACTCACATTTAGTAAAAACTCTGCAAAACTGATAATTTGAAGATACATAGCCCAAACCCCATTTATCGGAACAATCGATTGTATGGGAGACATATGTTATGTTGGTCCGATCTGGGCAATTTTCACTAGTCACATTGCGTATATTATATGAACTAAACTCCCCAAATTAAAAGTTTCTAGTTCATAAATTTGAATATTTATAGGTCAAACCCCGTTAATCGGAACTATCGCTTATATGGGAGCTATATATTATGTAGGTCCGATCTGGCTGATTTTCAATAGTCACATAGCGTATGTAATATGAACTACAGTGAAACCTCCCTTGGGCGGACACCGAGTTTTAAAGCGATTTCTTTAGCCTTTTTTTTTGTATTATTGGCCCAGATATATAATATAATATTTTGGCTTCGCGCCACTCGAAACACATTCCGTCAATTTTTTTTCCATCTACTTTCATGAAGGACTTTTTACTTTCAACATTGCTTCCAGACATCCCTTTCGCTGGGATATCTTCTTTATTTCTAACAATGAGCGCGGCCTGCGTTTTCCCTGATAAAAGAGATTGGATTAATTTTCTCTAAACTTTACATACATAATTAAGTCCATTTTTATTCGCTAGAAAATGATTTAACACACGGAAAATAAATTTAAGTTACATATGTTTCACGATTACCTTTCGGCTAATGCGCGTACAGACAAATTGTTTTCCTCACTCGCGTGTAAGACCTCAATTTTATCTTTTAATTTCAGGTTTGACCTCACCATCGCTTTACTTGTTTATCACTCAACATAATTCACTGAGCAAACCAAAATATTTTAAAGAAACACGGGGAATCCTCTTTTTCATTTATATACATAGTATGTACACAACCAATACGACGCTTTTAAACGTTTTTATAAATGTAACGAACGTTTCGTTGGCTCGTTTTATATTGTTATATAAACCTATATCTTGTCCGCCTATACTTTGCAATCCATGTAAGCCGCACGAGCCGAAATCAAGCTTTTAATCTTGTTTTACCAACATTTTCATTTTAGCATATTCATGATTCTGGCAAGAGGGCGCAGTGCGAACATATTTTGATTGCAGATACGTATGCACATACGAGTATATATTTAATTTAGTTTTTGTTTGAGCAGTAACCGTTTTTTATTGTTTTTTAATTGATTATAGAGAAAGTTTACAAAAATTTATACAGTGATAGTATGGGATGACATGTTTTGAAGTTGTATTTAGATGACCTTACAAAATGTATTACTACTAATTTCCTTCTAAAAACATAAGATAAATAAGTCTATTATCGTTACTGGAAATAAGGTATTACTTTTTGTCTTTTCTCAATGGTTCCTGCTGTTGTTGTGTGAAGCTATGTTGATCTTGGTGTTGATCCTGTGGTAGTGCCTCCTGTGGTTGTTCTAAGGGAACTTTCTGTTGCTATGGAGCGTTCATCCTTAAGACGGAATTAATAGGACATGTTTAAAAATATGATGCTAAAGGATTTAAGCAAAATAGATTACATCCAAGTTACTCTGCCCTTCTCTCATATTAGTATGCGCTTCTAAAAACTGCAGCTGCGGGTAGCACCATAACTTTGGCACGTAGATGTTATCCACACCTGCGCCACTCCGTTTTGATGCACGGACGTCTCGCAGTTCTCTTAAAAACTGTGTCCTTAGATTTTTCCATCTTTTTTTAATATCTTCCACTGTCACGTGTGTCATCGCTAATTTTAGATTAATTGGCATCACTGTTTATCTACATACAATATGTTTATTACTTTGTAACATTCTGTTCTTTAACTGGCGTAGCGAGTGGATGTGTTTGCGGTAAAATAAAAATATTTTTCTACATAGGGTGAAAAAGTGAAAATTAGACAAATTAAAAAGCAATTAGTTAAAATTTTATGGAAAACCACACAAATCAACAACGAGTGAAAAGACCAAGTGAGTTCGTGCGACATTTTAATTCCATTGTTGTGTGTTGTGTACGAATAAACAAAAATTAGCAGCAAAAATATTTGTTCTAACAAAGTTAAAAAACAACAAATCAATTGAAGCCATCAACAACAACTGTTACAACAACAACAACTGCTACTTGCTCACTCATAAGCTTTGTTCAATTGCGCTTTAAGCTTTGCCGGTTTGCGCCTGTGCTATACGTAAAGTCCCATCTACTTACGTCTTCGTCCGTGCTGCCACCCAGCTAAATTTAAAGCATTTTTTGGACCTTTTTCTTGATACCATGGCTATGAGTGCTGGAAAGCGTCGCGGTGATGCAATAACCCCTGACACCGAAACAATCAATAAAGTGCCTCGCATCAGCGACTATTCTCCGAGTTTCGTGCGCACTATGGATCAGCGCCTCATAAAGCTAAATGAGATACTCACTAAACAAATCTTAGAGTCAGAGAAGCGAGTAATTGACTTTGTGAGCAAAAAGCTTGAGGATAAATTTGAGGTCTTAAAGCGAGATTTCAACGAATTAAGTGGAAGAGTCTCTCGGCTGGAGAACGCGTATGATCGGATTGGGCATCTTGAAGATGAGGTTTCCGCCCTAAAGCAAAAGCTGGCTAAGCAAGATAGTCATCACGCTGCATGCGAAGTCCGAGTTAGCGGTATCCCCTCTGAGGAAGGAGAAAATCTCCCTAATATGTATAACCACCTTTGCTTTACCCTAGATTTACCGCCACCCCCTTTAAAAAGTATCTTCCGGCCCCGAAAATCTCCAAACAACACGGTGGATCCGGCCGTAATCATAAAATTTCAGTCGCCGACGGACAGAAACTTGCTTTTAAAAACGATTGCAACCTTCAGGCGTCTAAACAAAAATAATACCGACAAAAACAAAAGAGGACTGCGTCTTGTTCACGTGGGCATGAATTCTGATGCGCCGATATTTATTAATGCATCATTAACAAAAGCTAATTATGATATATTCAAGGCAGCTACACTTCTTAAAAAAAGAAAAAGACTGGCTTCGGTATTTTCGATAAAGGGCGTGGTTCATGTTAAGCGCAAAGAAGGCGACAGCCCTGAGGCTATTATGAGCCTAAACTGTCTCGAGAGCTTCGAGAATTCCGATCCCGAACACCAGGATAGCTTTCGAAACGGCGACGCAGAGGCAACGACTGTTCTCCCGGAGCAGCTGGAAGAATAATCTGTTTACTATGTTTAATATATTTAGTTTACCCCTTCATAGTCTCTTTATAATATCTAACTATACTCTAAATATCAGTATCCTGTCATTTATGTTTATATCATTTAATTGTGGTGCAAAGCCTTCATCTCTTTCCCTTTTTAATGATTGTCTCAGATCATAGTCTGTCCAGTTCCAAAGAAGGCCTACGTACTATGCTGCGCATTGTCAGTAAACGAGCTAAAGGACTGAACATTATTCATCTCAATGCGCAAAGTCTTTACAATAAGCTTGACGAATTGAGATTTATATGCGAAGGTTCCGATATCGATGTCATTTGCATTTCCGAAACCTGGTTTTCTTCACGCCATAATAATGACCTGGTAAAATTAAGCGGATATCAACTTTTTAGGGCGGACAGAAGTGGTCATGGCGGTGGTGTTGCAATTTATGTTAGGAGTACTTTGTCTTGTAAACTAACTTGTCGATCCAGTCCAGGTGATAGTGTTGAATATGTATTCGTTAATATATTTTCCGACAACAACAATAAGCTCTTGATAAGATGTGTATATAGACCTAATCGGCAAGTTAACTTTTTGAGCTTCATTGAGTTTCTTGAACCGCTACTTATAAACTACGAAAATATCATCATCGCTGGCGACTTCAACAGCAACCTGCTGGTGGATTCCACCCTTAAGTTAAGCATGGCATCCCTTGGACTGCTTGCCACCAATTCTTCGGTGCCAACACACTTCACTAACTCTAGCTCTTCTCTGCTCGATATATTCTTCGTAAACTCTCTTCAAAAATCGTTGCACTATACTCAATTATCTGCATCCTGCTTTTCAAAGCATGACCTTATATTTCTCTGTTACGACTTTCAAACTTCAAGCCGTCCTTGTTCTTATACATATCGTGATTTTAGAAGCATAGACTACTGTTCTCTTGCCGCAGCCGTGGAGTCGGTAGAATGGAGTGTGATTCGAACCTCAACATCGGTTGACGATCAGGCGCTATTTTTACAGAATAATATAAACTGGTTATTTGACAACTATGTTCCAGTTAAATCTAAGGTAATCCGACATTCTAACCACGCTTGGTTTAATGCTAGATTGGAGAACTTAATTCGCCTGCGGAACCTTGCTTATGCAAGGTGGAAAAGATACCGTACAACGGACACGCATAACAGTTTCAAAACGGCACGGATTGCCGTTAACAAAGCTATTAGGACAGCCAAAGTTAATTATTATAAAGATAAGTTTAGTTCTGCTCTTAACTCTAGGGATACTTGGAACTCCATCAAAAGTATTGGGATTGGTAAACCTAAAGGAGACCTCTCTGTTTTGTCCGATATTGAGATCAATGATATAAACAATAAGTTCGTAAGCCTGCCTATCCCAGTGGATAATATTTGTGTTGACAACTACTGTGATCGTGTTGATGTTGACGCCCGTCCTCTCGAGTTTGTCTGTGTCGATGACTGTGATGTAGTGCAAGCCATACTTTCTGTGAAGTCCAATGCTACCGGGTTTGATGGCATATGTGCCAAGTTCTTAAAAATCATTCTTCCCAAAGTTCTTCCATACATAACTTATTTGGCCAACTCGATTCTGACAACCTGTGTCTTCCCGAAATGCTGGAAAGCTGCAAAGGTAGTACCGGTTATAAAACAAAACAAGGAGTATAGGCCCATTGCTATACTGCCTTTCTTATCGAAGGTAGTTGAACGAATCTTGCATGATCTGATATCATCCTATGTGCACGAACACAACTTTCTGTCGGATCATCAGTCTGGGTTTAGGTCAAAAAGAAGTTGTACAACTGCTCTCCTATCTGTGATAGAGGATATTCGAGAACGAATTGATAATAACCAAACTGCCTTTCTTACCCTTTTAGACCATTCTAAAGCCTTTGACTCTGTCGACCATACTTTACTTTGCAAAAAGCTGGAAAACTTGTTCAATTTCTCCTACCATGCCACGGCCCTCATCAGGTCTTATCTTGGCGACAGATCCCAGGCAGTAAGCGTAGGTTGCAGAAAGTCTGATTTCTTAAATGTTGTTAGGGGTGTCCCTCAAGGCTCAATCCTAGGACCACTGTTATTTGTTCTGTATATAAATGACTTACCCGGTGTCCTTAGGTATTGTAATGTGCATATTTATGCAGATGATGTACAATTGTATGTGTGCTGCCCAAGCGATCGTACAAGCTCCTGCATTAATAATTTGAATCACGACTTAGACCAAATAGGTGCGTGGGCTTCTAGAAACGGATTGTGTTTAAACCCCAACAAATCGAAATGCCTAGTCATTCATAGAAAGGCGCTTGCAACCAATGGCATGGACCAAATAATATTTAACAACTCCATTATAGAATACGTAGACACTGCTAAAAATCTAGGTATTGTTTTTAACAAAACATTAACATGGAAGGATCACATCCTTAGCACGGTTGGAAAGGTGTATGGTATGCTACGTACACTGTGGTTAACTCAGTACTATACTCCATTAAATATTCGGCTACTAATAGCCAAAGCTTACTTAATACCAATGCTTCTCCTCGGCTGTGAGATCTACTCCAATTGTGACAACGTATGCAAAAAGAAGCTAAATGTTGTGTATAACAACATTGCTAGATACGTATTTGGGCTGTCGAGACTCGATCACGTTTCCTATCATGCAAAGAAGCTGCTAAACATCTCCTTCGACAATCTGTTAAAAGTCAGAACGCTTATTACATTACACAAATTGATATACACGAAGGAGCCTGATTATCTATACCGAAGGCTTATTTTCCTACACTCATCAAGGTCTGTCCTGCTTGCGCATGTCCGACATCGTATGATGATCTCTGATCGTCAATTCTTCATTACTTCGATACGTCTTTGGAACTCCCTCCCTCCCAGACTAAGGCTGATATGCAATGCTCTGCACTTCAAAAATGAGTTAACTAGTTTCTATAACGACTAAATTAAAATCAAAATTATGATTACCTACTGATAATTATGCTATTCAAAACTCTATTCCTTTCCTATGTTTTCTGTTTTCCTACTCTTTACATTCTTCTGCCTATAAAAACTCCCTGCTAGACAGTATTATGACGCTCGGTTGGCTTAGTAGTGGTGTTGCCTTAGAGGGCGTGATGGAGGATCCTGAAGTAAATATCAGCTGTTTTATATTTACTACAGGATTTTCTATCACGTTTTCGGGGGCAGCATTGCAGAGCTGACTGAGTGTCATAATACTGTCTAGCTGGGCTATTTCTATTTCTATTTCTATTTCCATTTCTATTTCCATTTCTATTTCCATTTCTATTTCTGTTTTGTTATTATTACTATCATAGTCCACGTAAGTTATTTTGTTCACTCTCGTTATTTATCACTAACATTAATAATAATAATAATTAATAACTATTATTTAATTTAATTTATTAATTTATTTATTAATTTATTACTTTATTACCTTATTTAAGTCATCTTGTAAATTTACGATGTACCGACTAGCACTATAAAATAATTTTTCTAAATTGTTGTGCTAGGAAAAATTCAAATAAATACATACATACATACATACATAACTCATTCTCTCATTATTCTTGTTCTTTTAAAATTGTCAAATTAAAACAACCGTTAAAGTGAATGCATAAAACTTGGTTGTCTTGATTCTGTCTGGGTGACAGTAGCCAGAAGTGGTCATGGACCTCAATCGTTTAACAGTCGCAGAATTACAAGAAATACTGCATAAATTACAAATAAAAACAAGTGGATCGAAAACAGAATTGGTCAGCAGGCTACAAGGAGTAGAATCAGCAGTATTAACGCCTGTCATAGAGCTATATATGCAAGCGGGTGCAGCAGTAGCACAGGCAGGTAATACACATCAGAAGCAGAGTGTGGAGCTGTCCGGTGGTGACGCAGGGGTCATGACGCAGCTAGAGGGGCATGTTAGCGCGCTATGTGGTGTTATAGATTCGCTAAATGCACGGTTGCAGACCATTCGTCCAGGAGGATTGAGTGCTCCAGAGCTAAGTACAGGTAATTACATTGATTTGTATAGTGCAACAGTCGCTACGGCTCCGCATGCAGTCACACAGGCGCAGGAGCGTTTGCTCGACAAGTAGCCTCAATAGCAACGCCAGCGTCCACAGCGGTGCCTACGTCATTTTCAGTGCCAGTGGAGCGCAATTATCCATTCACAACAGTCATATTTGCCATATCCGACTGCGCAGTCAACGTGGCAACCGCCTCGGTCGACGTATCCTATTGCGCAGCAGCCAATTTCATCATATTCAAGTTCGGGCATGCCGAATGTAACGTGTTTTGTGCAAGATGCGACACAACCGACAGATAGAGAGAGACGCTCGTACTCGACGACGAACATATATACACACAAACCGAGTGAAATAGCAGCGATTTCCCCAATTTTCAACCCTATTGACGATGCGTATTCATCAATACAATTCATAGAGAGAGTTGAGCAGTTGAGAGAAATGTACCACTGGGATGATACATTCGTAATTCTCGCGGTACTCAGTAGGTTGAGTGGGGTTGCAAAGCGATGGGCTGATGCTCAGCCGGTGTTCCGAGAATGGAGTGAGTTTGTTTCAGCGTTCTTAACAGACTTTCCGTATGTAAGAAATTCGGCGGATACTCATATTCGCATGATGAACAACAAAATAAAAAAGAGTGAAACATTGGTTGAGTATTATTATAACATGCTGGCAATAGGCCGTAGAGATAATATTGATAATAATTCAATAATTAGGTATATCATAAACGGATTAGCCGATGATAATTTACGTAAAACATTGAATGCAATATAGTTTGTAAGATGTGCAGATTTGTTGCAATCTCTTTTAAATTTATCTAGCAGTTCTGAACATCGAAATGAAAGAATTCCAATGCAGCAGGCTTCGCATATTTCGGGTAATGTACACAAAACGAGTGACAATAAAAGTGGAAATGGACCAATATGCTACAATTGTAGGGAAAGAGGGCACATAGCTAGGAATTGTGTGAAAGAAAAAAAGAAGAATGGAGCAAAGCAAGTTGATCGTGTGCATCAGATAGGCATATCTAGTGAAGAACTGGATAAAGGTAAGAACGGTGTAGAAAGCGAGACAGTAATAAATAAAATTGTTGACAAAAAATTGGGTACGGAATTGTGTAAAGAAATTTCAATTATAGGTGTAACAGAGGTGAAAGCAGTGGATTGCAGGAAAGTGCGGTGCATGTATCATTGCGTGTAAAGAAAAGCTGACGGGTTTTGCTGGTGGTGAAGTTGTATGCCACGGAAAGATTTTAGTTCGCTCGACGAAGTTATACGTATGGTTGAGTTGTTATTCATTAATGATTCCGTGATGATGCATGATGCGCTTATCGGAATCGACGTGCTATCCAAAGGCAAAGTGGTAACTGAAGATGGTACATGTAGAGTCATGGCGATTAATAGCAATCTCTTGGATGTTGGTAATTCTTTAAAGAATGATGTGGGGCAAGACTTGATTGATTTGGTTAATGCATATGCGCACTGCTTTGGAGAAAAGCTGCCTGAATTAGGAAAGTCTAAAACATTTAAAATGGACATTAAATTAACGTCCGAGAGGCCGATAGTTAAGAGACCATACAACATTCCTATCCCGAAGCAGCGCGTAGTTGAGAAAATAATTGAAGAGTTGTTGCATCTGGGTATCATTAGAAGATCAAAGCCACTGTATGCGTCACCTGCCGAAAAACAGCCTTGGGTGATGCCCACAGCGGGCGGGGTTTTAGCAACATTGTCTGGAAAGAAGTTTTACACCACTTTAGATCTGATGTCTGGATATTACCAGATTGAAGTGGAAGACAGATCCAAACCGTATACCGCATTCGTAACGCCGAGTGGACATTTTGAGTTTAACAGAATGCCATTTGGCTTACGAAATGCTCCGTGTGCTTTCCAGAGAATGATGTCGCAACTAATCGAACCTTTGAAGAAAGCGGTCGTTAGCTTGGACGAAGTGATTATCGCCACGAACACGGCAGAAGAAAATTTATTTTATTTAGAAGAAGTAAGCTTACTTAGGGAGAGGGCTTAACGCTCAGGTTGTCAAAGTGTTCATTTTTGAAAAATGAGGTGACATTCTTGGGGCATCAAATCGATGCGAATGGTATTAGGCTAGGTGTATTAAAAACGTCTGCCATAGAGGCGTATCCAACTCCATGCAGTCAGTTAGAAGTTCGTATTTTCTTGAGGTTGGCGAGGTTCTTTAGGAAGTTTGTACCTGGGTATGCTCACATCGCTAAACCCCTCACCCATCTTACGAAGAAGACGGTAGAATTCGAATGGACTTCGGGCTGTGAAGATGCATTTAGATTATTGATTAAATTGATTACCCGATCACCAGTCCTAACAATTTATGATGTCGCAAAGGAGCACGGGCTTCATACCGATGCGTCGTGTTGGCATTGCAGCGATACTTTTGCAAAGAGAGGGTAATGATTTGAGACCAGTAGCATATTACAGTCGAGCATGTACGTCACAGGAAGTAAACTACCATGCATACGAGCTAGAAGTGCTGGCAGTGGTAAAAGCGTGCGATCGATTTAGAATGTTTTTGCTAGGAAAAGATTTTACTATTTTCACTGATTGTCAAGCAATCTATACAGCAAAAACGTCGACACCAATGAAACCGAGAGTAGCGCGGTGGCTCATGAGACTTCTAGAATACGATTGTAAGATAGTACATCGGGCCGGATCAACAATGGCGCACGTCGATGCCAATAGTCGTTCGCCCATTGAGGGGGCATATCAGGTGGAAGATGTCAGCGCTAAGGTACTAACAGCGACTACCGATGATTGGGTTTGCACCATGCAAAGGCAAGACGCTAAGCTAAGCGCAATTATAAACATTTTGAAAAATGAAACTGGTGGTCGACGGGATGACGTCACTACAAATTTTTGTTCTAAGGCAAATCGATTGTATCGGAAGGGTGAACATGAGCGTCTGTTGCTGGTTGTTCCCAAGGGTATGAGGTGGCGTATACTCAAACTGTGCCATGATTACGTTGGGCATCCTGGGGTTGATGGAACGGTTAAGAGAGTCGCACACAATTTCTGGTTTCCGAGGTTACGAAACTTTGTCAAGGGTTTTATCAAATCATGCATCGAATGTTGCTACAATCGCAAGCCAAGGCGTAAGGAGTGTGAGTTATATGCGATGGATATACCGCGGTTACCATTCCAAACACTCCACGTAGACCACCTGGGACCATTCGTTAAAAGCCGTCGTGGTTATGAGTATGTGCTTGTTGTTGTTGATGCACTTACGAGGTATACGATGGTTTGCCCAACACGTTCGACTAAGACTAAACCTGTGGTTGATGCATTGAACCAACTGACTCTTTATTTTGGCCTACCACAAAGAGCTGTGTCGGATCGAGGTACGGTGTTTACATCGGCTGCATTCAGTTCTTTTTGTCGGGAAAATAATATTCAGCACATTAAGGTGGCAGTGCGAACTCCACGATCGAATGGCCTGGCAGAGCGCATGAATCAATCTGTATTAGCTTATTTGAGGACATCGAGCAGCGATGCGAAAAACTAGGATACACACATCCGTATGTTGCAGTGATCGCTTAACACAAAGGTTAATGCCACTACGAAGTTTGCGCCAATTGATATAGTTTACGATTTTCCCTGCGTGACCTCCGCGGAAATAAAATGTTGGCAGCCCTTCAAGAAGATGATCATCAATTGCAAATGTAAGGGCGACGAGGCGAAGTTATTCGTAATATTGAGGCAGCAAGAGTAAAATGGAAAGAGAAATTCGACGATTGACATAAAAAGCCGGTGCCGTATGAGGAAGGGTCTTTAGTCCTCATTGAAGCACCACCACCAATCACAGGCGAATCTCGTAAATTGCAGCCTAAATATAAGGGCCCGTACATCGTATCGAAGGTACTGCGGTTCAACCGATATGTCATCGAAGATATGGAAGGCATGCAGCGCTCGCAACGAAAGTTCACTACAATTGTCACGTCAGACAAAATGAAGCCGTGGTGTGCACTGTTCCCGGAAATTGACGATGATGATGATCCTGAAGGAGATGATGATGTGTGATAACTCGGGACGAGTTAATGTCAGGACAGGCCGAGTTGTCATCGCTAATTTCAGATCAATTGGCATCACTGTTTATCTACATACAATATTTTTATTACTTTGTAACATTCTGTTCTTTTACTAATTTTCTCATAATTCTTGTTCTTTTAAAATTGTCAAATTAAAACAGTCGTTAAAGTGAATTCATAAAACTACTTTTGTGGTACGGTCGATATTTTGCCGATTTTACGCTATAATTTAAGTGCCTTTCTTGCACTTAAGTTATCAGCTTTTCTATACCATCCTTAGTCCATTTGTTGTTTGCAGCCATTTCGTGAATTAAATTAACTTAATTACTTATTAAAACTCAAAATCTGGTTAATTAGCGCGATGAATAACGGCATTTTGTTATTTATTAATATGTATGCATGTAAAAAAAAGTATGAAGGAAAATGTCAAAATTAGTATGTGGCCAATATAACATAATTGAGACGAACGGTAACACAAAGCGTGTTTCGCGAGCACAGGCAACTCTGTACCCGTCCCCTTCCATAGTCGCCCTCTCCTACATAAATCAACTCCTTGACGTCAATTTGTATCTGAGTTTGAACACGGACAGTATGTAAGACGATCATAGCAACAGACGAAACCAGCTGACTCTTACTTAAAAATTAAAAATTTCTCAGCAAATTAAATGTCAAATAAAATAAATTAGTTGTCATCAGTTAATAAATATTGGATATAGCACGCAAATTTCTGCGTTTTACACATAGTTGATATTCGTGTGAAAGTTGTCTATGAAAAATGCAGCGGCTGCATACATTTTTAACACAATATTTTCACGTACAAACACAAGTTTTCAAAAACAGAAATGCATACAATATAAGTAAGTGAAATAGTAACTTGAGCTTTTTTAAACTTTTCGTTGTTTTCAAAGGGCTAATGAAAACCCATTACTGACACATACGAATTATTTCACATACATGTTGTCAAATAAGCATCCCACCAACCATACGCAGATAGAAAAATGGATAAAACATAGATCGCGCTATCCACAAATGAAGATAAAAAAGTGGATAGTTTTGTATGGGCGGCGTGTCCACTTTCCCCTTGCACATGACGTGTACATGTGATTACGCATCTCACTCGCACTCATTCCGAAACGAAATTAAGAAATAACATAGCTGCACTTCTCTAACTAAAAAAATTCCCAAAACAAACCTGACAGCACAGCAAAGATTGCATACTTATAGGCACTGCTTGGGTTGCCATCCTGTTGAATTCTATACCCATAAATCTATAAATAAAACACCGAAAATTTTCCAATAAATTTCCAAAAAAGGTTTTTTTTTTTAAAATATTTTTATTTATTTATAAAAAAATGTATTTGACATAGTAAATATTTACACCTAACTAAACCAAAGTTGAATAAATAAAGGAAAATTAAATGAAATGAAATGGAATAAAATGAAATAAAATGAAATGAAATGCAACGAAATAAAATAAAATGAAGTGAAATGAAATGAAATGATAATTAATGAAATGAAATAAATAGAATTGTAATGAAATCTAAAAAAATTAAATCAAACAAAATGAAAATAAAAGAAATTATAAGAGCGCCCGCTATGGAGGAGAGGGTGACCAACCATTGGTTCCATTACGGAGAGAAAGAGAAGGAAAATTAGTTTGGATCCAATTAAATATAGAAACTAAATAAAAATACTGGTGTAAGAAGACAAAATCACTAATAAAGCCCTTTTGGACTCCAACGAGCCTTGAAGATCAAATCGTACGATGCCTAGTATCGCTCCTCCTACGCAACAGGTACGCTGTGTGCAGGACACCACAAAGTTAAGGTGGCGTTGTGGATATGGTCACTGCTATTCCAAGGCCATTTATTCCATAATTATAAATAGATTCCCATAATTATAAATAGATGTTTAATGACAATGGCGTCTTAAACAGAAGACGGTACTACAGATGCGACCGGTGCTTACATATGGCTCTATGGTATGGTGGAAAGCCTATCAAACGAACCAATATCTTAACAGCCTACAAAATGTCCAGCGCAGTGCGTATATACGTAAACTTATTATAACGTTAAAGGGTGCGACTAGCTCTTACCAATTGCGAAGATAGACGCACTTCGCGGACGACTGCTAACCGCCCCTAAATCTTGGCTGTTGAATTTAGGCCGTTATCGCTTATCTTTAATTTATTTATTACCAATATTAATATTATTATTACTAATGGCTACAAATTATAGTACTTGATTCTTTTTTTAAGTAACAAATTTTGCACAAAAATTTAAAAATATATTTTTTATTTTGACCGAAATTATGAAAACAGCTGTCTAATTTCCCTTTGTTATGAAATCTTACTATTTCATTCACGCCCATAGGAATAGCAATAGTGAGAAATCATAATTATTTTTGTTTAGGAAAAATATCCCAGAAATATGCGTTGGTGTTGGTATGGAGGAGAAACAAAAGAGATGGTCTTTTAAATTCGATAAGAAAATCGCCATGGTTGGTAGGGTATATTGTCAGCGGCTGGCTCACTGTTTCACTGTGGTACTCTCTTCCCTACACTTAGAATTAACTTGACTTGACATAGTTAACAAAAGAACTGAGAGTCAACGTGTCACAGTTCTCTCACGTCTCTCTTTGAACTTAGAAACTTAACTTGGAAATCAAAAATCTGTAGTTCTTCAAGCTTCTTTATTTTCTGGGTAACCACATACATGTGCTGCTCATTTGTTGGATGTAGGGTTTTCAAGTCAAGTTAAGTCTAAGTCTAGGCTAATTCGGCCATAAGTCTGATCGAACAAAGGAAAAAAAATTATTGATATCGGTCAAGCCGTTATTCCGTATGAGCTAAAATATTATTCAAAAAAAGTAAAAGGGGTTTTGAACTTATGGATGCTCAGAGAATATTATGATTTTTGATAACGAATTCTTTTGACATGGTGTATGCAAAATTGACTCTAAAGATAAACATTGATTGTAAAAAGCATTCGTTATCGACAAGTCTTGCTTTGTGAATGGAATTTATGGCATTTGCCAATAAAAATTAAAACAGTAAAGGGAAGCAAATAATGAAAGGCTTATAATAGTAAAAAATTACATATTTATTCACTGTTGAGTCAAACCAAAAATAGCAAAAAACACCATAGTTATTGGCTATTATTCAACAAACGGACTCTACGAAGTACCGAAAAAAATTCATCCAAAACCTTTTGAACATCAATATTGAAATCCCGATGTATATTCAGGGAAGCTAAACCGTTTAGCGGATCTTCAGTCATGGTTGATCGAAGATACGTCTTCAGACGACGTAACGTTTATTCGTCGCCGTAGTTACGGGCAAAACTGCCATTATTCGAAGAATTTGATGAAAATTTGGAAAAGCCTCTGCGTTGCAAATGTCAAGGGCTTCAAGGGAATTGTTGATTTTCTCCCTAGCAATGCGTCGTCGCCAAATTTGAACTTCAGCAATCCATATTTCACTGGAATTAACGTGCAGAATCGAAGAGTATGATTTGAATAATTCAACACATGGCTTTTCATCAAACATTTTTATTTTGTTTGGAAATAGGCAGGCTAAATTCGATAAAATATTCCGATGATTCAAAAATGGATCTTGTAAATGAGTGATAAAAGTATCGAGGTAAGGTATGTCAATGGTGATTCGATAGTAATCTTCGACTGAATCAGCTGGTGCGTTGGAGCGGTGAGTTTGTTTCGAAGCAAGTCTTGACTTCCGCAACTCAAAGTCATGTTCTTCGCTAATTTTTCTCACATTTTCAACGATTTCTCTGAAACTCTCTACAGCATATTCTCTGCTTTTGATCAATCCCTTTTTTGGAGCATTGGCTAATTTGATGGCCTGACTGCATTACTCCACTTTAGGCCCCTTCCACAATCAGGAAAGTTCACGCAAGCGCACTTTAAGACGAGTATACACAATATTAAAACCCGAAAACTAGTTTTTATCAAAAATTCAGTCGGTAGCAGGTAATGTTAATAACCGGTGGTGTATTATGATGTGTCTAAATCAGAGACTTGTAACAAAGCGCTGTATGGAAATGAAACTTCGTTTCTGCTGTTAATATTCCCAGAAACACATAAATAAATAAAACATAACTAAACCCGAATGACTGGAACCGTTTCCAATGAGTAACAGAAGTGTATCGAAACTCTACGTAACAAAACTGTCGCAACCCTAAGCTGTCACGAAACACTGCGCACAGAAACGAAACCTGAACGCTACCTCTGTAAAAAAAAAAATTAACATGTCGGCATAGAAACAAAACGAGGAAATGTCTCTTGTAACCAAACTGTATAGAAACCAAACTGTATAGAAACCAAAGGTATAAAAACAATACTAGTAGCGTTTCTTGCGAAAATGTAACAAACCCCTATGAGGTGTATGCTAGTAAGTTGTTGTTTATAATTATGTATACATATGCAAATTTTATTTAACCACAAATTCTACTCATTTTGAACTATTAAGTAGCGATTCAAAAATTTTTTTCAAAAAATCAATTGTTTCGCCGCCGAAATATCTATTGAATGTGAAGTTAGTGTAAATGGGTTACCAACCGGTGCCCTTTGTATATGAATTAAAATTTTGATTTCTTATCTACATCACCTGTTTCCTAATACGAATCAACGTTTGTACTTTTTATCCCCCCTTCACCTGGTTCCTCCTCTAGTGAAACACTATATATACTGCCTATAGTATACTGTCACCATAATATATAATTTTGATTACGTTCCTAAGGTTTCGTTACAAGTTTTGTTTTTATATCTAGCGTTTCTGTTACAGTTCTATTATTGTGATCAAATCTGCAAGCAGTTTCGATAGAGGTTTTGTTTCTGCTGGAACCGTTTCAAGGAAATTGTTACTAGTTTTGTTACAAAGGTGTATCGTTTCTCAGAGTTTCGTTACACGTTTCGGTATAACATGTAACAACACAGTTTTGCTTCGTTACTTACCTGTGTAGCAATAACGAAACAGAAACCCGTTACAAGGCACTGGTCTAAATGGATGCCTGTAATTTGGGTTGTTTTTACACACTCGTTAGCTAAGTGATAGGTTGAGGCAGCTAGAAATTGGTGATTTTTCCCTTTGGTTTATATTGTGTTCGTTTATTCATTTTTACTTGTTTTGTTGTTGTACCAACGGTATTGCTTCGTTTTTCGTTGAAAGGTTGAAATGTCTCCTCAGAGGTATTGTTAGTTTGTTCGTTTATTATTCTCCAGTCAAATTTTTTCAGTTTGTATATTTTCATGTTTTCAAGTACATTGAGGCGCCGAACTATTTCTTGTATGTGAAGTATTCGCTCCGATTTTTTTATGTTTTTGTTTCGCGAAGTTAGATACTGGTGGGGTGGTGGGTTTCTGTGTTTTTTTGTTGTAGTCCCTGATAGGAATCGTGTACTAGTTTTTCGTCCTGTTTATCCTATGTAGCTGTATTCGCAGGTAAGTTTCCATTCTTCGTGTTTGTTAAACCGATCCTCCGAGTTAATGTGGGTATTTAGGTTTTGTCCTACGTTGTTCAATGTTCAGAACGATCTATAAAAAAAAAGTTGGCCAATTTGTCCGTCGTTTTTCCCGTGTACGAGTATGTCATTGCCGTCCAAATCATTGTATTTTCTTCTACGTTGCCTCTTTTTTGTGGTTCCTGATTTCTTCGGAGATTATCCACCATGCCTTTTTTGTATCCATTATTTGTGGCTATTATATACTCGTATATTGTATTCAGTTCTCTCCTGTGCCTCCTGTATAAGAGCCGTTCTCTGGAGTCTGTCGACTAATTGCCTTAATGCTGATTTTTTGTGCTGTTGCGGATGGGTTGACCTATAATGTATTATGGTGTCCGTGGCGGTTGGTTTCCTATAAATTTCATGGTTGAACTTATCTCTTACTTTTCCAATCCTTATCTTTAGGTGCAGATAGCTCATTGCTCCATCCTTTTCAGTCTCCATTGTGAATTTAATGTGTCCCGGTTGCTTATTTAGGAACTCTAAAATTTGATCTTCGCTGTTGGCAGTCAAGACACAGATGATGTCATCAACGTAACTAGCTACGCCTAACTCGGATTTTCTGCATATATTTTCTTTCCGAGTTCTGCATTATTGCTTTCATGGGAATGACGATGGCAGTGCTAAAATGTAACCACTAAGAAAAGTGAAAACAAAACGGTCATTTGTCCAAGCATTTGTATAATAACATTTCTTTTTGGAATAATCAAAGTAACTTTTTTCTAAAAAAATATTTCAATAAATGCATATATAAAATACTGAATTGTTATTTTTTAGGGTTGACTTATTGTGATTGTGAAACGCAGTTTTCATAAACAACATTACAGTTAATCTCCAACGGAATCGTTTTGAAGCTGCAACAACGAAAATGGTGGACAGAGACACATACGATAACAAGTTGGTTAAAAATAGCACTTTAAAAAAATTTAGTTACTAAGAACTTGCACATGATGTACTAGAATCCCGAGCTTATAACTTTCACCAAAAAAAAGCTTAAGATATTTTCACAAGTAAAGATAAGGTATTATCTGAGATTAATATTTAAATTTTAAAAATGTTTTACGAAAATTTAAAAATTTATGCCTGTGAAATCAATTACAAAATTCATTCAAAAAGGACCATTATTAAAAAAGAAGAACATTACTTTTTGTAAATTTTTTACAAGTGTAAAATTGCTATGAATAGCGACTATACTTTTATTGCAATTTGTTCCGATTGATCAATATAGTAAAGTAATATTTATTTTCACAGATATATATTTTCTATCTGATGGCTGAATTTTCAACAAAGTAGTTTGCAATGTAATTTTGAAATATTGTTGTATTTCTCAACCCAAAATGAACTAATCTACTATGAAGTGCTAACAAGAACCAACGTTTCTGTTTTAGGAGCCCAAATTTATTTTGAATAACTTATGCTGTTTTTCCAAATCAATATCGAGGTTGGTTAAAAATATTTGAAAGAAGTTTTACTGCCAACCGGCGGTAATTGCAAACACCTCGGGATCACGAATCGATATCTACTTCGTCTTTCCATGGGAGTGCTGGTCTCTCTCTTCTTCTACCTACACAGTAAGTTACCAAAAACAAAACCTTCTGGGCTTCTGGAGCATCTTGATCAATTCGCAAAACATGACCTAGTCAAGGAAGCTGCTGTGTTTTAGATCGTTGAACTATGTCGATATCTGCATGCAGCTCATAATTAATTGGAATAACTTCTTTTACTTTTACTTCTCGTTCTCAAATGACGCATTCTTATTTTCCTAACACATTTTGATTTTATAAATATCTAATCTCATACCTAACTGTTTAATCTCAAACGAAAACGACATCTTCGCATTTACAATTGACTCTTTTCAAGTTCAAGTAACTCCTCTGCATTTACATCTTCCCCTTTCTAATAAACAATTAACAAATATTTTTTCAAAATACCACCTTTTCTTTTACAATTAACTATTTTTATTTTCAAGTAGAGCTTACTCATTTACAACTGGAAATGGTGCCCTTTATTTAAGTGTACTCTGTATGTATTTCTATTCGAAAATTACATGTTTCCATATCTGAGATTTAGTCTTTTTGCTTTAGAATATTTATGGCCGAATTAGACTAGACTTAGAATAACTGGACTTGACTTAATTTACGAAAGCACTGAGAGTCAATTATTCAACGTGTCATCTTTTTTTTTTATTTAACGTATTGCTTTCTGACTGCCATATGAATTTCATTCATCCAAAAATTTAGTATGCTATCCAATATAGTATGAAGATATTTTATTAAAAATATTTCAAAAAATTATAAGGTAGCACAGTGCTCTCACGGCTCTCGTTGAACTTAGAAACTTAGCTGGGAAATAAAAAATCTGTTGTTTTTCAAGTTTCTAAGTTATTTTCTGAGTAACTACATACATTTGCTGCTCATTTGTTAGATATATGGTTTTCAAGTCAAGTTAAGTTTAAGTCTAGGCTAATTATAAATCGGCCATTAACCTGCAATTGATTCGTTCACATTTCAAAACCAAATACAGAAGTTGTAACTATGTATTAATACAAATAAAACTCTTAAGTCGAAAACACAATAAACTACTTCTGTATGTATGTGTGTACAAATGTTCACTTATATTAACCATATGTGTACTGAATTGCAGAAAATTTATTACGAATCTGTTTCTGACTTTCAATATTTCCATTTGGCTAACAAAGGCAATATGCAGGAAAATTTCTGTTTTATACGCCTGAAGTTCGAAATCCTATGGGTTTGCAATAAATCACATTGTGCATGTTTAATCGGCTTTTATATAAAACAGGTACAAATCAGCAAACTAAATGTTCGTGTATTTTATGTTAGGTGAGTGTATTTGAGGAGTTTGTAAATTCATATTTTTATACCTAGTAGTGCTACGCACACAAGGTATATTAACTTTAGTCGCCTAACGGCAGTACGTAACGGCATAAACGGATCGAGATAGATATTGACTTATATATATCAAAATGTTCAGGACGAAAAGAGAAATTTATTAAGCCATGTCCGTCCGTCCGTCCGTCTGTGAACACCATAACTTGAGTAAATTTTGAGATATCTTGATGAAATTTGGTATGCAGGTTCCTTGGCACTCATATCCGAGCGCTATTTAAAATGGACGAAATCGGATGATAGCCACGCACACTTTTTATATATAGAATATTTTCGAAAACACAAAAAAGTGATTACTCAGTACATAATACACCTATAAGGATAAAATTTGGTGAATACATTGACATTGAGGCATAAAATAAATTTTTCTAGAAATTTTTGAAAATGGGAGTGGCACCGCCCACTTTTGATTAAGTCAAATTTAGAAATAATATTAATCATAAATCAAAAACCGTTCAAGACATCGAAACGAAATTCAGCAGGTTTCCAGGTATACAAGGAATGTTGCAAGAAAAAATGGGCTGGATCGGTTGAGGTTTACGCCCACTTTTATATGAAAGATTTTGAAGAATATCGTAGATATATTAAATAGGCAATGACTTTGCGTAAAATAGCTTTACATCATTTATTTTTCACTTTTAAAGTTTCCGTAAGCTAAGAAATCCAAAAAATACAAATTTTCGAAAATGGTCTTGGCCCCGCCCCTTTTATAGTGAATTATTCCACAAGACTTTGTATGCCATAACTCCGCCAAAAATTGATTTGTCGAAACGAAATTTGGTGATAATGTTCAATATATAAAGGTAACTGTTTGTTGTAAAAATGGTCGAAATCGGTTAATGTCCACACCCAGTTTTCAACATAGTTTTTAAAAATTTGTTGTAAAATTTAAAAAGCGATATTTCTACAACCAAACAAGTTATATCAATCAGATTTTGCACATATAATTAGCTTTTTAAGAAAAATTCGACCCCAAAATTTTTTTGTCAATTTTGAAGAAGTAGGCGTGGCCCCGCCCACTTTTCAGCATAAAATGTCTGCTATTTTCAAAATCCATCGCTTATAATTCAATATTGATATTTCAATGAAAATTGGTCAGCTGCTTCTCAGTAGTATGTATTATACTCCTGACAAAAATTAGCCCAATCGGGAAACACACAAGCAAAATATTCGGGCACTTAGTTAATAGCCCACTGCAATAGCGAAGTTATATATCTTTTTTGATTTTGATACCTTTTATAAACATTAAATGTATGTAAGTATGAGAAGAAGAAGAGAAAAGTTCACTAAAATGATCAGCACGATGAGCGGAGTCGATTTAGTCATGTCCGCCTCTCCGTCCATCTGTCTGTCTGTCCGTCTGTCTATTTGAACGCAAACTAGTCTCTCAGTTTTACAAAAGAATGGTGAAATTCGTTGTTTGCTTTCGCCATTTTTAATATACTAGCAAACCCGATAGACGTTGTTTTGACGGTTTGATACATAGAACACAGCTGTATATAAAATGTCATTCAACTGAACCAAATAAACTCCCAGATATACCGAACTGCAGCTTTATACAACCTGGGGCTTTTCCAAAAGCTATATACAGACTGTGTCGTGCCCAGCGAACTCCTGAACCTATCGTGAAAGCTCAAGAGCAAAACAAAACACAAAATGTGTGGGCGTGGCACCACTCACTTTTCCAAAATTATGTAGATATTGAGTAAGTGACACATATATCCAAATTTCATTAATTTAGACCAAAACAGTTCGGAGTTATGACGAATTGAAACTTTATATAGCCTGGGGGCGTGGCTCCGCCCACTTTTCCAAAACTATATATTGTCTATGCTGTATCCAGTGAACCCAAGTATATATTTTGCAAATTTCATAAAGATCGGTTAAGTACTTTGGAGCCTATAAAAGGCACCCTTTTTTATATCTATTTTTGTTACGCACACAAGGTATATTACTTCATTCGACATAAACGAATCGAGATATATATTTATTAATGTATATCAAAACGTTCAGGATGAAAAGTAAAATATCCGGGCAAGTAGTTAATACCCCACTGCAAAAACCAAGTTGTATATCTTTTTTGATATTCATACCTTTCATGAGCATGAAATGTTTGTACTTATGAGAAGAAAAAGAGATAGTCCCATCAAAAAGTATACTGAAATGATCAGGAGGATAAGCTGAGTCGATGTAGCTATGTGCGTCTCTTGATACTGTCTGTGCGTCTGTCTATTTGAACGCAAATACGAACTGAAAGTATTAAAATAGACCTGCGTAAATTGGTATGCCATAATAGATCACTACTAGGTATATAATGTTCGGTTCCACCCGAACTTAGACTTCCTTACTTGTTTCTATTTACACTTAGTTATGCTTAACAAGCAAGCTGTTACAGTTTTCGGCATGAAGGAATAAATTGATATATCCGTATGTATATATACAGTGACGGGCATAAGTGTACGTACAGTCGTTTTCTGCGATTTTCACCAATTTTGGCCTTAATAAAGTTATTTTAACAAAGACTTTATAAAAGCATGTGTCAGTTTCTATTACAAGAACTATAAATTTTCAACTTTTTTCATAGAATTTTCCGAATTTTTTAGAGTATGAAGTTTTGCAGGCCATTAAATTTTAGTATAATAATGTGTTAATCTTATCCGACGAGCTAAAGTATTTTCTTTCATACAAAAAAAAATTGCGTATGAAAGAAAATGCAGAAGCCTTCAAGAAAAGCCTTTTTCAAAAATCAGGGAAATGTGTCACGAACTTAAGATTAACACCTTATTATACTAAAATGTAATGGGCTACAAAACTGCATAATCCAAAAAAATCTAAAAATTGTGGAAAAAAAATTAAAAATTTTAATAAAATTTCTTTGAATTTCCACTAATTTTGTGTACATTTTTAAAACAAAACTTATAGTTGTTGTATTAGACCTTGACACATCTTTTTACTCAAGCTTTGTTAAAATAATTTTATTAAGGCCGAAATTTGTGAAAAGCACAGAAAACGACTGTATGTACACTTATGTCCGTCACTGTATATATTTCCATGTCTCATATTGCTTAAAATCAAAATTTGGTAATGTTCGTCTATCCGAATGTTCTTACTGTGTGAACAAATTTTATTTGGTACTGGTAATTGTAGCGGTACTTCGCCCTACTTACTGAAATATGATGGTAGCGTTACTAGTAGGTCAGCCAGAAGGTCCCAGGTTCAAGTGCCGGGACAAGTAACATCAAAATGTTTAGAAAAAAGTGTTTATAAAACTGGGGCCGCCCCTGGGCAAAGTCCGACAGCCATCCGAAGGTATTTCTGCCATGAAAAAGTAAGGCAGTGAAAACTTATCTGATTTTGCAGAAGCCGTTCATAATCGGCATAAAACATGTAGGATCCCCGAATTTTAAAGAACTGTACCAAATTCAAATTGACATTATAATAACAAATTCAAATTGTAATAAATAAATAAATACTTACAATGGTTCTTAAACAGGTACAAGCGCTTTAAGTAAATATTAGGTGCTACAATTCTGAATTCAGCAATTAGGTAGTTTTTAATATGTTTACTTTAAAGTTCCATAAAACAATAAACAATTTTATTGACTCGCCTTAAGCGGCTTTGCAGCAGACATATTTCACCCTTCTCGCACCAAACTACTCAGTATACAAGTACCAAATAAAATTATGATTACAAAAATTAAATAAAAATTGCTTGGGAAGTCTAACTTCAGCTGGTACCGAACCTTGAATACACAGCTTTGTAAAGTGGGGGCGGTCAATTGGACATAGTTGTGAAGTTATGACCTGAATAGATTTTAAACTCTTTCCACTAGCATGTTGGCAGTACAACGCCTAATCTCCTTATCTCAATTTTCTTATAACTCAAATATTTAATTTTCTATCTTTCTCGAAATGTTAGACATTGCTACAAAAACAGTAATATGTTAAAGTTGCAATATTTACTATTCGAATAGTTTGATTTGGTATAGGAAGTATAATATACCGTATCCATATAATTGTTAGTATTATGGGGATCGAGCTCTGTTCTGCATTTTTCGAGGTTGCCATATAATTTAGTTTATTGTAGATCCTCATCAGTATGGTTGGTTTTTATACATAGTTTTGATTACTAACCGTGTGTATTAATTAATTTGATATATACACCTAACCGTAGTTGGTAGCCCTACCCACAAATATTTTTGTAGAAAGAGGGCGTAACACACCTCTCGTTTGATACCCATATTAGTCTATCTTAGTAGATTGTTTTGATAGCAAAACCTTTGCATATTCCGTATTTCTACTTCATTTTCGGTGAACGTTTGAGAAAAAATGGGCATGTTCGTCTGAAGATTTTGCTTATTTTCACTGCACATACTTCCAACAACAAAAATATGCCTCATAACAAGCTTCGTCATTCTATCGTTAACTGTTTTCCAGTTATTAAGAGGCAAAGTTTGAAAATTGTTTCGTTCAGATGTGGGCGGTGGTTGGGCCATTTAACATTTTTCTTCTTCAAATTTTTAGATAGTCATGTCAATGGCATGTTCTGTCTTTCTACCTACCTTTTAGAAAACTTTAATACAAAATTCGGCGTAGTTGTCAACCTACTCAGTTTACATATATTCCGTGGCCGTACTCGCACATAGTATACATCGTGCGAAGTATCCTTATTCTATCATAAACGGGTCAGATGTTATTAACAATGCGATTCGACTTTCTAAAATTGTATATAAAATGACAAAATTGATGTAAGTGCCATATTTGACCATTCTAACTGCATCAGTCAATGAGATATGGCATGCTCAATATCTCTACTTCCGTTATTTTATACCGTTACAAATTCCCGCTATGTAGACAAAACTATGAAACTGTGTACACTAGTACAGCTGTATAAAGATACATACATAACTTTGAGTAATGTATGCATATATGAATAATTTTTTTCATCCGTATTAAAGCTGATAGAAATTAAGAAGCACTCAATTTTATTTCACTTTTCTTCCCACATTAAATAGGTTCCGTCACATTTCGTAAAAGCTTCTTATTTCTCTTTTATATAGTCTAAATATGAGTAAATAATTAGGAAGTGCAGTTGATTGTCGCAGTGTGGCTGTCATACTAATGTCATCCTTTCATAGTTGTGGGTCTGTAGTACGCATATGATATGAAGTGAGACGCACTTAAGTGCTCTTATAAATGTGATTGTGCACATACTAACGTTCGAGAAGAAATTTAGAAATTATGATTTTCACATTCGAACTGATTGCGACCTAAAAGATAATTTTGGTATTCACAACATGAACTCATAGATATTTAGTGCTTATTTTGGACACAGCTGCAAAAATAATCGAATCAGATAATAATAATACATGTTATGTAACAATATTCATTATGTTATTAATGTTATTGCAGCCCCCGAGAGATCAATATGAAATTTATTTTATCTTTTGTATAGATAATAATTTATTGCGAAAAATGTGATCTGATAATTTGAAGAGGGTTACCAGAAAAGAAAATCTTATTCATTTGAGGGATACGGTATGTTATTGTAATGGTCGTAGGAAAAAAAAGGACATAGCTAAATCATGATAAACAATGCTATTATGTTTTTTATAAAGACCATTTAAGTTAATTCTATGCTATGAACTTCTCTTTTGTTTGAAAGATAAATATGCAACTTTAAGGAAACTTGTTCTGTTGTATTCACCCGAAATCCTTTTAAACCTAAAACATTTTACTGGCGTCCTCTTCGATTACAGTGAAGCTTTAACATTAACTCCCCGATATATATTTTCACCATTTTATCCAGTTCTGGAAAGGCGACATTTTTTTAAGATAACTGACATTCCCTACCCCCTTCCCCTGCTCTCTTTAGTTGAAGATTTCGCATGATCTACTCTTAAGCACAAATTATCCGTATTCACTTCTGACGCTTTCTTATTTCCAATTGACTAATCTCATTTACAATTGACAAATTTTATTTTAAACAAGGAAGTCTAAGTTCGGGTGGAACCGAACATTGAATACCCACCTGTGTAAAAGTGGTCGTGGTAAATTGGTAAATTGTTGTGGAGTAATGACCTATAGGGGTTTTAAACTTTTTCTACTACCATATGGGCAATCTTATAAATAAAAATGAATGCGTGTTTCAAAGTACTTAACCGATCTTTATGAAATTTTCACAGTAGATTCTTGGATTCACTGATTACAGCACAGGCTATATATAATTTTGAAAAGCGTAGAAAGTATACCTCGTAATTTTATTTAACACGGTTCTGAAGTTCATAATAGCTGAAATTTGATATTTTGTTTCTTTATATGGCGGTGCCACGCCCATTTTCCAGAATTTAAAGAAAATCATTAATAAGATCATCAGATCTAGATCTAGACTAGTTAGAGCCGTGCGCAACTTGTCCAAAAAAATAGCTACAGATTGTCTATACTATTGCCCACCCCTTAAAATCTCCAAACTCAAAATCCTCCTAATTTACAGAATACTATCAATATGGCATCAAATAAAGTGCTGCTGATTTCAATTGATGTTCTAAAGCAGTGTTTCTCAAGGTGGGCGATTGAAACCTAGAGGGGGGCGTTAAGGGGCCCAGAAAAAATGGGGACCGTTGATGTGGGTTAGGGGCGCGATGTATAATTTGTAATTTCAGTTACTTTATATAGTATTTTAAAATTAAAACCCACCTGCTACACAATAACGAATAATTAGTTTACATTTCTACCCTGTATGAGTTATAAAAACTTAAAATACTTAACATAGATTTCGTAGGATAGCCCGCACTAGAGACACGATATCGAATGCAAAGTATCGATGCTGTACTCATTTAAAGTATCGCTGTACAAGTATCGGGTATCCGATAGTATCGAAACAAAAACACTCGATACTCAAAGTATCGATTCCAAATTTACACATAAATAAGCAGTTCAATCACGCAAAGCTGTACCTTAACGTTGGTATGCTATGCTAAAATTAGAAGTTTTGGCTTGCTCTGGAATTCTAGACATCCTAATATTGAAAATAATACTTTATATATACGTATAATATAATGCTTATTTATAATGAATAATATTACACTTATTGATATGTACCTAAAGTTTCATGTTCACCAATTTTGCCTTTAGTGAAATTATTTAAAATGATTTTCTCCAAATATATAGGTCGAAATTAAATACGAAAAATGTTAATTACGTTATAAAAATGTTTTCAGAATTCGCGAAATGTCGACGAATTTTCAAAAAACATTTTCAGGTTTTTTGCAGAATTTTTAGATTTTGTTTTGGAGTGTGTAGTTTGTAGCCCATTGAATTTAGTATAGTCAAAAATGTGTATTTCGAATGCGATTTTCTTTTTTACATGTTGCAATAACAATGATCATCGATCAACAGAAACTCTGCGATAACTTCCTTCGATTCCCGCCACAAGTTAGAAAGGGACAACCAACAGATCAATGCCTTTGGTCTACTAGTTTTTCGTTTGTTAATTGCCACATTTTTCTATAAATTCGATACGATACCGGGATATAAATACTCGACGCAATTAGTATCGCTACAAAAGTATCGAGTACAAAATATCGGTATCGAAGGACGAAAGTATGGATATGGTATCGTATCGTATCAAAATTCGTGTCCCTAGCCCGCACACCGTACGCAATCAAGTTGTAAATGTTTCAGCGGATAAAGGAACATGATCGATGAAAGTTAAAAAGTTAGAGCAATTTTACCTTAATTACTTGCACTAGAAATTATTTCATAGATTAAGAAACAAAACTAACATGCAGAGTTTTAAAATAATATGCATACATAACCTATCTATCTTGTTTCTAACATAAGTGCGTATTACAATATTTTCCTAGCATTTTATAAGAAATTACTGATGTTAGAATCATCATTTTTATGTAAAATGGAAATAAATATATAATTATTGTTCAAAAAGTTGTGTTAGAAATTTTTTTTTACAATTAACCCATTACCATAATGTAGTTTAGGAAACACCATCGAGCACTGAACGAAAACGGTCCAATGGGATATCTAACTACACCCGCGTATCCATGCCAGGATAAAGAATCCGAACTCGGAGTCTAACTTTTTCACCCATTTAAAATAATGAGCAAAGGGGAAATTATTCAAAATTTTATTGTTAATAACTTTTAAATTGTTGTAAATCTAACTTTTCCGCACTCGGATTTTGATTCCTGAAACTTAAGCGCGTGATTAAAATATATTATTAATATTATAAAGTTGGGTTTTATTTGCTCTCACTGGTAAAAATTTATAGTTTAGAATGTAAGTGTAAACATCAGAACCGACTAGTATAATTAAATTAATTAAAGTAATGAAATTGTGGTTTTTAAGTTGTGGCTTTTAGGGGTGTATAAATGGGAAGCGCTGAAAAATAATTGATTTTCAAAGGGGGCTATAAAAGAAATAAGCTTGATAATCGCTGTTCTAAAGGAAACGGAAGGTGTCGCAAGAATGGGTAGTTACATACTTTAAGGCGAAAAACTTCACAATGCCAAACTAGTACAAATCGATCTTTTTGTGCGCTCACAATCGTTTTTCTTTACAATTAATTTTTATAAAATATGATTAACCAAAAGCACTACCCCAAATAATATATGGTTGCAATCAACAAATAATTTAATACATTTTTTCAATGAAATCAACAAAGAAAAATGAAACTACGAATGATTCAATAATCGATAGACTCCACCCCAACATGAGATACATTTTTCCTACTCTATTCAATCAAAAAACTTTTAATAATTAATTAAAATGATTATTAATGAGTAAAAACAATAATAATTTTCATAAAAATTCAAAAAGTGAAAAATGATTATTCTTGGCCTTGAGCTCGTTTCATGAATACTTGAAAATGTACAGGCCGTAAATCAACAAAATTGTTGGTATAAAAAATCAATAACAAAACCGAGAGCACACGGTAAGGCAGTTCTGACGATAAAACAGATCTGTCAAAAATCCATCATGATCACACTACTAACTGTCAAATGGCGGAAGTGGTTCATGCATATGGTAAAAAAGAAGAATAGAACTAGGAGTTTAGATTAATGGTTAGCAATGCGTGCCAAAATTTCTCTGATGAGTGAAGTCTAGCAGCTTCCGAAATGGATCTATAAGAAAAGCTATGGCAGTTGTCTCTAAACATTTTTCCTACTCTATTCAAACAAAAAACTTTTAATAATTAATTAAAATGATTATTAATAAGTAAAAACAATAATAATTTTCATAAAAATTCAAAAAGTGAAAAATTGTTATTCTTGGCCTTGAGCTCGTGTCATGAATACTTAAAAATTTCATATTTATTCAGTGCATTTGAGTTCAATAAAAGAAAAAATAATGATAAAACCAATACTTTCCCTATTATCTATTTTAGTCGATCCAAGGATATTCGTGTACAGTTTCGATTGAAATAATCGAATATCATCTGTGGTTTTCGGCAGTGCAAGAATACTGTGCTTTGAAGTGTCTACGTTTTCTTCCTCCATCAATTCCAAACCTCCAGTCAAAGCGCAAAGTAGCTTCCAAACACGCGTTGGTTGAATCTTGGTGGAAGCCGATCCATTTCTTCAGCTTTACACGCGAACCGAAATAAATGTCGCATGTCTTGTCGTGCAACATCTGCTGAAAAAGAATGTTGTTTCATATTTGCATTAATTCATATTTTTTTACCTTGACGAGATTTTTGACTACACCCCCCCAGTTTAAATAAGATTTGATGAGACTTTATTGGAGACTAGCAAATGCGGGAACAAAAAAATATAAACTATTGACTGACATACAGGGCATCTAGCTTTATGTCATTACAAAGCTTCTCATAAAAGTCTCTCGGAATCTTAATTAAAACTGTAGCCGCAGCCAGATTTGTAAGAAAAGTTATTAGTGACACACAAGTTGGAGTGAATGTTCGGTTTCGTTGAATTTTGGAGTAGAGCCAGTTCGGGTTTTCAACTTTTCCCATTCTGTGGAAAAATTCACAGAAAAATCCTACAGTGGAAAATTTAGTCATCTACATCACAACGGTTGGTCTCGGATATTAATTCCCTACTTAACTTTCCTGCAGTACTGCTGCTCTGTTACTATTTTTAGCCTGGACGAGCTGTTGTTGTTGTTGTTGTTGTGGTAACGACAAAAACACTCCCCGAAGGTTTTAGGGAGTGTTGTCGAATTTAATTTTTAAAATTTTTTTTTTGCGGTACTGCCCGACTGTCGTGGAGCGATTTATGACCAGTGAAACCTTTTAGGTCATGCCACCCGTCCTTCCGTAAGGAAGGATAAGATGGGTAATGAGAGGTGAGAGGCATCATATCCGTAGATCAACCATCGAGTTGCACGTCATTACCTTTGTGCATATTAGTCGCCTCTTACGACCAGTATGCCTACCTCGGGCATAGTCTAAACCCCTAACCCGCAGGGGTTAGGCCTGGACGAGCTCATGGAAGTTACCTTGCCTTTTTAAGAAAAATATCAGTCAAGACTGACAAAATCGTTATTTTTGTTAAGCCCGTTAGCGCGGAATGAAAATACTCATGTAGCAGCGATTGATCTGGAATACCCTGTCATTGCAGTACATAGTTTCAGATGACGAGAAAATGACTGCCACACTTCCTCTCATGTTTCTCTTTCAGTTTATACACCTGCAAAGCCCCAATTTTCTTTTTAAATGAATGTCATTGGTTTTTGTAGCATGTATTCACAAATATAAGCTCCTTTTGGCAAATTTGTGTGCAAAATGTTTTGCGTTCTAAATAATGCTATTTAAAACTTCTTGCAGACACCAAAGACTCTTTAATAGTCTTACTATTGAATTACGCAAATATACAAAATACACTCATATAGAGATTGTAAGCCTTTTAAAGGTTTTTGTGCAAAAATACTGCTTTCTTACACTAGTTGCAGAGTTGCTTTCATCGGCAATTCTCTTTCAGCGTTGCTCATGTTGTTCAAGCACGGGAAAGAGAAAAGAACGTAAAAACCAAAGAAGGTTCAACGCGACAAATAGTGGAAAACAGTAAACCATCAATTCGCGGATAGGTAATTCACCACTGGGGGAATTTACGTTTAATTCGCGAGTTTTAAAGCTTTTTACACTCTAATTTTTATTCAATATTCGCAATTAAACGTTTTTGTAACTCCAACTTGAATGTTTTATGTAAATATTCAATTAAAACACAGTGAATTCAAGCATTTTACACGCAGGTAGTGGTGAATTACTTACCATCGATTTGACAGCACTTGCATTCGCTGTTGGATCTTCTTATAGTTATATGTTCTTTGGTACTGAGTAGAACGAATATTTTGAATGAAAAATTTTGTTTTAGCTCAAATTAATATAATTGTATTATTTTCTTGGAAAAAAGTTTTGAATATCTGCTGATTTAATTACTTTTTTATCATTTCTTAATATGTATGTATGCGAATGTAAAAAAAAGTATGAAGAAAAATTTCAAAATTAATCTGCGGCCAACTTAGCGTAATTGAAACGAACGGCAACACAAAGCGAGTTGCGCGAGCACAGGCAAGTCGGTACCCGTCCCCTTCCATCGTCGCCCTCTTTCTTACAAAAAGCAACTCCTTGACGTCAATTTGTATCTGTGTTTGAACACGGACATAGCAAGATACGCATACGAGGTGTGTTCAAAACGTATCGCGAATTTTGAATTTTCGCTGGTTACGTATATTCGAATTTCGAATTTTTTGTGGCGTTATGTTGGTACTCATGTCTCTCACTTATGCCGACAAGCTCGGCCATTTTGAATGTTCAGTTAATTGTTGACAGCTGCTTTGCTTGCACGTGTTTTGGATCGTCTTCGATTTCTACCTATTCAAAAAAATGGATCAAAGAACCTGTATCAAATTTTGTGTGAAAAACGAAATTAAGTGCGCGGATGCATTCCGAATGTTGACTGTGGCATACGAAGAAGCTACCTTGGACCGAAGCAACGTTTATCGGTGGTACAAAATGTTCTCAGAAGGCCGAGAAGATGTGCAAAGAAGAACAAAAATTGGCTTTTGCACCACGATAACGCCCCTGCTTACGCATCGTTGCTTGTGCGCGACTTTTTGGCCAAAAACAACACACTAATGATGCCGCAGCCACCGTATTCCCCAGATCTGGCCCCCTGTGACTTTTTCTTGTTCCCTAAACTGAAGAGGCCCATGAAAGGACGACGTTACGCTTCTCTTGACGAGATAAAGACGGCATCGAAGGAGGAGCTGAACAAGATACAAAAAAATGATTTTTTGAAGTGCTGCGAAGATTGGAAAAACCGTTGGCACAAGTGTATAATATCTCATGGGGATTACTTTGAAGGGGCCAAAATAGATATTTATGAATAAATAAATAATTTTTGAAAAAACACAAAATTCGCGATACTTTTTGAACACACCTCGTATACCCTGCCAACCCGCAATGTATAAAAATCTGGATAAACATTAAGTCGCGCGTACAGAAAAAGTGGATAAAAAAGTGGGCAATTTTGTTCGGCGAGATTCACTTTTTAACTATGTTGAAAATGTTTTTCCGTGTAGGTGTGAGTGCATACTTTTAGGCACTTATGGTTTTCCATGCAAATTCCAAAAATATGCGTTGGTGTTAGTAAAAATTTGTGAATTTGTGGAATAAGAGTTTCACCACGGTTAGCCATGGTTGGCAGGGCATGTACCTAGCCAGCACTCTTCTATGCAAGTTATTCCAAGTGCATTATCGCCGAACTCGGTATTGTAGCAAATTTGCGTAAATCGCATTTATCTGCTTAACAACGGCTGTTAATATTTACTTCTTTTACATAACACGCCTAAACCGACATTCCCGATTTTTAAATATCCTATAAATAACAAGTAAGAAAGTCTAAGTTCGGGTGGAACCGAACATTATATACCTAGTAGTGATCTATTATGGCATACCAATTTACGCAGGTCTATTTTAATACTTTTCAGTTCGTATTATAAAGCCAGCTGATTATTTTCAATAAAAACACTTCTGTTATGAGGTTTTGGGGGTAAATTAATTTATTTGTACATATATGAATAGCTTCCCTACCAACCACTGCTAACCACATTTTTTTAAATACCAATACATGCACAGTTTATGTTTGAAAATTTTGCGTTTAAATAGACAGACGGTCAGACAGAAAGACAACGAAGAGACAAACATGGCTAAATCGACTCAGCTCATCGTCCTGATTATTGTAGTATACTTATTGATGGGCCCATCTCTTCTTCTTCTCATGTTTCCAATAATTTCGTGTTGATGAAAGGAATGAAAATCAAAAAAGGTATATAACTTCCCTGTTGCAGTGGGGTATTAACAACTTGCCTGTATATTTTGCTTGTATGTTTCCGATTTGCTTAATTTTTGGCAAGAGTATACTACATACTATTAAGAAGCAGCTGACCAATTTTGATTGAAATATCTAGCTGAAACTACAAGCAATCGCCTTTGAAAATAACAGAATTTTTATGTTGAAAACTTCCCCAAAATGCACATATTTTTTTTTCGGTTAGGTTTTGATTAAAAAGCTTATTATGTGTGCAAGATCTTATTGATATACATAGCTTGCATAGTTATAGAAATGTCGCGTTTTACATTTTACAAACAATTTTTTCAGAACTATGTTAAAAAAATAAATAGATAAATAATAAGATATCTCAAGATTTACTCAAGTTATCGTGTTAACAGATGGACGAATGGACGGACGGACATGGCTCAATCAATTTCTTTTTTCCTCCTGAACATTTTGATATACACGGTGTCCAAAAAGTTCGAATACAAACTTTGTAACTTATTTAAAACACCAATCAAGTGAGCTTTAATTTTGTATTTTGTTCTAAATCGAGTAGGTATCGTGCCTATGACTCTCAAACAGACTTGTAAAGTACTGAATATTTACTTGTACTAGTACCAAATATGTACAATTACTCAAGTACTTTGAAACGTCCGCTGTGGTGTGAAGGTAGTGTTGCCGGCCTACCACACCGAAGGTCCATGGTTCGAGCCCTGGTAGAGGTAACATCAAAAGTGATTTGAAAAAAGTTTTTCAAAACGGGGTCGCCCCTCGGCAGTGGTTTGGCAAACTCTCCGAGTGTATTTCTGCCATGACAGGCTTCTCAGCAAAAATTCGTCTCCTTTGTAGATGCCGTTCGGAGTCGGCAAAAAACTGTAGGTCCCACCAATTTGTAGGGAAAATTCAAATCGGCACACCACAAATTGGAAGAGAAGCTTGGCGCAAAAATCTTTTAGGAGGTTTATGATGATATACCTGTTGTATATCGCGCCATAGAGAGAGACTTTGAAACGTCAAGTACAAAGTACAAGTACCTCAATACTTGTACTTGGAATTCGAAAGTACAAGTACATGTACTTTTCAAGTATTTTAAAGTTTTTAAAGTACTTTTTTGTTTAGAAAACAAAATTCATGTGATAGAATAATTTTTTCAAAATTTAGTTTTATGGTGTATGTTTCACAAAAAAAAAAATACCCAGTTGGGAACATATGCATGCGGTTTCAATATTTCAGACATGAATTGGAGCTTTGTATCTATACCTTTATAAATGAAAGTTCTATAGACAATCACCCCTATTCTTCATTTCGATTACATTCCCGCTCTACACTCCGCCGGGATCGAAAGTAGGTATTCTGCGTTACGAGTGAGTTGAAAAAAGAAGAGGAAGAGCTATAACTTTATCGAAATCAGCTGTTTGCCTTGAAATATGTGAAACTGGAACATAATAAAGCAAATATACAAAAAAAAAAAAAAGCGGAACTACGATCGATTTGCAGAATTGGCAGAATTGTAAATTTCGAAGTTGAACTGAACGGAAACGAAACGCAGAATACCAAATTTGCCAAACGGAGAAAATTTCGATCCAAGTCGAAATGCAGAATAGGGGTGAATATGAAACAGAAAGCACACCTTAACCAATTGGTTCATTTGTAGGTTGAGCCATGCTTAGAAATCAAGCAGCCTTTGGTATATGTTTGTTGTCGGTTCGGCATGCCCAAATATGTTTCTTTTAAATTTTGTATTCTTTCGTTCCCATCTTGTGCAACTAACTTCATGGCTAAGCGCTCTGTCAAAATAGAAAATTCCAATTGGTCAGCGCTAGCGACGCGCTATTTGGAGATGATTTATACAAATTTAATAGGAATGCGGATTTTTACAGCTATTTCACGCTTGACGCTGCAATTTGGGGACGGCAGTATGGTCGATGAATGAAATTTGTTCCAATAATTTCCAACGACAGGCAGTCAGAAATATGGCGTAGGTAATGTCCGAAAAATCCATTCGATTATGGAATATTCCCGCATACGCTTTATTTAAAAAATTTTAATAAAATTTTTCAACACAAAAACAAAAAAGGAAAGAGCCCAAACGTACAAATGACTGATTCAGCAAGCATGCTTTATTTGTGAATAAATCTTTCTATTTTAAAGTTAAGCATTTGACATACTTCCTCTTACATAAGGCATACATAAATACTTGTTAAATTTGATAAGTAATAAGTAATAAATTAATTAGACGGCTTTTTTAATTGGTAATGATTATTTTAATTATTTTTCAAGAAAAGGCAATTATTAATTGATTAAGATTAAAAAAAAATAGTTTTGATTACTTTTGATTATTTGTGATTTTTTTTTGGTTTTTTTTTTTGGTTTTTTTTTTAGTATTGTTGATGTGTATATTTATGTGCTTCTACAACAATACTGAAATAATAATTAAACAAAAATAAAAAAAATAAAAGGTAATCAAAACAACTTTTTTTGATAATTTTTTTTTAATCGAAACGAATCATATTTTTTTTTATAATTTTTTTTAATTAATTGGAAAATTGTCACTGAAATTTAAAAGTAATGGTAATCAATCATTAAATAGATTCTCAAGAAAATAATTAATCAGGTACTTCAGTACATGTACTAATCTCTTGGAAGTACTAAGGTACTGGTACTTGTACTTGTACTGATACTTACTTTTCACAGGTCTGCTGTCTCCCATATTTACTGCAGGGTTACGTTTCCTGTACGAACACATGCATACATATATACGTAACTACATATGCAGTCATTCCACTATTCTTTTTTTTATGTATATAGATAAATCTATTTATATTGTTTTTAAACATCTTTTTGTTGCCTACCATCCTTATCGCTTATCATAAACATGTAGCAGCATATTGTGTAAACATAAAAACCAGCCAATTATGGTATCACATTTCCATAACATTTTTTATTTGTACATTAGGGCGTCCGTCATTAAAAAACATCGAGATGCATAACGAAACAGAATATCAGATTCTTTTATGAGAATTATTAAATTTTTCGATGTTTGACATAATTTCGATGCAATTTGATATCAGATAAACTAGTCCCTCTCTCTTTATGGCGCGATATACAACAGGTATATCATCATAAACCTCCTAAGAGATTTTTGCGCCAAGCTTCTCTTCCAATTTGTGGTGTGCCGATTTGAATTTTCCCTACAAATTGGTGGGACCTACAGGTTTTTGCCGACTCCGAACGGCATCTACAAAGGAGACGAATTTTTGCTGAGAAGCCTGTCATGGCAGAAATACACTCGGAGAGTTTGCCAAACCACTGCCGAGGGGCGACCCCGTTTTGAAAAACTTTTTTCAAATCACTTTTGATGTTACCTGTACCAGGGCTCGAACCATGGACCTTCGGTGTGGTATGCCGGCAACACTACCTCCACACCACGGCGGCCGCCGTCCAGCTAGTCACAAATGGCCAGGGACAGAAAATAATTTTTTTTTTTTTGCTCAAGAATGATAGTTTAATTTTTTATAATAAAAATCAAAGTCTCATATATCCTAAACTATGCGGCATTTCAGATAAAAAATTTGAACTAACAACCCTCTTCTTTTAAAGATCCTACTGCTGAAGATAAGTTATTGAAAATTCTACTTAAACTAGAGGAAAGGGGGTAGTTGATGGTGGAAAGGGGTATTTATGAGATGGAGACGAAGGTAAGCATATTTTCACACCCATTTTCCACCATTTGTGGTAGAAATTCAAATAATTTATCTTAGGGATCAGCTACTTATAAGATATAGTCGTACCTATACAGAATTAAACCAGAGATAAGTTGCGTTCCATGCAGGCCTGCATAATAATTTTTAACAAAAAATAAAATAAAATTTTGATTTCGAATAAATATTTTTCGTTATGAACGTTAGGTGGAAAACAAAAAAAAATTGTTTCAGAAATATCAAAATAAATATTGAAAGTTTTCATTTTCTTCGCAATCAAAAACATGATATTAATAAAATTTTGTTTTGGAAGCAGCAAAAAAATTAAAATCGAAATATTGTTTTTTTATCAGAATTTCTGAATCCATGAATACGTGGGCTAATTTTGGTCGTATAGCCATTAAAAAATAATTATATAATAATAGAAAGGAAGGAGTGCTTATAAGATCCTGTGTTTAGGCAGCTCACTGCCCGTAGGAGTGAAGCTTTTCTAAAAGCACATTTATAAGGGATCATTTGGGAAATTTTAAAAATAAAAAAAAACAAAAACAAAAAAAATTACAACTCTAGCTATCTAAAACATTCAGGAAAAACCTACCACGACTAATTTAAAAGCATTTATTTTGGAAAGTCTGCACAGGTATGTCAGTCATTGGTGTATTGGCATAATTTTTTTTTAGCATACATACATCCCGGTTTCTTCTGTCTCGCGATCATTTCGGCAATTCTTCGGAGTTGTTTTAGAAGTCGTTTCGAATGTTTTCGGGATTATTTCTGGATAATGAAGGAACTATTTCAGAATCAATTTCTGATAGTTTAAAAATCCGTTCGGGATCATTTTACGGCCCGAACTAAACAATCCCGAAATGGTAATCTTTTACTTTAGCCACCGACTGCTAAAACACGTCCAAAAATGTCGGGAAAGGTTTGACCTCAGTATCAATAATCCGAAAGTGGAAAATAAATAATTTGTTTCAATGAAAAGTTATTGCCCAAAAGCTAAAAAATTACCCAGGTCCGATCCCAAATGGGGGCGCTATCCATAGTATTTGTGTGCAGAATCAGAATCCTTCTTCGGAATCAGAATCCTTCTTCGGAAAACAATTAGTAGTTTTAAGATATTTGCAACCAAAGTTTTTGCAGTTCCATGTGGTTGTTGTAGATATTCATTAGGGTGGTCCGAAGGGTGCAGAAGTATGTTCTGCGCATAAATGCTGGGGTCGCATAGGCTAAGCGTTATTTTTTATTACCGCTGCCGAAGGCATTACAAGCGCTAATGGCAGCAACAAGATAGCTTGTGGCAACCTCCTGCAGCATGACACAATGGAGGAAGCTTTTGTTTTATCAAACTTACTAAAAATTATTTTTAAAAACGTTTACAGTAATGCTTGTTGGGTATTTTCTGAAATAACAAAACGAAATTTGTGTGGCTATTTAGTTTTGATAACGAAACAAAATTATTCAATTTAAATTTTTTTTTTGTATTCAGCAAAACAAGAAGGTTTTTAGTTATTTTTTTTTATAGTTTTAAAACCAATTTCTTTTTGTTTATTTCGCAGCTATCCATATACGTGTCACGATCAAGATCTCACCGGAACGGCACGGGGTGATTCAGATCCAAATAGAAATTTTGCATGTAAATGCAACAACAACGCTGTGATCTTGATATTTATCTGCATCAATTTCGGATCCGTATCATTTCGTTTAGTTTCTTGTAGTAGATTTTTTGACAGCCAACCCTTATTTGCTTGGTAGCACAGCCATACATATATAAACACATACATATACGAGTACACAAACAACGCTAATACAACTGATCCGTATCGTTCCCGTGAGATCTTGATCATGATACTGATCTGGATAGCTGATTGGGAAGCAACTTATGTGAGTTGTTTGTGTACACACGTATGTTGACATATAAATTTCTGAGCTACCAAGCCAATAAGGGTTGGCTGAAAAAAAATCTACTACAAAAAAATAAACGAACGGAACTACTATACAGATCAGAAATTAATCCAGAAATTACATGCAAATGTTTATCTGGATCTGGACCACTTCTGATTGGAACGCGTCCATAGATAGAATGATGCTAAACAACTTATCTAACTCCTATGTTACTGTGGCTGTAAGGCAGAAGCAAAACATTGGACCACTATGAAATTAAATGAAAGTAGTGGGCGCTTTTCTTTTGTCATGTTGTAAGTAATCCTAAAAGAGAGCAGTAAACCACCCAAATCATTTCAAGTATTTTTATACCAAATCTTAAATTTTATTTTTAAACATTATTTGCTTTACAAAGCTATCCGAATGGCACAATGTAATACGCGGGACAAATATGGTCTCGGTTGTGTGTTGACTTGTGAGATCAAAAACAGTGTTAAAGCCGAAAGTACTGGCGTACGTTCAACTTTCTTTTACCCTGGTGGCGGCACCTACAAAGGTTATTGGCTACGTAGTCAACATCATCGATATGGAGTTAAAGAGACAAAAGAGCACCTTATCTATGATGGGCAGTGGCGGTATGGTAAACGATATGGCTGTGGAACAATGCGTAAGCGTTTGCCAAACGGCACAGCCGACCGCATTTATATTGGCGAATGGCGCGATGATATGAAGTGGGGCGAGGGCAAACAATTTTTTCATAATGGTGTGTACTATGGATGGTGGGAAAGAAATAGGCGTCATGGGCCAGGTGTTATGTGGTATACCAATGGTTCGATTTATATGGGTGAATGGGAGGCAGATGTGAAACATGGAGTTGGTGTATTATATTATGGTAGATTGACAATTCTATAAGTTATTTAAATAAGAATTTAAAGATGATTTTTTACAACAGCAAATAGTAATCGTTATGAAGGGCATTTTGCGAGAGGGTTTAAAAATGGCGAGGGTACATTTTATCACATGCATACCGGCCAGATACAAAAGGGTATGTGGGAGAACGATGTTTGTAAAGCTTCTATGCTGATTGACGATTTCCGGAATCAAGTGGACAATCCCACACCGTATCCTATCCCAAAAGTAATTTTGCAGTGTTTTTACTCACTCAAACCGAAACTATAATTATTTATGGATTTGAAATTTGTTTAGCTCGGCCTTGCAAATCTGGATAAATATGTTTGTCAGTTGTTTCAGCAATATATGGCGGACGTATATAAGCCGATGAAGTCATTCAACGTAAGTATTCGATATTTGTCCTAGGCCCATATCTATTTGTCTTACTTTCTCTATCTCTCTCTATAATTAAAAACTGTTTAATACATTATCTCTCTTCAAAGGAATTGAATTGCCTGAATTTCGCTGACAAAATGAAGAGATTTGCTAGATTCGAGCCAAAATCAGTAGAAGATTCGAAGTTCATCTTCGATGTTGAGCGTCCTTGCACTTGTAAAAAACTGGAGAAAAAAATTAATCAAACATAAATGATGAAAGCGGAAGAATCTTATATTATAAAACACCGATTTGGACTCTGAACGCGTTTAATTAAACATAAAATTTAATATTTTCATTAAAAGGCTTGGAAATCAATTCAATATTAAGTCGATGTACTATGTTTAAAGCCTTGAAATGTTGTAACTAGTCGCAACAACATCGGTGTATCTATGTTTTTAAAAACTTAAGTTTTCTACTTCATGCAGTATCCGCGTTTTGAAATTCAGAGGCACATGTACTGTGCTTCCCTTCAAATAGAATATCTCCATCTGCCTACCAGTTCTCGGCTACCAGTTCGAAAACGTCATACCTACCTTAAAATTCTATTCAAAATCGCCCTGCAGCATATACAATAAGAACAGCCTCGTACCATAGAGCTGATTTCTTTAGTTTGCCGACGTTCACTTAGTTTACTTGATTCTCCTCCCTATCTCCAGTAAAAACAAAGTACTTTTATTTTCCTACTAAAAAACCTCAAGAACAAGGAGTGATATTATAATAAAGCGGATGTAACTGGAATTAATAACTGTCTGTCATTTTTCTCTAGATGATCTAATCAGAACGAAGTTTAAAATGTGTGGACTCCCAGCCATCTTATCCTACGATGGTTTTGCATCAGGCAAAAATTCACTCATTTTTTCCAAAAAAGTCTATGAAGTTCATACACCAAGTGACTATAACACAGACTATGCCTCACCATTGGACCAAAAGATAAATTGTACGCCCACTCAATCGTCTATTTGTATACATCAACATGGTTTTGTACCTTCAAAATCGACTTGCTCAAATTTAGCCCTAATTAATAACACAAGAGTTAACACCTTTGAAAGTTAGGCACAGCTAGATGCAGTTTACACTGACTTCAAAGGCATTTGATAAAGTAGATTATGTTTTGGTACTGGCAAAACTAAGTGATTTCGGTGTCAAAGGCAACCTCTTAAATGTTTTTTCAAGTTGGGCTTGATTATGTATGTAAAGTTTAGAGAAAATTAATCCGATTTCTGTTATCAGGTTTAAAATTGGGAAAACTCAGGCCGCGCTCATTGTTAAAAATAAAAAAGATATATTAGCGAAATGGATGTCTGGAAGCAATGTTGAAAGTAAAAGGTACTTCATGAAAGTAGATGGAAAAAAAAATATGGGCCAATAATACAAAAAAAGTCTAAAGAAATCGCTTTAAAACTCGGTGTCAATGATTTTGTGGCTTTTAACGGCTAGCTACAGAAATGGCGTATTAGACATAACATAACTTTTCAGTACATTTGCGGTGAAAGTGCTTTGAACGCTGTTTCTAATTTGAAAAGATTCTGCAGCGAAGACCTTATTGCGTTCGAATTGTTGCAAAAATTGGAGAATCGACAATTTCCCAGTTTTTTAAGTGACCAATCTTACATTTCTAGTTTTTATGTAATTTATTTTCCGAAGTGGAATTTTTATTTTTGTTATTACTGTTTGTAAATGAGATGTGTGTATGTATATGCATATGTACAAACTCGTACGTACATATGTAAAGTTTGAAAGTAATTAGTATACACATATCTTGTTTGATCAATGTTATATAAGTATATTTTATTTAAATGAAAAAATGGTGAGCACTAAATGATTTACAAAATACCTACCCACTCCCTTATGTGGACACCTCTTTTGGGTGGACAAAAATTTACTGTCGTTGAGTGTCCGCCCAAGAGAGGTTTCACTGTATTTTAAAAATTGAAATTTTTTTAATTTCCAATTTTTTTCTCAAAGGCTCCTTCTGTAAACAAACCATAAAACACAGTGAAAGAAATGAAAAATGTAGTACAACAAATAAAAATAGAGCGACACATTACTCCTTCGATTGCTTTTGGATTGATCTTATCTTACACCGATTTTCGTATATCTTTTCATGCATGAAAAAGGTAATGCATTCCCCATTTTCCCACTGGGTATTTATAAACCTTTGATCATGATACAACAATACAGGTAGAAGCACTAGTAAAAATTAACCCTGCCATATTGCCAGCCATATATTTTGTTGTTGCTTGAATAAGCTAAATTGTCAAACGAGAAATTGACAAATTTGGTAAAACAGCCATTCAAACAAATTTTGACAATTCAGTATTATGCAGTCTTTGTGAAGTAAATTCCAATTTCGTATTTTTTGCCTCAACAACAGGTAATTGTTTACGACCGCCACCGAGTGCAAAGATTCATCCAAAAATGTCGATATGGGTATCAAAAGACTCGTTTCGGTTCCCGCAATGAGAATCCGTCTCCGGAGAACAAATATTTTAAATAATTTTCGAAAATGTTTGCGAAAAACCAAAAAAAAACCCTAGGCCGATCCTAAATCGGGGTCGTGATCCCGTTTTTATGTGCAAACTACCTTACAGAGTTGGGGGCCTTCATCCGCTATTTATAAAAAATATCGTTAGTTGGTTGAATACCGGCTACGCGATCCCCAGTCGTTCTGCTCAGAACACACTACTGCACTCGAGGGCGGTCGTGAACAAATACCAACAACAACTGGCATACAACATTGCATTGCTATGTTGCCAAGATACTATAACTGATAAGTTTAAAATGACGGTTTATTGTCCGCTTACCGGCATTACATCAAATATCCTATTGCTGTCGAATTCAAAACAAGAGCACTGTCCATCGTTTTTGGGGAAATTTGCCGAAGTGAGAGTCCTTTACCCATAAGTAATACATATAGTGGCATGCCCAAAATACGTTTCAAACCTGGCCTTTTTTCTATCGACTCTTATTTCATCAATCAGAACAAGGCTGATCTGACGATGCCGGCCCACGACGGACAAAAACGGCAGACCAAATTCGGTGACAGTGGAAGCGTATTCTAACTCTGGATACAAATCTTATTATTGCCAGCGGTTCATATAGTTATCGTGAAATGTTTAGGCAAAGGAAAAAGTAACATCTAAAATACTTTCAAAGTTTTTCACCGGGTCCACCCCTCTGCAGTCTGAAGAAAAATAGGGAGATATATGTAATAAGAGAGACGGGAGGAAGGGTTAGCTATAGAAGCTTTATATTTTGAGATCGGAATCCAAACTGCTGACGATGTTCACATGTAAGGTCTAAAGTTGTATTGTAACTCAGATAAAAATCGTGATCATCAACGAATAGCAGCTATAGATAATAATTGTTTTGAAATAAACCATCCACTTAGAAGTACGCAAATATTTAAAAATAAATAGTAATTGTATGCTTTCCTTTGTTTTGTTAATTATAGTTCTGTTATATTTTATATATTTAATATCATATTTCTGTTTCGCAAAAATACGTTTTACATATTCAAGAGTCGACCGTTTGGTGTTAGTGTCGACTTAAAATTAAAAAAATAATAAATTGCGCCTATTACTATTCATGCGAATTAAGTTGTCGGTTTTTGAAGCAAAAACACTATATATTGTTAAAGAAGGCGTCTATCTCAACTATAGAACATTTTAAGTGCTGATATCTGTAACAGGCTTATATGTCATACTGCTGTGGTTCAATATTCTCACGCATTGCAGCCACGATGTCTGTATTGAGATGCATTTTAATAATATTCAATAACAACAATAACCAATTAACGAGTATATTACTTACGAAATTATATGAGTATCATAGCCCATTGTACCCAAAGTAGATACTGGACATTTGAATTTATAGGCAAATACGAGAAAACTTTTGATAAATTTCTGCAACGATTTGATACCGTATATGTATGTATGCACCTAGAAAGTATGTTTAAAAAATGAGCTCTAAGTTTTCAATTAAATATTTCTTTTTTTTTTGTACCAAATTAAAGAGTGGTTTTGTTTAACTTTTTAAAACGCAATATCTTTCCCTTTGCCTTTTTCACTTTCAATTGTTTATTTAAGTGGCGAAGTCTATAAAATATTCGGCACTTAAAAAACCGTTTTACGGAGTCTGGAAGATCAACACATGCTGCTTTCCTCAGTAGGCGCTGGTTTATATTTTTGCAATGTGCCATCTAAATTGCAAGAGAGAAATACCGACTCCACGCTCTTAATACCATCTATGAAAACCGGCGAAGGCTTTTTAAGATACCCTTTGGACACCTGATCGACCCAAGTAAATGATGCACTACCGGTTCCTTCGATTAGCTGTTGCTTTCGGATTATACATCCAGCCATATATTCTATCGCATTCCTGTGCAGTACATCGGCATGTGCAACACTAAGAGCTTCGACGACTTCTGATTCTCCACAATCAGGTTTTTCTACTTCCAGTTCTTCTTCTTCCGCCGCATTTGCTGGGCCACTTGCCACAAAGCTGCTATTACAAAACACCTGTGGGTTTGAAGTATTGAGCCATTCAGTACAATCCTGCTCGACGTTGCCTGCGTTATTTAAGTTTTCGGAATTTCGTGCTGAAAATCGCTTGTTATACTCGTATTCAGCTGGATATTAAGATATTTAAGAGTTTAGTAAGCTTACCTAAAATGTACTTCCTCAGCCTGAACTTAAAGTCCTTTGGCGTAAGATGATCGTTGAGTCCTCCCTTGCTTCGGATATTCCCGAAGAAGTGCTCTAACACATCTTGATTTAGACGCCTCGTGACAACGTATTGGAAGTTATAAAGGGTGTTTTTTTTACAGGTTTGTTTTTCGAATAGAGATAAAACTGGCATTTTGTGGTCAAATCTGGCAACCATAATGTCACTTATGTTCAGTTTGGTTTGCCATTTCATCATAAATAGGTTGACAAAAGAACAACGCTTGCAAATCGTGCAAATTTATTTCGAAAATAATGGTTCAGTTCGCGAAGTTTACCGTGAGCTCCGTCCATTTTATGGTCGACATAATCGTCCATCAGAGCAATTAATTCGGTTAACCATGGATCGTTTTCGCACTACGTTTACTCTATGTGATAATACGCATCCGCAGAGACGTCGAACAGTGCGCACCGAAGAAACAATTGCCGCTGTAGAGCAAAGTGTTGAAGAGGACCCGAATGAATCGATTCGCCACCGTGCACAGCAATTGGAGCTTTGTCCATCAACTTTATGGAAGATTTTGCGCAAAGATATTGGCTTGCGACCTTACAAGATCCAGCTTGTGCAAGAATTAAAGCCGCGAGACCATGCAATGCGTCGTGATTTTGGTGTATGGGCCGAAAATGAGATTGATTTCGATGCTGATTTTCATCGCAAAATTTTGTTCAGTGATGAGGCTCATTTTTGGTTGAATGGCTACGTCAACAAGCAAAATTGCCGCATTTGGAGTGAAGAGAATCCACATGAGACCCTTGAAACGCCATTACATCCACAAAAACTGACTGTTTGGTGTGCTCTATGGGCTGGTGGAGTCATTGGGCCATACTTCTTCCGCAGTAATGCTGGAGAGGCAGCTACCGTTAATGGAGACCGGTATAGAGCCATGATAACCGACTATTTTGTTCCCGAATTGGATGGCATGAATGTGGATGAGTTGTGGTTCCAACAAGACGGCGCTACATGCCACACAGCGCACGTCACAATCGATTTATTGAAGGAAACATTCGATGAGCGCATAATTTCGCGGAATGGACCTGTCAATTGGCCACCAAGGTCGTGTGATTTGACACCATTGGATTATTTTCTTTGGGGATATGTGAAGTCGCTCGTCTACACCAACAAACCAGAAACGTTAGGGGAATTGGAAGCCAACATTCGTGGCGTTATTGCCGACATACGGCCCCATATGCTCGAAAAAGTGGTTGAAAATTGGACCTGTAGAATTGGCTTTATTCGAGCCAGCCGCGGCGGCCACATGCCCGAAATCATATTTAAACATTAATGGCATAAAATTATCCTTCCAATAAAGCCAAATTGATGGACCTTAAAACGATTTTCTTGTGTTTTATTTCAATTCGAAGTTCTATACCCCTAAAAAAAACACCCTTTACTTTTGAGCAGCGTAGTTGTACAACTGTATTAGTGCAATGTTGGTAATTAACACTCCTTTTTGGAACTGCTGTATGCTTTTTTTGCCAGGAATGATAACACCTGACATGAAATTATTCATCCTATTAAAAATCTCGAGCTGTCGCTGCATCTGCAGCCCAAATGGTTCCTTTAAATAAATTCTTTGTAGATAATATTTTCGGTTAAAACGAACTCATATATTTGACTTGCCATTCCTCTAGTTTGGCAAACCGTAAAATACAAGCTATAATTTTAAGTAAATCAAAATTAAGTTAATGTTAAATATTAAGATAAATTCTACAATGAAGCTAAACAACTTTAAAGTATTTATGAAAGTATTTATGTAAGAACTAATTGTATATGTAACCAGATTGTTATTATCTATGTAGATTTGCGTAAAGGCAGATCTACCGCAGACATTTCATAATAAGATCCAATTTGCTGAATGTCTTATGGTAGATAGATTGCAAATAAGGTAAACTCAAAAAAAAAAATTATATTTTTTTCATAATTGCTAACTTTTTTACGTTAATATTACCTTGCCAGGATAGTTGTATTTATTAACTGACGTTCATTTACTAATTGAATTAGTTCAGCTGTTTCAATGGCGTTCGAAACATCCAACCCCAGAGAGTAGCAGCGAAGAATGGCTTTTGCAGTCGTGTTGGATAACAACTGTACGGCTAATTTTACCTTTTGTCTGCCTCAAAATTTTATTAAATTGATGTGTGCAACAGATTATTAAACAACTATTATTAACATAACTATCCCTTTTACAGTCAAGTGATCTTCTATCAACTTTTATAGACAGATCGGAAACAGATGTGTGATTCATAGCATCCCCTACAAGACAGCTGACCTTCACATAAGCCGTCATTTGAAGGCAAGCGCTGAAGGGGTCATCAGGGTGTAGAACAAATCGGCCATCAGATTTGTAGCAGCAATATGAAAAATCTGATGCATCAATCAGCAGCGTCTTGTAGGGTATACAATATCGCGTGTATTAATGACACGGCCTTCCCAAATTAAAAGGTGCGGAGCATCCGCAAACGCAAACACCTTTTCCTCGGGGTTCACTGGGTTGGTAAACCATGGGTGTTCTAAATAATTGTATATTGAAATATAAATACACATACTAGGTGTGTTCAAAACGTATCGCGAATTTTGAATTTTCGCTGGTTACGTATATTCGAATTTCGAATTTTTTGTGGCGTTATGTTGGTACTCATGTCTCTCACTTATGCCGACAAGCTCGGCCATTTTGAATGTTCAGTTAATTGTTGACAGCTGCTTTGCTTGCACGTGTTTTGGATCGTCTTCGATTTCTACCTATTCAAAAAAATGGATCAAAGAACCTGTATCAAATTTTGTGTGAAAAACGAAATTAAGTGCGCGGATGCATTCCGAATGTTGACTGTGGCATACGAAGAAGCTACCTTGGACCGAAGCAACGTTTATCGGTGGTACAAAATGTTCTCAGAAGGCCGAGAAGATGTGCAAAGAAGAACAAAAATTGGCTTTTGCACCACGATAACGCCCCTGCTTACGCATCGTTGCTTGTGCGCGACTTTTTGGCCAAAAACAACACACTAATGATGCCGCAGCCACCGTATTCCCCAGATCTGGCCCCCTGTCACTTTTTCTTGTTCCCTAAACTGAAGAGGCCCATGAAAGGACGACGTTACGCTTCTCTTGACGAGATAAAGACGGCATCGAAGGAGGAGCTGAACAAGATACAAAAAAATGATTTTTTGAAGTGCTTCGAAGATTGGAAAAACCGTTGGCACAAGTGTATAATATCTCATGGGGATTACTTTGAAGGGGACAAAATAGATATTCATGAATAAATAAATAATTTTTGAAAAAACACAAAATTCGCGATACTTTTTGAACACACCTCGTATATGTAAGTATAAATTAGACCTATTGTAACGCCGAGGTCTCCCAAAGCTTTTGTTTAGATGTGCCCATGTCGCATGTTTGATGCAAAATTAATGCAAATTAAAATCGAAAAATACTGGTTGCTTCCAGGATTTTCATAATCCTCGTGCCATCTCCACTTGTACGAAATTTAAAGGCTTCCTTACGACGTCGTCGGCTCATACTCGAAAGTTTCCGCTACCTGCATCTCGTCAAAAGCTAGAACGCACACTTTTTCGACGGCAGTGAGCTCACTACTTTGGCGCATTAAGTCCAACACAACAGCTAAAATCCCCTAGGTAACACTAATTTTGCGGGACCACCGTTGTAACGTGGTGACATGTGGCAGAGGGAAGCCCTTTTCGTATAGATGCCTATATGCTCGGAGTCCGGCAGTATGGATGCATATGGCGTTGGAAATATCGCTCCACGACCATTTCAAATTTTTGTCTGCATAACAAATAAAAACTAGTAAGCCAAATTTAAATCTTTTTACATTATATACTTGTACATACCATTCACCATCATTTTTCGCACCTGGCCATTTGTGAATATTGACCGAATGTACAACATCACAGATGAATTTTCCTCATACTGGGCTTTTAGCTTTGCGTTTTCCTTCAGCAGCTGCTTATTTCGAGCTTTTAAGTCTGTAATCTCTAGTTCCATTGCACACTGCAGAACTATGGGACTAAGCAAATGCATTTTGTGGAAGAAACAACGGCGTAGAAAAGTAAATATAACCATGTATGGTCTCAAACAACTTACTCAGTTTATGTATGGCTGCTGGTACGTACGACACATTGATTTATGGTTCCTAAGGAACCACTTTCTTCCACTTCTAATATATTGATATTTGAATTTAAATATTCATCACTTACATCTAAAAAGAAGATTTACCTGTGTATATCATGAAGGACCGTGTCTACAGGTATACTTACAAGGGAGGATTTATATAAAGCGTTGGCACAGAATTGGGCATCAAGTGCATGCGTTCTGCGCCACAAATTATTGAACACTCGGAAAATGGCCAATGCATACTACATCGGTGTCTGCGAACGTGAAGCCACAAGCTCTGTTCCAATCAGTCCCACGGCGTGGTTCTTGCGGAACTTTAAAAAAAGGGAATCCGCCCTTCAATCGCTTTTTGCTGCATAATCTGCACTTAACAATTTGAAACTTGTTATTTGATATTAAAAAACCTCACACAAAGCGCTTTAATTTGAATAAATTGCTTCAAAAAAATTATTTTTCAAAAGCAAAAGGTAAACAAACTTTGTTTTGATTAAATGTAAACAAACATTGTTTTGTAAACAGAGTTTGACAAATTAGATTATAAGAGAAAAAAAAACGAGAAACGAAAACAGAATGTCAACACTGGTACTGCTACCTTGTGATTATGCCATGCCTTTGATATTTTTTTATGAATAAGGCGGTTAGTGTATAGAAATATGGTTTTAAATAGTAAAAAGCTACCATCGTGTAGTGATCGACGGAAGACATATCTTCTTCTTCTTTAAATGGTCATCTAACCGCCTGGGCGATTTTGACCGTCCAACATAGCTCGCCTGTCGTTTCTTCGTTGCGCCAACTGGCGCCAATTGGAAACACCGCGGGATCGCAAATCGGTCTCCACTTGGTCGTTCCATCGAAGTGGTGGTCTCCCTCTTCCTCTGCTTCCACCGGCGGGTGCCGATAAGAATACCTTCTGGGCTGGAGCATCTTCGCTCATTAGCACTACGTGGCCTAGCCAGCGAAGCCGCTGTGTTTTAATTCGCTGAACTATGTCGGCGTTTGCGTAAAGTTCATACAGCTCATCATTAAATCTTCTTTGGTACTCGCCGTCGCCAACGCGTACAGGTCCACAAATCTTTCGAAGAACCTTTCTCTCGAATACTCCATCTTATCTTAGTATATTTTAATTCAGATTTTGTCAGTTTTAAAGGAGCTTCCTATGTGCTGCTTAGTACAGGGTGGCTGATGAATTTTGCTAAATTAAGAAACTCAAATAATTTTTTTTTCAGTGTATGGAATTCATTTTTCTTTTATTCATGTTAAAGCTCATTAAATTTTATTAAATATAGCTTAATTAGTTTTAAAAATAATGGAATTTAAATGCCCCCTCTGCTCGTCGATGCATGTGCGGCATCTTACCAAAAAGTTTTTCATTACTGCTTGGAGAGTTGAGACAGGAATAGCCGCAATTGTTTCTCGAATGGATTGCCTTAGTTCATTCAAATTTGTTGGTTTTGCTTTGAAGACTTCCTGTTTGCAATAACCCCACAAGAAAAAGTCAGGTGCAGTAAGGTCAGGCGACCTGGGTGGCCAACGGAATGTGGAGTTTCTGGATATCAGCTTATTGGGAAATTTTCGTCGCAATTCTGTCATAACAGGTTGGGCTATATAAGGGAGCTGCACCATCTTGCTGAAACCACACAGAGTTGAAAGAAATTCTCATTCGGCGTAATTCTGGATAGAAAAACTCTCTCAACATGCTCAAGTAACGGTCTCCAGTAACCGTAACGGTGTGACCGTTTTCTTCGAAGAAGTAGGGCCCGACAATGCAGCGTGATGAAACTGCACACCACACTGTGACACGAAGTGGATGCAATTCCGTCTCATGGAGTATCTGTGGGTTGGAAGCACTCCATATTCGACAATTTTGTTTGTTTATGTTGCCGTTTAAATCGAAATGGGCCTCGTCAGACATGAAAAGACAGTTCAACATGTTTCCATCCTCTTCCACCATTTGAAGCATCTTCTGGCAAAATTCCAAGCGAATCGGCAAGTCTGCAGCGTTCAGTTTGTTGGCCATTTGAATTTTATATGGGAATAAGTACAAATCTTTGTGCATAATTGACTGTAATGACTGTCTGCTTACACCCATTTGAGCAGATAAGCTTCTTGTCGAAACACGTGGATTGTTTTGTATGGCAGCAGCTACAACAGCGATTGTTTCCTCCGTTCGAACTGAAGGGTTTCGATGGTAAGGTCTTCTGTTGACTGTCCCATGCTCGGCAAAATTGTTTACAAGTCTTATTATGGTCCATCTGCTCGGAGGATTGCCGTCAAACGTGGGCCTATACTCTCTTTGAACCGAAACTACAGACTCCAGTACGTGATAGCGGCGGACAATCCAAATTCTTGTTTCAGTGTCCCAGTTATCCATTTTTGTTAAACGTAAAAGTCAATCTGCAAAATAAAAAAAAATTTACCAGATTCATTAAATAGAAAAAAGTTATTTAATTTTTTTTGGTAGCGGCTTTCATTAGCCACCCTGTATGTATCTATGAATCTGACTTTCTTCCTTATACGGCTATGCCATGGTCTGCGGGACCTTTTTTCTAAGAATAATCGGAATCGAGCTAACCCACGTTTATGTTCCCGTATAATTAGATATCATACATTTTGATAATGTGTATTTTTTTCTTCAACTGTATACCTATCAGTGCAATGTTTATCAAAGAAAGGAAACAAGACGCGTTGAAAAATATATACATACATACGTTCATATATATATATATATATATTCATCATCCGCTTCGCTGCGTTTCAGAACTTATAATAGACTAAGTCCGATTGTAATCATTATTTCTCCCACACATACCAGATAAGATATGTACCTTATTTACATCGCTTATTGAAGCACCTATTATCACCTTTCGTTTGATACCCATATTGTACTTAACACATTTTGGGTCACCTTGGTCCACATATTGGTCGATATCACCGACACTGGTCGAGATACAGTTGATATCTTAAATTTTAAGTTAAGTGTTTAGTAATATAACGGTAAAAGTTCCATTTAATTCCGGTTTTTGAGTGATACGCTACCAAACATACAGACAAAAAATAAATTAAAAAGAAATTTTTGAAAATGGGTTTGGCACCGCCCACTTTTGATTAAGTCAAATTTAGAAATAGTATTAATCATAAATCAAAAACCCTTTGAAGATATCGAAACGAAACTCAGCACACATATTTATATTAATAGAATGAAAGTTCCGAAAAAAATGGGCGAAATTGGTTAAGGTCCACGCCATCTTTTATACGAAAGATTTTGAAAAGGTACAAAAGCTTTATATCCTTTCTATTTCACTTTCAAAGTGTCCGTGAATGAAGAAAGTCGAAAAATATAAACTGTTGAAAATAGCTCCTTAGGCCCCCCTTTTTATAGTGGATTAATCTACAAAACTTTTTATGACATAACTCTGGTAAAAATAGATTTATCGAAACGCAATTTGGCGAAAATGCTGAATATAGAAAGGTAACTGTTTGTTGTAAAAATGGGCGAATTCGGTCCACAGCCACGCCCAGTTTTTTAACATAGTTCTGAAAAATTTCTTTGTAAAATGTAAAACGCGATATTTCTATATATATATATATATCAATAAGATCTTGTACACATAGTAAGCCTTTTAAGCAAAACACGACCGAGAAAAAATTTTGTGGATTTTTAGGAAGTAGGCGTGGCGCCGCCCACTTTTCAGCATACAAATTCTGCTATTTTCAAAGGCGGTTGCTTGTAGTTTCAACTAGATATTTCAATCAAAGCTGGTCAGCTGCTTCCCAAAAGTATGTGGTATACTCCCTCCAAAAATTAGGCAGATCGGATAACACACAAGCAAAATATCCGGGCAAATAGTACCCCACTGCAAGAGATAAGTTATATATCTTTTTTGATTTTCATACCTTTAATGAACATGAAATGTTTGTACGTATGAGAAGAAGAGATGGGCCCATCAACAAGTAAACTGAAAGAATAAGGACGATGAGCTGAGTCGCTTTAGCCATGTCCGTCTCCCCGTCCGTCTGCCTGTCTGTCCGTCGGTCTATTTGAACGCAAATTTTTCAAAGAAAATGTGCATGTATTGGTATTTTGAAAAAATGTCGTTAGCAGTTGTTGGTAGGGAGCTATTTATATACAAATAAATTAATGGCGGCCGCCGTGATGTGGCGGTAGTGTTGCCGCCCTACCCCACCTTAGGTCCAAGGTTCGAGTCCTGGGACAGGTAACATTAAAAGTGGTTTGAAAAAGTTTTTCAAAATGGGGTCCCCTTGCGACAGTGGTGGCATGGAAGGCTTCTCGGCAAAAATTCATCGTTTGTAGATGCCATTCGAAGTCGGCAAAACTCTGTAGGTCCCGCCAATTTTTAGGAAAAAATTTGAAACGGCACACCACAAGTTGGAAGGTAAGCTCGGCGCATAAATCTCCTAGTTGTTTATGATGATAAACCTGTTGTAAAATTAATTTATCCCTCAAAACTCATAACAGAAGTGTTTTTTCTTCACCCAATAACTGTTATGAAGCAACGTTTTGAATAAATTTTAGAATTCGAGCAACGTTTTTGATACAGAAATTTCAAATAACAGTTATTTTTTGTCTCTGGGAGATAGGATAAGTAAGGCAAGATGATCCGATCAAATCAAATCCTTCGCACAACAGACGGACCTTAAATTGGAAGCGGAACTGAATTCTTAACCGACATCTCTCTCCAAAACGTATCTCCAGTATTTTTGGGACCTCATCAACAATCGTATTCATACAAAGAGTTAGACTGGGTTACAGTTCGCTGTCTACAAAGCCTTTTTTGGATAGCCCAAATTCCTTACCGCGAGAGTTGTTCCTTAAGAAGAAGATTGGTAATGAGAGGTGAGAAGCATCATATCCGTAGATCAACCATCGAGTTGCACGTCATTACCTTTCCTTAAGAAGAAGATTGGTAATGAGAGGTGAGAAGCATCATATCCGTAGATCAACCATCGAGTTGCACGTCATTTCTTATGACCGGTATGCCCACCTCGGGCATATTCTAAACCCCTAAGCAGCAGGGGTGGCGGGACGACTTCAAGGTTCACTGTTGTCAGATGAAATTCCCGGTTCCGGGGCCAACAAAATCATATCAACCGCAATCGGAGTAGTACCGCAAAGTGCTAGTCAGGATTGTCATTTCGACAATGCTCCCCAAAACATTAGGGTAGTGCTTTTGTCGCTACTCAAACAAACCCGAATTGGCATTTAATCTTAGAATCTCCTCTGTCGAGCAGTTAAAAAGATGATTAGTATCACGAGCATACATACGTTTGGTATGTCGTAGTGTAGTGCGGATAATTAAGAGTTTAAGGTGCTACAGTATTGAAAGCGAAGTTGTGTCAGAGTTAATCGTGTGTCTCTAGAATGTTCGCGTTGATCTCCTGAGACAGGTGGTGATTATGTTGTTGTAACAATATTTCAAGGAGGGTTATACTGATATTGCCAGTACTTTTCCGGACATGAATTCGGTAAGCCGGTACTAGCACTTTGTGGTACTATGCCGATTGTTTTAGGAACGATTTCGTTGACTCCAGAACAGGGGTGCTTGCGTCTTTATGATTACATTCACCGGCTGTAGCTGACAAATGAGTTTACCAACTATATTTGGAAATTTTTGAGGGACTGCCGGTGCACCCTTGGATCAAACGGTGTTCGGATGGTTTAGGCGGTGGTCAGTGTAAAGGTGATGTCGGACCTCGTCGTATGCTTGCGTATACGTTTCCTGATATTATTTCGATCTGACCCAGTTCAGTAGGAATTGCCTGCTAAATTCAATTATCCTCTCACACTCTGAGTAGTTTTGCCTTCAAATTTAAGTGATGTTCCAGTATGGCAAGGAGACATCCCGAGGCATTCATGGGTGATGTGTTCTGGCAGGGCTGTAACTTGTTCAAATGTCTTCTAAGCTTGGTGACCATGTTAGCGACGTGCAAATGGCTGGTCTTGTATGTTGGCAACAGCGTTTCATCGTGTTTTCCCAGGTACTGCAAGCCAGTGACATGAGAATTTTGTAACAACTAGGTAGTAGCTACTTTGGTGACAATCACGGTGGAATGAGCAGCGAAAGTGAGCACGTTGTTAAAAGCCAGACCCAACATTTTAGGGTAGCTTGATGCCATTGACGTAGATAAGGTCACACTATATCGTTCACACAATAGTCGTGCAAGTATATTGCCGTTAATACAACAACAAAGCAATGACCTAGAAGTTCTGACATGCTCAAATCCAACCAACTAGCACCTCAAGGAGATAGTGCACGAACGTACTGTATTCGTATCCGGCAAAGTACTGTTAGCACTCCGCAAAACTATCCGAGTGTATTTTATAGCTATACAAACAAATGTTTCAGACTCCACTAGACTAATGGATTACTGGTTCAATCTTTTGCGATCAATAAAAATAAAAAACATGGTTTATAAGTATTAATTCAGATTTAATTAAATGGTTACTTCAAAGGATATATTGAGTAATCATGTTGTGGTAAGATGTTTGTGTGCATGCATTGTAGTAGTAATAAAATAAAATCATTATACACATCCTTACCATTAAAATTTTTAGACATTACTGCACTCTATGAGCTTCTATCTTAACACCAGTCACTCGCTTTGAAACTGCTACAAGTTCAGAATAATTTATAAATACAAGTACAATCAATGTTTCAATAATCTGAGCGGTCGAGTGTGATTAGTCAGCACAAAGGTTTCAGCGATATATTTTTAACATCATTCTAATATATGTACTTTCACCATAATTTCATTCAATTATTTATGCACGTAAACTCATTTTGTAGGAAATATTTAAAAAATGCTTTACAAATTAAGTCTTAAATAAATGTTGCGATGATAGGAGAAATACATAACAAATGCATGATGAATATCCCTTTATAATAAATCATTTTACTGCAAAATATGCACAATATTTAAAATCTCATTTTTATAGGAAGTAAATAAGTAGTTATCTAAAGACAATTTATCTATAGTAGAATTTTAAATACAGTGATAAAGCAGAAATTTGCTTTTAGTTGACGCAAATTCATTCAAATTGTTTGAGTTAAAACTGCACGGGCAACTAATTTGTTAAGTCTTTGTCGATAGATTCGTCAAGAGCTTTTTTAGTCATTGCACACACGTCTCGGTACAATGACTTGATTTAAAATCGTATGGGCATATGTATGTATGTACACGAAATAAGCATTAGCCTTCTGGCGGAAATCGTCCAGCCCAGCAAAACAAAAGTCAATAGCGACTTCCATTCCCATTATGGTCTCCTGTGTCTTTTTTCATTTCGTTTGGCATTTTATGATTTTTTTGGCGCAGCATAGCCATTTTACTTTCTATCCTAACTACTTTATAATTTCAAAATTGGTATATCAAAAAACCAATATATGTACGTACGTACATTTTGAGACATAGTCATCATCATAAAATATTATTAATCCATAATGATCAACATCGTTGCATATATTTTTGTAACGTTTTAAAGTTTTAAACATCTAATAAATACGTTCGTAGAAAAGCAAATAAGCTTGAGCCTTTAGTACAGATTCCTCACTTACTTCCTGTACTCGAGAATCGGACACGTAATACCACTTCCCCATTGGCACCTGAACATGTCGCGCTTCATCATCTCCACCGTACGCTCCATTTTCTTCTTGTGCCTCTTCTGGATCAGACGAACTGCTTGCTGATGAACAGTCACTACTGTTGGAAAAGTCATCGCTATCATTTGCAGCTTTCATTCGAAGTTCGCGCGCTTTTTCTTTTGCTAAGAGCTCATCTAATTTCTTACGCTGCTCATCATCCTGGTCAAGTTCAGCTTTACTACCTTGTGGCAAAAAATTCCAACGTTTGTCATCTCGGGATAGTTTGGATCGGACTTTTACATATGCTGTGTAATGACCACCATACATTCCTCCAGAGTGCTCAACAATACCATAAAGAGCATACAAAAGTTTCTTCTGTTTGCGATCGATATTTGGTAAATTTTTTACTTTAGACCCACAGAATGGAGCGATGTCTAGTATCATTGGAAAACCAACTACCCGTGTTAATTTGCGGAATATACATCGTGGGCCAAGTTGAAAACGTTTTAAATGAAGAATTAATACCGCTGGCGGACTAGATATGAGAAATTGCTTAGTTGCATTTGTATATACGGTCTTTGCTTTTGGATCCGTGCCGTTGATATTTTTCGTACAATTTTCACATCCCACTTTATTGTTTCCAGTCATAAGCTCAACACCGGTAAAATTATTTAGACAGGATTGCACAGAACATTCTCCATCGTCACATTGATAACGAGGTGCTATTGTTGTGCTCCAATCTGAGTGGCTTTGAGTACGAACTCGTTTCGCTTTAATACGTGCGGCCTTTTGTTCGTTTAATTGAAGTTGTTCAGCAAGCTGGACAGCAAGCACTTCTTCATCTTTTAAATCACCATTAACAATTCCACTAGTCAAGGTTGCTGCCGCGGCGGCATCAGTTAAAGAAAGTTGTCGCATCATAGTAGCACCTTTCTCGCTTAACCCAACTGACACTAGGCTATTGTTAGCATCCGCAGAGTGCCCATCACTACTGACACAGCCACCATTCGTTTCAGATGAAGGTAGATAATTACTGCCAGCATTCGCTGGACTATTTGCAATACCTGAATCTAAAAAATATACGATATAGGAAACGTATCTAAATCATGTTGTTTTTGATTACCGTTTTCGTCTTCGTCAAGTGAATCCTTGTCCATATTTTCCGGTGAATCATCGCGCTTCTCCGGTATAGTAGCATTTGTCAACTGATTATTTCCATTTGTATCGTAAAGCGTTGCGTTCGGAGATCGTGTGTTTTTAATGGCAGCATTATCATCCAGGTTATCTTCTACATCTGCATCGGATTGTTCAGATGAAGAATATGAGTCATCCTCAGGCTTAGCACCTTCTGCTGCTGTAGTTTTGGCTGTTGTAGAATCTTCGGAGGCCTCTGTCGCATTTTCTAATAACGCTCTTTGTCTAAGTTTATTTTCATGATGTTTTGCAGCACGTTTAGCCCTATGCTCTTTCTCTTTTTCCTTTTTTATTTGCGCTTTAGATGGCCCTGCAGGAGGAGCATTTAAGTAGAATGAAGACCCATTAGATGAATTCTCGGGGCTAGTTTTGCGTCGAATTGGTGGTTGGGGTTTTTCTACGCTTACTGGTAAAGACATATCCAGAAAGTACTCATGTCGTGAGGATACATTGAAACAATCTTGACAAGTAAGAGTCGAAACAAGAAACCCTCTAAACACTTGTTCTGGGCGGAGAATACGATCAGCCGCCTGATTTCCATAAATTTTACATTTTTGTCGCATCTCCTCCGAAACACTATTTATGTCTTGATCCTTGTAACCAAGGTTAGTTAAGATCACACGTTGGTAGCGTTTTAAATCTTCAGACCTATAATCGTATTAAATTAGTCACTAAGTAATTAGTTTTTGGTATAAATTGAATTGTTTTTAACGTGCCTAACACTCTCTAGCAAATGCCGCAAAAGTTCATGAGAATCATGTTGATCACCACCGCGAAATTGAGGACACTTTGTGCAAAGTTTATCAAACAATTTACTTGGTGTAAAAACTCCACCTGATTGAAAAACATAAAAATGTAAGAATCTAATAAGCGGAATAATTTCTAATATTAAACACATGCATTACAAATGCAACTTATTAAATAAATAAGAAAGTATTTAGAACCGTTAGTTTAATATATTGCTTACCTCCGGACTGCAACTCTTCCAAAGCTTGAGCAAGAGCAGCCGTTAGGCCTCCCCATGACGAAAGAGTACCCTTAATCATTGGTAAGTGAACATCCTCGTCGTCCTTAAATTTGAAAGTACCGCCAGGTAAGGTAAATCTTAAATTATTGAAGAGATGTTTAAATTAATAATTTTGTGTGCGCGTTTTAATAATGAAACATACTCTTCACCAGGCTCTGAAAGTTCCTTGAGTACATCTAACAAATAAGGCGTTTGAGCCAAACATTGCATTACTGCATTGAAAAAGCATGTATTTCCCAAATTAGTCAAGCCACGTACACGCGGTAGAGTCTCAATCACCTGGGGATCAGTCATATTAGGTTTATTTATGCTCATCAATGGTATGGACTTCATAGTAAGTGGCGCTGATATATTTTCAGGATCGGTCACACGTTTTGCTTTTCCAGGTATGGGCGGTGGTGGTGGTGGTGGTAAGGGTATTATGTTGCTAGTTGATGTTCCTTCTGTGGATTGGTTGTTAACTAATGGACGCAGTGATTCTATGGTAGCAATTATTTTACCTTCTAAATTATTAAGTGGCGTATTCGAAGTTGGTGATGCAATAGGAATTGGTTTTTGGGCAGCTTTTTTTACAATTTCTACACATTCCAAAAGATTTTTGCGTGAATTCGCTTTTACTTCATTATCACAATCGTAACACCATATTTCAAATGAACGTGTGTTAATTGTAAGTACATGCGAGTCAGAGCGCGGTGTCTAGAAAACAAAAAATAATATATAAATTAAAAATACATAGCAAATATTGTAATACACTTACTTTATAATGCTGCAAAGCATGTTGATTCGCAGAACGTCCACAAAGTTGAGAGCCACATTTCAGGCAAAGCCATAGTGTATTATCATACTCGAAACCGGTCATGGATTCGTCCATAGCAGACTCGTTAACTTCTGCAGCAGGTGATACAGCGCCTTGTTTAGAGCATTGCATACAATCCGCTACTAATCCACTACATTTCAGTACCTTTCGCAATTTAGCTGGGTCTACCGACTTTTTCACATGCTGACAAACTCCAGAGCCATACGTATGACTTTGTGAGGGACCCTCGGACGAGTCTGTCGATGAACCATCCTCATGCGCGTCTGACTGCCGTTTCTTCTTCACCATAGCTACGTAACAGAGCGAAGTTCTGTCACAACAAAAATAGCGTGTTTACTGATCGTCGAGATAGCAGATTTGATGAATATATTTCAATCTAATTAATTTAACCGTGAAGAATACCTATTGGACAAAAAATCATAAAATAAATGTTATCACTCACATCAAATTTTTTATCAATGTAGTTTTTCTAGTCCACTTCTTCAAAAGAACAACTTTTACATTTCCTGTGTCAAAAGCTTTTACTGTAAATTGAGGTTAAGATCTCATGTCTGCAGAAAACATTGCAACCCAAAACAACCACAGAATGGATTCAACAAAACTAAAAACGATACGCCACACATCCAACAGCACGCATTTGGAAAAGGAATCCATAAGTAATTTACCTCCATATTGTTGTTGTGGTAACGACAAAAACACTCCCCGAAGGTTTTAGGGAGTGCTGTCGAATTAAGTCCTTGGCCGGATTTGAACCCAGTACGCTACGGTACTCCGTTGCGGTACTACCCGACTGTCGTGGTAGCGATTTATGACCAGTGAAACCTTCTAGGTCATGTCAGCCCCCCTTCCGTAAGGAAGGATGAGATGGGTAACGAGAGGTGAGGCATAATATCCATAGATATACCATCGAGTTGCACGTCATTACCTTTGTACATCATTCCCACAACAGCCGGTTCTATCGCACCGGAATGACCCGGGTTTTTTCACCCGGCCAAGGGCTGTTATTTCAGTGTAACCCTGTCCAATCTGGGGCAGGGCGAAGCACTGTTAACAACAACAACAACAACAACCTTTGTACATATTAGTCGCATCAACGACCGATAAGCCTACCTCGGGCATATTCTAAACCCCTAACCCGCAGCGGTGGTATACCTCCATTGGACCCATCCAGTCACACTTATCCGGTCTTACCCTCACCCTAGAAACTTTGTGCTTGCATTCTAATAGATTTTCTTTTCACTGGTATTTACCATGATTAGTATTACCTATTTTTATCTTAATGGTTACTACAATATTCATAAAACTCCTTGTGAATAGTTGAATAATGATTTTCTGGAATCAGACAGAATTTTCTCAATTTGTATTGTTTAATTTTCCACAAAATGTGACTGTCACTAAACTTCAAATGTCAAAAATTATTTGGCGTGTCAGCACGCCTTACAGGGTTGCTTTGTGAGGTACAATTTTGAAGTATTTATCATGACAAGCATAAACTCGCGCAATGCGTTTGTCGACGCATGCAAATATAAGAAGCGGTGTTTGTTTCGGTAATACTATACATCCAACGTCAACTGTAAAAAATTCCCTAAAAATGTCGATATTGGTACCCAGAGACGCGTTTCGGTCCCAGGAACCCTAATCCGGTGGTGGAAACCTATTATTTTGGTAATTGTTTCCTTTAGGAGACAACTGCTAAAACACGTCCGAAATTATCGGGAAAGGTATCAAAAGACGCGTTTTGATCTCGGTAACAATAATCCGGAAATAAGGAAACAATTACCATTATTTTTAGTAATTTAAAAGTTATTGGCAAAAAACCAAAATGACCCAGGTTCGATCCCAATGGGGGCCGGGGGGCCTGTTCCATAGTATTTGTGGGCAGAACACCTTTCTGCGTAGGCGGTCTTCTGCAGCGCTTCAAAAAAATAACCCTTAGCCCGTCCAACACCGGCTACGCGATTCCCGGTATTTCTGCGCAGAGCACACTTTTGCACTTTTCAGAACACCCTATATCTTTGCCTGCAACCACCACATGAAAATTACAGAAAATTGTTAACTTTGCTTGCAAATATCTTGCAAACTACTAAAACTATTGTGTTTCCCTCGCCATATTAGGGTTCCTGGGACCAAACGCGTCTCTGGGTAGCAATATCGAAATTTTTAGTGCAGTTTTTACAGTTGACGTTGGACGTATACTATTACCTTTGTTTCCGTTAAGAGACAACCGATTAAACTTTTCTAAAAATGTCGGGTGAGGTATCCCAGAATTAATAATCCGAAAGCGCACTTCCGATTTTTTTTTTTTGTCAAGAGACATTTGCAATGAAATCACACATATTGGGTGTTCCGAAAAGTATAGAAGTGTGTTATGCGCAGATATTTACTCTGCACATAAATACAGGCGGAGGTGCGATGACCTAGGAGATTCCACTGGTTATACCAAATCGCCCCGCGACCATCGGGCATGTACCCTCAAGGTTGCATTCCCACAACAGCCGATTCTACGTACCGGAATTATTCGGGTTTCGATGTAACCTTTTCTAACTCGTCTAAAACTGTCATCTTCCGAGCAGCTCCGGGCTGCTCAATACCCTCTTCTTCCGAGCGGGTGTTGGACGCAGTCCTTGACTCCCACTGTGACTATTTCTCCCCCTGCGTACTTTCGTGTCCTGCAGTTAAACTGCAGCGGCCTAACCCGCAAGGTGAGTGAAATAGTGAATTTCATGAAGCGTTAAAATATTAAGATTGCTGCGTTACAGGAGATAAAGCTCGGCATGCCCGTGCGAGAGGACTTGTGAGAGTGCGTTCATCACTCACCAATCTGTGCAATACCGTTTATTTGAGCTTGCTGTCGACCCGTGGGACAGCGCCTTAGAACGTCAGGGCATAATTGTCCGGTCAGGCGATGTTGATCTTGAGATAATTAAGATTTATATACCTCCTGCCATCTCCTGTGCAAGTGAGTATCGCCCTGACAATCGTGCGTTGCTCAAAAGCGAGAATCGTGTAATCCTCGGAGAATTTACCGCACACTATGACCTTTGGCACTCAATCCCACAAATCGATGGTAGCGGACCGGAGTTGGCCGTACAAATAGACGATTCGACGTTCTGCAGGGTGAACGGGTATGCCCCACAAGAGTCGCAGTCAATTCTTTAAGTTCTTCAGGCCTTACCGTCGTCAGCGCTGGTCTCATAAACTGCGTTGTCTGGCCACAGATGCTGACTCTTGCATCAGATCATCTACCGATTGTCCTCTCAATCTATCGCCCCACTGAGTTTGTCATTTCTGAAAACCGTACCTTCACTAATTTCAACAAAGCTGACTGGGTTGGTTTTCTTAACTTGACTGAAAAGGTCCTACGCTGCTCTTTCCACCCCGTCGGACATACGAGAAGGGGAAAGAGCGTTTCGCATGGTCATTGATTCAGCCTGAAATCAATGGATTCCGTCAGGGAGAATTAAGGATGTACGTCCGCACTTCCCCGCAGATGCAGCGGCCATGGCGAACGAGCGTGATCATGTGCCACGCTTGGACCCTACTGGGTCCTCAAATTAATGATCTCTCTGCTGGTGTTGGCAAATTATGATGCACTTTCAAATCCTTGTCCAATCAGTCGAAACTGAAGAGAAGCGCGAGCGCTTCCTGCCTGCAATTTGTGTTGCATCCTCCGGTGGACAAGGAAATCAGATGCGCCACCAGCGAAGCGAACAAACGTAAAAATAGTCAAGCGCCCATTGCCATTAAAACCACAAAGGTTCAGGAGGCCATTCCGAGGCCTAAAGGCTCAATATAAATAGGGCCAGAAGAAATATCCATGCTGATGTTAAAACATCCCGGTGATGAGGGAGTAAGATATCTAACAACTGTCTTCAACGTCTTTATGACTACCTTTGTCATTCCAGAAAAATGAAAGCTGGCGAAGGTGGTGCCACCACTAAAGCCTGGCAAACCAGTTAACGTGGGGGAGTCGTGTCGACCGATCGACCTCTCGCCAGTAGTGAAGACCCTGGAGACAATCTTGCTCATCAGCATGCTTTTCGCAAAATGCATAGCATGACCACCGCGCTAAACGCCATTGTTGGGTTTATTTTAATTGATAATTTTTACTTGTTTATTTACACTTTGTGTATTTTAATATTTTTGAATCAACTTAATTTTTGTAATTGAAAATTTATGAAAGATAAAAATATTATTGGAACTATTTTTGTAAGTTCAACGAGCTCAAGACCAGTTGATAATATTTCTGGGTAACTATTATTATTTTTGATTAGGAGCATGGGGGCGTGTGCAGAAGTCCACGCAAGTGGGGAAAGTTTCTGATCGCTATTCACCTGGGAATGGCCAGAGCGATTCTTTTGCATGCGGTTCAAGCAGCTCACTACTTCCGGGCTTTGCGCCCAAGTATCCTCTGGGTAACCACCGAACACCCGTTTGGTGGTGAGCTAAACGTGAGAAGGCGACAACCTGGTAAGGCCACTCCGACATAATCGGTTTAAGGGCTTGCTGCGGGATTCAAACAGCAGCGTCTGATCACCGTGTGGTGCGGCTGCAAGTGGGCGTCTATCTTGGATCAAGCGGCTCGGTATACAAACGTGTAATTGAATTCAACCTCCCGTGAGACGGGTTGTGCGTTGGGCTTGGGACCCACCACATAAAACAACGTTCCACTGAAATTCAACAACAAAGCTTCGGATATGAGAACCCCTTTTTCAGATGAAAACACCCGCAAACGAAATAAGGATTACGAGATAAGGGCATGTACCTGGAATGTCCGGTCCCTTAATGGGGAAGGTGCCGCTGCCCGGCTGGCTGAGGTCCTGGGGAAAGTAAAAGCTGACATCACCGCCATGCAAGAGACGCGATGGACGTGGCGAGGAAACACGATCAAAACACCTTGCAACATCTACTGGAGTGGGCATGAAGACAAGCGCAGATTCGGCGTGGGATTTGTGGTGGAAGAGAGACTCCGTCACCGAGTACTGTCGTTCACACCCGTGAACGAGCGTCTCGCAATCCGCATAAAAGTACGATTTTTCACCATATCGTTTATCTGCGCTCTTGCACCGACGGAAGAGAAGGACGACGTGGAAAAGGATGCATTCTACGAGCGCCTGGAAGAAGCATACGAGCGCTGCCCCCGTCATGATATCAAAGTCGTGCTTGAGATGCTGACCAACGGGAATAATGCCCGAAAATTCTATCAAAAAATTCGGCGAATGACAGAAGGTTTCAAACCCGGGGCAAACTCCTGTACGAATGAGAACGGCGACCTGGTGACCGATGTTCAGAGAACACTCAGAATATGGAGGGATCACTTCTCTGCCCTTTTAAATGGAGAAACTGAGCAAGAAACCAGAGAAGATGCCGAACCCGAGCCCACAATCGAAGATGATGGAATTGACGTTCCACAACCCGACTATAATGAGGTGCGAATAGCAATATCCCGATTGAAAAACAATAAAGCAGCTGGCGCTGATGGTTTGCCTGTTGAGCTATTCAAACACGGAGGCGAGGAGCTGGTAAGGCGCATGCATCAGCTTCTATGCAGAATTTGGTCGGATGAATGCATGCCTGAAGATTGGAATCTAAGTGTTCTCTGCCCAATCCACAAGCAAGGCGATACTGCAAACTGCGCCAACTATCGCGGAATCAGCCTTTTGAATATCGCATATAAGGTCCTATCAAGCGTATTGTGCGAAAGACTGAAACCTGATGTGAACAGACTGATTGGACCTTATCAGTGTGGCTTCAGACCTGGTAAATCTACCATCGACCAGATTTTTACAATACGCCAAATCTTGGAAAAAACCCGTGAAAAAAGAATCGACACGCATCATCTCTTTGTTGATTTTAAAGCCGCTTTCGATAGCACGAAAAGGAGCTGCCTATATGCCACTATGTCTGAATTTGGTTTCCCCGCAAAACTTATACGGCTATGCAAAATGACCTTGAGCAACACCGCCAGCTCGGTCAGAATTGGGAAGTACCTCTCCGAGCCGTTCGAAACTAAACGAGGTTTCAGACAGGGTGACCCCCTATCGTGCGATTTCTTTAATTTAATGCTGGAGAAAATAATACAAGCTGCAGAACTTAACCGCGCTGGAACAATATTTTATAAAAGCGTGCAACTGTTGGCATATGCTGACGATATTGATATCATTGGCCTTAACAAACGCGCCGTAACTTCTGCTTACTCCAAATTAGAAAAAGAAGCGGAGAAAATGGGATTGGTGGTGAACGAGGGCAAAACGAAGTACCTTCTGTCATCATGCAAAGAGTCAGCGCATTCGCGCCTTGGCAACCAAGCCACTGTTGGCAGCAATAATTTCGAAATAGTAAAGGACTTCGTTTACCTGGGAACCAGCATTAATACCAACAATAATGTTAGCCTACAAATCCGACGAAGAACTACTCTTGCAAACAAATGCTACTTCGGACTGAGTAGGCAAAGTAAAGTCCTCTCTCGACGAACTAAAATAACACTCTACAAGTTACTCATCGTACCCGTCCTGCTATATGGTGCAGAAGCGTGGACAATAACAACATCTGATGAGGCGGCTCTGGGAGTATTCGAGAGAAAGGTTCTTCGAAAGATTTGTGGACCTCTACGCGTTGGCGACGGCGAGTACCGAAGAAGATTTAGTGATGAGCTGTATGAACTTTACGCAGACGTCGACATAGTTCAGCGAATTAAAACACAGCGGCTTCGCTGGCTAGCCCACGTAGTGCGAATGAGCGAAGATGCTCCAGCCCAGAAGGTATTCTTATCGGCACCCGCCGGTGAAAGCAGAGGAAGAGGGAGACCACCACTCCGATGGAAGGACCAAGTGGAGACCGATTTGCGATCCCGCGGTGTTTCCAATTGGCGCCAGTTGGCGCAACGAAGAAACGACTGGCGAGCTTTGTTGGACGGTCAAAATCGCCCAGGCTGTTAGATGACCATTTAAAGAAAGAAGAATTTTTACTTGTTTATTTACACTTTGTGTATTTTAATATTTTTGAATCAACTTAATTTTTGTAAATTATGAAATTTTTGGCGACCTTTTTTCCTTAAATTTGTATTTCTTTGCTGGCTTGAGGTCCGTGTTCAATAATTATAAAAATTAAAAACACATTTTGATTTTTCTGTTAAAATCGATATACAGGGTGGCTGATGAATTTTGCTACATTGAGAAACTCAAATACTTTTTTTTCAGTGTATGGAATTCATTTTTCTGTTATTCATGTTAAAGCTCATTAAATTTTATTAAATATAGCTTAATTAGTTTTAAAAATAATGGAATTTAAATGCCCCCCCTGCTCGTCGATGCATGTGCGGCATCTTACCAAAAAGTTGTTCATTACTGCTTGGAGAGTTGAGACAGGAATAGCCGCAATTGTTTCTCGAATGGATTGCCTTAGTTCATTCAAATTTGTTGGTTTTGCTTTGAAGACTTCCTGTTTGCAATAACCCCACAAGAAAAAGTCAGGTGCAGTAAGGTCAGGCGACCTGGGTGGCCAACGGAATGTGGAGTTTCTGGATATCAGCTTATTGGGAAATTTTCGTCGCAATTCTGTCATAACAGGTTGGGCTATATGAGGAGCTGCACCATCTTGCTGAAACCACACAGAGTTGAAAGAAGTTCTCATTCGGCGTAATTCTGGATAGAAAAACTCTCTCAACATGCTCAAGTAACGGTCTCCAGTAACCGTAACGGTGTGACCGTTTTCTTCGAAGAAGTAGGGCCCGACAATGCAGCGTGATGAAACTGCACACCACACTGTGACACGAAGTGGATGCAATTCCGTCTCATGGAGTATCTGTGGGTTGGAAGCACTCCATATTCGACAATTTTGTTTGTTTATGTTGCCGTTTAAATCGAAATGGGCCTCGTCAGACATGAAAAGACAGTTCAACATGTTTCCATCCTCTTCCACCATTTGAAGCATCTTCTGGCAAAATTCCAAGCGAATCGGCAAGTCTGCAGCGTTCAGTTTGTTGGCCATTTGAATTTTATATGGGAATAAGTCCAAATCTTTGTGCATAATTGACTGTAATGACTGTCTGCTTACACCCATTTGAGCAGATAAGCTTCTTGTCGAAACACGTGGATTGTTTTGTATGGCAGCAGCTACAGCAGCGATTGTTTCCTCCGTTCGAACTGAAGGGGTTCGATGGTAAGGTCTTCTGTTGACTGTCCCATGCTCGGCAAAATTGTTTACAAGTCTTATTATGGTCCATCTGCTCGGAGGATTGCCGCCAAACGTGCGCCTACACTCTCTTTGAACCGAAACTACGGACTCCAGTGCGTGATAGCGGCGGACAATCCAAATTCTTGTTTCAGTGTCCCAGTTATCCATTTTTGTTAAATGTAAAAGTCAATCTGCAAAATAAAAAAAAAATTAACCAGATTCATTAAATAGAAAAAAAGTTATTTAATTTTTTTTTGGTAGCGGCTTTCATTAGCCACCCTGTATTTCGACTGCTCAACGGCAATCATCTTCAGGATTGTAGCAACTAACAAAAATAAACAATTAACAATAAACAAATTTTGCATTTTAAATATCACATAAATACATACTTTTATTAACACGTCTGCTCTCTGTGACGTGGAGTATGGTATTGTTTTTTAGTGAGCAGATGTGCTGTGTGATCAACGTCGTTCTTATAGTTGAGTCTTGTGTTAGTCGGAGTATTAATAATGTGTAACATTTCTAGTCTGAAGCGTTTGTTATAGTGTTGTTCTTGTTGCAGATTTTAGTCTCATCAAAGTTTGGTGTGTGGCCGCTATCTGCACAGCGGGCCATGAGTGCCGTTTTTTGATTATTTACTTGATGGCAAAATTTAAAATCAGACTTATGTTGGGAAATTCTCGTTTTGAGCTTGGACTTTGTAGTACCTATATATATATTATTGCACGTTTCATCTCTATTGCCTTTACATGGTATCTTGTAAACTACCTTATTTTTTTCCATGATTGGTATTTTCGATTTTGTTTTGTTAAATATGTTTTTTAAAGTGTTCGTAGGTTTATGCGCAATTTTTGTGGTTTCTTTATCATAGCAGTCAGATTTTGCTAGACGCTCTGATAGATGCGGTACATAAGCCACAGACTTGAAAATAATTGATTTATCGATTTTAACAAAAAAATCAAAATGTGTTTTTAATTTTTATAATTATTGAACACGGACCTCAAGCCAGCAAAGAAATACAAATTTAATTTTTGTAATTGAAAATTTATGAAAGATAAAAATATTATTGGAACTATTTTTGTAAGTTCAATGAGCTCAAGACCAGTTGATAATAATTCTTGGTTAACTATTATTATTTTTGATTAGAGGAAAAATTTAAAGCAACAAACATAAACAAATTAAGGTTTAGGGGTTTCCCTAAACGTTTTTAAAAAATTTTATTTTAGTTCGCGTTAGCGAAAGAGCTTTAAATACTTAAATTAAAACACTTGACTTTATTGAGAGTTGTTTTATTAATTGCATTGAGCAACGATTCCAAGACGTGTGCTTCAAACGGTATTCAAAAACTGAACTGATTCTAATTTACGTCTATTTATACATCCTTTAAATGTTTACTTAAAATTAATTTCATCACTCGATGAAATAGGCTTAGCCTTGAAATGAAGATATCAATATCCATTGGAATTTTAATTAAACGGATCATTGTTTACATTACATCCTCAAAGATGCAAAAGTAGCCAACTGCAAAAACAAAGAATGAGTTTGTTATTTTAGCTGAAATAACAAACGATCATTTTTAGACTGCTGATTGAGCTTGGGTTTATTTAATACTTCGATGTGTAACAGAAGTGACTTGGATTGTTTACTTAAACCTTGCAGTAGCAGGCCACTATGGATATTGGACAAATCTCAATAATTGTTTACCGTAATTAACATTTTGCACGCATAAATGATCACTATTATGCAAAAAGTTATAAAAATATAAAAAAGGAAAGTATGTCTTTTGATATCCCCATTTCTTTTACCTAAGAGATTTATATTTTCTAACTTTAAATGTTCATTGTTTGATTCGATATATTCTAAAATTTCAAAGTTATTTACATAATTATGTATTAAATAATTCCAGATTTTCGTTTCAACATTTACATAAGTTATATTATTTATTATTGTTTGATTTTCAAATGTTACTAAATATGTTCCTGTTAAATTTTGATTTTCCACTGTATTTTCGCCTGAAATTAATATAACTCCTTGTTTAATTATTTCAATATTATTGTTTCTTTCTTTAATCTTCTTACATTTTGCTTGTTTTTTATTCAAAAGTTCTGACAAACATGTTTTTTCTTTATTTAATCTGCTATAAGTATTTGCTATTTCTGTCTTACAATTTTGGACATTAAGAAATTCATTATTACAACTTATTATATTTTTATCAATAATTAATTTGCCATCTACCTGCGCTATAGCTCTAGTTTTATAATATTTACAAGTAAATTTTATTTTTGGATATTTAATATATATAACAATTAAATTATTTTTTTGAGCAATTTCAAATTCTGATATGTCCATTAAATCTGCAATTGACATTAAACCATGTTGACGGTCTGTAATATTTTTTATTTCATCTAAATGCAAAATTACTGGATTTAAGGTTCCCAATTTTCCAAGAGTAATTGTATTTATTAAATTTTGAAGTTCTTGTTTCATATATTGATTTCTTTTTCTTTTCAGTGTTTTAGCAAATGCATCCCCTTTAATGTTATTTACTGTATCTGTTAATTCCCTAATAACTTTAAAAATTTCTGAATTCGTGGTGAACTGTTTATTATTATTTTTAACTAACTCATCTAGCTTGTCATTAATTTTTACAAAATCCTCATGATTACGGGTTCCTGCTATCCATTTCCAAAGTGTTCCTAACTCATTTATTCCTCTTTTCTGTCTGAAATAATTCTGCTTTAATTGTCCTAATAGAGCGTCAATTACCAGAATATCAGACTCATCATCCAAACTATTTATTTTTAATTCATCAGAATTATCTGTGCTATATGAAAATGGTGTTTTATAAAAATTTTGCTTTTCTTCGTTTACTAAATTTTCCAAATACGTTAAATTTGTGATATGAAAAACATCTCCATATTCATCGTATATAGAGACGTATCCATTTTCAATTAATACATAATTTTGTCTGGTGTAATCCACAATGTCAGCAATTATTGGGCCGGACAAGGATGCAATTATAAATAGTATCATTTTGGGAATCTGCGAAAAATTAAGATTTAATGTTATCCTTATGTATAATTCTTTCTCTATTATTAATTATTATTTTATTTTCTAAATTTTCCTTAACCTGTTGTTTTTTATACCTAGGTCTAAGTTTATTCCTTTCTCCTATGACCTTTTCATAAATAATTTGGCCGGGATAATATTGTTTTTCTATTCTATTTTTGTTATGGGTTATAAGCATTTTTTCCTGTGCTTGTTTTAATATTATTGGTAAATTCTCATGTTTTACCTTGTTATATAAGACTTCATTTGGTTTGAGATTTGTAACTGAATGAATTGTTGTATTATATTGTTGGGCTGCTCTAAGTATTGTTTCTAAATCACTTACTATATTGTATTCTTCCTTTATACATCTAGCTATTTCAATTATTGTTGAATGGACTCTTTCTATTTGCCCATTTGTTATACTGTGTCTCGGGTCGCAAAAATATATTTCAATATTCAATCTTTCCATAAAGGATTTAAATATTGGAGTTGTGAAGCTTGGTTCATTATCTAAAGTAATCTGCTTTACATCCGTGAAAGTCTGAAGCAATTCTAAAACTTTTTCTTCAATACTGGATTTATCTTCTATATGTTTTATTATTAAAAATTTTGAATATGCGTCTACACATGTGATAAATTTTAATTTTTGTGCGTAGAAAATGTCTAAATGAAGCTGTTCCCCTTCTCTTTCTGGGATTGGAGCTTTTCCTATTGGGATTTTTTTAGGATGTCGATTATATTTATTTTTGTTGCATATTATGCAATTACGAATATATTCTTTCATTTTTTTCCTCATTTCTGGCCAATAATATATTTTTTCTATTTGTTTAATATTTTCATTAAAGCTACGATGAGCTCTGTTATGGGTTTGTTCAATTATTCCGGACTGATCCTCTCTATTAGTTACGTCCATTGGAAAGAGACTTGTGTAAACAAATTTATTTTGAAAACTTCGTTTCAGGGGTTCTTGGATTTCATATAAATCCTCAATAGTGCAATGAATTGCAGTCACCAATTTTGGTTGAATAAATTCCTTCAAGATTGTTAACAAATTTTCCACCGTGTCATATTCTATTAAATGTCTTTTCTTCCCGAAATTTTCAATTAATTCATGGATTGTGAATCTATTTTTACATAAAATTATTTGTTGTTTAAATTGATTTACAGGTTTTTTCGTTTCCTGTATTCGAATACTTTCACTACTTTGTGCGGAATGGTTTGATTCATTACTTTCTGAATCTTCTGGATCATCGGACATATTATTTACTTGAAGACGTGACAACGCGTCTGCCACAACATTGGTTTTACCAGGTTGATACACAAATTTTGGAGCAAACTCTTCTATAAAAGCATGCCATCTTTTCATTTTTGGATTAGGGTTACGAGGTGACAAAGCAAATGTCAAAGGTTGGTGATCCGTATGAATTTCTAGATTGGTAACACCATATAAATAATTTCTAAGATTTTTTAATGCCCAAACAATGGCATATAATTCCTTTTCATTGGTTGCATAATTCCTTTCTGTTTTATTAAGAGTTTTTGAAATGCAGGTAATTGGTTTACCCTCCTGTGAAAGCACAGCACCAAATGCTACGTTTGATGCATCGGTAGTTAATACAAATATTTTTGAATAATCTGGTTGCGTCAATTCCATTTCTGACGCTAAATGTTTCTTTAATTTATTAAATGCTAAAATACCATCTTAATCTATTTCAATTTTAAATATTTTTGACATATTCTTGGAAACTCTTCCATTGTCTCCCGAAAGGTATTTATTTAGAGGTTTTGCTATTGTAGCATAATTTTTAACAAATTTCCGATAATAACCCGCAATTCCTAGAAATCCTCTTAATTCTCGTAGATTTCTTCTTGAAAAAACTTTGATTTTTCAAGTGAAATCTTCATATTGGCTTTTTTAGTATTTCTGTAATTGTTTCTAAATCCTTCAAATGCTGGGTCAAATTTTTTGAATAAATTATTATATCGTCCATATAAACATGGCAAATTTTTCCTATGTGTTCTCGTAATATGTCATCCATTGCCCTTTGAAAAATTCTGGGCGCATTTTTCAAGCCGAACGGCATTCGTAAAAATTCATACTTACCATTATTAACGGAAAAAGCCGTTTTTTCTATGTCATTTTTTGACATTAAAATTTGATGAAAGCCTGATTCCAAGTCAATGCTTGAAAAATATTTTGACTTTCCCAAATTAGACAAAATTATATTTGTATCCGGAATCGGATATCTATCAGAAATTGTGTGTTCATTTAATTTTTTATAATCGATGACCATTCTAAATTTGTGTGAGCCATCTTCATTTGTTCCTTTTTTAGGTACCACCCAAATTGGTGAATTATAAGGACTTTTACTGGGTCTAATTATGTTTTCATTTAACATTTTGGTGATTTCTTTATTTACAAAAGAATTTACTGATAAAGGATACGGGTATTGCCTACTCCAGATAGGCTCAACATTTTTTGTCCTTATTTCTGCTTTTACGTTAATCATAAACGGAAAGCTGGTATTTATATTCGAATGTATTTTACTAATTTTTTCTTTTATATATTCTCTAAAATCTAAAAGTTCTTTATCTTGATTTTTATTACCTAAACCTTCAAAAGTTTTTTCCGAATTTTCATTCTCACTATTTTCATTTATTTTATTCTTCACATATTTTTTATAATTTGACAATTCCTCATTGTCACAAATCCTATCACTTTCTTTACTAACTTCTGAACCATTTTCGTTCATCATTGAACAATTTTCAATTATATTTCCACTAAACTCATTGCTTAAATTTTCAAGATTTCCTTCATTCAAAGAAACAAAATATTTTTTTTATATGATATTGCCGGTAAAATCTTCGGCTAGCTTTGTAGAAACTTTTTGTTCCACAAAATTTTCAATTTTTTCTTCAAATTTATTTTCGACGTTGCCGGTATTACCATCGGCGGGCGCCTTAGGATCTTTCTGTTCCAAGGGGTTTAAATTTTCATTTTCATTACATTTTTCCACCTTTCTCAATTTCAAATTTTTTACTTTGCCGGTATTTTCATCGGCGGGCGCCTTTGGATCTTTTTGTCCCAAGGAGTTTAATTTTTCATATGTTCTACACTTTTTTACCTTTCTCAAATTTTTATTTTTTACTTTGCCGGTATTTTCATCGGCGGGCGCCTTAGGATTTTCTAATCCCAAGGTGTTTAAATTTTCCTGAATTTCATCATGAAAGTTTATATTTATATTTTTTTCAATAATATTTTCACCATCTTTTATTTTAAAAAAAATTTTCCCACTGCGCAAATCAATGTGCGCTTCTATTTTCTTCAAACAATTATATCCTAGGAGCAAATCAGATTCCAAGTTATCTATTTCATAAAAAACCTGCTTTACTCCAAATAGTGTTATTATAAATATAATAATATTTAATAATTGAATAACCATTTACCGTTTTTACTCTTTTGTAAATGGCTAATTCTTTTCTATTTTCTAATAATCCTTGCTTTATATAGCAGGAAGTTGTTCCCGTATCGACAAGAGCTTTAAATTTTTTATTTAATTTGTTGTCGCAAACTGTGATGTAGGGGAGGTTGTCCCCTCTTCTTCTAAAAAATAATCTTCATTTAAATTATTAATTCTTTGATTTTTTTCTTGCGGCCTAAAGCTATTATTTGCTTTCTCTGAGTCGCTTTATTCCATGTGAACTCTGGGCTTGAGGGCTATTCACATGAGTATTTGCATTATTTACTGTAGGTTTCGCATTTTGATTAAAAAAATTTGTGCTTCGTTGCCCTCTGGCATTATAATTTTTGTCAAACATTCTTGACAAGGATGGATCTACGTCCATGGGTACAGGCTTTGTACAAGGTGGCGCAAAAGTAAGCTTCCGATGTTCAGCATATCGGTTGTGGCACGTGCAGTGTGTCCTGTTGCACCGTCTTGTTGGATTCACATGTTTTCCAATCCCAATTCATCAAGTTGCGGCAAAAAGAACTCGTTGATCATTGCTCTGTAGCGCTCACCATTCACAGTAACCGTTTGGCCCCGACCGATTATTGGTCAAATAAATAGTCAGCAATATTCCGCGTTCTGGAGCAGTGTAGCGTAACATTGTTTATTAACGTGTATTTCGCATGTGTTTACTACACAAATGTCAAAACAGAACTGACTTTAGGGGCCAATCGCAAAATTTATAGCATTTTCTGATATGAGGATTACTTTTGCGCCACCCTGTATAATTATTTCGTTGATTATACACCTGATTTTTTGGGAAGGCATTTTGTTGATTTGCCTGAGAGTTATTTCGATGAGGAAATCGCAAATTATTGCTTGGGTATGTTTGTTTCATCTTTAATGTTTCATTTGAAAAATTCTGAGCAAACCGTGCTCTTTGATTATTTGACTCAAGTTCTTGAGCCTTTGCTAAAGCATCCGGCAAGTCCTGAGGACTCAAAGAGAATATAATATCTCTTAATGGCAAATTCAAGCCAGTAATAGAAATTCTAAGGGCATGATCCCTATTTTTCTTATTTAACTCTTTGGTAAAATCTGCTCCATTACCATGTGTCATTATAGTTTTATTAGTCAAAAGGGTCAACTTTTTGTTAACCAAATTATAGTATTCCACTACAGACATTGAGCCCTGTCGTAAACACTCAATTCCTGTTCAATCATGTGAATTGGACGTTTGTCCGAATATGCGAAATCTAAAAGTGCGATTATCGCATCAAAGTTTAAAACTGTGGCATGATTTGTTAAAATATCATTGGCATCCTGAGTTATTTTATTTCTTAAAATAGTTAAAGCAGCGAAATATTTCCTGCTCTTCCTAACATAAAGGCTCATAGCATTATGAGCTGCTTCACGCCAGCTTACATAGGCGTTGAATTTTCCTGAAAATTCAGGTAGAGATTTAATAACGTCAAGAGATTCTTGACAAGTAACAGTGTCATCAATAGTTTCAGCCACGTAATCTGTAGCACTATTGGTATTAGTTTCTAATTGCAACTTTAGTCTGTCAATCTCCTGTCTCAATTCAATGTTGCTATCTGCGATCAATCTAGTGATCAAATCTACCGTTAAACCCTCACCGTTAGCCATTTTTTATTTAATTTTTAAATATATTCTTTTACTCAAATTAAGGTTTCCTTATTTTCTTCTTTCTCCAGTTCTGCTAAAATTTCATCTAACTCATCAAGATCTTCGTCTAATACTGGGGTATTATTGCTATGTGACGAAAAAGGATTACTTCCTTGAAGAATATCTGTAATTTCTAAAATTTTATTTATTTCATTCTCTATTTCCTTATCAGTAAGATTGAAATCAATATACAAACGTAGAGAATGAGTCATCTTTTAATGAATTTAATTTTCAATTATACAATCCCTTTAAGGATTCAAAATTCAATTTCAGATTTAATTTCTTATCTGATCTTTTTCTTTTTTAATAAGGGACACTTCAAAATATCATGATCCCCTCCGCAATAATCGCAATAATTTAGCCTTATATATTTTGGCTTATTTGGGATATTACCCATTTGTAGTATTCTTTCTTTAAAACAAAATTTAAAATTGCTGAACACAACAATAAATTTCAATTGCACAACTTAACTATTAACAAATTTTAATGTTTAATCATACTATATTCCGCATTAACCAGTCAACCAACCAAGGTAAGTAAGGGCGTCAGTGTTCCGTGGTTTATTCTCGAGCTGATTTCCAATTTTTATCACGATGGCCACCAATTGGGTTGCTGGGTAAAGTTGATTTTTTGTTTGATTTTTGATTCGCAACAACAGCAGCGTAAAGATGATTTATTTTTTTTTTTTTTTGTTTTTTTTTTTTTAAAGTTATTTTTGAAGTTTTTAGTTTTTGCAAAATTTTTCTTCTTACATGTTTACTTTTTGTGGTGAAGTAGTTTTTTTTATTTTTTAAAGTTTTCAGTTATTCATAAATTTCTTCTTTCAATACTTGCATTTTTTATGCATTTCTAATTTTTGTGGTGTGGTGAAAAGTTCTTTGTATTTTTTAAAGTTTGTGAAACAAAAAAAAATTTTCACATAGGATCAAGAATAATTTTTATTTTATCCTTATTTGATCCTTTTTGCATGTGAAACAAAACAAAATTTTTCACATGGGATCAAGGATAGTTTTTTTATTTTTTCCTTATTTGATCCCCTTTATTTTGTTTGACACTCTCGCATAGGTAACCAGGATAATAGGCGTTTTCTCCTTTCAGGTTCCTTTATGAACACTCGCGTACTAGGGTACTTGTACCTTTCCCCCTAAAATAGTAACGCGTGTGCCCCACGTTGGGCGCCAATTAAGGTTTAGGGTTTTCCCTAAACGTTTTTAAAAAACTTTATTTTAGTTCGCGTTAGCGAACGAGCTTTAAATACTTAAATTAAAACACTTGACTTTATTGAGAGTTGTTTTATTAATTGCATTGAGCAACGATTCCAAGACGTGTGCTTCAAACGGTATTCAAAAACTGAACTGATTATTCTAATTTACGTCTATTTATACATTCTTTAAATGTTTACTTAAAATTAATTTCATCACTCGATGAAATAGGCTTAGCCTTGAAATGAAGATATCAATATCCATTGGAATTTTAATTAAACGGATCATTGTTTACATTACATCCTCAAAGATGCAAAAGTAGCCAACTGCAAAAACAAAGAATGAGTTTGTTATTTTAGCTGAAATAACAAACGATCATTTTTAGACTGCTGATTGAGCTTGGGTTTATTTAATACTTCGATGTGTAACAGAAGTGACTTGGATTGTTTACTTAAACCTTGCAGTAGCAGGCCACTATGGATATTGGACAAATCTCAATAATTGTTTACAATTACCGTAAGGCTGGTGCGTGGAGGCTGCCGTTAACTTACAGGCTATAGTTATAGTACTATTTCAAATTGCAATTTTGAATTTTCAAAAATAAAGATAATTTTTGAATTTGAATAAAAAAATATAAATATAGTTTTTCAACTACAATTTTAAAATAACTTGTATTTACCTAAAAATTGTGAGCAAACAAATTTATAAATTATTCAAAACGATAATCTAAATCGAGTAAATGGAAAGCTATGCTAGCTAATGCTACTGCTATTAAAAGTCTGCCTTTAGTGTTCGAGCCATTCTTATCCGTATTGTGAAAAGTCTTTTACTATCTATGAAGATACAAATAAATCTTAAATTTAAACACGTTCCTGTGATATAATTAAATTATATCAACATAGTTCCTGTAACGCTGAAGAGATGATCCTGTAATAACAATTTCTATTGTTTCTTCTCAAACGTTGTGGACACTTCAAGAAGGATTTTACTCGCTTGCATTTATTCAACAAGCTGATTTTTGTGGACAACCAATGAAAAAAAAACAGAAAAACGATAAACAATTCAATAGTACTAAAATATGAGAAATTGAATGAAACATCTTGAGCGCAACAACAAAAGGGTGAGCTGTATCAAATTTTAATTTAGAAATATTTTAATTTTTATTTATATACATAGATATATTATTAAATGTGTGAGTAACATAGTTTTTTCTTTAGTATTTTGTCTGAAGACTTTTGATTTTTTTTTCTTTTTAATAATTTGTACAAAACAAAAGAAAACATTACATTGTACTGAATGTTGTTTATGTAATATTTAACTAAAGCAAGATGTAAGTGAAAAACTCTATGTTTTCAAAAAAAAGAATGTGATTGTAATTGTTTTATGTTTTTTATAATAATAAGAGGAGACTCCCTGAAGAAGGTGCAAACCAGCACCTAAACGCGTAGGAGGAGAACTTTTTTTTGCCTTAAAAATATAGAACGGCCGTAAAGCTCAAAAGACGACGATTTTATTTTTTATTACTAATAACAATTTTTATTTATTTAAATCTGTTTGTTATTGATTTTATGTAAGCTCTTTCTCCAGAGAATTTTAATCATTTATATTGGTTTTGTTTTCGAAATGTTCAATCATTCACGTTCCGTACTCGTTCTTTTACAACTTCAGAAAATCAAAACAACAATAACACACAAAATACACACATCGAAAGTGATACAAACCCCTACTAGACAGCTAAGCCTTTTATAAGTACTTATAAAAAAATTTTCATTAATGACGAATGCCCTTAATAATGTGTTCAATTTTGGTCAGGCCGTGTGAAGAATTTGAGTACTTCCCCTTATCGATGTGATCCGATATCTCTTTTTTACTAATTACATTCGTATAAATGAAAAAATATATCTTTTCTGTTCTAGTCTTCATTCAAATGCTTACAAATTACTTAGAGCAAGCAAACAAACTGCTCAATATTAACATCTTCAGCCCCTTACTACTAAACCTCAATGTGCTGATTAAAGACCTACAAACTGTTCATTTCTAATGTTCAATGTACTTATAAATGGCCTTACAAACTATTCACAGCAAATGATCAAACCCCTTATATTTTCCCCTCAAAGTAATCACATATCAAATTGCTCTATTCCAACAACAATAAAAAATGTACACTTCTTTTTTATTTCAGTACTTCATTTTAATTCTTTCAATTTATGAATATGCATATGTATGTATGTATTTAGTATACTTATAAATTCTAATATTATTCTACTTAATTACATAAAGCTTATTAAATTAGACTCTAAATTTAAAATACCGGAACGCATCATCTCCTGTTTTCAGTTTTTCCAACAGTTTCGTATTGGCTGCCACATCTCGATCTTTGCGAAGGGCAATCATATTTCTGGTCTCCCATGGCTTGGCTAATACACAACGCCCAACACCGCCGATGAAATAAGGTCAAATCAAACTTAGGTCCGTTTTCTCGACTGCGTGCTAAAATTTACCTCTTCTTTAAAAAAAATGGTGTTTTCTCTAGTGCTCGTTGGCGTTTTCCAGTCGACAAATTTAACCAGCAGCCAATCCAACCTTTAAAATTTGTCGGTTCGAAAAAAGCAAAATAGCTGATTGTCAATTGTAATTATTTCGGCAAAAAAAATATAAAACAAAGAAAAATTAAAAATTCTTAGGAAAAACGGACGTGCGTTTTTACTGGAAGAAAAATTTGAGGAAACCAGTGAGCGCAGTATAGCCAATATGACTTTTCGCAACCGTTTCCATTACAAACACAAATTTTAACAAATTATGTTCCAAATAAAATTGCCCAAATTTTGTTAAATTTTTGTATTTTTACAGCTGTTTTTGACATTCCCTTTCCTTCCGTTCGCAGTGCTGCCATATTTTCGAAGTTTTTTTTACAACTATTTAACAAAAGGTTGAGAAAATGAAGTAGAAGTTATCTTGGCGACAAATTTATCCGCCGGTTGGCTAATCCTGCCTTTAGCAGGAAGTCGAGAAAACGGCCCTAAAACCATTAAACTACCTCAATTTTTGAAAGAATGTCCTGAAGCTTGGTTTGTCCTTGTTGAAGGACAATTTGAAATAAATAATATTAGAGACGATAATATAAAATTTCAAAATATTCTAGCTACCCTTCAACGAGGAACAATAGCTAAAATTATAGATGTTATTAATCCTCCTCCTATTCTTAGTAAATTTGAGACTATTAAGAAAGCCCTTTGTGAGAGATTTTCTCTCAGTGAAGAAAAGAGACTTGAGCAGTTATTCTCAAAATTTTGTACTCGATACTTTTGTAGCGATACTTTTTGGCATTGAGTAGTTAGATCCCGGTATCGTATCGAATTTGTAGAAAAATTTGGCAATAAGGCGAAAACTATTGGACCAAAGACATTGCTCTGTTGGTTGTCCCTTTCTAATTTGTGGTGGGAATTGAAGGAAAGTCTCAAAGAGTTTCCGTTGAACGATGATCTTGCCTTTTTCAACATGTACTTATTTCGTTTTGAGTTTTTACGGCGAAGAAAGAAAAGGGCAATGAAAATACAAACTTTTTACTATACTAAAATTGAATGGGCTACAAACTGCAACACTGCAAATCTAAAAAATGCTGGAAAAAAACTGAAAACTTTTATAAAAATTCGTCGACATTTCGCGAATTCTGAAAACATTTTTATAACATAATTTACATTTTTCGTGTTTAACTTCGACCGATATAGTTGGAGAAAATCATTTTAAAATAATTTCACTTCAGCCAAAATTCTTCAACATGGCCAAAAAATACCTGAACGCAGAGTTATTCTGCCCAGTGTATTTAGATTTTTTTTTGTGCGGTTCGGGATGAAAACGCCCAATGCACTGTAGCTGATACCGTCGCCCCAGCCGTGTGTCCGTGAACTTAAAAACTTCTCCAAAAATTTTGGAACCGTCGCCCACCCCGGGACCACTTTCGTATTGCTTAAGGGTGGCTTCCATATTTCTCATTCTTTAAGAGCCTTCTATTGTACCTGCGTCTAGTTCTCGCGTTTCTTGCTCTGAGTGTAGTTTCTACAAAGTTGATGATTTGTTTCCACACTTCCGGGCCGCCCAACATTTTTTCTGTGATTTCTAGGCAGTAATTTGGCCGGCACTCCGTTCGAGCACTTGTTGCTCCTCGGTCAATCTTGAGCATTCGTCTGCATCTCCATACCCGCTCTTCGGATCTTGGACTTTTCTCATTCTATATAAGTACTTTTTGAAGTACCCATGCTCAGAGAGCATCTGGGTAACGTAGTAGTTAGCCTCACCAAAGTTTCTAGTACTCCATACCTTAACGTCAGTGATCAGTCCTGCTGTCCATCTGCCAAGGTATTCACTTTGCCAGCACTCTTGCCAAAGTCTAAACGTTTAATCGCTGAGTTCTTGGATTAACTTTCCATAGCCTTCTTCTTTGAAGCGCCAATAGTTCGATGGGGATCGCTCCAGTTATTACCTAAGCGGCTGGTCCTGATACAGTTCGATAAGCGGAGGTTACTCTTAAAGCTGCTGTTCGCTGTACAGATGTTATGAGTTTACAGCGGTAATGTACTTTTTTGTTGAAAGTATCAGCTCAATTTTTTCTGCCCCCAGTTAGAGGCCACTCAAGTCAAGCCACTGCGTGCTTCTAGGTTAAGAAGGTATATATCCAACGAAGAAAGTATCATCGGGCATATCTAGGTAAAAGATTTCATCGTAGCTGACGTTCCATAGGTCAGGGCCAAGAATTGAACCTTGTGCTGCTTCGCATGTGACGTTGATGCGGTCTCTCAAATAGCTTCTGATTACTTGCTGTAGGTAACATGGGATCTAAGGCAGTCAGCATGTCTGCAAGTCTCACGCAGTTGGAAGCCTTTTTTACGTCTAAGGTTGCGAGAAGCACAACTCGCCTAGAATACTTAAGCCATTGTATATATATAATCTTATCATTATAAATAAGCATTACATGATATAAATAAATATGTATGTACATAAAAATTATTATTATTTTCATCGCTAGGATATCTAGAATTCTAGAGTAAGCCACAAGTTCCAATTTCAGCATAACATACCTATGTTAAGGCATAACTTTGCGTGATTGAACGCTTATTTATGTGTGAATTTAGAATTGATACTTTGAGTATCTAGTGTTTTTGTTTCGATGCTATCGGATACCCGATACTGGTACAGCGATACTTCAAATGAATACGGCATCGATACTTTGCATACGATATCGTGTCCCTAGTTCACCACCTGAACTATTTCGTTACATGAAATCTCTTTTAAGCTCAAATTCCATAGTTAGTTGTGAATTGCTTTTTAAATTGTGGATAAGAAAATTGCCACAACAACTTCAAATTCATTTAACATCATCACATAATTCAAATATAACTGAAGTTATCTTTTTAGTGTACAAAATTTTCGATTTACTTCATCAATCATATTCATCAAAATCTGCCATTGCCTTTATCAACAATAATAACCTCGAGCAATGTATTAAATATTTAACTGTATTAACTTCAGCTATATTTCAAAATTTAAACAAAATTACAAATGATATTGATGAACTATGAATTAGATCTGATAGACAAAGACAAAGACCTAGATCTAGATCTAGACATTTTTCTAATAGAAGATATTTTAACCCCACAAACAACATTTGTTGGTATAATAGGAAATATAAAAATAATGCATTTAAATAACAAAATTGCAATTTTAATAACAATAATGACAATAATAGAAATTCTGAATGAAAATTAAGTTAAATAGTTCCATTATGACGGTGACGGATAATGGAAACTTTCCCAAACCAACTCGTTGCCTATTTGTTTTTGATAAATTTAATAACCTCAATTTTCTTATCGATACCGGTGCAGTAGTGTCAGTAATACATTATCGGCTGCGAACGGTTCTTCTATCGAAACATTTGGAACAAAACTTTTAAAAATTAATTTAGGTTTACGGAGAGACTTCGAATTTCCTTTCATTATTGCAAATATCACCACACCAATTTTAGGCGCGATTTTTTTAGAACAATTTGAAATTATAGTTAATATTAAAAATAGATAACTTATGGATTAAATTAAGAGTTTCTGGATCATCGGGGCTTTGCGACATTTTCTCTCTTAGAATTCCAATTACGGAAAACAAATTTTCTAAATTATTAAATGAGTTTCCTCTAATTACCTGTGAACCAGATTACACTAAAGAAGTGAAACACCATACAGTTCATAGGATTGAAACAAAAGGTGTACTTCCTTTTTCTAAACCTCGACGTCTTGATCCAATTAAACTCAAAATTGCAAAAACCGAATTCGAATTTTTAGTTAAAACTGATATATGTCGACCATCAAGCTCCCCCATTGCTTCTCCTCTTCTTCTCGTTCAAAAAAAAAAACCAAATGATTGGAGACCTTGTGGAAATTATAGAAGATTAATTTTTATTACTACACCGGATCGATATCCATTACCACACATTCACGACTCAACTATCGATTTGAAAAACAAACAAATTTTTTCAAAAATTTATCTTATTCGTGCTTATCATCAAATTCCCATGGCAGAAGAAGACATCCACAAAACTGCAATTACTACTCCATTTGGAATGTTTGAGTTTGTTCGTATGCCTTTGGTTTACGAAATAGTGCTCAAACATTTCAACGCTTTATTAATGAAGTGTTTTCTGATTTTGCTTTTGTATTCACTTATATTGACGATATTTTAATTTCAAGTGACAATGAAAGCAAACATTTAGAACATTTAAAATTGATATTTAAAAGACTTAAGGAAAGCAATTTAAATATTAAAAATTCTAAATGCATTTTTGGTGTATACAAATTAAATTTTTTAAGTTATGAAATTTCATGTGAATTTATTAAACCCTCTTTAGAAAGAATAAAAACTGTAACAAATTTTGAGAAACCAACTTTCATTAATAAATTACAAAAATTTTTAAGCATGGTTAATTATTACCATCGCTATGTTAAAATATTAGCAGCAGAACTCAGTCCTCTGCATGAAATGTTAACAGTTTCTGTCAAAAATAAACCTAAACAACTTAATTGGACAAATGAAACCACTATTGCTTTCGAAAATGTTAAAAAACTTTTTGCTAAAAATACTTTACTTACTCACTTTGGCATATTATCTTTAGCCTAATTGCATCAAACGTTGCAATAGGAGCCGTCTTACAACAAAAGACCAACAATTTATTAGAACCTTTAGCTTATTTTTCAAGAAAACTAACTCCAACAGAAAATAGTTATTCAACTTTTGATAGAGAACTTTTAGCTATTTACAATTCGGTTACACATTTCAAACATTTTCTGAAGGTAGAACGTTTACCATTTATACCGATCATAAACCTTTAACCCATGTTCTAAATTCTAAAGTAGACAGATCACCTCGTCAATTACGCCATCTTGAATATATTGAACAGCTCACGAATGGTATACAATATATACGTGGAAAAGACAACATAGTTGCCGATAGGCTTTCCCGTATTGCAGAAATAAACGTAATTTCAATTCAAGATATAAAATTAGAGACTTTATTTAAAGAACAACGAACAGATAAGATGTTACAAGAAATTATTTCTGATCCAAGTTCCAAAAATTATTTAAAACAAATCATTATTTCAATTATTAATTTAAACATTTGATGCAATGCTTCTCAACAACCATTTCGACCATATGTTCCACTTTCTTTGGGAAGAATTATATTTGACAAAATTCACTCTCTATCTCATCCAAGCATTCGAACCACTAGAAAATTAATTTAAACAAAATATTTTTGGTATAGTATGCGTAAAGGAGTTAATGAATGGACATCATCTTGTAATAATTGTCAGAAGTCCAAAATTACGAGAAATACAAAAACTCCAATTCAGAAAATCCCAATACCTTCTGGTTGTTTCGAACATATTCACATGGACATTGTTGGTCCTCTTCCTATATCAAAAGATTATCGTTATCTTCTAACTATTATTGATAGACATACTCGTTGGCCTGAAGCTTATCCACTTAAAGATATTTTAGCAAGCACAATAGCAACTACTTTCGTTCAAAATTATGTACCAAGATTTGGTATTCCACTAAACATTACAGTAGATCAAGGTCCCAATTAAATTATTAGGTGCACATAAAATGCATACTTCACCATACCATCCTCAAGCAAATGGCATCATAGAGCGCTTTCATAGAACACTTAAAACAGCTTTTATAGCTTCAAATGATTCTACTCACTGGTTTGAAATTTTACCATGGATTTTTCTTGGTTTACGAACATCAATTAAAGATGACTTAAAATGGTCTTCTGCAGGACTTGTGAATGGGCAAACTCTTCGACTGCATGGTGAATTAGTTGTTTACAATAATCATAATGAAAGTAATTCTTAAAAAATTAAGACAACATTTTTCTTTAATTCGTTCCAAAGTTGTACATCATAATAAAGCAAATAATTTTATTCCCAAAAATTTAGATAGCTGTGATTTTGTTTTTGTAAAAGTTCATCATAACTCTAACTTAGAACTTTATGAGGGACCATTCAAAGTTATCTCCAAACAAAATAAGACATTTAAAATACGATATGGAAACACTGTTAAAACTTTTTCAATTGATTTATTGAAACCAAAAAACACTCTTAATTATTAACTTTCTAATTAAAATACACTTAAAAAAAAAGACCAATAAAGTTAAGTTTAATATTAATTAATTGTATTTTAAATTGATTTTCGTTTCACTGGAGGGGGAGTATATGTAGGGTTTATTTTAATTGATAATTTTTACTTGTTTAATTTGTGTATTTTAATATTTTTGAATCAACTTAATTTTTGTAATTGAAAATTGATGAAAGAAAAATATTATTGGAATTTTGAATTTTCAAAAATAAAGACAATTTTTGAATTTTAATAAAACAATTAAGGAAGTAGCACGACTAGATATAAAAATATAAATATAGCTTTTCGACTCTAGCCATCACCACTCAGATAAATGTCGGTCTCAACCAAAATCGTCCTAACAACAGGAGTGTGCTGGTTGCGCTTGACTTATCCAAAGCTTTCGACACGGTAAATCGCGCACAACTTATTAATGACTTTGCAGAGTCAACTCTTCCGCCCTGTCTAAAGCGTTCGACAGCCAATTATATGAGTGGTCGGCCATCCTCGGTGGGATTCAGATTCGAACGGTCAAAACCACGTATAATTAAGCAGGGTGGTGCTCTATCCCCGCGCTTGTCTCTTACTCCGATGATTGCACGATTATGTATACTGCTCCCTAAGTACATGAGCTGTACTCAACAGTTATTTCATAACTCCTATCCTTGTCCGCTTTGTTTGCGGTGCGAAATCTTCCATTGTTACCGACCAAATCCTCGGCCACCTTACTTACGACGTGCACAGCGCAGGTAAACATGGAATTAGACTACGTCGACGGCATTAAGCTTGCGACTGTCACACATCCCAAAATTTTAAGGGGCCACGTTTGATAACATGTTCAACTATGGTGCTCACGTACCCGCGATTGCCACCACAGTACAAAGCTGCAACAAAATCATCAAGTCGCTAACTAGCTGCACTTGGAGAAAAGACAAAGAAACGCACTGGCAACGTACAAGGCAATTGGCCAGCCGGTCCTGAGCTACGCGTCGCCAATATGGTCGCAGGGGCGAGCAGACACACACTGGAGCAGAGTGCAGGTCTTTCAAAACACCGCACTCAGACCTGTCACGGGATGTCTCCTTATGTCACCTGAATGTCACATTCATAGTGAACCAAGTGAAACATTAACCAGGCAGTTCCTGTTGAATTGATACAAACCCAATAAGCGCCTCCTCCACGAAAATCCGCCCCAGGAGTATAAGGAAACATCTCCGTAAGCACTATGATAAAATCCGGCATCACATATTTTCGCCGTTTGATCCAAAGGAGCATCGACGGACCCTGAACCTCATCCACACAGTGTCGGTAAACTCCTTTGTCAGCTCTCACGAAGAAGAACGCTAACTAAAAAGTCATGCCGGCCCAACTTCGTTCTGGATATTATAACAGATTAACCTCTTACCTATTCAGACTGAGCTTTTACATGCCAAATGTCTGCCCGGCATGTGGTGTGTCTCCCCATGACACTAACCAATCTATTTCTCTGCTCAACTGAGTCTACTCTTCTAACAACAATTTCATGTTGGTCCAACCCTTCTGAAGATGCAAGGTTTCTGGGATTTCCGTTAGAAGAACTTGATGACAATTCTACCTCAAGGTTGGTTGGTAGACAAGGAAGTACCGGAGCGTACCGGGTTCATATCCGGCAAAGGACTGCCAATAGGCAATACTTCCCAAACTTCTGGAAGTATTTTTGTCACTAAAAACAACAACAACATTTAATCTATGCGGTTTTAAGCAAATATAAGACAGCGACTTTGTAACCGAGGGAAACCGGGTCTTCATTAACTTTAACACAGCTGACTTGGACGAGTGTACACATTCCACTGGTCTTACCAAATCTCACCCGAGGCAGTCGGGAATGTACCACAAGGGAGTACCGCATCGTACCGGGTTCATATACGACAAAGGACTGTCACTTGGGCCAGCACTCCCAAAACTTTCGGGAAGCATTTTTGTAGCTAAAACCAACAACAACAAAACCTTGCAGATTGTCAAATTAAGGAACATTCGACGGGAGAAATGTAATAGATCATGAGAGAATTCAATCGATTTAATTGAAATTTGGCAGAGAATTTCGCAGGCAGTTTCGCCGGAATAGCTGATAGATCCCTATGAGCACTTTTGTCATTCCCGAAAGATTGACTCAGGCAAAGGTTGTTCCCCTACTAAAGTCTGGTAAACACGCTAACGTAGGGGGACGTTTCTTCCGATATCTCCTCTCGCAAGTAGTAAATACTCTAGAGATACTACCGCTCCTTTATTAGACCTGAGGCGACTATCAGAATGGATTCCGTAAAATACACAGTACCAATAAATAAAATTTGGTAAATGTATTCGCTAGTTCGTCTTATGGTCGATCTCCGTATTTTAGAAAATGGTCGTGGCACTGGCCCCACCATTTATTAGAAGAAGTCATGGATTTTTTTGCTCGGACCTAAACCTCTCAACTAAAGCTCGATTGTTCGGACACCCGACAATACAACCACTGTTTGGTAGTAGTTCTACTGTAGTAGGAACAATTTGTTTGACTATCTACTTGTTTCACAGTGCTAATCTGTTCGGCAAAATATATTAGCGACTGGTTTCTTACTAGATGAAGAGTGGACTTGGGATATATATCAGGGCGAGAAACTGTCTCAACAACAATAACTCTCTCTTAGCTCGACCACTTATAACGCCGTTAACGCCTTTTTGATAAAAAAAAATTAAAATGTTTTTGCCATCAGTCAACTTAATTACTATCTCATTTCATCTTCTTCCACCAGGAGTTCCCAACCATGTGCACGCCTCCCACAGCAGGCACAGAGAGACTTGAAGGCGACAGAAATCAAGAAAAACCCAAAAAATAAACAAATAGGCCAGTGAATAGATTTTTTATGGAAGATTTTTGGACCATTCCTTTCCTTTTTTATCGAATTTTGCTAGTAGTAAAATGTTGAAAATATATGCAAAACATATTTGTATCTTTTCCTTTTCGTAATTATTTCGGTAATGGTACCATCTGTAGAAAAATGTTCTTCTACCTTTTGTTTGACGCAGCATTTCGCATCGAAAATAGTCGCTCTTTATTTGTGGAAAAGTAATTTTTTTTATCGATTTCAGTAAAACGTTAAGCTGTTGCTTTCAAACTTTCTGTACTCCCAACCTTTGGCAGCAGGTACTAGCTCTAAAGCAGGGCTGGGGAAATAAGGATTACGATTACATTTTGATTACGCTTACTGTAATTGTATACGATTACGATGACTGTAATTGCTATCCTAAACAATTTAATCGTAAAGTTTTAGAATTTCTTACTGTAATCGTAATTATAAAATTTACGATTACGATTACTGTAATTTTAATCCTAAACAATTTAATCTTAAAGTTTAAGGATTGTAATTACAGTAATCGTAATCATGAAAATGTTGATTTCGATTAAAGTAATTGTAGTTCTATATACATACATATATATGTACATATATATATTAATGGTAATATTAGTTCTGAGTTGAATATAATTCCGAGCAGTTCGAGCAATAAAAAAAGGTTAAAAAATTAGGAGACACCCCTACAGGTTTGGGTATAGAATATGCCCGTGGTAGGTATGCCTATCGGAAGATGCGACCGCCGTTTTCGACAGCCCCCCCCTAAACCTTTAAACAACAACAATAGGAGGCACCATCGAGAGCTGACGGAAAATAGTCGTATAGTTTAAAAGTAAAGGACAAAAAACCAATTATTTAAACTTTTTTGTTAATTACTTTAAAATTATTTCGAATCTGAATATTTCCCACTCGAATTGTGATTCCTTGCACAGACTTAACACAGAAGAATTGTTCATCGAAAGTTTTCAACTAAAAAAGAAAATTTTTAAATTTCGATAGTTTTAGATAAAGTCATTTAGAGTGCGCAATATTCATTCATTTTATAACCTTGATTCGCCTCCAGGCTTAATTTTAATTTCATTAAGAACTTGGCGGCCGCCGTGGTGTGAAGGTAGTGTTGCCGGCCTACCACACCGAAGGTCCATGGTTCGAGCCCTGGTACAGGTAACATCAAAAGTGATTTGAAAAAAAAAAGTTTTTCAAAACGGGGTCGCCCCTCGGCAGTGGTTTGGCAAACTCTCCGAGTGTATTTCTGCCATGACAGGCTTCTCAGCAAAAATTCGTCTCCTTTGTAGATGCCGTTCGGAGTCGGCAAAAAACTGTAGGTCCCACCAATTTGTAGGGAAAAATTCAAATCGGCACACCACAAATTGGAAGAGAAGCTTGGCGCAAAAATCTCTTAGGAGGTTTATGATGATATACCTGTTGTATATCGCGCCATAGAGATAGATAGAGAAGAACTCAAAAAATTAGTTTCAGGTATTTTGTATTATAAAATTGTGTTTGAGTCCAATTGTAGAAATTCGTTTGAGGTCAATTTGAAAATTAGTCACTTCTCATCTTGATACCTAAGAAAATACCCAAAATAAAAAAGTTCCTTTTAAGTAGAGAACACTATGATCCACCTATTGAGAATCAGCGTAGGAGATTTAGATTCGAAAAAAAATTTCTTAATTTGACATCAAACAAATTTGTTTGTTGGGCATACTTCAACGAATGTACAGGCAACATACATAAATACATATACAGGGTGGTGCAAAAGTAATCCTCCTATCAGAAAATGCTATAAATTTTGCGCTTGGCCCCTAAGGTCAGTTCTGTTTTGACATTTGTGTAGTAAACACATGCGAAATACACGTTAATAAACAATGTTACGCTACACTGCTCCAGAACGCGGAATATTGCTGACTATATATTTCGGTCGGTGAAAAACGAAAAAAAAGTAAGGAAAGCGCTGTCTTTTTCGGTTGTGCCGAAGGCTTTATACCATTCATGAAAACGCATCACATTACAAACTGTGCAAAATTTGACGGTCTTAGCCCGTTAAATGAAATACACATAGCCCCAATCCCATTTATCGAGAAAATTAGGGGGGAATATTGCTCCAATCTTAATGGTTTTCACTACAAACATTACATATGTTGTATTCCGACAAATGATAAATATATTGTAAAATAGCGGCAGCATACCAAATTTTAATAAGATATCTCTAAAACGGAAGGTTCCACTGGTCATACCAAATCGCTACCACGACAGTCGGGCAATACCGTAAGGGAGTACCGGAGCGTTCCAGATTCATATCCGGCCGAGGACTGTCAGTTCGACAGCACTCCCTAAAACCTTCGGGTAGTGTTTTTGTCGTTACAACAACAACAACAACAGACAGACTAACATGTTTAAATCGACTCAGCTCATCGGCCTTATCATTTCCGTAGTCTTATTTATAGACCAATTTCTTCTTCTTCTCTTACTTCATGCTTATGAAAGGTATAAGCAACAGATCAGATACGATGAAAACTCAGCAAGTGACATATGCAACAAAGCAGAATACGCAAAAGTCAAGTTTTGAAATGCAATGGAGGCACATTGATCGTCGGCAGTTGATGAAAGAATTTTGGCTTCGTTGTTGGAACGTCAAATCGATATCATTAATAATGATGTTGATGGCATACGTCAACACAGGGACAAACTATTATGTAACTACTAGCGATATTCCGAGTATTAGCATCCGCATAAAAGCATCATTTCTACAATGTTTACAAACGCACAAATATTTTTGCTGAATCGCGCTCCCACCCTGGAGAGGTTTAATAAAAGCAATATTGCTGCGTCTTGAACAAGAATCACATGTCAGAAATTTATTCATAAAACTAGGCCAGAAAAGGAAACAGCTTAGAGAAAATAAAAATTATAATAAAGCAGATGAAGCATTCATTAACCAGGCCATAGAATATGCATTTGTGGAGATGCAGACAAAGGTGATGCTGCATACACATTCTCCAAGTGATCACGGTGAAGCTTGCTCCTAGCTGAACGAAGTGTCGCCCACATCATGGTCGATGACATCATGGAATAAATGTTGGGCAGCCCAGAAATGTAGAAACAGCAACTTGGTTGGAACGATCTTCAGTTAAAAATAAAAACAACATGTCCCGGACGTAGGAATATGGAACGACACTCTGAACTCTGCCGAGGAGTTATAGAGTGATGATGTTTCCAGTCCTGGGATATTAACCTTGAAACTTTAGTAGTGTCATGAAAACACAGTGGACGAAATTCGACGTCGCGAATTTCAAAACTATGACATTCGTAACATCGCTACTACCCTTTAATGAACTTTAAGTGCATTCAAAATTACATGACACAGCATCAGTAGGAACCACGAGTTTTTATAGGTTATCGCTATTTGTTCCGCTTAAGTAATCGGACCCAATAGTAGCATAAGACGATTCGAATTTGATTGACATTTCGCGATGGAATATTTAGTACGAACCATTAGTCGAGTTTGATTGCTTACTATTGAACTATCAAGATAATAAAAACTTAATGGCAAAAAACTTTCAAGAAATGTTTGTGAAGTGTCTACACTATATACTATACTATGAATACCCTGTCATAAACTATAAAGTAACCCAACTAACAAAGTAATCTTAGAAAAAATCTTGTAAAATGCTTTCCGACATAAATATTAAGCCTAAAAAATTCTTATTTTTCGTTTAGAAAACGTTCGAAAATGAGATTTTTCTAATCAAAACGGCACGTGGATTAAAAGCTTTTTAATATAAGCCTATAAAAAAATTTCAAAGAAAGCTTTTTGTTAATGTGTTTTCTTAAACTTTATTTCAACAAAATTTAGCTATTACAATAAAATAAATAAATAAGTTCTAATCATACTTCAACGCTGCAATTTAAACCAATTATTAGCAGATTTGTTTAAGATGCAGCCATGATTTTTGCTTTTCCGTCGTCATTCTCATGTAAAATCTATTCTGCAAACAATTACGGATATTTTAAGTTGAAAAGAAAAAACCAGACAATGGTTTCTTCTAAATTTTTGTAAACATATGCATTTCAGTTTTAAAGTGAAATAATGTATAATAGTTTTTTCTTGAAGTTTACTTTAAACTTTAAATTATTTTGAAAACCAATTACATAAATGCTTGTTGGAAACTTTAAAGTGTACAGGATTGATTTCTAGCAAAACCTGTAACTTCTGTCAATTAAAAAATAAAAATCAACACGAAGTTTCAAACAATATGTTCGCCTTGTACTTTTAGACGTCTTGAAGACGATATTTTCATGAATTTTATTATTAGTCCAGTCGAAATAGACGAAAAATCAATGGATTAAGGTAGTTTTCCGGACCATCCTTTTTTGTACATCGAAGCCTTATACTAGTAAGAACAAATATAATCAAAAACAAGTAAGGAAAGCGGTGTCTTCGATTGTGCCGAAGGCTTTATACCTTTCATAAAAACGCATTACGGTTTTCAGTGTCCGATCTTCATTTACAATAACTACAAACTGTGCAAAGTTTGACGGTCTTACCCCGTTAATTCAGATATACATAGCCCAAAACCCGTTTATCGGAAAAATTGGTTCTAGGGGGACTATAAGAAATATTACATATGTAATAAGCTGCCAAATTTAAGTTCCTAGTTATAAAATTGCAAGAGTTACAGCCCAAAACCCCTATTATCGGAAAAAATGATTGTATGGGGGCTATATGTTGTGTTGGTACAATCTTACTGATCTTCACCACACACATTACGTATGTAATATGTACATTCGGTGCAAAATTTTATGTTCATAGCTATCAAATTTCAAGAGTTATACCCAAGGCGAATTCACTTACAGGTGATATCATAAGAACATATGAGCAGCGTGGTCTAGTGTCAAAATAAAAAATGTCTATACAAGTTGACAGGAGAAGCCGCGAAAGCAAAAACAAAACAAATGAAGTAGGTGTGTATATACAGCAATGAATTCGCCGTGATATCACCTGGTATAAATCCGCCTTGGTTAACCCCAAAACCTCGTTTATGGGGAAAATTGTTTGCATTGTATTCCGACAAATGATTAATATGTTACAAAATGGCGGCCCTATTCAAAATTTCAGCCAGATAACTATAAAACTGGGATACTAGTTTGCGTTCAAACCGACAGACGGGCATGGCTACATCGATCCAGCTCATCACTCTGATCATTTCGGTAGACTTAATGATGGGTCTATCTCTTATTCTTCTCATATTTACAAACATCGGACCAAAGTTATAAACCATTTCAGGTTCATGAAATGTATAAATATGCAGTGAATGTTTTGGTATATCGGTAATGCTAACATCGATAGAAAAATGTTCTTCTACCGTTTGTTAGTAACCAAAATTTCCCATCGAACATTGATGTATACTTGAGCAAGAGCAGCATTTTCTTTGATTTTTTAAAACCTTTTTTTGGAACAATATTTTTTCTTTACGGACTTCAGTAGAACATGAAGTTGCTACGAATATTTGTCCTAGCGATTTTTTGTTTACAATGATTACTTTTAGTAGTTGATTCTTTATCAAGATAAAAATTCGAAATTCAGTTTTCCTTTCCTTGCAATTGTTCGGTCATATACACATCAGCTGATAGTGTAACAGATTTACCAGAAGTAATCAGGAAAAATTCTTCTAACTAAAACTCGCAACTTTTCACTGAGAGAGAAGCATATTTACTCTCTGTTTTGTTCACTTTTGTAGTCAGAAAACGGAGTAAGGGATGTATTTCCAGTAACTTCTGCCTGCGTCGGATCACTTCTGACACGCTAGGCTGCACCGTGAACTTTTCCTCCATACCAAACCCACTGCGTTCGATACGAGGAAAGGAACATCGGCAGATATTGGAGCACTTTTGCGAAAAAAAAATAAAACTATTGATAACTACATTGGTTAGTGTGCTTGTATGCTATACTCTGGTCTGGTAGCAAAGAAACATTACTTTGCTCAGTTTACCTGGAAACATAACTGAAATATGAAGTGCGAAACCTTACATTGGTGTCCAAGTGTTATTTAAAGATATTTGTTACACATAGATAGAGCCGAGGTAACGAGGCCGTGAAATTGCTAAAAAAAAAGTTTCTAAACCTCCCAATTTTTTTGGAAGTTCCATAAATATTTTGAGTCTTCTGTGCGGTTTCGAGCATACCATCTATTCCTTCTTAGATATAAATACTGACATTCTTGTGCTATCAAATCTGGGTGTCGATGTTAATACCTTCTTAGACGGATCTTCCTTACCTAACCCCATAACATGGCTACGCAGCCGTTGTGCTGCCTCGACGTGCACGATTTGTTTGACCTCGCGAACCTTCGTGTAGTGGATTTTAGTCGCCTCTTACAACAGGCATACCAAATTGCAGATATCGATGCATACCTTACCATAATGGCAACGACCATAAATTATCCTAGATCTTTTCTCTTGAATAGTTGCAGACCTTCAAGAAACTTATAAGGTCCGAATACCGAGATTAATTTTCTTTAAAAATTAAATAATGCCCGTAAACTTTATTGCCTGTTCCCTTTCGACATTTTGGGTAAGTCTTCTTAATGACAAAAATGGTGAACTAACGAATATTTTTGGGGTGATATTTTCTAAGGAAACTGGTAACAAATGTAAGCTAGTTACATTGAACAAGTATCTTATAACTTTAAACGAGTTATTCTTGTATATTTGTATAGTTCTGTATTTGTATATTTGTATGTCCACTACTATCTCACGAACGACTTAACCGATTTGGATGAAATTTGGTATATGGGTAGTATCCTTTGTTTTAAGATTTTCTACTTTGGTGTTGCCACTTGGGGTGGTTCACAGAGTTGCCACCTATATCAATTTTTTTTTTTAAATATAAAGCAATATATGGGCATATTGGTATCAAATGAAAGGTATTTTAGGCCGTATACCAACCAAAGTATTTTTGAGTAGGGTTGCCACCTAGGGTTGCCATCTGACCGCATTTTATTTATTCTTCAGATATCGACCACTATCTCGGGAACGGATAAACCGATGAAATTTGGTAGATGGATAGTATGCTTCCTTCTAAGATTTTCTACTTGGATGTTGCCACTAAAGGAAGCTTAGAGGGTTGCCACCTTTCCAATTTTTTTTTAAATATTGAGCAATATATGGCAATATGGGTATCAAACGGAAGGTATTTGAGGCCGTATACCAACCAGAATATTTTTAAGTAGGATTGCCACCTAGGGTTGCCACCTGACTGCATTTTAATTATTCCTTCTTATATCGACCACTATCTCGAAAACCGCTCAACCGATTTTGATGAAATTTGGTATGTAGATAGTGTACCACATTCTAAGTATTTTTACGTAAGTGTTGCCACTTAGGGTTTTTTTGGGGTTACCACCTATCTCAATTTTTTTTTTATGTAGAATAAAATATGCCAATATGGATATCATACGAAAGATATTTTCATTCGCATTTCAAAAAAAATATTTCTAAGTGGGGTTGCCACTTATTGAGGTTTTTATATACATTTTTTTTTAGGGTAACTACTTAACAACTATCTCGAAAACCGCTCAACCGATTTCGATCAAATTTGGTATGTAGATAGTGTACCACATTCTAAGAATAGCATTACCTAAATCTAAGGACAGCATTACCTAAATAAATTTAAAACATTTAAAACAGAACATTTTTGTCGAATCATCGAGCCCTAACCGCCAAACAGGCTTAAGTGACTTTTTGTTGTTAGTGTTCGATATTTTGGAAATTTATGTCCTTGGTAAGTAAGATTATGCGACAAATTCGAAAAATACCGAGGAAGGCTCGGTCACCCAGGTACTAATTCTTTAAACATGTTAGTAGTTTTGTGTGTGATGACAAACTTATCCCAGTACATACTCTAGGTTTTTGGGAAAGCTCTTCTGCCAAGGACTTTATAGTTGCACGAATCACGGAGTCACGGTGTTGGAAAAACCTCTTCATCGTCTGGCATAAGGTGAGACCGTGAATCACTTTCCAGCGTCCAAGAATTTTCGATGAGAACTTAGCACTGCCTCTCTGTATGCAAAAAAAAAATAGGTCTGACTTGTTCATATACATATTTATATCCAATGTATGTATATAGGTAATGCATACAACCCTCACCTTTCACTATTGTCTAAAAATAAAAAAAATCATAATTTAATACCAAGAGAGATTGAGGTAATTGAAGAAGAATCACCTTAGTCATGGGCAAACTCGTTTCTCTGTCCATTTCACTATTTTTCTTTCGCTGCATTTCGAAGTGATTCGTTACGCATTCGCTTCGCTCATATTTCTTTAGGCCGAATTCTTCTTCTTCGTTTTATGTTGGCCACAATATTCACCCATACATACATATATATGAGCTTCAAGTTTGTTGTTGTTAAGGCTATGATTGCTTTTGTGCCGTTTCAGCTTAATTCAGCAATCAAAGTGAAACAAAACGCAACATAATGAAGCCCCAGACATAAACTCCCTATAATTACCGACACCCGGGACGATGTAAATGCATCCAAATCGTACCGCCCCCAAGGTTAATAATTCATAAAAACGTGCGCGTTTTTTAAAATGCTTGTAGCAATGGTAAAATGTATACATATTGACATGTAGATGTGGAAGAAGTAAAGTAGCGAAGGTTCTCTGCCGATGATACAATGTTATAATGCATCGCAAAATGTATGATCAGTAACTTCCAGACTTCGTTGGTTGTTTTTCGAACAGTGTCATTTGGCGTATTAAAATATGAAAATAATTTTATTTTAGGTATCTTGAAAAGTATATTATCTATACTATGATAAGACTCTAGATAAGTCGTGTCTGTACATTGAATATTTCTTTGAAAAAAGGACTGATGGTGACGTGGGGAATGTTGTAGAATTTATCGGAACAACTTTTAGAATTTTTGCCTGTCTGTTTGAACAAAGGATCTCGGACACTAAGAAATGAATTTTTATGATACTTTCACTGCTGGACAGCCCGTAACTTAGGGCGTGTGTAAAACTTTTTTTTATCAAAATCGCAAGATAAACCAAAAATATATATGTACATATGTATGTATGTACATATTTAAAGTGAAGTTGCTAGAAGAAAAATTTCCATTCAAATAGGTTTATATGCACGTAGTTTCTCAAAAAATATCAAAGCGTGCCTCTGTAAAATTTTTTTTTTTACTTTTTTGCATATATGTAATACTTCTTATTGCTAGCATGCTATGCCCGCAATGTGTTTTGAAATCGAAATCAAAGGGGGACAGCGAAACTAAATTTTTGAGATTGTATTGTATACGTGTATTTTTGTTAGCTATGAAATATACTGAAAAGTCAAATCGTTACAGGAGCGGTTCAAGCTTATATAAATAGATTTAAGAATTTTATAAAAAAAAACCCTATATTTTTTTTATCGAAATTTAGCACTTTAGACCACCAGCTTTACCTCGCTTTGGCGATATTGAAGAAAATAGTAGTAATTTGGAGCAATATACCTCGGAGAAAATTAAAGAAGTGCATTTCTTTTCTCCAATTGAGGTTTGGTTGTATTTGATGTTTCTAATTCTTTTCTAGAAATAAAATGTAGGTCCCACATGTTTTAAATACGAACGGTTGCTGATAAGCCAGATGGAATTTCGATAGTCTCTCCATGGTAAAAAACCACTAGACGAGTGGCGACCCCGCCTGGAAAATCCGTAGTCCTGCAATCACCCCTAGAATCTTTAGACACTCCTGTTGCAGTCCGACAACTAATATGATGAAGCTTAATCTAATAAAGTTAACATTTGGAATAAGGGAGGATTGGAAACACGTCCTTTCCAACTTCTTAAACAGCCGATTTGAATCCAGTGCTTCCTGACAACATTGGCATCATTATCTTGAATGTAATTTTAGTTATACTATTGTTATGTTTTCATTTCATATGTAATATTAGTAATAATTATAATCTTTATTAATGACTTGTATAAATACCTTTTTATTGTTAATAGTCGACCTTTTGTGTTTGTATCGATTTTAAATAAATAAATAATATAAATAAATACCACGGCCGATATTGGAAAAAAAAATTGTTGAAAAATTACAATAGAAATTTGTATTACACGAACTACCATAAGAATCAGTGGCAATAACAACTAATATCGGAGTGGATGAAACATGGAATAATGGTTACCAAGGTTACTTACAATAAGTATTATCAAATATCAGCCCAAGATCGGAAATTTTTGTCAGCTTGCCCATCCACAACTTAAAAATACTTTGGCATCTGTTCTCCACCCTTAGATATGGGCATGCCTGAGTCAACTGGAATCTGATGCTAGGCTTGCGTTATTTTAAGTTTATACAAATCTACTACAGGATTACAATTTTGTATCTTATCCAAAAATATTTTTTAATGTAAGTAAAATACGCTCATGGATTTTTCCAAACGAAATGTGTCATTTTGGTACGTTCGTTTCCTATATATATGCACTCTGATGTTGGCGAGCGGACTGAGTATTTTCTAGCAATATAGAAGAAGTATTATATATATGTATGCTTTTTTGTCAATTTTACATAAATTGACAATCAATTTCGAGTATAGATACAGAGGCGTTCCAAAAAATTTACGAGTTTTATTTTTTGAATTTATCCATTCATCCTCCCATCTTTAATACAACTCTAGAAAAGTCGTGTCCGCACACGAGCGACGCCGGGTACCCTGATAGTACGAGTATATACTATGCAGTTCACAGAAACAATCCTTGATTTAACATTTCTGTTGTCTTAAATTTTTTTTAGGAAATGAAAAATTATACTAGCGAAAATAGTGTCTTGGACCGTACCCATGTAGAAGAGAATTCTAGCATTTATCGTGTTATTAAAGGAAATAGGGCATTTTTCGAAAATTTAAGTAACAATTTAAGAACATATCCACCAACGCCTACGTAGACACTTCCTTATATATCTTATATAAAAATCTTAAAGAAAACAAAAGAGGTTTCTCTTACAAAAAAAAAAGGTTATGCAGTCGTTGTGTCCCACTTCGGCTGAGTCAAGAAAAATATTGTGTACTAGGCTGAAGAAATATGCATTTGCTTTTAGCACAATGCAATATTATGCTAGCAAGCGAATAGGAATAGAATATATAATTGAATATATCAACAACTATACTAGTTCAGAATTAGCTAAATAAAAAATGGTTTTTAAAAGCTATTCGAATGATAAGGGCCCAGAAATTGTACCTACCTACTACCTTCTCAAGCTTTTTGCTCCACCGATAGTCTCTATCTACCTTTTTGATAGATAAAGTTTAGTTTTGCTTTTTTGTACCAACAATTTTGGTTCATTTTACGGCCTCTACATTTTCAAGTATTCATGAATAATAATTTTTCACACTTTTGATTTTGGCGACCTTTTTGTAATTCAGTTTTGCTAGCTGGCTTGAGGTCCAAATTGAAATAAAAAACACAAGGGTTTTTTTTATATATTACCAATATATTTCGATTACACACGGTAATCGTCTTCATGGTGAACAATTTTTTTACACGTGTGTATCACTTAACGTGGAGTTTATCATTTTAAATTTTATGAAAATTATTATGGTTTTTTATTTTTTAATAATCATTTTTTTAATTAATTATTGAAAGTTGTTTTAATTGAATAGAGTAGGAAAAACTTTTAGAGACATCAAAGACAAGCGTATTGTTAGCTTAATGGTTTGCAATGCGTGCCAAAATTTCTCTGATGAAAAAGCCTAGCAGCTTCCGAAATGGATCTACAAGAAAAGCTATGGCGGTTGTCTCTAAAAAATGTTCCTACTCTATTCAATTAAAACAACTTTTAATAATTAATTAAAAAAATAATTATTAAAAAATAAAAAATAATAATTAATTAAAAAGTGAAAAATTATTATTCCTGGCCTTGAGCTCGTTTCATGAATACTTAAAGTTTAGTTTGGTAATAATGCAGACCTTATTGCTTCGTGTATTTTTACAGATATTATTATGTCATTTAATCTTCAACATTCTTTATTAGCGCTTAACCGCCTAGGAGATTTGCCTATCAAAGGATTGACGGCACTTGGAAACAACAATAGTTTCTTCCATCTCAGTGGAAGCCTCCCTTCCTCTGATGCTAAATTCGGTATCGACAGCATAACCTTTTCGTTCGCAGCTTCAACGCCTTTGTTAAGAAAAATTATCTCAATTGTTTGACTATATCTTACTTAAAGTTATTTTTCTTCCACTGTGCGTTCATTATGCATTGCTTGCCTTGCGGCTGGTTACTGGAGACTTGGACGTGAACTTTGAGTTTACCGTGATCAAAGAGGTGGAGCGTAGAAATAGAGTTGGCCAACGTCTCCGTTGTTTTGATTGTTTTGCGTACTCTTTATATAAATGATTTTAAGCTGTTGTTGCTACTTTGTTAATATTGTAATTGTATCCATCATGATTGTTTCTTTGCGAAGATCGATTCAGATGCGCTGCAAAGCAAGGGCGGCACAAATGCAGCTTCTGTGCAGCGATATTCAGATCTAGATGCATGAAATGAAAATTAAAATTAATGATGAATTTAATTTAATGAGTTACATTTAAAAACAAGTATAAATGTATAGCATTAAGCACTGATGAGACATATCATATTTGGCGATTTTCTTCAATTTGTGTACAACCATACATACATATTAGTTGCGTTCCAATCAGCTACCCAGATCAGTATCACTATCAAGATCTCACCGGAACGATACGGATTAGTTGTATTCGAGTTGTTTGTGTATATATGTCTGTTTATACAGGGTGGCGCAAAAGTCATCCTCCTATCAGAAAATGCTATAAATTTTGCGATTGGCCCCTAAAGTCAGTTCTGTTTTGACATTTGTGTAGTAAACACCTGCGAAATACACGTTAATAAACAATGATACGCTACACTGCTCCAGAACGCGGAATATTGCTGACTATTTATTTGACCAATAATCGGTCGGGGCCAAACGGTTACTGTGAATGGTGAGCGCTACAGAGCAATGATCAACGAGTTCTTTTTGCCGCAACTTGATGAATTGGGATTGGAAAACATGTGGTTCCAACAAGACGGTGCAACAGCACACACTGCACGTGCCACAACCGATATGCTGAACATCGGAAGCTTACTTTTGCGCCACCTTGTATATGTATGGCTGTGCTACCAAACAAATAAGGGTTGGCTGTCAAAAAATCTACTACAGAAAACTAAACGAACAGAACTGCTATACGGATCCGAAGTTGGTCCAGATAAATATCAAGATCACAGCGTTGTTGATGCATTTACATACAAAATTTCTATCTGGAACTGGATCACTCCTGACTGGAACACGCCTATTATGTCAGTTATATAAAGGATACAACAGAACAGATGCCCATAAGCGGTATTTTGATTCGATAAGGAAAGAAACCCAAAACATTCCAAGAACCGTTGGCATCGGTGTTCATCGAATTATAGAAAACAACATCAAATTCTCGGTTACATCGCCTCCATGTGGTAACCATAACCCAAACTAACCATGAAATATCATCAAAATATGCACCAGATATCTTTCCTTCCCTCCGTCTAACTTAATATTATACGTTCACATTTCATTTCTTCAGCCTCAGTACATTACGAAGATCTCCACTACCAGGCTAACAGATTGACAAGTATTTCACACAACAATTGTTCATAAGCTTCGATTCGGAGTCTAGTCTTATCTGAAGATTTTTACTTTACGTAAGTGGCAGTTAATCCGCAAGATTCTGTCTTTCAATCATTTAATAAAACAATGCTTCTTTGTCAGACTTGTTGTCATCTTTTCAGTGCAAACCGAAGCCGAATGACACCAAACAGGAAATTCTCAAAGTCGCCAAAAATTCGCTTTTCAAAACATAAAAGCAACACTAACGTTTTTGCTCCGATAGTTTCTTATTTAGCGCGATATAACCAGTGTTGCTAGAATTTTTTCAGCAATCTAGCTAGATTCGAGAAAAAAAAAACTAAGAAAAGCTAAAAAACAATTATTTAGGGCTAAAACACAGCTGAAAAAGGAAGTCATCTTTTCACATGTTTTATTCTTTTTTTATTCAAAAGTATATAAAAAAAGTAATATTTTATACAAAAAAGTTAGGTTGTTTGTACCCCAATTTCATATAATTAAAAAAGTTTCTTGCACTGATGCTTTTCATAAGAATATGCACTTTCGAGCATTGGAATTATAATGTACAATTAAAATCTATATTTTTTAAAATTATGTCAAACTAAGGCTAATATTTCTATATGCTATATAAATTAGTTGCTATTCATATAAAAGGTACAAAGAGTAAAATTTAAATTACAGACCACGGTATTATTCGATAAGTCCCATTAAGTTATCAAGTGCGGCACATATTTAAAAGGAAATATACTTTCATGGCATACAATGCAAAATAACTATATAATTTCAATTACCTACACCAATTTTGAATTTATTGCGAATTAGATCTAAAACTGAACTGAACGTCTAAAATTTTTGTAATTTCTTTTCATTTATATCCGAAAGCTTTTTCAAGTCATTGAATTTTTCTTAATACACTTTAGTGTGAGCCGTATCTCATTGGGTAGAGCAGACGACTGTGATGCGGGAGCGTCGGTTCGAGTCCTGCCAACTGATACAAATGTTGTTTGATTGTTAAGACATTTCTGGTTTAAAATTTAAACTCTTTTCTTCATGCTCATTTTCTCTAAAACTGGCACAATTTAAATTCTAACCCAAATTTGGTTTGGACATATATGTAGCCTAGAAAAGTTTTAAATTTAGGTTAAAATTTTTAGCCGTGTATAAAATAAATGTTAGTAAAGTGAGATAATATATAATAAATACGTTTTAAAATATGTCAATATCACAATTTTCTTCATCATCCGCTGAATTAGCATAAATATTAGAATTGCTCATGAGTTGAATGAGATCTTTTCCCACATCGGGGAAAAGAATTAAAAACAGCTAAAAATATTTCTGGAAAAAGCTAAAAAAAGCTAGCAGCTAAATTCCATTTTTTCCAGCTAAACGGCAAAAAAAAAAGCTAGATCTAGCTGGAAAACAGCTAAAACGGCAACACTGAATATAACACCGCTGTCAAAACAGCACCGTGCCCATTGGACGCCTGAATATCATTTTACGAACCTAGAAACAAATGCTTAAACTGAGAGCGCATATTGTTGACGCGGATCCGTGTCTCAAATAAGTAGGCACCTCCACCTATAAGACGATGACTTCGGTTCCACAGTCTATCAACAAATTCAGAAGGAATCGTCATTTCTGTTCGCAACTCGCATTCGCCGTGTGCCGCGATAAAAGCTCAATCTCCAGCATATTAAATGTGCACCAATGCATCTAAGGTCAATGTCATTGATGTCTGATCTTATAAAACAGCCTTCTCGTAGCATAAATTTTGGCGACAAGCAAAGGAAATTAGCACTAAAGTAATACTTCCATATCCCACGACATCCGAACAATTATTCCAAAAACAAAAAAGTACAAATTTTTGTCGAGTTGTGCAACATGTTGTGAGCTGATGTTATTAATTTTTTTAATATTAAATTAAATGTATAAGACGAAAGCTCGAAAAGTCAGCATACATAGCAGGTATGCATACTTTATTTGTTGCTTTCGCTGAAGTAGGCAGCCGCCACTGAAATGATTTTCTCCTAAGGTGTGGTTAAGTTTCACAGCTCTTGCGACGAAGCGAACACCAAGGGATTCATTACCACCGCCGCATGCTTGTGCATAAAAAACTATTGTGTCCTATAAATGTACATACATAAACAGATGAGTAAGTAAGCACCGCTCCGTTCCTTCAGATCTTCAAAATGCCCTGCAGTGTATCTGCGCTCGTGTGCAGTTATTAAGTCGAGCATGTGCAATGCTATGTAATTTGCTGCGCTTGAACGAAGAACAGAAAAAATATTTATGAAGTGTGTTTATATGTAAAATATGTGAATATGTACAAGTGTTGGTCCCTTTTCCGCTGTTTAGAGGACGAGCACTTAGGGAAAAGCTTAAGTGCTATAGTTGTGTAGCGAATGCTGTGTATGTCAGTTCCAGGAAATTGCTCAAGCGCCGCGATGGTCTGCAGCAGTAAATTTTAAATTACCCTTTACATGCCAAGTTGCCTTGAGCATAGGCGCAACTGGAAGGGGAAGTTATGGTGGGGTCACCGCCGATTTTATTGGGCCTTGCCTTGGCTGTTGTTGCAGTGGTTGTGTAGAGCCCTTTCATCCACATGGTTACTGTAAGCTCCAGTACATGCATCTTGTGGAACCATAGTCTGGGTGTTTTTGTTATTGTAACAGTACTTCGCCCTGTCTAATTGGCACGTCCATTACTTAAATTGTTTAACATCTTATTTAAGAAAAATCCCAGGAAACTGGAAGTTTAAATTGGGTTATGCCATAGTAAGTTTGCTGTTAGAAGAGTTACCAGTCAGCGGATTCTAACAAGGGTTAGGTTATTTTTCTCTCTAACCATTTATTATGGGCTAAGTTAAAGAAAACAAGTTTTATCTACCTCTCACACCGAAATATTTTGCCAGCGCCCATACTGACACTTAATCAGAGAAGTTTTTGCGTTACCTTATGCACTTCGAAGTATGAACATATCTGCCTATGCATATGGTAGAAAGGATCATGCCGATCACACATCGAAGCCATCAATTCATTTCATTGTTGGCAAATGCGTGGCTTTTGGTATCTTAATGTGTTCAAATGAATTTAAACATTTTTTCCGTTGCTTTTGGCGCAGCCCATTGGCCAGCAACGTAAAGTAATTCATAAATATACAAGCGTTCGCATGTGTGGCTTAGGAGCTTGTGCTAGAGATGGGTGAACGATATCGGGACCCACACTAGCAACAGTATTAATTTGGAAAAGGCGAAGACGTGCGGTAGATTGAAGATCTTCAAAAAAATAGAAAGCAAATCCTTAATAGGCAGCAGCCTTTATTTCGACATATTAACCTGATTCGAAGATGTAGTCCAAAATGTTGCCCTAGGCCCTGCTCCGATATACTGAAGGCTCCCGTTGCTCCTATAATGTACCAATGGTTATATAGGCCATTAAATATTCGGACAGAACAATGCCTACCGGCATTTGACTTAGCGATAGATATTTCGACCCACGAAACCCACAGAACAAACCTTCGGAACAAGTGGACAATGAATGCCAGCAGTTGAATGACGAAACAAGCGGGACCGGAATGGAATATTCAGTTGCGCGCTCTGCTCTAGTTTGTATGCTACTTTACTGTCTCCACTTGTCTTGCTTGCCAAATCATCTTGAGTGTGTGTATGTGGTATATAATTTCACTAAATTAGTGTTTACCTGCGGACGGACATTGGTCTCAGCGAACGTTTTTGTTCCCTCCACTTGCATCTCTAGCTTTTGTACCAATGTGCGTGGTAAGTATGTAGATGGAATGGCAACTAGTAGTGGGATTATTTTCGCATTATATTCGAATAAATACTATTCGAATAAACGAATAAAATTTGAATAGTATTTATTCGAATAATTTATCCGTTTATTCGAATAGTATTATTCAAATAGTATTATTCGCATATTGGTATTCGAATAGTTGTATTGAAATGCGAGATATGTCGGAAGCGAAATTAACTGTCTTCATCGCTTGTACCTATGAGCATGCATTCACGTTTTGTATGTATGTTGCGTGCAGAAATGTGTGCATAAGCTGTAGTGATATTTATTTAACTATTCGAATACCTATTATTCGAATAGTTGTCATTTATTCGAATAATACTATTCGATTAAAAGTATAAATTATTCGAATAGATATTATTCGAATTTTTTATAGCCTTCGAATAAATGGATTTTTTGTTCGAATAGTCCATGCCTAATGGCAACATCTTATTCGCACATGAGGCCACATTAGACGGTTTTAGATTTGTTATTTTCTTGGTAAAGTTTCTACCATGAGAAAAGTTCTATTTATGAGGAACACGATCTTCTTTAGAGCACTAACGATGAAAATGCTTTGTCTTGGCAAGAACATTAAAATAATGTTTTCTGTTTTTAGGGGTTTTTAAGACATAGGTCATTTTCCTTACTTACAATTTTTTTCATATATTCGAATTTAACATACAAAATTCGTTAAGAGATGTTCATCTGAAAATAATTTTGGGCTTCTTTTTACAGCTAAAAAGACGCTAGAAAAGACATTTATTCCTCAAAACCTTTTTCAATACTCAGCTGAAAAATTTGTTCTAATTCTAGTTTTCATATATTGGGAGATATTTGAGCGTTAACACAGTTTTTGATTATCTGCCTGAATAAGCTATAGCCGCTGACGAGATATTTAACTTTGAGAACAAACCTAGCTGGCACTGAAAATATCGGCATGGCAATTTGAATATGTACATCTTTTCCTTTGTCTAATGCGTGTTGGGTCACTTCTATGTACTTATTGTAATGCTTTACTTCGCTTTTTGCTGTAATTGTGATAAGACATGTTACTAAAGTTTATTGCATAAATTAGTTATGAGCTGAATAAAATTTTTATTGAATTTAAATATTGGGTCCTTGGTAAATTGGATCCTTGCTTCATTTAATTTGTTTTGTTTTATATTATTTAATTTTATTTTATTTTATTTATGTTATATTATTTCATTTTATTTTAATTTATATACACAGTTAAACATTTTAACCTAAATTATAAACTTTTCTGGGCTACATATATGACCAAACCAAATTTGGTTTCGAATTTAAATTGGGCCAGTTTTCGAGAAAATGACTGTGAAGAAAAGAGTTCAAAATTTTAAACCAGAAATGGCTGAACAATTAAAAAACATAAAAACATTTGTATCAGTTGGCAGGACTCGAACCGACGCTCCCGCATCAGAATCGTCTGCTCTACTCAATGAGGTACGGCGCACACAAACAACAAGTAAGGAAGTCTAAGTTCGGGTGGAACCGAACATTATATACCTAGTAGTGATCTATTATGTCATCCCAATTTACGCAGGTCTATTTTAATACTTTGAGTTCGTATTTCCGTTCAAACAGACAGACAGATAGACGTATCGAGACACGGACACGCCTACATCGACTCAGCTCATCCTCCTGATCATTTCAATATACTTTTTGATGGGACTATCTCTTTTTCTTCTCATACGTACAAACATTTCATGTTCATGAAAGGTATGAAAATCAAAAATGATATACAACTTCGCTTTTGCAGTGGGGTATTAATTACTTGCCCGGATATTTTACTTTTCATCCTGAACGTTCTGATACACATTAATAAATATATATCCCGATTCGTTTATGCCGAATAAAGTAATATACCTTGTGTGCGTACCAAAAATAAATATAAAAAAGGGTGTCTTTCATAGGCACCAAAGAACTCAACCGATCTTTATGAAATTTTCACAATATATACTTGGGTTCACTGGGTACAGCATGGACAATATATAGTTTTGGAAAAGTAGGCGGAGCCACGCCCCCAGGCTATATAAAGTTTCCATTCGTCATAACTCCGAACCTTTTTAGTCTAAATTGATGAAATCACTTAGTCAATATCTCATAATTTCTCAAAAGTGGGCGGTGCCACGCCCACATATTTTGTTTGAAGTTTTTGCTCTTGAACTTTCACGATAGGCTAAGGAGTTCGCTGGGCACGACACAGTCTGTATATAGCTTTTGGAAAAGCCCCCAGGTTATACAAAGCTGCAGTTCGGTATAGTTAGGAGTTTATTTGGTTCAAGTAAATGACATTTTATATATAGATGTGTTCTATGTATCAAAACGTCAAACCAACGTATAGCGGGTTTGCTAGTATATTATAAAATGGCGAAAGCAAACAACGAATTTCAGCATTCTTTTGTAAAACTGAGAGACTAGTTCGCGTTCAAATAGACAGACTGACAGACGGAGAGACGGGCATGGCTAAATCGACTCAGCTCATCGTCCTCATCATTTCAGTGTGCTTATTGATAGGCCCATCTCTTCTTCTTCTCATACTTACAAACATTTCGTGTTCATGAAAGGTATGAAAATTAAAAAAGATATATAACTTCGCTTTTGCAGTGGGGTATTTTGCCCGGATATTTTGCTTTTCATCCTGAACGTTTTGATATACATTAATAAATATATATCTCGATTCGTTTGTGCCGAATGAATTAAATATACCTTCTGGGCGTAACAAAAATAGATATAAAAAATGTGTGTCTTTTATAGGCGCCAAAGTACTCAACCGATCTTTATGAAATTTTCACAATATATACTTGGGTTCACTGGGTGCAGCATAGATAATGTATAGTTTTGGAAAAGTGGGCTCAGCCACACCCCCAGGCTATATAAAGTTTCAATTCGTCATAACTCCGAACTTTTTGGTCTAAATTAATGAAATTTGGATATATGTGTCACTTAGTCAATATCTACATCATTTTTCAAAAGTTGGCGGTGCCACGCCCACATATTTTGTGTTTTGTTTTTCTCTTGAAATTTCACGATTGGTCTGTATATAGGTCTTGGAAAAGCCCCCAGGTTATATAAATCAGCAGTTCGGTATGTATCAAAACGTCAAAACGACTTCTACCGGGTTTGCTAGTATATTATAAAATGGCGAAAGCAAACAACGAATTTCAGCATTCTTTTGTAAAACTGAGAGACTAGTTCGCGTTCAAATAGACAGACTGACAGACGGAGAGACGGGCATGGCTAAATCGACTCAGCTCATCGTCCTCATCATTTCAGTGTGCTTATTGATAGGCCCATCTCTTCTTCTTCTCATACTTACAAACATTTCGTGTTCATGAAAGGTATGAAAATTAAAAAAGATATATAACTTCGCTTTTGCAGTGGGGTATTTTGCCCGGATATTTTGCTTTTCATCCTGAACGTTTTGATATACATTAATAAATATATATCTCGATTCGTTTGTGCCGAATGAATTAAATATACCTTCTGGGCGTAACAAAAATAGATATAAAAAATGTGTGTCTTTTATAGGCGCCAAAGTACTCAACCGATCTTTATGAAATTTTCACAATATATACTTGGGTTCACTGGGTGCAGCATAGATAATGTATAGTTTTGGAAAAGTGGGCTCAGCCACACCCCAGGCTATATAAAGTTTCAATTCGTCATAACTCCGAAATTTTTTGTTCTAAATTATTGATATTTAGATATACTCGTATGTGTCACTTAGTCAATATCTACATAATTTTAAAAAATCGGCGGTGCCACGTCCACATATTTTGTGTGTTGTCTTTGCTCTTGAATTTTCACGATTGGTCTGTATATAGGTCTTGGAAAAGCCCCCAGGTTATATAAATCAGCAGTTCGGTATGTATCAAAACGTCAAAACGACTTCTACCGGGTTTGCTAGTATATTATAAAATGGCGAAAGCAAACAACGAATTTCAGCATTCTTTTGTAAAACTGAGAGACTAGTTTGCGTTGAAATAGACAGACGGACAGACAGACAGACGGACATGGCTAAATAGACTCCGCATATCGTGCTGATCAAACTTTAAAATGTTCTCTGCTTCTTCTGATACATACATTTAAAGTTTATGAAAGGTATGAAATTCAAAAAAGATATATAACTTTGCTATTGCAGGGGGCTATTAACTACGTACCCGAATATTGTGATAGTGTGTTTGCCGATTTGGCTATTTTTTGGCAGGAGTATAATACATACCACTGAGAAGCACCTGACCAATTTTCATTGAAATATCAATATTGAATTATAAGCGATTGCCTTTGAAAAAAAAGCAGAAATTTTATGCTGAAAAGTGGGGGCCCCACGCCTACTTCTTCAAAATTGACATACTTTTTTTGCTGCCAAGTTTTTCTTAAAAAGCTTATTATGTGTGCAAAATCTGATTGATATAACTTGCTTAGTTGTAGAAATATCGCTTTTTAAATTTTACAAAAAAATTTTTCAGAACTATGTTAAAAAACTGATTTCGCCCATTTTTACAGCAAACAGTTACCTTTATATAGAACATTATCCCCAAATTTCGTTCCGACAAATCAATTTTTGGCGGAGTTATGGCATAAAAAGTTTTGTTGAATAGTCCACTATAAAAGGGGCGGGCCACGCCCATTTTCGAAAATGTTAAGCTTTTGGCTTTCTTTATTTACGGAAACTTTAAAAGTAAAATATAAATGATGTAAAGCTATTTTATGCAAAGGTATTGCCTCTTCAAAATCTTTCATATAAAAGTGGGCGTAGACCTTAACCGATCCCGCCCATTTTTTCCTGGAACATTCCTTGTATACCTGGAAACCTGCGTGCTAAATTTCGTTTCGATATCTTGAACGGTTTTTGATTTATGATTAATATTATTTCTAAATTTGACTTAATCGAAAGTGGGCGGTTCCACGCCCATTTTCAAAGATTTCTTGAAAATCTTATTTTATGCCTCAATCTGAATGTATTCTTCAAATTGTATCCTTATAGGTGTATTATGTATTGAGTAATCACTGTTTTTGTGTTTTCGAAAATATTCTATATATAAAAAGTGGGCGTGGCTATTATCCGATGTCGCCCATTTTAAATAGCGCTCGGAGATGAATGCCAAGGAAACCGCATACCAAATTTTATTAGGATATCTCAAAATTTACTCAAGTTATCGTGTTCACAGACGAACGGACGGACGGACATGGCTTAATCAATTTCTCTTTTCATCCTGAACATTTTGATATAGATAAGTCAATATCTATCTCGATCCGTATATGCCGTTACGTACTGCCGTTAGGCGACTAAAGTTAATATACCTTGTGTGCGTAGCACTACTAGGTATAAAAAAATGATTGTGTGTATGTATGTCTGGCGTCCAAAGTACTCAACCGATCTTTATTAAATGTTCACAGTAGATTTTTGGATTCACTGGTTACAGCATAGGCTATATATAATTTTGAAAAGCGTAGGTGGTATACCTCGAATCATGTTCCGTAATTTTATTTAAGACGGTTCTGAAGTTAATAATAGCTAAAATTTGATATTTGTTAATTTATATGTGGGCGGTTCCACGCCCATTTTTCAAAATGTAAAAAAAAGCAGTAATAAGATCATCAGGTCAATTTAACTACGAAATTCTAGTATTCTATCTGCATCAATGGAGGAGATATGGCATGTTCCGGTTTCCTACCCCTCTTTTAAAAAACTTTGGTCCAAAAGTGAGTGTGGTCGTCCACCGATGTCGCTTATCGTACTTATCGTTATGTCGCGGGCGTACTCTCGATGTCTATGGTATACCTCGTATCAAGTTTCGTAATTCTATCTTACACCGTTCTGAAGTTATTAACAATCGAATTTTAAATTTGCTTGACTCGTAAGTGGGCGGTGCCACTCCCACTTTCCAAAATTTTGCAAAATACATATAAAGAATAAGAAAATTGAGGTAGCTGCAAAATTATATCATTCTACCTGTATCAGTCAATGAGATATGGGCAGATCAGTATTTCCACCTCCTTTCCATACAACTTTCATGAAAGAGTAGGCGTGGTCGAAAGCGATTTCGCTTATTTTCTTTGGGTGCCCAATGTTCCTCACAGGTGAAGAAGTGGGTTATAAACTGGAATAAACCTGTTTTATTGGTGCGACCTACAGTTTTTTGCCGACTCCGAACGGCATCTACAAAGGAGACGAATTTTTGCTGAGAAGCCTGTCATGGCAGAAATACACTCGGAGAGTTTGCCAAACCACTGCCGAGGGGCGACCCCGTTTTTGAAAAACTTTTTTCAAATCACTTTTGATGTTACCTGTACCAGGGCTCAAACCATGGACCTTTGGTGTGGTAGGCCGGCAACACTACCTTCACACCACGGCGGTAGGGAAATTTCAAATCGGCACACCACAAATTGGAAGAGAAGGTTTATGATGATATACCTGTTGTATATCGCGCCATAGAGATAGAGAAACCTGTTTTATTTGCACTAAAGTTAATTAAATCGGATTAGCCTACAGCATTGATACAATATAAAAGACAAACTTATCAGAACCGATCGTAAGAAAAAATTTAAGATAATAAGTTTCTATTTTTATACCTTTTTTTTTACTTAACTTTTCTAAAATTTCCTGCCTTTTCTTTAATTTTATGATTTGATTTTACCATTTTCTTCCTTGCTGTTTCTTTCCTTCGTTTTTATTTGCTGTTTTTGCTTTCCTTTTTTGTGATATTCTGTCTTTACAAATCATATGCTGAGGTAAAATTGGATCTCGAGTGTAACAAACAATGACCGAAAGCCTTCTGCGTTTGACCACGTAGTACTTTGCAGTCTTGTATTCTTAAGTTTGCATTTTACTAAGGGTCAACGCTTAGACTTAATTCCCACTTCTTACTTTAGCCGCTTAATGTTTATTTTATTTTTCTAACTAAAGTTAGATTTTGTATGTAAGTTCATATCTGACTTCCATACATTCCATATAGAGTTGACTTTATATTTAAGGCATTTTAGGAAAAATTTCCGTTCTATGCAAATTATTTGTATTTGATGTATTTATAATTTGTGGTTGGTTAACTTAGTTGTCTTCAATTTATTTGTATCTATGAACTGAAGTTTTTCCTTTTTGATGTGCTGATGATGCGCCACCTCCGTTTGAAGTTAGACTTATCTCACTTACTTATTTAACGGAAAGTACATTCGTCCGACGATCGGCTTTTCAGTTTATGGACACGTGTTATCTTGAGTAAACTCAGCGATGCAACCAATGTGAAATGCCCACAACAGCACAATCAATGAAGAAATCCGAGAGCCTTTCCTTGTTGCAATGCAACCGCAAGTGTGGCGGAGCGATCGCCGCTGCCTAGACACAATCGACTGCGGACGCCCATATTAGCGCGACTTTAATCTCGACTCCATCACTAATTAATTGACTCTTTGTGTTTTCCCTACCTAAACTCTCTTCTTATGTGTGCCGTGACTTAAACATACACGTTCGTATGTTTTTTCGATCGGCATTGGTTATTGTGGTTTGCTTGTGGGCTTCATCCTCCGACGTTACTAGCTTCACGTTATTATCAATTCTGTTTATTTGTGCATTGCATTGATTTTACACTTTATATTATTTTTATTTAAAAGCCACTTTTAATTTTCTGCTTTTTACTGACTAAAGCACTTTGGCATCTTTGGCGGCAACAGCGACCACAGTGACCGCAATCGCCATTGCGGCAAAGACACAGACGCATTTCCACTTCCAGATACATATGTATGTATATCGTCTTGCATACTCTCATTTCCAAATCTGCGTAATTTTTGCAATCTCACAGTGCCAGCCTTCTACTTTGGAAGCCACTTCGATGTTGACTCTATTCGAGTTAAGCAAATGTGTCCGCACTTATTATGTACGACGAGACTAACAAAAGTTCGCTTAGTATACGGTAAGTTTGAAGGCAAACATTTTTAAATTGTTTGGAAAACTTTTTTAAAAATATCGCAATGATCGGTCGAAACAGAGAAGGGAAAACTTAAAATATATATCTGAGAACGAACCAGATGAAAATCCACCATCAACGCAAACGGTAGTTCGCTGTCACTAGCTGTAGCTATAGTAAAGGCTTTTTACCAAATTTAAAAAAAATACTATAAATATAATTTTCCAGTACCACATTTAACATTATTACAACCTTAGCGCACATTGCTAAAAACCAAGCCGAGTTTCGGCGACTTCTGATTTATGATCAGCATCAGGTTTTACGAATCTTGCTACTTTGAATTTATAGTTGATTCACAAAATTAAGAGATATATGAGGGAAAATGTCTGAGCTGAAAAGATTAAAAATGAAGATTTTGAAGACTGTCCTTAGAAGAGAATCTAAGTTACGAAAATTATGTCTAAATACGAGAATAAATTGTAGTGATCTTACTAAATAAACAAACCTTTGTTATTCCCCTCGTATGAGGTATGTATGTTTTGAAATGTTATCGTAAGTTTGTAGATCCACTAAAGCCAATAGCACTGTTATTAAAGTTTCGCTTTATCCGCTCCTTCGGTTCCTTTGTGGCGGTCACATCCTTTTAATGTGCTCAATTCAAGTGTGTAGATAATTTTGACATTCTTTCCTTATCTGAAGTTTATTCCTTTTGAAAAGCAAATCTTGTCAGTTGCTCTTGATTTGATGTTGGGTGTATTGTGTATTAACGTTGGCATTTTTTCGTTAAGTCAATCTCTTCAGGAATATTGAACACATGCCATACGAGTATATGTGTGTATGTACGAGTTTCATGTCAACGGATATTAAAAGAGTCTTACTCACAGCTATGGACGGGGTTTAAACTGGCAATGTCAATCGGAATATCTTGGATCATGGTTCTCATAGGATTTCAGAATCCCATTCTTCATCATCATCACTCATTAATTGGCGCTTAAGCTTATGCTTGGGGTGACAAAGTATGCCAGTCATCCCTACTTAGCAATAACGTTGTGAATTGGAAACCCTAAGGAAGGCCAAGTCATATTGTTGTTGTTGTTGTAGCGACTACTTAACCTGTCCAGGGTGTCACCCCCCACCAACATTGTCATCAGGCTCTTCTAACGGAAGTCCAAGAAACCTCGCGGCTTCAACAGGGGTGGACCAGAGTGAGATTGGAGTTAGAAGAGTGGGCTCGGTTGAGCAGAGGAACAGATGGTTAGTATCGTGGGGAGACACGCCGCATGCCGGGCAGACATTTGGCATGTCGGGGTTCAGTCTGGATAAGTAAGAGTTTAGTCTGTTACAATATCCAGAACGAAGTTGAGCCAGCGTGACTCTTGTCTCCCTGGGCAGTTCGCGTTCCTCGGCGGCAACAGGTGGAGCTTGTGCCTGTAGGACCACATTCACTGGACGAGACCTGACAAAGGAGTTTACCGACTCCGTGTGGATGAGGTTGAGGGCCCGCCGGTGCACCTCTGGATCAAACGGCGAGGAGATGTGATGCCGGATCTCATCATAGTGCTTACGGAGGTGACTCCTTATTCTCCTGGGAGGCGGATTTTCGTTGAGCAGGTTCCTGTTCGGATGCTGCTGATTATGGCAGTTGAACAGGAATTGTCTGGACAACATCTCGCAATGCTCTTTGACATTGAGCATTTTTGCCTCATTATGAAGGTGATGCTCAGGAGACATAAGGAGGCACCCCGTGGCGGTTCTGAGTGCGGTGTTTTGGCGACTCTACCCTGTCTCTACCCTGCCAAGTCATATTCCACTTGTGTTGTGAGCTCATTGGAGGCCTTTCCCACTCTGCCACAGGTTTATTCCGTGTGGGTAAAATACTCTACTTCACCCCTCTTGGACCAACTACCCACACGGACCGAAAATTATGTGTCGGCCCTGACAGTGATTCTCTTCTGCATTTTTGGGCTCACATCATTTTCACTGTAAATGCTTGTAAGCGCAAAACGCTCCCAATCACCCGTAAATTCTAACTTTTTCGAATATTTAAATAAGATATATTTTTAATGCTGGAACTCAAAATGCAAAATTTGTTGTTGAGGTTCCTTAGTACATAGTCTTACGTTAGGATACCTGTAAGATTTATTATTATTTTTTTCACTTAGCAAATAATTGCTAGCATCTATTGTTTGTTCCACTCCATATTGTTGACATATGCATAAAGCCAACAAAAATTAAATAAAAGCAGAAGAGATGACAATACAGTGGGTATATCTACACATGCTCATCCACATTCATGCTGAAAGTGAAGTTTGAATGTTCAAACCAAATGTCAGTAAGGCACCCTTGTCTGGTCCTCTAGCTTATGGGGATTTCGTTTTTATACCTTTCATGAACATGAAATGGTATTATAACTTTGGTCCGATGTTTGTAAGTATGAGAAGAAGAAGAGAAAGATCTACCAAGAAGTATACCGAAATGATCAGGGTGATGAGCTGAGTCGATTTAGCCATGTCCGTCTGTCCGTCTGTCTGTTTGTACGCTAACTGTTTTGGGCTATAAATTTTGCAATTAATGTGTGCAGTGATGTAATGTGTGTAGTGAAAATCGTCCAGATGGGACTAACATAACATATAGATCCCATACAATCGATTGTTCCGATAAATGGGGTTTGGGCTATGTATTTTTAAATTATCATTTTTGCAGAGTTTTTACTAAATGTGAGTAAGGATCGGACACTTAAAACCATGATGCGCATTCATAAAAGGTATAAAGTCTTCGGCACAGTAGAAGACAGCTTACTTACTTGTTTTTTTTTTTGTATTCATTTTCGATCTGATTTTAATTCATGCATAAGTTTAACTGTATTTAGAGAACCAGCAAAAAATAACATAATCGATTGCAAGTCTTAGTGTTGTTCCCATACCGCCTTGTACTTGATACGGATACTAATTCAAATTTTCGCTGAGAGAAGTCAATACCAAAAAAAGTATCGAAAGAATATATCGTGCTCATTCAAAATAGTATGAATACGAATCTTATATCCTTTGTGGAATCTAAATTAAATTACATCGGATCAGAATTGGACTTTGTTGCGTGGAATTTTGTATGGGAACAAAACTAGGTTTTTTTCTGCTATACTATATTGAAAGCTCCTTGGTTCAATTATTATGGCAGGTAACAACAAAGTGGTCAAAAAAACTTTTTTTTTCGAAACGGGGTCGGCCTCCGGCAGTGGTCAGAAACACTCCCAGTGTAGTTTTTCCATAAATAAGTTCCTCTCGGCATAAAACGTGTAGATCCTACCAATTTTACAGGGAAATTAAAAGCAGGGCACCACAAAGCCGCAGAGAAGATCCGATATAATCTTCTCGGGGGTACATCTTGCAAAATTATTATATTATTATTATGTTATAAGTGGGTTAACATTTTTGTCGGGGAACGCAAAATGGCCAAATGACTTTAAACAAAATTAGAATGAAATTATCAGGGCAAAAGTTTCAAACAAGCAAGACGTGATAACAGACCTACGAGTTCGATAGCGTCCCCATGTACTCGATACCTGTACTTGGACTTTATAGAGATAATCGACAAAAAAAACACTTAGTACTTGGACAGAATACTTGAGTATATACAGGGCCGCAGAGAGCCGATCCGGGCCCCGAGGATTTCGCGTTTCTTTCTCTTTGAAATCCTGATTAGAGTACTGTCAATACTGCTTTGCCTTGCCGGGCCTCCAAAAACCTTCCGGGCCCCAGGGAAATTGCCCTGACTGCCCCCCCCCTCTCCGCGGCCCTGAGTGTATACTAGTTGTTACTCGTATCGGAACAGCACTAGTCTTAAGGAAGGTGGTGAATATAAATGTGAAACAGAACACGACGCAAATTTTCACTTGCACCCGAGGGGGAAAAAATCGATTTATGTAGGAATGGTCACTCACTTGCGCAACTGACAGTGACCATCGGTGCATATGAGTGTATTTCTTACGTTTTTTCGTATTACGTAGCGACGCGTTATGGCGCCACCATCCATTTTTTCTGTAAAACCCATAGACTTGTACAAAACATAATTAGAAACCGAATTATTGCAACAGTTCCCAATGAGTAACAACAGAGAAATGAACCTCAACGTAACAAAACTGCCGGAACCTTAAGCAGGCACGAAACACTGGACACAGAAACGAAACCTGTGTAAAAAAGTTGTAGCAAAACATTTCTGTATAAAAACAAAACTAGCAATGTTTTTCGTGATCGAAACTGTATAGAAACGTCAGGTGTAGGTACCAACACTGTAACGAAACCCTTTGCGGTTTCTTGTTGTCTCTGTTAAAACCGTTTTTAGGAAATTGTTACTATTTTCTTTACAAAGGAGTATTATTTCACACAGTTTCGTAACACCTTTCGGTATAGCATGTATCAATATAGGTTTGCTTCGTTAATTAAATATGGAACAATAAAGAAACAGAAACGCATGACAAGTCCCCGGTAAAAACATTCACTTGTTTCTGGGGCGCTTTTGTTGTCTTCACTTCATTTATTTCTGCTTCATTTGAATAGTTAAAAAGAAGTTAATAAAAATAGTTATAATCATTTGGCGATGTATAAAATAGTATGTAAGCAAAATTAGATCTTTTGAGCGCTCAGATTCATCATCTTCTCATAAAGATAGTAGGGCGTCTTAGTTGTGATGAGCGGATAAAGAAAAATACAGGTTAAGATAGTTTTGAATTTCGCTTCTTTGAGCTGCACACATATCGATTTATATGGTTAAATGTTACATCTCTTTTGTGAGCCGATGCCGAGTCCAGCTTGTTATAGATAAGCTCGGAGTAGGTGATAGTCGGTATTAGAATTTGGATGACCAGCTTCGTCTTATGCCTATAAGGGTGAATTTAGCGTAACATAAACTTTGGAAACAACAGAATTTATATGATCTACGCAAGTTAAACTCGAATTAATAACGAACCCCAGATTGGTTATTTTTTGACGTACTTTAAGGGTGCATTTCCAAGAACTATTTGTAGTAAGACATCGAGATTCTTCTTGGCGATGGGGAAAACAAAAGACTTTCCGGAGTTAAGACAAATACCGTTGGTAATATCACATTGCTCAATAGAATATAAATCAAAGCTAAATTGACGCGTCACTAAGCCTAGGTTTTCAAAGGAATGTGACGAATAAAGCTGAATGCTTCAAAAAGATCTACAAAACATTTAGTTGGTTTGTTAACCTGTTATATAACCTTGCCAAACAGGTCTGAAGCAAAGACCCGGGGTAATACTTACATATAATAATGACATTATAGCAACATTTTTAAAACAAAGTGCTATATAAATCTAAAGTCAAATCATATGCAATTACCTAATATACGAGTATACTCAAGATCATACAATAACATCTCTTTCTCCACCTCCGTATGTGAACAGTTTTACTCCTTAACTTCTAGTGGCTTCCTTAAATTACTATTACGTACATATATATGTTTTTCTGTTTGTGGTAAGTACTTAAATACATTTGTATGTTCTATGTATTGGCGGCTTTGTTTTACAGCTGCTCTTGGCAATTAGCCTGTTTCAGATATCCCCTGGATTGCTGTCATTTGCCCCTTAAGAAAGCTTAGGAAGCCGACAATGCGATTGTTCGTACTTAGTTGCACACGTAAAAAATTAATTAAGATGGGTCTTCAAAGTACTTCAGAAAGTGGTTTTCTATAGCGGAGTTGTCCCTCGGATTGTATTTCCGTCAAGCAGCAAGATCCAACCGTTTATCAATGGTCTTCATAACTCTTATTATCTCCATTAGACTTTAGTGATAGATTATCATACAAAGTTACACGGCTACATATTATCTATTAGCCTTAATTGGTACATCTGTTAGTTTATTTTTGAGCAAGGCCTGTAAGTCATAGATGACATTACGGTTTTTTGTCTCTTGTATTAAAAAGTTTAGTGAATATAACACAACCCTTTATTTATTTCACAGCTTTAGTTGCGAAATGTCTAGAACCTATCAAGTCATTTTATTTCAATTAAAGATTTTCGAATTTCGTTCATATTAATCTTCATTGAAATCAAAAAAGCTGTTCGAACATAGTTACCACACTAATGTACACACGTTCATCTATGTAAAAAACATATGTATGCTTGCAGGTAAATCAGGAACTGGGAGTTAAATTTCTGGTTCAGAGCCAGATATTGAAGTGCCAAATAAGAACTAGTTCGAAAATAATTAAACTTTCAAAGTTGAAAAACCGGAAATTTGGTAACCATAATAGGGAATTTTGAATTGTATTTCTTAAAAAAATATCTCTCTTTATTATTTCAATTTGAGTTTTAGATTTTTTTATTTTATATTTTACAGTAAATTTCTTTAAGGAGAACCGACTAAAATTAACTTGTTTTATATTGGTAAAAATAAGTGAAAATATTAAGTTAAATGTTACTTTTACACATAATGAAATTGTAACAAGCTGAGTGGCATTTATGAGATTTTAATAGATATTCAAATTAACTCTGAATTAAAAAGATAACTTTCCGTCGTGCAAGTGTCCCTTAAAGTAACAGAAGCTAAAACAACAATTTTTAGAATTTTTGTCCCGCGTCAGTCTATAAGTTTGAAAGCCCATCGCTCAAAAACTTCTGTATAGAATTGAATGAAATTTCATAGAAACATTTGTTGATGTTCCAGTTAAATTTTATGATCCTTTTTACAATTGGAAACTATTTTGTTCCCGCATAATACAGTGGTGCACGCACAAGTAGGCTTGCATTACAAGGAAATTGTATCAAGCGGTGTCTGTAGATATTACGGAGGTATTTCTTTTTAATGTATTTAAAAAAAAGCTAACAAGATATATACAATATAATTAATTGTTAAAGTAGAAAGAGGCTAATAAACAAAACTAGTATTATTGGGAAAAATATTGCGGTGCTTTTTAAGGACTGATATATAAAGCCTTTCCTCCAATAATACCATATATTGTTTATTAATTTATTACTTGATTTAAAAAATACAATTTTCACACTTTAGTTTTATTCAACAATGTATATTGGTTTTTGACTTTGTAGTGTGATTTACCATTATAAAAACATCAATCCTGGCTTTATGATAGTCATATCAAATTTTTACACTGACAGCGGCCATTTCTAAGTTTACAACGTTTCAAATTATCAAATTATTGTATTGCTGTATTCAATTAAATTTGGAGATTTTAAGCGCACAAGTGCCAAGCACAAATATAAAACATGTTAAAAAGCATACGTCGTTATTAGATGAACAGAACCCCAATGAAAAATTCTTTCGTTTTTTGCTGTTTGTCTCTATTATGTTTTTTCGCACATCACCAAAGAACTGCTGTTTCGATTTTAATTCTTTTTCACTAATACATTCATTAAAAAATAGCACACATAAGGGGTGCGTGGCGAAGTCTCACACACCCGCGGGCATCTAGACTTGTTCACACCTATCGCAATACGCGGTAAAATCGTGCTAGAATCATTATGTAGACATTTGGTCACTTAACGAACTAGATCGAACCAGAAGAATATTTTACAAGTCCATAACTATCGATAACGGAGTGGGGGCAATTGTCATCCCCGTAGGACTTCATCATGTAAACGGTTTATTGCATGTAACAGAGTTTGAAGATGAACTAGTAGTGGTTCCGAAAGAACTAGAGCGCAATTGTTCAGAACTAGAGAATTTTCCCACAGGGTATGTACGTGCATTAAGTGTATAGTAATTATGTAGGTTTTTATTACTAAGGCTTCTATCACACTGCCTCCACCATGGCACTAGGCACTGACGTTATTGCTTTTATCGCATTTGGTACAAATGTAAGCGCGTATTTTGTTGTGTCTTCATTTGAGTTACAGAAATGTAATTTGTTTCAGGAGTCGCCAGTAGACATTTTGAGGTGATTTGCAGTTAAGTAATATGATACGATGAATGCACGATTCTGTAATCGTTTAAGTCTCTTTGAACTTGAAAGTTTACATTCTAAGTCTGCAACACGGCTAAAAATTTGAGCCTAAATTTAAAACTTTTTTGGGCTACATATATGTCCAAACCAAGTTTGGTTTAGAATTTAAATTATGCCAGTTTTCAAGAAAATGAGCGTGAAGAAAAGAGTTTAAATTTCAAACCAAAAATGTCTTAACAATTATAAAAACAAAAAACATAAAAAACATTTGTATCAGTGCCCAGGACTCGAACCGACGCTTCCCGCATCAGAGTCGTCTGCTCTACCCATTGACCTACGGCGCACACAAAACTGTTTAGAAAAAATTTAACGAATTGAAAAACTTTCAAAAGTAAATGAAAATTTTTTTTTTAATTTTAGACGTTTTTTTCAGTTCAGTTTTAAATCTAAACCGCAAGAAATTGAAAATTGGTGTAGGTAATTGAAAGGTTTCGAATTTATTACAAAAAAGTTTAAAAAATTGCTTAAACCAACGAATGGTTTAAAATTTAAGCTCAAATTTTTAGCCTTGCATAGGAATAGGTATAGGGATAGCTATGTGTATAAGGATAGGGATAGAATAAAAATAAATAATTGGCGCTATACTCGTATAAGCCTCCTGCGGAGATTAAGGCCGAGTTTCTCTACCAATTTGTGGTGTGCTGCTTCTTATTTTCCCTACAAATAGGATGGATCTACTGTTTTTTGCCGACTCCGAACGGCATCTGCAAAGCAGATAAATTTTTTTGAGAAGCCTTCCATGGCAGAAATACACTCGGCGAGTTTGCCTAACCACTGCCGAAGGGCGACCCCGTTTTGAAAAAACTTTTCCAAACCACTTCTGATGTTACCTGTACCAGGGCACGAACGTTGGACTTTCGGTGTGGTAGGCCAGCAACACTGCCGCCATACCACGGTGGCCGCTCGGATAGGGATAGGGAATTTTTCTAGATACATGCAGATGAACTTTTGGGAAGGAAAATGTCTGCCGTGCTCTCTAGTATTTTCATAAAATAGTTATTCCTTGAGTCCACTTGTAAAACTGCTGTAAAACGGTTGTTAAACAACTTATCGACCTGATAAACAAATTTCTTCGCACGTTTTCAAAAAAACTTTGTTTAACAAAATGGTAAATTTTAATCGCTTAATAATTCACTTCAAATATTGAAAACTTTGAAAAAAAAGTGTGGTTACCTATTTGATTGTAATTTCGTTCTAGCATAATGAAATTACTTTTAAAAATACAATAATTTGTGATATATTTTAGAGTCAGATAGTTTCAAAAGAAAGTTCTTCACTTTTTTCCATCTAATCTGTTGGAGAATAGTGGAATACCCTAATCTCGAGACTCATTCGTTGATTGTGACATCGTATCACGAGAATTCTGCGATTTTTAAAATCCAAAAAATGCCCACCCTACTTTATATGCTTATCGACAATATACCAAAACAGCTGGATAAAACGGCACTCATACATAACTAACCTAATGAGTTTTCCCTGAGCTGAGATTATCCTGTAAGTAAATAGAGATCTCTCGCTCAAATTTAATCCAATCTGAGCTAGTTTGAACTAATCTGGCCAGAGTTCACGAAAATATTCAGCTAACAATCAAATGAAGAACTCTTCGTACCAATTGAAATTTATGCCATTTCCTCTTCAGTTCGTTTTCAAGTTTTAAGATTGTAATCACACAATTTACAATGCAAACATTCAAGTGCGAGGGCAAATCTCCTTTAATCTGTGCATATGTATCTACGAGTGAACCATTGTTACCTAGCATTCCTTTTTAGACGACTTTATTTAACCAGGGCAGCTGAGCTACCAAATTCGCATTTGTATTTGAAGTGAGAATGAAATGAGACCTTTCTTTGTTGTCCTTTGAACTGTCCTGCTGTTCGCTGTACTGTTTCGCACTTTGATCTTATACAATACGAGTACACAAACACGCAGCTGAAACTTTTGCAAATTAGGATCATTGCATCTAGTTTTTGGTTTGTGCGTTGTAATAAATTCAACCTCAATGATGTTGCTATAGGGTGGGCCAAAGTGAGATTGATGTAGAAGAGTTGGTTAGATTCGCCCTGGGCAACCAATCTGCGGGAAACATATTGCAGTACCAAGATCGAAGATGTGCCAGAGTAGCAATATTTTTCGCCGGCACATAGGCCGATCTCATGGTAGCGCTTACAAAGATGTGCGGTCAAGCATGATCTTGTGATTTTAATATGATATTTTTGTCTTGTTGTGTTGGTGATATTTTGGGATATCCCGTAGCATTTCTGAAATTTCTTCCTCATTACTACACTTAGCTTATTACGGACCAGACGATTAGCTTGATTTTGGAAGTAGCGTCCTTGATTTCCTCTGAACTTGAGTAGATTTAAGATTCATTCGTCAGCGTTAGGCAACTGAAATGGATGTTTGATGGTAGATGGACTACCCTACAGCTTTCACAATCAGTTCAATTAGATAAATTTCGAATCCCATATTAGATAACTATCGTAACTCTTTAGTCGAGAAAAATCTTAGAAAACTAAACTAGTATCGATGTAAATTACACATCATATTTGTTTTCAAAATGACATTAGAACACTACTATTTCATTGTCTCAGATTTGATTTCAGAATGACATTAGAACACTACTATTTCATTGTGTCAGATTTTGTTTGAGAGTAATATTTTCCTCGAGTATTTCTCTGGCCTCTCACTGAAGTTAGAAATAAGAGAGGGGGATAATCTTCCTCTAATCGAGTTAGTCGATGATAGTTCAAACTAATTGCTCGGCTACTGGCTACCGCTTTTTAGAGCCATATTCATCCCATAACACCTCTGTCTTTCTCCTATAAATTGTGCTCATAACACGTTTTTATGTATAAAGTATAAAGTTCGTAGTGTCCGTCTGTCCGCTTGTGTGAAAGACTTTGGATCGATTTTTAACCCATTTTCCGTGATTCAATCGAGCAGAATTTTTGCAGGCAGACTCGTGGAAATGTCTGTATCACGTAAAATTTTTTAAAAAATTGATTTTGATCAATTCTCAGATTTTTTGTTTTAAAATTTTTTTTTTTCACTTTTTTCGGCATAACTTAAAGGGCCTCCAAATTTTTAAACTACTAAAGCGTTCCGAAAAAAAAATTGTTTTTCGACCCATCCTACTCCATATATTTGTAGTTTATCAATAGTAACTTTCTAACACTAAACTGTTTATGACTTTTACAACACTTACAACTGGTATGACAGATGAAACATTGAATTGCACAATCAGTATTGCATCATTTAATTTATTGTCTGATACAACACACTCTCTGCCGTTTGTGTGATTGTTCCGATCAGCTGACAGTTGCGCTACTAGCGATCTTAATGTCGCTAAAGATCCATTTCCTTCACAAACATTTAGATTTTTTCCCTGATGATTTAGGAGCTTGTAGCGATGAGCATGGCGAAAGGTTCCATCAGGACATTGCGGCTATTGAAAAGCGCTTTAAAGGACAATACATTACGCATATGCTTGGCGAATACTGTTAGTCTATTTGTCGCGATACTGACACAAATGCTTACAAACGCAAAAATAAAAGGCCTAAGTTTCTTTAAAAGCATTGCAATTTTTAATGTAACAATTTTTAATTTTAATATAATAAAATTAATAAAAAAAAATCGGTTTTTTAATGAGCTGAAACGTGAAAATTTGACGTGATACAGACATTTCCACGAGTCTGCCTGCAAAATTTCAGCTCGATTGGATCACGGAAAAATGGTTAAAAATCGATCCAAAGTCTTTCACACAGGCGGACAGACGGACACTACGATCTTTATACTTTATACATAAAAAAAAAAAAATTCTGACGTGTACATGAAAATCTCCGGTACACGTGTATTTTTATTTTTTCCCCCCATAGGACAGAATATGAGTAACGCGGTGTAATCACATACATATTGACATAAATATTTAAGTCCAATATGAACAACATCTGGTAAACATTATTGGGAAGAGGACATTAAACTGCTTTTAATCCCTCCAGTTGTCATTTCGATTCTTGCCAACGAGTACAGAGTGCTAAAAGCTATTTAGCAATTTTCTAACTTCTCAAAAATGAATTTCAATTCCACTTGCTTTTAATAATTTTCTTTTATTTTATATGATTTCACATTCCTGTTTTCTACTTTTCAGCTTTGCTTTGCATTTTGTAGAAAACGAGTTTCCTGTTCGGCAGAGTTCAAACGCTGTTATTAATCGCTGAAGTTGTGTTTAGGACTTTTAAATACGTTTGAGCACTTTATTAAGTATCGCCAATAACTTTTCGACGAAGAACGCTGAATAATATACGATACATATACATACATGCACACATTTTTTTTTGCAACTGCCCGAGTTGTTCGCCAACAGTACTGCGCAAAATTTGATATTCCTCCACTTAAAAAAAACCTTTGAAAAGAATCGCAGGAAAAGTCAAATCAAACTTTCTGAGTGAAGTATACTCAGGTAGCATTTACTCAAACATATGTTAGTTTCTAACCAGGAATCACGGCAGTATAACTTTTAGAGTAAAAGTAATAAAAGCACCATCTATTTTCAATGGGCCAAATTTTTTTTTTGTACGTATGCAACACTTTCATTCTTTTGGCTATAACGATATAACGAGGTTAAAAATGGATGAAACAGTTTCTGCATTTGCGGAAAAGGTTAGGACGTCAAACAACAGCATAATCTCTAAAGAGTTCAAATACCGGGGCCAGCAACGTCAAAATACTTTGAAAAAATGTTCAAAATGGGGACGCCCCTAGGCAGTGCTCGGCAATCCTCCGAATGTATTTTCTCAAAACAAAAAAATTGAAAGATACACGGCTAAAAATTTGAACCTAAATTTTAAACTTTCTGGGAAAATTTGGTTTCGACTTTAAATTGTGTCAGTTTTCGAGAAAATGAGCGTCAAGAAAATATTTTAAATTTTAAACCAGAAATGTCTTAATAATTAAAAAAATAAAAAAAAAACGATTGTATCAGTTGTCAGGACTCGAACCGACGCACTCCGCATCACAGTCGTCTGCTCTACCCAATGAGGTTCAGCGCACATAAAATTGTAATGAGAAAAACTCATTGACCTGAAAAAACCTTCAGAAATAATTGAAAAGAACTAAAAAAAAATTTTAGACGTTTTTTTCAGTTATGTGTTAAATGTAAACCACAATAAATTGAAAATTGGTGTTGGTAATTGAAAGGTTTGGAGTTTATTACAAAAAAGTTTAAAAAATTGTTTGCACCAACGAATGGTTTCAAATTTGAGCTAAAATTTTTAGCCGTAACCTAAGCCTCAATCTCCTCGGAGGTATATCTCGTAAAATTATTATTATTATGGTATTACTAGCTTATCACGCAGGCGTTGTCCTGAGTAAGAATGAGAAAGAAGATTTCGAAAATTATCTACCAGTGTGATAGCTGTTAAGTTCAAATAAATAAAATTGAATATATGTAGATATTAAAACTGTTGCATAACATTGAACATTGCTAGAGTCAATCTTAAACTGACTGCAAATTATTATACTGGAGAACTTGCAAATCTTAATAACGATCGCCGATCGGCATCAGCCATTGGAGCTGATGCTTTACTTTGAAATGCATATCTTCTAATTGTTGCACTCTGAGAGAAATTATATTTTGCGTTTTGCTGTCGGGTGCGGGAACATGCGAAATACAGTAGACTGTGTGAATTGCATTCATTTTCCAGATTCAGGCGATATACACTCAATGATTAGCATTGTGATTAATTGAATGTCATGGCGAAAGCGAGACGAATTGGAAATTGGATTCTGAAACTGCAATGGACTATTGGTTGATATCATTGGAATTTTCGGAATTTGAAACTCCTCACCTTTAAACTATTGGATTCCATCGACGACTTGATTCACGCGTCAAGACGACAAGTTGCATAATTTTGGTTGATTGAGATCGCAAAGCATGATAACGAATTAGCCACCCTGTTGGACAGTTGGTTCATTCGTCTTCGTTTGTATGGATTTGAAGGAATACAGTGAATCAACGAATACTTCTGTTTAAGTCATCCACGTCATAGTTCCTTTCCGCTAAAACTGCTCTTTCATTTTGTTTATGAACTCCTCTTTCGTTGAGACAAAAATGCAATAATTTGGCGGAAACGAAATCAAACTAAATGACAGAATGTCTATGATTTGATTCAAGCATTGATCTCATCTGCAGCTGCCGATCGTGGTATTACTTGTAATGTTTGCCGGAAATTGCCTGATAGTAAAATAGACGCTCTTGAATTATAAGCGTAGTAACTAATTCCATTCTATTTTATATATTTAGATTACTCTTCGAAAAAAACAACAACAATTAGTGGGCTAATGAAGCAGCAACCGCATCCAGTTCGAACGAGGCAAACACTAGCTCAACTTGTTCTCCATGAAAACTAAATGTGTACTAAGGCGATAAGAAGATAAACCAGTCGAGGTTAACAGAGCCACTTACGAAGAACTTACGCTTTTGTTTCATTCAGCAGCAGTACATTTACAGTATAGCTTAGATCTAATTGTAGTTCAAAGGCCTCACCGTACCAACTGATCAATACCTGTAAGGAGAATGTTACTTTTAGCGAAGTCCCCTTGCATAAGTTGTCAAGGCTAAAGATAAGATGGGCGACCCCTGAAAAAGCGTTACAAAAAATGAAGTCAAATCAATCAATCAGATTGCTCGTCACATGTTTTGAGCAAAACGTTTCGTAGATTTTGCACATTACTGTACACATGACATGCTAAGAAAACTCTTGTTTTGTTTTATTATTGGCAATCGGTAAGACTATTAATCTTTGGTTTGTCGCTTAGTTGCATGCGTGAGTTTTGCCGTAGCGCAAAGTCTTCCTCTGTTGTTAGCCAGTACAGTGAAAAAGAAAAAAAGGTGATTCAGTTTTGCTAGGTACAAGTGATTACCATGACGTATTTATATTATTATGGACTGAATTCATTCCCGTGTGAAATGTAGGCTTGGGCAACGGAAATGTGTGTGGTCGGTGCCTTTTTTAAATTCACTCGTGCGTAGGTGCACGTTACAGAATTATATACAATCGACAAAACAATACAAGCTTTCATTCAAAAAAAAGTAAGCAAAATAAAAAACAACTTCAGCACTTCACGTCCACACCTTCGTCAATGTATCTGCCCCTCATATGAAGATGTCTCACTCATTGACGCTTTTGTCCACATTCATCATCGTGATTCGGCGCTTCTGTCATACGCTTGCTTAATGTCTCAGCATTTCTTATTCTTCCACCTCTTCTCATACCCGCTTGTTCTTAGTCTTCTCGTCGCCAGTGTAAGCTGGCCTAAATCGTGTCAAATTATAAAATTCGTTGCACATTTGCAACGCGGGTCTTACCCGCCGTCAACGCCCCTTTGGCAAGCTGATTGTATGCCGATAAGAATCTGCCCATTTCATTTGCAAAAATATTTATATTCACATACATATGTACGTATGTACGTCTGTTCGGCCTCTGTGCTCTTTGTGTAGCATGTTAACACTCCTCCAAAGTCATTGTGAACATTTCCCAGCCCCGTATGCCAACCGGACCGCCACCAATGCATTGCTGTTGGGTTTGGTGCGAACAATGAACAAAAATTAAAAAATTAAGCTCGCAGCAATGCGCAATTCATTTTCGATTTGCAATTTGTTGCCATTGCAACAATAACGCCTGAGTAATAGTTGTACAACACAGTGTTGTTGTTAATGCAATTGTCTTATAACTTTTTTTTTGCTTTATGGGTAAGCGTAAAATCTTATCTCCCCTCCGGAAATCAAAGCGGACTTCAAAGTGTGCCGCAACCGTTGCCAATACGGCTAATTCGCTGACTGAATGACGGCGTTTTTGTTTTGCATTTATACCTACCTGTACAAAAACAAAAAATGTGAAATCTAACTTCCCAATTTTCTTACATAAGTGGAGCTTAATTGTTTAAAAGGAGATATTGATAGTTTTGCAACAGGAGCGACTGGGAAACATCACGAGATCTCTAATGGATGTCCAATTGCCCTTTCCATGGGAGTGGTGGTCTCCCTCTTCCTGTTTCCGGCGGGTGCTCATGCGAATAATTTGCAGAGAGGAGCATCTTCATTAAGCCGCATAACACGGCCTAGCCAATTCAGCCCCATTAGTTGAACTATGGATTCGGTCTGATTATATTTTCTTTTCAATGAAAGTGATTTTTAATTGGTGCTTTCCAAACCCGGCTACGTTATTGAAAAACTCATACACACGATTATATAGCGATCCCCTTTCTCCAAGAGCGACGCGTGTTTACAGCCACACCTAATGGTGAACAAAAAATATCTTCGGTGAGTCTTTAATCCGAGTATGCCAGAGTGGCCTTAACAATATTCCCTCTCTATCTTAAGCGAAGCTAGAAATCACATGGGTTGGCTACCGCATCTTGCACTTAGATAGCTCACGTTCCACAGAGTTTGACCGCACATCGGAAATTGCGTTCCCAGCGACACAACCACATCCCATTACACTTCCTGTTAGAGCTTCACACAAATATGAGCATACTGTAAAGAATTAAATCCCAACTGCTTCGTTAGCTGGGTCACGTTATACCACTGAAGCAAGAGGCTCCGGCCCAGAGATGGAAAAATCAAGTGGAGGAGGCCGTCACCTCCCTTGATGTTTCCAATTGGCTTCAGATACTGCTAAAAAGGAATAACCCATGTGATTTGATACACAACGGCCAAAATCGCCAGATAAGTGCAAATATGCTATGATGAATGTAGATGTCTGTATAGAGCTCATCATTAAATTTCTTGCGGTACTCGTCTTCGCCAACCATAAGAAGTCAACAAGTCTTTCGAAGAATAGTTTTTATCGAGTACTCTCATAAATAAGGTTGGAAGTGTGCGTAATTGCTGATTGTAATCTAACCCCAATAATAATAATAATAAAAATATATTATACTAGATGACCCGCCGAACTTTGTTCCGCACAAATCATACAGTCACCCTGGGTCCACATTAAGGTCAATAAATTAGGACCCGGGTAAAATATCGAGGTGAAAGATATCTTAAATTTTAGGAGAGACGTCTAGAGAATGATTATTGAAAGTTTCATTCATTTCTATGCAGTCGTTTTTGTGTGACGCGGGCGTTATGGTAAAAAACCCACATTTTTGGTCACATTTTTCCCACATTTTGGTCAATAACTCGGGAACTGGATGAGATATCCAAATGAAAGTTGTCCTAAATTTTAAGTTAGACGTTAAGTGATAGAATGGTGAAAGTTTCATACAATTCTATTCAGTAGTTTTTGCGTGATACGCGCACAATCATACAGACGGACAGACAGACAGACAGACAGAGAAAAATTCTAAAAATTGGTGATTTGGCTTCTGCTGGTCTAATAACGACCTGTCCTATCAGTTTTTCTTGAATATCTTCAATGTACAGACATCGACCTGTTACAATTTTATTATATGTAAAGATAGCTGACCCGCCGAACTTTGTTCCGCCTTAAAAGCACAAATCATACAGTCACCCTGGGTCCACATTTAGGTCAATAAATTGGGACCCGGGTAAAATATCGAGGTGAAAGATATCTTAAATTTTAGGAGAGACGTCTAGAGAATGATTATTGAAAGTTTCATTCATTTCTATGCAGTCGTTTTTGTGTGACGCGGGCGTTATGGTAAAAAAACCACATTTTTGGTCACATTTTCCCCACATTTTGGTCAATAACTCGGGAACTGGATGAGATATCCAAATGAAAGTTGTCCTAAATTTTAAGTTAGACGATTCTATTCAGTAGTTTTTGCGTGATACGCGCACAATCATACAGCCGGACAGACAGACAGACAGACAGACAGACAGAGAAAATTTCTAAAAATTGGTGATTTGGCTTCTGCTGGTCCAATAACGACCTCTCCTATCAGTTTTTCTTGAATATCTTCAATGTACAGACATCGACCTGTTACAATTTTATTATATGTAAAGATGTTATTTCAAAACAAATTTTGAATTATAAAAGGTTTATAAAGTTTTTAAATTTTTTACGAATTTTACCGCCATATTGTATTTAATTACTTACTTACTTTCTGAGTTGCGAGGGACCTCTTGTGGTTGACTAGGATGAGTATTTTTGATATTGCCGGACTATGCTTAGGCTATGTCACTGTTGAAAGCTAAAGGGTTCAAGACATGGAGTTCTTTGCATATTTGGGAGGAAGTTGATAGGATGACAACATCAGATGAGGACGTTGATGCAATGAGCAGGCATAGATATAATTTTAGCAAAAGAATACCTTCAGATATAGTTTCTAACTGACCTCGGTTAACGCGAGGAAGGAATACTGGCCCGCTTTCCTTAACTCGGCTTGATTTCGCTATTTGGTTAAGCAGTACTTAAAGCAAGGGGTAAATATGATATGTGTGTAAAATGCGCAGTTGGGTATATTGTGTTCGATTTTACCCGAACTTAGACTCCGTTATTTATTGTAACTTTTTTGTGGTTTCACCTTCTAGATCTTCTTGTTGTTGCTTGGTTGTTGATATTGCTGCTTTTATTGCTGGTAATACTTTGAGTTGATGTCTTTGCAATTCGCTTTTAGTACTGAATGCTATAGCTGTTGTTGCTACTGCTGGTGGTGGCCAACAATGTTGTGGCGCATTCATAAATTTCATGTTTTTTTGCTTGAGTTTTTGATGCAATGTTTATGGCCAGACGCACCGTTTGAATATTTTCCAAGCGTTTTTTAGCTCTGCCTTCAAGTGTTACCGCGCAAATTTGCAGGTGTGAACATTTTTTTTTGCAGCTACTACATTTTAACAAAATGGTGCGGCTATTGTTATGAACAATACAAAGTTGCATATTTACTGTATTTATGTACGCATGCTATTTTAAAGTTCATAATTAATATGTACATTGTATAGTAATGAGTAATTCATTATATTTATTATGGATAAGGTATGCAAGCTGACGATGTATTTTTTGGATTCCGATATTTTTTGATACGTTCTTCGACATGTAGTTATTATTCCAAGTGTTTTAAGGCCTGCTTTTTATGCAATCTTCAAAATGTATGATCTTGATAAGCACAATTTTTGTGAAGTAAATTTTTGTTTACCCGGCTATAAATTTTAAAATTGATGTAAGAAACGAATCTTTTGTAATGTTTAAAATCCGTGCTAGCTCAGTTATTTTTACGAAAGATGTTGTAGTTAAATAAAAGAAATCGAATTTAAAGAAAAATGAATGTAAAACGAGGGGCAGTGGCTTAAGTACACCTACAGTTTCATGCTAGTTGTTAGGCAAGTTCATGTTGATTTAGCGAACACAACCACAAAAAAAAGTTAAAAACTCAAAAGCATTACACAACAACAAAAATATACGACATTTCTTGTCTTAAGTAACATATTTCAAATTCGAACGTATCGGGATTGCTGGAAAGAGATCTCGGGATTTTCTCCATTAAAACAGTATTCGGCAACTATTCGGCCGGATAGTTAAAAACAGTGGCCGCATAGTTTAAAAAAGTGGCCGAATAGGCCAACTGTTTCAAAAAAAAAAGTGGCCGAATAGGCCAACTGTTTCAAAAAAAAAGTGGCCGAATAGGCAAATTATGAAAAAAAATAACTCAAAATATGCTCACAAAGGTCTTTATTTAACCAGCAGATTAACATATTAATATTTAAAATCTATGAGTGGTAAGTTATGATGAATAAAAAAAAATTTACAGCATTTGTTGATAGCAACGGATTGCGTTTCTCCTCATAAATTATATCTGCTTCCGAAAACAGCCGCCCACTGTATACACAGCTTTCGGGAGATGATAATGGGCGGTTCTCTTGGCACTTGACCCATCAAATGCATTTGATACGATCAACCCCACACTCCTTCGAGACCTGGAAGAGACACCGCTCCCTGCCGGCCTTAAAAGGTGGGCCGCTAATTACCTCAATGGTCGACAGGCATCAGTCAAATTCAGGAACAAGAAATCTAGGCCACGAAGAATAGAACAAGAGGTGCCGAAAGGTGGTGTACTCTCTCCCCTTTTGTTTAATTTCTATATTTCGAGACTTCCCCCCCACCAGAGGGAGTCTCCATTGTTTTCTACGCTGACGACTGCACGATAATGGCCTCGGGCAAGGGTCCCTCCATTGATGAACTCTGTATTAGAATCAACAGTTACCTCCGTGACCTTTCCAGTTTCTTCACCGAGCGAAACCTGACCCTATCTCCGACTAAATCCACGGCGACCCTGTTTACGACATGGAATACGCAGATGGGGCAAGAGTTCAATGTCCACGTAGACGGAGTACCTCTACCTACTGTCAACCACCCGAAAATCTTGGGTGTGAAGTTTGACAACGGCCTCACCTTCGCTGGTCATGCCACCGCAATAGCTTCAAAGGTACAGAGCCGCAATAAGATCCTCAAGTCACTGGCCGGTAGTACTTGGGGAAAAGACAAAGAAACATTGCTTGCTACATATAAGCCTATTGGCCGACCGGTTCTTGACTACGCTGCGCCCATATGGTCGCCCAACCTTGCTGACACCAATTGGAGGAAATTGCAAGTCTGGCAAAACACTGCCATCAGAACTGCTACGGGATGCCTGCTTATGTCATCTGAGTCTCACCTCCCTCAAGAGGCAAAATTGCTCAATGTTCAAGAGCACGCGGAACTCTTCCTCCTGAACTATCATAAACCCAGTCATCCAAATCGACATCTATTGGATGTAGCCCCGCCCCCCCAGACACATAAGGAGATATCTGCGTAAGCACTCAATGAGATCCGGCACCACATCTCTTGCCGTTTGATATACGGAACCATAGGCGGGCTCTAAATGTCCTCCACACTGAGTCGGTAGACAGATCCCTCAAATCTCGGCCTGTGAATCCCGTTATCAGTACTCAGCCACCTGAATTGGCTGAAGAGGAGCGTGTACTTCCAAGGGAGACTAGAGTCATGATAGCACAACTTCGCTCTGGATATTGTAATAGGTTAAACTCTTACTTATCCAGACTGAACCCCAACATACCAAACACATGCCCTGCATGTGGTATGTCCCCTCATGATACCAAACATCTCTTCTCCTGTTCAGTCGAACCCACCTACATCACTCTGGTCCAACCCTGTGGAAACTGAGCGTTTCCTCGGACTTCCATTAGAAGAGCCTGATGACAATTTAGAGTGATCGAGCCCATTGGGCAGGGCGAAGCACTGTTAACAACAACAACAACCAAGTTTCACATTTTGTTAAACGACTAGTTCTTTCGATCATTCAATTGAATGAAATCCAGTGTTTAACGTTCAGAATCGCTAAATATGACTTACAATAACTAACGCTAAGTCCAAAAAATCTATGAAAACCTGCTTACTCTACTCAATTGATTTTCTCCGTTCTACTGAAAGGCAGACTGCCCAATTTGAACTCATCTGCCCATCCTTGACCATTTCCCTCTTCCATTTTAGGAGGTATTACCGCCGTGGTGTGGCGGTATTGTTGCTGCGCTACCACACCGAAGGTCTAAGGTTCAAGCCCTGGTACAAGTAACATCAAAAGTGGTTTGAAAAAGTTTTTTCAAAACGGGGTCGGCCCTCGGCAGGGGTTTGACAAACTCTCCGAGTGTATTTCTGCCATGGAAGGCTTCTCAGCAAAAATTCAGCTGCTTTGCCGTTCGGAATCGGCAAAAAACTGTAGCACACCACAAATTGGTAGAGAGATTGGCCTTAATCTCCTCAGGAGATGTATGTATATCTCGGCCAATTATTCATTTTATTGTAGTTGAGATACTGAAATTAATCACATCTGTTGTTGCAGCACTTATTAGCACCTTTCGTTTGATACCCATATTGTACTAACACATTTTGGGTCACCCATGGTCCACACATTGGTCGATAACTCAGAAACCGGTCGAGTTATCGAAATAAGCAATATCTTAAATTTTAAGTTAGACATAAAGCTGTATTTATGTTTGTCCTTTGGGAAAGTTTGTTATGGCACCAAAGACAAGATAGCTCGCCGATGCCAACGAGCTTTAAATTGAATACAATAGAGGAAGACTACATAATATTCGAAAGAAAATTGTTTTCATTTTGAATGGCTCTTTTACCTGAGTGGAAAAACACTTACCTCAGGTGCCGATGCAAAAACACCTCATCTAAAAAAATTGTTTGTTCGATGTTCTCAGATTAATCAATATTTAAGGGAGCAAAATATACTCGTTAGATAACAAACGATTCTGTAGGGCTGTCTTGAAGTGCAGGTAAAATCAGGACCTTGTTTTCTTCAGAAAGTGTTTTGGCAGCCGGAAGCGTCATTGGATTCACTTAAATGTAAGGGACCTGTGAGGTGATAAGCGCAAATGCTGGATAATTCAAGAATAGTTACAAGATTTATAGTAAAGGCGTACATCTGTCATCGGAGCTCGAAAAAATAGTATGTCTAGTTCAAGATTCCAGCATATTCATATCCCCAAAACAGATAAACGAACAACAAGACATATGTTCTGTGGATTTTTTTTATATTCTCGTTCCCGAATGCGAATGCAATTGTTTTAAGATTCACGTTAGCGAATGCCAACGAACAAGAGTAAATGTTTCCGAACTCTGCTTCTTACTGGTCAATTTCTCGGCATTTGTAGTTCGATCTATCGTCGAACAGCTATGTATGAATATCAATATTTTTGACTAAAAGAGACAATCTTAACTCAATTCAGTAGTTTTTTATAAAATTATAATGAAACATGCAGTGGTTTCGTGGGATTACAAAAACACAATTTTTTTTTCGTTCTGAAATTGTTTTAATCTGTATACATATTATTTTCAAAATAGCTAAAAAAAAATACACTGCTAAAAATATCAGCCTACATTTTAAACTTTTTTGGGATACATATATATTCAAACCAAATTTTGTTTAGAATTTAAATTATGCTCGTTTTCAAGAAAATGAGCGTGATGAAAAGGGTTTCAATTTTTAACAAGAAATATGTTAACAATTTAAAAAAAACCGTTAGCAAGATTCTAACCCACACTCTCCCCGTCGTCTGCTCTATCCACTGAGCTAAGGCGGACACGAACCTGTTATGAGAAAAATTCAATGACTTGAAAAATCTTTCAGAAATAAATGAAAACAAAATGAAAAAATTTAGACATTTTTTTAGTTAAGATTTAAATCTAAACCGAAAGGAATTACAAGTTGGTGTAGGTAATTGAAAAATTTGGAACATACTACAAAATAGTTTAAAAAATTGCTTAAGCGGACGAATCGTTTAAAATTTAGGCTCAAATTTTTGGGCGTGTAATGGAAAAGTTACAGATCTTAATACTAATTTCTAGAGGACTATCATTGCTAGTCTAGATATTGTAGAATTGAGTAGGATTCAGAATTCTGAAAAATAATATAAATATAATTTTAAAAAATCTTATCTGGCCCAGTAAAAAATAATATATATACATTTTTAGTTCTTTGAATTATTTATCTTGTCATTAATAACTGCTGATGTACTGTAAAAGACTTTGTCTTATAGTTACAACCACTGTGCTAAATTAATAATAATATTTTTGTAACACGGTCTAGTATATACTATGTATAAACATTAGACTGGGTCGATTTATTAGCTGATGTCGCGCCATCGATTTTTCGATAGGTTTTGGCCTCAGGAAAGAAAGTTCCACTAGGCATACCCAAAAAAATAATTTTCGAGCCTGCGAAATTTCATTTTTTTACTTTTTTCGACTTTGATTTTTAAGGATTTTTCATGACCTAATAAAAAAATTTTCATTTGATTTTAAAATGTTCATGTATACCCTGTCCGACCCAAAAATGTCCGCTAAAAACGTTGGCGATAACAGTTTTTTGAAAAAAAAAAATATTTTTTTTGGGTTTTGGGGAGTGTTTTTGTCAAAAAATTTACCCTTTCGCTATTCTTTTTAAGGGTTTTTTCAGCATACATGCAAAACTGTTTTCGATGAAAATGAATTTATCTCATATTTCCTGTCCCACTTAAAATTATGCTCTAAAAACGTTAGCGATAACGGTTTTTTGAAAAATAATTTTATTTTCGGGTTTTGGGACTTGTTTTGGTCGAAAAATCGACTTTTTGACCAAAACACTCCCCAGCGGAACATTTTTGGGTCGGACAGGGTATACATGAAAATTATTAAATCAAATGAAAATTTTTTTAGTAGGTCATGAAAAAAATCTTAAAAATCAAAGTCGAAAAAAGTAAAAAAATTAAATTTCGCAGGCTCGAAAATTATTTTTTTGGGTATGCGTAGTGGAACTTTTTATCCTGAGCCCAAAACCTATCGAAAAATCGATTGCGCGATATCGGTTAACTTTTGCCATACAAATCGACCCACCCTAATAAACAGCTGTCTACAAACATTTTCCCTATCAATCCAAATTTCCATCGAACAAATTTAACACAACAAATATAGAAATTCCGCATGAAGCTACACAACCCGAACTGTGCTGCGATCAACAAAAACAACTTTGCCGGGTAAATAAACAAAACCGGCAAAAGAAAAAAAAAAAATAAAGTATAGAAGATGAAAGAATTTTAGCCGCAATACAACAATACACAACTTGAAGCTAGTTTGTTGGCTGTACGCAACATGTTCGAAGGCGCGCTGGTTTGAAGCTCGCGAGCCCAACAAACTCAGGTATATTAACAGCTGCCTGTGAAAATTGAAAGAATTCTTCAAACGGATTTTGAGCGAAATGGACGGGCTTCTGTCGTAGAGCACGCGTTGTGTCAAGGAATACAAAACGTAAACTCATACCAAGATAGTAAAATAAAATATTTAAAGTATTCGAAAAACTCGTAGCAAATACGAAACAAGAAGTCGTGCATATTAACGTGCTTGTGTTTGTACATTAATTTAAAGTGCGTATATGAGATTTCTTACACATCTTTTGAAAAAAATAAAAACAAAGAAAAATAACACATAATTGGGCTGCCATTGACTGTGTGCCTTAGTTCGTATGTGGACGCACAAAAACTCGTTGACTACCTGAAGAGCGGCTTGTTGGCTCGGTTACTCTGGCGGCTGTCTTCTTTGTATGATTATTTTTAGGTTTTTTTTTCTTTTCTGAGTTTTTGTGTTGTGCTTTTGCTTCGCTTGAGGGAATTCCATGGTCTTTGATGTTTTTTTCAGGCCCGACAACAAAAAAGGCAATAATGCCAGTGCCCCATAAAATATGTGTGGATATTTGTTGCAGCAGTGAATGTGTAAAAAGGAAGCAATAAAAAAAAAATATAAAAAGCCGAAAGCAGACATATGTGCACAAATAATAGGAATACAATAAGAAAAAGGAAAATAAAAAATTAAATATGCTCAGCAACACTTAAATGCTAAAGAAAATGTGAAAATACTTACACAATTTTTTTTTAATTTTTGAAAAAAACGAATCCCAAAAAAAAATTGCACGTTTTGAGAGCAAACAAGTTCTAGCACAAGATATAAAAAAAAAAGTTATAAACACAACCACTTAGTCTACGAAAGTGTGACAAAATGTACTTCAGCCTCGATATCAGTCCGCTACTAATCGCCAGCATTATCTTGCAATTAGTTGCAGTAGTGCTCAGCGCGAGTTCCGGAGCTGGAACAAATGAAATCGTATCCAGCAGCGTTGGCAGTGTCAGTAGCAGCAATGCGCCCAACAACAATGGCCTACAATGTCAACGGATCGCAGTGCCAGCATGCCAGGGATTAGGCTACAACATGACAGCTATGCCAAATTCGGCCGGTCATACTAATCAATTGGAAGCTGAACTGCGGGTAGGTAGCAAAAAAAAAAACGAAAATATTAAATGAAACAAAAAAAATCCGCTAGAATTAGGAATAATGGAATTTCAATCCACTTCGAAGCATTTTTAGTTATGTGGGATTAGTAGCGTATTAGAGCTCTTCTTTCACGCAAAAAGGTAGTAAGAAATTCCACAATATCCGGACAGCATTTTATTTATGAAGTGCTGTGGAAAAATTTTTGAACATTTAGGCCCGGTTTTTCAGTCATTGGTTAAGCTCAGTTTAAACTAACTTTGCTTAAACTCGGCATAAATTTAAACTCCAGTTAAACTGCAGAGCGGTTTTTCAGTGAGAGTTTAAGGCCACTTTTAGGATTTGCTTTCTATACGGCAACATTGGTTTTTTCTTTATCTAGATAAGGCAACAGATAATATTTGTTTACATATTCAACGCCACTGCTTCTCCTCAGTATTGCAATAGTTAGAATTTCGCTAATTTATGCATCACTATAATCACTTTCGTCAGATGATATATCCAGTATTTAATTAAATATAAAAATATCGTCCTTTTTTAATTGCGTTCAGTTTATTGTTTCACAACCAAAACCATCAAATATGCAAACAAATTGGCCGCTTAAACTACGTTTAAACTTCGTTTAAAGTTGACTGAAAAACTGCGTAACAAGTTTAAGCTTAGTTTAACTGACAAATTGAGTTGAACTTGTACTGAAAAACCGGGGCTAAATGGTTCAATGTTACACACATGCATCTTTATATATTGTATTCTTTTGCAGGTTTCTAGTTTTTGAGACAGCACTATTTTAGCTTTCGTATTGGATATTTGCCAAAACCATTTTTGGTTTTCAAATTAGTTGACTTTGGGATCAGTGAAATAAACTATGGCTTTAAAAGGGTATCCATCAAAACATCACCAACCGTCGTGCTCTCAAAGGGAGACCATTGAAAACATTTATGCTACATATATGTACTCGTATGTTCCTGGAGATCCAAAGCCTCTGTATTGCTTAAATTATAAATCAACGGGCCTTCAAGTCCAGTTATATGTCATACTTACACCAGTCAATTGCGTAATGAAAAGAGACTCGCAATTACAGTAGGCAGTGACGAATCTTGAACTTTTATGCCTGCCCGTCACTTCGCTGTTTAAACTAATAGTTTGGATCATCCAGACATCCAATGAGACCGGTGTTTTTACTTATAGGGGTATATACGAGTATATCGAGGACTGGTTTTTCTTCCTAAACAGATAAGTAGTTAGCTACGAGCTCTTCTGAAAATGATATAATCAACTGGAGACATGTGTTCTCCAGGTATAAATGATGATTTATCGAATGTTCTTATCTTGTTTAGAGGATGACGTTATCCCATAGAATTTTCTCTGCACCTTGTCACCATATATCTGATCATATGTCAGAAATACTTACATTTTCCCGAAATCGAGTATAAAAAGTTCTCTGAAATCCAGTGTTATCAATATTCAGAAATCTCAGGTTGCAGTGTTTATTTTTAGACAATGCGAATAAAGTCTACTTTCAACACGCAGGACGTGTAACGTAAAAAAAGGAAAGCAAACAATAACTATTACAAATTCATTTATAAGGATCTGTGCTGGAAATCGTCGGCGGTGGCTTGGCGCATAACAAGCATCTACCAATGTCCATACTGGTAGTAGTTTCAATTTCCCGATCCTACTATTTTAGAGTGAGAAAAAAGAGAAAGCGCCGCTATATGTATGCATATACTGTACTCAATGGGTGGTATCTTTCTGGATTTGAAAATTCTGAAGTCGTCCATTCAATTACCCACATTTCTTTCTTTAGAGCTCTTAGTTCCTGTAAAAAAATGTAGTTTTTTGTTTTCGTGCTATTGCAACACATTTTGATAATTTTTTTTCGTGGTTAAAGGGAATGAATATCTTCTTTTCAGATCTTTATTATTTCCGCAACCTTGTTGCGATGAATATGGTTTAAGGTGAAGCGTACGATGTTATATATGTATTTCTTACTCCTCTGACACCGCGAAATATACAAACGTCTCACCCAGCACTGGGTGGCTCTGAAAGTGATTTAGGAGCCATTCCTGGACTAGAAAAGGCAACTGTTCACTTTTTGATACAAATTTTAAATATAGAGAAACCATCAAGCAATAGAGGTCTTCCAGTGGCACCTAGTATGCAGATGCTTTGTACTTTGCGATTGTCATAGGTAAATAGTTCTACTTAGTTCGGGTAGTATGTGTGTGGCAGTTATTGAGCTCTGGCAACCAGTCCTTCTCTCGGGTACTCAAATTTTGTCCACGTTTATTTTTCTATATAAATTTACAATTTACTTACCCTTTGCATTTTAGCAACCAACCGCAACAAGTTAATATTGAAAATGAACACCAACTTGAATAAAAGTCAAGGCACATGGTTGCATAGTTCTCAGAATTCAGTAATAGATTTATTGTAAAGTAATAGAACTTTACTTGAAGTATACTCCTGGCGGAGCACATCATTAAACTGATGATATACTTAAAAATTAAGTGCACTTTATCTTTTTAGCATTACTCTAACTTAAATGAGCACTAACTCAGGACAATGATTATGCGCCTATATTTTAGATAGAGAATAAATGACCTGAAGCGAGTTGCTAGGTAGTAGAAATTAAAGCTCTTTACTATATTAACGTTATGCTAGTTTAAACAAATCAATTTAATGGCATCACTTTTTTTATGAAAGCTCAGTTTCCACCCTGTATTAATGCCCTGGTTGCATTTTTTTTCATTAGAATTTCTACCTCTGAATTATTTTAAATTTGCGAACTAAGTATCAAAGAGTTTTTTATTTATTTTAAATTATAACTCCATTAAATAGCCCAGCTCTTACCATAAAATTGCTATTCCCTGCATAATGTTTTATTCAACACATAACATACATAACTCAAGCATGATTGCCATTTAAAACCAGTTCATTTACAGACTAATAACGCTTCCGCCATACCGAACACTCACCCTATGTACATATATAGAGCTCGGCTCATACATGCTTACATCGGAGCGCTTTGATGAGTTGTGTTGAGATGCGTTGCTTTGCGTTCCACACGCGTGGCTAAAAAAGAAATATAAAAAAAAAATACCCCATTCCAGTACAACATATGTGACTACTCGTTTATTGTAGAAAGATCAGACACTTTAGATAAGCGCACACAAGCGGTTGAATGACAGCTCAAGTAGTGAATGACAGATCGGCCGCCCGCTCTCTCATGCGGTCGTTCGTTTTAAACTTGGACTTTGAATACATAACTGACTTCATCGCTTTTGAAGAAAATTGCTTAAGGTTTGTGCTGTTTTCTGTAATGCCAGCAAAACTGTTCAGCGTTGTTTGTACTTTCCTTTATTTTGTTTTTTCTTGTATTGCGTACATTTAGCGCAAAACGAAACAATAACTTGGTAAAACAAAAAAAGAAGGGACTGAAGAAATGAAAAATGCAAAAGATAATTGATCGCGTTATCTATGGAACTAAGAAAACACTGAGCGCAAACAAACTAATGCTAGCTTTGACATGAAAATCAACTTTTATTGGATTTTATACCCAGCGTATGTAATTATTTATTTAGCATTGGTAACTTAAGCTATGTTGCGCCTACACCTGAAGTTACTTATTTTCGTTGAAATTACCAAGTGAGTTTATATATTTGTTCATTGTAATTGTTTACAGTAGGGAGTAAAATCAAATTATAAATACAATTTAAGTCTAAACAATAAAAAAAATAAAACATTTGCCTTTTATAAACAATAGAAAGTTCTTTTCTAAGATTTTTGCTACATTAAGTAGTTTTATTCGTATTTGCTGCCAGATTCAAGAATCAAAACTAATCATTTTCTTCGGAGCTTATTCGTTAATTACGACTGAAGTTACGCAAGTCGATTACTGGACTATATGAAGATCAAGAAATTTATTATACAAAGTTAAAATACATACTTCAAACTAAAACTAAATTCGAATAATTATCAACTAAAGGGACACTCGCTATACGTAATCTTTTTGGAACTAAACTCATATCCGAGTGTCCACCAACAGAATGTTGTCCCATGACGAACTCTTCCTCTGAAACACAAATGCAATACAATAAAAAAAGCTAGAAAACTCCTTTACTGAACTCATATTGTTATGGTTCGCTTTCTATGATGGTGAAATTAAAAGTTCGAGTAAATTACGACGACCTAAAAAATACACCAGTATTTCTCCGTTCTAGTGTTACTTGTATCTGCAATCGCATATTCCATACCAACACATACTCTATATATGTGTAAAGCAGTGTATATGCTTTATCATTAAGTAAATTTCTTTTAACATTCTTTTTTATACACTGGGTATAAAGTGTAATTTAAGAAAAGTTTATAGGGTTTCTAAATGGGATCATTGCTGTTGCGCCACTACCAAATATTCCTTATCAATTAAGATTTTTAAAGCAAGGTCTGACTAGGGACGGTTTTTTTATGTTTAGATATCAGCGAAATCCTTAACATCGGATATTTGGGTCTTTGACACGAGCTAAGCCTCCTGACCTCCAACCCACGGATACTGCGATAAAATATTCCGGCGGAAGTATGTACGTCTGCAAGATACTATTTTACACCTTTTTCCAAGTTAGCTTGAGAAGCTCTTTTTAGGTCAATTACCGACAATACTCGCAAATAGAATTCATAATAGTTACTAAAACTCCACAACTATTTGGGACAAGAACCAGACCCTAGTCTAGTTACTATTTGCTCGCTCATACCAACCACACAATTCCTAACAACAGCATTTTACACAGTTATTCTATGGTGCAAACACCGATTCTCTGAAATTGTAAAACCCTATAAAAGCGCCATTGAGTTGAGAACACAATATCAAAATAGTTTGTAAATTACTGAGTGAAGTTGTAAAAATATACATGTCTATATACTTTTTACAGTTATGTACACATACTGAACATTTCTTCATTGTAATTTTATCTTTGTTTTGCTTTTTCATTCAGTTTTTTTTTTAGAAATTACAATTATTTGCCCAACTTGTTGCTGTCAAATTAAAAGACAATTTCATTAAGTGGCGTGTACACCCACTGTTACTCAAATGAAGATAACTTATGAAAGCCCCGCAGGAAAAAATATGCATCAATATTGAGGATACTTATAAATATAACAATTTTATTTTTACATTACTGGCTTCCATCATGTAAGTTTTTACAGAAGTGAGTTTAGGGGAACAGGAATCGAAACTTTATATTTCAAGTTTTCGATTTATCGCAACCGGATTCACCACCGAAGTCAGTATAAGATTCCCTCATACCTAGGTAAATCATAGGTAGATGTCCCATAAACCATAAATATTTAGATATTATATAATTTGTTATTTGTCCTCGTACAGTAATTCTTTAGATTTCAAGGTAGGTTATAAATTTTTATCTTTTATTAGAGTTATTTGGTTTTTTAATGCACTCCCGCTCATTGCTTATGGTTTGGTAAAGTATCTCAAGAGAGGGATGGTAAACATCTTCAGGCAAAACTAGAGGATCACACCGATTTATAAAGAAGTTAGATAAGTCATCAACGAAGGCCAAATCTAAAAGTTTACCGAACTTATTCGGAATAAAATTGATCATCATGAGTTCTTGCCACAGGGAAGAACGGTTAATAAGGAATATTACCTGCAAGTTATGCGCAATTTGCGCGAAGCAATCCGCCAGAAACGCCCGGATTTGTGGAAGAACAAAAATTGGCTTTTGCACCACGATAACACCCCTGCTCACGCATCGTTGCTTGTGCGCGAATTTTTGGCCAAAAACAACACACTAATGATGCCGCAGCCACCGTATTCCCCAGATCTGGCCCCCTGTGACTTTTTCTTGTTCCCTAAACTGAAGAGGCCCATGAAAGGACGACGTTACGCTTCTCTTGACGAGATAAAGACGGCATCGAAGGAGGAGCTGAACAAGATACAAAAAAATGATTTTTTGAAGTGCTTCGAAGATTGGAAAAACCGTTGGCACAAAGGTATAATATCTCATGGGGATTACTTTGAAGGGGACAAAATAGATATTCATGGATAAATAAATAATTTTTGAAAAAACACAAAATTCGCGATACTTTTTGAACACACCTCGTATAACGAAAAGAAAATAAAATTAAAAGTTAAAAAATAAAGACGTTAATTAATTAGTTAATAAAAGCAGTTCGTTAAAATAAAATCTAAAAATCAGGTAAATGAAATGCAACTCTAAGCGCAGGTTTCACCAACGCTAAAACTAAGGGCCGGTTTCACCAACGCGACTAAGACTAAAACTAAGTCGTGACTTAAGTTAGCACAGATTCGAGACTAACTTAATTTTGGGTTTCACCAACTGAGCGACTTAAATAATTTTGAGCACAACAACCCCATCAGCTGTTTCATGCATAGTAGTATTTTTTCATACCAGACAACTCTGCGCATCCCAATACTCCAGTGCGAAAAGGGCATGTATGGCCATACAAGAAGGAATGTATTGAACTTACACCCATTTCTCTTTAGTTGGAAGGTACTAAAATTATCGCTTAATTGAAAACGAGTTTCGTATTGGTTGCATGCTAGAAAACAAGCGTTCACATGCATCTACGCTTACCCTGTTAAAGTCAAGCATGGTGAAGTTTCCGACTGGGGCGTTGCACAAAACAAATAAGCAACATTACTGACATTTAGGTTTTGAACCACAGCAACACTGCTTAGTCGAGAATAAGTCAGCTGGCAAGTTGACTAAGTTGTGACTTAGCTAAGTTAGGTGGTGAAACTGCAAAAGTGAAAATCGCTACTGAACTAAGTTAAGTCGAGTTGGTGAAACCGGGCCTAAGTCGTGCCTTAAGTTAGCACAGATTCGAGCCTAACTTAATTTTGGGTTTCACCAACTGAGCGACTTAAATAATTTTGAACACAACAACCCGATCAGCTGTTTTATGCATAGTAGTATTTTTTCATACCAGACAACTCTGCGCATCCCAATACCCCAGTGCGAAATGGGCATGTATGGCCATACATGAAGGAATGTTTTGATCTTACACCCATTTCTCTTTAGTTGGAATGTACTAAAATTAGCGCTTAATTGAAAACGATAGTTTCGTAATGGTTGCATGATTGAAAACAAGCGTTCACATGCATCTACGCATGTGCCGTAAAAGTTATGCTTGACGAATTTTCCGGCTGGGACATTGTACAAAGCAATTTAGGAGCATTACTGACATTTGGGTTTTGAACGACAGCAACACTGACTTAGTGGAGAATTTCTTCTGGGGGCAGGCTGACTAAGTTGTGACTTAGTTAAGTTCGATGGTGAAACTGAAAATGTGAAAAACTCACTTAGTTAAGTCGAGCTGGTGAACCCGGCCCTAAGAGTTTGGAAAGCACGTAAAAAGAACGAGCAGTTTGAGAGTCACTGGTTCTGACACTTCACAAACAACACAAAAACAATTGCAAGACACGAAGTCAATGAAACTGCAACAAATACACTATGCAAAATGATTCGGCATATACAAATATGGAAAGCAAATTAATTTAAATATTTTAGATCCATAAAGTATGTATTAATCAAACAAACAAATTTTTCACAATTTAACACTAAGTCTTCTCATTTATTTTTACCACAAATTATAATCAAAAAAAAGGTTGGATTGATTTTAATTTCGCAATTAAAACACACCACAATTCACAGCTATAATGCTCTTTGCGCATACTTGCTTAAGAATATAATGTGAATTAATTAAAAGTAAACCTTTATAATTTGCTAACGACTTTCGTTATAACTCCGAATCAAAAAAAAAATCAGATCTCTAGATCAGTGGGATGTCGTGACCTTGGGAAGGGATGATGGAAAATCGTTCCAATATACATTCCGTAACACTCTGGAGCCGATTTCATAAAGGCTTGTTAAATTATCTTAAATCGGATAGCTTAATCGCTGATTTCCTCAGTTGAAAATTTCGTTTTCTTCGAGGCCCGTTTAGGTTATCGCCGATTAAAATAATGTTAAAAAATTTAGTATGGCCAGCGTTGGGCCTTCTCATTTAGTGGGAATGGGAGAGGCTTTTTTCTGCAGTACTACGCATTCTGCATCTACGAACACCCCCTGTTTTGTCTGCTCACAACACCACATTTTTTTAAATTTATATATAATTGGCGATAACCTAATCCTGGTCACCGATCAATATAATCGAGGATAAGTCGACTGATTTGTGGTAACCGGTCATTGTGAATATGGGCTTTTATCCAGATTTCGGATTAAATTCGCATGAAAGCGATCATTAATCGTTGTATCAAGGGTTGAATACTCACATTACAGAACCGCACATTTCGACTAACATAACAAGCATGTTACATCAAAGATCTAAAACAAAAAAAGGGCATAAATAGTTTAAAAGAAAAGCAGTTAAATTTTTTAAATGTTATTGGGATTCGACGGAGTGTAATCATTATATCACAAGAAAACTTTTTCTTTAATAGCAGTTTGTTTGTTTCTAATTATTTAACTCCGGATTAAGACGTTGAAAGCGCCACCTTTTTTTGTCGCCTCGTCGGATTAGATATTTACACTCTTGAAAACATATGTTTGTTCAACTCAAAGAGGATCAATCAATCAAATAAGTAAAATGTAAGAAACCCGCTTAGTTGAGCAAATGTTTTCGTTTATTATTCGACAAGGCCTTTCAGTTCATAATTAGATATGTGTGCGTATATGCGAAAGGTAAACACATTTGTAAATATACGGCACTGTAGAATGCTTAATTCTTCGCCTTTAGTATTGCTTATTTGCTTTCCTCCTAGAAATTTTTTTCGGTCATTGAAGTACGTAATATCTATGGAGTATACGTGTAAGTTACCAAGCAAACAAATCGATTGCGCTCGCAAAGGCGATTTCAACGTGTAAATTTTATAAAGATGAAAAAAACGCCGAATGTTATTGTTGATGCCCACATACAGGTCCGTATTAACCATAAAGGCGCCCCTAAAGCTTTGGTTTCTTTGAAAGCGTTGCCGCTATATAGCGCTCGTAACATTGTGGTGAAGTACTTTGTCAAAAATGGTGCAATGTAATAACAACCACGTGGAAACTAAAGAGACCGTAATGTAATATAGCGGCAAACATAATAAATTATGGCCGTCATGACGGTGAAATTTCATTCGGCAACGTTTTTTCCCACCCTCACATTCAAAATGATTAGAATTCAATCAAATATTTTAAATATTTTTACACGAAACAACCATTCTGAGATTTCACTTGTTTTGAACCGCAACGCTCATCGAAGTTACTAGCAAAACGGTGCCGCTTATACCGGGAGTATAGCGGCCCTTATTTGACGGCGGTAATAAGTGGCACCTCTTTTGGAGGAAACAACAGCTTAAGCCATGAAATTTTCGGTATGCATAATTTTCTTCATAATAAACAAACATTATTAATTACAATACACACAATTTCTTTAAAATAAAAACCGAAGAATATACAGTAAATGTAGACCTCATATAAATGTTTTTCTGTTTCTTTGTTTGTCTGTATGAACGCGCTAATCTCCGAACGTACTGAATAGAGCTTCCACTTATTGGTACCCCGTAGCCTCAGGCGTAACCTTAAATAGACGCTGCATAGCGCACGACGAAAAAATCGTTACAAGGGGTGACGAAAATCGTTCCAATATACATTAACTAGACTATTTTGTTTAAAAATATTAACAGTTAAAAATTAAACAGTTTATTTTACTGCTACTCAATTGGTTGGTGTTGGCCGTTCAACACAGCTCGCTAGTCAGTTCTTTGTTTTCCTAATTGGCCCCAGGTATCTCAAATCGTGTTCCAATTGGTCATTCAAACGGTAACAGTAATGAAAACGTAATCATTTAGTGAGATATACCTACGGAAAGATTCTGGCGGAGCTTTTCTTTTAATTTGTGGTGTGCTGATTCTAATGTTTTCTTTTTTTCAATGGCGGGACTTATTTACATATTTGTATGCCCACTCCAAACGGCATCTCTGCATCGGAGGTATTCCGACCACTGTCAACGACCGTTCCCGCGCCTGGAACCTAGTACCTTTGGTAAGGTAGGCCAGACTACTACTACCATCCCACTTCGGCAGAGTGGTGACCTGCATGTTACTATGCTATGAAAGGTGTGTGCTGATTAGAATTCCCTATTTAATGGGTTTCTGTATGTTAAGACCTACTTTGACTTAGTGATAAAGTGGCACGGCATACTCAGTACACTTGTAACTGTGTTGTGTGAACGTACAGTAAAGATATCGATATATTTGCATTGAGTGTGATTTTAAGAAAAAATACAACACTTTAGCTTTTTAATATATTTAAATATTTCTTTTTACTATTTTTTTTTTTTAAAATAAGGAAATACAATTCAAGTTGACTTGGAAGAGTTATGTTAATTTATATTTAAGTATAATGATAAAATATTAAGGGGAAATATTGTACTTAATAACGTAAAGATGTTTTAAGGACTGTCTTCAATCAAAGGCAAATACCAAATTATCACGACGCAACAAATATACTACCCAGAATTACCGAATTTTCGGAACGATTTTGGCGCGCTGTGGTGCACTTCAAATTTCCTCACATCTGTTAAAATTTTTTTAAAAGCAAATACTCAGCGCCATATCTTTTCTTCTGACATGTATACGAAACGTTCAAAAATATATGAGGATAATACATGAATATTGCAACCCTCGTCTGATACAATTCTTTCTATCTGATTTATAATTTTAACTTTTCTATCTAGGTACATAAAAGCTGATCTGACAAACCTGCGAATAATACGCCCTGAAAATATAATTTATTTAACTCGTTGCTGTAGATATGTAAATTACTTATTACCTTTTCATGTCATCTGGATTTTTAAAAGCAATTCGTAGACATAAAAAAGTGATAGTCTCATATTCCAACTAATAAACGCCTCTACATGGGCGCATTCCTATCGTAAAAGAGGAAAAATTTAACAAAAGATAAAAGGGGAAAAAATAAAGTTGCACAAAGTTCCGCTTATAATGTTGGTACCATTTGAATAGTTTCAGCTGTAGTCCTAAAAGTCCATTACCACCTTCCATTGCGGCTGCCATCCACTGAGCTGCTTCTGCTGCTGTTGAGTAACCTGGAATTGTGTGCACTTCTTTTATCGTTTTTTTCTTGTCGGCTTCTTTTTCTGTGTAGTCGCCTTTCAAATTGGCCGAATGACGAGGATCCGTCCGTCTGGTCGTCTGTCTGCAACTCAAACGTCTGCTCTGTTGGTATTTTCCCTGCTGTTCAGTTCTTCTTTAAACATAAGTAAAAGTCAATTTACTTTTGTATGCTTGTGGGTGTCTGTGACCACACTTTCTTGATCGTTGTTATCAAAAATTGTTCCAATCTATACAAGATTTTCCTCTTTCCTTTGTATGGTACGCTACGTTTTAACAGCACCAGTAATGCAACTCTTGCATTGACCAGCAAGCAACAACAAAAATGAACCAACGCTCAATTTCTTTGAAATTACCATTCATTCTTACCTTCGTTTTGTGTTGCTGTCGATATAAACCATCATTAGTGTTGTTGTTGCTCTTTTGTTTTTGTGGCTTTTAAAGTGCACCTTTGGGATGAGATGCCAGTTGTTGGTGTCCGCCTCTATTTTTGTATACATATTGGCCGTCTGCTGGTCTCTTCCTTTTTGCTTACTCACTTCTTCTCGGTTAATGTAATTGTTCCGCACAGCGTTTCTTTATTTTTCTCGATTGGTACCCACTTTTTTAGTGTTTTGTTTGAAGTGTTTAAATTTCCGTAAATTAGCGTTTTTCGCTGCATAATGATTACACTGCGGCGGTCCGTTCAACCCTTCATGGCGCATTAGGCCTGCAAGTCTTTTCAGTATGTTTTTGTTCCAATCCTTCTCTTTTATTTCTTATCGGACCTTTTATTACTTCGGTTGAAATTTCGGTTTTATAAGTGGTTTTTAATTTTAAATTCTTAGGAAATCTTCAGGCAATAGGAGACAACAAAATAGCTACCATAATGATCCATAATTAGTGCTCAGACTGGGACGTATGAGAATTCACACAATGGCAGGCCCAGCAAAATGAGTGAAGTTACGTTGAGTTTTGTATGCAATAAATGATTGGTAGGCTGCTGTTTCACTGAATTGAGTTGTTGCAAGATTGAATAAAGAGAAAGGGATCCAAAAAATTCTTATAAAACTCTCTACGAGCTGAGTTCCCAACATGCGAATTTTGTAGTCATAAAAAAGCTCAAAAAAAATTAAGAAATAAAACGTTAAAAATACTCCTAATGAGATGTTTGATAAGGATAAGGATACGGGGACAAAGTTAGAAATAGAAACCTAAGGTCTAAGGCGTGTCGGGCTGGTGCCGCAGGGTGCTTGTAGTGGAGCGTACTGGATTCATTGCTGGAAAAGAACTGTCAACCTCGGTATAACAGTGTTTTTGCCGTCACGTTATATTCCACGAATAGATGCGCGGACTAAGCAGGGCGAAGTGCTGCTAAAATAATAATAATAATAAGTGGCGATATTAAAAACGTTGATGGAATCTCTATTTGACATCAAACACTTTTTATATGGTTCTTGTAGTGAATTGTTTAGTTATTTAACTTTACAACTGAAACTTTGGGCAGTAGTCACGTCGTAGTCCTAGCCATTTTAATTTACTATCCGTCGCTGAAGTAAGCTTCTTTATAATCAAATTTTCGCACGAGGAAAGTGACCCGTTACTCCGATTAAATTTTTACCCAATTGTTTCAAAGTCAACCATTTTTGATAGATAGAAATCCACATCTCTGACAAATCAGTTATCGTTCTCTGAGAAATCAACGCATTTTATAATGGTCTAAACTGACATTAAACATCAAGTCAGCAAACGTTAGTTGTTCAAGGTTTCATTTGACAGTACTGTGACTAAGTAGTACGAAGTAAAAAATCTTATGAATATATCAAGTATGGACTCACAGGGATTGCTAGGATAAGGAGATGTGCCTTAGTTGGCGATTCATAAATTATACTTGTTAAAAGTGGAAATGTCATGTTGTTTTAGTTCTAACAGTGCATTGCTCTGTTTAGGGCCGCTTTACCGGTTAACGCTAACTGGGGTTTAATTGACCTATTTCGTACATTTAGCTACCAAATTAACGTCGATTGGGCTTAACCGGCTTTTATGAAAGTGGCCGTTAGTCTACACGTCCACTCAAAGATGTTAAAATATTCTGATAAGTAGACCAGTTTTTTGAAATTCCTACACCCCAAAGAAAATTATATTTTAATCTGAAAATTATATATAAAGCAATATCGAAATAAACAAAAACAAATATATTTTTCCATTGAAATTCAATAGGCAATAACCCAGCATCAAACAAAAATAAAAACAAATAAGGAAGTCTAAGTTCGGGTGGAACCGAACATTATATACCTAATAGTGATCTATTATGGCATCGCAATTTGCGCAGGTCTATTTTAATACTTTCAGTTCGTATTTGCGTTTAAATAGACAGACGGGCAGACAGATAGACCTATCGAGAGACGGACATGGCTACATCGACTCAGCTCATCCTCCTGATCCTTTCAGTATACTTTTTGATGGTACTATCTCTTCTTCTTCTCAAACGTACAAGCATTTCATGTGCATGAAAGGTATGAAAATCAAAAATGATATACAACTTCGCTTTTGCAGTGGGGTATTAACTACTTGCCCGGATATTTTGCTTTTCATCCTGAACGTTTTGATATACATTAATAAATATATATCTCGATTCGTTTGTGCCGAATGAATTAAATATACCTTCTGGGCGTAACAAAAATAGATATAAAAAATGTGTGTCTTTTATAGGCGCCAAAGTACTCAACCGATCTTTATGAAATTTTCACAATATATACTTGGGTTCACTGGGTGCAGCATAGATAATATATAGTTTTGGAAAAGTGCGCGCAGCCACACCCCCAGGCTATATAAAGTTTCAATTCGTCATAACTCCGAAATTTTTTGTTCTAAATTATTGATATTTAGATATACGAGTATGTGTCACTTAGTCAATATCTACATAATTTTAAAAAATCGGCGGTGCGTCCACATATTTTGTGTGTTGTTTTTGCTCTTGAATTTTCACGATTGGTCTGTATATAGGTTTTGGAAAAGCCCCCAGGTTATATAAAGCAGCAGTTCGGTATGTATCAAAACGTCAAAACGACTTCTACCGGGTTTGCTAGTATATTATAAAATGGCGAAAGCAAACAACGAATTTCAGCATTCTTTTGTAAAACTGAGAGACTAGTTTGCGTTGAAATAGACAGACGGACAGACAGACAGACGGACATGGCTAAATCGACTCCGCATATCGTGCTGATCAAACTTTAAAATGTTCTCTGCTTCTTCTGATACATACATTTAAAGTTTATGAAAGGTATGAAATTCAAAAAAGATATATAACTTCGCTATTGCAGTGGCCTATTAACTAAGTGCCCGATTATTTTGCTTGTGTGTTTTCCGATTTGGCTAATTTTTGGCACGAGTATAACATATACTACTGAGAAGCAGCTGACCAATTTTCATTGAAATATCAATATTGAATTATAAGCCTTTGCCTTTGAAAATAGCAGAAATTGTATGCTTAAAAGTGGGCGGCGCCACGACTACTTCTTCAAAATTGACACAATTTTTTTGCGGCCGAGTTTTTCTTAAAAAGCTTATTATGTGTGCAAAATCTGATTGATATAACTTGCTTAGTTGCAGACATATCGCTTTTTAAATTTAACAAAAAAATTTTTCTGAACTATGTTAAAAAACTGAGCGTGGACATGAAGCGATTTTTACAACAAACGGTTACCTTTATGTAGTGAACATTATCACCAAATTTCGTTTCGACAAATCAATTTTTGGCGGAGATTTGGCAAAAAAAGCTTTGTGGAATAATCCACTATAAAAGGGGCGGGGCTACGCCCATTTTCAAAAATTTTAAGTTTTGGGATTTCTTTGTTTACGGAAACCTTAAAAGTGAAATATAAATAATGTAAAGCCATTTTACGCAAAGTTATTGCCTATTTAATATATCTACAATACTTTTCAAAATCTATCATATAAAAGTGGGCGTGGACCTTAACCGATTTCGCCAATTTTTTTCTGGAACATTCCTTGCACACCTGGAAACCTGCGTGCTGAATTTCGTTTCGATATCTTGAACGGTGTTCGACTTATGATTAATATTATTTCTAAATTTGACTTAATCAAAAGTGGGCGGTGCCACTCCCATTTTCAAAAATTTCTTGACAAATTTAGTTTATGCCTCAATCCTCATGTATACTCGTACACCAAATTTTATCCTCATAGGTGTATTATGTAATGAGTAATCACTTTTTTGTGTTTTCGAAAATATTCTATATATAAAATGTGGGCGTGGCTATCAGCCGATTTCACCCATTTTAAAGAGCGCTCGGATATGAGTGCTAAGGAGCCTGCATACCAAAGTTTCATTAAGATATCTCAAAATTTAGTCAAGTTATCGTGTTCACAGACGGACGGACGGACGGACGGACGGACGGACATGGCTTAATCAATTTCTCTTTTGATATTTATAAGTCAATATCTATCTCGATCCGTTTATGCCGTTACATACTGCGTAGCACTACTAGGTATAAAAAATAAACGATGAGCTACATTAATTTTGTGCTCAACCTCCACTCACTTTCAATATCCGATTTTGATCCAAATACAAAAGCAAAATCTAGCGGTACACAAGCGATCTATACGCCACGGGGTATAAATAAGAAGATCGTTTGAACCACAAATATCCATGGAGATCAAAGTATGTGCCATTTCATACAACAATACTTATTACAGCAATATTGTCTATATGTACAGATGTGTGTAAATGTCTTGTGAACAAAAGGTTTTAAATCTTTTATCATACTTTCCGAAGTTCATGTTGATCCTCACTAAGAACCCGAAAGGAACGATAAAGCGTGTAGATAGCAGATCAACAACCAAAACCATCGGTAATGAAAGCAATAGCACTCACTCATAAAAAGGAAATAAAGCAGTGGAAAAACAAGATCATCCACTGCTCATCATGAATTCATTTATATTAATTTTCTTTCTATTATTATCGTTCTTTTGATCTTTGAATTTGTGTTTTTCTTTTTCGTTTTATAAATGATGTTGTATTAAGCAGTTGAGGCTTTCATTGGTTCACGGGCGCATGTTATTTTGAATGAGTGGTAGCGGTATAGAATTGTTATTATACTTTATACAGAAAAAGGAAAGTGAGTATCTGCTAATGTACAATGCAACAACTATGGATGATACGGTTCTTCGACTCCGATTCCGAGAGGTTGGAGCTGCGAATGTATTTGGAAGCTCATTCTTGGCTCCGAACACCAATGCTTGTGCGACATGTGCGATAACAACTTCATATTAACATATCTTCACCTTTAACATACACACCACGAGGAAGTGAGGAAAACTTATATGAAATTAAAATTCTTAAGGATTTGTCTTCCCACAGGACGTTATATTATTCCGTGCAGAATTCTTCAACTTTCTTCGCAATCTTTCAGTACAATCTTCATAGAGGAAGACAAAGATGAGGCCTCTAGTAATTTTATGCTTAGGTTTCACTATCCATTTATCATTCGTACAGCACTAGACTCTATGTTTGCTTTTGCTTTTCGTTTGCTCATTCACCCTAGTTTCCGATTTCGATAAATCAAATTTATAAACTCCTACTCCGACTTCTGCAACATCTCTAGAACACAAAAATGTATATCAGTAGCTAGTTTAGTGCATATGGCTGTATTCGATATGATTCACTTGGCTAATATGCTTTTCAACCCATCCACCATTCACAAGTTGTGTTTTTCCATATCCATAAATATTCAATAAATGAAAGAAATAAAAGATAGGAAAATTGTACAAAAAAGTAACGAACAAAAGGTTTCATATGCCTACTTGGGTATACTTCCTGTCAAATTTTGATAAGACAATTGGAGAGTTGTCCAATATGGCGAAGTGTATAACGAAAAAAAATGCTTATTTTAGCGATTAAAAATATTTTCAAATGAGTGATATACTCAGCCGTACTTACATGGAAGTGAAACTGAATAGCCTAAGGCATTAGTGATAGCACGATTACCAATGAACTAAAAGGATATCCCGCTTTCTTACAGTTAAACGATTTCTTTATATCAAAATTGATCTTTCATTTGCTTGAAATCTTCACAAAATCAGAAGGAGGGAAACCCCTGCTTTAACTGCAAAATGACTTGATCGTTGTAATGTTTTAGTATCATTACGAGTATATTTACTGCATACATGTACGTACTATCGACGAGCTTATACTTATAATCTAAATACATTTACAGCCTTTAAACAAGTAAGAATTCATTGTAAGATTTCGTTTCTCATACTCCAATTTTCTCTTGATCTTTCTCCGACCATACATAGTTTCCCAAATACATAACCGGACACAAAACAGGCGAGATCGGGTCATACAACCCAAAAATCATTTGAGAAAGAAAATAGGAAGTTTCCTAAAATTCAGAAAGCGCTTAGTTTGAGCATCTAAGAGAGAAGTTATTGCGCACTTTGGCTCGTTCCACCATCCTGTGGTAGCTAAGAAACATACGACTCTGTGCAGAGAAAAAGGTACGCATAGGATACCAAGGCTAGTTAGCTGCCAAGGACCTGCTCAAGTAACATATTGGTAATGGATGAAAACAATATTCAATATTCAATTAAATCTAGCTGAGCAGTGGGTGCAAATTTTTCCCATCGATCACGGAAGTGCTACTGGTTGGATGAGGAAATCTGCTGGGAGTGTTTTTGCCACTTACACAAAAACAAAACCCAAGGGAAACCAACTACTTCTCCATTTTTTCCCACGCTGTGGTAACCTACTTGCAGCCAATGGCGGTTGTCGACAGAAATAGCTATCCCAGATCGTTTCATGAATTTGTAAAATATGACCAAGTTATTCATTCCTGTTTTTTCATCTTTCATTAAAACTCAATACTCGCTGGAGAACTTCTCTCTCGAGTATTAAACGGACGAGTATGAGCTGACAATAATTTCGCGGCTTCCTAAAGCAATGCCCCTAACAGCCGCAAATTTCTTACCTTGAACAGTGACTGCCAAGACGCAAAAGTGCCAATATTTTCTTTGATGACAGTCATGAATAACTGTTATCACAAGGGATAGAAAATTATAACATTGAGTCTTACTCAGAAAATAAATCTCTTGTTTCTCATTTTAGTTCCAAGACTGCTTTTTACGATCCCTGGTGATAAATCGTTTAGGGCTCAACAAGTTTCTGACAAATTCAAGCGATTACCATTTACACATGTGGATAGCGATATACACATACAATTGTGATTAATTAAATGAGGTTTTTATTTGCTAAATAAATTTTATTTCGATTGACTTAATTTACAACCTCAATTGATGTGGCTTTTCCACCCCTACTTATGAATTCGCACACCCATCAAATCAAAAAGATTTGCCGCAAATTCAATTTGCAAGCACTTAATTATGTGGTAATAAATAGCGCGAAGCTCCACAATGCTAATATAGGGAACAAAATATTTATTAGCAAACATAAGTTGGCATATTTATATACATTTATAGCTATACATATGTACATATTTGCACATGTGCCATATAGTAAGTACTTGTGGATATTTGCGGTAATAAAACTAAATGTTGTTGTGACATGTTGACTTTTATTTTGGCATTGAAGTTGTTTGAATTGGATTTCAACAAGCCCGCCAAATCGGTTGGGGCGGACTTACTTCTGTATTTGTCTACATATTGTCATTTCACATGAAAACCGTCAAATGCTTTGCCGCCTTTGGAGACAAACAAAAGTAGCACATAACAATAACGAAAAAGAATTGTGAAAACAATAACAAAAAGAAATAAACAAAATATAAACGTGGTAAAAATATAACCAAAAGCTTTAAAAAATACATTGAGACTGATATTTTAAAACCGTTACTACTCATCAATTTGTATAGCGACCTACCTACTGTTTATAGACAGACTTTGACATATTTTTACACAATGACACTAGGCAAGCTTGTCAATTACTGGCAATTCGGTTTTTTTTTTAGTTTTTTGAAGTAGTGTCAGACCGTATATCATCGGTATGATGGACACGAATACTTCAAAATTGGGCCAGATCCAATTATATTATAGAATATTAAGCAATGGCGAAAACAAAACTGAAATGGGTTGTAGCACATCCTCGTACAACATGTAAAACGGTTCGTAATAACTCAAACGATATGCGGCCTTACGTCAACGAGTAACTGCACCGTAACATAACATAATTAAGTAGCCTGCAAAAAATGCGATTAGTCTAAGATGAATCCGGGATAAGTCGCAAAGGGGCATGCGACCAATGCCAGTTTTGATCTCTTTGTATGGGTTGAAGTGTCACTTTTGTTTGAGCATGTCCTATGAAGAGACTAATTGGTCCCTCAGATTCCCTTCGTTCCCCTACGGGTACGGTCGGACAAATTTACATACAACACCTAAAAGTAGGCTACAGAAATTAAAATCGGAAGAATATGCCGATAACGGAATAGTTGGGAGCAATTTTAGCACACTGTAGACGAAAGGTATTGATCCCGGAGCACTCTCTTTAGAGATCAGTCGCACGATTTTTTTGCAGGGTACCTTTTCGACACTGGTGCTGACACCGGCAACTTCGCGTTTGTCAAAGCTGTCATAATGCCGGCGTAACTACACAGAAATCAGAAAGCAAAAACAATTAAGATAACAGGCAAACTAAAAGCCAAATTATGTTCAACAAAGTTGAGTTTTGTTAAACTGTGACACCTCTCACCTTCATTGGACCTAAGTACATACATTTTACATTTACATTTATTCTACATATGTAAGTCCTCTTGTCGCCGAAAGTTTCACATTTGTCAGTCCCATGGTATTATGACACTATGATTGCTTTTAATATGACATAAAATGTGATATTTATACTAGGTGCGTTTTATTTGTATTTCAATTTCTATGGAGAAGTAACTGCAAACTGAAACTTAGAATTGGATCATACTTTAAAACCCGATAAAAATGGGGGAAAAATGTGGAAAATTCTAAAGCAACTTCCCATCGAGGCACCGACTCTATTCTTTAGAAAGGTTATCCAAAAATGTTTTTATGTGGAAACGCGCATAACTAGCTTCAAACATACATTTTGTTTCACTAAAAACGTAAAGTTTTGATATATTTGTGTAGTATTTTCCAGTGATAATATTTGGTTATATTTTCACAAATAACGACTCCTATTTTGTGATATATTTTTTTCATACACGGTTAGCATATTTGGTAAATTCTTTTGAGGCTAATCATGGGTACCATTTGTTCTTTCTTATTTTACTAGCATAAGCAGATAAAGAAATTGTTTATATATCTACATATATATATGCATACATATGTATATTTAAGAATATGAGTGGAAAGTCGAACGGAATACCATAGGAGCATGTGAATCATTTATTCGGTCTTTTAAATATGTCATTAAGTTGTAAAAGTTGTTGAGAACGCCCTTTAAATATTTACTATCGCTCTTTGATCAAGCACTCATAAAATTCAAAAAATACAGGAAATATAAATATCTGTATGCATACAACGTGTTGTAAAACATGAGTTAACTGTGATTGACAAATTAGGAAGGACCCCATGCAACAGATTACATACAGACATAGATAAAATAAAATATTATGAAAAGTTTCATTTAAAATAAACGAGGGCGCACCGTCATTAGTATTTTGCCACTATAAAATGCAGCTCTATTGGTTTGCCCACCACTGTTGTACATTATAAAACACACATACAAATTAACATGCAATGCAAAAACAATTAGTTTTAGAAGTCATTGTATTTGTCACAACAAAATGCGACGTCAGTCCATACCCACTTGATAAAAATTTTGAAGTCAGCTGAAATGATTGGAAAAGTATCAACAATAGATAACATTATCAGCAAGCGATTTTATCCTCACTTAATCCAGCTAGCCGTACTGGCGGCAAGAACGAAATGATAGTGGAAATAGCGGTAGAGCAGACACTAAAAGCTCAGCTGATAATAAAAGCGACTCCCACTCATATCAGTGTTTGTCAATGTTAGCCTCAAGTGACGTGTAGCGGCATTCAAAGCAAAACTATACTTAACAATATTAATGTAGCTGAATTTAGACTACACGATTGCGCCGATCATTACCCTGCAAAAATCGTGGGACTTATCTCTAAAGAGAGTGATCCGGAGTCAATACCTTTTGTCTACAGTGGGCTACAATTGATCCCAACTATTCCGTTATAGGCATTGAAAGTTTAGGTGTTGTAGGGAACAAAGGGAATCTTTCCGACACCACCCTTTTGGGCATGGAAGAGATCAATTAGTCTTTTCATAGGGCATGCTCAAACAAAAGAGATCACTTCAACCCATACAAAGACATCAAAACTGGCATTGGTCGTATGCTCCTTTGCGACTCATTCCGGACTCATCCTAGACTAGTCGCATTTTTTGCAGGGTAAGCACAGCAGCAACAGTACAAACATGATATGCATGTGTAGATATAATAATGGATTAGGCAAAATACATGTGTTACATGATTTAAATTTACTTAAGCAAGGGTGCTACATGAAATTGTCGATAATCTTTGTACCAAAGTCTCATTTCCGACCTATTATTTTGTTCTGGACAGTATTGCTACAACCAAAGTAGGTAGGTTTGGTTGCATATTTGAGTAACGATAGAAACACTCCCCAAAAGTTTTAACAGTACAGCTCACCGTCGTCCCACCGTTTCGATGTGACTTTAAATCTTCTAAGGTCATCCTACCCCTTCCTACGTAATTAATCGTAATTAATGGTGCCGCCTGAGCCGCGGCTGACATAAATTTTTAGGTATTCCATTTTGTACAAGGATTCATCTCTAGAGTATAAAATTGAATAGCCACATTCACTACCAGACCTAGCAAGGTTAGGTGTCAGGCGCCCTCAAAAATAATTTTCTGAGGGTTCAAAGTATATGTATATATATGGGGTAAAAATTATGTATAGTTTTGGCTACCATAAAAGCACCGATGATATTTCTTGATAAAAAAAATATTTTAAAACCGCATATATTGAATGCAAGTAAGCTATTTAACCTACCAGCCTAGATCAGGGAAATACTGCTACAAGTTGGTTGACTTGCAATAAGAGCAGTAGAAAATGTATTTTTTATTTGTTACAACCATTTTCTTTGGTACTTTCTTATTATCGGTCCAGAGCTCTTAAACTATATGCAAGGTATAGAACTGCAGTATAAAATTGTAAAAATAATTTCATAATCAACCTAAGATTTTTGGCAATGGTTAATGGTCACTTTTTAATTGTTTGTTTTAGTAATCGTTACAGTCGACACCCTTCTTTAGGTTCGATCGTGCTAGACGCAATTTCAAAAGATAACCACAAGAGCTCGCTAGTTAAATCACCATAGACAGCATAAACGCGCTGAAACAAACGAACTCACAAACTACTCGATGCGTTTTCCTGGAGTTAAGTTCTTACTTTTTGGTTGTATAACGTACACATTGCCTTAAGTTGCAAGTGGCGATTCACATGGCATTGTGCGTGTTGCATTCAAGTCACGTTTTTCAATGAAACACTTGACCGGGAAAGTTCTTTTATTTCGCTCTTTGTTACAAGTCAATATATATGTGGTAGGTTTTAGCTGAGCGGTAAAATGTAAGATGTTCTGCATTAGAGAATTGCCGTTAGCCAGTGTATTCGGTTATGTGGGAGAAAATTTCCATTTAGAGTTAACCTTGCATATTGTAAATACTTACAGCTGGTAGCGCCTAGTAATACCCCCTCTCAGCAAACTTTCACTGTTTTCAGCTATAAATTCGTATTTGCCTATTTTTAAAAACTAACCGACTCAAGGACTAGAGGAAAAAAGAAGAGGGAACAAGGAATCGAGAAATGTAGAGATGAGAAGTATGTTACTGGATATATGCAAATACCATAATGTTTGTAAGGTGATTGGTAGATTTTAAATTACGTTGGCCCGATTTCGCAGTACTCATTTCTGAAACTATAAAACTGCAACATTTCTCAGACACGCCTAGCCTTTGATATTCCCTAAAATATATATTAGAATCGAGGGTAATAAGAGAGTATCACATCCCGATCAGAAATTCCTCGATTTTTTTTTCTTCACTTTAAATGTCGCAGTTAAGTCCAAACATATTTCGAAAAATATATATAAGCAAGGTTCGATGACCTGCAAGGCCAAATAAAAGCGTTCACATTACAGTGAACATAATCCCCGAGCAGTGCGAGTTCATATAATTATTTTTAGATCGGCAGCAATTCCCAACACCTTAGGGATTTGTTGCCTTCCTTGATCAGTATCGTGCAAGCGTTAATTTGAGAAAGTCCCAGTCTAGCTCAAAATAATCCATATTAGCTTTTGATCCTGTGTATAGTCAATTTTGGACAATCCCATCTATGTGTTTAGCTTTGTTATCCGAAATTTAATTTTGAAAAACTTGAAGCTGCACGGCATCAAGCGCAAAAGCCTAAACACAAAATAAATTTCAACTTCACTTTAAAGACTACAAATATCAGCCGAATCCGTCGGTATTTTCTTATCCCAGAAATAATTGCACTCCAACTTCTTGCAATAACTATAAATTAATATAAGTATATTTTACGCAGAAGCTGCATGACAATAAAAAAATTAAAAACAAAAACGATATTCTAAGGAATAAAAAAAGCACTGAATGAATGGCATTCGTCTGATCCGTAAAATGCCTGGTCGATGTTGGTTTTATAGCGAATACAGCTGCCATATCTTTAGCTCTGTCTTAATTTTTTTTATTGTAGCAATCAAAAGACAAAAACACAAAAATGAATCTGATGGCATGCCACTGACAATAAGGTTGGCAATAATGATGGCGACGCTTTTGACGATGACTTTGATGCGAAAAAACTGTACAGTGTTTAGTTCTGCTTAGATTTGATTTAGTTGTGAGAAAGTAAGTCAACTATACAAAAATTGAATGCAGAGAAAAATTTTACGAAAACTAATTTTTACAATTTTTCAACATTAACAAAGCAATGGTTTTTCACAAATTAATATTTTCTCTCCATATAAATAATGAATAAAAAGATAGACCAGCTAGCTAGGAGAGTATTCGTCTTGTTAGAGTCGCATTTCTGCTATCCATTACTTTCTGTCTATTGCTTTCAAAGATCGTCAGACTATATTGCATACACCAAGACTGAAAGGCTGTCTGGGTGTATAACGAAAGAGTTCCGCTCCCCAAACTTGTTTTTCACTGATTTTAACCCGGATGGGCTGGATTGCTCCTTATATCGATTTCCTGTGTCTCGAGTTTGATCCATTCCTCTTAATCGGCAAAAGTTCAGCGGTCGATTGTTTCCCAAAACACAATGGATACCTAGAAAGTACCGGAGATTATTGATATTTGTAGTTGCCAATGCGTTGATATAATTTAAGCGAATGCGCAACAGCTGGAGACCACCGTGTCAAGTCAACATCAGGTTTGTGGCAGTACTTCACAATGATTACCGATCGTCATTTCAGTTGGAATTTCAGCGTAACTCAAATTGACGAATGTTTCCAAGTGAATAGTTTAACTTGAAGCACAAAGTATTATTGAGAAAAAAAATGAAAGCATTGGCAACCAAGACAGCAAAAAAAGAAGTCAGCACACATACTCAAGCCGCATTGAAGCGTTTCAAAGGGCGAATTGGCAGGTAAAAAGGGAATAAGAATAAACAGAAATGCCCGCTATTCTTTGAACTCAAGTAAAAAAATGCAGGACGAAACTGAACTAAGCTGCCTTTACTAAATTTTAGCTCGCCGAGTGAACGCGTGGCTAAGTGCGATGCTGATGAATATGCCTGTAAATTGATGGTAAGAGGAAATCGGCTACAGTTAAATACAACCGACAATACCTACAGCATATAGGTGGTGAATGCAGGACGTGGAAAGGTATATTTAAAGTCAGAATACGAGTATACCAGCGGTGGGATAAGTAGTCCGCGCACTGAGTTCCAGGCTAGTAGTTTTCGTATTTTTAAAAGTTTCTTCCAAGTATCTTTAAGTTTGTTTTTCCTTCTATTCAAAAATTCAAGTTTCACATCTCACTTTACAAGTAGACCTTTAATAGGGCGTGACTCTTAATGAAAATGTATGTAGTAATCTATAACTCAGTCCCAGTAAATTATATGGAATTGCTAAACCCTGCTTATTTTTGTTTATGCCTGCTGCGTATACGATATTTGCTAATGTATTTATGTAGGTATGTATAGTGGACATATATATGTTGTAGAATGTTCACCTTCTTCATTAAAGTTTCCTCTATAGTTGGAATTTTCTTCGCACGACATTATTATTTAATAAAATTTATTTCACGATGCGTAGTGAGCTCTCGAACGCTCTGCTGGTCTTCAAGTTTTTCTAAGTAATAAAAGGCTGACGCAATTCCAATACTTTCTCATGGATTCGTTTCTTACCCTCCGAGAGTTTTCACTATTCAGTCACATCAAAGCGTTCGAGACCACACTCGGTAGGTACACCAAGAGTAATAAAGCATTCTCTCTCTAGGTTGGTTATAGTACAATTGGAATATTGAAATAGAAACTACAATCAGAGCCGCCATTACATAAAAGCGAAAACTACTACGATCAAAGGTACACACAAGTTTTATTGAAAAGTAACAAGTAGACCGAGCAAAGTAGAAGTGAACATACAATATGTTCTACATATAATGAGATACAGTAGATACTGCGCCGACATATATGTATATATATCTTTTAGTAAGTTGTTTGATCACATCAATGCCTAATCTATAGCATCCAGTCCACAATAACTCAGCACGTCAACAACACGTTGACTGCAGAGAAAAGCACAAAAATCGTCGTTATATAAGGCATTCGTAAAACGTCCCACAAAGAATCCTACAAATTTAAGTAAATTCGGCTCCCAGAAACATGCAAACACATAAACAAAAGTACGTAATTGCTTGAAAACGTTTGCTAAAAAAGGGTTTGTGAAACTATATATAAATAGTTTGAAACTTAGAGATTTGGTAAGGCCAAACATAGTAGAGATGCACTTGCTCCAAAAAATGGCAAAGCTTCTAGTGTGAAACTATTTTAGGTTTCAAAAACTGTGATCCAAATCAAAAGTAATAGAATTCCACTACAAATATTACAAAAGTACCACATGCGCAGAGCAAGTTCGTTTCCTAAGTCTTTTGTATTATATTGCATTTTGTCCCTCTCTAGCATAGACCGGTCTAATTCAAGTTCCCTATGATTATTTAGAATAAAAACCATAAAAAACAGCGAGGGTATAAAAATAAATCAAAAGCGCATGCGCGAGAAATAGTGTGCGCAGATGGTGCGCTTTGACGCCGGCTGTGCGTTGATGAGACTGCACAATGAGACATACAGGAAAATAAACAACGCAAGCAAATGTACATACAACCATAATTACATGGCAATTAAGTTAATTGAGCTTGCGCACCTTCGCGTGAATTTCCGAATACGCTTTTTGAATGATCAAACGTATGTGAGTAAGGGAGATCTGCAAAAACACTGCTACTGAGATATGTATGTTTGTAGGTGCACACGCAACGTTACGCTGCAGGTGTCTTTAATGTTTTGTATTTGCAAAAAAAAAAAGTATTAATTGCTGCAGCATTTTGGATATTAACTTGCAAAGTATGATTTTTAAGAATGCAGTTTTCGAAAAATAAAACAATGTTACTCGGTTTTTGTTTAAACAACTTTCATAAAAATAGCGAAAATTTTGTAGGCTGAGTGGAAGATCACCCTATTTCAAAAGCGCCGTATTTCGAAACTTGGTTCAAAAACGCCCTATTTCAGCTGATAATATATTGAATTTTCATCGGGATAGGGCGTTTTTGAAACTCATTCTGAGATAGGTCGTGGTTGAACAAAATTGTGAAATGTTAAAACAAATTCTGATACAAAGCGTTATGGAAACAAATTCTGAGATATGGCGTTTTTGAAAAATATTTTGAAATGAAGTGATGCTCCACTCAGACGACGATTTACTCTCCTCATACCTGAATATTTTAACATTTCGAAAGCATAACCATTTACTTACAAAATTAACCAAACCTCAACTCATTGATAACTATCCCAGGAAGCAAGTATCCTGATTCCCCAATTCCGAAGACTTGGAAGTATAAAGCAGACCCGAAAAATCTAGAAAAGCTTCTCTTTGACTCTCTTTCTCTCTCTTTATGGCGCGATATACAACAGGTATATCATCATAAACCTCCTAAGAGATTTTTGCGCCAAGCTTCTCTTCCAATTTGTGGTGTGCCGATTTGAATTTTCCCTACAAATTGGTAGGACCTACAGTTTTTTGCCGACTCCGAACGGCATCTACAAAGGAGACGAATTTTTGCTGAGAAGCCTGTCATGGCAGAAATACACTCGGAGAGTTTGCCAAACCACTGCCGAGGGGCGACCCCGTTTTTGAAAAACTTTTTTCAAATCACTTTTGATGTTACCTGTACCAGGGCTCGAACCATGGACCTTCGGTGTGGTAGGCCGGCAACACTACCTCCACACCACGGCTATTTGACTATTTCCAACAAATATGCCTGCATGCCGCTTTCACCGAGTTTGATTGCCAATCAAAGCTCTCAATATTTTATAGGATCTCTTCGTATAGAGTAATTTTCAATATAACTGAAAAGAATTTCTTGAAATATCCATACCTATGCCAGCATGCACCATTAATTTTTCAAGCCTCCTCACCTGCTGCAACCCCTCCATAACATCCGCTGTCAACATTTTCCACTTCTCATATACTCTTTCACGCTTGCATACTACGAAAAGATCTACTATCTAGTTTAATGTAGTAGAATGTCCCAGTAGAATTCAGTGCGCGCATATATCCAAGTTTAATTGACATTTACTGTCAAAGTGCCAATGACAAGACCAGTCAACACGACAAACAGTAAGCCAACCCATACTTACAACGGGCATCCACATAGTTACATACAAAGGCAACTTGATGCTGTAAGCATTTAGCATGGAAAAGGAGAAAAATAATCGGTTAACCAACAAAACATACAGATGAATCCCTCAGGTGGTTGCGTCTGTGTGTGCGAGTATTTTTTTATTCGCATTGATTCATGGCTGTTTGCTGTCATTCAGAGCCAAAAAGTTGCGATGCTGAAATATTGCATAGTCCAAGTTGATATGTTGAAATTGAAGTTGAAAAGTGGAAATGATTCGAAACCGCAAATCAATGAAATGCTATTTAATTCATGTAAATGTAACAACAACAACAAGAAAGTGCCTATATACACATACATTGGCGGTAATAGTAAGTGCGCGCCCGTCTTTGACCAGCAATAAACTATAAATAATCGACAATAAGATAATCTGCAATCTTTAAAGAAAAATCGAGCTAAAAGAAAATCAACTTGTGCTGATATAAAATCGACGTCGGCTCCAAATGTAACTTACATTGCATTTGCAGAATAAAGAAGTGAAGCCACATTAAACCGTGCTTCCTCAGCGCTTGAACTCAAAAGGCACATTCACTCAGTTTATACACGATTTGCGGTCTTTCTGCCTGCTTAACTGCCTCTGATGTGTCCGTTCAATTGAATAGCACCGACAGCCGCCGACGATTGCTTGCAAACAGCAACCGCATCCAAAATAGGCTCAATTGACGTTTGCAATGTTGCATTCAGCTTGTTGCTACAACTACTCAACTTGGTATGCAGCAAGTTCATTTGTACCTTTTGTGAAGCATTTGCTATTAGGCACTCCCCGAACGGGCTGTAGTGGTTTAAGTTAACTTACCAGCTTGAGTTTTTATTCATATGGCTAGAAAAAAGGAGATGCATTAATTTGTTCGTATGGTTTTTTCGCTTACATTTGTTTCTACTTTTGGGGCTGCAGCATTAGGGTGTTAGTAGCTACATTAGTTTTGCAACCGAATTGAAACCATGTAAATGAACAACACCTGTTCCGATTAAAAAGCGCGTTAAACCAACTTAATAAAAAATATGCTAGTAGCAATATACAGGGTGTTTTTTTTACAGGTTTGTTTTTCGAATAGAGATAAAACTGGCATTTTGTGGTCAAATCTGGCAACTTTAATGTCATTTATGTTCAGTTTGGTTTGCCATTTCATCATAAACAGGTTGACAAAAGAACAACGCTTGCAAATCGTGCAAATTTATTTCGAAAATAATGGTTCAGTTCGCGAAGTTTACCGTGAGCTCCGTCCATTTTATGGTCGACATAATCGTCCATCAGAGCAATTAGTTCGGTTAACCATGGATCGTTTTCGCACTACGTTTACTCTATGTGATAATACGCATCCGCAGAGACGTCGAACAGTGCGCACCGAAGAAACAATTGCCGCTGTAGAGCAAAGTGTTGAAGAGGACCCGAATGAATCGATTCGCCACCGTGCACAGCAATTGGAGCTTTGTCCATCAACTTTATGGAAGATTTTGCGCAAAGATCTTGGCTTGCGACCTTACAAGATCCAGCTTGTGCAAGAATTAAAGCCGCGAGACCATGCAATGCGTCGTGATTTTGGTGTATGGGCCGAAAATGAGATTGATTTCGATGCTGATTTTCATCGCAAAATTTTGTTCAGTGATGAGGCTCATTTTTGGTTGAATGGCTACGTCAACAAGCAAAATTGCCGCATTTGGAGTGAAGAGAATCCACATGAGACCCTTGAAACGCCATTACATCCACAAAAACTGACTGTTTGGTGTGCTCTATGGGCTGGTGGAGTCATTGGGCCATACTTCTTCCGCAATAATGCTGGAGAGGCAGCTACCGTTAATGGAGACCGGTATAGAGCCATGATAACCGACTATTTTGTTCCCGAATTGGATGGCATGAATGTGGATGAGTTGTGGTTCCAACAAGACGGCGCTACATGCCACACAGCGCACGTCACAATCGATTTATTGAAGGAAACATTCGATGAGCGCATAATTTCGCGGAATGGACCTGTCAATTGGCCACCAAGGTCGTGTGATTTGACACCATTGGATTATTTTCTTTGGGGATATGTGAAGTCGCTCGTCTACACCAACAAACCAGAAACGTTAGGGGAATTGGAAGCCAACATTCGTTGCGTTATTGCCGACATACGGCCCCATATGTTCGAAAAAGTGGTTGAAAATTGGACATGTAGAATTGGCTTTATTCGAGCCGGCCGCGGCGGCCACATGCCCGAAATTATATTTAAACAATAATGGCATAAAATTATCCTTCCAATAAAGCCAAATTGATGGACCTTAAAACGAGTTTCTTGTGTTTTATTTCAATTCGAAGTTCTATACCCCTAGAAAAAACACCCTTTATTAGCTGCTCTTTAAACCAATTAGTGTCATAAATAGTTCGTGATCAGACTAATGTCGGATAATTATCAAGAAGGAAAACACAATCAGTTAGGAATCTGTAAATATTTCATAAAGAGCATAAACCTTTCTAAATAGTTTATAACTCTACCAAATGATTTTTGGGATATTTAAAAAAATATTATTGTGTAATGTATGCATATTACAAAGTTGTTTATTTGTAAGTAGTTTTTTGGCGTTTAGTAAACTAATTGTCTTTCCAATCACTCCTTATAAAAATTAGTCATTTGTGCCTTCAAAATATGTATAGATGGTGCTGGTGCTGCTGTGCACCTCCTGGCTGCCAGCATATTGCAAAGGCGCGGTCTCGCCTTCTGGACTAAGAGGCGCATCTCTTAGTTTGTATTTTGAATGTTCCTGTATAAAAAGTAACGCAGGATACATCATGTTCCCAGTGGGAAAAGGTAATGCTTAGGAGTGCAAAAAGTAATGTATATCCCCTATAGACTTTACATGAAAACACGCATGAATTTTTCTACAGCGATGTCATAGGAAAAGTAATGTGTAGCTCTCAACAAACTGAAGCGACAAAGTATACATTACTTCTTATAATACCTTATATGAATGAAAAGATACATTACTTTCTATGAGGGAAAAGATGCATGACTCCCGTTACCTTTGATACAGGAATATTCAAACCACAAACTAATAGATGCCGCCTCTTAGTTCAAGAGGCCATACCGTGCCTTTGCAGTATGCTGGCACCCAGGAGGTGCACAGCACCATCTATACATATTTTGAAGGCACATCTAACCTCGGTTTCTGCTTGTATTTCATATTTTATTTGAGTTTTATTTTTTTTTACAATGAAGTTTAAATTTTCTTCTCAAAGGCTCCTTCTGTAAACAAAACATAAGACATAGTGAAGAAAATAAAAATATTAGTTCTACAAATAAAAATAGAGCGACACATTACTCCTTAGATTGCTTTTGAATTTATCTTTTCTTACAACAATTTTCGTATATCTTTTCATGCATGAAAAAGGTAATGCATTCCCCATTTTTCCACTGGGATACTAACAGGAGCAGTAATTCTGCATTGATGAAATAGTATTGATTTTGCCTGTTAAAATATAACAATATTCTTATTCCTACAGCTGAAAAATCAAACAGATAAAACAGATGACACAACTTTCAGCCACCAACATAGAACTATAAGGACAACTAAACCAAAATGAACAATATTCTTCCTCAATCGAGGTAAAGCATATATTCGTAAGGTGGATGGATGGAAATTGTGTCTGGCATGCATTGAGATGTATGGAATAATATTTGTCCGGGAAATCTCCTCTACTATGGAATATTTCTTTTTACAAATTGTTTAAAAAATTATAATAATTTTTTTTAAATATAAAAAGAAAAATCTAAGAGTACTGAATTATGTACGTAAAGTGCAATTCAGTACAGTTTTCAAGTTAAATAACTTTTCACTGATACCGAATGCCTTTTTTATGCAAACAAAGAACTCATTCAGCATGCATACTTTATTTGTGAATATGTTTCCAATTTGGAAGTTACGCACTTTACATGCTTTCTCATTCATACATCATGCATGATCCTTGTATGCGTACAACTGATTTCAACTGGGTACAAATAATTGTGGAGTGAATTTATTGAAAATCTAGAACGTTGAATTTCTCATCAAAATAAATAATTTTCATTGATAGAAATTAAAATTTTCCATGAAAAACTTTTATTGTATAAAAAGTGACATAATACCATGCATTTCAAATGGAAACTATGTCGTCTTTGGAGCAAGGTTTACTCTGAACAATAAACTCTTATGTTGCTCTAATTTTTTTAAACGACACCCTACTTACCTTTGTCAATTTTATCGAAATATTAGTATTTCTTCAGTTTTATCCGGTAAAATAGAAAAATTTTAAAAATAATGGTCACCCTAGCGTGCATATATATAAGTAATTGTGCAAATAACTAAATACTTAAGTAAAGCGTACATGAACATGTTGTTCTGTTAGTGCAGCTACTGTTTTTGATGAGAACTTTGAATGCAAAATACCACAGCATATTTCTATTGCGATACTTTTGGGATGCATTGTGATATGTTTAATCAAGAAAATATACATATTGATTTGGTTTGACAAAAAATTTATATTCTCTTACTACAATTTTCAAGGTTGAAGTCTTTTAATTTTAGTATATCATATGATGAGTTACTCCATCCATTAATCAGCAGGAACATAACTAACGTGATTATGACCCAAAAAGGCTTAAGCCGCAAATTATTGGATTTGCATTGGGAATTACGTTTTGAAGATGGCGCATATTATCTATTCCTTCTTCGCTCAGGCAGTGTCATGCGGTAGCCGATGCGATTAGTAAAAGAGGGGCACAGCCTAAGCCAGGCAACTGGATGTTGCTTTAAGATATGAAGATCAGCATAGTAGAAGAAGCTCTTTAGCAAACAATTTATTCTCAGAAATATTGAAACTCATTTCTTAATTACAACGTAAACTAAAAATTCGTTGAAAAGTTTGCCCATTTCTGTAGACGATTCATTTCACTTTCACTATACACTATTTTCGCTGACGTACAAATTATGATTTCGAAACGGAAACAAATAAAATTGATTAACTTAATATGACGATGTATTAATTATACAAATAAGGGCGGTTCGCTTTAAGAAAAAAGTGCTACTATTATATGTTAAAGGATGTGTTTTGTGTTAATTAGAATTTTGTCACAAGGAGACTAAGGTTAGCCAAAAAGCAGGGTTGCATACATTTATTTTCAAAGGCACCGAGTGTGGAAGACCGCAATTTAAAAACCATTCTTAGACATTCTAAACTCTATCATGTGAGTATACGCACTATTTCTACCACTGTAATATGACCTTGCATACCGATATAGTTTATTCTTACGACAGCCTGGTCTAATTACTTGAATGACTAGAGTTTAGACGAAGCAAAGGCAGTTATTTTAGTGTGATCTCCTAAATATGTGAACGTGACGACTGAACTAATACAGTTGTAGCCATTCAAGATCAATATTTATTACACAGCGATCGGTACTGTGTGGAGAGTACTTTGTCCATAGGCGAAAGCCAAAACCAATTATCTGGGCAGGAAATAATCTAGGAAAACCTATACTTTACCTAGGCCCCGGCAATATTTCCCCTCAGCGTACAGTTTTTATATTTTTCGTCTGTAAGTTTATATGATTGTATGCTCATCACTCAAAAAAAGTGTCTATGTTTAAGGAGCTTAAAGTTAAGGGTCCCTTGGCAATACATAGCAGTAGGAGACAAATAGTCGGCTTTACTTGTGTATGGATATGATCCAATCCCCGGTGTATAAATAATTGCTCAACAAGCAAATTTAAAGGATTGTGATAAATGTTAAAAAACAAGCAAGGAAGTCTAAGTTCGGGTGGAACCGATCATTATATACCTTGTAGTGATCTATTATGGAAAACCAATTTAAGCAGGTATATTTTATAAAGCCAGCTGATCGTTTTCAATAAAAACACTTCTAAGTATTCATGAAACGAGCTCAAAGCCAAGAATAATAATTTTTCGCTTTTTGAATTTTTATGAAAATTATTATTGTTTTTATTTTTTAATAATCATTTTTAATAAATTATTAAAAGTTTTTTGATTGAATAGAGTAGGCAAAATGTGTAAAGACAACTGACAAAGCTATTTATTATACATCCATTTCGGAAGCTTCTGTTATGAGTTTTGAAAGGTGAATTAATTTAAAAAAAAATATAAATGTATGGCGCGATATACAACAGCTATATCATCATAAACCTCCTGAGAGATTTTTGCGTCGAGCTTCCCTTCCAATTTGTGGTGTGCCGTTTTGAATTTTTTTCTACAAATTGGTGGGACCAACAGATTTTTGCCGACTTCGGACGGCATCTACAAAGGAAATGCATTTTTGCTGAGAAGCCTTCCATCGCAAAAAGACACTCGAAGAGTTTTCCAAACCACTGCCGAGGGGCGATCCCGTTTGGAAAAAGTTTTTCAAACCACTTGTGATATTACCTGTCCCAGGACTCGAACCTTGGACCTTCGGTGTGTAGGCCGGCAACACTACCGCCACATCACGGCGGCCGCCATTAATTTATTTGTATATAAATAGCTCCCTACCAATAACTGCTAAGCACATTTTTTCAAAATACCAATACATGCAAATTTTATGTTTGAAAAATTTGCGTTCAAATAGACAGACGGACATGGCTAAATCAACTCAGCTCATCGCCCTGATCATTTCAGTATGCTTATTGATAGGCCCATCTCTTCTTCTTCTCATACTTACAAACATTTCGTGTTCATGAAAGGTATGAAAATCAAAACAGATATACGCAAAAGTAATCCTCCTATCAGAAAATGCTATAAATTTTGCGATTGGACCCTAAAGTCAGTTCTGTTTTGACATTTGTGTAGTAAACACATGCGAAATACACGCTAATAAACAATGTAACGCTACACTGCTCTAGAACGCGGAATATTGCTGACTATTTATTTGACCAATAATCGGTCGGGGCCAAACGGTTACTGTGAATGGTGAGCGCTACAGAGCAATGATCAACGAGTTCTTTTTGCCGCAACTTGATGAAATGGGATTGGAAAACATGTGGTTCCAACAAGACGGTGCAACAGCACACACTGCACGTGCCACAACCGATATGCTGAACATCAGAAGCTTACTTTTGCGCCACCTTGTATAACTTGCCTATTGCAGTGGGGCATTAACTACTACCCCGGATATTTTGCTTATATGTTTCCTTCATATATTCATATATGAAAAATATCGTTTCGATAAACCGATTTTTGCCGGAGTTATGGCATAAAAAGTTTATCCACTATAAAAGGGGCGGGACTACGCCCATTTTCATAACTTTATATTTTTCGACTTTCTTTGTTCATGGGCGCTTTGAAACTGAAATAGAAATAAAATAAAGCTTTTGTACGCAAAGTTATTGCCTATTAAATATATCTATGATCCTTTTCAAAATCTTTCGCATAAAAGTGGACGTGTACCTTAACCTATTTGGCCCAGAACATTCCTTCTGTTAATATAAATATGTGTGCTAAATTTCGTTTCGATATCTTCAACGGTTTTTGAGTTATGATTAATATTATTTCTAAATTTGACTTAATCAAAAGTGGGCGGTGCCACGCCCATTTGAAAAACTTTTTGGAAAATTTAATTTCTGCCTTAAAGTTAATCTACACACCAAATTTGTTCCTTATAAGTGTATTATGTACTGAATAATCACTTTTTTGTATTTTTGTAAATATTCTATATATTAAAAGTTGGCTGGCTATCATCCGATTTCATATCTAAAATATATCGCTTGGAGATGAGTGCCAAGGAACTTGCACTTCATTGACATATCTCAAAATTTACCCAAGTTATCGTGTTAACAGACGGACGGACATGGCTTAATCAATTTCTTTTTTCCTATTGAACATTTTGATATATATAAGTCAATGTCTATCTCGATCCGTTTATGCCGTTACCTACCACCGTTAGGCGACTAAAGTTAATATACCGTGTGTGCGTAGCACTACTAGGTATAAAAATATATGTATAACTAGTAAATCCGGCCACGCTTCGCTACGCCTCAGAACTCAATAGACTGCGTCCGATTTTAATCATTATGTCTCCGAAACCAGTTGAGATATGGAACTCAATCACTTATAATATTTTTCTAGTTCAATTTCAACTGCAAAAGTTATTAGCTTCACAATTGAATATACATATTTGCTTGAAGACAACCAAACGATGCCTATGAGAATATAAAATCAGGTATTTAAGATAAATTCCATTTTGAATGGCAAAATTAGTCAACCTACGCAAAACTCGTGTCGGTTTTTCTTTGATTTTGAACCAAATTAATACTTAAATACGACGTTAAATTGAAGATTATCAATGGACTGCAAATTATAGTTGTATGTTATGATTTGAAATTAGCATAAGATTAAATATTTGAATTTCGTTTATTTTTCAATCTGAGCTTAATGAAACGACTGGAATTGAAGTAATTCGACAAGTAACAGCGCTTTTTGTTAGCTCATTGATTAACAAATCGGCGCAATCATGTGATCCTCTGTTAGACGTTTTAAGCTTGCAACGGCGCTATAAATCTAGTGTCAAAGCGCCGCCAATAAACGAATCCAATGCGATTGACAGCAACAACGATGGCAAACCATTTAAATCCAACGCATTTTATAGAAAATCTCAAGTTGTCAATTGCAAATTGAGAATTGAAAGTCACAAACCGCCACCTTTGAATCGATTTGATAAATATTATATGCCGCTATAAAGTGACTTAGGGCTTTAAATAGATTGCGCCTGCGCAAAAATAACACACAGCCTCACAGCTGTGTTCAAATAGCCGGGCTACTTGTGTTAGCGGGAAGAGATGTTATTAAGTTTTCGATGTCAGCGTGAGATACACAAGCAAATCACGTACATATCTAAAGTGCGCTGTCAGAGCTATCACTCCACCGAGCAGCTGAACGTTCACATCAATGCCGCGCAATCAATGAATTTTGCACGATGAAGTGCGCAATTCAACAGCTGTCCGCTTTGAAGTGCGCCGACGTAGAGGCGCATTGCTACCATACAACAAAAACTGGTTGAATCGTCGACTGGTAGATTAAATACACGTTTTTCTGATTGTTTGGTTTTATAATCAAATGAAATGACTGAAAATTGTCATTACGCGTTGATTGTCATTTGGACAAACAGGCAACCGCACAAACGAATGCGCATGCTTGTTGACGCTTTTGATGTGCGGCAAAACTGAAAAAAATATTTAAAAAAGAAATATTACGAAAATACTGAGTATGGTCTGAAGCATCAGAGCTACTAAAGCGGTCATTTGGTAAAGTCATAAAATGCAGCCGCTACAGTCGTGCCGCAAATGTGAAAATCGTGCGAGCTTTTTACAAAATTTCGGCGCGGCAATGTGTTTGATTTCCCCTCTATATGCACTTAATACATATTTATCTTCAACATCGTATTTTACTTTTTGCGACTGTTCTTTTACTATTATTTCATAGTTTTATTTACACTTGTTGCTTTGACAAGCGGAAAATTGTGCACCGCACTCTAATGGCAGTCAAACATCGAGGAGCAACGCGGGTAATGTATGCCCATAGATCAAATTTTTGTTGTTGTAGGAAATGACTTATGTATGTTACAGCGACAGAGTGACAGCTGCGAATGGCAGATGCCACAAGGCGGTTTGATTACCGCCAATTGAGATGCACCGTTGCAACGGCGGCAAGAACAGTAAAACGCCAGCGATAAAGTCTCATATTACCAATATGGCAAGTAAATGTGAAAAGAGGCAGTAAAGCATGAAAAAACGTCGTCAAAAGGTAAATACAAAAAATACATAAACGAAGAACATGGACTTAAAAGCGCCGCTTTTTATAAGCTTAGTGTGGTCCACAGGCTCAACTACTTGAAAATTTAATCACGCATAAATACCTCAAGTGTCTCTATGTGATAACATTTCCTTTTAAGTGGCGAAGATCATTAATACATAGGACTGCTCACTGTAGCCACTTTCTTTACATACTTTATATCACTTCGGTTTCTTTTAGCTATGTATGGACGACCGCCAATAACTTGCTGGTTTGTATGCTGGACCAAAATGTTAGAGGCTATTTTTTCAGAACTTACTTTAACAAAACTTAAAATGTTGTTTGTTATGTAAAGCTCATGGTAGATATCAATGGGATTTGGCATAAAACTAGAATAAGCAGACATTTCTTGGAAAAGTTAAAAGTAGCAAATTAAGATTAGAAGATGGCAGCCTAAAAACTTTTGCTTGAATGAAATAACCTGCTTGTATCGGGCGCAGAAGCTGGTTTCGGGACACCACACGAACATTTGATTTACTTTTCACCAAAATGTGGTCTACTATGTTTTTTAGGATATATTTCGTCGCACTATTATTGTCCTTATGAAGATCTACGGGAAAACAAGAAGTTTTTGCTTTTGTCGTTAACAGCTCCAGGATCCCATGCAAACCATTTGAGTCCAAATTTCTTCATACAGCTAAACAGTTTTGCTAGCTGGCTTGAGGTCAAAAAGGTCGCCAAAAATCAAAAGCTAAACAGTTTAGTTGAGTATTTTTAGAGGCAAGGATGGAGAATTTGTATACTCCTGTGAACACTTAGAGCCAAGCCCTTTAGGGCTATAAGTTTTCCTTCTTGGTTTATTTTCCGCTTCAGTATCAACAGAGATTCGTCGGCAACGCGGTAAAAGCTGCTAAGTCCCCTTTCCACTCAGAACGAAATTTTCATGCTCCTGGAAAGATAGAAGAATTATTCGCTTGATGGTGAAATGTTGTGTTCAATGTTCAGAATAGCAATTAAAATTTACCGCGTTGCCGATGAACTAGAATAAGTCGGAATTACTGAAACCTTCAGTTTATTATTTTATTTGTTGTTTTCGCTGGAACATAATAGTTCGAGTAGGTCTAAAAATCATGGTCAATATTACAGGAAAAGCGATCATGGGAACTCAATGTAGAAAACAGATTTAGACAGGAGTTGGTTGCCTTGTACTGCCCTTCAAAAGTCGTGGCTATTCTCATATAGAGTATTACATCAGCTGTATAATGTGGTTGTCCAGCCTTTATCCTTCTGTGGGGTATTGGTCTTGTACTAGACACTCCCAGTACAGAATTGCACTGTTCTTAGACAGGTGAGTCTCGGATCAACTAGGCGAACACTGTGCTTACACGACTTCTTGTACAGTATAATTCTATCTAGGCATTAATCCCAAAAGCTTACTTGAACTTCTTAAGTTCTCTAATTCAAAATTATTGATGATGATAAACTCGCCAGCTAATCGGCAGCTAGGTTCACAGTGAAAAAATTAAAGATTTAGGATACAAACTCGATTTACATATTTGATGTAAATATCAAGTAACTCTGTATCTCTACGTGTAGTTCATCAAAAACATAGAGTTCAACCTCATATTGCAAATTTTGATTTAATAACGACTACAACAGCTTACATATTTTTTTGGGTACGTGAAATTAAAAATTACAGTGGTATATTTTTAGCTAGCGTTTGGCTGTTGCACTTTAATAACCACGAAAAATTTTAAATTAATAAATTTCTTACCTCGGGCCAACTCATTCTAAAATATCGTGCTTTACTCATACTTCAGTTCAACTGTAACGAATTTTCTTCCAGCAGCCAGCCGTAAAAAGCAGCTTAGACGTCTGTTAATACTGGAAACCTGTTCTTTCAAATATACCGAATGATTTTACAAATAAAAGAAAAAGAGCAAAAGAAACAAATTTCATTATGCCATAACAAATCCCTTCCACATGCATGCGCGGCTTATAGCTTATTGGTCATCAGTCTAGCTTAAAGGCTACAAGTATTGAGCTTGAAGCGTTGCAGATTGCATTCGTTACGTTTTCGTAGCTCAACTAAATTGGCCTTCGAGCTTGACGGCAGGTTGGTTGCAGACAATACAAGTTGATGAACATGGTGCGTGTGTGTTTATTTGCATTTCAGGTAGGTGAGCAACCCGGAGAAATGAGCTTTTAGTCCGCAATGAGTGTAAGGCTAGTCGTACAGTCTGGACGTAGACTTATGCTACTTCAAATAACTTGAAAAAGTTTACTTTTTAATTGAATATGTATTAAAAAGAGAGAATGGGTTTTAACATATCCGGACTGATCCACTTTTATGTGTGGGTGGCATTTGGCGCTTTAGGTTTTATTGAAAAAGCTTACTAGCCGACTAGTTCAAAATAGTGCTTATGACTTATTGAAAACTTTAGATTTTCCCGCACTGTCAAATATGTCCATAAATCCGGTGTTGCAAAATGTAAAATACCTTTAACTTTTGCTACTATCAAATGTTGAATTTCTGCCTATCAATTCTAGTCCAGCACTACTCCCTTTAGAAGAGGAGTCATATTCTTTTGATAGGTTTGCATCTGCAAACTGCCGAGACTACATTTTGGCCAGTCCTTAAAAATTTTGAATTTCCTCTTCAGTGATGGTTGTAATGAATGCTCAATTGTAGCAAATCATCAACTTATTGCCGCTGAAATCAAATGCACGTATTAATGGAGCTTTATCTAGCATAATCCGCATCCAACGATGAGAATTTTTTATTGTTGCATGCATGCCACAAAAATATGGAAAGGTTTAGATGGAAGATATTAAAATCTAAGAGTTTAGTGGTCGTGAAGTAAACGAGAATACAAGTTTACAATAAATTTTTAACAAAGTGATCATGGAAACCTGAAAAATATGACTTGGTTGACAGACCAGGTTAGGCACTATTTCAGACAATTTAGTTAGCTAGAATTTGAGGCCTATGGCCCGACATTAAGTGAAAAATGTCGATTTGGTACTCAGTCGAAATTCCGGTCTACAAATATTGAGTACTTAATAATATTGAAACAAAAAGATTCGATACCAATTTCAAAAGATTAAAGAGTTGCTCGACCGCAACATAAGGGTGGAATTCAATAAGCCAAAATACGGGTGAAGAATTTTATATGGTTTTTGTGTGCATTTCAGAATTGAGCGAATTCAAGGATATTATTTATAGAAGTATCGTAACACCACTTATTGTCTCCAACAAGTAAGGATTCTTACAAATGATTCCTGAATGGACCATATGGTGCAATCTCATTATTGCAAAACACAGCATTGTATTCTTATCTCAAATGGGTGAAGGTATTACACAATAGATTTCCCTGATGTACTAATTATGGAGAAAATACGTAAACTAGCTGAATCCAGCTCATCTATGTTATATCAAGCAACCCACATTAGCATATGAATGTCCTTAGAAATCAAACCCCTTCAAGTATCTTGTTTAAAAAGAACTCTTTTTAAACAGAAGTATAAGAAACCCAGTAAGGAAGTCTAAGTTCGGGTGGAACCGAACATTAAATACCCAGCTGTGTAAAAGTGGTCGTGGTGAATTGGTAAATTGTTGTGGAGGTATGACTTATAGAGGTTTCAAACTTTTTCTACTACCATATGGGAAATCTTACAAATAAAAATGATTGTGTGTCTGGCGTCCAAAGTACTTAACCGATCTTTATGAAATTTCCCCAGTAGTGGGAGGTGCCACGCCCCCATGCTATATAAAGTTTTAATCTTGTATAGGCGTCCAAGGTACTCAACTGATCTTTATGAAATTTTCACACTAGATTCTTGGATTCACTGGTTACAGCATAGGCTATATATAATTTAGAAGAACGTTGATAGTATGCCTCGTTTCATGTTTCGTAGTTTTATTTAACACGGTTCTTAAAATAATAATAGCTGAAATTTGATATTTTCTTCATTTATATGTGGGCGGTGCCACGCCCATTTTCCAAAATTTAAAAAAAAAATTATTAATAAGATCATCAGGTCATTGTAACGACGAAATTATAGCATTCTATCTACATCAGTGAAGGAGATATGCCATGATCCGGTTTCCTACCTCTCTTTTAGAAAACTTTGGTCCAAAAGCAGGCGTGATCGTCAACCGATTTTGCATACTCTACATGTCTATAGTATACCTCGTATCAAGTTTCGTAATTCTATCTTACACCGTTCTGAAGTTATTAACAGTCGAATTTCAAATTTGCTTGACTTATAAGTGGGCGGTACAACGCCCACTTTTGAAAATTTTGCAAAAATCGTATAAAGAATAAGAAAATTGAGGTAATTGGCAAATAATATTATTATACCGGTATCAGTTAATTAGATATGGGCAGTTCAATATTTTTACCTCCTTTCCATATAACTTTTATGAAAAAGTAGGCGTGGTCGAAAAGCGATTTCCTTATACTAGCGTAAACGGTTCTGAAGTTATTAGGGTTAAAGTTTGAAAATTTCTTCACTCATATGTGAACGGTGCCAAGCCCCTTTTCAAAAATTTGATAAAATCGTCAATGCGACAACCCAATTAATAAATCTAGCAAATTTCATCCTTGTAGCTGCTTCTATTATTGAATTAACCCATTTTATACGTTTTTCGAAATTTTCAATATCAAAAAAAAGGAGCGTGGTTATTGTTCCATTTCGCCCATTTCAAATAGCAACCTACCTTGGCCGGAAAGCAACCTGTGTGCCAAATTTCATTCAAATATCTAAATTTTTACTCAAATTACCGTGTCCACGGACGGACAGACGGACATGTCTCAATGGATCCCTCTGCTCATTATAAGAACTTTGATATATGGAACTCCATATCTATCTCTATTATTTTACACCGTTACAAACCACCCTTATATAACCAAAACTATAATAACCTGTGTACTAGGACACGCTGCGTATATAAAACAATCATACCGAAATCTTGTCCCATCCAGTAGTCACTATTCACACAGTTAGCCTACTTGTCCGGCAAACCGTTTCGATTCGACCAATTAATAGGCAAGAGAATAGTACGGGGGAATCGGTGCCCGTCTCCTTTCCTCGTCGTAATCTAGCCTACTACAGCGCAACTGGTTTCCAGGAAATGTGCCACCCTGTGTGAACAACGAATAACTATACAATTAAAGTGCTATTACTACATATTTACATTAATATCTGTTTGCGTATCTTTAACGGCATTTCTATGATCTTCGATGTCTTATTCGTTTCAATCTAATAGTTTTTTTCCATCAACGTGCGCCGCATGCGAGTTTCTTTATTTGTATAGCTGAGTGCGCGACATGCGGTTTACTTTGATGTTGGTGCTCGTAGTGCATGTGGGATGGGCATATGGTGTTTGCTATAGTGGAGAAACCACAATTCTACTCTTTGACTTTTCCGCTTGCCGAGTTTGAGAACACACAGACACACACACCTACGCAAAAATAAACATGTCAATACTTTTAAACATATGTATGGATGAGCAGTTATGCTCAAAGGTTTTTAGATGCGCATACATGTAACCTTGTTTGTGGCGCTAAATATTAATATTTCTTTCTTACATACATCCACAGCTTACATAATCGCTTAACAGCTCTTTTATTGCCTCTTTGTAGATTGGCTTTCATATTTTTTTCTCACGATTTTAATAAAGCCAAAATATTATTTTCATAGCGTAACAACGTCTGTACTCATTTTATAGTCAATTGGCGGTTGGCCATTTGTGTTGGCCGCACTTCGTTTGCGATTTGTGCGCTAATTGCATCAACACATTTATTTTACGTACGCGGTAAACATCAAAGGTTTTTTATATCGTGGACATCCGTTTGCTTTGTACTGCTAAAGTGCTTTCACACTTCTTTTTCGCCACATAGATATCGTATGTAGCGTAATTAGTGTGAATTTGTGCTGCTATTTTTTTGGTAGCTGCCCCATTAGCAGCCTTTGAAGTGCGATATTTTTATTTGGAACAAAGTGTTGAGGCAGCTGCTCTTTTCGTCGATGTATGGATGTGTATATGCATATGTATTTCTTAAATTGTTAATGCCTTTGATTACAGCTTTAATACCTTTAACGCTAATTTATATACATATAAATCATCAAAATTCTAGTCGTCTGAATTGTTTCTAACTTCCGCCTCTGCTAAAGTCATAGAGTTCTACAATTTTCATTAATAATCATTGTTATTAGTTTTGCATTATTAATCACTACCATTTCCGGAGGCCCTTCGTTTTTTTCATTCAAAATAAAAAAAATAATGATTCTATATATCAGTATCAAGGAGTTTTGTTGCTTTTATCGCTACTCGAACAAGCAAACAGGAGCCTTTTGGTGATGCTGCGATCTGCGTATAACACGCCCTTCACCGGTCACTATTAATTGTCTTACTTTTCAGGCACTGTTAACTCAAAGGGACTTTCTAGAGCACATACCAGCAAGGTAAAATTGCCTGTCAGTTCAACGGGTGCAAGGAAATGTCATACCGGCATCCAAATGAAAATGAAAACTGTCAATATCGGTAATACTCCTTTAAACCTTCAAAAAGGGTTTTTGCTCCTAATAGAAGTTGAAGAGAAAAATTCGATTGGAAAGCTTAAAAAACGGTCCCATTTCCTTCCACAAAACTATGTTTCTTAAGTATATCTCGAATCGCCCCCTAACGTTAGAGATTGTAGAACGGGGATAATTATCTAATCAATTTTTAAAGTAGCCAAAGAACATATATTTTAAAGTGATTATTAGGAAAACTTTCTAAAGAGATAAAGGTGCTGTTTTTCTGGTGTTTTTAAAAAACATTTTTATAAATTATTTATGAAATTCTGGAACAAGATCAAAACTACAACAAACTAATATGTATGAGAAAACTTTACATATAATAAAATTGTAAAAGGTCGATGTCTGTACATTGCAGATACAGGGTGGCTGATGAATTTTGCTACATTAAGAAACTCAAATAATTTTTTTTTCAGTGTATGGAATTCATTTTTCTTTTATTCATGTTAAAGCTCATTAAATTTTATTAAACATAGCTTAATTAGTTTTAAAAATAATGGAATTTAAATGCCCCCCCTGCTCGTCGATGCATGTGCGGCATCTTACCAAAAAGTTGTTCATTACTGCTTGGAGAGTTGAGACAGGAATAGCCGCAATTGTTTCTCGAATGGATTGCCTTAGTTCATTCAAATTTGTTGGTTTTGCTTTGAAGACTTCCTGTGTGCAATAACCCCACAAGAAAAAGTCAGGTGCAGTAAGGTCAGGCGACCTGAGTGGCCAACGGAATGTGGAGTTTCTGGATATCAGCTTATTGGGAAATTTTCGTCGCAATTCTGTCATAACAGGTTGGGCTATATGAGGAGCTGCACCATCTTGCTGAAACCACACAGAGTTGAAAAAAATTCTCATTCGGCGTAATTCTGGATAGAAAAACTCTCTCAACATGCTCAAGTAACGGTCTCCAGTAACCGTAACGGTGTGACCGTTTTCTTCGAAGAAGTAGGGCCCGACAATGCAGCGTGATGAAACTGCACACCACACTGTGACACGAAGTGGATGCAATTCCGTCTCATGGAGTATCTGTGGGTTGGAAGCACTCCATATTCGACAATTTTGTTTGTTTATGTTTCCGTTTAAATCGAAATGGGCCTCGTCAGACATGAAAAGACAGTTCAACATGTTTCCATCCTCTTCCACCATTTGAAGCATCTTCTGCCAAAATTCCAAGCGAATCGGCGTTCAGTTTGTTGGCCATTTGAATTTTATATGGGAATAAGTCCAAATCTTTGTGCATAATTGACTGTAATGACTGTCTGCTTACACCCATTTGAGCAGATAAGCTTCTTGTCGAAACACGTGGATTGTTTTGTATGGCAGCAGCTACAGCAGCGATTGTTTCCTCCGTTCGAACTGAAGGGTTTCGATGGTAAGGTCTTCTGTTGACTGTCCCATGCTCGGCAAAATTGTTTACAAGTCTTATTATGGTCCATCTGCTCTGAGGATTGCCGCCAAACGTGCGCCTCTACTCTCTTTGAACCTAAACTACGGACTCCAGTGCGTGATAGCGGCGGACAATCCAAATTCTTGTTTCAGTGTCCCAGTTATCCATTTTTGTTAAATGTAAAAGTCAATCTGCAAAATAAAAAAAAAATTTACCAGATTCATTAAATAGAAAAAAAGTTATTTAATTTTTTTTGGTAGCGGCTTTCATCAGCCACCCTGTATTTAAGAAAAATCGATAGCAATGATCATTATTAGGCCAATAGAAGCTAAATCCACTGTTTTTAGAATTTTTGTCTGTCTGTCTGTCTATCTGTCTGTATGTCCATCTGTCTGTACGTTTGGGCGCACATCACTCAAAAATTACTTAATGGAATTGAATGGAGCTTTTACCGTTGTATTACTTAACGTTTAACTTAAAATTTAAGATATCACTTGTTCCGATAGCTTAACCGGTTTCGGAGATATAGACCGATTTGTGGACCAAGGTGATCCAAAATTTGTTAGTAGAATATGGGTATCAAACGAAAGGTGACAATGAGTGCTGCAATAAGCGATGTAATGAAGTTCCATATCTTATCTGGTATGGGATATAATGATGAAAATCGGACTCAGTTTCTTATAAGTTCTGAGACGCAGCGAAGCGAGCGGCGTTTACTATCCATATAAATTAAAAGAGAAAGTTGTGTTAGTTGCACTTTTCATAACTCAAGAACGGCTATACCGATTTGGCTGAAAATTGGTGGGGAAGTAGCTTGGAACCAGGAAAAGGATATAGGATACTCTTTTTCCGGATATTTGACCGATAACCGACCTATTCCAAATTTTTTTATTTGTTTTGCGATTTACTTGAAATTTGATACATTGATAGCCTTCTATTTTTATTAAAATTTACGATTGGTTCTTTTCCGGGAAGTGGATCAGGGACCGACCTATTCCGAAACTTTTTATTTATGGCGCGATTTAATTTGATATATTGGTAGCCCTTTGGTTTTGTTGATATTTGATATTCTTTTTTTCCGGGAAGTGGACCAGGGACCTACCTATTCTAATTTTCTTAAAAGTATTTGCAGGGTGAGAGCGCATTTTGACATTTCATTGGGGGAGAGAGTTGCTGGGGAAAGTTCACTCAGTAAAACTTGCAAGTCAAAAACAAATGATCGTGACATAGGAAAGCAACAACAATATCTTACAAATTTAAGTTATTAACCGAAATCCAAAAGCAGTTTTCCTTGCAACTGTTGGCGTACGCTGACGATATTGATATCATTGGCCTTAACAACCGCGCCGTAGCTTCTGCTTACTCCAAAATCGAAAAAGAAGTGGAAAAAATGTGTTTGGTGGTCAACGAGGGGAAAACGAAATACCTTCTCTCATCAAATAAAGAGTCAGCGCATTCGCGTCTTGGCAACCACGCCACTGTTGGGAGCAAAAATTTCGAAATAGCAAAGGACTTCGTTTACCTGAGAACCAGCATTAACACCAGCAGCCTGTTGGCCTAGAAATCCGACGAAGAATTACTCTTGCAAACAAATGCTACTTCGGATTGAGTAGGCAATTGAAAATTAAATTACTCTCTCGACGAACGAAAGTAACACTATATAAGTCACTCATCGCACCAGTCCTGCTATATGGTGCAGAAGCATGTACACTAACAACATCTGATGAGGTGGCTCTGGGAGTATTCGAGAGAAAGGTTCTTCGTAAGATTTGTGGACCTCTACGCGTTGCCGACGGCGAGTACCGAAGAAGATTTAATGATGAGCTGTATGAGTTTTATGCAGACGCCGACATAGTTCAGCGAATCAAAACACAGCGGCTTCGCTGGATAGGCCACGTTGTGCAAATGGGCAAAGATGCTCCAGCCCAGAAGGTATTCTTATCGGTATCCGCCGGTGGAGGCAGAGGAAGAAGGAGACCACCACTCCGATGGAAGGACCAAGTGGAGACCGATTTGCAATCCCACGGTGTTTCCAATTGGCTCCAGTATGTTGCACGGTCAAAATCGCCCAGGCTGTTAGATGACCATTTAAAGAAGAAAGAAGTTTTGCTTGCAAGTATTTACTGATTCCTGTTAAGCGGAAACTTTTTACTTTTTGCGTTCGAGATAGTTTTTCGTCATTCTCGTTTTACTGACACTTCTTTGAAAGTTTTAAAAATTTAATACTTTGAAGTTGACCGGTTAATGTGTGTGTTTCGAGTTTCTATTAGTGTACTGTGCCGATATTATCATTAAGAATATCATGCCGCGACTAAGACGATCAAATCTTTCGAAACGGTGCGAATGAAAGGACTGAAGAAGAGCAAGAAATTGCACGTGAAGAGCGCCCCGTTAGTATGGTTCGACTTCGTTCTTCTCAATTACAAGAGCAAAGAGAGGCAGCCCAAGAAACGGCTCGGTTAGCAATGCGAAATCGTTGAGCAAAATTCAGAAATCAACAACTAGATAATTTTCGACCCACAGGAAGAAATTTATCAAGTCCAGTTTTGAATCGAGCAGCGTTTCGATACGAATGCAGCACTGATTACTACTTGCATTCTAGCGTTCACATTGGGCAAATGGACATTGTTTTGCCATGACCATTAACAAATGACGAGGCCAATTTCTGAAAGTATGTGGTCTGAATCTAGAAATCCATGTCAGCTAGTACATAATAAACACTTCGACTAACAACAATATTGATTACAAAACGGATACTTATTATTCCGCTCTCTTGTACAGGCATCTAAAAGTTTTGGTTTTTATGTTGTAATTATTGGCCCTGGGTACTGATATCGTAGAGTAACCGATATATTTTGCAAAAAACCGAAAGCAGCGTTTTTCAATTGGGTTATTAGACCTTGAGCAGGCACAAATACGAAAATGTTTGGCATTACTTTTCCCATTGTACCATTGGTACATCATTTTCTATAAACTTCATTCAGTCTTGCAGTTTTTCGTCAAATCTCAACATCACTCAAATATGCACGTCAATCATTGACTATCTAAATCAATGAATGTATGTTTCCTTCATGAAACCAACAAGGTTTTGCCAATGTATTTCGTCAGAAATTTCTTGGTAAATATGTCATTGTTGTCTGCTACATTAATTTAATCATAAAAAGGGTCTGCAGCAGAAAACTTTTTTTAAATGCCAAACGCTTTCATTGGCATAGCTGACATAGCTACAGCCTAAGGGGCCGAGCTCTACATACAGTTGCTTTGGGTTCAACATATACATATATAGCCCTAGTATGGTGACCAAACGTGATTTCTTTCAAATAGTGGCCATTTATTTCATGCGCCTGTTTATAATATTTTTCAAAACTAAATCGCCTTCTTTGTCATTTTCTACAAAAACTGGCATTTAAACAAGCTTTTACAAAGGCTTAGACTAGCCAATCTTAACTAAAGCTATTTCCATGTCTATGAACGAATATGGTCACCATAGCTGCTGTCCTAATTTAAAATGTGGGTATATATATTCTTTCTCCAATTGAAATATTGAAAGAAAAAAATGTATATAGAAACTGAAAAGTGTGAATTTAAAACAATAATAACTGAATATTCATTTGCAATTTACAAAATATTTTTGCTTGAATGAAGTCGCATTTTCAAGAGGAGTTGACCTATGTAAATTAGTAATTTGCGAAGAAAAATTCAGATACCCACATTTTTAAATAGAATGGCAGATATATACATATATTTGCAATTTAAACATTTTTTAAAACTTTTCGACATACATACATACAAACTTATTTTAAATGAAGCCTTCACCCATGTGCTGTCGAGTTGTATAAAAATCCATGAATTATTAAAATTGATATAACCTTTTATTTATAAGTAAATGTATTATTCATGCACCCGGTCACTCATACTAATGTATATACTTCACTTTTTCAACTTTCATTCCAGACCACCAAACTACTACCACTAATCGAATCAACTTGCTCGAATCGCGTGCGTTTCCTGCTCTGTTCTTCACTCTTTCCGCTGTGTACGCCCGATGTGCCGCGTCCTGTCACCGCCTGCAAGCAACTTTGTGAGACTGTGAGAAGTGAATGTGAGTCACATGCCGAAGTAATGCAATTGTGGCCAGATTTTCTTAATTGCAATACACTTCCGCAACCGGAGAAACATGAGTTATGTATGCAAATACCGCAGGAGTTTATCAAACCCCACACCAGCTTACAGTCGCATGCACTATCACCACAGTTACAATATCAACAACCAACACAATTTTATTGGCCTTGGTCTACATGGAAAATTCCACCACATCTTAGCAAGTCCATCGCACCAACAGCCATATGCCCACTCAACTTTACTGCCGATCCGTTGAATGCCGACATTTGTGTGCCACAGTGTAATCGGGATGCATTCCATTCAACACAACAAAAGAAAATTGCTGAAAGTCTCATACTGGGACTTTCTGCTGTTTGCTTAGTTTTAACGCTTTTCTCGCTGGTTACATTTTGGGCTGAACCAACACGTTTCGGTTATCCTGAGCGTCCTGTGCTCTTTCTATGCCTTTGCTACAATTTATTCAGCGTCTGCTACTTAGAGCGCATTGTCTTTCACAACTCTACGCGTACACTGGCTATGCTCGAAGATCCATTAGGTAAAATTAGTCCACACTGCACAATCTCGCCGCCCTGTTTGGCTTCATACATAACAACGAGTTACCTAAGCTTGTGCGCTGCTACTTGGTGGCTCATATTTGCGCTATGCTTCTTTCTTTCATCCCATCAGAAATGGTCAAGTGAAGCGCTTGAAAAGAAATCTGGACTTTTTCATGTTTTGGCATGGGTGCCACCATTGGCGCCACCAATAGCGACGCTGTTAATGGAGCGTGTGCGCCCTGACGAATTGACTGGTATGTGCACAGCATTTGGCTTTGTCGAGATTCCTGCTTTGGTGCTACTACTGCTCGGCATCTTCTTCACCGTGCGCGCATCTAGATCACTACACAGTCTACAAGAACAAATCAAACCAGCTTTCGGACATCAGCGTTTCTCGCAAATACGTAAACGTTTTCTCATATTTTCGTTGCTCTTCTTTATACCCACCATAGCAGGCGTGATAACCTCGTTCTTCGAGCGATATATCGATTCAGTGCCTGCATGTTCCACGCACGAAGATTGCGCGCCTCCCGAACAACGCACAGCGTGGCCTACACTTATTAGAATATTTTTCCAGCTGGCAGGTGGCACGCTGACCGGTATGTGGGTGTGGTCAAGAAAAACATGTGAGTCGTATCGCAGTCGATTGGTAGCGACGCCCACTTCCTCTACAACCACAAAGTCGATAACATCATTGCCGAAGAAGCATTTGCACACGAATGGCAAATCGGCCAGTGGGGTCTTGTATAGCGGTATTAATTTTCACAATGTACCAATGTATAATCCAAACCAGTTAAGAGTGTAGCACTCAATGGGTGAGATAGGCGTGGAAAATGGTGCTTTAGAAGAGCAGCAACAAAAGTTGAAGCAGCACAGTCAACGGGAGGGTGTATACACTTTGGGATTATATCTTTAAGGAGACCGAAATTAATTAATTTGTAACTAATGTTGAAATTAAAACTTCTTAAGGTAATTTGTTTAGTTTCAAGGCTCGAATGTTTATGTAATATTTATTATTTTTGTAAATGTTTTAGTTTTAGAAGCAGGGACCCATTTTAGTAGTTTTTTTGCAGCTTGAATAGTCCAAGCTAAAATATTCACGTTAGTGAATATGTTCCTGTAATTCAAATTTTTTGGAAAGACCACGAATAACAGTTAAACAACGTAGATTACTTGGGATAAAATATTCAATTGGAAATCGGGTAAGACGTAAAATTTGGCACCTGGTGAAAGGACCACTTTATCGAAATTTCAGAGAAAAATTAATAAAATTAAGCTTAAATTAAAAAATTTTAGTGGACTAGACTTTTTAACTTTAAGATCTATAGAAATTCTTGATTAATGGTGTCTCATTTCAAATAAATTAAGTCAAAATATTTTCTGTTTTACAGGTACTTCTATCTTGAATTTCATAACTTTCTGGGTCCTTGTTTAGAAATACAAATAAAAGTATTTAGCGTTAATCTTATGTAAGAAACAAATAGCTTTCTTGTAAAATAAAATTTAGGAAAATTAGGAGATATAAATTTCAGCATATTTTGGAGGCCCATTTATCTTGGCGTCCTTTTAAATCTGTATGTCTTTACAACATTTATTGATATATACAAAGAATTTGTTGTTGTAACAATTATAATAAGCACACATTCTAGAGAACTACAAAGTCGAACTTTGGGGCTTGCATAAACCTTAACCCTACGAAAAAATTATTAGACAGTCATGTGGTTATAACATATAAGAGCAAACAGATCGTGATTTATTTTGAATTCATAGTAATTTTGAATGTCAAGAAGAGTTTGGATTGTATTTTCAAGTCACTAAAACTGTGAAACTTTCTGAATTTTTTTTTAAATATAATGGAAAAATAATAAGTAATACGTTCACTTATGTATGATATAATTGCGTTCTTGAGCTCACTGTTTTCCATAACAAGGTCTGGACTGGAGTTCGAGCTTTCTCTAGGCCGTTATTCGTGCTAGTATATGCTTAAAAATATGAAAGTGAAATGTGTTAATAGCTTTAATTTTGTATATACAATCGTAGTTATATATGTGTATAAGTGATTGTATTTATAAAACCGTTATGTAAATTAATTTTTGTAATTAAAATAACTGTAAATAGTTATCATGAAATCGTTGCTAGTTTCTAAGAATAATCACAATCTTTGACGTTTAAAAATAAAATGTTTTTTTTTTTAATATTTAATCGTTATTTTGCATTTTTTACTAAGAAGATTATTCAAAGCGTTTGAAACCACAGTACGGAACTCTATTCTCCACTGAGCTAATTCCTGTTCTTATTGTTTTACCCCGCCCTGCGGAACAGGCACATCCCTTAACTAGAATAGTCAACAAATTCTTCTAACCGAAGTCCAAGAAAACTAGCAGTTCAATAGCGTTTTTCCTAATTAAAATTGATGTTAGAGAGATGGGACTGCTTTTAAGGAGAGACATATTTTTCCCAGAAAATTATATGTTCAATAGTTTTGCGCTGATGCAAAGCTTGTGGGACGTTCATCCGCAGGTGTGAACTAAAGTACTTGGTCTCGTTATTGCTTCTCCACAACTCACTTTTCTTTCTCATTTACCTCGCCACTGTAGGAGTAGATGTCAGATAGTTTTCATGCCCGTCCATCGCGTTCCGAGGATATCAACCGTCAACGGTCCATTGCCGTTCATGCTCTACGATCATAGTTCTTTAAACACGTTGTATAATCGTCATCAGAAAGGAGAGTTCTCGTCCCAGGCTTTGTGTACCTTTTTTATTTAAAAGTGGTTTTTACGTGGCGACTGCCACGCCCTTTGCGAAGACCGGATACGGTTATAAAGAGTATGTACATGTTTATATTGCAATACGCTTACTCCAAAACCGCTTGCAGCCACAAACACATATCCAAACCTCATTGAACACTTACGAGGAGTATGCGCAAGTGGCTCCACCGAGGCTCCCTCTCTTTCTTCTGGCATTACACGACTTGCTCATAGCTTTCCCTGTGTTGCTCACGTCACCTAGAGCTGACTTACGTTGGTTCTCAAGCTTTGGAGCCATACTAGCTTTTTGGTTTATCTCAAATTGTTTTGTCCACTGGGTAAGATTTTTTAATTCAAACTATACCCCTGGGTAGTTATAATATTTTTTCACCTCAGTGAAAACGGTAGCTTCCACTAAAATCATTGAATCGAACTATTATTACACAATTAATTTTTGTTATTGGTGTCATTCCCATAATTAATTAAGGCATTGCTGCACACAGGAGAGATGACCATCTACACCGTCGACTCTACATACATGCACGCTTCTACAATGAAATTTAGCTTGGAAAGTGTGATACTCTTCTTCAATTATAGACATGCAGTTCTCTGTAGTTCCGCTGCTTCAACCGTGAAAACCAACTTCTTTCCCCAGTATCAGGTCGGTTTTTGGAAGGTTCATAGATCCCCACGTGGTGGCTACCTATGTATCTAAGTCTTCAACACAGAAGTTCACGTGATGCCTCCAATTACTGTGACTGTGGTAACTTGTTTGTTGTAGTCGTACGTCTATCCAGTGCCACCCAAGTTTTCTTTGGGCCTATTAGAATTCGAAAAATGTTTATTGGGTATTATATGCGATAAAGAAAACAACAACAAGAAACCACAACCTCGATATGCGCAATGCCAATGGCAATATTAAAGTGAACGCGAGAAACATTAAATGCAGCAGTCGTGCAATTAACTCTGAAAGCGCTAAGATCAAAGCGATAGAGCCGCAGCCGCAGTCCCCACCGTGGCAAAAGGCAACCAAAAAACGAAGGTTGGGAAGTGCAGAAATTTGCAATGAAAATCACATAAGCGTGTGCATAAGTACAAATATGAGAGGTGCGCATGCGTCCGAGTTTATCAGAAAAACTTTCAGGAAAGTGTGCAGCAAAATAAAAAGCCCATTGGGAGGTGACGTGATTCCGTAATTCATCAGCGTTAAGTATACTTACACACACTTTAAAGATATCAATTACACTGGTCAACAACATTTTTTACATAGGTCGTGCGTATATATTTTTTTATTGCTTTTGCACCCACAAATAAGAATATGAACATAAAAAAGTTTTTGATTTGGTTTTGTTCGAAAAAAATGAAAAAATTAAAACATGAAAATTCATCAAAATTTGACATAGATTTGATTTATTCTAGTATAGTAAAAATCAAATTAATATTTATTCTTATAAATCTAGTTTTAGAATACAGTTTAAATCTTTAAAAATGCTTTTTCCTGCTTTTCTTGCCATATTCGGTAACATTTTCTCTTATTAACGTCCAAATATAGTCCCCCATCATGCTTTCCGTATACTGGCCCTGGTAGCGTTTCTCAAACTCCATTATATCTTGATGGAACCGCTCCCCGTGTTCTTCTGAATAAGCTCCCATATTATCTTTGAATTTATCCAGATGTGAATGTAACATGTGTGGCGGCCGCCGTGGTGTGAAGGTAGTGTTGCCGGCCTACCACACCGAAGGTTCATGGTTCGAGCCCTGGTACAGGTAACATCAAAAGTGATTTGAAAAAGTTTTTCAAAACGGGGTCGCCCCTCGGCAGTGGTTTGGCAAACTCTCCGAATGTATTTCTGCCATGGCAGGCTTCTCAGCAAAAAATCGTCTCCTTTGTAGATGCCGTTCGGAGTCGGCAAAAAACTGTAGGTCCCACCAATTTGTAGGGAAAATTCAAATCGGCATACCACAAATTGGAAGAGAAGCTTGGCGCAAAAAATCTCTTAGGAGGCTTATGATGATATACCTGTTGTATATCGCGCCATAGAGATAGATAGAATGTAACATGTGCATCTTTAGCTACATTCTACATCCGATGGCGGAAAAATTCGTAATCATGCCAGTTATCAGCTCTTCATAATTTTCATCCCTATGATTTCCAAGAAAGCCATGAACTACTGCCTTAAAACTGTTCCACGCTAGTTTCTCCTCATTGCTAAGTAGGTGAGGGAAAATATCGCAATTCATATTTTTTTTTATTTGAGGGCCAACTAAGACTCCAGCTTTAATTTTCGGCTCTAACAGCTTTGGAAAAAAAGTCTGCAAATATTTGAAAGCTTTAGACTCAATATTAAGAGCCTTCACAAATTGTTTAATAAGGTCCAATTTAATATGCAACGGCGGCATCAATATGTTTTTAGGATCGACAATTGCTTCATGTTTAATATTAAATCTTTCCACTCCATACTCAGTACGTTCAGGCCAATGTTTTTGGCGATAGTGGGCGGCATCATTTCTGCTATCCCATAGGCAAAGATAACAGGAGTGTTTGGTGTATCCACCTTGCATTCCAGTACAAAAAACAAACCATCTTGAAGTCTCCAATAACTTCCCACTTGTATTCCGTATATTTCATTGCAGTTAATAGCATGAGATGTATGGAATGTGCCAGTGGAATAGATGGAAACTTGTTCCCATTGTGTAGTAGAACTGCTTTTAGACTTTTTGTTGAGCTGTCGATAAAGAGGCGCCATTCATTTGTATTACAAGGAATACCAATTGCTTCACATAAACCTTTCACGTCTTAGCAAAAACAGAGTCCATCTTCCTTACTCTAGAAACAAGAAAATTCTTCATGACGAGATATTCGAACATCAGAAGTAAGTAAATTTCGTTGTTTAAGCCGCGATGCTAATAACTCTGCTTTGTCTTTTGATAGATTTAAGTCTCTTATTAAGTCATTGAGATCTTCAGAGTTGATGAGATGTGGTACTCGTATTCCTGGTTCAAATTGAGGAACAATTTCGGAATGTACGGATGCAGATGAACTCGGTGTTTGAAAGCTGCCTTGAGGGAATAGTTGCTTTTCCAACACAGGTGGATCAGGTACAAGATTTTGTTCCGAATGTGGTACTGGAGCGGATGTCGATGGTAGTTCCGGATACATATATTGTTTTCCTTAAACGTTTCCCTTTCAGTGGTTTCACTACACAAAAATAGCAATCAGTGTCATGATTACTCGGTTCCCTCCAAATCCTCGGCACTGCGAACTTCATGGCTCTTTTCTCACCCTGGTACCAAACTATAATAAAGCGTAAAGCATTTCATAACAATTTCAGTTATTATGCAATTATACATAGATATATGTACAGGGTGGCGCAAAAGTAATCCTCCTATCAGAAAATGCTATAAATTTTGCGATTGGCCCCTAAAGTCAGTTCTGTTTTGACATTTGTGTAGTAAACACATGCGAAATACACGTTAATAAACAATGTTACGCTACACTGCTCCAGAACGCGGAATATTGCTGACTATTTATTTGACCAATAATCGGTCGGGGCCAAACGGTTACTGTGAATGGTGAGCGCTACAGAGCAATGATCAACGAGTTCTTTTTGCCGCAACTTGATGAATTGGGATTGGAAAACATGTGGTTCGAACAAGACGGTGCAACAGCACACACTGCACGTGCCACAACCGATATGCTGAACATCGGAAGCTTACTTTTGCGCCACCTTGTATATATACGAGTATATGACACAGTTAGTACAATAAAAAAGAGAAAATAAACTTACTCTCCAGAATGCTTCTGCAAGAGTTACATGAAATATGTGGAGCCCATTTTTTGTCCTGGTTTTTAACAGGTAGACCGAAGTAGGCTAGGTAGGTCTCGCAAATCCTTGTGTTTTTAGTTAAATGAAACTTTTTTTGTCTTCTTTTAATACATTCGCCACATATATAGCAAAACGAATTAGCCGCTCGTTTACAACTTCTCGAAGACATCATTCCTCTGTGATATGCAAAAACATAGTGTCGCCTACAACGAGTGACCCAAGAAACTACAGCTTCTTAAAAAAAATTTTACTTACAAAAACGCTATCAGGTAGCTGGCATGCTCTATTGCTAGGCCTGCCAATCCGTCAGTAAAAGTTTCGATGAGTTTCTTAATATGTACTTAACGAATTGCCAAATCTACCTAAAATCATGTGTATCTGGGACCTTTGATCTCCTTTTTACTGTTTCTCAGCCACATTTTTTTGGTTTTTTTTTTAAGATGAGTATGTTGTGCTTTAAGTAGATCTTTTTTCGATGCATCGCTGCATCGCCGCCCTCTATCGACCGAAATAGCGCGAAAGTACCTACATTAGCCTGGCGCAAAAATCCAAAGTTTTCAAATCGCTATAACTTCTACAAAACCAAATATTTTTGATTCGTAATTGCATTTTTTTTTATAGAATTGAACATAGAATCCGAATATATAGGGCAAACCCCATGTACAGAAAAAAGTTTTTTTTTTGTTGACCTGTGTTATTTGTGTTTCGGGAAATTATTTTGGAATCCCTGGATCGTGGGATTATACGTTACTTTGCAACAGTTTAGTTTGAAAAAAGTGAAGAAAATGTTTGATAAACTATATAACTTTAGTATAAAAAAAAAATAATTCAATTTTTAGTACGCTCTTAGTAGACACTCCTAACAAAGCCAAATCATATAAGCACTAGACCGGGTCGAAGAAAATAGTTGCAAAAGTCCGCCCCTAAATTTGTAGGCTATGTTGAGAGGAATCGGGAAAATTTTGTTTTTTATAGGAAGGAAACAGCCAAATTCTTTTTCTTATTATAATCCTGTTAGTTGACATTCGATTCTTCAAATGTACAGCTATGGACACATAAATGGCACATTTGTTAAACTCAACTTTCTTAAGTCATAATACCATTAATATTTTGAACAGAGAAGAAATGCTTGGTATTTTTTAAGGTTTATTATCTGCATTTAATAGTAATATGAACATAGCGCCACTTGTTTGATACCAAACCAAAATAAATCCAAAAATTAGTTAAAAGTGTTGAAATGAGCTGGACATATAAATGGCACAACCTGGAAAATGGTACAAAATGGGGTTTAAACTGATTGTTAAGTATGGTTTTTTTCCTCACACATACCAAGCGTTAATATTTGATGATGTAGCCTTTATTTCTAATCACTGCTTCACATCTGCGACTCATACTCTCCACAAGTTTTTGACATTTTTCTTTGGGTATGGCATACCAAGCTTCCTGAACGGCGGACCAAAGCTCGTCCATATTTTTATAATTTTTCTTCGTAACTTCAACCTTGGCTTCATTCCACAGCTTCTCGATTGGATTTAAGTCAGGACTTTGTGCTGGCCAATCCAAAATATCGATATTTTCTGCACTAAACAAATTTTTAACAACTTTGGATGAATGTTTTAGGTCGTTATCCTGCATAAATTTCCAGTTAACTGGCATGTTTTCGAAGGAATATGGTTCCATGTGGGTTTTCAAAATGTCCAAGTACTGAAACTTGTCCATTTTGTCCTTTATCCTTACGAGCGGACCTATTCCATGCCAAGAAAATGCACCCCAAACCATAATGTTCCCGCCACCGTGTTTGACCGTCTCTTGGGTGAACCTGGGAATATACTCCTGGCGTTTAGGGCGATGAACAAACACTCGGCCATCTGGTCCTATCCTTTTTATTGTGGTTTCATCACTCCTCAGCACGTTTTTCCAAAAATTTACGGATTTTTCGCGATGAGCTCTGGCGAAGGCCAACCGCTTTGAAATGTTTTTTTTTTGAAAGCAGTGGCTTTTTCCTAGAAATGCGACCAAACAAGTTTGCTTCAATTAGGCGTCTTCTGACAAGCCTAGAGGATACTTTTTGATTCAAGGATTGATTAATATCGCATGCTATCTGTCGCGAGGACTTGAAAGGATCTTTTTTCACAAATTTCACTATGGCAGCATCTGTACGCCCGTCTGTCTTTCGGGGCCTTGGCTTTCGAATTTTGCCTCTGATTAATACGCCGAGGTTCTCTTCACAGGAACTCACCACGTTGTATACTTTTTTGCGAGAAACTTGCAAGGACAAATAATGGGCTTTTCTTCCGTTGTGGTATGCTTTCCCGAACCCATTTTTGACTCAAAATATTTTATATTAAATGACAAAAAGTGCAATGATATTTTGATACACTTTTTTTGGAAATTTAAGTGGGTGCTACGTTTGAGAAATAGTTTGTGCCATTTATATGTCCATTTATAATTAGCATTGTTTTCACAAAATGCATTACGGTAAAGAATTCGCTAAATATAATGTAGCATTTTTTTGCCTTATGCGTAACAGCTAGTGCGACATGAAATTCAGAACAAATATTTTTGCACTGTAATCAACTTTAAGTTCAAAATCGATGGTATTAAGTTTGGTTCAAGAAATGCGCCATTTATGTGTCCATAGCTGTATATGTCAAAATTATAGTCTATAATGCCAGTTTTAGTATATAATGCCATTTTGAGCTCTGGAGTCTTTTTCACATAGTTAAGTCAGCTAACCGAGGATATTCGTCAGCTTACTTTAAGGACATACAATTCGATTTAGTCATATCAATTTGGTAAATGTTTTTGTAAACAGCAACAAACTAATAAATTAAATAAAAAATTATTTTTAATTTAAAATGTTTTTAAAACGCACTAAAAACTATAAAAGTGTCCATGAATATGATTATTCCGATTTTCTCGCCAACTAGCGGCTTTTTTTTACCAAAATATTAATTTTCATTTTAAGAGCAGGATCCCGAGCTTCGCATCCACAAAACACACCCTGTGAGCGACACAGCCGCTTGTTCCGTACAATAGCGTATTGGATTTTTATACGGCAAAGAACTGTCACACAGCATTATCAAAAACCTTCTCCGATTGCTTCTCGAATGCACAACTTTATTATCTTTTTTTTTAGTTCAGTGTACTGTTTTACCCGTAAGATCGAATTACAATATTACAAGGAGCGACCGCTTATATATGCCTCAGAAGAATTCCAAGAACCTCTTGAAAGTAAACCGAGCAATTATTAACCATATTCTATCACGCTCTGGCATTAAACAATTAAAGTCTAATACAGTATCATAATCATTAATTGGCCACCTGGGACGCCAATAAGACAAGCCGAGGGAGGCAAAGTCATTTTCATCAAAATCGTGCTTTGGCGACTTAACTACCAGGGTGGGCCTTAGTCGGAAAATTCAGTCTCCGCGATGAAACATTTGCCAACGTGACTAAGTTTCTTGACTTCACGTTGTTTGAAATATGGTAATCTGGTTCCATCATTAACGAAATTATTCAGCTACTTGGCTGTTCCCTAATCAAAAAAACCACTAACCGTCTTCATCGAGGGGCGACATACCTACACCGTTCAGGACATATTAACGTATAAGCCAAGATACGCGCACGACTCTGTGCAGAGAAAAATGTGCTCACTGTAAAGCAAGAAAAGAGTAACGTCGAAAAGCTGCATACCACACAAACATCTGATAATTTTTCCACTTGTCTCTCGTACTTGCTCGCTGCAATCATCTACAGTTCCACCTCGACGATGGGCGATGCCTACACGTTCACGTTGAGTACGTTACCAACCCGCAGTATGAATGAGCGCCTAAGGGTCAATGAAAATAATGCCTCGACTCTCATACAGAATATGGTCAGACAGGGGTTTCCGTATTAGAGCTTATATCGTAAGTAAGGTACTAGCGTATTGTGAGAAAGATTTAAGCCTATTGTAGACAAGTTGGATCTTATCAGTGTGGCCTCAGACCTGGTAGAGTAAAGGTTTGTTCATTTACTTTTCCAGTAAATCCTTTAAAAAAAAGTATTACTGTGAAATGAAGAGTAATTACATTATAAGACCAAAATTTAACATAAAAGTAAATGAACGCAAGTTGGTAAGAAAAAAAAACGATTGACATATTTCGAAAATTAATTAAAAAAGAACCACATTTTATTCTTTGATTAAGGAAACAACTTGTCCTTCTGGCACAGCGCTACATTGTCTAGCTATTGGAGCGTCCTCCTGCCAGCACGCATGTAAAGATTTTACAAATAAACTGAATTTTATAGCATAATAGAACACTTCCCTTTTCTATCTATTTATGTAAAGTTGAAATTTATTCTATATTTTGAAAATTAAAAAAAAATATTTATTAAGTTTATATGAAATTTTTTGGCGGCGTATTCTTTAAATTTAAACTCTTACGCTCTCGATTTGTTTTTCTCTTACACATTTTTTGAGTTAGTGAACATTGGACAGAATAAGTTAGTAAGAATTCGTAACTTCCAGTAATAACTTTTGTTATTGTTAGGGGATTGTGATATAGGCATACCTTTTTCGGTTGCTACTCAACATTTTATTAAGTATACAGATAGAAAATCATACAATTCGATAGATTCCAGTATTGCGAAGCACATTCCACGACGAGATCGATTTATCTTAATATGAAATAAGTATGTATAAACCGCATGAAATAATCAAGCCACATTGTAGATAAGGTAATTTGCATCCATTCAGATATGTGATAAGCAGATTCGGAACCAGGTCGACCATTTTCCATCAAAAGTGGAGAAAGTTTTCTTTTTTCTGCTCATCTTTTGCACCCAATTTGCTTTTCTGTTGTAGCTAACATTTTCGGATAGCTGTGTGTAGCATAGAAACGGCAGGGCAAATGTCGCGATCTGCTTCTAGCGCCACGGTCAAGGTGCAGCATCTGATTTTTCATAATTGAAACGACTAATTTTTATGCGCACCTGGTACATAGAAATCAAAGTCGGTATAAAATGCACCCCTTTGACCCTGCCTAACCTTTCCCATTCGTTGTTTAAAAGTGAGTTGGATGTTAAGATTATATTTTTGATTTTTGTTGGAACGATTTTCCGTCATCCCTTGTCAAGTTTGGTTTTGTGACAAACCGGTTTCGGCGTTCTGCCATTTTCAATGCCTAGTTTCGTTCTGGTCTGTGTCTATCCGCTGCGTTGTTTTTATAGTCCGTGGGTGCTGTGGCAGGTAATATCAATCTATGTGGTCGTGGTAGGTAACGTTAATATGCGTGTGTGTGTGCGCGGTATTGATACGTCCGAATTGTTATCTGTCCCAAGGGTTGTTTTTGTAGGTATGTAGACATACCGCTTGTTAGCTAAGCGGTAGGTTGAGGTAGGTAGAAATCGGTGATTTTTGCAGTTTGGTTCATATTTCGTTTTTGCTTGTTCATTGTTACGTGTTTGGTTGCTGTACCTGCTGGCTTGTGCTGTTTTTTGTAAACTAGTTTTAAGGGTTCAAATATTTCGTCAGAGATAGTGTTGGTTTGTTCGTTTATGATCCTGCCGTCAAATGTTTTTAACTTGTATATCTCCATGTTCTCAAGTACATTAAGCCGCCGGCCTTTTCCTTGTACGTGAAGTATTCGAGCCGTTGTTTTTATGTTAGCTGGGGTGCAGTTGTTCTCAAACATGTGGTTCGCGAAATTAGATTCTGGTATTATGGTGGGTTTTCGTGTTTTTTTGTTGTAGTTAGTAAAAAAAACAACCCTTGGGACAGATAACAATTCGGACGTATCAATACCGCGCACACACACACGCATATTAACGTTACCTACCACGACCACATAGATTGACATTACCTGCCACAGCACCCACGGACTATAAAAACAACGCAGCGGATAGACACAGACCAGAACGAAACTAGGCATTGAAAATGGCAGAACGCCGAAACCGGTTTGTCACAAAACCAAACTTGACAAGGGATGACGGAAAATCGTTCCAACAAAAATCAGCTTACTACCCTGTCGGAAGATCAACACAACAAAATATATCATTATATTTTTGAATTTTTGTTCATTTTACCAATTTGAACAATTTTTGCCATCAAATCACCCTAGACTAAATCCGGTAGGAGCACGAGCTAAGCTGATGGTACTTTTTCTCGAATTTTGACATTCCATCATTTCTTTTTGACATTAAGTCTACGAATAACAAAAACAAAATACATAGAAAATATATGTATGGAGATATGTATGCCGGCTGGTTACCACCTGATTTGATTCGCCTTAGATCTAATTTGTATACATTAGAGGGCCCTTACTTCCATACAAAAAAAATTATTACATATTTGCATATATTAGAGTAATATAGCAAAATGTATTTCGCATTTTTTAAAAGTGATATTGTAAATGCATATGTATAAAGGAGTAATATATAATTATTTGAATGCCATTTAAGCTCCATTTATATAGTGTGCTTCTTGAATCATCAAACTTTTTTGTCAACTTGCCTCAGAGGCAATCGTTTAAATGTCGATTCACAATTCATTTAATTTTTGGTGGAATGGTTAGACTGGATGAATTGGGTAAGAAATATTTTTTTATTACATAAAACCATTTCGAAATATAGCTTCCTCAAATTTCTTATATTCAGTAATAAGGGCCACTGTAGTGTGCATATAGGCAGAAGTTCGTCCGAATTTGAGATTACTGCGCAATTGTAGCAAATAGAAAATTTTGTCAAATAGCATCCGCGCACACATTTTTTATGCGTACCTAGTGCAACGAATTTATTCGCCGGTATAAATCAAGCAGTCTTGATTGGGTATGATTTAGGGGGGCATTCCATTGTGTAAGTAAATTTAGAATGAATGAATTACGACACTTTGGTGCAACTTTGTACAAATAACAGTTTTAAGCTCAAAACATTGGTGAGTTATAGGTAACCGTATAAATCAGCTGATTCAACCAAAATTGAGAGAAGCAATGCAATCGATTTTTGGTGCTATATCGGAATTCCTTATCCGTAAAGTAACCTTACCGACCAATTGCATGTTGGTTTTTCTCTTACTTTAATGATACGACTATAGCTATATCGTTTTCAACATCCATGGGTAATACTGACCGTCAGTTTGTTTGACATAACCCATTCGGTCAGCACTAACCAAAGATGGTGATGAAAACCCTCTGCCAAACTACTTAAGTTTCAAATTTTATATTGTCAGTTGTGGTTCGGACGCTTTTTGGTGGCATGTTTTTGCTCGACACCGAACTACATAAAGCCAGTCCAGATCAGTTGAATATAGATAGTCATTATAGTGTAGTTCAGGGGATAAGTAGAAATTATTAGAGTTTTAAAGTTAATGTTATATTCCTATTTTTTGTGGAATGACCCTATATTCTATTTTATCGCAACTTCAGATTTTTAGCAGTTTTGACATTATTGATGGCTTTTGGTAGAAACTTATGAATGACCGAATTCATGAATGAAATTGTTCTTGTTGTAATTTATAGGGATCTGTGTTTTTGACACCAAACAAATGTTACTACAAATGCGTACAAAAAAAGTTAGAAGCATTTTGAACTGCTGATTGCGATCACGCACTAGGCGCCCATAAAAATTAGCACGGAAAAAAAATCGCATTAGAAAGACAAAGGAAAAACAAAAATTCTAGCATTTTGATTCGCCGCTAGCATATTTTCGATGCGGACAGGCTTCAAAAGAAGTGGTGAATTCCTGTCGTTGGGACCTTCTAGAGGAACACCAATACGTTCCATGCTAAAAATTGAAGAGCAACTGCTCCCTCTTATTAATCTATGCTCTTTGCAACTGGTATGATTCCACTGCATAGGCTGACTAGAGGTCATAGTATACGTCTACTACTAGCGCAACCCAGTAAAAAAATTTATCATCCAAATATTGATCGTTGATCGATCCTTTGCGAGCACTGGATTTATCCACAAATCTCCGAGTCCCATAGATTTAATACTCCTTTTTAACATTGCATGTCCTTAGTGGCGAGCACTCCTTTTGAGATCTTCATGGATGCAAAAGGGAGGATTATTTTTAGATCGTTTTGAGCTCCTAAGCGAGAGCAAAGGGAGTAATTTTCTATACATCTGAATAGAGTAGAAATGGAGTACTATGTCTGTTTTGTTTATTTAAAAATACACAGAAAAAAAATGTGAAGAGCATCCAGTAAATTTCAATTTATTAACAAAATAATATTACATCTCTTTTAAGACAGAGTTAAAAATATAATAAATAGGAATACGAATTTCGATATGATACGATACCATATCGATACTTTTGCCCTACGATACCGATATTTTTTACTCGATACTTTTGTAGCGATACTTTTTGGCATCGAGTATTTAGATCCCGGATCGTATCGATTGTATGTCATTTGTATAAAAATGTGGCAATTACCAAAGTAAAAAACTAGTAGAAAAAAACACTGCTCTGTCCGTTGTTACTTTCTAACTTGTGGCGGGGATCGAAGGAAAGCATTGTTTACATCATTGTGAACACCTACTAGTTTGGCATCTTCTTCGGAGTGGAAGGTACTCGTAGCGGATGAAGGTACTCCGAGAAAGTGTAATGAAGGAAATAGCGTTCAGAGGGGTTACAAAGTGAAAATTACAGCTAAAAACTGAAGTTTACATTCTGCAGGAACTGATAAGGTGGTATAACTGCTTTATATTCAACAATTTGGGTGTTTACGTTTTCACGTTAATATTTCAGTATTTAAATTTGATTGTTTTATTATTGGCTACAACGCACCCGGTGGGGTTTGTGTGTGTATGCGGATTCGGAGTAAGTAATAGTATATGTCTACTAGTAACGCAACTTACTCCGAATCTGCACACACACAAACCACATAGGGTACTTTGTGTGCAATAATAAAACAATCAAATTTAAATACTAAAATATTGAACTCGAAGACATAAAACACCCAAATTATTGAATATAAAGCAGTTATAACATCTTATCAGTTACTATAAAGTCTTAATTTCAGTTTATATTAAAGTTTTTAGTTATAATTTTTACTTTGAAGCAACTCTGAACGCGATTTCCTCCATTCCACTTACTCGAAGTACCTTCATCCACTACCTTCCACTCCGAATCGCAAAAGAAGATGCCAAACTAGTAGGGGTAAACAATGCTATTGTACCTGAAAACCAGAATTATTCAATACATCTAGCAACCTTTGCTTCCTGACAAGCCATCAAAGCATTGTGAATACATACAAGTGGCGAATGTGCTACAGAATCATTCACAATAGATAACAGCTGTCACCTGATTGCAGTAGGTCGATTCTGTAGCTATTTTAACGCCAGGTGTTGGCGTTAACTTGGCTTAACACCATTTTTTACGCTTTCTCTATTCACTTACTTTTAACCACACAAAAAGTGTTAGCTGTCGTGAATTATTTTCGAGGTGTTAGCAATAGCGTTAATGTATTTGCAAGTGTTTTAGCGTTTGGAAAAAGTAAAAAAATTAGTTTTGAGCTTTTTGCATGTAATTTAGCGCAAGATATGGCGAAAAGAGAAGTATTTCCATATTTTATCACCATCAAGAGTCAGCTGTTTAGCGGCGTTAAAGGAGAGTTACAGAATCGCATTTTCGTTAAAAACAAACGCCAACATTTGGCGATAAGCTTAACGCTCGGCGCGTGGTTAAAAGTTACAGAATCGACCTACAGAATTGCTTATAGAAGAATCTGCGTTCAAAATTTAATTTTTTTAAAATGAAACATACAAATGTTTTATATACTTTTCGCCCTAAGCATATTTTTGACAAGAAAATTTAATCGGGGAAATTAAGAAAATAAATGAAGGTTATCACGAAATACAATTATGTAGTCTTTGATTATTGATATTGCCCTTCCACACCACCCAAGAGGTTGCAATTATGGCGCGTTACTGATTTTTTTGTGTGTTCTGTTCCCCTTGAGGCCTATTTTCACCCGTATAATAGTTATCTATATATATAAAAATGAATTTGTGTGCGTGAATACGTTCAAAACTTAAAAACGGCTTGACCGATATTAATAATTTATTCTTTAGTATATTCGATCATTATGAAAAAAAAATTTTTTTAAAAACCTCAATTGAATAATATTTTAGTTAATACTCAATAACCGCTTGACCGATTTCAATAATTTGTTTTTTTTTTTTGTTCGATGGGACCAATTTAATAATATTTTAGGTAATACAACTATACCTATACAAACTGACAACCAAGTTCGAGTTGAGTGTTTAACTGAAGTTAGTTTAACAAAGTTGAGTTCAATGTTTAGCCTTACCAACCACGGCACCACTCTGATTCCAACATAATCACAAAGTTTTCCCAACACACCAATTTACATTGTATAAAAGTGAAACTTTAAGGTATCTATATATAACAAGTAAGTCTAAGTTCGGGTGGAACCGAACTTTATATACCTACTAGTTATCTATTATGGCATACCAATTTACGCAGGTCTATTTTAATACTTTTCAGTTCGTATTATAAAGCCAGCTGATTGTTTTCAATAAAAATACTTCTGTTATGAGTTTTGAGGTGTAAATTAATTTAAAAACAAGTAAGGAAAGGGCTGTCTTCGACTGTGCCGAAGACCTTTCATGAATACGCATGACGGTTTTAAGTGTCCCATCCTTACTCACAATTAATAAAAGCTCTGCAAAACTGATAATTTAAAGATACATAGCCCAAACCCCATTTATCCGAACAATCGATTGTATGGGAGCTGTATGTTATGTAAGTCCGATCTGTCTGATTTTCACTACACACATTACATACATAATAAGTATCTAACCTGCAAAACTTTACGTTCCTAGCTTTTTAATTGCAAAATTTATAGCCCAAAACCCATTTATCGAAACTTTCGATTGTATGGGAGCTATGCTTTGTATTGCTCCGATCTTGCTGATTCCGACTTCATCAAGATATCTCAAAAACTGAGGGACTAGTTTGCGTACAAACAGACAGACGGACATGGCTAAATCGACTCAGTTCATCGCCCTGGTCATTTCGGTATACTTATTGCTGGGCCTATCTCTTCTTCTTCTCATACTTACAAACATCGGACCGAAGCTATAATATCATTTCATGTTCATGAAAGGTATAAAAATATAAATGTATGGCAGGACTCGAACCTTGGACCTTCGATGTGGTAGCCCGGCAAAACTACCGCCACACCACGGCGGCCGCTATTAATTTATTCGTACATAAATAACTTCCCTACCAACCACTGCTAACCACATTTTTTCAAAATACCAATAAATGCATATTTCATGTTTGAAAATTTTGCGTTCAAACAGACAGACGGACGGGGAGACGAACATGGCTAAATCGACTCAGCTCATCTTCCTTATTATTACAGTTTACTTTTTGATGGGCCCATCTCTTCTTCTTCTCATACTTACAAACATTTCATGTTCATTAAAGGTATGAAAATCAAAAAAGGTATATAACTTCCCTATTGCAGTGGGGTATTAACAACTTGCCCGGATATATTACTTGTGTGTTATCCGATTTGCCTAATTTTTGGCAGGAGTATACTACATACTATTGAGAAGCAGCTGACTAATTTTCATTGAAATACTAGAGGGCCCGGCAGACTTTGCCCTGCCCAGAAATTTACTTGAATGGATCTCGAAATATTGGCTATCCCTATCCGTATTCCTATGCCTCTCCCTATCCCCATCCCTGTCGATATTGCTATCCCTATCCCTATCCCTATCTCCACCTCTATCCCTATCCTTATCCCTATACCTATATCCCTATCCCGCTCTATTCCTTCATACAAAGGATCTCTATAGCAAATATTACAAAGCTCGTAGAAATAATTGCGGAATAATATTAGTTTAGATTACAAAAGGCTTCACGTCTCCTGTTCCCCCTACCGACCTTTCTTCTTGAGGTGTTAGAGAATCATCTCATTTAGCTCCCTATCAACTTTCAATATTCTACAATGAATATTTTCAGAGATAAGCAGTACGGAAAATCTCATTTGTATGCGAGGTGCCAAGCCCACTTCTCCCTTCCTCCCCTTTTTTCTTGAGGTGTTAGAGATTGATCTCATTTAGCTCCCTATCAATTTTCAATATTCTACAATAAATATACGCCCACATCCTCCAGTGGTCCGGATTGTGAATCTAAACCATCCTCGGGCCCATTTGAGTATACAAAAAAAATTTCATTAATATCGGTCCAGGCGTTTATAAAGAGTTTAGTGACAACGGACGGACGCACAGAAGATTTTTATATATAAACACGTTACGACTACGGTCGATGCAGAAATAATGGGTTTCACACATACTCTGTGCTGCGACACCTTGTGGTAATAGACTGGTATCAGCTGGTGAGAATGATCACTTGCGCGGTTATCAACAGAGTTTTAAAATTATTAAATTTTTAATATTTATTAAACAAAAGCAATTAGGGGTATAATAAAAAGTAGATAAAAACCTATTCTCAGACCTAACGAATGTATATGCAAAATTTCATTAAAATTAAGTTAAGCCGTTTCGGAGGAGTATGGCAACAAACACTGTGACACGAGAATTTTATATAAATAGCTCTAGTTGAAACTACAAGCAATCGGCTTTGAAAATAGCAGAATTTTTATGCTGAAAAGTGGGCGGCGTCACACCTACTTCCCCAAAATCCACAAAAGTTTTTTTCAATCGAGTTTTGTTTAAAAAACTTATTATGTGTGCAAGATCTTATTGATATGGCTTGCATGGCTATAGAAATATCGCGTTTTACATTTTCCAAACAAATTTGGCAGAACTATGTTAAAAAACGATTTCAACATTTTCGAAAAATATCGTTTCGATAAATCAATTTTTGCCGGAGTTATGACATAAAAAGTTTTGTGGAATAGTCCACCATAAAAGGGACGCCCATTTTCAAAAATTTACATTTTTAGACTTTCTTCGTTCACAGGCACTTTGCAAGTGAAATAGAAATGATATAAAGCTTTTGTACGCAGAGTTATTGCCTATTAAATAAATCTATGATCCTTTTCAAAATCTTTCATATAAAATTGGGCGTGGACCTAACCGATTTCGCCCATTTTTTCCGAAACGTTCCCTCTATTAATATAAATATGTGTGCTAAATTTCGTTTCGATATCTTGAACAGTTTTTGATTAATGATTAATATTATTTTTAAATTTTATTGAATCAAAAGTGGGCGGTGCAACGCCCATCTTCAAAAATTTCTTGAAAAGTGTACTGAATAATTATTTTTTTTGTATTTTTGAAAATATTCTATATATAAAAAGCGGGCGTAGCTATCATCCGATTTAACCCATTTTAAATTTCATTAAGATATCTCTAAATGTACTCAAGTTATCGTGTTAACAGACGGACGGAAATGGCTTAATCAATTTCTTTTTCCTCCTGAACATTTTGATATACATACTCGTAATGTTAAAGAGCATTGCGAGATGTTGACCAGGCAATTCCTGTTCAACTGCTATAAACCGCAGCATCCGAGCAGGAGCCTGCTCATTGAAAATCCGCCTCCCAGGAGAATAAGGAGTCCCTCTGTAAGCACTATGCCGAAATCCGGCATCACATTTTCTCGCCGTTTGATCCAATAGTGCACCGGCAGGCCCTCAGCCTCATCCACACGGAGTCGGTAAACTCCTTTGTCAGGTCTCGTCCAGTGAATGCAGTCCTACAGGCACAAGCTCCACCTGTTGCCGACAAGGAACGCGAACTGCCTAGGGAGACAAGAGTAACGCTGGCTCAACTTCGTTCTGGATATTGTAACAGACTAAACTCTTACCTATCCAGACTAAACCCTGACATGCCAAATGTCTGTCCGGCATGCGGCGTGTTTCCCTACGATACTAACCATCTGTTCATCTGCTCAACTGAGCCTACTCTTCTAACACCAATTTCACTCTGGTCCTCCCCTGTTGAAGCCGCGAAGTTTCTTGGACTTCCGTTAGAAGAGCCTGATGACAGTGTTGGATGAGGGGTGACACTTTAAGCAGGTTAAGTAGTCGCTACAACAACAACAGCGTATACATAAGTCAATATCTATCTCGATCAGTTTATGCCGTTACATACCACCGTTAGGCAACTAAAGTTAATATAACTAGTGTGCGTAGCACTACTAGGTATAAAAATTACTATGTTAGATGTGAATGGTATCCTTAGGCGTTTTTCGGTGGCAGTTCAAGCTCATGATCACGCTCAATGCTCACTGGACTTCAGAAACAGATGTCAGAGCGATTGTTTCTCATTTTATGTAGAGCCAGGGCATCCACAATGTTAAAAAAAATACCCCAAGTATTTTAGTTTATTACTAAAGATCATAATATTCGTTTTAAGGATACGATGGTAATATAATAATTTAAATTATATTTTAATAATATACAAATAAACTAAGTCAATATTATTTCTCATGTTCTTTTGAACGTAACAACTTCATAAAATATTAATGCGCTTAGCACGAAACCCAAAAAAAAGCTACATTATGAACACTCCGCGATGAAACATGTTAATCATAACGCACCAGCGGCATCTGTTATTGAAAAATTAGATTTGTCAAAAGTAGTGTGTCCATACTAAATATAATTAGTTGCGTTCCAATCAGCTATCCAGATCAGTATCGCGATCAAGATCTTACGGTAACGATACGGATCAGTTGTATGAGAGTTGTTTGTGTATCCATGTGTGTTTATATATGTATGGCTGTGCTACCAAGCAAATAAGGGTTGGCTGTCAAAAAATCAACTACAAAAAACTAAACGAACAGAGTTTCTATACGGATCCGAAATTGGTCCAGATAAATATCAAGATCACAACGTTGTTGTTGCATTAACATGCAAAATTTCTATCGGGATTGGAACACGCCTATTATATTGCTCACAATTTGTATCAGACATCTATACAGATGTATCTGGCTCAAATCGTTGTTGTTGCATTTATAGGTACAATTTTTTATTTGGCTCAGGATCACGACGACCGGATAACACCTTTTATAACGATAGTTTTTTTGCTGCTCAAAGTTACACTAAAGAGGTGCGATCGGGAAAATAACTTGACCGCCCCAAGTTATCAAAAGTGTAGGAATACAAAGAACGAAAACAACAAGAAGTTCAAACAGCGAATGTAAGTGGCTGCTGTCAAATCGATGGTAGGTAATTCACCACTGTACCTGCCTGTAGATTTCTTGAATTAACTGGCCCGAAGTCATAGTTGAATTAATATAGAGTTTTATCTACATAAACATGATTTTAAAATAAACATAATTTCAGGTCTGTCATAGTCAACTTAAAATACTATTCCAAACAATCGTATATTTGGCTCGATTAACTTGAAATTTGGTATTTAGGTAGATTTATGCTTAGTTTAAAATATGGGATGATTTTTCTTCCGGGAAGTGGACCAGGGACCGATCTATTCCAAACAATCATATTTATGACTCAATGTGCTTGGTATTTGGCTTATAGCTAGCGTTTCATCTGGATAAAATATGAGATGATATATCTTCCGAAAAGTAGGTCAGAGACCGACCAATTCGTATGGGGGTAGAATTTTGCTTAGATTAATACATAGAATAATTTTTCTCCTGGAAAGTGAACCAGAAAGCGGTCTATTCTAAAATATCATTTTCGTAATGCGATTTATTTCAGTTTTGAAAATTGGTAATATAATACCTATAATTTTTATAGAATAGATGTTCTTAAAAAATGTATACTAACTAATATGTTTCGCACATATACCGTTGTCTGCAGTGCTTCCCTGCAAAAAATGCGATTAGTCCGGGATGCGTCCGAGATCAGTCGTAAGGGAACATGCGACTAATGCCACTTTTGATCCCTCTATATATATGAATTGTTCCCTTTTGTTCGAGCATGTCCTATGAAGAGACTAATCATACCCTTTTATACCCAAAAGGCTATAAATAGAGAGTAGTTGCATTTTAGACCCCTAGCGGAGCAGAAAGAGGCTAAACGCATTCTAACCCGTAAATCAGCGGAAAGAGCCTTGTTGCCATAAAGAAGCAGACACGATTGGGTCTTTAATAAAATTAAATAAATACATATGTACATATATAGATTTCGTTTTACATATGCATATACATATTAATATGAATTGAATTAAATGAAATTCGAAAACGCTAACAATTAACGACAATGTTTTGTATTTTACGATGGCTAAATAAAGTTGTAAATCGAAAAAAGCCGAGAAATATGTGTCCTTCGAAGAACAGTTTCAGTTGGTAGATGTACAGCTCTTGTGCCCATAGGCTCTCTTGAACGATTTTGCCTTTTTAAAATGTATAGCTTTTCGAAGCATATCCTCCGGCGACAATCCTTTAAAAGGCATTTTGGCAATAGCTCCTATATGAAATAAAGAAGGATCATATTAAAGTAAATATAACTAATTATAAGAAAGCATTGTAATTACCAGTCAATGTACTGTAAAAGTTCGGAAACGATTTAAGAGCAATTTTCTTATGTGTACCATCCATATCTAGTTCAATATTGATTCAACACCAACTTAATATTTTTCATATTATTGCATAGAATAGTCGAAACCGCAGATTCCTGTAACGTTTGTACAATTAGTATTAAAAACTAGAATCGCGTAAATGCATGTGCTAATCTAAAAGTTCAGTACTGCATAACCAACATTCCGAAAACCGCGTAAGTACTTACACACTTTCCAAAATTAGCATATGTATATACCCTGCAGTCAAACTGGTTAGTAAACATTCTAGTTCATTGACTAGAATGTCGTGGTCTTATTCATACCAGTTTAAGCGAGTGCAACTTTTCCGCTATCATAAGCAGCACCAACCCTTTAACATTGTTGATACATGCATACGCGAGCGAAAAAGAAAACAATTCGGTATTCGGGCAGCAAGCGTTCAGTTAACAACGGCGCCCTACATTTTCATTTTCTCCTCAACCAAAAGCCAGTTTCACGAAGCAATTTAAGTGAAAAGATATTTTTTTTCACTAAAATTCGGATAAAAAAATCATTTTTCATTTAAATATCTTTTGCGAAACCGGCTGCGAGGATTTAAATATTCATTTAATTAAATTAAAATAAAACTTTCTTGAAAATAATATTTCTAATAGTAAAATCATAATCCTTTTGAGAAGTTCATGCTTGAAATAGTACATTTGGGTTGCAGATCATGTACGTACGTGCATGTCAACAAAATCACCACTATTTTTTGAGACGTCGCTACTGCATAACGGTATACCAGCGACGCAAAAACGAGTAAGCAGTGCTCTAATGAAACCACGAAAAAAAGTGAAAACGAAAAGATCACTTGTCAAAGCAATTCAGTAAATATATAACATTTGTTTTTAGGATAATCAAAGCAACCTTTTCCTGACGAAACAGTTTTTTACGCATTCATAAAAAAATATTGAACTATTTTTCTTTTTCAGGGTTGAGTTATTGTGATTGTGAAATGTAGTTTTCATAAATAAAATAACAAGGAATAACGGAATAGTTTAGAAGCTGCAAAATTGAAAATGGCGAGCAGAGACACGAACAATAACAAGGTGGTTAAAATTGCACTTTTAAAGAAATTTAGTTACTAAGAACTTACTCGAGTTACCTGCATCGTTATTTGCAAAGAACTCCGAAACTTATAATTTTTTCCATAAAAAGCTAATTTTTCCGTGAATTTCCTTAATTTTATATAAAGATATTTTTACAAGTATGTATTAGATTCTATATGTGATTAATATTCAAATTTTCCGTAAAGTGTTTTAATAAAATTTAAAGATTTCTGCCTGTGAAATCAATTATAAAATTCATTGAAAAAAGGAATATTTAAAAAAGAAGAAAAATACTTTTTATAAATATTTTCCAAGGGCAAAATTGCTATGAATAGCGACTATATTTTTATTGAAATTTGTTTCAAGTAATATTTATTTTGATAGACCCATATTTTATATATGATGATTGGATTTTCATTTAAGTGGTTTGTAATGTAATTTTGCAATTTCCGTGTATTTTTCAACCCAAAATGAATTAACCTACTATGAAGTGGTACAGTAATTGGTATGATACTGATGCATAGGTTAACTAGTATGACGGCTATTATGATACCGGTGTACGTACTGAGTAGTATGTTAACTGTCATGATCCTGATGTGTATACGGACTAGTATGTCAACTGGTATACTGTTGATGCAGATGCTGACTAGTATGCCAATTGGTATGGTGCTGATGCAGAAACGGACAATTGCCATCTCGTAGGGCATCGCCGTGTAAAAAATACCAGTCGATAACATGGAAAAATTACAGAACTCGAGCTAGTTCAGCCGGTTTGGCAAACTAGTATTTGACTAGTATAAAACTAGTAGAATTGACTGCAGGGTACTTACATAAACATCTTTGTTGGCACTTGTAATCTTTTCCCCTAATAGCTTCAATTCCTGCATTTGGCATATCGGAAAATATTTCGTTGCCGGGGCATTTTGACACCTGACAAAGTAATTGTTTTGTGGCCACCTTTTGACCTGCTATTTCGTCCATTGTGGCATTATTATGGCTTTCCACTGTCAATTGCAGATCGTCAAGATTTTTGCAAATTGCTTCTAAAATATTTTTTAATTCGCTGCAGTTACTGCAGCAAACTACTTCCAAAACGCCTGGATTGGTATCTGAAATCAAAGATTTAAAAATGTTTGCCATTTTAATAATTTTATATATATTATTAATGAAAAAATAATAAAAATGTGTTGTTTTCATGCAGGTGTGTAATATTGGAACAAGAAGAAGTTTCTGTGGAAGAGGGATGCACATCAATTTGTTCTCCACATCATCCAAAGAAAACTTTTCTATATTGGATGACAGAGTAAGATCCGCAGTACATACATATGCCCAAAGTACAGGAATCAATGGGTTCTGTGAAAAAGCTTTCTAGGTTTAACAATCTCTTGCCTTTTATAATTTTGCTATTTACGTCTTTAAATTCTTCTATTCTTATGTACAGATATGGTTTGACAGAACAGAAATCATTTGGACTTTCTTTTGACAGCATAAATTCGCTAAAGTGGAAACTTTTTATACGGTCACTTTTAATTTTGTACCCAGAGAATCTTGGGGGCATCACATTGTTTTCATGTTTCAGCATATCCATAATTTGTTGCAATATAAAATTAGGTTTTTTAACATATGACTTTAAAATCTGTGAATAGTTTTCAAAGAAATATGCAGAATATTTCGAAGGAATACCTAACTCTTTAACATCATCTGAAACATGTAGCAAGCCGTGCACATTGTATGAAATACTGTTTTCCCCGAATACAATTTTCTACAAATAATTTTAGCATATTTGCCGCTACGTCAATATTGCAACTGTAGGTTTTGGGGCAGAATAAAAGTCTAAAAGCGCAATTCAAGAGAAGAAAAACGAAATATACATGGTCTGGAAGTTCGTCTTTAAGCACATAAATTCCATAATAAAACAGAAACATTCGAAATTCGGTAGCTTTCCAGTTTGACACTTCTTCCAAATTTCTAGGTTTTCGAGAAAATTCCTTGGTAATGTAAGCAGACAAATCTACAAGCTTTTGAGATATGCTAAATTTCCTTTCTGTTTTTAATTTATAGTTTGATTTATTATTAATTATTCTTAATACAAACTTTCTCACGACTCCTAAATCTATAAGATGCATAACATCAAGTGGAGCTTGAGAGATCACGTTGATATTGTTTTTCTTAAGAGGCGACAAATTCACTTTGAAAGCAGTCAGATGTTTAAAGCGGTACCTGCGTTCTAGGAAATCCGAATTTGACACAAGCGTTTCTACGTTCGAACTGTAGGTCAATACGCCTTCAATTTTTCTCGCCACTTGAATACATTTCGAACAACCATGTTGTTATGATTGTCCCACTGTAGGTAGTATCTTGATCAGTGGAGTTGCCCATTTGACATACCATCAATATAAGAGATTAAAGGCAGACAGTGACAAAGTAAAAAAAATGGTTAGAGATTCCTACGCTCATCAGTTGTCTGTCTATTTACCGCATAATGCAGATCAGAGGTGGGCCAACTCAGATTTCTCCTTCATGCGGGAAAAGGTTCAGATTTCGCTGATCCTTTATGGCTCCCATTCGGAAAGGAAGAAGCTTCGTGCAGAGCACGACAAACATCCAAACGAGTACATTTCCCACACATCAGCTTTCGCCCAGGAAGTTAACAAAACTAAAGGAAAATCGGGAAGAAAAAAAATCTAAGGAAAATATTTTTGCTTGTTTGCCTATCTCTGACCTAAAGTATTTTACCCGTTAAGATATCTACGTATATGGATACCGAAAAGGCAATTAGACAAAACCCCATTACAACTACAATTATTGACCTCGAAAAGTACATAGGAGAAGGCATATGGAGGATGTGATTTGGATGCTGGTAGAGTATAGTCGTGTTCTGCGAAGTGAATTTTTATTTTAAAGTGAAGACATCGAGGTACATGGTTCCCTTCTCCACTCCCTAAATTTTGGAGTCCTAAAGAAGGAAGTCAGTGTCAAGGTATCCGGATGCCGACAAAATCCTCCAAATCGGGATATAAGCCACAACAAAGTGGTAGTTTGGTGATCGGATCGTTTGGCGTACATACCTATATGTATAGAGCGCGATTATACCTTTTTTTTGTAAATAATTTTAAAAATTAAATAAAAATTTGGATTGTTTAAACACGCTTACAATTTTATAATTGGGCCAATGTAAAAAAAAAAGTAAAAGAGAAACAGTCAATTGTCTGTTTTCGGTTATGAAATCCACGGTGGAAAATTACATAAAATTTCACCCTTATGTAATTGGTGAATTGTTATTCAAATTATAATAATATCGGAATATAAAAAAAAAAGAAAAAAAGAGGACAGAATCTCCAAGTTTTGTAAACGTCAAAGTGTGGAAATTTTCTCTTAAAATATACCTACGTACATCCATATTCACGCAGCAAACGTCTAACATCTTATCGCCTGGCCGGCCGAGGGATACCACGTCGAAAACGTAAGTGCAAAATTCAAAATTCATAATTTTCTACTTAGGTGATTTCTATTGTAATGTTGGGTATATGCTAAACCAAAAATTTCAACATGTGACTTAACATAAATCTAAAATACAAAAAGGAAAACTGTACTAAATTCTAAAATTGTTCTTAAATAACTTAAAGTTTCCCTCTAAATTGATTTGCATGTAATTTGTACTTTTGTAAAAGAAAAATAAAATAATAAGAAAAGGTAGACTAAATATTTTCTTGAAGTTCGACTTCCTAAATTACCTTAAAATTAAAGTTTAGTGCCTCTTCACTAATAATATCTCTAATTTTAATTAATTGAAAATCTAAAGAAAATTAAGTTTAAAATTTTGATATATATTTTGTTCTTTCCCCACGGTATCCATATGAATGGATATATACATATTAGGGCGGGTCGATTTAAAAATCGCTCATTGCTCTGTGAAAATCGTATTCTAGGGATCAAAATAAGAAACTTTGCCGAAGGAACCATACCTCTAAAACGAATTCTGATGTCCCCCAATTTGGGTCGAACTTTTGGGTAGGGGTAAATTTTGAAAAATCCCACTTTGACCCATTTAGAGTGCTCCAATCGAGTCTAAATGTATGACCGACCCCCACTAACTTCGGAGGCCCGACCCACCGATGCCAGTGGCACACCCCCTTGCACCCCCCTGGGGGTTCACCATACAAACATTTCAAAAAATCGCCGGTTTTCCACTTTACATGGCAAAATCAGCGAAATGCCTATGTTTTTTCTTTATTTTTATTTATTTATTTATAATAATATTTATTATAATATTTATTTATTTATAATAATATCTATTTTTTCTCTTAAGACATTTATTTAGTCAGAACATATGTAAATGAAAAAATTAATTTAAGTGAGTTATAGAAAAGAAACTAAAAAAAATTATTGTTTGAAGTCTTTTTTACTTTCAAGTCTGGGCAATTTCGCACGGCTCTCTGATGTCGTCGCCATAACAGCCTCTACATTTTCCGGTATAACCCGTTTGGAAACGCTAGCTAGCAATTGAACATGTCGTTCCGTTCCTTGTATGTGTGATGGAATTTTTGGATCATTAAACGATGGATCATCTTGATTTAAATATTCTTTCAATGTATCGTACGGAATGCTTCGCGTGAATGGTGGTTCAAATACGATATTTATATCATTCAAATTGATCATTTCCGTATAACTTGTACAATTAAAATTTATAGCTGGTTTTTTATAAACTCTAAGTTCCATTGGCTCGTCAACATCGGTCCGATAGCGTAGAATTTTCTTGATGGCACAGTCGCGCTTTTCTTTCCTATCATCAAACAACATTGATAACAAGATATTTTCCGAATGCGCATAATATGAATTATCTTTAATTACTTGACTGACAATTTTGCGTAAACGAGGTTGTAGAAATCGTGACCAACCAATGAACTTGAAAAATAATGCACTGCCGTACACGACAGAGCTGTAATACTTGATATAAGTACATTGGCACATAACATTTAATTATAAATTCAACCAGAATTCTTAAATTTGCATCTGGATTTTCCGTTGTCACATATAATCGCAATAATCTAGCGGCCTTGGTGAGCCACCGAGAAAGTACAATTTTCCATGGTTTGATGTTAGCCAGATCCACCGGAACCACGCCGCTAGAAATTGCATGGGCCATGTCGTCTAAGTACTTCGAATCGGTGGAAAGTTCAATTTTTTCTGGAGCAGGGGGCATATTTTGCAACTCAATTTTCTGGAAGCCGTCCACCACCTGAAAAGATATAATAATAAAATAATTAAAAATGGTTGACAATTATAATAAATGAGTGATAGCAATCACTTACCGGAAGAGTTTCACAAGTTTCGATATGACGGCTCAGTTTTCCGGTTGCCGATCTTGGTCCAGTGCTGGTTGATTTATCCAAAGCTTCAAACAAATGCCGAAACGGAAGTTCGTTGAAGTGTAGAAGGCAAACGAACCAATGCAATGGTCTTTTTAACAGCAATTCGAATCGTCGTATAATTTCACCGTGTGGGCCAGTGTTTGTTACTTCACCGTCAGTGCATATTCCAATTAATGCATCCAGTGATATATTTTTATCGTAGAAAAAACCATTTAATTTGGTTGTTTTGTACTCAGCGGTTTTATGTTCCAGTCTTACGTAACCAATCAATTCAGAATTGGGTTCTCTCAAAATAACAAGATGAGGTTCTTTTACCATCCTAGTATGATACTTCTCATCAATTTTATCTATCGTTAAAGTATCGTCTTTTCTGCCATCGAATGAAAACGCTAACAAATTGGTAACATCTAACCATTTGCGAAGCACTTCTTGTCTGCATTTCTCTTTTTCTCTGCGAACTTTCGATTTATCCATGATGAGAGGTTTCCCATGCTTATCTTTAATTTTAAAATCTTGCAAAAGAGCGGTTCCCAATGCTGATGCTACTCTGTCAGGCACACCAAATCTGTCACATATCAAGGCAAAGTTAAAACAATCATATCTCTCTGTGTATTGTGAACTTGTGCTTCTATCCATATCTTCTTGAACCGGTGGCGGTGCGTATGTTGAATCATCGGGATCTTGGTATGTTGTCATTGATGACATAGACGTTGCTCCTTGCTCTTCAGCTTCCATCATAAATGCATCCATTGTTAGTCTTCTCTGATTATGTTGATCGTGCATGAACTCTTTGAGGCGTTCGGGAACCCAGCCGCATGCACATGGAGCTGCCTTCAAATCGCATTTACATGTTCCAATGTACAAAATTGTTTCCAGAGATTTTTCATACTGTAAATTGTTGGGTGTTGTTTCTTCTCTTGATTTGCTCTTGATACTTGTCAAGCAATTTATTCAATTTATTAAATACACTTTTTTCAGCATTATTTCCATACCAAGTTTTTCCCAAATTCCAATCAACTTATCTTGTACTTGAATAGTGAATGATTTATGGGAAAACTTTTTTTGTTCTGTTTTAGCACGTTCGCTTAGGTAAAAATAATATCTCAAGATATCCAGATGGGTTGGTAAATTAAGATCAGTTAAATCAGTAGACACACCAAAACAGTAACATCATGCTTGGGTATATGACTCATTTGGTTTTCGATAGTTGTTGATGTAGTTGCTTCATCATGCGGTGTAGAGGATGGTGGATTCATTGTAAACTTTTTGATTTGGAATGGTCACTTCACTTATTTTTTTTTTTAAATATTTTTTTATTTGAAATTAGCACTTCACACTTTGAGTTCTTCACAACGACTTAATGCATTCACAAAAACTGTTGCGTTATATATAGTCTACGAGACGAGGTAATAAGAATGAAATGGTAATTTCAATTCTACCTGCTGTGTCTTGTGGTGGGTTAAAAAAAAAACAACACAAGCAATTTTACGATCTGCAATTGTGTCAGAGTGATACCTTCATTTTTTAAAACGGTTGCATAAAAAACCCACACAACTATGTTTACGACATGCAAATGCATCACAGTGATGCTTTGGTTTTAAAAGGGTTGTAAAAACGCTAATTTCTAATAATTTTTTTTAATTTCTTTTCTATTACTAAGTTAAATTCATTTTTTCATTTACATATGTTTTGACTAAATAAATTTCTAAAGAGAAAAATAAACTCCAAAAAGAAAAAACATAGGCATTTCGCTGATTTTTTCATGTAAAGTGCAAAATCGGCGATTTTTTGAAATGTGTGGGTGTGCCACTGGCATCGGTGGGTCGCGCCTCCAAAGTTAGTGGGGGTCGGTCATACATTTGGACTCGATTGGAGCACTCTAAATGGGTCAAAGTGGGATTTTTCAAAATTTGCCCCTACCCAAAAGTTCGACCCAAATTGGGGGACATCAGAATTCGTTTTAGAGGTATGGTTCCTTCGGCAAAGTTTCTTATTTTGATCCCTAGAATATGATTTTCACAGAGCAATGGGCGATTTTTTTGCCTCCCAACAAATCGACCCGGCCTAATACATATACATATACGGTACAGTACTCTCCGAGAGTCATACTAGCCTAACATAATTATGTACATACATACAAGCCATTACTTATAAATCCAATTTTGAGTACTTATTGATTAAAAGTAAGTAAATAGATATAGTTTTGTGCGTGGAAATGTACTCACGCATCCCAACCAACCAGTATGTTTAGAGGCATTTTGTAATTTAAAATACAGGGTTAGTAAAAATGTTAGTCTAAGACATACTTTGAGTTAAATAAAGTAAATCGAATGGAGTTTGAATGAAATAAAATAGTTTTCATTATGGTGTGCTAGAGTGGTGTAGTAGGGTCTGAGTAACCGAACCCAGCATTAGGGTGTTCTCCATATTATATATTTTTTTGGTGTCGGAAACACATGGTAGGGTGGGCATAAAAGGAGCTTACTATCTTCTCCGAAGGGAAGAGGCATAAGTTTCGTTGGTTTTAATAGTTTCAGTATTCATATAGAAGGGGTTCAATAGTGGGTTTAAATTTCAATTAGAATATATCCAAGGTGGCGCAAAAGTGAGCTTCCGATGTTCAGCATATCGGTTGTGGCACGTGCAGTGTGTGCTGTTGCACCGTCTTGTTGGAACCACATGTTTTCCAATCCCAATTCATCAAGTTGCGGCAAAAAGAACTCGTTGATCATTGCTCTGTAGCGCTCACCATTCACAGTAACCGTTTGGCCCCGACCGATTATTGGTCAAATAAATAGTCAGCAATATTCCGCGTTCTGGAGCAGTGTAGCGTAACATTGTTTATTAACGTGTATTTCGCATGTGTTTACTACACAAATGTCAAAACAGAACTGACTTTAGGGGCGAATCGCAAAATTTATAGCATTTTCTGATAGGAGGATTACTTGTTTTTAAACACTTTTCTCTATATGAGCTTCAGGGTCTCCCTTTAGGATCTGTGTAACTTTTTAAAATTAGGAGATTAGGGTTAAAAGAAGTTTAAACGTAGTTTAAGCGCCCAATTTGGCAGGGTTAAACTCTAGTTAACTTGTCAGCTGTTTGCATATTTGATGGTTTTGGTTGTGAAACAATAAACTGAACGCAATTAAAAAAGGACGATATTTTTATATTTAATTAAATACTGGATATATCATCTGATGAAAGTGATTATAGTGATGCAGAAATTAGCGAAATCCTAATTCAATACTGAGAAGAAGCAATGACGTTGAATATGTAAACAAATGCTATCTGTTGTATCTAGATAAAGGAAAAACCAATGTTGCCGTATAAAAAGCAAATCTTAAAAGCGGCCTTAAACTTTCACTGAAAAACCGCTCTGCAGTTTAACTGGAGTTTAAATTTATGCCGAGTTTAAGCAAACTTAGTTTAAACTGAGCTTAACCAAGGACTGAAAAACCGGACCTTAAAATTATAAAAAATTGTTCAAAGTTTCCAATTTCATCATCTCTCTCTCTCTCTCTATGGCGCGATATACAACAGGTATATCATCATAAACCTCCTAAGAGATTTTTGCGCCAAGCTTCTCTTCCAATTTGTGGTGTGCCGATTTGGATTTTTCCCTACAAATTGGTGGGACCTACAGTTTTTTGCCGACTCCGAACGGCATCTACAAAGGAGACGAATTTTTTGCTGAGAAGCCTGTCATGGCAGAAATACACTCGGAGAGTTTGCCAAACCACTGCCGAGGGGCGACCCCGTTTTGAAAAACTTTTTTCAAATCACTTTTGATGTTACCTGTACCAGGGCTCGAACCATGGACCTTCGGTGTGGTAGGCCGGCAACACTACCTTCACACCACGGCGGCCGCCAAAATTTGGTTATGTCTTTTTCTCTCTCTTCGTGATTAGAAATTTCTTTTTTCTTGCTGTGAGTAATTCGTCGAACGCATCGGCATTCCGACACAAAACAATATTTTGATTCGTGCACAATTTCTCAAAAGTGTCAACAGAACGCCGACGCCGACATGGTGCACTTTGCGGCCCAGTGTCAGTTCTAACATTCGTTGTTTCTGCAACGCTGGCGTTGCTTTCATCACCAGAGTTTTCAGCTGGCACAAGGTCATTCCTCGGTATTGCTGGGGCTACCGAGGGCTCAAAACGTCTGACGCCATCCGTTCCATCCACTGACCTATATAAATTGCAAAGCACCTCAACTGTTTCTTGGGAGGGTGAAATAGGTTGCTGAGAAAACAGCCCACCACCAGTTGCACTAACCTCCCGCCGATTGTGTGCTAGTTTTTATATCTTTCATGAAATGGTATTATAACTTTGGTCCGATGTTTGTAAGTATGAGAAGAAGAAGAGATAGACCTACCAATAAGTATACCGAAATGATCAGGGCGATGAGCTGAGTCGATTTAGCCATGTCCGTCTGTCTGTTTGTACGCAAACTAGTCAGTTTTTAAGATATCTCGATGAAATTTGGTATGGAGACGCCATTTTTCATGATATTAATCATTCGTCGGCCGCCGTGGTGTGGAGGTAGTGTTGCCGGCCTACCACACCGAAGGTCCATGGTTCGAGCCCTGGTACAGGTAACATCAACAGTGATTTGAAAAAAGTTTTTCAAAACGGGGTCGCCGCTCGGCAGTGGTTTGGCAAACTCTCCGAGTGTATTTCTGCCATGACAGGCTTCTCAGCAAAAATTCGTCTCCTTTGTAGATGCCGTTCGGAGTCGGCAAAAAACTGTAGGTCCCACCAATTTGTAGGGAAAATTCAAATCGGCACACCACAAATTGGAAGAGAAGCTTGGCGCAAAAATCTCTTAGGAGGTTTATGATGATATACCTGTTGTATATCGCGCCATAAAGAGAGAAGAGAATCATTCGTCGGAATCAGCAAGATCGGAGCAATACAACGCATAGCTCCCATACAATCGATAGTTTCGATAAATGGGTTTGGGCCATAAATTTTGCAATTAAAAAGCTAGGAACGTAAAACTTTGCCGGTTTGGTACTTATTATGTATGTAATGTGTGTAGTGAAAATTAGCCAGATCGGACCTATATAACATATTGCTCCCGTACAATCGATTGTTCCGATAAATGGGGTTTGGTCTATGTATCTTTAAATTAACAGTTTTGCAGAGTTTGTACTAATTGTAAATAAGGATCGGACACTTAACTGCGTATTCATGAAAGGCATAAAGTTTTCGGCACAGTCGAAGACAGCCCTTTCCTTACTTGTGTTTTTAATGGTGGATTTCCAGGTTACCCAAGACTGAAAGAAAGTTAAAGAAAATGTTTACCGATTGTTAGTATACTTGTTACTATAAAGAACGAAATTTTGTGTAAGTTCTTGCTTACGTTTTTGCAACTAGCCACATTAAAAATCGAAAAAAATGTTTTATGGTCGCAACGACCTTTATTAGGTATCAAGCTAAGACTAAAGTTTACAATTTGTTTTACCTAAAATGTAACCTAATTGCACCGGCCAATCGTTGCGAATTCCCTGAATTCGCTTTTTGGGCTGCGCGTGTTGGGCTTCCGCTCCCACCGAAAAACAAGCTTTTGCGCTGACGGTGCGTCTGGCTTTTTGTGGGAAATATTGTGCAACCAAAGCTGCACTTCCGTTGTGCGTATTTGTTATTGCTGATTGCTAATTATTCTGTTTAGCAATTGTTAACATTTGCCATGTTAACATATATTATTGTCATTCCTCATATATTTATTAGACACTCTATAAGCTAAGAATAATAATGAAAAGGTGTAATTTTCTTCCAATATCATTGCACATGGTAATACTAGAAGAATGCTGGGCATGCGCTAGATCGGAATCAAGAACACCTCGGTTTCATTTCGATCAGAATTGATTTGTTTGGATAAGAGATTTCTAGAGAGCAGTTTTAAAATAATTATCTGATATCCTAATTTTACACTGATTAGAAAAGAAAGTACCTGTGGCTCTTTCAAATAAAATGAAAATTTTAATAAAAATTATTTTCGTAGCAAATTTTGTATTTTTTTGTGTTTAGATGCCAATTAATTTTCATTTCCACTAATCAGAGGCAAAACTTTTCAAACCGATAAACACGCCTGATTATTTCCTGATGAAGTTGAGATAAAATGTGGCAACACTGATCTTTCACAAATCGACAAAATTAAAGTCTGACAAAAATCTTAATTTCCAACTTCAATTCATATTGGGGGTATTCAGTGACGGGGTAACGTTAAATTCAACTCGGCATACTTGCTCCAAATTTTCAATTTAGAACTTCATAGGTACTTTGCTAGGCAACCAGCATTGTATATTGGATAAAATTCTGACCCACCATACCGAAAGTCACAGGTACAAGTACCGGGACATGTAACATGAAGAAATTGAAAGTAAAACACCAGATATATATATGCAATATGTTGATATTATTACTATATATACCAATATATTGGAAATCTTTACAAAAATTTAAACAAAAAAATACAGATATTGACCAGCAATTGGTATAAATCTATACTAAAAGACGAAAAAGTTATTATTCAAAATTTTCAATATATTTTTAATATATTTCATAGAAACTTGGCATTTTTATTTTAAACTTGCCAAAGTACGCAGTCTATGTCGTTTGTTAAAATTTTTCGCTTTGTGATGAGAACCCTTAAAAAAGTAAATAGCAGTAGCAGAGCCATTGATTTGCTCAACAATGTTGTACTAATATCAATTTTACCCTTTCCGGCACCAACTAATTTACATAGTCGCCCCCCTTCTCTTGCATTTTACAAGAAGCTGCAACGGTAACATTGTTCTCTACTGTCGCACATGCATATGTATTGATGTGTGAATGTTCATATTGCATGGATGAAGGTGTCATGTGGAATTTTTGCATTTTCGCTATGTTATGAAAATTCAGAACATTGAAATGGGTTTTCGCGAAGTTTAAATGTTTGCATTCTACGATGCCAGGAGCCTTGCACATACACAAAGATGTACATACATACATATACGTTCAAAATTATGTGATAATAAGCATTTTCTTATCAAATCTGATTATGAATGAAAATTTTTTGGATAAAACTATTATATTAGTGTTATTATAAAAAATAATATTTTTGTAAGTATAACGAGCTCAAGACCAGTTTATAATAATTCTTAGTTAATTATTATTATTTTTGATTAGAGGAAAAATTGAAAGCAACAAACATATACAGGCTATAGTTATAGTACTATTTCGAAAACAGCCACGATTTCTCGTCAGACTAATTCGTATTGTTTTGCTATTTCAGAGGATCTTGTGGAGAATCGAACCCACTCACACTGATTGCCAGCGCAGCTGCCTAACCCATAGGCTATGCTGCGTGTAGTTTTGAAAGCTGCTTAATTCACGTTTTCCTCTAATTGTTGTTTGTCTTCTTGCCAACGGTATACACAATATTTTAGACATTCTGTCTATATGTAAATCATGCATGTTGGACTTTGTCTTTGTACATTCTTCTTTTCCATTTTTAGAAGATAGTTATTGTACATAACCGCGTGCTCCGGTATAAATGTATTTTGTTGTTGGTTTTACGGTCTGTTCATTTTACATATTTTTGTAAGTACTAGAGTTCGCCCAGTGGTTGAAATTCAACCAATAAACTTTATTTTATTTTATTTTTTTGCTGTAGGTATGTTTTATCCGCCTTTTTTCTTCCTTTCTATGTCGTTCCTTTCCTCTAACATATTTTTATTTTCCTTGATTTCTTTTTTTACTCTTATTTTATTTTTTACTTTCCTCAAACTTCTTTTCCTTTCCCTTCCCTTCCTTTCATTTCCTTACCATTCCTTTCTTTCCTTTAATTTTCCTTCCTTTCCTATCCTTTCCATTCCCTTCCCTTTCCTTCCTTTCCTTTCCTTTCCTTTTCCTTTTCTTTCCTTTAATTTTCCTTCCTTTCAATTCTTTTCCTTTCCTCTATTTTCCTTTAATTTTCTTCGGTGTTTAATACTCTTTATGAGTAATCATTTATTTTATTTTTGTAAACCCTGTTTGTAGGTATCAGCAATGAATTTTACATATTTGCTCATATTTTACATTGCTTGTTTAATGTATCCAACAGAGCAACTTTTCGTGCTCTCAGGAGAGCAGCTGACACTGGGCATCGTAGCCAGTAATCAATACAATAACAACTAAAGCAAAAATGCATGCCACAACAGAGTATCTATAGTGCGAATACTTATTTTTCATTGGTCCACTACCAACTCTTCGCACTCACAGTGAGAGCCGACCACACGAATAACACAAAAACGTGCATGGCAAGTCTACTTACACTACTACGGCTCTTAATTTTTTCCTACAAAGCAACTCCTCGGCCATACTCACGATTCAGCATAGTACACAAAAACCAAGTACACACACACACAGCGTGTCTATAGTGTGAATGTGTAGTGGTGTGACTTTTATGTTAAATTTTTTATATTAAAATGATTTTAAAAATCTTTTTTATTTACGGATAAAAGTACACCTCAAAATTTCCTATCTATACATATATAATTTGTATACCTTAGAATTATAGTTTAGCAGAAAACGGTTCTACATTGCATTCATCTTGTCTATTTATATATAAGTATAACGAGCTCAAGACCAGTTGATAATAATTCTTAGTTAATTATTAAGTAAAATGAACAGACCGTAAAACCAACAACAAAATACATTTATACCGGAGCACGCGGTTATGTACAATAACTATCTTCTAAAAATGGAAAAGAAGAATGTACAAAAACAAAGTCCAACATGCATGATTTACATATAGACAGAATGTCTAAAATATTGTGTATACCGGTGGCAAGATAACAAACAACAATTAGAGGAAAACGTGAATTAAGCAGCTTGCAAAACTACACGCAGCATAGCCTATGGGTTAGGCAGCTGCGCTGGCAATCAGAGTGAGTGGGTTCGATTCTCCACAAGATCCTCTGAAATAGCAAAACTATACGAATTAGTCCGACGAGAAATCGTGGCTGTTTTCGAAATAGTACTATAACTATAGCCTGTATATGTTTGTTGCTTTCAATTTTTCCTCTAATCAAAAATAATAATAATTAACTAAGAATTATTATCAACTGGTCTTGAGCTCGTTATACTTACAAAAATATGTAAAATGAACAGACCGTAAAACCAACAACATAAAAAATAATAGTTTAGGGCTAGGTATTTTTAAATAAAACTCGGAAAAAATATATAGAATGAGGTATGCGTTTTTCCGAAAATATCGGTATGAAAAAATAGATTACTTAATTTAAATAAAAATCAACAATTGCCATTAGAAGTAGGTATGACTTTTTTGAAAACTATGGACTTGTAAATTTTTTTTTGAAAATTTAATTCAAATTCGGTAAAAAATATAGAAGTATTGAATTAAATATATGAAAAGTTATAATAATATTATTGAAAAAGTCTATATATTTCAGCTATTTGATATCTGTTTCTACTTTGCATATTAAGTTTTTGTGTAGCAGAACACTTGGCAATGAAATATTTCATACTTGTAAGCATGCCTTGCATATCTTGAAGCATGCTTTTCATATCCAGTTGAAAATTTTGTTTTGTTTTATTTTCAACCTAAAATGCCCGGACATTGCGTTTTCATGAAGTTGAGGATATTTGCCTATTATGATTGTGCGAATTGATCAACTTAATGGAAATGAAATATTGAATATGACAAATATCAAAATATTGGAATATTTTAATTTTATTAATTGAAAATGTTTTCCAATAGATATTTGAAGATATTCAGCCCAATTCTAAATGAAATTTCCGCACGGATTTTTCCCCTCTCCATTCCTCGTATTCTGATTAAAAAATCCTTGGGAATTTTTTCACTCTTCCCTTTCCTCTTATTCTGATTAATGTTCGAAAAAGGGAAAACCAGTTAAGGGAGAAAAGTAGCTATTACGAATTTGAGGAAAAGGGAGATTTCGCTGTCATTTTTAAGGCATTTTTTCACCAGCTAACCTGAAAGAAGCGCGGGATAAAATTGTGTAAGTATATACTAAACTAAAATAATGTTATATTAGAATACGATGTATTTTAGATCGAAAAGTACAAATGTACAACAGATATGGCTGTTTTTAAACTTGATGCAAGGCCATCATGAAATTGTATTTTTGAGTTGCTAAGTGTGCGATGTAAGGAGTACCGGGCTTGTTTATTCTATAATACTTCTTAAATCTGCAAACAGGAGAAAGCAAATTAAATATACAAACAAAAATTGTAGATAACGTTTCCGGCAACTCAAGCGTATATGTACTATCTCATAATCCTGTGTTTATTTTCCTGTGGCTCTTATTCGCTTAATCTCTGCCACAAACGTATGAAAAGCAACACTAAACGTTGTTTTACGTTTTTTTTTTATTTTTTAAAACGAATTCTTCACAATATTTACATTTTTAAATTTCGTTAGCCAGTTTAGAAATCCATGTATACCATGCTAATTGCCAAAATTCGAAATTCCTCTTCCCCAATTCTTCTTCTCCCTAGGAGAACATAATTGGAGGAATTTTTCCGAGGGAACAAAAAAATCCGAGAGAAATTTATTCCGTGAGAATATTTAGAATTGGGCTGATTTCATTGTTATTTCCATAAAATATGCATTCAAGCTTCCATTTGATACGGTGGTCTGGCTTACCAGACCCAGGTTCAAGTCCCATCACAGGGAACCCAAATTTTTTTTTTTCTGTTTTTATTAATATTTGATATTTTTAAATAGAAACCGCATTTTAGATTGAAAATAAAAAAAAATAATATTTTCAACTGGATACGAAAAGCATGCTTCAAGATATGCACGGCATGCTTACAAGTATGAAATATTTGATTGCAAAGTGTTCTGCTATACAAAACCTTAATATGCAAAGTAGAAATAGATATCATATTGCTGAAATATACAGACTATTTCAATAATATTATTATAACTTTTCATTTATTAAATTTAAAACTCCTATATTTTTTTTACCGAATTTGAATTAAATTTCAAAAAAAAAATTCAAAAGTCCATAGTTTTGAAAAAAGCTATACCTACCTCTAATGTCAATTGTTGATTTTTATTTAAATTAAGTAATCAATTTTTTCATACCTATATTTTCGAAAAAATGCATACCTTATACTTTTATATTATTAACAAAATTTCAATTAAATTAAAAAAAAAATTCTACAGTTTTCAAAGAAGCTTCTATCTACTTCTAATGGCAATCGCCATTATTATTTTGTCATACCTCTTTTTTTGAAAAAATGCATACAATATATAGAATTATATTTTTTCCGAATATTATTTAAAGATACCTATTACCTATATATTCTTCTTTAAATGGTCATCTAACCGCCTGGGCGATTTTGACCGTCCAATATAGCTCGCCAGTCGTTTCTTCGTTGCGCCAACTGGCGCCAAATGGAAACACAGCGGGATCGCAAATCGGTTTCCACTTGGTCCTTCCATCGGAGTGGTGGTCTCCCTCTTCCTCTGCTTCCACCGGCGGGTGCCGATAAGAATACCTTCTCGGCTGGAGCATCTTCGCTCATTCGCACTACGTGGCTTAGCCAGCGAAGCCGCTATGTTTTAATTCGCTGAACTATGTCGGCGTCTGCGTAAAGTTCATACAGCTCATCATTAAATCTTCTTCGGTACTCGCCGTCGCCAACGCGTAGAGGTCCACAAATCTTTCGAAGAACCTTTCTCTCGAATACTCCCAGAGCCGCCTCATCAGATGTTGTTAGTTTCCACGCTTCTGCACCATATAGCAGGATGGGTGCGATGAGTGACTTGTAGAGTGTTATTTTCGTTAGCCGAGAGAGGACTTTACTTTTCAATTGCCTACACAGTCCGAAGTAGCATTTGTTTGCAAGAGTAATTCTTCGTCGGATTTCTAGGGTAACATTGTTGTTGGTGTTAATGCTGGTTCCCAGGTAAACGAAGTCCTTTACTATTTCGCAATTATTGCTGCCAACAGTGGCGTGGTTGCCAAGGCGCGAATGCGCTGACTCTTTACATGATGAGAGAAGGTACTTCGTTTTGCCCTCTTTCACCACCAATCCCATTTTCTCCGCTTCTTTTTCTAATTTGAAGTAAGCAGACGTTACGGCGCGGTTGTTAAGGCCAATGATATCAATATCGTCAGCATATGACAACAGTTGCCCGCTTTTAGAAAATATTGTTCCAGCGCGGTTAAGTTCTGCAGCTTGTATTATTTTGTCCAGCATTAAATTAAAGAAATCGCACGATAGGGGGCACCCTGTCTGAAACCTCGTTTAGTTTCGAACGGCTCGGAGAGGTACTTCCCAATTCTGACCGAGCTGGCGGTGTTGCTCAAAGTCATTTTGCATAGCCGTATAAGTTTTGCGGGGAAACCAAATTCAGACATAGCGGCATATAGGCAGCTCCTTTTCGTGCTATCAAAAGCGGCTTTAAAATCAACAAAGAGATGATGTGTGTCGATTCTTTTCTCACGGGGTTTTTCCAAGATTTGGCGTATTGTAAAAATCTGGTCGATGGTAGATTTACCAGGTCTGAAGCCACACTGATAAGGTCCAATCAGTCTGTTCACATCAGGCTTCAGTCTTTTGCACAATACGCTTGATAGGACCTTATATGCGATATTCAAAAGGCTGATTCCGCGATAGTCAGCGCAGTTTGCAGGATCGCCCTTCTTGTGGACTGGACAGAGAACACTTAGATTCCAATCTTCAGGCATGCATTCATCCAACCATATTCTGCATAGAAGCTGATGCATGCGCCTTACCAGCTCCTCGCCTCCGTGTTTGAATAGCTCAGCAGGCAAACCATCAGCGCCAGCTGCTTTATTGTTTTTCAATCGCGATATTATTATTCGCACCTCATTTATATTCAGGTTGTGGAACGTCAATTCCATCATCTTCGATTGTGGGCTCGGGTTCGGCATCTTATCTGGTTTCTTGCTCAGTTTCTCCGTTTAAAAGGGCAGAGAAGTGATCCTTCCATATTCTGAGTGTTCTCTGAACATCGGTCACCAGGTCGCTGTTCTCATTCTTACAGGAGTTTGCCCCGGGTTTGAAACCTTCTCTCATTCGCCGAATTTTTTGACAAAATTTTCGGGCATTATTCCCGTTGGCCAGCATCTCAAGCTCCTTTATTTCACGCTTTTCTGCCTCTCTTTTTTTCGCCCGGAAAAGCCGCCTCGCTTCCCTCTTCAACTCGCGGTAGTGTTTACACACACTCCTCGTTGCATTCGATCTCAGCGTTGCCTTGTAGGCTTCGTCCTTTCTTTTCGTTGCAGCGCGGCACTCTTCATCATCATACCAGTTGTTTCTTCGCGTTCGCCGGAATCCAATTACTTCTTCGGCTGCGGTACGGAGTGCTCCTGAGATATGATCCCACTGCTCATGCATTCCACTAGGTTGAATTGTGCTCTCGGAGAGCAGGTGTGAGAGGCGATCTGCGAAATGATTGGCGGTCTGTTGCGATTGCAGCTTTTCGACGTCCAGCTGTCCCTGCGTTTTTTGTTGCACCTGGTTTCTCGTACAGAGGAGGTTACGAAGCTCGGCTGCTACTAGGTAGTGATTAGAGTCGATGTTAGGTCCTCGTATTATGCAAACATCTAAAATTCTGGAAGCATGCCGTCCATCTATCACAACGTGGTCGATCTGGTTGCGTGTTTTTCGATCGGGGGACAGCCATGTAGCCTGATGGATCTTCTTGTGCATTAACCTAGTGCTGGATATGACCATGTTTCGGGCACCGTCGAAATCGATCAGCCTAAATCCATTTGGCGAAGTCTGATCGTGGAGACTGAACTTCCCGACAGTGGGGCCGAATACACCCTCTTTACCCACCCTGGCGTTAAAGTCGCCAAGCACGACTTTGATATCCGGACGGGGGCAGCGGTCGTAGAATGCATCCTTTTCCACGTCGTCCTTCTCTTCCGTCGGTGCATGAGCGCAGATAAACGATATGGTGAAAAATCGTACTTTTGCGGATTGCAGGGAGACGCTCGTTCACGGGTGTGAACGACAGTACTCGGTGATGGAGTCTCTCTCCCACCACAAATCCCACGCCGAATCTGCGCTTGTCTTCATGCCCACTCCAGTAGATGTTGCAAGGTGTTCTGATCGTGTTTCCTCGCCCCGTCCATCGCATCTCTTGTATGGCGGTGATGTCAGCTTTTGCTTTCCTCAGGACCTCAACCAGCCGGGCAGCGGCACCTTCCCCATTAAGGGACCGGACATTCCAGGTACATGCCCTTATCTCATAATCCTTATTTCGTTTGCGGGTGTTGTCATCTAAAAAAGGGGTTCTCATATCCGAGGCTTTGTTGTTGAATTTCATTGGAACGTTGTTTTAAGTGGTGGGTCGCAAACCCAACGCACAACCCGTTTCACGGGAGGTTGAATTCTATTACACGTTTGTATAGCGAGCCGCTTGACCCAAGACAGACGCCCACATGGTGATCAGACGCTGCTGTTTAAACCCCCCCGCAAGCCCTTAAACCGATTATGTCGGAGGGGCCTTACCAGGTTGTCGCCTTTTCACGTTTAGCTCACCACCAAACGGGTGTTCGGTGGTTACCCAGAGGATACTTGGGCGCAAAGCCCGGAAGTAGTGAGCTGCTTGAACCGCATGCAAAAGAATCGCTCTGGCCATTCCCAGATGAATGGCGATCAGAAACTTTCCCCACTTGCGTGGACTTCTGCACACGGCCCCATTTTCATGTATTATAGTGTGTAATTTGGCAAGAATATAGCTAGTCGGTTGACTACGCTTTTCTTTTAGATTTTAGAAATGTCAATAGCAAAGAAGTCTCGAAAATATTAAAATTTGCAAAAGGCAGTCCCAAAGGATGCTGGTGCCGGAAAGGGTAAAATTGATAATTAGTACAACATTGTCGAGCAAATCAATGGCTCTGCTACTGCGATCCACTTTTTTAAGGGCTCTCATCACAAAGCTCAAAAATTTAACAAACGACATATACTACGTACTTTGGCACGTTTAACATAAAAATGCCAATTTTGTATGAAATATATGAAAAATATATAGAAAGTTTTGAATAATAACTTTTTGGTGTTTTGGTATAGATTTGTACCAATTGCTGGTCAATATCTGTATTTTTTTGTTTAAATTTTTGGAAAGATTTCCAATATATTGGTATATATAGTAATAATATCAACATATTGCATATATATATCTGGTGTTTTACTTTCAATTTCTTCATGTTACATGTCCCGGTACTTGTACCTGTGACTTTCGGTATGGTGGGTCAGAATTTTATCCAATATACAATGCTGGTTGCCTAGCAAAGTACCTATGAAGTTCTAAATTAAAAATTTGGAGCGAGTATGCCGAGTTGAATTTAACGTTACCCCGTCACTGAATACCCCCAATATGAATTGAAGTTGGAACTTAAGATTTTTGTCAGACTTTAATTTTGTCGATTTGTGAAAGATCAGTGTTGCCACAGTTCATCTCAACTTCATCAGGAAACAAGTAAGGAAGTCTAAGTTCGGGGGGAACCTAACATTATATACCTGTTGTTGTTGCTGTTGTTGTTGTAACGACAAAAACACTCCCCGAAGGTTTTGGGGAGTGCTGTCGAACTGACAGTCCTTGGCCGGATATGAATCCGGTACGCTCCGGTACTCCCTTGCGGTACTGCCCGACTGTCGTGGTAGCGATTTATGACCAGTGGAACCTTCTAGGTCATGTCACCCCTCCTTCCGTAAGGAAAGAGAGATGGGTAATGAGAGGTGAGAGGCATCATATCCGTAGATCAACCATCGAGTTGCACGTCATTACCTTTGTGCATATTAGTCGCCTCTTACGACCGGTATGCCTACCTCGGGCATATTCTAAGCCCCTAACCCGCAGGGGTGACATTATATACCTAGTAGTGATCTATTATGTCATCCCAATTTACGCAGGTCTATTTTAATACTTTCAGTTCGTATTTGCGTTCAAATAGACAGACGGACAGACAGATAGACGTATCGAGAGACGGGCATAGCTTCATCGACTCATCTCATCCTCCTGATCATTTCACTATACGTACAAGCATTTCATGTTCATGAAAAGTATGAAAGTCAAAAAAGATATACAACTTCGCTTTAGCTGTGGGGTATTAACTACTTGCCGGGATATTTTACTTTTCATCCTGAACGTTTTGATATACATTAATAAATATATATCTCGATTCGTTTATGCCAAATGAAGTAATATACCTTGTGTACGTAACAAAATTAGATATAACAGGTAAGGAAGTCTAAGTTCGGGGGGAACCTAACATTATATACCTAGTAGTGATCTATTATGTCATCCCAATTTACGCAGGTCTATTTTAATACTTTCAGTTCGTATTTGCGTTCAAATAGACAGAGGGACAGACAGATAGGCGTATCGAGAGACGGACATGCCTACATCGACTCAGCTCATCCTCCTGATCATTTCACTATACGTACAAACATTTCATGTTCATGAAAGTATGAAAATCAAAAAAGATATACAACTTCGCTTTAGCTGTGGGGTATTAACTACTTGCCCGGATATTTTACTTTTCATCCTGAACGTTTTGATATACATTAATTAATATATATCTCGATTCGTTTATGCCGAATAAAGTAATACTAGAGTTCGCCCAGTGGTTGAAATTCAACCAATAAACTTTATTTTATTTTATTTTTTTGTTGTAGGTATGTTTTACCCGCCTTTTTTCTTCCTTTCTATGTCGTTCCTTTCCTCTAACATATTTTTATTTTCCTTGATTTCTTTTTTTACTCTCTTATTTTATTTTTTGCTTTCCTCAAACTTGTTTTCCTTTCCCTTCCCTTCCTTTTATTTTCTTTCTTTCCCCTTCGTTTTCTTACCTTTCCTTTAATTCCCTTCCCTTCCTTTCATTTCCTTACCATTTCTTTCTTTCCTTTAATTTTTCTTCCTTTCCTATCCTTTCCATTACCTTCCCTTTCCTTCCTTTCCTTTCCTTTTCCTTTTCTTTCCTTTCTTTCCTTTAATTTTCCTTCCTTTCAATTCTTTTCCTTTCCTCTATTTTCCTTTAATTTTCTTCGGTGTTTAATACTCTTTATGAGTAATCATTTATTTTATTTTTGTAAACCCTGTTTGTAGGTATCAGCAATGAATGTTACATATTTGCTCATATTTTACATTGCTTGTTTAATGTATCCAACAAAGCAACTTTTCGTGCTCTCAGGAGAGCAGCTGACACTGGGCATCGTAGCCAGTAATCAATACAATAACAACAACTAAAGCAAAAATGCATGACACAACATAGTACATATAGTGCGAATTCTTATTTGTCATTGGTCCACTACCAACTCTTCGCACTCACAGTGAGAGCCGACCACACGAATAACACAAAAACATGCATGGCAAGTCTACTCACACTACTACGGCTCTTAATTTTTTCCTACAAAGCAACTCCTCGGCCATGCTCACAATTCAGCATAGTACACAAAAAGCAAGTACACACACACACAGCGTGTCTATAGTGTGAATAAGTAAATGTGTAGTGGTGTGACTTTTATGTTAAATTTTTTATATTAAAATGATTTTTTAAATTTCTTTTATTTACGGGTAAAAGTACATCTCAAAATTTCCTATCTATACATATATAATGTGTATACCTTAGAATTATAGTTTAGCAGAAAACGGTTCTACATTGCATTCATCTTGTCTATTTATGTATAAGATACCTTGTATGCGTAACAAAACTAGATATAAAAAAGGGTGTCTTTCATAGGCGACAAAGAACTCAACCGATCTTTATGAAATTTTCACAATATATATTTGGGTTCACTGGGTACAGCATAGACAATATATAGTTTTGGAAAAGTAGGCGGAGACACGGCCCCAGGCTATATAAAGTTTCAATTCGTCATAACTCCGAACTTTTTTGTTCTAAATTAATGAAATTTGGATATACGAGTATGTGTCACTTAGTCAATATCTACATAATTTTTCAAAATTGACAAACTCTTTTTGCTGCCGAGTTTTTCTTCAAAAGCTTATTATGTGTGCAAAATCTGATTGATATAACTTGCTTATCGCTTTTTAAATTTTACAAAAAAAGTTTTCAGAACTATGTTAAAAAACTGGGCGTGGACATTAACCGATTTTACCCATTTTTCCAGCAAACAGTTACCTTTATATATAGAACATTATCACCAAATTTCGTTTCGACACATCAATTTTTGGAGGAGGTATGGCATAAAAAGTTTTGTGGAATAGTCCACTACAAAAGGGGCGGGCCACGCCCCTTTTCGAAAATTTAAAGTTTTTGGATTTCTTTGTTTACGGAAACTTTAAAAGGGAAATATAAATGATCTATGATCCTCTTCAAAATCTTTCATACAAAAGTGGGCGTAGACCTTAACAGATCCCGCCCATTTTTTCCTGAAACATTCCTTGCATACTTAGAAACCAGCATTCTGAATTTCGTTTCGATATCTTGTACGGTTTTCGATTTATGATTATTATTATTTCTAAATTTGACTTAATCAAAAGTGGGCGGTGCCACGCCCATTTTCAAAAATTCTTGAAGAATTTATTTTATGCCTCAATCTTAATGTAGTCACCAAATGTTATCCTTATGGGTGTATTATGTACTGAGTAATCACTTTTTTTGTGTTTTCGAAAATATTCTATATATAAAAAGTGGGGGTGGCTATCATCCGATTTCGCCCATTTTAAATAGCCCTCGGAGATGAGTTCCAAGGAACCCGCATACCAAATTTGATTATGATATCTCAATTTTCTCAAGTTCTCGTGTTCACAGACGGACGGACATGGCTTAATCAATTTCTCTTTTCGTCCCGAACATTTTGATATATACTCGTATAAGTCAATATATATCTCGATCCGTTTATGCCGTTACGTACTGCCGTTAGGCGACTAAAGTTAATATATGTACCTTGTATGCGTAGCACTACTAGGTATAATAATATTTGATTTATGATTGAAACTGTTATTGTTGTATTTATGACGACAGATTTCGCTGCTGCGACTGTGCGTAGGAATGGTTTTGTTTTTGTATCATGGTACCTGGTGGCCAGCACGTGCATTAGAGGGGTGATATGAGGACATGTGAAGGTATTTATGTGTGATTGTGCGCATACGTTTGTTTGTTTTTTGGACATATGTATGTACACAAACATGTGCGTCCGCGGTAGCTTTACGCATGCACACTTTTTGGTGGATGACATTGGACTATGAATGTGTGATTTGCCGACGGCAAAATGCATTCCTCCCATATTAATGATTTATTGATATGCAGCCCGATTCTAAACGAAAAATCCGCCTTTATTTTTCCGCTATTCCCTTATTCTGAACACAAAATCCGCAAGTATTTGTTCGCTTCTCGCTCTCCGCCTATTCTAAACGATGTTCGAAAAAGCGAAAAGTGGTTTGGCGAGTAAAGTAGGTACGTACCACAAATGAAAGGAAAAGGGAGAATACACAACAGTTTTTTGCGAGATATTTCGCCAGGCAATTTTAAGTGAGCGCTGAACAAAATGTAAGTAAATTTAACTTTTAATAAAAAAAAAATTACTTTTATGCATTAATATCGTATTGCTTCTGTGTTTTTAGGACAAAAAGTATAAATAAGCTGAAAGTATAAACTTTTGTAAGCCTTATGCAAGGGCAGCCGGAAATTCCCGCGCCTTCTATTAAGGAAGAAAGAGAGCGCTGAATAGATTTTGGCAAAATGCGAAGGAGTTAAATTCGGCAGGACCCCCATCAAAATGTATTGTGGAATGGAAAAAGGCACTCTCTTATTTATAACACAAATTTTATCAATAGGAGCTTAATCGGCGAAACTACAGCTGCTTTTTGGCCTGTTGTGTGCGCGTTGGTAAAGTGTCCAACAAATATTTTTATCCTATAGTTTTAATTAATCTGCAACACAACTGAATCATTAAAATGTACTAAAAATAAATTTCTTTCCGCTTACAATGATTCCGGCAACTTATGTGCGTTCTTATAGATCTCTGTTGAGGTTCCTGTGCTACAGAATCTTCGGTTTCTTCTTCTGCTACCATTCGAAAGGCAATACTACACATTTTTATTGTTAATTTAATTAATTTAACAACTTTTTTATCAAAAACTACTATTTTTCATTCATTGATTACAAAAAGTAGTGCCAAAACAATACACATAAAAAAGCAACACAGCTGAATTCGAAAATTCGAAATTCCTCTTCGCCAATTTATCTGTTCACTAGCGAAAGAGAATTGGCGGAAATTTTCCTGGCGAAAAAAAATGTCCACAAGGAAAGAAATCCGAGCTGATATTTAGAATCGGGCTGATGATATTCACATGCATATCTCCTTTTTTATAGAATTTTATTATCCTTATGTAAACTCCTACTCCCTATATTAATTTTTTATGTTAAATAATTCAAATTTATTTCAAATGCAATTGCTATGAAACTAATTTTTTGTTTTATATCAAATTCTTATGTTTCTGTATTAGGTACCATTAAAACGTATTTCAGGTTTTATTTACCTATAAACCATTTATTAGAAATAGAAAGCAAAATTAACAGTCTTAACAAAAAAGTTTCAACAAAATCAGTCTATATTTAAATTATTATAATAAAATCTTAAATTACATACCTAATGAAATTTATCAAAACTAAAAATATCGAATAATAATCACAGCGTTAATGTGTGAAAGGCAAAAACTTTATACCTATGTACCTACCTACATAAATAATAAACCTACGACTATAATTTAAAAATATGCTATTTAAAAAAATTTCCTATTGGAAATTAACAAACCAACAATTTTTTAATCAAGGGCGGAAGTCATAAATATACGTAGATTTAGGATAGGAACTCTCGAATGAGCATTTTGTATCATTTAATAAAATTTTTGCATCAAAAATATATTCCTGTAAAATACTTGCATTTTTTGGCAAACGAACGTCAAAATACACGGACATCGCCGTTTATTCAACTCATTCCATTTGTTTACTTCTTGGGTTTACTCAATTCCCACTCATAAAGTACAAACTTTAACTCAAATAATTTGGAAATATTAAGGACAAAGCACAAAGAGGAATCGCTGAAACCCTAATGTCCGTGTTCAAACACAGATACAAATTGACGCCAAGGAGTTGCTTTTTGTTGGAGAGAGGGCGACGATGGAAGGGGACCGGTACCGAGTTGCCTGTGCTCGCGAAACACGCTTAATAGAAAACATCGAGTAGCATCGAACATACGAGAAAAAATTCTGCCGATTTTCAAAAGAGTTAACTGACGCCTCTATTCATGCATGCTCTTTGGTTGTGCTAGTGTATTCACGACTTTTCATTGCTGAATAGCGAGGGAGATGATAAATCCGATATCCCAATCCCTAACAATAGTAAAAACTTACCACCATCCGACTATCTTGAAAGGGACGATACCAATATCCTGGCTCAAATGAAATGAAGCGGCTGAAAATGACGGACTACTCGCCGGGTTGTTAAAAAGCATGTATAATTGGAACCTAAATATGGGCTGCCCAATAGTAAAGAAATGTGATCCCGCAAATCCCACAGATACTAAATCGAGATGACTGTATGCTGCTACAAATGATACTAATAGCTCCAAAGCAATTAGGAAGGACCTAGCCGAGGCAAACGAAAAAAATCCCCTACTGAAAAAAACAGGTTGAATATGATTTGGTCTCCTTTGATGTTTCCAATTGGTGTTAGTTATTGCTAAGAAGGGATGACTGGCGTGCTTTGCTACCCAAGGATAAAAGCTCCTAACTGGTTAAGCGCCTAGCTTTGATATAAGAAGAAACTTTAGTTCTTGGCATAGGAACTGAATCTATTTGATTCTGAAGATTCCTTCCAATCAGCGCTGTGGAACTAGTTATTCCATTTCAGTCGATTTGCTATATCAGCACAACGCCGACTTACTGCCCAATTCTGGGACAGATTGTCAATCGAAATTACTAGATATATAAAGATGACCTGCCGTTTTCGTATCGCTTCCAGCTAACGAATCTTAAATCCTGATGCCTCAAAAGTATGCACAACCACAGAAACTAAGGAACCTATATTTCATATCCTCACTATATATTTATGCATATCCGATCGGATTATTTTTCAATGAACTTGCAACCTATAAGGTTTTTGGCTAACCTTTCCAGCACCTTGCAAATATCTAAACTTCCTTTCCTTTGTTATATTGGTGTGTTTTCGAGCCAGCTGGTAGGCTTAATCATAATATAAAGTGGTGAATAAGTAAAGCTGGTGCATGCAAGAGTGACTTGGAATACACGGCCAATGATTTATTAGGAACTGTGTTCTTTTTTATTAACCCCGAACCATATTTCCCTAGTATCGAAACATGATGACATTCATCACATAAGTCGTTTCCCGACGTGATCAGGGAAACTTAATCTTCATTAATGCCGCCGGGCTGTTCCGCTCATACAGGGTGGCTAATGAAAGCCGCTACCAAAAAAAAATTAAATAACTTTTTTCTATTTAATGAATCTGGTAAATTTTTTTTTTATTTTGCAGATTGACTTTTACATTTAACAAAAATGGATAACTGGGACACTGAAACAAGAATTTGGATTGTCCGCCGCTATCACGCGCTGGAGTCCGTAGTTTCGGTTCAAAGAGAGTATAGGCGCACGTTTGGCGGCAATCCTCCGAGCAGATGGACCATAATAAGACTTGTAAACAATTTTGCCGAGCATGGGACAGTCAACAGAAGACCTTATCGAAACCCTTCAGTTCGAACGGAGGAAACAATGGCTGCTGTAGCTGCTGCCATACAGAACAATCCACGTGTTTCGACAAGAAGCTTATCTGCTCAAATGGGTGTAAGCAGACAGTCATTACAGTCAATTATGCACAAAGATTTGGACTTATTCCGATATAAAATTCAAATGGCCAACAAACTGAACGCTGCAGACTTGCCGATTCGCTTGGAATTTTGCCAGAAGATGCTTCAAATGGTGGAAGAGGATGGAAACATGTTGAACTGTCTTTTCATGTCTGACGAGGCCCATTTCGATTTAAACGGCAACATAAACAAACAAAATTGTCGAATATGGAGTGCTTCCAACCCACAGATACTCCATGAGACGGAATTGCATCCACTTCGTGTCACAGTGTGGTGTGCAGTTTCATCACGCTGCATTGTCGGGCCCTACTTCTTCGAAGAAAACGGTCACACCGTTACGGTTACTGGAGACCGTTACTTGAGCATGTTGAGAGAGTTTTTCTATCCAGAATTACGCCGAATGAGAATTTCTTTCAACTCTGTGTGGTTTCAGCAAGGTGGTGCAGCTCCTCATATAGCCCAACCTGTTATGACAGAATTGCGACGAAAATTTCCCAATAAGCTGATATCCAGAAACTCCACATTCCGTTGGCCACCCAGGTCGCCTGACCTTACTGCACCTGACTTTTTCTTGTGGGGTTATTGCAAACAGGAAGTCTTCAAAGCAAAACCAACAAATTTGAATGAACTAAGGCAATCCATTCGAGAAACAATTGCGGCTATTCCTGTCTCAACTCTCCAAGCAGTAATGAACAACTTTTTGGTAAGATGCCGCACATGCATCGACGAGCAGTTTCCATTATTTTTAAAACTAATTAAGCTATATTTAATAAAATTTAATGAGCTTTAACATGAATAAAAGAAAAATGAATTCCATACACTGAAAAAAAAATTATTTGAGTTTCTTAATGTAGCAAAATTCATCAGTAGCTCAAGGCGTGACACTACGAAGCAGAGGACGAGATTTTAACATTTCTAAGCACCAAATAAAACCTGTTTAGTTGATACTACACCTATGTTATAAAATGGGCTAACTGTTTTCAAATTAGTAACAGTGCTAGATACTTATTGTATATATGTTGACATGTAACACGTTAACATTTGCTGATCGCCACTTTGAGTGATCAGCAAAAGCACAATAATAAGAGCGGAAGTGCAGCTTGGGTTGCACAATGTTTCCCACAGCAAAAGCCAGACGCACCGTCAGCAACAAAATTGTCGGGAACGCCGACATTGCCCTGGAGTCATACAATACTCCACTAGACTGGAGACCAATTTCCAGGTGCTTAACGCTGCATTATGCGGATAAGCGCGACTTAGGTACTCTCGAGTACCAGATGACGTCGCTTGTACAGGGTAACCTGACAATTCAAGAATTTTACCAGCGGGTATATTCACACTTGTCGCTTATTCTAAATAAGCTCGGCTGCATGGATGTCGGCACAGAGGCCATGCATCTGCTTACCCGCACGTATAGGGACAAAGCGCTAGACACGTTCATTCGTGGGCTTAAAGGAGACCTGCCAAGACTCCTAGGAATGAGGGAACCCGCTGATCTCCCTCAAGCCCTCCACTTGTGCTTAAAGCTTGAAAACCAAAATTTCAGGTCTCATTATGCCTTGAGCAATAATAACCTAGCCAGGAAACCACAAGAATTTCGTCCGCCGCTACCTCCTAGAAGGATAAACAGTGAATTTTATCTCGAATTGGCATACATGCCACAACCAAGGCTGTACGCAGCCACTCCCCCTAGACCTCATCAAGCTGATTACCGAGGCCAGCGTCCGCAGCAGGCCAATAATTATGGCCAGCAACTAAATCAATATTCCCAACCGAACTATCAATTCCAACCAAATCAGTACATCCCACGTCCAAATAACCCACCACCTCGTCCACCCCAAAAACCTCAACCACGACCAGAACCAATGGATATCGATCCATCCCTACGAACCAGAAACCTTAACTACATGAACAGGCCACGTCCCAGTGATCCTACTAACAAAAGACCACCTAACAATAACCCCCCCGCACCTCCTAACAAAATACAAAGAAACTTCCACATTGAACAATCGACTGAACAAGACCAGTACAACCTAAACGATTATAATCCCACTAACCGAGAGTATGAAACTAATACTAATGACACCTATACTAACGATACCTTTAATAATGATAACACCTATAACCATAATAATAGTGAATTAACCCATGAATTCATAGATACAACTGATCTACATTTTTTAGGATGAACCACTCTTCGCTGCCATATATCGAGTGCAGGCTGAAGAGCGGAAACATCGTAAAATTTCTCATAGATACAGGATCAACAAAAAATTACATCCAACCATCCATCGTACCAAAACCTATTAAAAATGAAGAAATTTTTTTTGCAAAATCTATAGCGGGAGACATCGAAATTAAAGAGCACACTTTCTTAAATCTGTTCCACATAAATAAAAAATTAAAATTTTACCTACTCCCCACCCTTCGATCATTTCATGGAATCCTCGGCAATGATAGCCTCAAAGAGCTAGAAGCTGTTATTCACGTCAAAGATAACTTTATGGAAATACAAGGGAATACCAAAATAAAACTAAAACAATTTCAGTCAAAATCTGTTAATAAAATTGCACTCAATGACGATCATTTGTCGACAAATCAACGAAATAAAGTCGATAATTTAGTAAACCATTTTCCAAATCTATTTTCCGAGCCTAATGACAAACCTCTACAATTACGATACAATTCACCCATTTGGGTCGTCGCAAAAAAAAACCCGACTCTCAGGGTAACAAACAGTACAGAATAGTAATCGATTATCGCAAGCTTAACGCGATCACGGTAGCAGATCGCTATCCAATACCGCAAATTAACTAAGTACTGTCCCAACTTGGAAAAAATAAATATTTTTCCGTCTTGGATTTGAAGAGCGGATTTCACCAAATCCCTCTCAAGGAATCCGACATTGAGAAAACAGCTTTCTCAATAAATAATGGCAAATACGAGTTCACAAGACTGCCATTCGGATTAAAAAACGCCCCCTCAGTATTCCAACGGGCACTAGATGATATTCTTCGCCATCAAATTGGCAAAATTTGCTACGTCTATATCGACGACATAGTTGTTTTCAGTAACTCTGAAGAAGAGCACGCCCTCCACCTGCAAGAAGTTTTCAAAACGCTCGAAGATGCGAACATGAAAATTCAGTTGGACAAATGCCATTTTTTCAGGGACTCTGTAGAGTTCCTAGGATTTATTATATCCTCAAAAGGCATAACAAAAAATCCCGCAAAGGTAGAAGCAGTTGCAAAAATACCTTACCCACAAAATATCAAACAACTCCGCTCATTCCTGGGACTCTCAGGATACTACCGCCGATTCATAAAGGATTATGCTAAGTTGGCAAAACCCCTGACTTTACTCCTAAGAGGGGAAGAAGGCCGCATATCTAAAAACAAGTCAGCTAAAATAAATATAGACTTGAACGATGAGGCAAGAGATGCCTTCAACAAAATTAAAAAAACCCTTACATCTGACGATGTTATACTCTCATACCCTGATTTCAGCAAAGAATTCCATTTAACCACCGATGCCTCAAATTATGCCATCGGTGCAGTCCTTTCTCAAGATCAAAAACCAATGGCATTCATTTCACGAACACTCACCAAGACTGAAGAAGCCTACGCTACGAACGAAAAAGAGTTCCTAGCTATAATATGGGCCCTAAACAATTTTAGAAACTACCTGTACGGCTCAGCAAGAGTCAAAATATTCACAGATCACCAGCCGCTAACGCAAGCCCTTAGCAATAAAAACAACAATTCTAAAATGAAACGATGTAAACCAATTCTGGAGGAGTACAATCATGAACTCCACTATAAACCTGGCACAACTAATGTCGTAGCCGATGCGCTATCAAGAATGCCAGGTGAACCGATCAATTCACTATCAGCATCTCAACACATCGACGAAAGCTCATCGCATAACCTAATTCCATCTGTAGAAACCCCAATAAATGTATTTAAAAACCAAATTTTTTTAAAGATAGCCGAAGTCCCAACATATCAATTTAAAATAGTGTTTCCCACTTACCACAGACACATTTTGGAAGAACCTGATTATACCCCCGAAAATGTAAAGAACCTTCTAAAAAGATACCTTAATCCTTCCGTTGTCAACTGTATTAAAACAGAGGAAAGGATTATGGGAAAAATCCAAGAGATTTACCCAATACACTTTAGCAACTACAAAATTCGATTTACACAAATGCAAGTGCAAGATGTCACAAATGAGCATGAACAAGAAGAAATCATTGTAAAAGCCCATAAAAGAGCACATCGAAACTGTCGAGAAAATAAAATCCAAATCCTGGAAAACTTTTACTTTCCCTCCATGACCAAAAAAATAAATAGAATAATCCAACAGTGTTCAATTTGTAAAGAAAATAAATATGACCGAAACCCCACCAAACTCAAATTAGGAGAAACCCCTATTCCACAATTCCCAGGGCAAATATTGCACATTGATATTTACATAACCGAGCTAAATACCGTCCTTACGGCAATAGATAAATTTTCAAAGTATGCCCAAACAAAAATCCTTAGATCGAGAGCCGTAGAGCACGTTAAGGAACCTCTCCGTGAACTACTTTTCCAGTTCGGCGTACCCGAACTAGTAGTAATAGACAACGAAACGCCCTTGAATTCAGCTTCCATTCGATTCATGTTGGAAGATACCCTAAATATACAAATTTTTAAAACACCGCCTTATATTTACAAGTTCCGTGAATGGTCAAGTAGAGCGATTTCACTCGACCCTCACAGAAATAATGCGTTGTTTGAAAGCAGAGCGAAGCTTCACTTCATTCGCCGAACTCCTCGATAACTCCGTCTACGAGTACAATGATACAATCCACTCAACTACAAAAAGGAAACCAATAGAGGTATTTTTTGGTAGAAGAGTTACAACCGACCCAAGCCAATTTGAAAGGGCTAGGGCTGAAAATATAACCGAATTAAAAAATAAGCAGGAGAAAGATCTTGCTTATCACAACAAATCTAGGCACCCTATAAAAGTATATAATCCGGGAGACACTATCTATGTAAAAATAAATAAACGATTAGGTTCCAAAATTTCCAAACGATTTAAAAAAGAAATAGTAAGAGAAGATCGAAATTCAACCAGTTTAACAGAATCCGGAAGAGTTGTACATAAAAGCAATATAAAAAATCAAAATTAAATCTCCTTTTCAGATTCCTCCTTATTTACCCAATAACCGCATCAATAGACATTTACGACTACTCCACTGCACAACTAGTCACGATAAATGACGGACTTGCTAAAATCCAGAACGGAGCCTTTAGGCTAATACACGTAATCGACCTCAACAAATACGAACAATTCCTGACGGACATGTACAGATTCACCTCCTCTGACATATCTAAAGACGCAATCCTGTATCCTATCCTAAAGCACGAATTAACCCAATCCCTTCAAATTTTAGATAACATAAAACCCGTCGAAAAAAAACAAAAACGATCCATAAACATTTTAGGAACGGCTTGGAAATGCCTTGCCGGAAGCCCCGATCACGAGGATCTGGAGGCAATAAACAGTAATTTTAATGAAATTAATAATAACAATAATAAACAAGTACTAATAAATGAAATTTTTAACGAAAAAATTAACAATATAAGTATGATAGTAAATAATCTGTTTAATAATATAAGGAAAGACACATACATAGAAAATGAAACAATTACCAATTTGCAAAATAGGATAAGATTAATAAAGGAAGAATTGATTGATATAAAGTACGCCATACAATGGGCAAAGAAAAATATTTTAAACACATTATTGTTAAATAAAAATGAAATCGAAATTGCCTTAGGAAAATTGGAAGATGACGAAATACCATTTAAGAGTGCTGAAGAAGCATTAGAAATATCGAATGTAAATGTAATAAGTCAAAATATGACAATTTTTTACTTGGTAAAAATACCACTAACTACTAAGGAAAATTTTCAAAAAATTATTATCAGACCAGTTGTTAAAGAAAATAAAACTATAATTAATGTTGAATTTGAAAAAATTTTAAAGGGTACAAAGGATACCTATGGAATTAAGAAATTGTGCGATAGTTATAAGAAAATTGAAATTTGTAAGCAAACCCATTTAATGAATATAAGTAATAGTAGTTGTATACCTAGAGTAATTAATAGTTAGAATTCATCATGCACCTTAACGAACGGCCAACATATCCAGGAAATTGAAGAGATAAAACCCGGTATATTACTACTTAATGGCTTCAAAGGCCAAATAGATGCTGACGGAATGCAAAAAAATGTGTCAGGGACACACCTTATTAATTTTCATAATTCAACGTTAAAGGTAAATAATCAATCCTACATTAATTACGACTTGATTCCGCTGCCGGCTATTCCAGCAGTCCTACAACCTGCACCAATTGAAAAAAATCGAATCGAATTACTTTCTCTGGAAGCTTTGAAAGAATTCCATATCGACAACATGAGAAGAATAAATATCCTCAAAGCAGCAACAATATCCAACAGCTCACTTTCACTTGGAGCAGTTGCAACCACAACAATTGCCATTATAATTTTTTGCAAATTTTGGAAAAAGCACCAAAACAAAATAATAATATCTCCTATTCCAGAAACTTACCAGATTCCTTTGGCAAATATAAACTTAGATAAAACCCAGGAGCCCCCTAATGATCAGAATACTTACATAAATTTCAACAACCTACCCTATTTTTAATAAACGCTCGAGGACGATCGTTTTTAAGAGGGGAAGTGTTAACATGTAACACGTTAACATTTGCTGATCGCCACTTTGGGTGATCAGCAAAAGCACAATAATAAGAGCGGAAGTGCAGCTTGGGTTGCACAATGTTTCCCACAGCAAAAGCCAGACGCACCGTCAGCAACAGGAAGCCACCGTCAACACGCGCAGCCCAATTTGGCAATTCGGAGAATTAGCGTCAACGATTGGCCGGTGCAAGTAGGTTAGCTTTTAAGTAATTTTAATTGTAAAACTTGAGTCTTAGGCTTGCTGGTTATCAATAAAGGTTGACTACAACCCAATTTTTAAAATATATTTTTTTGGGATTTACGCATTAAATCCCGTAACTTATATATGACAAAATTAAGAACTTAGAAGATAGAAATAAGATAATAATAGAATAAAATACGAAAAGTGTTTTCAGAAAAAGCTGGATATATGAAGTGTGCGTACTTAAAATCTACTGACAATTTTGGTAGATACGTGAGATAAAGTGAATGGTATTATTATGAACTGATATGATAGATACAAAATTGAAATACTATAATCAATTATTCAATTAAAAAGTTTATTAATGCTCTTTTAAAGTGCAAGTTATTCTTAATGTTCTTTAGTTTAATGGGTAGTTTGTTCCAAAGACGAACTGAAAATACAAAAAATTGGCGTTCAGATGAAACGGAGTTGAATTTGGCAATTCGGAGAATTAGCGTCAACGATTGGCCGGTGCAAGTAGGTTAGCTTTTAAGTAATTTTAATTGTAAAACTTGAGTCTTAGGCTTGCTGGTTATCAATAAAGGTTGACTACAACCCAATTTTTAAAATATATTTTTTTGGGATTTACGCATTAAATCCCGTAACTTATATATGACAAAATTAAGAACTTAGAAGATAGAAATAAGATAATAATAGAATAAAATACGAAAAGTGTTTTCAGAAAAAGCTGGATATATGAAGTGTGCGTACTTAAAATCTACTGACAATTTTGGTAGATACGTGAGATAAAGTGAATGGTATTATTATGAACTGATATGATAGATACAAAATTGAAATACTATAATCAATTATTCAATTAAAAAGTTTATTAATGCTCTTTTAAAGTGCAAGTTATTCTTAATGTTCTTTAGTTTAATGGGTAGTTTGTTCCAAAGACGAACTGAAAATACAAAAAATTGGCGTTCAGATGAAACGGAGTTGAATTTGGCAATTCGGAGAATTAGCGTCAACGATTGGCCGGTGCAAGTAGGTTAGCTTTTAAGTAATTTTAATTGTAAAACTTGAGTCTTAGGCTTGCTGGTTATCAATAAAGGTTGACTACAACCCAATTTTTAAAATATATTTTTTTGGGATTTACGCATTAAATCCCGTAACTTATATATGACAAAATTAAGAACTTAGAAGATAGAAATAAGATAATAATAGAATAAAATACGAAAAGTGTTTTCAGAAAAAGCTGGATATATGAAGTGTGCGTACTTAAAATCTACTGACAATTTTGGTAGATACGTGAGATAAAGTGAATGGTATTATTATGAACTGATATGATAGATACAAAATTGAAATACTATAATCAATTATTCAATTAAAAAGTTTATTAATGCTCTTTTAAAGTGCAAGTTATTCTTAATGTTCTTTAGTTTAATGGGTAGTTTGTTCCAAAGACGAACTGAAAATACAAAAAATTGGCGTTCAGATGAAACGGAGTTGAATCTAAGATGGAGTAGTTGAGGCGATCTCTCCGATCTAGTGTACTGAAGTCGATCTTTCAGAATTCCTAGCTCTGCCGTAGATAATATTTTATGTAGCATCGTTAGACATTTCACCTTCAACAAATTGTCAAAGGATACAGAAGTTATTTTGATAGCCCATTCGGAAATATGATCATTTTTACGTCTGCTATAAATATACCTGGCGATATTGTTATATAGAACATTCAGCTTTTTAATACTTATACTATCTGAGACCACCAATATTTCAGAGCCATACAATAGTGTAGGTAGGAGGTAGGTTTTGGCTAGAAGGAGCCTTATTTTCAGTGGCGTGAATTGATGAGAGTTCCACAGAGAACGAAGCATTCCATAAACCCTACCTATTGCATTAAATATATGGGTTTTCCACGTTAACGTCCTGTTAAAAATTATTCCCAAATTTTTGACTAAGTCCGCAAACGGTACCCCAGTTCCATTCAAAAGGATACAATCATAATTATGGATGTCGAAAACCTTTTTATAAATTGCTATACAATTTGACTTGTTGGGGTTCAACTAAACCATTGTCATGGCCCCATTTGTTTACGCGCTCTAAGTCATAATTTAAATATTGTATGCCGGAATTCACGGTCGCAGGAGAGCAACCTAAATATAGTTGAACATCGTCTGCGTACATATGGATTTTGTTGTATCTCAGCACTTTAGGCAGGTCATTGATATATAGAATAAATAGCAGGGGACCAGGTATAGACCCCTGAGGAGCACCTCTAGATACGGGCAGAAAATCAGACATCGCATTATTTACGCTGACGACTTGAGACCTTTCCAAGAGATATGAATTTATCAGACATGTCGCTGGTGATGAAAAATTAAATAGGTTCTTGAGTTTTAAACATAGCAGCTTGTGGTCAACGGTATCGAATGCCTTTGAGTGATCGAGTAGAGTCAACAGGGTTACATGATTTTCATCCATGTTCTGCCTGATATCATCACAAACAGTCAGAAGTGCAGTGACACAGCTTTTTTTTGGCTCTGAAACCAGATTGATAAGAGCTCACAAAAGAAAGAATTTGGCTGTACATAATACGCTCTAGAATTTTAGAAAGATAGCGCAAAATGGCTATAGGTCGATAATCACCATTGCTTTTCAAAGTTGGTATAATCTTTGCCGACTTCCAGCAGTTAGGAAAAACCCCAGTTGTAAGAATTGAATTAAATGCGTATGTAAGGTATGGAAGGATCGTCGGCAATATACATTTAACGAACTTTGGGTGAATGCCATCAAGACCTACAGCGTTAGGTTTGATAGAGAGTATGGACTGAACCACGTCACACTCATCGACACAGACAAAACTGAAACCCGATATGAGTTCATTTGGTAGAACATTATAACGGGCATAGCATACCTCGCTATGATAGGTAGAGGAGTCCACAAACTTTCTATTCAACTCATTAATTGATTCAGCGTCAGGACCCTGAGCCGAACTTTTCCCAATGCCTATTTCGTGAATGTGCCTCCATGTTTTTTGTGTACTCACAGCTTCACTAAAAAGATTTGGGTATTATCTTTTTTTATGGATTCTTATAGTTTTATTTGCTTCTTTTCTCAGGGTCTTATATTCATTATAAAAGAAATCTTTCCGAAAATGCTTCTATTTGTGGTATGCTAGGTTTCGCCTCTTTGTGATCGATTTTATGTGACTGTTAAACCATGGACGAGGCTTATACGTATTTGTCTTGACTTCGATCGGAACGCAAGTGTCAAAAAGTTTGACAATATTCGACTGAATAAAATCTACTTGATCGTTGGCTGATATCAAGCCCTTCATGTACGCCCAATCGATTGAGTCAATGCAAATTTCGAGTTTGTTATAATCGATGTGTTCAAGGTCACGATATGAAAATATTTCAGATCTGTTTTTTTGGGTGAAAATCGTATATCATGTAAATGAGATAATGGTGAGAAAAACTTGGGATGGAAATTTGGTCATAAAAAAGTGCTTTAGACTTATCGCTAACGAAGAAAATAACTAGTAGCTATTGGTTCGCGTAAAATGAGTTGGAACCAGGCTATTTACAGGAAATAAGCCTAGATTCTCCATGGAATTTACCCTTTCATTAAGCAGGTTGCAGTTTAAATCGCCATTTATAATGATGTTTTTGTATGCCAAAGTAATCTCCTCCAGGAGATCAAGGAATAATAGATAGTTTACATTTTTGTTTGGCCTATAAACACAGCCTTCCAGAGTTTTATCTAGCTTTGATGTTATCTCTACAAAAATATACTCAATAGGGCTAGTATTGAGAGATTTACAAACAATCTTACATGAAATGCCTTGTCTAACGTATATGGCTACTCCGCCCCCCGCTCAGCTAGGTCTGACCGTAATATCTTATAACCGGTTACTCCCACAGATTCATCGTTGTGTCAATCTGGCAACCAAGTTTCAGATATACAGACTATATCGATATCAGAAGATTCGAAAATATATCGAAACTCATCGATTTTTTCTGGCAAGCTTTGAGCATTGATATGGCATATTTTGAAACCCTGCTTCTGCTTGCCAAATATTCTAATCATATTGTAAGTATCGCCCTTGGAAGAACAAAGACCATTAAAGGTCATTTTATTACAAAAGAAAAATTAACAAACAGATATCGCACTTTAAGAGCACCACAGATGACTTTTTTAAAAAACATTGGCAAGTTAATATTAAAAGAGAGTGAGAAGGTAAATACAGAAATAAAAATCATAAAAACAAATGTATGTACTAGAAATATTAGTGTCAATGATGACTAGTTATTTTATAAAGATATGTTGTACTCACTGTGGGGCGCCTTGGTGTTGCAATAATTCCACTATCCTTCGTTAGGTAGGGAAGTGGTAGACGTACCAATGTATTCTGAGTGCAAATATGAGAGATACGGTGAGCCGGGTATCCAAGAAATTCTCCAGGAATTGTAATAGCAAAAAATGGCTATGGTGAGATATCCAGGTGCTAATAACCTCCACAATGCTTATACAAATATAAACAACTAGCTCGCACGATGAACCCTTTTTTATTCGTTTTACTTATGTACATACACTTTAATGCACACTTTTATTGCGTTTTCATTCGCCGAATATACAAATATAAAAAAATATAAAAAAAGCCGGTGTTTTTAAAAGAAAAAGAAACGATAATATTTTATAAGAACACCGGTGTAGAAAAAAGACCAAGAGCAATAACAATAGAACATGGCGAAATAATAAAGGTGGCGTAAAATGATCAGCTGATTAATACTTTTTTTTCGCCGCAATAATGAGATTGTCAAATTCATGTCAAACGATACTTTTTGTTTACATTCGTGTGACGTTAATTTAAATTGGAAAAATATTTAAAATTTAACACAATTTCATATTTTCCAAAAATCTTGATTTTCAGTTATTATAATTTACTTTAAGATACGTGTAGAGAAATGGTGAAGTGTGTTTTGTGTGGGAAAAAGTTGGAACAGGGAAATGGATCGTTTTTTCACGTCCCGAACGATACCGCAAGGAGGCTACAATGGAGCAGGGTTTGCCAAATGAAGTTGCGAAACAGAGAAATGTTGTGACCCGATCACTTTTCGCCTTCTGACATTATACGAAGTGGGAAGAGATCACTCTTGTTGCCTAAAGCAATTCCACCACCCCCAACTGTGCTTAGCAGCTCAACCTCTAACTCCGCAAGGCAAGGAAGGTAAGATTGAGCAGTGTAAGTCTTGAAAAAGATTATAATCTGTATACTTATAACTTTTGAACATATCATCATATATCATATTTTTTAGACCATTTCAATGCATCGTATTAATCGTCTTGCTGTGAACAGTGTACCACCGAGTACCCGTACGAGTACAGCCTACGTAATTAATAAGTTCGTCAGCTAAATATATTGTTTCGCTATCACTTTGTAAACCACAGTATTTACGGCAACGCTCAAGTACCAAACTCATCACATCGTCGTTTATTTGTATTACATGCGATGTATCTGTAGATTCGAAAATCCTGCACCGTTAACAAATCAATATTAAGTTCGTCAAATGATCATCATCACATTTGACATATATTTTTTATGTTTTAGTTCGTTATCACTTTGCATTACATAGTACTATATTACGCGGTTATCAAGATAATACCGTCATCATTTTTACATTGTATGCAGTTTACCTGCAGAAACTCTATGTTACACATTATCAGTGACTTCGTCACATCATCTTTATCATGTTTCTTTATAATTGTTTTATTGTTATGAATTGTATCGTTCCCCAGTTCTTCAGGTTGTGTTTATTTTCGGTTCTGTTTTGTAAATTAACAATTGGATTTACCAATTTTACATATGTATGTTATTTGAAGAGTCGCAAAACTTGCTAAATTGTAATATCTTTTTTACACTGTTAATTAAATCATTGAAAATAAGAGTAAAATCTAAAAAAAACCAATTAAATAAAAAACCTTAAACACGTGAAACGAAATCTTTGTTATTTAAATGGTGCTTTATGTGGCGTAGCCATTAAATGCATGGACTTAGTAAGTTTTAACTCCACTTTAGAAATGTATTTAAATATGGTTTTTCAAGCTTAAGGTGCAAGGTGCATCAGTGATGCTGAAAAGCTGTTAACAATAGTCAATTTTACAGTCAACTTCCTGTTGATTTATCCAAGTGGCAACAATTGCATGAAATAAGTTGGTAGACAGCGAACTTTGAATGCACATCTCGTGCAACTGAAATTGATTCGAAAGTTGGCTAATGTAAATAGCTCTTAAGGGAGATTTCGAAACAGTCGTTCTACTGTATTCCATTGCGGCAGAAAATTGAACTAAGATTCGACAAGAAAAAAACAATTGCACATAATACTCGTATAGTATGAGCATCCACCTCAGGACTGTATTTGTGGGCGTTGGGAGTCGGCATAAAGTATGTTGGATACTTTAAAATTGGCACAAGCCAAAGCCACTTTGGCCCTAATCTCCTCGGATATGCGTTTAAATTCAACTTTAGGACACAAACACAACACCAAACGAAATCATCCCGGTACTCCGCACAAATAGATCAAAAGAGGGATAATGGAATCAATCAGGTCGAATGAAAAAGAATTCATAACTTTTTCATTCGAGTTACACAGATCACGCATTTTGGTTGTGAAATTGTTAATTTATTTGTTTGTAAACGAGAGCCGCCCAAAATAATGCGCAATTTATTTACCAACGCATACAATCACACATTTGATATCTGCTAGCGTATGATTGTGTGCGCGCGTTTGCTTAGTACACTGAGTGAAATCGTGCTATTTGTTTATTTTGTTATTAAAAATTTAGAAAAAAATAAAAAATTATGGTTTTTGATTAAAAAAGGAATTAAGAACAACAATAATAACAACAAAAACAGCAAATACGTTTGTTAATTTTTTTTAACTTTCCATGATTTTTTCCATATCGACTTCAAGATCGTAAGTTTTGATTCTCATTAAGTCCTCTATATGCTTATTCGAAACTGAATTCCTGTATTTCGAGTGAAGATATTTAAGCGAAGAAAACGCAGCTTCGCAATTATAAGTCGATCCAAACATTGAGTATAACTTGTATACTTCATTTTTAATTTTTGGATACGACTGTGAATTAATTTTCCTCCAAAATTCCTTACCCGCGCCTAGAGGTAAGTTAGAATAATTTCGCATTCTAAGTATTTCTTCATGAAAATTATCATCTTGTTCTTCGATAATGCAATTTATAGGATCATTATGGAGAGAAATGAGTTGCTGAATTTTATTGAAATCTTGAAACCTTGTATTAAAATTTGTTAAAATCGATTCTAACACTACTACATATTCAGGTAGTTTCTTTTGATTTTGATAATCCATTATTATCTCACAGGTTCTTGGTAAGCTTAGCATATTTTCATTTTTTAATTGCTCTATTATTATTTTAATTTTCCTTTCAAATTGGCGAACATATGCAATTAAGCCAAAAATATTCTTATTTTTGCCTTGCAAATGGAGATTTAACTCATTAACAATTGTCGTTACATCGCAAAGAAAGGCTAAATCTGATAAAAAATCTTTTTCCCCCATTTTATTCCCCAATTCTAATAACTCAGGGTTATTGCCGTCCTGAAGAAAAATCTTGACTTCATCCTTTAAATTTAGGAGTCTTTCTATGCATTTTCCACGACTTAACCATCGAACCTCTGTGTACATTAGCAAATCGCCATAACCTGCAGACAATTCTTCCAACAATTTTTTAAATTTTCTATGACGAAGGGCTTGGTGTCCCCCTCTAATTTTATTTATATTATTGACAGCCGTCGCCATTGCATTTACCATATTTAATTGTTTTACAAACAGAGCCTGCTGATGTATAATGCAGTGAAATGTGGCAACATTAATATTATTTTTTCGAAGAAATCCTACTAGACCAATATTTTGCCCAACCATGACTCCCGCACTATCAGTGCAGACTGAACTCAGCTTCTTTGAATCAACAATAGAAAGAACATGTTCTGTAACAGCATCGAAAATAAGTTTTCCAGTTACATTACCATGAAAGGGAACAAGAGAAAGCATTTCTTCAAATATTTCTAAATTTTCGTTTACCGATTTGCCGCAAATAATTAGTTGACTTATGTTTTTAATGTCCGTTGTTTCGTCTAAAGAAATAGAAAAATAAATGCAATTTTGGAGTCTTTCTCGGGTACAGGCAAATATGTACGAACTTATTTTTTCAGTTCGCCGAGTTATGGTTTGGCGAGATAATGGAGTGGCCTCTAAAATTTTACAGACCTCCTTCCCAGTTTCGCCAAAACAGCTAAAAAATTCAATGCCCATATCTTTAAAGAAGACCCCATCATCAAATGGATGCCCTTTTTTTGCTAAATACATAGCTGCAATGTAAGAAGCTTTTTTTAATTGAACCGTTTTATTATAATGATCATCATCAACAACAGCAACATTATCAACAACAGCAACATCATCAACAACAGCAACATTATCAACACCAGCAACATTATCAACAACAGCAACGTTATCAACAACAGCAACATTATCAACAACGGAAACATCATCAAAATAAAATTTTAAATAAAACAGGGCTTTTAATTCATACAGAATATGTGTCCGTTCGTCACCTGAAATAAGGTGAAATCGAGTGTGACAATTCATATAATGTCTTTCTAAATTAAATTTCAGTTTTGTTTGCATTATTTTATAGCAAATAACGCATTGCGCTTCGCCATCTCTATTTTCAAGGAAAAAGAAATTGTACAGCCATTCTTTATTGAATATTTCGAATGTTTTTTTGCAAGTGTATATCAAAAAATAATATTGCTATGTATGTGCGCACGTTCTTCTTTGCTCAACTGCTGAATAGCAAAAGCATTGCTTCGCATGTGCCGAAGTCAGAAATCTAAGCTTAGTCGTTTTGACGACATTGCTTGCCTATACTCCGAGTATAGGCATGAAAAATTGCGCATTATTTTGGGCGGCTCCGTTGTAAACAACCATTTACATGTTTTGAGTGTTTTTTTTTTAAATTCGACTGTGTCAGAAGATTTTGACAATCTCATTACCAAAAACAAAAGCATACACATGAGGTGTTTTTCGCTTTTCGCCGTGCGTTCACCTTACTTATTTCGCCATGCAATAGAATATGATGGCCGGCCAGGTGTCAGCTGTGCGGCGAATTGGTGTGGGGTGATTTACGCGTGGTTGCCACACATCCCAAATCGTTCCAAATTTAATACTGTAACCTAAAGGTGAGTTCCTACTCTGAGGTGATTAAATATAATGTAGGAATACTATGATGTGATATAATACATGCGTTATAATGAAATTAATTACAATGCATGGAAAAATATTTATTTAACGAGTATTATTCTATGTAAAATTCATGAAATATGTATATAAAGGGTAGGTTTTGGAATTGGGACGTGTGGCTACCTATGTCGCGTAAACAATGACAATGATGTGAGGATGCGGTATTTGAATATGATATGCATGTTTATTCATAGGCTGTTTGCTGCTATTTGATTAATTTCTGCTATGGTAGTAACTCTTATTGCTTCACCCTGTGGCTTTGCGCGAACAAATATTTGGCCTCGAAAAGAGAATACTGAAGTGAGTTTGCTTTGTTTTTTTAGTTTCGCCCTAACCTGCATTATGTCATGATTTTTCTTTGTGAGACATTCATGCAGGTAAATTTTACCGTCTACGTTGCGCCCAAAATCGCGCAAGCAAAGAGGTTTTTTGTTAGTTTTACAACAATGATCGGTCACTGGCAGAAGTTAGTTTGACAATGATTGGCGCAGCTTTGTTGTTGTTTTGGCGAACGCGAAAAATAGCACGAACAGGTGGTGTATTAAGCTCAACAGAGCGACATAAATGTTCGAAGTCGTCTAAGAGTTTCTCACCTTTTGTCTCTGGGATGTTGCGGATTATAATATCTGTAGACACTAATGCGTTTTGGCAGGCGTCAACTTGGGCGGTTAGGGTTTCGACTTCACAATGCAGCTGTTGTACTTTTGTGCACTCAATCTCCGTTTTCTCTACTCTGCTTTCAATTTGTTTTATCGCTATTTTAAAGTTGGTTATCTCCACTGCTAACTCATCCACTCTTTTCATAATACTTTCATGCGACTGCTTCATTTGTGTGAGTATCTCTTCCTTTTGCGCTTCCATTTTCGCTTCTATTCTTAAGAGCAAATCAGTTGTGAGTGCGCTCTCACTCGAAGATTCACTTTGAAAAGGAGATGAGAGTAATTGGCGCGCAGCTTTATTACTTCTTGTTATTGTTGTTGCACTGTCCTTGCCGACCATTTTTCAGAGTTTTTGCTCACAAAATTGTTATAAATGTTTATAAAGGTCTATTTATACTTTGTTTGGGAACAAACAAATATTTTAATGTAGAACTAAACACGATGTAGATATTAGCACTTGGTTACAATTTAATAGTCGGCTTTAGCGGTGGAAACTATAGTAGGTAAAAGCACTGCAGCAATTCATAACACACGTCAGTTCATTGCAATGACTTAACAATTACACAGGCCGACAAAATGAGACCGATTTTTTTGACCATAAACCAGACCATACTTTCCTAAAGGTTTTCGATGCGGTGAATTCAAATCTGGACGCAGAATTGCTCTATCTCCTCAGGATTTTGAGATATCCTAACCTAAATGTGCAAAAAACACCGTTTTTGCCTATTTTTTAAGGTTATATATAAACGACAGATTTTTTTTTTTTAAAAGCACACATAGCATCTTAAAGAAGAAGTCTTTCTCTATCTTTTTTTTCGCTAAGATAGAGCAATTTATCGTAAGAGGTATGTGTTCTACTGCATCATACCTACGTTAATTCAGTGGTTTTTCAGCTATAGGAATATTAGCAAATTTATAAAGTTTAAATTGCTCTATCTTAACGAAAAAATACGATATTTGAGCAAACTCAACGCCATTCGTAAGAGAAAAACTTCTTCTTTAAGATCATATGTGTGCTTAAAAAAAAATCTGTCGTTTACATATAACCTCGAAAATAGGCAAAAACGGTGTTTTTTGCACATTTAGGTTAGGATATCTCAAAATTCTGCCGTGATAGAGCAATTCTGCGTCCAGCTTTGAATTCAGCGCATCGAAAACCTTTAGGAAAGTATGGTATGGTTTATGGTCAAATTTCTTGTCGGCCTGTGTTATTCAACGTACAAATGTTTATTCTTGAATGCTTATTTGTTTTGTGATGTTATTTAGTTATTTCCTTATGCTAGTAAAGTTGATCAGAAATAAATGAGTTTGTATTACTCAGCATCAGTCAACAGTTTAGAATCGGTCGAATACTAGATTGATGTATGTTTTGGCGGAAGCGTAATTAAGAACTCTTAGTACCAGTGGATTACAACATCGTTAGGGGTGGTAAGCTAACAAACATATGTATATGTAGATCCATGTCGCAATTAACTCATTACTACGCTCATGTCAGTTCGAATGTAGCAAGATATGGAAACATCGGTTTGGCAACCAGCAGCGACATGTTTTCGCTTATTGGTTCATTTATTCAAGTGTTTTACTCTGGGGAGTTATGCATTTATGCAAATATTTGATAGAGCTAAAAAAACAAACAAGCACAATTTCCCAGTATTTCAAATCCTAACTGGCAAAGGTTCTGAATAAAAACAACAGAATTTATTCGATACGCAACACTTGTCTGCAATTCTCCACCAGCAAGGTACCCAAGGAGATCCTAAAGCGAAATTATGAAATTATCAATCCTTCATTTAGCTGCGCTCCTATCGACGGCCAATCTTGTTCAAGCCCAGCTTTTTGGCGGCATTGGCAATTTGGTCGGCGGTGCTATAAATGGTATTCTAGGAGGTCGTACAACAAAACCTCCACTGATCATAACAACTCAGCCACCGCTGATTACAACAACTACTACTTGCCCACCAGGTTTCACCGCAGTGCCATCAACGAGTACTACGAAAGTTCCAGTATATACAACCCCGGGATCTATTGTTGGCGGCATCGGCAGTGTGGTAAGCGGTGTTATTGGCGGTATTCTGGGTGGAGGTAACACAATACCTCCACAGACTACAACAACTAAGTCACCGACAACTGCAACAACCTTTATTTGTGTGCCAATACCTACTGGACCATCTTCAACCAGTTCTAGTGTACCAGCAATCACAACAGTAAGTCCTACTGGGCCTCCTTCAACCAGTTCTAGTGTACCAGCAATCACAACAGTAAGCCCTACTGGGCCTCCTTCAAACAGTTCGAGCACACCAGCAATCACTACAGTAAGTCCTACTGGGCCTCCTTCAAACAGTTCGAGTGCACCATCAAGGACAACATCAAGTCCTACTGGACCCCCTTCAACCAGTTCTAGTGTACCAGCAATCACAACAGTAAGCCCTACTGGGCCTCCTTCAAACAGTTCGAGCACACCAGCAATCACTACAGTAAGTCCTACTGGAGCCCCTTCAACCAGTTCTAGTGTACCAGCAATCACAACAGTAAGTCCTACTGGGTCTCCTTCAAATAGTTCGAGTGCACCATCAAGCACAACTCCATGTCCTACTGGACCCCCTTCAACCAGTTCTAGTGTACCAGCAATCACAACAGTAAGTCCTACTGGGCCTCCTTCAACCAGTTCTAGTGTACCAGCAATCACAACAGTAAGCCCTACTGGGCCTCCTTCAAACAGTTCGAGTGTACCATCAAGCACAACATCAAGTCCTACTGGACCCCCTTCAACCAGTTCTAGTGTACCAGCAATCACAACAGTAAGTCCTACTGGGCCTCCTTCAACCAGTTCTAGTGTACCAGCAATCACAACAGTAAGCCCTACTGGGCCTCCTTCAAACAGTTCGAGTGTACCATCAAGCACAACATCTGGGTCTCCTTCAAATAGTTCGAGTGCACCATCAAGCACAACTCCATGTCCTACTGGACCCCCTTCAACCAGTTCTAGTGTACCAGCAATCACAACAGTAAGTCCTACTGGGCCTCCTTCAACCAGTTCTAGTGTACCAGCAATCACAACAGTAAGCCCTACTGGGCCTCCTTCAAACAGTTCGAGTGTACCATCAAGCACAACATCAAGTCCTACTGGACCCCCTTCAACCAGTTCTAGTGTACCAGCAATCACAACAGTAAGTCCTACTGGGCCTCCTTCAACCAGTTCTAGTGTACCAGCAATCACAACAGTAAGCCCTACTGGGCCTCCTTCAAACAGTTCGAGTGTACCATCAAGCACAACATCAAGTCCTACTGGACCCCCTTCAACCAGTTCTAGTGTACCAGCAATCACAACAGTAAGCCCTACTGGGCTTCCTTCAAACAGTTCGAGTACACCATCAAGCACAACTCCAAGTCCTATTTGTCCACCAGGTTTCTCTGCAGTGCCATCAACGAGTACAACGAAAGTTCCAGTATATACAACCCCGGGATCTATTGTTGGCGGCATCGGCAGTGTGGTAAGCGGTGTTATTGGCGGTATTCTGGGTGGTGGTAACACAATACCTCCACAGACTACAACAACTAAGTCACCGACAACTGCAACAACCTTTATTTGTGTGCCAATACCTACTGGACCATCTTCAACCAGTTCTAGTGTACCAGCAATCCCAACAGTAAGCCCTACTGGGCCTCCTTCAAACAGTTCGAGTGCACCAGCAATTACTACAGTAAGCCCTACTGGGCCTCCTTCAAACAGTTCGAGTGCACCAGCAATTACTACAGTAAGCCCTACTGGGCCTCCTTCAAACAGTTCGAGTACACCAGCAATCACTACAATAAGTCCTACTGGGCCTCCTTCAAACAGTTCGAGTACACCAGCAATCACTACAGTGAGTCCTACTGGGCCTCCTTCAAACAGTTCGAGTACACCAGCAATCACTACAATAAGTCCTACTGGGCCTCCTTCAAACAGTTCTAGTGTACCAGCAATCACAACAGTAAGTCCTACTGGGCCTCCTTCAAACAGTTCGAGTACACCAGCAATCACTACAATAAGTCCTACTGGGCCTCCTTCAAAGAGTTCGAGTACACCAGCAATCACTACAGTGAGTCCTACTGGGCCTCCTTCAAACAGTTCGAGTACACCAGCAATCACTACAATAAGTCCTACTGGGCCTCCTTCAAACAGTTCTAGTGTACCAGCAATCACAACAGTAAGTCCTACTGGGCCTCCTTCAAACAGTTCGAGTACACCAGCAATCACTACAATAAGTCCTACTGGGCCTCCTTCAAACAGTTCGAGTACACCAGCAATCACTACAATAAGTCCTAGTGGGCCTCCTTCAAACAGTTCGAGTACACCAGCAATCACTACAGTGAGTCCTACTGGGCCTTCTTCAAACAGTTCGAGTACACCAGCAATCACTACAATAAGTCCTACTGGGCCTCCTTTAAACAGTTCTAGTGTACCAGCAATCACAACAGTAAGTCCTACTGGGCCTCCTTCAAACAGTTCGAGTACACTAGCAATCACTACAATAAGTCCTACTGGGCCTCCTTCAAACAGTTCGAGTACACCAGCAATCACTACAATAAGTCCTACTGGGCCTCCTTCAAACAGTTCGAGTACACCAGCAATCACTACAGTGAGTCCTACTGGGCCTCCTTCAAACAGTTCGAGTACACCAGCAATCACTACAATAAGTCCTACTGGGCCTCCTTCAAACAGTTCTAGTGTACCAGCAATCACAACAGTAAGTCCTACTGGGCCTCCTTCAAACAGTTCGAGTACACCAGCAATCACTACAATAAGTCCTACTGGGCCTCCTTCAAACAGTTCGAGTACACCAGCAATCACTACAGTGAGTCCTACTGGGCCTCCTTCAAACAGTTCTAGTGTACCAGCAATCACAACAGTAAGTCCTACTGGGCCTCCTTCAAACAGTTCGAGTACACCAGCAATCACTACAATAAGTCCTACTGGGCCTCCTTCAAACAGTTCGAGTACACCAGCAATCACTACAGTGAGTCCTACTGGGCCTCCTTCAAACAGTTCGAGTACACCAGCAATCACTACAGTGAGTCCTACTGGGCCTCCTTCAAACAGTTCGAGTGTACCATCAAGCACAACTCCACGTCCTCTTTGTCCACCCGGTTTCTCCGCAGTGCCATCAACGAGTACTACGAAAGTTCCAGTATATACAACCCCGGGATATATTGTTGGCGACATCGGCAGTGTGCTAAGCGGTGTTATTGGCGGTATTCTGGGTGGTGGTAACACAATACCTCCACAGACTACTACAACTAAGTCACCGACAACTGCAACAACCTTTATTTGTGTGCCAATACCTACTGGACCATCTTCAACCAGCTCTAGTGTAGTACCAGCAATCACAACAGTAAGCCCTACTGGGCCTCCTTCAAACAGTTCGAAGGCACCATCAAGCACAACTCCAAGTCCTACTGGACCCCCTTCAACCAGTTCTAGTGTACCAGCAATCACAACAGTAAGTCCTACTGGGCCTCCTTCAAACAGTTCGAGTGCACCATTAAGCACAACATCAAGTCCTACTGGACCCCCTTCAACCAGTTCTAGTGTACCAGCAATCACAACAGTAAGCCCTACTGGGCCTCCTTCAAACAGTTCGAGTGCACCAGCAATCACTACAGTAAGCCCTACTGGGCCTCCTTCAAACAGTTCGAGTGCACCATCAAGCACAACTCCACGTCCTCTTTGTCCACCCGGTTTCTCCGCAGTGCCATCAACGAGTACTACGAAAGTTCCAGTATATACAACCCCGGGATATATTGTTGGCGACATCGGCAGTGTGCTAAGCGGTGTTATTGGCGGTATTCTGGGTGGTGGTAACACAATACCTCCACAGACTACTACAACTAAGTCACCAACAACTGCAACAACCTTTATTTGTGTGCCAATACCTACTGGACCATCTTCAACCAGTTCTAGTGTAGTACCAGCAATCACAACAGTAAGCCCTACTGGGCCTCCTTCAAACAGTTCGAGGGCACCATCAAGCACAACTCCAAGTCCTACTGGACCCCCTTCAACCAGTTCTAGTGTACCAGCAATCACAACAGTAAGTCCTACTGGGCCTCCTTCAAACAGTTCGAGTGCACCATTAAGCACAACATCAAGTCCTACTGGACCCCCTTCAACCAGTTCTAGTGTACCAGCAATCCCAACAGTAAGCCCTACTGGGCCTCCTTCAAACAGTTCGAGTGCACCAGCAATTACTACAGTAAGCCCTACTGGGCCTTCTTCAAACAGTTCGAGTACACCAGCAATCACTACAATAAGTCCTACTGGGCCTCCTTCAAACAGTTCTAGTGTACCAGCAATCACAACAGTAAGTCCTACTGGGCCTCCTTCAAACAGTTCGAGTACACCAGCAATCACTACAATAAGTCCTACTGGGCCTCCTTCAAACAGTTCGAGTACACCAGCAATCACTACAGTGAGTCCTACTGGGCCTCCTTCAAACAGTTCGAGTACACCAGCAATCACTACAATAAGTCCTACTGGGCCTCCTTCAAACAGTTCTAGTGTACCAGCAATCACAACAGTAAGTCCTACTGGGCCTCCTTCAAACAGTTCGAGTACACCAGCAATCACTACAATAAGTCCTACTGGGCCTCCTTCAAACAGTTCGAGTACACCAGCAATCACTACAGTGAGTCCTACTGGGCCTCCTTCAAACAGTTCGAGTGTACCATCAAGCACAACTCCACGTCCTCTTTGTCCACCCGGTTTCTCCGCAGTGCCATCAACGAGTACTACGAAAGTTCCAGTATATACAACCCCGGGATATATTGTTGGCGACATCGGCAGTGTGCTAAGCGGTGTTATTGGCGGTATTCTGGGTGGTGGTAACACAATACCTCCACAGACTACTACAACTAAGTCACCGACAACTGCAACAACCTTTATTTGTGTGCCAATACCTACTGGACCATCTTCAACCAGTTCTAGTGTAGTACCAGCAATCACAACAGTAAGCCCTACTGGGCCTCCTTCAAACAGTTCGAGGGCACCATCAAGCACAACTCCAAGTCCTACTGGACCCCCTTCAACCAGTTCTAGTGTACCAGCAATCACAACAGTAAGTCCTACTGGGCCTCCTTCAAACAGTTCGAGTGCACCATTAAGCACAACATCAAGTCCTACTGGACCCCCTTCAACCAGTTCTAGTGTACCAGCAATCACAACAGTAAGCCCTACTGGGCCTCCTTCAAACAGTTCGAGTGCACCAGCAATCACTACAGTAAGCCCTACTGGGCCTCCTTCAAACAGTTCGAGTGCACCATCAAGCACAACTCCACGTCCTCTTTGTCCACCCGGTTTCTCCGCAGTGCCATCAACGAGTACTACGAAAGTTCCAGTATATACAACCCCGGGATATATTGTTGGCGGCATCGGCAGTGTGGTAAGCGGTGTTATTGCCGGTATTCTGGGTGGTGGTAACACAATACCTCCACAGACTACAACAACTAAGTCACCGACAACTGCAACAACTTTTATTTGTGTTCCAATACCTACTGGACCTCCTTCAAACAGTTCGAGTGCACCATCAACCACAACTCCAAGTCCTACTGGACCTCCATCAACCAATTCTAGTGTACCAGCAATCACAACAGTAAGCCCTACTGGGCCTCCTTCAAACAGTTCGAGTGCACCAGCAATTACTACAGTAAGTCCTACTGGGCCTCCTTCAAACAGTTCGAGTACACCAGCAATCACAACAGTAAGCCCCACTGGGCCTCCTTCAAACAGTTCGAGTGCACCATCAAGCACAACATCAAGTCCTACCGGACCTCCATCAACCAGTTCGAGTGTACCAGCAATCACAACAGTAAGCCCTACTGGGCCTCCTTCAAACAGTTCGAGTACACCAGCAAACACTACAGGAAGTCCTACTGGACCTCCTTCAAACAGTTCGAGTGCACCATCAAGCACAACTCCAAGTCCTACTGGACCTCCATCAACCAGTTCTAGTGTACCAGCAATCACAACAGTAAGCCCCACTGGGACTGCTTCAAACAGTTCGAGTGCACCATCAAGCACAACATCAAGTCCTACTGGACGTCCTTCAACCAGTTCTAGTGCACCATCGAGCACAACCACAGCTGTTAGTACAACTGAATCAACAACAACTTGCCATTCAGGAAATGGGATGTTCATTTGTGTTTGCAAACCTAAAACTACAGCCAAGACGTGTGGTGCTTGTAACGGCGAGCCTATAGAGATGGTTTGTGATTGTAAGAATAAGACGGAAAGCGAAGCCGAGCAAATTGAGTTAATCTATAACTCGAAGCCGGAGAAGAGAGCGCTTACTGGAGTATCTGACCCTGTAGACATTATGTTTTCAACGGCAACAGACGTTGCTCCAGTTACTAATGATATTTTCAAGGTGCCTGCTTTATTGTCTTGTGATTGTAATACCTCTAAAGCTTCCACTGGGCATCTGAGCCCACTGACTGCAATCAAAAAGTGCTTCTGTAAACCAGCAATCCCTACACTCCCATTATTAGGCAAATAGGTACTATGGCATGGCGAAAAAGTATCGAATAGGCTAAAAGACAACGAAGAGTTAACGAATTTGAAACTATTTTATAAGATAATATTTAAATATCAAGAATAATAACGATCAGCATTCATAAAAGTACTTAGTTTTATTGATTTCCAATAGGCAAGGCCAAAAAACTTACAATATCTTAAAAGCGAAAGTGACACTAACCACATTCCCACAACAGCCGGTTCTATCGTACCGGAATGACCGGGGTTTTTTTACCCGGCCAAGGGCTGTTATTTCAGTGTAACCCTGTCCAATCTGTCCCGTCCCACCCTTAAATTGTCATCCTCGGAGCAAACCCTGGCAGCTGGGTTGCTCCACTGGGGTCGAACCCAACCCTGGACCAAGAGATTGGATCTGCTGGGTTTTGCTGGAAGAAAATTTATATTAAACGGTCGCAATGCGCCAAGTGTAAGAGATGGCTACATAAACCTGGATGCTCATGGCTTAACCCTGACATCCACAGACCCCGTACTTTCTTTAGTTCTTTAGTAGGGCGTCCGCGGTAGTCGTCGCTCTGGCACTCCCTTACCGCCCCTACCTACTTCAAATAGCCGAAATGGTGGCTCAGTCTACACGACTGCTATCACTGCTGCCATTCCCGCCTCACCCACTCCCGACTGTCGCTCACGCTCACCAGCGTCTCCATCTCGCACGGCCGCTCAACACTCCTATCCCCTCCGGAATAGGCCAGATATGAGCATCGCCGAGAGTCAGTCCCCTCTTTCTCTGCCACCAATGCCCACCTTTGGACGGATGGGTTCATATCCTCCTGTTGCAGTACACAGCCGCCCTCCACGCCAGACAACATCGGCCGTGGCGCTGTCAACTCTAGACTGCGGCATAGTTTAGGCCGTAGCCTACCTCCACCTAGGCAAGCGCATCCGTCCCTAACGCCTAGAATGTCCCCCGTCTCCCCTCCTACACGCTTCAAAATTTTACACCTGAACTGTAACGGATTAGTTGGAAAGATCGCGGAGATAACTAAATAATAAGTCGCACAACATCAAAATCGCCGCGATACAAGAGACTAAATTGAACACAAGATCGGACTTACGAACTTGTGATGGGTATAATGTACATCGAAAAGACCGTCCCAGCGGGCATGGGGGTGGCCTTGCGTTCATTACACATCACTCTGTACAATATAATCTATTTTCCCCTGACGTCGACCCCAGGGACTCTACCCTAGAATGGCAAGGCATAGTAGTCCGGTCAGGCGACGCCGACCTGCAAATCATAGATATTATCATCCTGACATTAGCGCATTGCTAAGGGGCGATTGCCGTCTAATCCTAGGCGACTTCAACGCACATCACGATCTCTGGCACTCCAACTTGCCAGCAGACAGCAGAGGACATGCTATTGCCGACCAAATAGACAACTCAGCATTCTGTACAGTCAATGGAGATGTCCCCACCAGGGTGGCAGGTAACTGTCACAGTTCGCCAGACATCTCCATAACGAGGGCGGGCCTAATTAACTTTGTCATCTGGCGACCGATGCTTACATTAGCTTCAGACCACCTACCCATCTTACTCTCTGTTGAACGACCGACCGACTTCATAACGACTGATAAATTAACATACATCAACTTCACCAAGGCGGACTGGGACCGCTCTACGAACTATACAGAGCGCTCCTTCGCTGCCTTACCCACTCCTACAGACGTACCCAAAGGCGAAAGAGAGTTTCGCAAGGTCTCTCAAGCCTCAGGCCGCTTTATTCCTGCTGGTAGAATACCAGAAATTCGTCCGAATTTGCCTGCAGAAGCTGCGGCGATGGCAAGAGAACGTGACCAAGTGAGACTCATCAATCCCGCAGATCCCAGAATCAAAGATCTCAATGCGGAAATTCGTAGGATATTCAACGAACACAAGCTGACCAAGTGGAAACAACACCTTGAGGCATGCAACCTCTCCGGTGGAGTCGGCAAATTATGGCCGACTGTCAAGGCCCTATAAAATCCGACCAAATACAATGACAAGGTCGCGCGAAATGCGCGAGCTTTTGCCGGTTGTTTATAAGGCATCCACCTGCGGATAGGACTAAGAGAAGAGTCATCCGACGTGCGCGCAGACACAAACAGTTCACTACGCCTATTGCCGTCTCAGTCGCAGAGGTCAAGGAAGCCATAATGAAGGCCAAACCCTCAAAATCCATCGGACCCGACGGAATCGCTATGAAGATGATCAAACACCTAGGCCACGAGGGACAGAGTTATTTAGCGGCTCTTTTTAATCTCTCTCTAACTACCTTCGTCATCCATGAGATATGGGAACAGGCAATTGTAGTTCCCCTACTAAAATAAGGGAAGCCGGCGAACCAAGGAGAGTCTTATCGCCCGATATCCCTCCTTTCGCCGGTTGCGAAATAACTAGAGACCATTTGTGTTGTTGTGGTAACGACAAAAACACTCCCCGAAGGTTTTAGGGAGTATTGTCGAATTAACAGTCCTTGGCCGGATTTGAACCCGGTACGCTCCCGTACTCCCTTGCGGTGCTGCCCGACTGTCGTGGTAGCGATTTATGACCAGTGAAACCTTCTAGGTCATGTCACCCCTCCTTCCATAAGGAAGGATAAGATGGGTAATGAGAGGTGAGAGGCATCATACCCATAGATCAACCATCGAGTTGCACGTCATTACCTTTTTGTGGATATTAGTCGCCTCTTACGACCGGTATGCCTACCTCGGCCATATTCTAAACCACTAACCCGCAGGGGTCAGTAGAGACCATTCTGCTCCCTTACTTCATTGCAAATCTGAAATTGGCCGATCACCAGCATGGTTTCCGCTTTGAATGCCGCTTTGAATGCCATTACAACGCAGATAAATTATAGTTTGAATCAACACCCACCAAACCATAGGACGGTTCTCGTGGCACTTGACCTATCAAATGCATTCGACACGGTTAACCACGCCACACTCCTTCGAGATCTGGAATAGACACCGCTCCCTGCCGGCCTTAAAAGGTGGACCGCTAATTATCTCAATGGTCGACAGGCATCAGTCAAATTCAGGAACAAGAAATCTAGGCCACGAAGAATAAAACAAGGGGTGCCGCAAGGTGGTGTTCTCGCTCCCCTTTTGTTTAATTTCTATATTTCGAGACTTCCCTGAATGGGTTGAAGAGGAACGTGTACTTCCGAGGGAGACTAGAGTCATGCTAGCACAACTTCGCTCTGGATATTGTAATAGGTTAAATCTTACTTATCCAGACTGCCCTGCATGTGGTATGTCCCCTCATGATACCAAACATCTCTTCTCCTGTTCAGTCGAACCCACTCTTCTAACACCTACATCACTCTGGTCCAACCCTGTGGAAACTGCGCGTTTCTCGGACTTCCGTTAGAAGAGCCTGATGACAATTTAGAGTGATCGAGTCCATTGGGCAGGGCGAAGCACTGTTAACAACAACAACAACAACGGCTATGTTAGAATATATACTAATTCTTAGCTTTAATCTGCAACTTCCAAGGTGCTACCAAAATTACATGAGGTGTACCTAAAGGACCCACAATCCGATTGCAAAAAATTAAGATTTGAAATAATTTAAAAGTAATTAACAAAAAAAATTAATGATTACTTTTTTGGCCTTTACTTTTAAACTAGTAAAAAAATAATAGTTCCAATTCGGATTCTTGGATACGCGTTTTTAGGTGGCATATTCTTCTATTTTCTGTCAGTTCTCGATTGTGTGTCCTAAACTGCTTTATTACCGGAGCAAACTATTTTGCGCTCATAATTTTGGACATGTAAAATAAGTTTCGTTCCGGTTTTTTCCTGGAATGAATACGCGTTCATAGTTGCCTCATCCGACCGCATTTTTAAAGTTTTAGGTGATGTCTCATAAAGTGCCCTACTACCAATACGGTATCAGGAAGTATTATTTGGAAAAACTTAGCACAATTGAATCAAACGCTGGCTTCATGATATCAGTACCAGAAAATTTTCGTTAAGACAAAGCCTTAACCGAGTCTTTGCAATGCGGAAAGCTGAGTAAGTTTTTCAGAGGTGATCCAATGTACATAGCTCGAATTGCGATTGACCTATCGGTCTGCAAATTGGTTCTAATAAACCGTCAACATCATACTGGTGCTAAGAGGAGTGTATGCTACTGCCCACTTTGCCTTCCGATTTCTAGCTTTCGGTAAAGCATAGAAAAACATTTTTATTTGAAATGTTTTTAAAATGGACTAAAAACGAATGCGTATTGAAAAGAACCTATTAAAAATTCACAATCATACATTTTCAGGACAACTTCTGTGGTGAAGTATCTATGTAGGCAGAGGAGAAATTATTATATAGTGTTTACCATGGTCGTGTCAAGCCGAATTCGTTGCTTTATAGGGGACGTCCACAAATTACGTGAGCCATTTTTCAAGAATTTTTGACCCAGTTCTCCCCTTCCACCTCTGTGAGATTTGGTTGGGCTCCTTTCCCATTAATTGAAATTTACGCTAAACTAATTGCTGAATTAAACAAGATTTGGCAGGTATGGAAAAAGTACGAAATAAACATTTCAAAATTCCAATGTATATTTAAAAAAAAACTCACCTTTTTACAAAGAATGATTCAATTAATTAAAAGAAATATAAACTACCTTTTACCTTAAGAACTATTTATAAGCTGCAAATGTAGTGTTTGCACCCTCTGATGAGTTATTTTGACTATAAACGAAGCGATGTACCTATTCATTCCAACCCCACATCTGAGGTAAAGCTTTCTGGCCCTTACTGTCTTCAGTGTATTTACGTGTTTGTTCTTTTAAATAAAATATTCATGTCGCATTTAGAAGTAAAGATTTGTGGGGGCTAAATTTTTGCATTTTGTTGTGCCGCTTAATCAGCGTTGTTGCCATGGCGAACATATGATTTTCGATACGAAAATTATCGACTCTCAATCTGTCAAATTTTGTCGTATGGGTCTCGCACTGATATCCAGAACCGACATCGTTCTTTTCCTGGACAACCGTATTGCTGTAAGGAGCAAATCCATCACCATCGAAACTTTCCTAGTTCGTTTGAAGTGCGCTCTCAACAAAAAAATAAAAAGGAAAGTTAAAATCGTGAGCCACCAGCCGACATTTGTAAGCCCCAACCATACGGTCAGCGGTTCTTGCAACTAGCATTCCCTACAAGGTTTCTTCGAGGTCCGGGTAAGAAACCCTTTAAGTTTTAGTAGTGGTGTTAGTGGGTAAAATCGAATTCCCCTTTCAGGCTTAAGCCCAAAGAATCATCTACATAAAATTAGCATTGAAGTGCGGTGTACGCAAACTCGTGTGTTGCGGTCGTGTACCTTGGCTAAATACCCCAAATAAGAAAGACAACCACCTTGACGAATGCCGACGGCAAGCGACCGGAGTCCAACCCCACCTATTACGCATACCAGCTAAGCTTAACATAATTAATAATTGAATTACATATACGACATTTTGGATTGCAGTTAAAAAGATTGTGTAAAAGCCTAAAATTTTATTTAAGCTAGTGGAAAAGGCGGTTTTCCACAGGTCGCTTGTGTTCTAGCGATTCGGGATCGCCAGAAACTAATTTCCAAGAAGAATTACGAAAATAACCTAGAATGAAGAAAAATCTAACTTAGCACCCAAAACTTACCTTTTTATGCATATGGGCATACCTATATCGAAAAACATATGCTTGTTATGCGCATTTAACTACTGCTTCTTCTTCTCCTTTACCACTTACTTAGGCTTAAACTAAATTGTATTTAGTAAATTAAGTTTTACTTACCTTATAACTTACCTTAAGAGATGCCCAGCACCCTTCCGATTTAATTTACTGCCTAATTTATTACTTACCCTTGCATTAATACCTAATTTAATACTTACCGTAGTCTAAGGAAAAATAATCATGAAGATTTTATAGACAACAAAAAAAAATTTGCATTAAAATAAGGTCATTGCATACGAGTATCTAAGTTATGTACATACAAAAATGTAGATTTACAGGTCATTAGCTTCCAAAATCTGACCCAATTAAACAAAATGTTAAAAGCTAACATTTTATCTGTTTTCTATTAACTGCTCTTACCTCAACAGAACAAAGAAAAATCAAATTAATGATCTTATGAAGGTTTAGGGTTTGAGAGATTCTCTTAGTTCCCAGTTGTTTTTTCAACTCTTAGTTTTTGATTAACTTTAGTTTTGCTTTGCTCCCACTCATTTTGATGGTGGTTAATTGTTAATCCCTTTTAAGCGACCTTCGCTTATTCCATATCGACAGTGGCGGACAGCCAAATAACCTCCCTGCGTAACGAAATATTTTAATGAATAATGGTTGGACAAATTGGTCATAATATCTTTCAACTAATTCGTTCATGAGCACCTTATGGTAACCAGCGACAACAGCTATATATGTACTTACCCAAGCAAGGAAGCCCTTCTTCGCTTCGTGGGACAACGTTGGATTGCATAAAGTAGCAGTATCCAGAACATGTAAGTGAACATATTTTATTTTGTCCACCAACTATTTCCGTATTGCTAGAGAAAATTCCTAATTACGCATATACTTCCATACATAGTTATGTATGTACGTAGATGTACTAGTTTTTTTTTCTGTTCTCTGGAGCTAATTTTGCACCTAAGTATGTATATCCATACATACATAAGTATGTAGGCATCGTCTCCTGGGTTTGTGTTGCATTTATTTATTTTTTTATGCTGCGTGATTTTTGGGATCTCTGGCATGCAAAATTCAAAAGCAAATCCAAAGAGTAGGAGCTGGTTTTCTTTCTTTTTTTTCTTTACGTTTTTTCATTAATGCTCCAACTTTTCGAGAGCGGCAAGGTTGTTGACCACATGCCTAAAGTATATAGTAATTGCAATTTGATAATTTGGATCAGCTGATCACCATACCCCCTAAAGTAAATTGTGAGTAATCTAAGAATTGGCTAAGGGATTATTATTAAACTTAAAGAGTTAAGTTTTCATTTAGTTTGTCTTTTTTTTCATAGATACGTATCTTATAACTTTAAGTATGAGTTGAATTTTAATAAAAATTGTGTAAAATGGAATTCTAATTAACATTTTTGGTTGTTGTTGTTGTTGTTGTTAACAGTGCTTCGCCCTGTCCAATGGGCTCGATCACTCTAAATTGTCATCAGGCTCTTCTAACGGAAGTCCGAGGAAATGCGCAGTTTCCACAGGGTTGGACCAGAGTGATGTGGGTGTTAGAAGAGTGGGTTCAACTGAACAGGAAGAGATGTATGGTATCATGAGGGGTCATACCACATGCAGGGCATGTATTTGGTATGTTGGGGTTCAGTCTGCATAAGTAAGAGTTTAACCTATTACAATATCCAGAGCGAAGTTGTGCTAGTATGACTCTAGTCTCCCTCGGAAGTACACGCTCCTCTTCAGCCAATTCAGGTGGTTGAGTATTAATAACGGGATTCACAGGCCGAGATCTGAGGGATCTGTCTACCGACTCAGTGTGGAGGTCATTTAGAGCCCGTCTATGGTTCCGCAGATCAAACGGCAAAGAGATATGATGCCGGATCTCATCGTAATGCTTACGGAGATGTCTCCTTATGTCTCTGGGGGGCGGTGCTACATCCAAAAGATGTCGGTTTGGATGACTAGGTTTGTGACAGTTCAGAAGGAACTGTCTACTTAAGAGTTCCGCGTGCTCTTGAACATTGAGCAATTTCGCCTCTTGATGGAGGTGAGACTCAGATGACATAAGCAGGCATCCCGTAGCAGTTCTGATGGCAGTGTTTTGGCAGACTTGCAATTTCCTCCAATTGGTGTCAGAAAGGTTGGGCGACCATATAGGCGTAGCATAGTCAATAACCGGCCGCCCAATAGCCTTATATGTAGCAAGCAATGTTTCTTTGTCTTTTCCCCAAGTACTGCCGGCCAGTGACTTGAGGATCTTATTGCGGCTCTGTACCTTTGAGGCTATTGCGGTGGCATGACCAGCGAAGGTGAGGCCGTTGTCAAATGTCACGCCCAAGATTTTTGGGTGGTTGACAGTAGGTAGAGGTACTCCATCTACGTGGACATTTAACTCTTGCCCCATCTGCGCATTCCATGTGGTAAACAGGGTCGCCGTAGATTTAGTCGGAGACAGGGTCAGATTACGCTCGCTGAAGAAGCTGGAAAGGTCATGGAGGTAACTGTTGATTCTTATACAGAGTTCATCAATGGAGGGACCCTTGCCCGAGGCCATTATCGTGCAGTCGTCAGCGTAGGAAACAATGGAGACTCCCTCTGGTGGGGGGGGGAAGAGGAGAGTGGCGTGATTGACCGTGTCGAATGCATTTTTGTCTGATTCTATAGTTAGTGTGGGCAGTCTATTGGGGCCCTATTAACACCTTAGGGCCATGGTAGGGTGGGTTAAGGGCAGCCGTTCATCGCTTATGCGCGCTGCCAGGTATGGGACTTTCCAGGTGCAGGTTGTGGGTCGCATGCTTTCGGATAGTTTCTGTGTGCCAGTTAGTGTTCTCGTTAGGCCCCCCAAGCTGACAGATGATGGCTTGGTTTGGTATGAGTGTTAAGAACCCTCCCAGGCGGAAGCTCCCGTACTTATGCCAGTGCACACACCACTCGTACCAAACCTGCCTTGCAAGCCCATCTTAGGTGCAGACGCTGAAGGGGCATGTAACAATACGGTTGATGAAACATAAGGCCTATGGAATTCAAAATTGCTGCTCGAGGAGGCTATAACGAATACTAAAGCTGTAGACACAAAAACTTTATTGATTCAATTATTGGTAACACAAAAGAATTTTTAAATGATAACTACAACATTTGTGGCAAACATACTTGTATGAGTGCACACAATCTTTTTGCGCTACTTAAATCCAGATACAAATGTGCATAGCAGTAGAATTTGTGGCTGAAGTAAAATCCTACGGGGTAACCTTTGACAGCAAGTTTTATGGAGGCAGAATTTCGAAAGCATGGCAGGCAGGACCACAAAGCCCATCATGGTGTGCAAACGCGTCGCTGACAGCCCGAATATCCTATGACATACGCCATGATAGTCAAACATATCATCACCTACGGCTCGGTTGCATAAGTTTCAGGAACAGCACAGCCGGCAGTAAGCTAAACGATCACCAAGATCTAGCGCCTGGCGTGTGTATGTATCACAGGGGCCGTTCGTACGTGCTCTACAGCCGCGCTAGAGGCAATTTTTGATCTGTTCCCACTAAACGTGGCAATAAAACAGCTGGCCAGAAGAATCCTCCTGAACATCGCAAAGGACGATTCGGGCAGATGCAACGCAGGCCTGCATAATATCGTTATTTTTAACAAAAAACAAAATAAAATTTTGATTACGAATAAATATTTTTCGTTATGAACGTTAGGTGGAAAAGAAATAAAAAATAGTTTCAGAAATATCAAAATGAATATTGAAAAAGTTTTCATTTTGTTCGCAATCAAAAAAATTATATTAAAAAAATTAGTTTTCGAAGCAGCAAAAAACTAAAATCGAAATGATATTGTTTTTTTTTATTAAAATTTCTGAATCCGTGAGTACGTGGGCTACTTTTGGTCTTATAACAACTACAAAATAATTATATAATATAATAATTATATAATATAATAATATATGCAATGGGTCGTAGAAAGGAGGGAGTGCTTATAGGATCCTCTTTTCAGCCAGCTCACGGCGCGTACGAGTGTAGCCTTTGGGAAAGCACCTGTATAAGGGATCAGTGAGGAAATTTTAAAAATAAATAAAAATTTTACCTCTAGCTATCCAAAACATTCAGGAAAAACATACCGCGACTAATTTAAAATCTTTTATTTTGGAAAGTCTGTACAGGTACATATGTCATTGTTTCGGGACTGTCTCGGGATCATTTCGGCAATTCTTCGGAGTTGTTTTAGAAGTCACTCCGGATGTATCGGTTTCAGGAATCAGAATCCGCCTTCGGAAAACAATGAGTGGTTTGCAAGATATTTGCAACCAAAGTTCAGTTCCTTGTGGTTGTTGTAGATATTCATTATGGAGGTCCGAAGGGTGCAAAAGTGTGTTCTGCGCATAAATACTGGGGTCGCATAGCGGGTGTCGAACCGGATAAGATTTAGTTTTTATTCTCGCTGCGGAAGGCATTACAAGCGATAGTGGCAGCAACATATAGGCATGTGTAACTCTGAGCTGCGCCGCGCAATTGCGCTAACACCGTACTAGGAGTTTGTGGCGCTAGCGCCAAGTATAGAAAAACGCCAGCGGCAAGCAATGTCAAAAACGCCACTGTGCTATAACAACCAATGGACACAAAAACTCAACCATTGACGCATTAAGCTACCAAACAACAAAAATGGCAGCTCGAAGATAGCGCCAACAACCGCTCTGGCGGTAACTAAGGAAATTAAAATTCTTTTGTTGGTTGTCTTACAATTGATTATTCAATTTAATATTTTTTGATAGTTATTGAAAAGAAAATGTTTTGTTTTTGTATTCAGCAAAACAAAAAGGCTTTTAGTTATTTTTTTTATAGTGCTAAAAACAATTTCTTTTTGTTTATTTCGTTGTGCACCGCTTATGCAAAGTCATGTAACCCAACAACTTGGCCAAACTGAGGATACGGTCCCAATCTCTCAACTACCAAATAATGAAATTCTGAAGCAAATTGTCTTTGAAAAATATTTAGAGCAGAATTGGGAGACAAGCTAATTTGGAAAGAGACCAAAATAAATAAATTTATTTACTTGTAACTGCCTTCCCAAGTATAGGTCGAACTAGCTGGCAGGCCTTGTTGAAGGCTTCCATTCTGTTTTCGAACGGGATGGTCACTTCAATCAGGGTGACGTGCTGGCTAACATAGTCCGTGACGACGATGTCGGGTTGCAAGTCAGCCGCTGTACCGTGGGTGCCCTCTAGTTTGCGATTTACGGACACAGTACCGGGACATCTTATCGCGCGCACCAGTCTATTTTTGTTATGCTGCAGAGTGTGGCCAGCAATGGTTCAACACATGCGGGAGTGTCTCCAGGTCGCGCCCACATCATCGACATCTTTTGTCTGCCCCCGTTAACCACCGCTTGGTGACGTTCAGAGGCAGTACATCGAGGCGTGCCCTGTGTATGAATCGCCAATCGCAGAAGCGGATGAGCTTGCCCGATCGGAGAAAATGGTTAGAACACGAGTTCATCCTCGTGCCCCCATAAAATTTACCCTGGTGGGCTCAATCACGGCGAAGGCAGGGTCGATTGGTTGGCCGCGCTGGATCCAGAACTCTTCTTGGGGTAAGGCCCATACCCAGCGCAAGTTTATTTTGGTTCGAAGCCTGGTCGTCGCTGTTCCGACTTTCGACCAGTAGTTCGGTGAAGAGATATTTTGCCATGCCAATATATGACGCTTGGCGGCCGCCGTGGTGTGAAGGTAGTGTTGCCGGCCTACCACACCGAAGGTCCATGGTTCGAGCCCTGGTACAGGTAACATCAAAAGTGATTTGAAGAAAAGTTTTTCAAAACGGGGTCGCTCCTCGGCAGTGGTTTGGCAAACTCTCCGAGTGTATTTCTGCCATGACAGGCTTCTCAGCAAAAATTCGTCTCCTTTGTAGATGCCGTTCGGAGTCGGCAAAAAACTGTAGGTCCCACCAATTTGTAGGGAAAAATTCAAATCGGCACACCACAAATTGGAAGAGAAGCTTGGCCCAAAAATCTCTTAGGAGGTTTATGATGAATACCTGTTGTATATCGCGCCATAGAGAGAGAATATACATGTATGACGCTGGCTTTCTCTGCCTTTCTGTTGTGGCCTTCCTCAACGAGGCTACTGCAATACTGCTCGCCGCAGGGTCTTTCGAGCTCAGCATTTTAAATGCGTGAGCGTGAACAGGTCGGTTAAGTCGGCCGGGGGTAGTAAACCCGCCCTTTATGGGGCTGCAGGAAAACGAGCTCAGAAATTTCTCTTTGAGGTAGACTCATCCATGGTTTTGCTGATTTTTTTATGGTTTTGTCTGCCTTGCTCAAATATTCTTTTTCGATGTCAGAGCCTTGTAGCACAAAGTCTAGTTTAGGATGCAGAAATGTAGCTGTAGCGTCAAGCTTTTGCCACGGTGCCAAACCCGACTGATCCAGATCTCGGACATGGCTTAGTAAACCGGCTATGGAGCTCATTGGTGTCTGCCAAACTTGGAACCCGGTGGGAATTCCCAGGTGTTGGTAGTGCTCCCCTGGACCCAATGCCCCCATGAAGTGGCTTTGTATTGTGAAGGCAGTATTGGCCGTGAATGGTACGCTGACAGGCAGGTGTAATTCTGCCGCCTCTGGAGCTGGTCATGTTTTGGGGGGAATCCGCGATCAGGACCACATTTTCATTTCATTTATTGACGATATAACATTAGCACAATAAGATCCTGTTTCATCTTTCATAGTACAACAATGGTTCCAAACGTTAAAACTTATGAATGTATATATTACGATTAGATACAGTATCAAAAACAACTAACAATAAAGTCATTATATAAATGTAACAAAAATAAATACAACAAGTAAGGAAGTCTAAGTTCGGGTGTAACCGAACATTATATACCTAGTAGTGATCTATTATGTCATCCCAATTTACGCAGTTCGTATTTGCGTTCAAATAGACAGACGGACAAACAGAAAGACGTATCGAGAGACGGATATGGCTACATCGACTCAGCTCATCCTCCTGATCATTTCAGTATACTTATTGATGGGACTATCTCTTTTTCTTCTCATACGTACAAACATTTGATGTTCATGAAAGGTATGAAAATCAAAAAAGATATACAACTTCGCTTTTGCAGTGGGGTATTAACTACTTGCCCGGATATTTTACTTTTCATTCTGAACGTTCTGATATACATAAACAAATATATATCCCGACTCGTTTATGCCGAATGAAGTAATTTACCTTGTGTGCGTAACAAAAATAGATATAAAAAAGGGTGTCTTTTATAGGCGCCAAAGAACCCAACCGATCTTTATGAAATTTTCACAATATACACTTGGGTTCACTGGGTACAGCATGGACAATATATAGTTTTGGAAAAGTAGGCGGAGCCACGCCCCTAGGCTATATAAAGTTTCAATTCGTCATAACTCCGAACTTTTTTGGTCTAAATTAATGAAATTTGGATATATGTGTCACTTAGTCAATATCTACATTATTTTTCAAAAGTGGGCGGTGCCACGCCCACATATTTTGTGTTTTGTTTTTCTCTTGAAATTTCACGATATGTTCAGGAGTTCGCTGGGCACGACACAGTCTGCATAAACTTTTGGAAAAGCCGCCAGGTTGGATTAAGCTGCAGTTCGGTATAGTTGACATTTTATATATAGACGTGTTCTATGTATGAAAACGTCAAAACAAAGTATACCGGGTTTGCTGGTATAATATAAAATGGCGAAAGCAAACAACGAATATCAGCATTCTTTTGTAAAAGAGGCTAGTTTGCGTTCAAATAGACAGACGGACAGACAGACAGACGGACGGAGAGACGGGCATGGCTAAATGGACTCCGCTCATAGTACTGATCATTTTAGTGAACTTTTCTCTTCTTGTTCTCATATTTACATACATTTAATGTCTATGAAAGGTATGAAAATCATATATGATATGTAACTTCGCTATTGCAGTGGGCTATTAACTACGTGCCCGAATATTTTGCTTGTGTGTTTCCCGATTTGGCTAATTTTTGGCAGGAGTATAATACATACTACTGAGAAGCAGCTGACCAATTTTCATTGAAATATCAAGATTGAATTATAAGTGATTGGCTTTGAAAATAGCAGAAATGTTATGCTGAAAAGTGGGCGGCGCCACGCCTACTTCTTCAAAAATGACAAAATTTTTTTTGCGGCCTAGTTTTTCTTGAAAAGCTTATTATGTGTGCAAAATCTGATTGATATAACTTGCTTAGTTGTAGAAATATCGCTTTTTAAATTTTACAAAAAAATTTTTCAGAACTATGTTCAAAACCTGGGCGTGACTTTAACCGATTTCGCCCATTTTTACAGCAAACAGTTACCTTTATATATAGAACATTATCACCAAATTTCGTTTTGAGAAATCAATTTTTGGCGGAGTTATGGCATAAAAAGTTTTGTGCAATAGTCCGCTATAAAAGGGGCGGGGCCACGCCCATTTTCGAAAATTTTAAGTTTTTGGATTTCTTTGTTTACGGAAACTTTAAAAGTGAAATATAAATAATGTAGAGCTATTTTAGGCAAAGTTATTGCCTATTTAATATATCTACGATCCTCTTCAAAATCTTTCATATAAAAGTGGGCGTGGACCTTAACCGATCCCGCCCAATTTTTCCTGAAAACCTGCGTGCTGAATTTCGTTTCGATATCTTGAACGGTTTTTGATTAATATTATTTCTAAATTTGACTTAATCAAAAGAGGGCGGTGCCACGCCCATTTTCCAAAATTTCTTGAAAATCTAGTTTATGCCTCAATCCCAATGTAGTCACCAAATTTTATCCTTATAGGTGTATTACGTACTGAGTAATCACTTTTTTTGTGTTTTCGAAAATATTATATATATAAAAAGTGGGCGTGGCTATGGTCCGATTTCGCCCATTTTAAATAGCGCTCGGAGATGAGTGCCAAGGAACCCGCATACCAAATTTCATTAAGATATCTGAAAAGTTACTCAAGTTATCGTGTTCACAGACGGACGGACGGACGGACATGGCTTAATCAATTTCTCTTTTCGTTCTGAACATTTTGATATATATAAGTCAATATCTATTTCAATCCGTTTATGCCGTTACGTACTGCCGTTAGGCGACTAATGTTAATATACCTTGTGTGCGTAGCACTACTAGGTATAAAAACCAATGACAAGAATAATTTACGAATATTCTTCTTTAAATGGTCATCTAACCGCCTGGGCGGTTTTAACCGTCCAACATAGCTCGCCAGTCGTTTCTTCGTTGCGCCCACTGGCGCCAATTGGAAACACCGCGGGATCGCAAATCGGTCTTCACTTGGTCCTTCCATCGGAGTGGTGCTCTCCCTCTTTCTCTGCTTCCACCGGCGGGTGCCGATAAGAATACCTTCTGGGCTGGAGCATCTTTGCTCATTCGCACTACGTGGCCTAGCCAGCGAAGCCGCTGTGATTTAATTCGCTGAACTATGTCGGCGTCTGCGTAAAGTTCATACAGCTCATCATTAAATCTTCTTCGGTACTCGCCGTCGCCAACGCGTAGAGGTCCACAAATCTTTCGAAGAACCTTTCTCTCGAATACTCCCAGAGCCGCCTCATCAGATGTTGTTAGTGTCGACGCTTCTGCACCATATAGCAGGACGGGTGCGATGAGTGAGTTGTAGAGTGTTATTTTCGTTCGTCGAGAGAGGACTTTACTTTTCAATTGCCTCCTCAGTCCGAAGTAGCATTTGTTTGCAAGAGTAATTCTTCTTCGGATTTCTAGGCTAACATTATTGTTGGTGTTAATGCTGGTTCCCAGGTAAACGAAGTCCTTTACTATTTCGAAATTATTGCTGCCAACAGTGGCTTGGTTGCCAATATTACACAACACTAATTGACTAGGTTATAGAAGATAGTTAAGCTCAGTTTCTCGTTTGCAAATACCTTAGCGAAAGAAGGAATATATTACATTCTTAAAGTTGCTTCTACCTGAGCTATTTAGAATCGAATTCGGGATAGAGTTCCATGTGCGGATAGCATCGACGAAGAATAGCCTTGCAGAGTTTAGATAATTGTAGCTGGGTACAATCAAATCACTAATGCGAGCAGACCTGGAAAATGTTAGCTTTTCATACAGATAATTGGGCATTTTATTGCAGATTATGCGATATAGAAAAATACAATTCCTTGCTTTAAGATAGTCAGATATTTCGCAACCCAAAAGACGGTTTCTCTATTCAGATATGTGAACAAACTTCGCCAATCCAAAAACTTACCGCGTGACATGATTAAAGACGACAGATATAAGTAACGGATAACAGATTATAAGTAATATTAATTGTATTGCAACCCGTCTTCTCATTCCAAGCGGGGTGAAGGCCGCAGACATTCTTAGATTGCGTAGAATGCAGTAAACTTTACTGATGACGGCGTTTACATGATCATCACAGGAAAGACTATAATTGATAACAAACCCAAGACTCGTTACGTTTGAAACATATTTAAGGCTATTGTTATTGATATATAGGATGGAAGATCCAAAAAGTTAATCTGCCTTTTAGATATGGGCAACACATACGACTTTTCACTATTGAGGGAAAGAAAATTTCTTAGCGCCCAGGATGAAATAAATGACAGGCCGTTATTAAACTTGGCACAAAGTTCAGAAGCTTGCCCAGGTGTTCCAGACATATACAACTGTATATCGTCCGCATAAGCATGCATTTGTGCATGCTGACAGGTGCTAAATATCTCATTTATAAATAAGATGAATAATAGAGGTCCAAGTATAGAACCTTGGGGTACACCAGTTAGCCGTCGCTTAACACCAGAGAGTTTTGATTGTACCTTCACTAGTTGTGCCCGACCATCCAAGTAGCTCGTCGTTAGTCTTAAAGCAAAGTCCCCAAAACCAGAATAAGACTTTAACTTCATACATAACAAAGTATGGTTAACAGAGTCAAACGCCTTAGAAAAATCAAGAAGACACAACAGTTTGATTTTGTTACTGTCATAGGAAGAGCGTATGTCATCCAAAATTTTAATTACGCCCGTTGAACCGCTATGGTTTGCTCTAAATCCCGACTGAAAAGGGGAAAGTAGTTTATGTTGGTCAAGATGCGAATGAATCTGTTCTGATAGCAAGGTCTCAAAAGTCTTTGATAGAGCAGGGACGAAAATCACCTGGACAACTGGCAGTCTTGTTTTTTGCTACAGGAAGGACAGTTGCATCCTTCACACATCAGGGAAGCACGAGGTTGTGATGCAGTGCTTGATGACATTGGTTAGGGTAGGAAGTATCTGTGGAAGAATAATTTTAACGCATTTTACCGGAATCCCATCTGCACCAGTTGCGTTTGAGCGTATCTTATAAAATGCACCTTACCACATCATTCTCCGACACAGGAAAAAATTGCTGACGAAGAGCCACAGGAGAAGAAAGTATCGGATGGGTGATTGGGTCATTGGATGAAGTAATACAACTTACAAAAGCATGATTTAGATCTTCGGGATCAAGCGAGCAATCTGGATTATCTTGAACATGCACACGCAGACTTTTCAAGTTCCGCCAAAACACATTATTAGGAAGCTGACAGTTGAACTTTTTACCGAAGTATGCACACTTTTCACGTTTTATAGTGGCAGTAGTTTTGTTCCGTATATTCTTATACGCATTCCAGTTAATATCTGCCTGATTTCTTTTCCATACTGCATAGGCTTTATTGCGTTTTTTAGTCATATCACGAGCAGATTTGTTGAACCATGGGCAAGAAGCCGATTTTCTTTGAGCGGAGCGCATTGGGACATGAGCATTATAAAGAGATAGTATTATATGGTTTAAAAAGTTAAGATTTTCATTCATCGATAGCAAGCTCCAACAATCAGTCCAGTTAACACCAGATATATCAGTGGTCAAGTTGTTAAAATTAATAGAGCGATAGTCAGGAAAACTACAAGGAATAGGTATTGAATTATCATGGTTAAAAGTAATGCCAAAAGAGCAGAAAATTAAATCATGGTCAAAAACAAACGACATTTAGTCAAACTTTAAAACAGAAGACAGATCGGACACGATAAAGTTATCAAGGAGGCTAGGGCAACAGTTATTACCGTATCTTGTCGGTACAGAGGAGTTGACTAAACTAAGACACATCATCTAGAAAACGTGCACTGTACATATCACGCTGTAACATATTTACATTTAAATCACCACAGACTATTATATCATCAAAGTCAACAGCTACTTTAGACAACATGTTAAAGAAATCGTTAACACTAAAACATCTAATAGGATTATACACACATGGCAATATTATCGTGGATGGGGCATTAGAAACTTCTAGCAACATGTACTCAGGCGTCCCCCCAACTGAACGGGAAACTATTCGAGTTTTCAAATATTTTTTACTGTATATAGCTACTCCCCTCCCTTGTTATTTATTCTATCCTTGCGACATAGATTGTAGCTATCTATATCGAAATGTGCATCCTTTATATCATCCCTAAACCAAGTCGCCGATATGCAAATAACATCCACGGAAGACCGCTGGAAAGTTCTTCTAATCACATCAATTTTTTCACTGTTGAGGCTTCGTGCATTAAAATGTACAACATTAAAACCCCTCTGTCGTCTGCACAAGATATTTAGCAGTGCAAGACTAATATCGTCAATACTATTCACACGATTGCCTACAATCATAAGGATAGCATAAACTTAAAGCAACCTTAAGAAAACCGCACAGTAAGTAAAATAAAATTAAAATACAAACCCTGAGTGTAACTAAATTAACAATAAGAGGAATATAAAAACATATACATAAACCCCTAAAACTTAACCCTAGAACTGCAAGAGGTCATCTTCGCTGCTTATTAAAATCAGCTGGCTGTTTACTCCTCTGTCAGCTCTAACGTGCACCAATCCTCTTATTGTAAAGACTGATGCCAGATTCCCTTATGGACGCAGTTTTATAGCTTCTTGTAAAAAGAGTCGATTCTCCCTCGTAAGGCTCTCAAAAATGTGGAAAAACGCATCTATACCAAGAGGATTCAAGTGAGTCGCCGATTTAATTCTCTTGCGATGTTCACGAAAAGCGCGTAGGGTACGGTTGCGATCAAGAGGTGGTTGAAATTTGATTACAACCGCACTGTTTGGAGGTGCGCTTGAGGCTTTTGTGCGGAAAATGTCTCTAATTTGAGGAGACATAAAATCTATGGAGAGGCAAACCTGGTTAAATATACTTTTTAAGTTTTCACCCTCGCTGTATGGGACCACGAAGGACAATAATACGCACAGACGATTCAGTAGGAGAGCCCCTGCTCAGTAGACGTTTCTGTACAACAGAAGTAGCAGTAGCAGGCGTAGGAGTCATTGCAGTTTGAAGATACACCAAAAAATTTGTAGTGCTTTTATTTAGAAGCCTGGTCACCTTAAAGAATCAGCTGTACGCAGGAAACACAAATCTCACACACAGGTGGCGTTCTAATCGTTTTGAAAAGTGTACAATAGCTTTAAGTACTTATCTGTACACTTGTTGTTCTTGCAGGAAAATTTGAAATTGTTGATTTTCACAATTATATTGTTAGGTTTTGAGTTAAGCACTGTACAATTTTTTGCACATGCCCAAGACTTCTTTAACCGGGACTTTCTCGAACGAAAACATTCCTTATTTTACGTAGGATCTTTTATTTGAACAAAATCGGCATTGGTTCTTGCAGCGCCGCACTGATTAGAATTAATGGTTACATTTTCAATTCGACGATACTTTTGCGTGCACTACATGCATCCATTTAATGCATTATGTCCCATCATTCCGCATAAAAAAGATCTTGCAGGAGCATATTTGCGAATAATATAATAAAGGGTGTTTTTTTAGGGGTATAGAACTTCGAATTGAAATAAAACACAAGAAAATCGTTTTAAGGTCCATCAATTTGGCTTTATTGGAAGGATAATTTTATGCCATTAATGTTTAAATATGATTTCGGGCATGTGGCCGCCGCGGCTGGCTCGAATAAAGCCAATTCTACAGGTCCAATTTTCAACCACTTTTTCGAGCATATGGGGCCGTATGTCGGCAATAACGCCACGAATGTTGGCTTCCAATTCCCCTAACGTTTCTGGTTTGTTGGTGTAGACGAGCGACTTCACATATCCCCAAAGAAAATAATCCAATGGTGTCAAATCACACGACCTTGGTGGCCAATTGACAGGTCCATTCCGCGAAATTATGCGCTCATCGAATGTTTCCTTCAATAAATCGATTGTGACGTGCGCTGTGTGGCATGTAGCGCCGTCTTGTTGGAACCACAACTCATCCACATTCATGCCATCCAATTCGGGAACAAAATAGTCGGTTATCATGGCTCTATACCGGTCTCCATTAACGGTAGCTGCCTCTCCAACATTATTGCGGAAGAAGTATGGCCCAATTACTCCACCAGCCCATAGAGCACACCAAACAGTCAGTTTTTGTGGATGTAATGGCGTTTCAAGGGTCTCATGTGGCGTAGCCATTCAACCAAAAATGAGCCTCATCACTGAACAAAATTTTGCGATGAAAATCAGCATCGAAATCAATCTCATTTTCGGCCCATACACCAAAATCACGACGCATTGCATGGTCTCGCGGCTTTAATTCTTGCACAAGCTGGATCTTGTAAGGTCGCAAGCCAAGATCTTTGCGCAAAATCTTCCATAAAGTTGATGGACAAAGCTCCAATTGCTGTGCACGGTGGCAAATCGATTCATTCGGGTCCTCTTCAACACTTTGCTCTACAGCGGCAATTGTTTCTTCGGTGCGCACTGTTCGACGTCTCTGCGGATGCGTATTATCACATAGAGTAAACGTAGTGCGAAAACGATCCATGGTTAACCGAATTAATTGCTCTGATGGACGATTATGTCGACCATAAAATGGACGGAGCTCACGGTAAACTTCGCGAACTGAACCATTATTTTCGAAATAAATTTGCACGATTTGCAAGCGTTGTTCTTTTGTCAACCTGTTCATGATGAAATGGCAAACCAAACTGAACATAAATGACATTAGAGTTGCCAGATTTGACCACAAAATGCCAGTTTTATCTCTATTCGAAAAACAAACCTGTAAAAAAAACACCCTGTATAATAATATAAATAAAATAAATAGCCGTATTTTAAGTTTAACTGTTTTGGTACCTACATTCTAGTGCAACATATCTCAGCGATTTCTTCAACAAAATCATGGAGGTTGGAACCAATAAGAAAAACATGATTTACTCCTTTATTACAAATATGACCAAGGATATCCCACAAAGTTTGCATCGAGCTTTTAAACAATGGACGGCCGTCTATGCCAACATATAAGTGAAGTTCATCAAAATTTGAAAGTAAACTTTCTATGGGCAATATATATCTTTTAATACCCATATGAGAGTATTCACCTGGAGCAACAGTTCTCTTAGTAATTTTTTCATCACATTTTTCAAAACTTTTCAGTTAACTTGGAACTTCTAAATTTTCTGATTGGAGTATTTTGAAAAATCTTGAAATGCACATCTGGTTGGATAGTGTTTTTTATAACATGCCGCAAGTTTTTGTTGCAAGGGAACACTTCGTTTGACAAAAATATTACCATTGCCTGAAGTACATGTTTTAGAAATATCTTTAAACTCCTTTTCAATTGTCATTTTCACATTATTATCAACATAAAAGGAACTAATTTCACTGGAAAAAGAAACTTTCTCATCTTTATTCCTTATATCAATTTCGTTAGTTGCAGGAATATTATTCAAAATACAGTTTTTGGACTTAGCTGCTAATCGACGCAGATTAGCATTTACCTTTATACATTCAACATTTCTGCCAAATATCGTTTCGATAAATCCATTTTTGTGGAATAATCCACTATAATAGAGGCGGGGCCACGCCCATTTTACAAAATTTCTATTTTTCGACTTTCTTCGTTCACTAACACTTTGAAAGTGAAATAGAAATAGGAAAGCTTTTTAAAGATTCATTTTAAGTTTACTTTGCTTGTTGGGTTAGTTCAGTTTTCTGCCGCAATGGAATATAGTAGAACGACTGTTTCGAAATCTCCCTTAAGAGCTATTTACATTAGCCAACTTTCGAATCAATTTCAGTTGCACGAGATGTGCATTCAAAGTTCGCTGTCTACCAACTTATTTCATGCAATTGTTGCCACTTGGATAAATCAACAGGAAGTTGACTGTAAAATTGACTATTGTTAACAGCTTTTCAGCATCACTGATGCACCTTGCACCTTAAGCTTGAAAAACCATATTTAAATACATTTCTAAAGTGGAGTTAAAACTTACTAAGTCCATGCATTTAATGGCTACGCCACATAAAGCACCAATTAAATAACAAAGATTTCGTTTCACGTGTTTAAGGTTTTTTATTTAATTGGTTTTTTTTAGATTTTACTCTTATTTTCAATGATTTAATTAACAATTAGTAAAAGTGTAAAAAAGATATTAAAATTTAGCAAGTTTTGCGACTCTTCAAATAACATACATATGTAAAATTGGTAAATCCAATTGTTAATTTACAAAACAGAAACGAAAATAAACACAACCTGAAGAACTGGGGAACGATACAATTCATAACAATAAAACAATTATAAAGAAACATGATAAAGATGATGTGACGAAGTCACTGATAATGTGTAACATAGAGTTTCTGCAGGTAAACTGCATACAATGTAAAAATGATGACGGTATTATCTTGATAACCGCGTAATATAGTACTATGTAATGCAAAGTGATAACGAACTAAAACATAAAAAATAATGTCAAATGTGATGATGATCATTTGACGAACTTAATATTGATTTGTTAACGGTGCAGGATTTTCGAATCTACAGATACATCGCATGTAATACAAATAAACGACGATGTGATGAGTTTGGTAGTTGAGCGTTGCCGTAAATACTGTGGTTTACAAAGTGATAGCGAAACAATATATTTAGCTGACGAACTTATTAATTACGTAGGCTGTACTCGTACGGGTACTCGGTGGTACACTGTTCACAGCAAGACGATTAATACGATGCATTGAAATGGTCTAAAAAATATGATATATGATGATATGTTCAAAAGTTATAAGTATACAGATTATAATCTTTTTCAAGACTTACACTGCTCAATCTTACCTTCCTTGCCTTGCGGAGTTAGAGGTTGAGCTGCTAAGCACAGTTGGGGGTGGTGGAATTGCTTTAGGCAACAAGAGTGATCTCTTCCCACTTCGTATAATGTCAGAAGGCGAAAAATGATCGGGTCACAACATTTCTCTGTTTCGCAACTTCATTTGGCAAACCCTGCTCTCTTGTAGCCTCCTTGCCGTATCGTTCGGGACGTGAAAAAACGATCCATTTCCCTGTTCCAACTTTTTCCCACACAAACCACACTTCACCATTTCTCTACACGTATCTTAAAGTAAATTATAATAACTGAAAATCAAGATTTTTGGAAAATATGAAATTGTGTTAAATTTTAAATATTTTTCCAATTTAAATTAACGTCACACGAATGTAAACAAAAAGTATCGTTTGACATGAATTTGACAATCTCATTATTGCGGCGAAAAAAAAGTATTAATCAGCTGATCATTTTACGCCACCTTTATTATTTCGCCATGCAGCATAGACAGTATATAGTTTTGGAAAAGTAGGCGGAGCCACGCCCCCAGGCTATATAAAGTTTCAATTCTCCATAACTTTGAACTTTTTTGGTCTAAATTAATGAAATTTGGATATATGTGTCACTTAGTCAATATCTACATAATTTTTCAAAAGTAGGCGGTGCCACGCCTACATATTTTGTGTTTTGTTTTTCTCTTGAATTTTCACGATATGTTCAGGAGTTCGCTGGGCACGACACAGTCTGCATAAACTTTTGGAAAAGCCGCCAGGTTGTATTAAGCTGCAGTTCGGTATAGTTAGGAGTTTATTTGGTTCAAGTTAATGACATTTTATATATGGACGTGTTCTATGTATGAAAACGTCAAAACAAAGTATACCGGGTTTGCTGGTATAATATAAAATGGCGAAAGCAAACAACGAATATCAGCGATCTTTTGTAAAACTGAGAGACTAGTTTGCGTTCAAATAGACAGACGGACAGACAGACAGACGGACGGAGAGACGGGCATGGCTAAATCGAAAAAAATGGGCGGGATCGGTTAAGGTCCACGCCCACTTTTATATGAAAGATTTTGAAGAGGATCGTAGATATATTAAATAGCTCTAAAATAGCTCTACATTATTTATATTTCACTTTTAAAGTTTCCGTAAACAAAGAAATCCAAAAACTTAAAATTTTCGAAAATGGGCGGGGTCAGTTTTTGGATTTCTTTGATACCTTGTGAGCAAATGTTACTTACATCATAATTGCCTTTGCTTTATTTTTGTAATGGTACATTCCACAGTTGTGATATTTTGTGAGATGATTTAAAATAAACAGAACTATGGATATCTGTCAAAATACTGATTTTCCAGATTTTGTTGGTTACGCCAAAATTGCGGTTAGGGCTCGATATATAACTTAATATCTATCTCGATCCTTTTATGCCGTTACATACTACCGTTAGGCGAATGAAGTTAATATACCTTGTGAGCACTACTAGGTATACAAATTTTGGTTGTGACACTGCAGGGTGAGTGAATTATGCCACTTGGTATTATGTAACGTCTGTCTATCTAAAAGGATTCTGAAGTTTGGTATGTTTAGTTTTTTTACCTCCTTTTTAGAAAAAGTGTATACCAAAATTTATTCTTGTAGCTACTTTTTAATGATTTATCTCGTTTCAGATTGTCGTTAGATATCACCTATTCCAAATAGCAACCTTCCTTGGCCGAAAACTTATCGGTGTGCCGCATTTCATTCAAATATCTCAATTTTTACTCAAGTCACGGACGAACTTTTCTTTCTAACAACTTTGATATATCTATCGGAACTCTATATTTATCTTGATTATTTCATCCCGTTACAATCCCCCGGTATATGAAAAAAACTATAATACCCTTTTTACTAGCCCTGCTGGCTATAAAATAGCGAGGTCTTGAACAAAGCATGCCGAACTTAAAACGACAGCGAATAAGAAGATTAACGAATTCTTTGTTTATGAAAGAACTGCGGATTTTGACTTTGTTTACCCTTATGTTGTAGTCATGAACTAATTTGGCGTTATAAATATTTACTGAAATAGGTAGACGAACATTTGGATAAATACCACGTTCGAAAAAAAATATCGAAGCTAAAAGACTGTGTTTGTTTTAGACAACCATTAAACTTTTCGCCAACGCTTTCACGTGTTTTTTGATACAAATAAAAGTACTCGTGGAGGCTGAGTCGTAGCACATGAATGGTCTTAGGCTAATCTTACTAACATTATAAATGCCTAAGTTTGTGAGTTTTTTTAACGTTTAAACTACTTAACCGATCTCTACGAAATGTTGTACACTTATTCTCAGGAGCATAGAATAGGTAACAGGTTCATGCAATTCCCGAAAAGTGGACCAGTAGCCCGGTTCTGTAACTTTTAACCACTCGCCGAGCGTTAAGGTTATCGCCAAATGTTGGCATTTGTTCTTAACGAAAATGCGATTCTGTAACTCTCCTTTAACGCCGCTAAACAGCTGACTCTTTATAGTGATAAAATATGGAAATTCTGGTGTTCAGGCGTATTTAGCCCTAAATAACATGCAAAAAACTCAAAACTAATTTTTTTACTTTTCCCAAACGCTAAAACACTTGTAAATATATTAACGCCATCGTTAACACCTCGAAAATAATTCGCGACGTGTTAGCTAACACTTTTCGTGTGGTTAAAAGTTAGCGAATAGGGAAAAGCGTTAAAAATGGTGTAAAACGAAGTTAACGCTAACACCTGGCGTTAAAATAGTTACAGTATCGACCTACAGGGACCGACCTTTTCAAAAACACCTTATTTATGATGCGATTTCCTTGACATTCGGTACCTTGATAGACGTTTTCCTTTGTTAAAATTTAGGATATTTTCTTTTTCGGGAAGTGGACCAGGGACCCACCCCTTCAAAAACATCTTATTTGTGATGCGATTTGCTTGCAATTCGGTACCTTAAAGCCTCACCATTATGGCTAAATGTAAAAATTTTACGTCTTACAATTAATGTGCGGGTTCAGCGGTATAACTCGGAACCTCCTTGAGATCGGTGAAGGTCGTAAGACAACAGATGCTGATGGTCTTATAACGTTCGAGGAGCGGTTTTGCAATATTATAGCTAAGAAGAGAGTCTACTAAAATAAATGTTTCCAAATTTGCAATAATATCTTCAAAAAGAGTGTTGGCTCTGTGGACGGGCGATGTTAGATCCCAAAAATAAAACTGTGGGAAGTATAAATAAACAAATTGAGCAAGTACCCGGTGAGTCCACTATCTATATGTCTGTTGACACCGTAATGAGCAATGACGACCCAACAACATATTCCATCGAATTTGTGAACTCTTTAGAGCTATCAGGGGTAACTTCCCACAAATTGGAATTAAAAGTGGGGGTACCAGTTTTGCTAATGCGTAACTTGGATGCACCTAGATTGTGCAATGGCACAAGATTGCAAATTACAGCGCTAAAAAATATTTTACAAACCACCAGAATCGGTGTTAACCCCAAGAATACATTTTACTCCAACTAACATGTCATTCCTGTTTAAAAGCCTACCGTTTCCCGTAAAAGTCGCATTTTCTATAACCATAAAAACAATCGAGGGCAAACACTCAAAGTGACAGGAATGCATCTAGGATCCCCTTGCTTTTCACACGGGAAACTTTATGTTGGATGCTCGCGAGTATCGAGAGCCGGAAACCTCTTTGTATATGCGGAAAATATTGAGTCAAACAATGTTGTTTACAGGGATGTGTTGCGCTTAAAATTAATATTAAAAAATGGTAAATAAAATTCGATGCTAAGATCCAGTTTTTCATGTAAACTTTAAAAATGTATATTTGAAAAAAAAAGTGTTGCTTAAGTTCTATGTTAAGATTCGTTTTCACATGTAACCCTAAATATTCATCCGGCTAATAAATAAAAACTAGCTGGACCCGTGCGCTCCTTGCGCAAAAAAAAAAATGGTTTGAAACCTTTTATTAATCCAGGTCCAGGATTTTTCAAACCTTTTTCTCAAATTATAAAAAAAGATTTTACGCTACACTTGTTGTGAGACCACAAAAAATTATACAAATATGCGCAAACAGCTATTTGAAACTCCCCCACTTATATTACATTCACATTGAGCCATAAACTTGAGTTGATTGACAACATCAATATGAATTAACTCAAAAAATGTCCCTTTAACTCGAGTTTATGACCTAATGTGAACGCAGTCTTATTCACTTATTTTAGCAATGTTCAAGTGCAGATGGCACGCTCGCAGTGGGTTCAGTTCAGTTTTAGTATTCAAATGTAGATGTCGCGAGGCATGTGAATGTCACAGTCACAATAGCGTTGCAGTACAAATTGATTTTTTTGTGCATTCACAATCGCTTATTTTAAAGAATTCATTTTTATAAAATACGCTTAAACAAAAGCACTCCGCTAATTAAAACATGGTTTTGCATGTAGAGCTAACCCCCACCTTTAAAACGATACCTTATTTATTAATATTGGTTTCAAATGAGAGCAGAAAATTAGGAAATAACACAAAAAGACCTTACAGAAATAATATATATGATGATGTCTTCAGAAGAACTTTCGTTATTTTGCTTATTTTCTTCGTGCGGGTGGGGCTGCGGGCAAAGGCTAGTTTATTATATATGTATATAATGGTTTCAGTTGGCATACGACTTCGTTGGGTTCTTATTATTATTGTTGTAGCATCCATTCATAGAATTAGACGTGACAAACCAAAAAGGGTTATACTGATGTTGACGCTCCCTTGCACCCCCAGCCCAACTCCCGTGGTAGCGGTTTTGTTGACCACGTAACCGGAGTCGATGTGGATTTTAGTCGCCTTTTACGATAGTCATACCTATCTCCAGCATATTCTAACCTCCTAACCCGCAGAGTTCTGCGTGTTGTTCTCTAATCGTCAGCTGATTTGGCCTGACTGTCAAAAGCTTGCATTACATTTTTGGCGCGATGAGATCCATCTTGTATCGATTTTTAAGTAACATTTGCCATAGTTCGGAGGGTATTAAGTGCCAATTCATATCGCAATACGAAGGCTTGTTACACAAACTATCAATACGAATTGCTCTGTATCGAGTAATGTTTCCACATCGAATAAGCGGGTATATACGGCATAGAAGCCAAAGTAATAGGATACCATTTAGGACACACAGTTGCTTTTGGCCAAGTCGCATACCTACAGAAACTTTTCAGTCGTCTCGTTGTCTTTAGTAAGCAACCACAGTTTTTTAGTTTAATAAAAGTGGTGGGCTACGAAGATGGCATCCTTTAAGAATTGTAGCCATTCCTTATACAATCTTGAGACTGGTAGTTTGCAAAGTATCAGTGGACATTGTTAAATAGGAGGTACATTTTTCTGAGTTAATCTCTAAAACTCTTTCTAAACCTGTTTGATTAACCTACACTATAAACACATCACGGCAGCCGCCCAGGGGAAAATAAGGGAGTGGGTATAATGGGTTTATGTTAATTGAACGTAATCCAATGTTCGGGCAGAACGTCTGTCGGCTCGTTACACGAAAAAAAATCAAAAGGCCTCACAGGTTTCCAATCGGCGGAGGTTGAGGAGTTTTTGCGTAAAAGAGAGAAGTATCGCTGGTAGCAGAGATCTGAGGAAAAAGATCCTGGCTTCAATGATCGCGTGGAATTATTGTGCTATAAAAAAGAAAAAAAGCTCAATTATTTGTTTCATCACTTTTAATTTTCAACACAAATGTTCATAGACTTGTGCCAATAAATGTTCAGGTATCCTAAATTTAAAAACACAATTGCGTCAACATAACGGTAAACAAAGACAAATTCTGTAGTTATTTCCATGATCAAATAATTTATATGGTCGCTTCAACTGACATAGCGTCTTCTTCTTCCTCATCCACACCTTATGTCAAACTATCTTTGTTTTTTGCTTACATTCTTTGTTTACAGTTCTTGGAAAAGCTATTGAGTTCGCTTCGTGTTTTATTTATTTTTAATAAAAATTCGCTGTGAATTGATATTTAACGAGTGCTTTGTGATAACATTTTAAGAAAATGTGTGATTTATGTGTGTGTTATACGTGAAAAGCTTAGAAAATAGGCGAATCGTTTTTGCGCGTTCCCTCTCACATGTGCATTTTGACATCAGAATTAAACGACGTCAAACGGTAATTTCGTGTTGTTGGCCGTTCGCGTCAACCATATAAATCATTAAATCATGGTTATTTCACAAACAATAAATTCATAATCTTCGTTTTCGCTCTTGTGTTGGCCTCTGGTTGTTTTGCATTCGTTCAAAACACCGAAAGAGACAATGCGAGTTATATTAATTATTAGGCAGGTGGTACACGCTCAATATTTATTGACGTGAGCCATGGATCGCGATATTTATTGATAGTGTAGCATGCAATATTGATGGATCGTGAAAGGGAATTCAATACATTTTATGATCCATCAATATGGATCACGTCAGTAAATATTGAGCATGTACCACCTGCCTTATGTTTACTTTTACCACTATTGTTTTTTTTTTTTAATATGAATTTTTAAAACGCTTTGCAACCAAAAGATATATTGTGGCGATTATTCTCAAGCATGTACCATCCCTAACTCAATAACACTCCCACCACTAGTTAAACACAACAGAGATAACGATGGCTACGCTTATGCATGCAAGCATGTACCAAGCAAGAGGAAGAGAGATCGCGCGAGTGTCTGCGAATACGATGCAAAGAAGAGATGCTAATAAATAACACCGATCCTTCGAGAACACGAAGAGCGAATAACCAAGAAAGTTCTCGGTGCGTAGACGAGCACCCTGTCGGACTATATAAATGAATTAAAGATTCAGCAACTCAAAAATGAGTTGGAACAACGCGGACTAAACACTACAGGCAATAAATCAGAGTTACAGAGGCTATGGAAGCAGAAGGAATCAACGTTGATGATCATGTTTTTCATCTTGTGGAAGAGGCACCGACAAAAATGGAAGAAAAAAAGGAGTCTCCGAATCCAGGAGCAACCGTGGACACAAACATGATATTGGCTGTATTAACTCAGATGTCGACTAAAATGGAAGAACAGAAAACTTGTATAGTATCTCAGCTGGAAGAATAGAAGGCACACATGGCATCCCAGCTTGAAGAACAGGATACACGTATTACATCCCAGATTTCAGCTCAACTAGATGAAACGAAGGCATACATGAGATCTCAAATGGAAGAACAGAAGACATATATCTCATCGCAGTTGGAAGAACAGGAATCAAAGGTGTCAGCGAAACTAGAAGTGCAAGATGCAAAAATTGCACAATTTCAAGATAAAATAGAGGCCGAGGTAGATGCGTTAAGGGGCCGTATCCAGGAGTTGCTACTGAACCGTCCATCTGTTTCAGCGAATACTCCCCAGGTGAAATCCCCGTCATTTGATGGTTCTGTTCCTTTCCAGGTATTTAAGCTACAGTTTGAGAAGACGGCAGCTGTGAATAATTGGGGCACTGAAGACAAAGCTGCTGCACTGTTCGTGGCATTGAAGGGTCCTGCAGCCGAAATCTTACAGACGAGTCCCGACGGTGAACGCAATAATTATGAAGCATTGATGGGTGCAATTGAGAGACGCTATGGTAGCGAACATCGAAAACAGATATCCCAAATAGAGCTACAGAATCGCTGTCAGAAGGCTAATGAGACATTGCAGGAATTTGCATCGGATATCGAGAGGTTGGCCCTTCTAGCAAATGCAGACGCACCTGTAGAGTATACGAAGAGGCTGAAAATCCAGTGTTTCGTAAATGGAATACGCGAAGTGGAGACGAAGCGGGCCACATATGCAAACCCCAAAAGGGCATTCGCTGGAACGGTATCGCATGCTCTGACGCAGGAAACAGCCTCGCTTTAGAGTAAACCTGCATACAAGGCTCATCGCGTAGAAGTGGACACTCCGGCTTGGGTAGACAAAATTTTGGAAGCGCTTAACAGAGTACAGAAAAAAAGTGATGGTGCCATTAAATGCTTTAAGTGCGGAAAACCAGGTCACATAGCACGTTATTGCTGCACTGGCTCCAGTAACCCTAGCAATTCAAGAGGACGAAAACGCAAAGCTGAAGGAGATGAGCAAACCTCCCAGCCAAATCAGTCGTTAAACTAAATCGAGCCAGCCGAAAGGGGCGTGGACTGGCTCCCGCAACTGAATGCCCCATAATCTCTGTCTCACCCATCGGAAGGAAAGCTAGTAATGTTACTGTTGTTGCATATGTGGATGGAAAAGAGCACCTACTAACTGTGGATATAGGCGCATCGCATTCCATAATTCGATCTGATTTAGTCAACAAGGAGGTGAAACCATTGCATGGAGCAAAGTTACGTACGGCCACTGGTGACACACAGTTTTATAGTAGTAGATATTGTTGACGAAATCATAGTTGGTGTGGACTTCTTAAGCGAGCAAGGCATCAAGATCGACATGCAAAACAGGATTATGAATTATCAGAACATGGATGTGCCATTAAATTTTGGTTACGAACACAAATACGTTAGTAAGCGAGTGCTTGTGGAGGAGAGCCATCAAATTCCACCGAAGCAATCATATGGGCAAAGTTTGATGGAGATTATGGGACAAACAAGTTGTGGGTTGTCGAGGCAGCAAACAAATCAAGGACGAACATATTAGTAGGAAAAACCCTGGTCATGACAAAACAAGATGGACGTGTACCAGTAAGAGTACTTAATGAGCTCAAATCGCCGATTAAACTTTCCAAAGGAGCAATATTGGGACAATGCCAAGAGGTCGAGGTAGTTATCAATTGTGAACAGCTTCAGGAAAATGATTCTACCATCAAGATTAATATTTCAGATGATATCACGTCGTGGACGGCAGGCATCGAAAAAGATCATCAGAAAAAGGCAAAGGAACTTTTATCAAAGTACTCGCGCATATTTGACAAGGATGGTTCTAAACCAGGTCGGACCAAAGTTGTGAAGCATCAACGTGATACTGGTGATGTAAGGCCAATCCGCCAAGCTCCTCGTAGTATTCCATTGCCCAAACGCCAAGTAGTAAGAGAAATTATACAGGAAATGAGTGACAGCGGCTTGATCGAACCATCAGCTAGTCCATGGAGCTCACCGGTAGTACTAGTGAAAAAGAAGGATGGAAAAATGAGGTTTTGTGTGGATTACCGGAAATTGAATGACGTAACGAAGAAGGACAGTTATCACTTGCCAAGAATCGACGATACTGTGGACTCGTTATCTGGCACGAAATGGTTTTCTACACTGGACTTGAAAAGCGGCTACTGGCAAGTGGAGGTAAAGGATGAAGATAAAGAGAAGACGGCCTTCAGCGTTGGAGAAGGGCTTTGGCAATTAACGGTAATGCCCTTCGGGCTATGCAATGCTCCAGCTACTTTTGAGAGACTCATGGACCAGACACTAAAAGGATTGCACTGGAAAACATGTTTGGTGTACCTCGACGACGTCCTCGTGCGGGGGAAAAGCTTTGAGGAACACCTAAAAAACTTGGAGGAAGTTTTCCAACGAATAGCTGGTGCTGGGCTGAAACTAAGTCCCAAGAAGTGTTCCTTGTTTAAAAAGGAAGTTAGTTATTTGGGTCACAAGGTAACTACGGAGGGAATCTGCACTGCTAAGGAAAAGATCGAAGCCGTAAAGGATTGGCCAAGACCGAGAAATTTGCATGAGTTACGAAGCTTCCTTGGGCTGTGCACGTATTATCGCCGATTTGTACCGAATTTTGCCAGCGTAGCTAATAGTCTCCATGACCTTACCAGGAAGAATATGACATTTGAATGGAAGAAGGAACAGGAGGTGGCTTTTCAAACATTGAAGGAACAACTATGCACTGCCCCGATGCTAGCATATCCAATTTCAGGTTCAAAGTTTATTCTGGATACAGATGCGAGTGGTTCTGGTTATAGGAGGTGTTTTGTCCCAGATTGTTGATGGACAGGAGAAGGTAGTTGCATACTACAGCCGAACAATTGGGAAGCCTGAGAGGAACTATTGTGTAACCCGGAGAGAACTGTTGGCATTGGTAGAGTGCGTTAAGCATTTCCACAAGTACCTCTATGGGCAGCGATTCCACGTCAGGACAGACCATGCAGCGTTGAAATGGCTCTTACAGTTCCGTAATCCGGAAGGTCAATTGGCACGGTGGATAGAGCAACTGCAAAGTTATGACTTTTCCATAGAGCATCGCAAAGGTAGCACCCACGGAAATGCTGATGCAATGTCACGAAGACCATGTAACTTGGAATGCAAGCATTGTTCGAAAGCTGAGGCCAAGGAAGACATTATAGATGTGCGGCTCATGACTATAACATCTACGGACAAATGGAACATGGATCAATTAAGGAGGTGTCAGCACGAATATCCAGATCTTACACGTGTGATGCAAGGAATCGAACGAAAGGAGCGACCATCAAGAGAGGAGATGTCAGCAGAAATTCCTGTTGCCAAGTCATATTGAGCACAGTGGAATAGTTTGCAATTAGAATCCGGTTGATTGCATCGATTATGGGAGAGTGAGGATGGTCAATGCGTTCGAAAGCTGATAGTCGTCCCAAGGAAAAAAATTCCTGATGTACTCAATGAATTACATAACGGTCCAAGCGGAGATCATCTTGGAGTCACCAAGACCTTGGAGAACGTCAAGCAAAGATTCTATTCGGTTGGTTGCCGTCAATCGGTCGCGGAGTGGATTGCCAACTGTGAAGTATGCATCAAAGCTAAAGGACCGAAATCTAGGAGCCATGGCCAAATGAAACAGTATAACTCAGGTGCGCCATTTGAGAGGATAGCCATGGATGTAGCTGGTCCATTTCCTACTAGCAAACTCGGAAACAAATATGTACTGGTAGTTATGGACTATTTCAGCAAGTGGCCAGAAGTGTGCCCTATTCCAAATCAAGAAGCAGAAACATTACCAGAAGTGTTTACTAACAATTGGGTAGCTAGGTTTGGTGCACCGATGGAGATACATTCTGACCAAGGCAGAAATTTCGAATCAGCTGTGTTCCAGGAAATGTGCAAGACATTGGGCATTCGGAAAACTCGAACAACTGCACTACATCCTCAGTGAGATGGCATGGTGGAACGATTGAATAGAACTTTGGAAGAGCACCTGAGGAAAGTAGTGGATAGGTTCCAAAAGGATTGGGATACTCACATCTCCTTATTCCTAATGGCATATCGCTCTGCAGTACATGAAACAACTGGTCAGACTCCTGCAAAGGAAATTTTCGGGAATGATCTTCGATTGCCAGCTGATTTCAAGTTTGGGATAAACGCTGATGCAGGAGTAAATGCTCGGAAATCTACTAGCGTATTGGAAGAAGAAATGAGAGAAATGCACGACCTTGTGAGACAACGGACTAAGATCATGAGCGATAAGATGAAGGCCAGGTACGACAAAGCAATAAATTCGGAAGGCTTTATACACCGTGGCGCAAAAGTAAGCTTCCGATGTTCAGCATATCGGTTGTGGCACGTGCAGTGTGTGCTGTTGCACCGTCTTGTTAGAACCACATGTTTTCCAATCCCAATTCATCAAGTTGCGGCAAAAAGAACTCGTTGATCATTGCTCTGTAGCGCTCACCATTCACAGTAACCGTTTGGCCCCGACCGATTATTGGTCACATAAATAGTCAGCAAAATTCCGCGTTCTGGAGCAGTGTAGCGTAACATTGTTTATTAACGTGTATTTCGCATGTGTTTACTACACAAATGTCAAAACAGAACTGACTTTAGGGGCCAATCGCAAAATTTATAGCATTTTCTGATAGGAAGATTACTTTTGCGCCACGCTGTAGAAGGAGATTTAGTGCTGCTATACAACCCACAGCGTAGGAAAGGTTTGTCCCCAAAACTACAATGTAACTGGGAAGGCCCATACAAAGTCATAAAACGGATCAACGATGTGGTATATCGCATACAAACTATGGGAAAGCCAAGGAATAAGATGAAGGTGGTCCATTTGGAAAGGCTAGCTACGGTTGGTTCCGGAAATGTGTCTGATCGGGACGATCAGACTTAGGTGGAGGGCAGTGTGGCGATTATTCTCAAGCATGTACCATCCCTAACTCAATAACACTCCCACCATTAGTTAAACACAACAGAGATAACGATGGCTACGCTTATGCATGCAAGCATATATCAAGCAAGAGGAAGAGAGATCGCGCTAGTGTTTGCGAATACGATGCAAAGAGGAGATGGCAATAAATAACACCGATCATTTGAGACCACGAAGAGCGAATAACCAAGAAGGTTCTCGGTGCGTAGGCAGGCACCCTGTTGGACTATATAAGGCAGTGACCAAGCAAGGCAGGTTGATCAGTTTATTTTCAAGCGTTGAATAGTGAACTACTGCGAAGTTATCAAACTCTTAAATTTGTATTGCGTTTATTACTATGTAGTAAATAAAACTAGCTATTAGTTACAATATCTGTGCGTGTGTTTATTTGACTTTATAGTGATCGAACCCAGGATTGATAATCAAGGAATCCTCGAATTCGTCACAATATGTAATATATAACATATAGCTCCCATACAATCGAGTGTTCCGATAAATGGGGGTTGGGCTATAAATTTTGCAATGAAAAATCTAGGAATGTAAAATTTTGAAGGGGTGGCACTTATTATATATGTAATGTGTGTGGTGAAAATCAGCCAGATCGGATCTACATAACATATAGCTCCCATACAATCGATTGTTCCGATAAATTGGGTTTGGGCTATAAATTTTGCAATTAGAAATCTAGGAATTTAAAATTTTGCAGGTTTGGCACTTATTATATATGTAATGTGTGTGATGAAAATCAGCCAGATCGGATCTACATAACATATAGCTCCCATACAATCGATTGTTCCGATAAATGGGGGTTGGGCTATAAATTGTGCAATGAAAAATCTAGGAATGTAAAATATTGCAGGTTTGGTACCTATTATATATGTAATGTGTGTAGTGAAAATCAGCCAGATCGGACCTACATAAAATATAGCTCCCATACAATCGATTGTTCCGATAAATGGGGTTTTTGCTATGTATCTTTAAATTAACAGTTTTGCAGTGTTTGTACTAATTGTAAGTAAGGATCGGACACATGAAACCGTGATGCGTATTCATGGAAGGTATAAAGTCTTCGGCACAGTCGAAGATAGCCCTTTCCTTACTTGTTTATTTAATTTTTTTTTTTATATCTTTCATTAATTTTCTCTTTTTTTTTTGCTTTTCTCGGTAGAAAAATTTGCATATATTCGCAATTTTTCCCAATTTTCTGCAAAGACACACCATTAAAGTTTTCAGTTACAAGAAAGTTTGTCGAATATGTCACAATAAAGAATAGTAGATCGCACCATGGATTGGCTGGAATGGTTGATTGGTTTGTTGGTTGGTTGCTGTTCCGCTCGGAAGAGGAAATATTCCCGATCTCATTTTGATGCACTTTCTCCTGGAACCATCTTTTTTGGATGCTACTACAAGTTATCTTGGGGTTTTGCGTTGCTAATGTCCTTTATTGAGCAATTCGTGATGCCCTTAAGGTCTGGTATTATCCAATTGCAGACTGCCATTTCTCTGAAGCTGCTCTGTATGAGCCGTTTAATGGATGTGAATGGTGGATGTTTGCCACCGCCTCGAAAGCGTCCGTACCAGCGCCAGCTTTAGCCAGTTCACTTGCTTTCTCATTACCTTCGATGTTCCTATGATCTGCAGCCGCATCCAGCATTTTCCTGCAGCTGCTGACGGCCTTAGAGAATGTGATGGGGTATTCAAGCGCCCTAAGCGCTGCTTGGCTGTCAGTGTAGATACATATGTCATGTCCTCGTACTGTGCACTTCCGCTTGGAAGATACTAGCTGAATCTGGAAGACGAACTGAGAGCTGGAATGAATTTAAGTAATTCTGATTTACAGGTCTAGAAGGAATTATGCAACTTTGAAAAAATCGCTTAAACAACAAAAAAAAAATGTCATAAGCGACTTTGACATGTATCAATTGAAATATTCTTATCATGATTCAATTACAAGAAGGTTAGCTCTCTAGCTGACGTTTACTTTTGACACTTCCATTTTCTGGGTTTCTTTTGCGAACAAAAAAAAATAGTAGTATTTTTTTCATTTGTCGAGAAAATGGTAGAAGGAAAATCGAAAAAGTAGGAAAGTAGTAGTAATACATTTTGTAAGGTCAACTAAATACAACATCAAAACATTTTATCCCATACTATCTATAATCAATTAAAAAACAATAAAAAACGGTCACTGCTCAAACAAAAATCAAAATAAATATATTTGTGCATACGTATCTGAAATCAAAATATGTACGCACTTTTCCCTCTTGCCAGAATCACGAATATGCTGAAATGAAAATGTTGGTAAAACAAGATTAAAAGCTTGATTTCGGCTCATGCGGCTTACATGGACTGCAAAATATTCTGGCATCGTTGTAAGCATGGTACGAGGGATTTTCGTCAATCTTAGAACCTGCAATGGCTAATACAGTAAACTTTTCAACTCAAACTCTGGATAATTGCACATTCGTGCTTCTGACAATAGGACTATGTTTTTTAATAATAATGACAAATTGACAAGATGCATATTTTTTGATAACTTTTCAGGGCACAAAGACAAACGGACATAGTCTACCAAGTGTATAGGAAAATGATAAGTTTCAATAAGACGGAAGTTGAGTTAAAACTGTTGCTTTATACATAAGTTAAGCCAGAACTCATTATCAAACCCAGAGAATAGTAGAAAATTTTTTTTAAAAACAAGACTTCGAATCACATAAGAAACAGCTTTCAAGTCACGATAGACCTAAGTAAGTATATAAGTATGCAGGGACAACATTTTAAGACAGCCATTGCTACATACCGGAATGTCCGAAGTTTTAAACGTCCACGATTACCCGCACCCCCAAAAGTCGATCTAAATAGTAGTGCAAATTAATCTGAAATCAACTTATTTAAAATTTAGTATAATATTACATTTTTAACTACTATTTTACATAATTTCGGTGAAAGGCAACCGATGGAAGGACCAAGTGGAGACCGATTTGCGATCCCGCGGTGTTTCCAATTGGCGCCAGTTGGCGCAACGAAGAAACGACTGGCGAGCTATGTTGGACGGTCAAAATCGCCCAGGCGGTTAGATGACCATTTAAAGAAGAAGAAGGTGAAAGGCAACCCAGAATGTAAATGACAATTTTTCAGGCAGCAAGATGGCTGCAATTGTCAAAATATGTCACTAGTGAGCTAACCTTCTAGTCATTGAATCATGTATTCTTATAACATTCATTTCAAGCATTTTTAAAATCAATGTAAAAAAAAAAACAAATCGTTTAAATATAAGTGAATTTTTATATTACGGATATTCATAAACATATCGAGCCCTTTACGCAAAAAATACGTACGAGCCATCATTTTCGACTTTAACTTTTTGATGAAAATCGATCACTTATTATACACATAACCTCCCATAATGTTGTAGCTGTGAAATGTACCGTTATGAATTGGTATAAATAATCAGAGCAAACCGTGGCGGAAAAATAGATAGCGACGACATTTTTTTTACACGTTTTTTATAAAAGCATAGCCTATTATCTAATAAAACATATTCAAACTTTGTTCAAAACCTAGGAAAATATAGCCAAGTTTCATCGAAATTCTACACTTTTCAATCCGAGTTTTTATGAAAAATTTGGATATGCAGTTTTATGACCTATTAAATTTAAGTATTTCTAATAAAGTGCTAGGGTGAAGTTGGCAAAAAATAGTGGGAATTTTGGGAATTTATTAATAAATTTACCGTGTCAATCTTGTTATGCGAAACGCTCAAAAAATAAAAAATTTTAACATTTTCTCTCTCTATTATAAAATTCTTAGGTCAACATTAAAAACTATTTTTTTTAAATAATAAACGCAGTGTAATAAACTTTAACAAATAAAGATAGGATTTAGCGCTTGTAGTGAATTTCGCAAAAGACTTAGTTAGTTAGGAGTTACGACGTATTCGTCCGGCGAACATGACTTCGAAAAAATTGCTTGTGACATGAATATTGAAATCAAATGGAACCGATTCAAATCTAGTCAAAGTCTGGACGCATGTAACCAAATGCTTATTTCAAGACTTTGGTTTTTATCCATTTATGTATTGATCATATAAAAATGGAAATAGATAGTCGATTCACTCAACATAAAAATATCTTTAGAGATTTCGCTTCGGGTTTTCAACAAACCACAGAGAAGAAAATGACAAAAATTTATTTAAGCTTTCTGAATCTTATGGAGAAGGTGGGTACCGATAAGAATACTTTCTGGGCCGGAACATCTTCATTCATTTGCACAACATGGCCTTGCCAATTAAGATGTTGGGTTTTAATTCTTTGGACTATGTCGGTGTCTACATATGTCTCATACAGCTCATCATTAAATCTTCTTCGGTATTCGACGTCGCCAAGGCGTAAGGGCCGTAAAGCTTTCGAAGAATCTTTCCCTCGAATACTCCCAGATCCGCCTCATTAGATGTTGTCAGTGGCCAAGCTTCTGCAACATGAACTAGGACGGGTACGATAAGTGAGTTATAGAGTGCTATTTTCGTTCTTCTCAATTGTGTACTCAGTCCGAATTAGCACTTGTTTGCGTGAGTGATTCTTCGTTGGGTTTCTTGGCTGACATTATTGTTGGTGTTAATGCTGGTTTCCAGGTTAAAAACTCTAAAGAAATATTTTTTTGTGGATTTCTGTATTTTCAAAATGTAAATAAAATTCAAAAAATTTTAAAAATAATGCAACACTTTGAAAAAAATTGCTATGAATTTTCGCGAATTTTGTGTACATTTTCAAAGCAAACTTTATTGTGTCTCAAATTTCAGGTTTCGATAAAAAAAAATGCATACCCCGCCCTTCCACAAATCCTGGCTACGCCACTGATCCCTGCTATCGATTTTTCTTAAATATCTGCAATGTACAGACATCAACCTTTTACAATTTATTATATGTTTTTGTTTCAACATTTCGTAGTACGAGGCATACCATTGTTGTGAAACATATGGAAAGGAAAGAAAAGGAAACCAAAGGAAAGAAAACAAAGGAGAGGAAAATAACAGAACAGAATGGAAAAGAAAGGAAAGAGAAGGAAAGGAAAAGAAAAGAAAGCGAAGGACAGGAAAGCAAAGAATATTTGGACTTAATGGCAATAAAATAATTAAAATCACAAATTTTAACATCTTAATTAAGAAATATTTTACTTACCTTCCGTAAACAAAATTATGACAGTTTTTTTAAATTAAATTTTACTAATAAGACTTAAGTTTGTAAATCCACGTTTTATTTAATGTACTATTTACGGAGAGATAAAAGAGGTTTTCACTTTGGCACACGTATCGGTAAACTAATTAAATAAGTTAATCTAAAGTGAAAGAACGCCAAAACCCCCTTTTGGTGCTAACAGTATAAAGTTGTCAAAAAATAGCAACAAAAATACAGTAATTTTTCGAATATCCAGAAAACATACAAAACCAAAAAAAAAGACTACATTCGTACGCCGTTATTCTCTTGGAAATGATATCGCTTCACTCATTCTCAATATACTCGTAGAGTAAAAAAACAATACTAACCCCTACTTTGAGTATTTTTACCAACAATAAATTAGCATGCTTATTTTGTTTTGTTTTTATAAACACTTGATGCATGATCAGCTATGTATTTTTGTTTAATTTTTTCCTACAAAGCAACTCCTCGGCCATGCTCACGATTCAGCAAAGTACACAAAAAGCAAGTACACACACACACAGCGTGTCTATAGTATGAATAAGTGCATGTGTAGTGGTGTGACTTTTATGTAAAATTTTTTATATTAAAATGATTTTTTAAATTTTTTTTATTTACGGATAAAAGTACACCTCGAAATTTCCTATCTATACATATATAATTTGTATGCCTTAGAATTATAGTATAGCAGAAAACGGTTCCACATTTTTTCATCTTGTCTATTTATATATAAGATAATATAACGTGTTGCCCGAGGGACTATCACCCAGTGCTTTGCTAAGAGGTGATAACCGTTTAATCCCCGGCGACTTCAATGCACACCACAATCTCTGGCACTCCAATCTGCCAGTAGACAGCAGAGGGCATGTACTTGCGAAGTGAGATACCTCAATCTCGCACACCCTAAACACAAACACAACACAGTACCCATTGCCCACTTTTTTTATAAATCTATATACGAGTAAATAAATGAATTTGTGTTCGTGAATACGTTCAAAACTTTAAAAAGGCCTGTCCGATTTTAATAGTATTTTATTTAATATATTCGATCTGATACAGGGCTCATTTACCAAAAATTTTTTTTTTTTTAAACCTCAATTGAATAATATTTTAGCTAATACTCAATAATCAATAATGTTAGCCTAGAAATCCGACGAAGAACTACTCTTGTAAACAAATGCTACTTCGGACTGAGTAGGCAATTGAAAAGTAAAGTCCTCTCTCGACGAACGAAAATAACACTCTACAAGTCACTCATCGCACCCGTCCTGCTATATGGTGCAGAAGCGTGGACACTAACAACATCTGATGAGGCGGCTCTGGGAGTGTTCGAGAGAAAGGTTCTTCGAAAGATTTGTGGACCTCTTCGCGTTGGCGACGGCGAGTACCGAAGAAGATTTAATGATGAGCTGTATGAACTTTACGCAGACGCCGACATAGTTCAGCGAATTAAATCACAGCGGCTTCGCTGGCTAGGCAACGTAGTGCGAATGAGCGAAGATGCTCCATCCCAGAAGGTATTCTTATCGGCACCCGCCGGTGGAAGCAGAGGAAGAGGGAGACCATCACTCCGATGGAAGGACCAAGTGGAGACCGATTTGCGATCCCGCGGTGTTTCCAATTGGCGCCAGTTGGCACAACGAAGAAACGACTCAATAATCGCTTAACCGATTCCAATAATTTTTTCTTTTCTTTGTTCGATCGGACTTAATGTTCATATAAAACTAAAGAAAAAATTTGAAAAACCTCAATTTAATAATATTTAAGGTAATACAAACTCACAACCAAAGTCGAGTTGAGTGTTTGACTGAAGTTAGTTTAACAATCAAAGTTGAGTTCAATGTTAAGCCTTACCAACCACGGCACCACTCTGTTTCAACATAATCACAAAGTTTTTCCAACACGCCAATTTACATGGTGAAAAAGTGAAACTTTGAAGTAATCTATATATAAAAATGACTATGTGTGCTGTTAATGGTATCCTTAGGCGTTTTCCGGTGGCAGTTCAACTTTAAAATCACGCTCAATGCTCACTGGAACACTCCCGATCATTAGTAGAGATCAGTAGCCCGATTCTGGATTCTGTAACTTTTAACCACGCGCCGAGCGTTAAGCTTATCGCCAAATTTTGACGTTTGTTCTTAACAAAAATGCGATTCTGTAACTCTCCTTTAACGCCGCTAAACAGCTGACTCTTGATGGTGATAAAATATGGCACCATACGGCGAAAAGAGAAATATTGCAGATGTCAGCACGATTGCTTCTTATTTCATGTAGAGCCAGGGCATCCACAATGTTAAAAAAAAATACCCCAAATATTTGAGTTTAGTACTAAAGATCATGATATTCGTTTTAAGGATACGATGGTAATGTGATAATTTAATTTGTATCTATATATTTTCCAGTTAATAATATACAAATAAATAAAGCCAATATTATATCTCATGTTCTTTTGAACTTAACAACTTCATAAAATATTAATGCGTTTAGCACGAAACCCAAAAAAAACTACATTATGAACACTCCGTGATTAAACATGTTAATCATAGCGCACCGGCGGCATCTGTTATTGAAAAATTAGGTTTATCAAAAGGTAGTGTGTCCATACTAAAGATAAGAAACAAGCAAAATAATCTTGCTCACAAATCGTACCAGACATCTCTACGGATCTATCTGCCTCAAATCGTTGTTGAATTTACAGGTATATTTACATGTTATAACGATAGATTTTTTGCTGCTCAAAGTTATACTGAAGAGATTTGATGGAGAAAATAACTTGATCGCCCCAAAGTTATCAAAATTGTAGGAATACAAAGAACGTAAAACAATAAGAAGTTCAAACAGCGAATGTAAGTGGCTGCTGTCAAATCGATGGTAGGTAATTCACCGCTGTACCAGCCTGTAGATTTCTTGAATTCACTGGCCCGAAGTCATAGTCAAATTCAAATAGAGTTTTATCTAAATAAACATGATTTTAAAATAAACATCATTTCATGTCTGTCATAGTCAACTTAAAATACATTTTATGCCCAAGACGGAGTTTTAATTTTAAAATGACGAAAAAGTCATTTTAACATTTTAAAATCACACTATGGTTGTGTTTGCGACATTGCTTACTGCTTGCTGACAATAGATTTGGCAGGACAACGTCTTTCGTGTCAGCTAGTCTTATAAATCTTAGAAATAAAAATGAATGTGTGTCCAGTATATTCTTGGGATCACTGGTTAAAGCATAGGCTATACATAGTTTTGGAAAAGTGGGCGGTACCACGACCCCAGGCTATACAAAATTTCAATTCGTTAGAACTCTCAACTTATTTGGTCTTAATCAATGATAATTGGATATTTGTCTTTTAGTCAAGATTTACATAATTTTGGAAAAGTGGGAGGTGCTACATGCAAATTTTTTGTGTTTTGTTTGTGCTTCATTAATGTCCAAAATTTATTGTCGATCTCGGTGAAACGACACAGGTCATATTGTGTTTTTGGAAAAGCCTCCAGGCTATTTAAAGTAGCAATTCGGCATAGCAAGGAATTTATTTGGTTCAAGTTAATGATATTTTATATATAGATATGTGTTCTATATATCGAAAACCTTGGAAACAGAAAACCGTACCAGGATCAAATACAAGTTAATTCGATATATCTTTGAAAGTATGTACATATCAGTAGACGAAGAGAAAAGGGGAGAAGAAGGGGGGTAGAAATAGAATTTTAGATGCAGAAGAAATGTTAGAAAAAAGTTAAGAGGTTAAAGTAGTAGAACGGGATACGGTGATAGGGGGGGCGGGCGGGGGTAAAGCAAAAGTAGAAAGAAAGAAGATATAGAGATAAATGAAGAAATTTGTAGGCAATTAAAATTAAGGCAGGACAACGTCTGCCAGTTTATCTACTAGTATATATATATATATGTATATTCAATAAATTACGATAATTGAAAAAAAAAAGATTGAAAGAAGTTTTTTTTTGGAAAATTTTTAAAAAGTAGTACAGGGTGTTTTTTTTACAGGTTTGTTTTTCGAATAGAGATAAAACTGGCATTTTGTGGTCAAATCTGGCGACTCTAATGTCATTTATGTTCAGTTTGGTTTGCCATTTTATCATGAACAGGTTGACAAAAGAACAACGCTTGCAAATCGTGCAAATTTATTTCGAAAATAATGGTTCAGTTCGCGAAGTTTACCGTGAGCTCCGTCCATTTTATGGTCGACATAATCGTCCATCAGAGCAATTAATTCGGTTAACCATGGATCGTTTTCGCACTACGTTTACTCTATGTGATAATACGCATCCGCAGAGACGTCGAACAGTGCGCACCGAAGAAACAATTGCCGCTGTAGAGCAAAGTGTTGAAGAGGACCCGAATGAATCGATTCGCCACCGTGCACAGCAATTGGAGCTTTGTCCATCAACTTTATGGAAGATTTTGCGCAAAGATCTTGGCTTGCGACCTTACAAGATCCAGCTTGTGCAAGAATTAAAGCCGACAGACCATGTAATGCGTCGTGATTTTGGTGTATGGGCCGAAAATGAGATTGATTTCGATGCTGATTTTCATCGCAAAATTTTGTTCAGTGATGAGGCTCATTTTTGGTTGAATGGCTACGTCAACAAGCAAAATTGCCGCATTTGGAGTGATGAGAATCCACATGAGACCCTTGAAACGCCATTACATTCACAAAAACTGACTGTTTGGTGTGCTCTATGGGCTGGTGGAGTCATTGGGCCATACTTCTTCCGCAATAATGCTGGAGAGGCAGCTACCGTTAATGGAGACCGGTATAGAGCCATGATAACCGACTATTTTGTTCCCGAATTGGATGGCATGAATGTGGATGAGTTGTGGTTCCAACAAGACGGCGCTACATGCCACACAGCGCACGTCACAATCGATTTATTGAAGGAAACATTCGATGAGCGCATAATTTCGCGGAATGGACCTGTCAATTGGCCACCAAGGTCGTGTGATTTGACACCATTGGATTATTTTCTTTGGGGATATGTGAAGTCGCTCGTCTACACCAACAAACCAGAAACGTTAGGGGAATTGAAAGCCAACATTCGTGGCGTTATTGCCGACATACGGCCCCATATGCTCGAAAAAGTGGTTGAAAATTAAAAGTCAGGCACTGGTTAAGCTATTTAAATGAGGTTAAATTGACTTTTTTTTAAAAGGCTGTCAAATAATTTGTGATTACTGTATGAAGTTATTGATAAGAAAACTAACTAACAGAGCTCAACTTTATTTAACTAATTTGGTTTATATACCAAATTTTATAACTTTTCTCTCTTTTCTAAACGAATATATAACCGGTATTGGCTTTGTCCTACCCGTTACAAAAAAGTCATGTTAGTTACGCAACATTAGAATTTTTTTCAAAATATACACCACGATTGTTAGTTAAGAAATATTCAATAATGAAGCATGGCCCACCCGTTACAGCTATGGGGCAATAGTAGTTAGAAAAGGGTTAATATTGCTAATACATATTATTACATCTTATATATAAATAGACTAGATGAAAAAATGTGGAACCGTTTCCTGCTAAACTATAATTCTAAGGTATACAAATTATATATGTATAGATAGGAGATTTCGAGGTGTACTTTTATCCGTAAATAAAAAAACTAAAAAATCATTTTAATACAAAAAATTTAACATAAAAGTCACACCACTACACATGCAGTTATTCATACTATAGACACGCTGTGTGTGTGTGTACTTGCTTTTTGTGTACTATGCTGAATCGTGAGCATGACCGAGGAGTTTCTTTGTAGGAAAAAATTAAACAAAAATACATAGCTGATCATGCATCAAGTGTTTATAAAAACAAAACAAAATAAGCATGCTAATTTATTGTTGGCAAAAATACTCAAAGTAGGGGTTAGTATTGTTTTTTTACTGTGTATTGAGAATGAGTGAAGCGAAATCATTTCCAAGAGAATAACGGCGTACGAATGTAGTCTTTGTTTTTGGTTTTGTATATTTTCTGGATATTCGAAAAATTACTGTATTTTTGTTGCTATTTTTTGACAACTTTATACTGTTAGCACCAAAAGGGGGTTTTGGCGTTCTTTCACTTTAGATTAACTAATTTAATTAGTTTACCGATACGTGTGCCAAAGTGAAAACCTCTTTTATCTCTCCGTAAATAGTACATTAAATAAAACGTGGATTTACATACTTAAGTCTTATTAGTAAAATTTAATTAAAAAAAACTGTCATAATTTTGTTTACAAAAGGTAAGTAAAATATTTCTTAATTAAGATATTAAAATTTGTGATTTTAATTATTTTATTGGCATTAAGTCCAAATATCCTTTGCTTTACTGTCCTTCGCTTTCTTTTCCTTCCCTTTCCTTCTCTTTCTTTTCTTTCCTTTGCTTTCCTTTCTTTTCCATTCTGTTCTTTTATTTTCGTTTCCTTTGTTTTCTTTCCTTTGCTTTCCTTTCCTTTCCTTTCCTTTTCTTTTCTTTTCTTTCCTTTCCTTTCCATTCCTTTTCTTTCCTTTCCTTTCCTTTCCTTTCCTTTCCATTCATCTACTTTTCTTTTCTTTCATTTCTTTTATTTTCATTTCTTTTCCATTGATTTTCCTTCCTTTCCTTTCCTTCCCTTTCCTTTCCTTTTCCTTCCATTCCTCTACTTTTCTTTTATTTAATTTCTTTTATTTTCATTTCCCTTCCATTGATTTTCCTTCCTTTCCTTTCCTTTCCTTTTTTTCCTTTCCTTTACATTCCTCTACTTTTCTTTTCTTTCATTTCTTTTCCATTGATTTTCCTTCCTTTCCTTTCCTTTCTATTCCTCTACTTTGCTTTTCTTTAATTTCTTTTATTTTCATTTCTTTTCCATTGATTTTCCTTCCTTTCCCTTCCTTTCCTTTCCTTCTCGTAAATAAAAGGTAGGAAAAGGAAAGAAAAGGAAAGGTAAAGAAAGGAAAGGAAAAGAAAGAAAAGAAAGGAAAGAAAGGAAAGGAAAGGAAGGGAAATGAAAATAAAAGAAATGAAAGAAAAGAAAAGTAGAGGAATGGAAAGGAAAGGAAAGGAAAGGAAAGGAAGGAAAATCAATGGAAAAGAAATGAAAATAAAAGAAATGAAAGAAAAGAAAAGTAGAGGAAAGGAAAGGAAGGAAAATCAATGGAAAAGAAATGAAAATAAAAGAAATGAAAGAAAAGAAAAGTAGAGGAATGGAAAGGAAAGGAAAGGAAAGGAAGGAAAATCAATGGAAAAGAAATGAAAATAAAAGCAATGAAAGAAAAGAAAAGTAGAGGAATGGAAAGGAAAGGAAAGGAAAGGAAGGAAAATCAAAAGAAGAGAAATGAAAATAAAAGAAATGAAAGAAAAGAAAAGTAGAGGAATGGAAAGGAAAGGAAAGGAAGAAAAATCAATGGAAGGGAAATGAAAATAAAAGAAATGAAAGAAAAGAAAAGTAGAGGAATGGAAAGGAAAGGAAAGGAAAGGAAGGAAAATCAAAAGAAGAGAAATGAAAATAAAAGAAATGAAAGAAAAGAAAAGTAGAGGAATGGAAAGGAAAGGAAAGGAAGGAAAATCAATGGAAGGGAAATGAAAATAAAAGAAATGAAAGAAAAGAAAAGTAGAGGAATGGAAAGGAAAGGAAAGGAAAGGAAAGCAATGTAAAGAAAAGGAAAGAAAATTAGAGGAATGGAAAGGAAAGGAAAGGAAGGAAAATCAATGGAAAAGAAATGAAAATAAAAGAAATGAAAGAAAAGAAAAGTAGAGGAATGGAAAGGAAAGGAAAGGAAGGAAAATCAATGGAAGGGAAATGAAAATAAAAGAAATGAAAGAAAAGAAAAGTAGAGGAATGGAAAGGAAAGGAAAGGAAAGGAAGGAAAATCAAAAGAAGAGAAATGAAAGTAAAAGAAATGAAAGAAAAGAAAAGTAGAGGAATGGAAAGGAATGGAAAGGAAAGGAAAGGAAGGAAAATCAATGGAAAAGAAATGAAAATAAAAGAAATGAAAGAAAAGAAAAGTAGAGGAATGGAAAGGAAAGGAAAGGAAGGAAAATCAATGGAAAAGAAATGAAAATAAAAGCAATGAAAGAAAAGAAAAGTAGAGGAATGGAAAGGAAAGGAAAGGAAAGGAAAGGAAAGGAAAGGAAGGAAAATTAAAAGAAGAGAAATGAAAATAAAAGAAATGAAAGAAAAGAAAAGTAGAGGAATGGAAAGGAAAGGAAAGGAAGAAAAATCAATGGAAGGGAAATGAAAATAAAAGAAATGAAAGAAAAGAAAAGTAGAGGAATGGAAAGGAAAGGAAAGGAAAGGAAGGAAAATCAAAAGAAGAGAAATGAAAATAAAAGAAATGAAAGAAAAGAAAAGTAGAGGAATGGAAAGGAAAGGAAAGGAAGGAAAATCAATGGAAGGGAAATGAAAATAAAAGAAATGAAAGAAAGGAAAAGTAGAGGAATGGAAAGGAAAGGAAAGGAAAGGAAGGAAAATCAAAAGAAGAGAAATGAAAATAAAAGAAATGAAAGAAAAGAAAAGTAGAGGAATGGAAAGGAATGGAAAGGAAAGGAAAGGAAGGAAAATCAAAAGAAGAGAAATGAAAATAAAAGAAATGAAAGAAAAGAAAAGTAGAGGAATGGAAAGGAAAGGAAAGGAAGAAAAATCAATGGAAAAGAAATGAAAATAAAAGAAATGAAAGAAAAGAAAAGTAGAGGAATGGAAAGGAAAGGAAAGGAAAGGAAGGAAAATCAAAAGAAGAGAAATGAAAATAAAAGAAATGAAAGAAAAGAAAAGTAGAGGAATGGAAAGGAAAGGAAAGGAAGGAAAATCAATGGAAGGGAAATGAAAATAAAAGAAATGAAAGAAAGGAAAAGTAGAGGAATGGAAAGGAAAGGAAAGGAAAGGAAGGAAAATCAAAAGAAGAGAAATGAAAATAAAAGAAATGAAAGAAAAGAAAAGTAGAGGAATGGAAAGGAATGGAAAGGAAAGGAAAGGAAGGAAAATCAATGGAAAAGAAATGAAAATAAAAGAAATGAAAGAAAAGAAAAGTAGAGGAATGGAAAGGAAAGGAAAGGAAGGAAAATCAATAGAAAAGAAATGAAAATAAAAGCAATGAAAGAAAAGAAAAGTAGAGGAATGGAAAGGAAAGGAAAGGAAAGGAAGGAAAATCAAAAGAAGAGAAATGAAAATAAAAGAAATGAAAGAAAAGAAAAGTAGAGGAATGGAAAGGAAAGGAAAGGAAGAAAAATCAATGGAAGGGAAATGAAAATAAAAGAAATGAAAGAAAAGAAAAGTAGAGGAATGGAAAGGAAAGGAAAGGAAAGGAAGGAAAATCAAAAGAAGAGAAATGAAAATAAAAGAAATGAAAGAAAAGAAAAGTAGAGGAATGGAAAGGAAAGGAAAGGCAAGGAAGGAAAATCAATGGAAAAGAAATGAAAATAAAAGAAATGAAAGAAAAGTAGAGGAATGGAAAGGAAAGGAAATGAACGGAAAGGAAAGGAACGGAAAGGAAAGGAAAGCAAAGTAAAGAAAAGTAGAGGAATGTAAAGGAAAGGAAAGGAAAGAAAATCAATGGAAAAGAAATGAAAATAAAAGAAATGCAAGAAAAGAAAAGTAGAGGAATGGAAAGGAAAGGAAGGGAAGGAAAATCAATGGAAAAGAAATGAAAATAAAAGAAATGAAAGAAAAGGAAAGTAGAGGAATGGAAAGGAAAGGAAAGAAACGGAATGGAAAGGAATGAAAAGGAAAGGAAAGAAAAGGAAAGGAAAGCAAAGGAAAGAAAACAAAGGAAACGAAAATAAAATAACAGAATGGAAAAGGAAAGCAAAGGAAAGAAAAGAAAGAGAAGGAAAGGAAAGCAACGGATATTTGGACTTAATGCCAATAAAATAATTAAAATCACAAATTTTAACATCTTAATTAAGAAATATTTTACTTACCTTCTGTAAACAAAATTATGACAGTTTTTTTTTAATTAAATTTTACTAATAAGACTTAAGTATGTAAATCCACGTTTTATTTAATGTACTATTTACGGAGAGATAAAAGAGGTTTTCATTTTGGCACACGTATCGGTAAACTAATTAAATAAGTTAATCTAAAGTGAAAGAACGCCAAAACCCCCTTTTGGTGCTAACAGTATAAAGTTGTCAAAAAATAGCAACAAAAATACAGTAATTTTTCGAATATCCAGAAAACGTACAAAACCAAAAAAAAGACTACATTCGTACGCCGTTATTCTCTTGGAAATGATTTCGCTTCACTCATTCTCAATATACAGTAAAAAAACAATACTAACCCCTACTTTGAGTATTTTTGCCAACAATAAATTAGCATGCTTATTTTGTTTTGTTTTTATAAACACTTGATGCATGATCAGCTATGTATTTTTGTTTAATTTTTTCCTACAAAGAAACTCCTCGGTCATGCTCACGATTCAGCATAGTACACAAAAAGCAAGTACACACACACACAGCGTGTCTATAGTATGAATAACTGCATGTGTAGTGGTGTGACTTTTATGTAAAATTTTTTATATTAAAATGATTTTTTAGTTTTTTTTATTTACGGATAAAAGTACACCTCGAAATTTCCTGTCTATACATATATAATTTGTATACCTTAGAACTATAGTTTAGCAGAAAACGGTTCCACATTTTTTCATCTTGTCTATTTATATATAAGATAAACCCCTTTTGACAGAGCGCCCGCCAATCGGTTTTGTTTGAAAATATAAAACAACATCTTATAGTTAACTGTTTTAGAATTAATGCGCCAAGCAGATACAATACGGCGATACGTTGAAAAAACTGACAGTTAAGTAAGATGCGTGTGTTTGTGTGCGTAACAACAGATTCGACGGATACGGCAAAGTTGATTTTGCCCTAAATTTTGACGCTTAACGGATACGTCGACGGTGACGTACTGTATCTGCTTGGCGCATAACTCTGAATAAAACGCAGTTTCTTCTATGAAAAATACCTCTTTTCTTAAAATGCATATTTGAACGACTAATTTTAGGTTTTTGAAGCTTATTTAATGCGCTAAAAAGGTATTTTTTTTGCATACTGATAAGGAATAGGACCCACGTTATACGCTTGCATTTGAATATCATTGATTGAGAAATAACCAAAAGTTAAAATGTATAAAAAAAAATACAACAAACACGTACAGTGGGTGGTGGTACCATGGACATTTGGCAGCAAATTTTATTTGGGTTCAAACAGACAGCTGCACGGACTTACTCAGCTCATTCCTGATCATTTCAGTGTACTTATTGGTGGGCCCATCTTTTCTCCCTCTCATACACATATAAAAAGTGCGTGAATCTTACAAGAGAGTACATGTATCGTACATTCACACCACTCTCAGATTCGGCCTAAGTGGGCCGTATACAAACAATCCAACCAATACATTTTTGTTGGAAATACAGGTGTCCCTTGTATAACGCGGTACTTCTACAACGGTGTTTCGATATAACGCGATTTAAAAAAAAAAAAAACGTTTTAGTACAACGCGAAATTTCGACTTGTATAACGCGAAATTGAAAATATGTAGTGGCAACACTAATTTGTGAATTCATTCGCGTTCAATTGATTTAAAAGGCTGGCAATTCTAAGCGCAATTATTTTTGCCCTACGCAGTTTGTCATGCATTTCTAAATTTTGGGAATCACCCGTTTTTGCTTTCAAAACTTATGTGAACATGCATGATGAATTAGAAACTATCATTACAGTGAGAACTATCGCGGAGATTACTTGTTTAATTGGTGAAATAATTTGTCTTGTTATAATTAAAAATCCAAAAGTTGAATATATCAGTTTTTAACAAGTTTTCAGTCAGTTTTTAACATTATCAGCATAAAAAGCTTTATAAGAAAATTATCTTTCGTTAGTAACTTACGAAATCATATTTTACAATTAATTTTTACAAATAATTCTCAAAAATTCTGTTAGCCATGCATATCAAAACTTCAACTCACAAAAAAGCTACGTTTAAGCGAAAGTTCATTGCCTTAGATGATAAAATAAAGATTTTGGATAGATTGAGCAGTGGTGAAAAAGCAGGATTGACAGCAAAAACTCTCGGTATAAACGAATCCACAATACGCACCATTAAGCAAAATGAAAGTAAAATAAGAAATTCTGTAACTGCTGGGTCATCAATAAGAAAGAAAGCTTTAATTTTGTGGATAAAAGACTGTGCTAGCAAAAAAATGCCGATCGATTCAAATGTCATTAAGGCGAAAGCTCTTAAAATTTATACCTATTTAAAAGAAACTGATCAAGCAGCAGAAACATGTGATCAGGAATTCTTGGCTAGTAAAGGCTGGTGCGAAAATTTTAAAACACGATTTTCTTTACACAATGTTAAAACTCAAGACGAAACTTGATCGGCAGATATAGAAGCTGCGAGAGAATACCATAAAACTCTTGCTAAAATTATTGAAGAGGGTGGTTATACAGCAGAACAAATATTGAATGCGGGCGAAACAGGCCTAATTGGAAAAAAATGCCTTGTCGGACATACATCTCGAAAAATGAAAATGCACAAGGTTTTAAGGCCGCAAAAGACATAATTACCCTACTTCTGTGTAGTAACGCTTCAGGGGACTATATCACAAATCCCTTATTTATAAACCGCTCCTTAAATCCACGAGCTCTTAAAAACATTGGCAAATCCAAGTTACCTGTTTATTGGCGGGCAAATAAGAAGGATTTGGTTACAAGCAGTATTTTTCGAGATTGGTTTTTAAATTGCTTTGTACCTGACGTGGAACTCTACTTGAAGAAAAAGAACATCAATTTCAAAGTTCTGTTAATAATAGATACTGCCCCAGGACATCCAAAAGACTTGAATCATCCCAATGTAAAAATTGCTTTTCCAGCTAGAAAAAAAAGCAAACAAAGGCTGATAACTGATTTCACAATCGCACAACCACTGGGAGAACGTCCAATACTTTGTTTCTTATCAAATGACGAAAACTTTGCCGAGGAAATTTCTTCTGATGAAGTTATACGCCCAAAGCGCTCACTATTTCGACGAAATATGATGTTCGAAGTCAGTGACACAGACTAGCGAAAGCACAAAAATTAAGTTTGTTAATGAATGATACTTATGTTTTCCGATTGTTTTTTTTTTTCATTATGTTTTTTAATTTTTTAAATCAAGTATGAATTTTAATTTTGAGTTGTAAACGTACATACATCTTTAATTTAGTACCTATTTTATTTTGGAGAAAGGTTATTGGAACATAACCCCCAAATTTATATGAAAGCTAAGTCTTCTATAACACGAATCACATAACGCGGAATTTTCCTGGAACGTAACCACTCAATCTCATTTGAGATCAAATGCGTTTCAGAATTTGCAACATTGATTTTAAACTTGATAGCAATTGGATATGCAGTGCATTCTCCAGCAAAATAGAACATTTTTGATTTTTGATTTATTCTTTATTCATAATGAGTTGATTACAGACTAAACCAAAAGCGCTGTCTTCATGAGTACGCATCACGGTTCTAAATGTCCAATCCTTACTTACAACAAATAGGTATAAACTCTGAAAATTTTTGATGGTTTTCCCATGTTAATTTAAAGATACCTGTCTAAAAATTGCGCAACTGTTATAAAAACACTAACACGGCTATTTATCGGAACCATCGGTTATATGGAAGCTATACGTTATGTTGGTCCGATCTTGTTTATTTTCATTAGCCTTGTTAAAAGTTTTCAAAACCACCCTCAGTGGACTTTCAAAAAAATTGCTCGAGAACTTAAAGTAAGCCCGAAAACTGTTTCGAGGGTGTTAAAAAACTTTAAGGTAAGCCAATTTCGGGTAGAAAAAGGGGCATCAGTGACCAAAACATGAAATGGAAAATCATCACCGTTTTTCAGAAGAGCCCCAATATTTCAGGCAGAACACTAGATTGAAGCCTTTCTTAAGACGGCATAAGGTTTCCACTTTTTTTGGCCTGACCTAGCTTCTTGTCATTATAGCAAATTGGCTTTGGAATGGTATTCAAAAAATAATGTGCTTTTGGTGCCTCGAGAAGCAAATCCGCCCAACTGACCAGAAGTTAGGCCAATTGAAAGATACTCGACACACAAAAAAGAAACTAAAGCAACAAAAAAAGTAGCAAGGAATGCTAAAGACTTTCGGGAAAAGTGGAGTTCAGCAGCTCGAAAAGCGTCAAATACTACTATAAATTATTAATGGAAGGGGTGCCGGAAAAGTAAAAACGATTTTTACAACAATAGTAGTGACAAAGTTTTTGTTGATATATAATAAAACTTGTAATTAAAGGGACAAATAACAGCTAGTTTTATTTTCAAAATCGGACTACTAGCTTACGATATTTGTCATAATTAGTAAATGACAATTTTTTCAAACGCACTCCTTAATATGTAAAAAACCTTAAAAATTTTACGCTCCGAGCTTTTTTATTGCAAGAGTTATAGGTTAACACAGATATAACGGAACAATCGATTGTGTGGGAGCTATATAATCTATTGCTCCGATCTGGCTGTTTTTTTGCTAGTCACATTGCCTCATAGAATTTAAAACGCACTGTTAATGCGGATGTCAGCGGCCTAAAATCGGCATCCATTACCTATAAGCAACTTTTGAAAGTCGTAGCTTCCTTGTCTACCTTTTGCGGGCACATCAGATTTTGAAGGAGAATGTAGGATCCCTCGCCGATTGACGTTAGAAAAATTGTCTTTTTCCTCATAATCCATAATTTGATTTGCGATAAAAAATTGGTTTAATTGTTGACGAAATACTTTCCAATTTTTGTCTTCGTGCCTATAATGTGATACAGTACCAATAATTTCAGCGGCTATTTTTACTCCGGTCTACTTTTAAGGTTCTTCTTTTAGCTGGTCGCCACTGTGATCATCTTTATTTATAACAAGTTGATTACAGACTAAACTTATGACTTAATTTAAAGTAAAATGAGCAGTGCTCTAAATGTATATACACATGAAGTTCAAGAGAAAGCAAATACCCCGTAGAGTTACTAGCAATTAGAGAGCATAGTTAAGAGACTATATACATATACGTTTCTACTCTCAGGTATGTCTATGAGGTGCACTCATGTTAAATATATTAGGAGCTACATTCATGTGTAATACATTACAATTCTTATTTCCCCACTTCAAATAATATTGGATTCCGACTCGAATTCCATCAATATTTTTCAACTGAAATCAAGCTTCACATTTTTTGTTAGCCATTTAACTAATTACTGAAACACAATGCGCAATATAAAATATAACATTACACCGCGTTACAAAAACGAGCTTTAGTTCTGTCCTATAAACCAAATATACTTTTCCGGAAAGGGGAGCATAAATAAAAATACACGTGATCGAAAAAAAAAAGTGTTAAAAATCGATCCAAAGTCTTTCACGCAGGTGGACAGACAGACAACGACCTTTATACTTTATACATAAAAATAATTTGTGACGTGTACATGAAAATCGCCGATACAAGTGTATTTTTATTTTTTCTCCCCTTTTCGAAAAAGTATATTTGGTTCATAGGACAGAATGTGTGTAACGCGGTGTTATAAGTACTATCTTTTCCGACACAAATACATATTTTTTTTTATTTGTCCCTTTTTTTAATGTTTTCGCAAAAATTTGGCAATTTTTTTGTTCGCTAACTTATTTTCGTTAATTTTGGATGTCAGATATGACAGAAAATATGAGTGCTGCCATTCGAAAAAATTGCAGGTGCACTTTCAAAATGAATTCCCATGGTTTTCAAACATAAAACAATGCAACTTTGCTCAACCTCAACTAGAAAATTTTGAATCCTGTGCTTCTTCTAATTTTTGTTCCAACAAATTGACCTGGCCTACTTGCTTTAGAGCGCTATTAATGGTGACATAGCCATATCTATATAAAACAGCTGATCCAACCAACCTTATGGAAATCAATGTAATCGAGTAATGGTGCCATACCATAACGCTAACGCCATAACCATATCTTAGTCAACCAACTGGTTTTTGGTTCCTGCCATATCCATAACCTACAAATGGTTGAGGTGGCAATTTTATTAACTGTGTGTAACTTGTATGTTTCGTTTTCGATGCATTTAGATTAAGTGAGTTCTTACTTGCTTAAATCATAGAAGAATTGCGCCAAAATTAATCCATGACAATAGATATTGTTATGACTATGGATTTATGGATAAGGAAGTTTGTCTGCAGCTTTATGTAGAATCCGAACAAATCTTTTCAGGGCAGGGATACACTGGGAGGGTTGCCGCTAGCAGGCGAGGAGCGACCCCCTTCCGAAAGCACTTTTTCGAAACCTTTTTAACAATAGATATGGTTATGACTATGGATTTATGGATAAGGAAGTTTGTCTGCAGCTTTATGTAGAATCCGAACAAAGCTTTCCAGGGCAGGGATACAGTGGGAGGGTTGCCGCTAGCAAGCGAGGAGCGACCCCCTTCCGAAAGCACCTTTTCGAAACCCTTTTTAACAATAGATATGGTTATGACTATGGATTTATGGATAAGGAAGTTTGTCTGCAGCTTTATGTAGAATCCGAACAAAGCTTTTCAGGGTAGGGATGCACTGGGAGGGTTGCCGCTAGCAGGCGAGGATCTACCCCCTTCCGAAAGCACTTTTTCGAAACCTTTTTAACAATAGATATGGTTATGACTATGGATTTATGGATAAGGAAGTTTGTCTGCAGCTTTATGTAGAATCTGAACAAATCTTTTCAGGGCAGGGATACACTAGGAGGGTTGCCGCTAGCAGGCGAGGAGCTACCCCCTTCCGAAAGCACCTTTTCGAAACCCTTTTTAACAATAGATATGGTTATGACTATGGATTTATGGATAAGGAAGTTTGTCTGCAGCTTTATGTAGAATCCGAACAAAGCTTTTCAGGGTAGGGATGCACTGGGAGGGTTGCCGCTAGCAGGCGAGGATCTACCCCCTTCCGAAAGCACTTTTTCGAAACCTTTTTAACAATAGATATGGTTATGACTATGGATTTATGGATAAGGAAGTTTGTCTGCAGCTTTATGTAGAATCCGAACAAATCTTTTCAGGGCAGGGATACACTGGGAGGGTTGCCGCTAGCAGGCGAGGATCTACCCCCTTCCGAAAGCACTTTTTCGAAACCTTTTTAACAATAGATATGGTTATGACTATGGATTTATGGATAAGGAAGTTTGTCTGCAGCTTTATGTAGAATCCGAACAAATCTTTTCAGGGCAGGGATACACTGGGAGGGTTGCCGCTAGCAGGCGAGGAGCTACCCCCTTCCGAAAGCACTTTTTCGAAACCTTTTTAACAATAGATATGGTTATGACTATGGATTTATGGATAAGGAAGTTTGTCTGCAGCTTTATGTAGAATCCGAACAAAGCTTTTCAGGGAAGGGATGCACTGGGAGGGTTGCCGCTAGCAGGCGAGGATCTACCCCCTTCCGAAAGCACTTTTTCGAAACCTTTTTAACAATAGATATGGTTATGACTATGGATTTATGGATAAGGAAGTTTGTCTGCAGCTTTATGTAGAATCCGAACAAATCTTTTCAGGGCAGGGATACACTGGGAGGGTTGCCGCTAGCAGGCGAGGATCTACCCCCTTCCGAAAGCACTTTTTCGAAACCTTTTTAACAATAGATATGGTTATGACTATGGATTTATGGATAAGGAAGTTTGTCTGCAGCTTTATGTAGAATCCGAACAAATCTTTTCAGGGCAGGGATACACTGGGAGGGTTGCCGCTAGCAGGCGAGGAGCTACCCCCTTCCGAAAGCACTTTTTCGAAACCTTTTTAACAATAGATATGGTTATGACTATGGATTTATGGATAAGGAAGATTGTCTGCAGCTTTATGTAGAATCCGAACAAAGCTTTTCAGGGTAGGGATACACTGGGAGGGTTGCCGCTAGCAAGCGAGGAGCGACCGCCTTCCGAAAGCACCTTTTCGAAACCCTTTTTAACAATAGATATGGTTATGACTATGGATTTATGGATAAAGAAGTTTGTCTGCAGCTTTATGTAGAATCCGAACAAAGCTTTTCAGGGTAGGGATGCACTGGGAGGGTTGCCGCTAGCAGGCGAGGAGCTACCCCCTTCCGAAAGCACTTTTTCGAAACCTTTTTAACAATAGATATGGTTATGACTATGGATTTATGGATAAGGAAGTTTGTCTGCAGCTTTATGTAGAATCCGAACAAAGCTTTTCAGGGTAGGGATACACTGGGAGGGTTGCCGCTAGCAAGCGAGGAGCGACCGCCTTCCGAAAGCACCTTTTCAAAACCCTTTTTAACAATAGATATGGTTATGACTATGGATTTATGGATAAGGAAGTTTGTCTGCAGCTTTATGTAGAATCCGAACAAATCTTTTCAGGGCAGGGATACACTGGGAGGGTTGCCGCTAGCAGGCGAGGAGCTACCCCCTTCCGAAAGCACTTTTTCGAAACCTTTTTAACAATAGATATGGTTATGACTATGGATTTATGGATAAGGAAGTTTGTCTGCAGCTTTATGTAGAATCCGAACAAATCTTTTCAGGGCAGGGATACACTGGGAGGGTTGCCGCTAGCAGGCGAGGAGCTACCCCCTTCCGAAAGCACTTTTTCGAAACCTTTTTAACAATAGATATGGTTATGACTATGGATTTATAGATAAGGAAGTTTGTCTGCAGCTTTATGTAGAATCCGAACAAAGCTTTTCAGGGTAGGGATACACTGGGAGGGTTGCCGCTAGCAAGCGAGGAGCGACCGCCTTCCGAAAGCACCTTTTCGAAACCCTTTTTAACAATAGATATGGTTATGACTATGGATTTATGGATAAAGAAGTTTGTCTGCAGCTTTATGTAGAATCCGAACAAAGCTTTTCAGGGTAGGGATGCACTGGGAGGGTTGCCGCTAGCAGGCGAGGATCTACCCCCTTCCGAAAGCACTTTTTCGAAACCTTTTTAACAATAGATATGGTTATGACTATGGATTTATGGATAAGGAAGTTTGTCTGCAGCTTTATGTAGAATCCGAACAAATCTTTTCAGGGCAGGGATACACTGGGAGGGTTGCCGCTAGCAGGCGAGGAGCTACCCCCTTCCGAAAGCACTTTTTCGAAACCTTTTTAACAATAGATATGGTTATGACTATGGATTTATGGATAAGGAAGTTTGTCTGCAGCTTTATGTAGAATCCGAACAAAGCTTTCCAGGGCAGGGATACAGTGGGAGGGTTGCCGCTAGCAAGCGAGGAGCGACCCCCTTCCGAAAGCACCTTTTCGAAACCCTTTTTAACAATAGATATGGTTATGACTATGGATTTATGGATAAGGAAGTTTGTCTGCAGCTTTATGTAGAATCCGAACAAATCTTTTCAGGGCAGGGATACACTGGGAGGGTTGCCGCTAGCAGGCGAGGAGCTACCCCCTTCCGAAAGCACTTTTTCGAAACCTTTTTAACAATAGATATGGTTATGACTATGGATTTATGGATAAGGAAGTTTGTCTGCAGCTTTATGTAGAATCCGAACAAAGCTTTTCAGGGTAGGGATGCACTGGGAGGGTTGCCGCTAGCAGGCGAGGAGCTACCCCCTTCCGAAAGCACTTTTTCGAAACCTTTTTAACAATAGATATGGTTATGACTATGGATTTATGGATAAGGAAGTTTGTCTGCAGCTTTATGTAGAATCCGAACAAAGCTTTCCAGGGCAGGGATACAGTGGGAGGATTGCCGCTAGCAAGCGAGGAGCGACCCCCTTCCGAAAGCACCTTTTCGAAACCTTCTTAACAATAGATATGGTTATGTTTATGGATTTATGGATAAGGAAGTTTATCTGCAGCTTTATGTAGAATCTGAACAAAGCTTTTCAGGGCAGGGATACACTGGGAGGGTTGCCGCTAGCAAGCGAGGATACACTTATATATTCCAAATGGCCAAATTCCATTCCAACTGATTTTCCTTACAACCTTAAATAAGGTTCAAATTTTTTGGTGGGCATATGTATTCAAATTGTCATTTACTTTCGTGCATTCGTGTAAAGCGGTTTGAATTTGCCTTGTTACTTATAACTGAGCCGCAATGCGGCATTGAGAATGGGAATCGAAGAAGAAAATGCTTTACCCATTGGTTTGCAACTGTAGAAACAAAAATTAGACTTTCTGAATGAAACCAAACTACGCATGATTCCAATTATTGAAACACTTATCCTGTGTGGCCGACAAGGATTTGCTCTCAGAGGTTCCAATGATACGGGAAGAATTTCTGAAGACGAACCGTTGACGAATGCTGGAAGCATTAGAGCTCTCTTAAGATATCGAGCCAAAACTGATGAGCAGTTGAAAAAACACCTGAGTGATTCACCAAAGAATGCTATGTACATAAGCAACCGTGTCCAGAATTCAGGAAATCAAGAAGATTTTTTGTGTTTTATTCCTATCACCGATTTCACTGGAAAGGAATAGGAACTGCTTACCTTGATTTCCTAAAATCTTCCGGGCAAGGATATGACGGTGCGAAAGCGGTTAGCGGAGAGTTAAAATTCATACAAAATGTTGCCACTGATACTAAAATTAATACTGCTGTTGTTGTTGCATTAATAGCAACAAAACTAATACTATACAATTTTTTTTGGAACATAAACCGTACAGCTGTCAAATGTAATTAAAATACAAAATAATGACTTATGAAAAAGATCAGGATATAGTAGTAGCAGGTTTCAAGGTTACAAGTGTGTACTTATATTTATAATATTCGTTGTTTAGTTTCTTTTTATTTGTCCATAGCATTCCACTAAATATTCGGTTTCCTTATTTGACGCTGATGCTTAAGTACGTCCTGGTGCGCTGGGTACATATTTTCCTGATGGCTGATATTGCCATTGTGCACAAATCGTGTCCTGCTCTGTTTGATTGTAACCAGCCCTAAGAAGAAGAAATTAGTTAGTACAAACTTGATATATAGGATTATAATATTGTTTGGATAATGTACTTTAAGATAGGGATACGATACGAATTTTGATACGATACGATACCATATCAATACTTTTGATCTTCGATACAGATATTTTTGTAGCGATACTTTTTGGCATCGAGTATTTAGATCCCGGTATCATATCGAACTTACAGAAAAATGTGGCAATTAACAAAGGAAAAAACTAGTAGACCAAAGACACTGCTCTCTTGGTTTTCCCTTTCTAACTTGTGGCGGGAATCCAAGGAAAGTATCTAAGAGTTTCTGTTGTTCGATAATCATTCTTATTGCGACATGTACTTATTTCGTTTTGAATTTTTACTGCGCAAAAAGAAAATCGCAATGAAAAGGCACATTTTTTACTATATTAAATTGAATGGGCTACAAACTGCACACTAAAAAAAAAATTTTCATATTCTGAAAAAAAAACCTGAAAATATTTATGAAAATTTGTCGACATTACACGAATTCTGGAAACATTTTTGTAACATAATTTACTTTTTTCCTATTTAATTTCAACCTATATATTTGAAAAAATCATTTTAAATAATTTTACTTAAACCAAAATTGGTGAAAATGGCAAAAAACTACCTGAACGCAGACTTATTCCGCCTAGTGTATTTTGGTTTAAGCCATTGTAAACTGAAACTTTAGGTTCAGATCAATAAATGTAATCTTATTCATTATAAATAAGCATTATATGATATAAATAAATATTTATGTACATATAAATTCTTATTTTTAATGTTAGGATATCTAGAATTCCAGAATAAGCCACAACTTTGTTTTGTTTTATTTTATTTTATACCGACAATTCAAAATGCTGAGATTTTAAAACACAGACAAATATGGATATCGGATGGGTCGATCCCAAGCCGGCTACGCTATCCCTAGTACTTCTGCACAGAATCCCCTTTCGTGTAGGCGGCCTCTTAAAAAACCCTTAGCCGATCCACCAATTATTTTTTTGTTTGATAAAGCCTGTGGCCGTTATTCCCTTTTCTCAACGGGCGTTATTTCCTTTTTGAAAACGAAACAATGCCCGCGGCCGTTATTTCACTGCACCTGAGTATCGAGTCTTTTGGTTTCGACAACATCAAGGGAAGTAGGTTGGATTTTAACGTTCTGCTCATGGGAGTACCTCCTATTTGATTTCTCTTGTTGGATTAGTATAGCTTGTGACCAACCGGCCGGTTGAGTGACAGAAATGTTGTTTTCCCTTTTTCCCAGGTACCGTCAATTTAAAGGGTGAAAAAGCGCACTTACATACCTTCATTTAGGATATAAGCTCCTGTACCTCAGCGGTTTAGGGGATTAGAATCTATAAGCAGCAAGGAGTGCTTGTCGTAGAAGGCAGGTAAAATCTACTAGTGATCAAACAAATTATTCCCACTCCAGACGGGCTACTACCAGAAGTGTTTTTTACTGCAAAAGGATCGCCCATATCTGTAGTACTCCCCAAACTTTCGGCAGCGCTATTATGATTATTATTGTAGCAGTACTTCGCCCTGATTAGTCGGCGCATCCATTTATGGCATGAAATTTGATAGACCAAACATCAGCTCATTCCACAACTTACAGAAATTGACGTTGTTGTGGCAGTACTTCGTTAAAAAGAGAGAGCCATAGTCATTTCGATACCTAAAATCGGATGCTGGGGAATATGAAACCCTTCGTCAAATTGCAAAGATATGCTATTCTCATAACCGATCGGCAAGGCAGTTCACGAATAAAAAATAAGTGGATAAAGCAGTTCGTGGATTCACTGCATTCCCATAACCGCAATCGAATCGCAAGAGCTGTCATTTGTTCTAATTGCGATTCGCTGAATATCTGATGCGGATTCGACATACATTTTTCAAAATTGTGAACGAAAAAAAATTAAGATGGAATTAAAAAGAGGCAAAGTATTTGGTTTTGAATAAAATTATAAGCACTAATTGAATTTTCCAACAGAAGTCGTCCCGAAAACCGGTAGCAGTTCGCTTTGTTGGTTGAGCAGATGAAGCTCAACGAGAATATCGCAAAAATATGTCCAAACAGTCATTACACGTTGTGGCATTTACTATTAGACAAACGTGAGCACAGATTTGAATGCGTTGGGACCGACAACGAAATCTTTTTGCAGAATGTAGATGAGAATTTGCTCTTGAAGGCTTTGCTATTCTAATGTGATTATTGTAAAAGTAACTACGATATTCCATCTGCTCAACATCATTCATCGTTATATTTATCCATTTTTTACACAATTCACATTCCATTACACCAAGAAGTTGTGAAAATACTTTTAAAACTGTTCGTTACCATTCCAAGTATGTAGTCTTTGTCAATTGCATTTTGGTAACTTCTTTCAGCTAAGACTCGAAGGCATAAATACAGGGTTTCTTGACTGCTCTCGATATAATCACTAGAGGGATTTTATTGCAAATTAGGCCTTAGGCCTTAGGCGGCCGCCGTGGTGTGAAGGTAGTGTTGTCGGCCTACCACACCGAAGGTCCATGGTTCGAGCCCTGGTACAGGTAACATCAAAAGTGATTTGAAAAAAAAAAAAAGTTTTTCAAAACGGGGTCGCCCCTCGGCAGTGGTTTGGCAAACTCTCCGAGTGTATTTCTGCCATGACAGGCTTCTCAGAAAAAAATTCGTCTCCTTTGTAGATGCCGTTCGGAGTCGGCAAAAAACTGTAGGTCCCACCAATTTGTAGGGAAAATTCAAATCGGCACACCACAAATTGGAAGAGAAGCTGGCGCAAAAATCTCTTAGGAGGTTTATGATCTATGCATTTTTATTTAATCGAAACTGCCTATCGGACCTTTGGAGCAAAAAATTTGTGAATTTAATTTGTATTGTTACTTTATTATTCATTCCACTTACTCGACATCGGCCAGCTCGCAAATTTTAAGTGCTCTATCCCTCAAAAACCGTCTGACACATGCTGCACTATTTCCCGCTTCATTTAAGTTGAAATAAATTGCAATTAAATCTATTTTTCCTCAAATTAATTTTTTCCAAACCTAATTGAATCATAACTAACAATGCAGTCAAACGTCAAACATCTTTTGACACAATCCGCTGAGTGAGTCGGTAGAGCAGCTATCCGACGGTTATGGTAATAGCGGGCATGAGTTTATCTTAATTTGTTACTGGGCGAATCTTTTGAGTCTATATTTGTGAATGTGAAACCTAAAGAAACAACTGTGAAACCTCGCAACAAACTTCATACCGAGGGATTGTACTTGTCGTACACCGACTTAAAGCTACAGAAACCTACAAACTTAAAATAGAATTAAATTCTTAAAAATTAAAAGGATTTAAAATGTAAGAAATTTTATTAAATTCAGATGAACTAAAACAATAATACTGTCCTTCGAATAATTTCTTAAACCGTAAACTAAATAATAACTTAAGCCAATAAAAACTTAAAATATTTAAACTCAAAATTAGAAAGCTTAATAAATAGCAGTTGGTACTCAGTCTTGCTTGCTTAATCAGAAACTCCCGAAATTGGTCGGTCACACTTCGGCTCTTTGATTATAATCGTAATAAGAGTTTGACTCTTGGTACTGAGGCGGTCCGCGGCTTGGTGTACCATAGTAGTAACCCCGATCTTCTATACGAGGCCTATGATAGTTCGGAAAATCGGGACTAGGACGCGAACTTAAAGTATCCCACACTGCTCGTGGACTCTGCACAATTTCACGCAAAATATTTACAGCAGCCAAACCCACCGAAGCGACCTTTACACCGAAACGACGTGTCAACGAGTCAAAATTTTGTTTCAAACTCGGAAAGAATTCTGAGTGCAGCGAACGTTCATAGTAATCATTAGCTGCTGGTGGTTCGGAATAGGAATAGAATTTTTGTGCCAAGCCATAAGGGCCTGACAAAATTTTCTGTATAACATTGCCCGCATTGGGTGGTACATAAAGATCTGCTTGACGAAACGTAATATCACAACGATTTCTGCGATAGAAGAAATCCTCAAACCTTTGATGTGCTGAGCAGGGGCTGCGTTCTTGGAAACAAGTCACTTGTACGACATTGTAGAAGATGGCACCGAGTGTGTTGGCGGTTTCTGTTAATGAAAGTAAGATACAAATAAAGAAGTGGTTGAAGAAGTTGAGCTCGATGGCTGTGTGATACCTGTATTAAGTGATTGCAAACATTTGCGCAGACGCGCATCGCAATCGCAATGTGAACGTGTGAAGGTGCCCATATTACAGAGACCACGACGACATTCGCCCACATTTAGCACATCGGGGCAATGATCATGTTCGCGACAGCAGCGATCCTCGCCAATATGGTGTCCTAAATCATTGTAGTCGATCGCAGTGGTGCCTGTAAGCGAAAATGTTAGTAAGTGTTACAGACAGATTATCTCTGATCATAAAATCCCAACCTGGTCCACACCATTTCGTTCCAGGGTAGATAAAGCCCAAGCCACCTCTAAATTCACGTCCATAAGAACCAGATTTTAAGCACACCTCCTTTAACTCCATGACAGATTCACGTGGCACTTGTCGTATTCGTCTGGGATCGGATTGTAACAGCATGCGTTGGATGTCACCGCTGCAATAATGCTAGTTAAGTTTATAGCTTCAAATACATATAATTTATTACTCACCGATCCGTATGCATTTTGCAGAAGGGGTGTCTCGAGGAAAGCTCCACCATTACCGACATTGTATTGTCGGAGATCAACACAGCTGATCCATTTCCATCGCTTATAAAGTTTGCTACTATCAGCACCACAGTAACTAAGATTTTGAAAGCCTGTTTCACCATGCTAAGAAGAGAAGAGAAAGATATTTCGGATTAAATATGTGGAATATTTTAGAGAAAGCGATATTGTTAAGCTTGCAAGCTTTAAAGCTTCTTTTACAAAACAAAACTCCGTTATCACCTCGATGTGACCCCACGACTACCCTACTAGACGAGACCGAGTATACTATTAAAACCATCCATACCTTTTGACAAGAATTCTGATGGATTCTTCAGGGACAAGCTAAAGAAAACTTAGTGTAATTAAATTTGTTTTCATAAACATAGCAAACCGAATCTCAAATAAACACAAAGTTGATTCCTGCAATGGGCAAGTAAGGAGTCCATGATTTTCATGATCCATTTTTATTACTTCTTGTCACGGAAAGACTCCCTATTAACAGTTCTTCAATGAACTTTAACACAAATTAATTTAATTTAAAAAAACTGCCTTGGCGACATGTACAATGTACAAGGTTATAAACGATAAGTTTACCATGCCTCGAATACCTCTGAAAAGTGCCAAACCATCCGCACATATCTGTTTTTGAGGGTAGGGGCCCTAGATAGGCGTCTTGCCTTACTCGAGTAGTAGGAACTTTGACAGCTCGCCCGACATTATCAATGTCAATGCGTGTCTTATGTACCCGACAACAAATAGATACCCATCTTAATCGATCGTCTTTTCGGCACTTCCATTCCGTCCGAGGCACGACAAGGTTAGCGAGAGTCCCTCGGGATCATCGTCTCAGCCTCGGCTCTATAGATGTTGAAAAGATCCGTTCAATTTGTAGCAAAATATCTGTTATTGTATTATTAAAAATTATTTTGAGCAATCTGGGTTTACCATCTTCAGCGCTTATACTCATAAAATATATGTTTTTAACAGCAGTTCAATAAATTAAAGTCTAATTATCGTATTAAATGTAAAAAAAGGGACAGACAATGGAACCAGTAGCACTGCATGTTTATTTACGACATTCAACAAGCGCCATATAACGTAAATGATTGATCAAATTTGAATACAAAACTTTACAATAAAAAATGCATAAAACATTTAACCTCAACGCTTGCATAGTGTACAATCAGGTTCAGACAGTCAAAAAAAGTTATTGTTGAGAAAACACAGAAAAACTGCATGAGTCTACCATATGCGTCAAAGAAATGTTAAGATTTCAATACTTATTTTTTAATTGAGTAGCGAAAACAATTATTCAGATCTGCCGGTATGAAGTTAAGCAACCCGATAGTATGCTTTACTTGCAAAATTTTGCATATTTGAGTAGCTGCCTTTAGCTAAAGGTGTGTGATATGTAAATCTGTATACTCGCGCAACTCGTCTTAAATAGAACAGCAGACAATATATTAGTGATATATCGATATAAGGGTCGAAGAAAAAGAGGTGTTAGATAATTAGTTTTAAATATTTAAATGGTCTGTCGAATAACTTTAAACGAGCTATTTTTGTGTTTTTGTTTATTTATATCGTCGCCCTCTACGTGAAAATGTTCGGAAATCGAGTTTAACCCTATTGTTTTTGAAAAGTAGTATAATTTTCTGGATTTGCTTTATTACGATTGTAAAACATGTCGCGTCCTTTCGCAAAACTCCGCATTCCTTACTCTAGCGTGAGGGCCAGACAAAACCTTCGGGGAGTGCTTTTGTCGCTACTCAAACAAACAAACAATTTCGAAATTATGGCTGCCAAAGGTGGCATGACCGCCAGGACGCAAATGGGCTGATTCTTTGCCTGATGACAGCATGTACTGCGTTTTGCCCTTATTCACCGCCAAACCCATTTTCCCCGCTTATTTTCTTTCTTTGCAGTATGCGGAATCCTGAAGTCAACTGCCAAACTGGTTAGTAAACATTCTAGTTCATTAACTAGAATTTCGTGGGCTTATTCATACCAGTCTGAGCGACTGCAACGTTTCCGCTATCATACATACATACATGCACGAACGAGGAAGATTAGAATTCAGAATACGGACCAGTGTGACCAGGTGACAGAAAAAAAAGAGGCTAAATCGGCAAAAAAAAGATTAGCAAAGGCTAAAATTAAGAGAAAAAAAGCTAAAAAAAACTCACATTTTTTTACGAAATCCATTTCAAATTTTTTATTTCAGTTGAAACTATTTGTATATAAACCTATATACATAACTTAAAGGAACTATTCTTGTTTCAACACATATCAGGCACATTTTCATTAACTAGGAATTTTTTCAAAGAAATACATACTATAGAAAAATCACTACAAACTTATTAATTTTATAATATTTTCTTCGTCTGATAAATCAGAAGAGCCTTGAGTCTGTGCACAAAGTTTGGGTATTTATCATAGAGATGAGATCATCGGTAATTTCAAAATCAGTGCTACATTTGGATAAGCGTTTGAACGAACATTTAATATTAAGCAGCGAGTTAAGCACTTTAATTTTTAATCTGTTCCTTAACTTAGTTTTTAAAATGTTCATGGCAAGAAAAATTCTTTCAACCTCCCCATTACTGAAAGGTAATAACAAAAAGCTAAATACGAATACGACCAATTCTAAAAAGGGGGTTTGTTTAATGAATTTTTATGTTCTCGGACTTCCGCCCAAAATTTAATGGTCACACTTATCCACTGTAAGGTTATTAGCTTCCGCCATTACAGCTCAATCAATACTACTTGACTTGGAGAATACCTAGACTTTTCTTCTTGAAAGTGAGAAAATACATCCATTTTTGTAACTTTCAAAGAATTAGCAGAAATTATCAACTGAAAAAAAAATTTTCTTTTGTAAAGAGTTCATATTGTGGCGATTATTCTCAAGCATGTACCATCCCTAACTCAATAACACTCCCACCACTAGTTAACACAACCGAGATAACGATGGCTACGCTTATGCATGCAAGCGTATAACTAGGAAGAGGAAGAGAGATGGCGCGAGTGTTTGCGAATACGATGCAAAGAGGAGATGCTAATAAATAAGACCGACCCTTCCAGAACACGAAAAGCGAACAACCAAGAAAGTTCTCGGTGCGTAGGCAAGCACCCTGTTGGACTATATAAGGCGGTGACCAAGCAAGGCAGGTTGATTAGTTTATTTTCAAGCGTTGTTTAGTGAACTACTGTAAAGTTACCAAACTCTTAAAATTGTTTTGCGTTTATTACTAGTAAATAAAACTAGCTATTAGTTACAATATCTGTGCGTGTGTTTATTTGACTTTATAGTGATCGAACCCAGGATTGATAATTAAGGAATCATCGAATTCGTCACAATATTATCAGGTAGGCGATGTCGCAATTGGGTTATCAACTCCATTAAAATAGTTGACAATTTTTACGAATAACTTTCTGTATTTCGTCATCAATACTACCTTCAATCAACTCTATTTTTATATATTCCTCGAAATTGTATGAAAAATATGGTATTGGGACCAGAAAACAGGCTAAATCTAGCCTCGAAAAGGCTAACCTGGTCACACTGATTCGGACAGCAATCGTTCGGTTAACATCGTCGTCCTACATTTCAATTTTCTGTTTAACTAATATTCTTAGTTTTCAAATATTAATTTATTTGAATTAAATATAAAACTATCATAATCCTTTTGAGAATTTCGTGTTAAAATAGTACATTTGGGTTGCACACTATATACGTACGTGCATGTCAACAAACCCACCCTTATTTTTTGCGAGGTCGCTACTGCAATAGAGGCGTAACAGCAAAGCAACGCCGAGTAATCAGCGCTCAAATGAAACCTGAAGAAAAGTGGAAACAAAACGATCATTTGTCAAAGCAATTGTGTAAGTGAAGATTTTTGGGAAGTAAGTAATAGCCGATCGATATTAATTCAGGATAATTTATTAATTAAGTAATTAAAAGTAACAAATAGCAAAATGGAAAATGATATTAGCAAGGTGACATTACCGGAAGTACAGAGGAACGGAAGAGAGCTAGTTACACGAGTTAATAAAGAGCGAAGTTGCCCAATACACTTTTGAAGTGTTTCTGACATTCGTTATAATTAGTGATACCAGATTTCTTACATTCCCCTGGACTTAATTAATGTAATATAATGTATTCAAAAATTTCGATTATCTGATTATTGTAGTCAAACTTGGTTAAATCGTTCAGTCTGCTTCCGGACTCGGTTGGAACGCCGGGGAATTGGTGTCCCTGTGTTAGGTGATGATTGATCTAGCTCCGGTGAACGTTGGCATGATTGTTGTGTTGTGGCTGCGGCAGGCAATCGCTTAGGTGTTGCTTGGTTATCTGCTGGCAACTCAATTTCGATACTGTCGGTATCTAGTGGCAGATTGGATGTATGCGTTTTTTTGAATTCGCAGCTGATTTTGGTGACGCCGCCACAACCCTCGATTTGTCTGTACACTATACATCTTTTTACCCAGTATCTGTTGTATTTTTCCTTCGACCCATCGTGATGGTCCTGAATAGTTTCGAGCCCAAACTCGTGCACCGGATACCCATTTACTTTCAGGCTTTGGGCGCTGAACCGACGTTGGGAACATGGCCGCGAGTATTGTTCGTGGTTGGCGCCCATGAAGTAGCTCTGCCGGAGATTTACCCGAGACCGGGTTAGGTGTGGTTCGAAACGTGGTAAGATATTTGTACAAAGCACGCTCGGTCTGATGCTCTGTTTTCATTATTTTCACAAATGCTTCTTTAAAAGTTCGCACAAACCTTTCGGCTAACCCATTCGAGGCAGGGTGAAATGGTGCCGTTGTGAGATGTTGGATAGCGTTCCGTTTGCAAAATTCTTGAAACTCATGCGATGTGAATTGTGTTCCATTGTCCGTTACAATGGTGCACGGAAGTCCTTCGACGGAAATAATTTTTTGGAGAGCTGCTACGGTCGTTGTTGTAGTTGCTGCTGTTAGCTCAATTACATACGGAAACTTGGAATAAGACTCAACAATAATCAACCACATGCGATTATAAAATGGGCCCGCGAAGTCCAAATGTATTCGCTCCCATGGCTGCGTTGCTTCCGGCCATTTCGAAAATTCGCGTTTAGGCAAAGATGCAGTCGATTGGCATATAGAGCAGTTGTCATATATTTTTTCAATTTCTTTTTCGATCGTAGGAAACCAGACATAGCGTCTAGCCATCTCTTTCATTCGGCTTTTGCCCCAATGTCCGTTATGGAGCATCGTTAATACCCTACCTTGAAGTTGTTTGGGTATGATAACTCGAGTGTAGTCCGTATGCAACAGTAGTACGCCATTCTGTACTGATAAGCAGAGGTTTCGATTGAAGTATGGCAAAAGACTTTTTGAAACCGTATGCTGAGGCCAACCGTCAAGCACATATTTGCGCACCATCTTCAGAGTTTCATCCTCTTCAGTCATTTGTTTAATAACGTGATGTGTTATTGGAAAGCTATTGACAGTATCTTCATAGTTTACATCGATGGTAAAGACACTATTCTCCCCTTTGTCAAAATCAGGGTCCTCACCACATGGCAATCTCGAGAGGGCATCTGCATTCGCGTTTTGAGCAGATTTTTTATATCGAATTGTATAGTTGTATGCTTGTAGTACAATGGCCCAACGTTGTATACGGTGTAGTGCCATAACCGGTAGCCTTTTTGCGGGATTAAACAACGTTGTAAGTGCTTGATGATCAGTAAAAAGCTCGAACTTTCTACCGTAGAGATATTGGTGGAACTTAGTTACGCCATAGATTATGGCCAAAGCCTCTTTTTCCACCTGTGAGTAGTTTATTTGACTGTCATTTAGGGTCTTCGACGCGTGTGCGATTGGCTTTTCTTCGCCATTTTCAAAACGATGCGATAAGACCGCGCCAACCCCCAACTTGGATGCATCCACGGCGAGTATAATTGGTAGATTGTCGTCGTAATGAACTAGTCGAGTCGCTTCAACTATCGAGTTCTTAAGCGACTGGAAGGCCTTTTCCTCTTCTCGACCCCACTGAAATACAGAACTTTTTCTTCGCAGCCTATTTAACGGCGCTGCTATTGTTGAAAAATTATCAATGAATTTATTATAATAATTTACTTTACCAATAAATGACTCTACTTCGGCAACGTTTTTCGGACTAGGCATACTTTTGATCGCCTCGACACGTTTTTCTGAGGGTTGGATACCTTTATCGTCTATGATATGGCCCACGTACTCTATTTGCTTCTGTGCGAAACTACATTTATCTAACTTACATTGTAACCCGTGGTGCCTCAAGCGTTGAAAAACCATATTTACATTGTCACGGTGCTCGTTATCATTTCGACCTGACACAATTATATCATCGAGGTAAACTGCGCAGTGGGGAATGTCAATTATTACCTCTTCCATAAATTTTTGAAATAGCCCTGGGGCGCTTGAAATGCCAAATGGCATTCTTTGAAATTGGGACAACCCAAAAGGAGTCGTTATGACCATAAACTGTTTTGCAGATTCTGCCAACTCTATTTGCAAATATGCTTCACTTAAGTCGATTTTTGTGAAACACTGCCCTCCTTGTAATTTATGAAAAAGTTCTTCAATACGCGGAATTGGGTATCGATCGATTTCAATTTGAGAATTAACACCCACTTTAAAATCTGCACAGACTCGGAGTTTCCCGTTTGGTTTTCTTACCACCACAATAGGTGCAGCCCATTCGCTTGTGCTTATTGGCTTTAGCACTTTGTTATTTACAAGTCGTTCTATTTCAGCACGTACGTCTGCATGTAGCGCAAACGGCACATTGTAAGGTTTACAAAACTTTGGTACTGCGTTAGGTTTCAACCTAATATTAGCTTTAAATGTTTTACAAGGACCCCCTGCCGAAGAGAATATATCAGCATACTGCTGGCTGCATTCCTTTAGTGAAGCTGATAAGGCATCACGCGACGTGTGGCTTTGCATAGTTGAAATAGACTGGATTTTCTCGTTAGTGTTTAGTTCGAATTGTAGTGTCTCAACCCAATCCAACCCTAGTATATTTGAGGCCTGGTGTGAATCTACCACGAGTAACTGCATGTATTTTGTGTCGCCGTTCCACTCAACGTTGACTTTAATAACACCCTTCAATTTAATCAAGCCTCCGCCGTAAGCTTTCAATATTTTGTTGGTAATTTCGCACGCCGGTTTGCCCAGCTGTTCGTATGTATGCAGTCCAATAAGCGAACATGATGCGCCCGTATCCACCTGGAACTGCACTTTATTTCTATTCACCATAATGTCAATTAAATATTTGGCAAACCGGTTATTAACATCAGTAGATAATTTAACTTCGCACTGTTTTTCATTGTTTACAATATCTAACAAACCAATATTCTCGAATGTGCAAATGTCAACTGTGTTTACCTTTTCGTCGCGTTTGTTTTGCTCGTTGTTTCGTTGCTTTTCAGTTGGCGCAGCAACTGTTCGGCAAACAGTAGCTATGTGCCCATTCTTTTGACACAAACGACATTTGGTTTTGTTTTTGTAATGATAGCACTGTGACCTAGAGTGCGAAGTGCCGCAACCTGGGCACGATTTTGTTAAAGTAGATTTATTTACCTGCTTACGGCCTTTTTGCTTTTGGTAGCTTCTAGGATTTTTCGCCCCGCGAACCATGTTGACTGTTGCATCATTTTCCTCACCTTTTATTTCGCTTTTTATTTCTAAGCAAGTTTTGACAGTTGCTTCGTACACTGTTGCTATTTGTAGAACTTCATCGAGAGTTGGGTTCGGCTTTTGTAGTGCTGCACTCCGTACTTTATCGTGAGGAGTGTGCATGATAATCATATCGCGTATGCTATTTTCTACGAAGGTTTCGTGGCAGTTTGCCTTTGTGCACTCAAATAGACATTCTTTTGCTGCTCCTCTTAATTCTGCCACCCACTCTGCGTATTTTTGATTGTTTTTCATGCGTATCGAATAAAATTTAAAACGTGCTGACAGTACATGCTGCTTTTCTATAAAATGTTGGTCGAATTTCGCCTTTAAATCGCTGAGGGATTTTTGGGTGATATCGTTATCACATAATTTTTGCAATAACTCATAAGCCTCGGTGCCAATCCAAGAGAGAAAACATGCACGCTTTAGGCTTTCTTCGGACACGCCATTTGCTACGAAATGGTGCTCCATCTGTTGTATGTATATTGACCACTTTTCAATATTTTTATCAAACTTCCTAAAGTTGGGAACGCCTTTTGTTTGAGGCTCCTTATAACACATTTTGCTTATAGTTGCAACATTTTGTTCAAGAATTTTTTTAAGGAATTCTGTATTAGATTCCTGAAACTTCTTAAGCACGCTTTCTAATTCGCTCGCCTCCATGTTCTCGTCGCCAGTGAAGATTTTTGGGAAGTAAGTAATAGCCGATCGATATTAATTCAGGATAATTTATTAATTAAGTAATTAAAAGTAACAAATAGCAAAATGGAAAATGATATTAGCAAGGTGACATTACCGGAAGTACAGAGGAACGGAAGAGAGCTAGTTACACGAGTTAATAAAGAGCGAAGTTGCCCAATACACTTTTGAAGTGTTTCTGACATTCGTTATAATTAGTGATACCAGATTTCTTACAGTAAGTAAATAACATTTATTTTTAGAATAATCAAAGTAACATTTTTCTGAAGAAAAAATTTTCAACAAATGCATAAAAGAAATATTAAATTGTTGTTATTTTTAAGGTTGACTTATTTTGATTGTGAAATGCAGTTTTTATAATTAAAATAACAGTGGATCTCCAACGGAATCGTTTAGAAGCTGCAACAACGAAAATGGTGATAGCAAGGTGGCCAAAATTGAAAAAATTTTGTTACTAAGAACTTTCACATTGTGTACTAGAGTAAGCGAGTTACCTGCATGGTTATTTGCAAAGAACTCCGAAACTTATAATTTTCACCATAAAAAGCTAATATTTCCTTGAAAGATATTTTTAAAAGTATGGATTAGATTCTATCTGGATGAGATTCTATTTTTATAGAAATTTGTTTCCATTGTTCAATGTAGAGAAATAACATTTATTTTGATACATATTATATGTCTGATGACTGAATTTTCAATAAAGTGGTTTGTAATATAATTTTGCAATTTTCCTGTGTTTTTCAAACCAAAAGGAACCAACCTACCATGAAGTGGTACAGTAACTGGTTTGATGCTGAGACATAGGTTGATTAGTATGACGGCTGGAATGATATTGGTGTATGTACTGACTAGTAAATATGTCAGCTGGTAAGGTGCTGATGCAGAAGCGGACAATTGCCATCTCGTAGGATATCGCCGTGTTAAAAATACCACTTGCTAACGTGGAAAAGTTACAGAACTCCAACTAGTTGAGCCGGTTTGGCAAACTAGTATTTGACTAGTATAAAACAAGTAGAGTTGACTGCAGGGAAGTTACGGCGCTGGTGTTAAGCCCAATTACGGAAATGTCGTCAGCGTTGTTAAGTTTTGCAGCTTGCATCCAAGATCGAATTAAAAAATTTCCTGATAGGGGGTCACACTGTCTGAAAGCACGTTTAGTTTACAACTTAATCCTGGGTATGTCCCACTTTTGAAACAGAAAGTTTGCTAAAACTTCCGTTTATTGATATGCCCTAATGTGCATAAAGGTTTATTGGCAATATTTCGTCGCTGTTTCTTATGAAGTTTTGAGCTTGGCCAACTCTTTTAAAGGTCATTACCATTCTTTAAAATATGTTTAGGTCTAACTGCACTCATCGCAGTCGGGCTAGTAATTAGTTGTGTTATGTTTGCTTTTTGTGGGTATGAGTTTTGTAGGTCAGCAAATACATCGACATACATAAGTAAGTATCGCAGATTTTCTTATTTAATTGTATGTTTTTATTTGCTATATATTTGAGTTTATATATCGTCTGCAGTAGTGTTTCTGATGTTGTCAAATACTACAGTGCGGACTCGCAAATCGACTAACCATAAACAATATCTATGAACATTAATCACTTTTAGACGGCACACAAGAATCGTAACTTACTAGTTAACTAGCATGTTCATTTGGGAAGGTGAAGGCTCAAAACGCCTAATTTTTTATATTGTCAAATAAAAAAGAACCGCTAAAAAATAACTAAAACAATTTATTGAAGGTAGGACAAAAAAGAGGTGACATGGTCAAAAGAGAGGTGAAGTCTAGAACGCCTAAAACACCCAACAGCGTAGTCGATGAATTCAGGCTTAATAGTAAGTTATGTCGTGCCGCAAAAAACACCAGTGTAGCTTCCTGCAATCAAATCCTTATTAACACAAACTATGAAGAGATACATACTAACTGAAACCTTGACTGTAAGTTTATAAACAATAAGTAGCTATTATTTATCTCATGCTGCCGAGTACGTTAATGAATAGAAAACTAATACCAAGTCTCGTTTCTCCTTATATTGAAATATTTAAAGGATCCTACCACTGTTTACTCCCATCATGTCCAAGATGTATTCATAAAGGTGTGATTGTGTGCTATTCATGACTCTCCATAAGCAGCTATAGTGTCAAAACTATAAACAAACAGAATTAACCCTCTGTGATGTAACTGAACTATCATTTAATTAATAAAATTTTTTTTATACCTAATACTGCTACGCATATAACCGTTCAAAATATCGAAACGAAATTTAGCACACAGATTTCCATGAATACAAGGAATCTTCCAGGAAAAAATGGGGGAAATCGATTAAGGTCCACGCCCACTTTTATATGAAAGATTTTAAAAAGGTTCGTAGATATATTTAATAGGCAATAACTTTGCGTAAAATAGCTTTATATCATTTCTATTTCACTTTCAAAGTGTCCGTGAGCGAAGAAAGTAGGAAAATACAAATTTTCCAAAATGGGCATGGCCCCTTTTATAGTGGATTATTCCACAAAACTTTTTATGCCATAACTCCGGTAAAAATTTATTTATCGAAACGATATTTGGCGAAAATATTGAATATATAAAGGTAAATGGTTGTTGAAACAATGGGCAAAATCGGTCAACGACCACGCCCAGTTTTTTAACATAGTTCTGAAAAATTTGTTTGTAAAATGTGAATTGCGATATTTCTATAACCGTGCAAGCTTTATCAATACCATCTTGCACACATAATAAACTTTTTAAGCAAAACTCGACCGCAAAAAAAATGTGTGAATTTTGGGGAAGCATGCGTGGCGCCGCTATTAGTTCATTTTATTAACATGCAAATATATAAACAAAATTTTATGTAAACTCGAATCTTTATATAGTCAAGTACTTTTCAGTGTGAATAAGCCGAAATCGTATACACAGAGCCAGATAAGCTTGCACAAGAATACGAGGCATGTTCACATATTACGAGTAGTTATCCTCTGATTCGAGTCCACTGCAATGCGAAATAACTTGGCCATACGCATAATGGATGAAAGGAGTTTTGATTTTCAGATATATTTCAATATTTTCTAATGAGTATTAAATGTGTTGCTCTTCTAGACATAGCTAACATGATTCATACCGAAGTTTGGGCTACCAAGGAGATATATACGTTATTATTAGCTGCGAAAGAAAAAGAGCAGAGTATAATTATTTTTTAAGATAACTTAAACTTGGTTAAAAATTACAGAGAATGGATCATAGGTTTAACTAGTTGACATACATGAGCTAGTCCTTCGCGTCTCGGCTCTTGATGACGTCAAGGCGAGGGAAGATCTGACAAGTTGGGTTCCTTAAGATGTTAATACCTTTACACGGCTTTACCGAGTACAAGTTTGTGACCTAAAGTAAAGGTGGTACTTAAAAATTTACAAGACGAATGTGGTAGTAGAACACAATATAGTGATATCACAGAAGAGCACCTTTTGCGTATTGTCTCGGAAAAATCTTTCCTTGGGAGCCTTCCATCAGAAAACAATTAGTACGTAGGTAATGCGAGCATCTTAGATTTTTAGTTTTCCAACTTTTTAATTAATTTCCTAAGAGGTTTCAGAAAAAGCGATTCCATATCGTGGAAATTATTTGGCCCAGTTCTGGAGAAAATAATTGGTCGCGATTAAGAGGGCAGTCAAGTGCGTATTGTGGGGAACGAGGACAAGAAAGGAACAAAACGGCTAAGTCTGACTAGAAATACAAGGTAAAATCACTGTTGCTAGGACTTTGGACTGAGAGGCAATTTAAAAGTAAAACTGTCTCTTGTTGAACAAAGATTGTAAAAATGACAAAGGACTGCCAAAAAAATTTCTATACCTTAACGCATTTCACAATGAGAAACCAAATTTTATATTTTCTCAATATAAAATGACACTATATTAAATAAAATTTACTTTTTCTCATTACAAACTTACATTTTCTGATTATTAGGTTGATACGTGTACAATATATATTTCCTTAAGTTCCAATTATTGATGATAGAATCGCGAGGTACCTCAAATTATATACATATTTTGTAGATAAGGGATAATAGTTCAGTTAACATAGATTCAGAGGCATCGCTGATTGTGGTTTTCATTCTAAAATCACTTGAGAACCCCCGGAAATAATTTGCGTATTTTGTCCACACCTCATATGTGCCTAATATAAAATTACAACAAAAATACCGTCAGTAAGCCAATGTTTGATGCTTTTGAATGCTTGAACTTAAAAGTTAACAACAAAAGCTCATTGGATCTGCAAAAGTTGTTGTTTGTTCATCAAATTATTTAAATCAAATCAGCAGACCAATGCACAGCGAAATTGTTGTTAAAGTGTGCGTTGTTTATTTAGTTTGTTATTTTATTTTATTTTACTTTAATCTTCCGTTTAAGATTAATATTTAGTTTAACCATTTGCGTTGTTCCGGTTCAGGGTCAACGCTGACTTTTCAAGTCCAATGACCGTTTGTTTTTTTGCGCTCATTCGTTGTGACGCTATTAATTGACCGCATTTATGCATTTCTTGGATTTGGTCATACATAATTATTTATTTAAGTTGATTTAACTATACAATTTATTTGGCCGTTTTATTCGGACCGTTTGGTCAGTTCTGTTTTAATTGGTTATTTGATAAAGTTTGTTTTTTGGTTTGGTTTATTTACTGTTGGCGCTAAACACCGTGGAATTGTAACTTTCCGCTTGAGACTCGTGTTAATATGTCTTTGCTTTATTGTTTTCGTAAGTTTTATTAGCGTTTTAATGACTTAATCAGCGTAAATTTTTGAAAGTTTGTTGATCTGATTTGTATTTGTAGAGATTACATACTTCCTTATGTTACGTTTTCTTAGGTTTTATTGCAAAATCTCTTTACAATAGCAATATCATTTCTCAAGTCTCAAGTTTGATGAAGCCACGAGAGTAAATAGTGCCAATAAAGTGCTAATTTAGTTCATTAGACGCTACTTTATATGTTTAAACAAGTGAGAGAGTATAAGTTCGTGAGAAAATGATATACTTAGTTGTCAGATATTGCAGTATCCCACAGTTATAGGTGCTAATGGCTTGAACCAAATTTGATTAGTTCCCATAAGAGCTGAAATGGCATAATACATTAGTAAAGCATTTTTGAAATTACTTTGAAACTGCGTACTCTGTAACTGTACTTATCTGTAATCTTCCAAACGGTATTTAAAGTTTGAAAAATATAAACGAAGAGAACCTGCAAAACTTAAAACAGCTCTATGATCCAATTCTGTATGGAAAGCTTGGGTCGTCTTTGTACTAAAGAGCTAATGAACTAAGTCTTTTAATTGAACTAGTTCTAGTTTGTTTCCCGTTCAGTAAAGTGAACCAAACTTCCGTGGCAATTTTGCAAGCGAAAATGTAGGTAAGTTATTTTAAAATGTGTGGCAACTCACTTCGTTGTTATATATCAAAACAAATCCTAATCTTTGGAAGGCCCCAGTGGAGAAACCTTTGAGATCATAATTTTTTTTTGGTGTCGGTTGGCTAAGAAAGAAAAGACAGCAAATCCTTTTAAAAGGTTTAGCGCAAAATTTAAAAATTTAATTCGATTGAACAGGCTTTTACCGCTAGTAAATACGGAAAGTAAGGTCAGGAAGAGAAAAAAAATAATTATTTTATCAAATAAATTTCAATAACAGTATACTTAACTAGCCTCAATAACTTTAAGCTAGCTGTTGTTTTATTTGCAACTGAAATATCTTGAAGAAATAAGACTTGAGCCAACCGGCGCCATCTTCTTTGAAGCTTGAAATTTTGCAAAAGTTAACATAAAAGAATTCATAATTAAAACTGGTTTTAGTTTAATTGGCCATCATTAATTTTTTAAAGCTTTTAACGCGTTCAAAGATTTATTAAGGTTATTTATATCTAAGTATATGTTCCAGAGATTTCGCCACAATGCAAAAGTGTAAAATTATAAAAGAATACAACTTAACTATTTATCTGAGAATGTTTGTATTAGATAGTTCTATATAAGTTGCTAATAGAGTAACGGGCGTCGCTGGGCGTACGTAGCTAAGCAAACTCGCGTAAGGCACTTAACTTCCATGTCCTCAACGATAGAGAAAGACAAACCAGTTGCCATCGTTATCTCTGTTGTGTTACAAGTGATGGGAGTGTTATTGATTTAGGGATGGTACATACTTGAGAATATTCGCCACATTACTATACCCACCATTCACATGAAGGGAAATCTACTAAACAGTAATAGACCCTGGCGTGTAAAGATAGGTAATAGGCCAATGAACTCCTAAGCCCACAATCGTTACGGCATTTTAGTGCATTTTGAGGGTTAAAGTGAAATATTTCGGGAAAACGACCCGCCGCGATTTCACTGAAAACGTAGATTGATACTCTGGATGTTCGCGGAAAAGATCTCATTCACACTTTTCGTGCCCATTTTTTTAAACTTAATTAATTATTAATTATTACATTTGAATTATCAAATTCGGTCCATTATATCGTAAGTTATTGAACTTCGATAAAAAATTTGCAACTGGCGATAAAACAGGATACTTTTTTTCTGAAAGTGACTTCTTTTTCGCGGTCAAATCGCGTTTTAGGATAGTACTGTTGATCATTCCATTGCGAACTATGAGCAGAAAAGAAAATTGGGGCTCTGTAATGGGATGAGAGTTATTTAAGAATAAAACAAGTAAGGAAAGGGCTGGCTTCGACTGTGCCGAAGACTTTATACCTTTCGTGAATACGCATCACGGTTTTAAGTGTCCGACCCTTACTTACATTTTGTAAAAATTCTGGAAATAATTTAAAGATACATAGCCCAAACCCCATTTATCGGAACAATCGATTGTATGGGAGCTATATGTTTTGTTTGTCCGATCTGAGTGATTTTCACTACACACATTACATATATAATAAGTACCAAACCTGCAAAACTTTACTTTCCTAGCTTTTTAATTGCAAAATTTATAGTCCAAAACCCATTAATCGAAACTATCGATTGTATGGGAGCTATATGTTATGTTTGTCCGATCTGAGTGATTTTCACTACACACATTACATATATAATAGGTACCAAATCTGCAAAAATTTACTTTCCTAGCTTTTTAATTGCAAAATTTATAGTCCAAAACCCATTTATCGAAACTATCGATTGTATGGGAGCTATATGTTATGTTTGTCCGATCTGAGTGATTTTCACTACACACATTACATATATAATAAGTACCAAACCTGCAAAACTTTACTTTCCTAGCTTTTTAATTGCAAAATTTATAGTCCAAAACCCATTTATCAAAACTATCGATTGTATGGGAGCTATATGTTATGTTTGTCCGATCTGAGTGCCTTTCACTACACACATTACATATATAATAAGTACCAAACCTGCAAAACTTTACTTTCCTAGCTTTTTAATTGCAAAATGCATAGTCCAAAACCCATTTATCGAAACTATCGATTGTATGGGAGCTATATGTTATGTTTGTCCGATCTGATTTTCACTACACACATTACATATATAATAGGTACCAAACCTGCAAAACTTTACTTTCCTAGCTTTTTAATTGCAAAATGCATAGTCCAAAACCCATTTATCGAAACTATCGATTGTATGGGAGCTATATGTTATGTTTGTCCGATCTGATTTTCACTACACACATTACATATATAATAGGTACCAAACCTGCAAAACTTTACTTTCCTAGCTTTTTAATTGCAAAATGCATAGTCCAAAACCCATTTATCGAAACTATCGATTGTATGGGAGCTATATGTTATGTTTGTCCGATCTGATTTTCACTACACACATTACATATATAATAGGTACCAAACCTGCAAAACTTTACTTTCCTAGCTTTTTAATTGCAAAATTTATAGTCCAAAACCCATTTATCAAAACAATCGATTGTATGGGAGCTATATGTTTTGTTTGTCCGATCTGAGTGATTTTCACTACACACATTACATATATAATAAGTACCAAATCTGCAAAAATTTAACTTTCCTAGCTTTTTAATTGCAAAATTTATAGTCCAAAACCCATTTATCAAAACAATCGATTGTATGGGAGCTATATGTTATGTTGGTCCGATCTGAGTGATTTTCACTACACACATTACATATATAATAAGTACCAAACCTGCAAAACTTTACTTTCCTAGCTTTTTAATTGCAAAATGCATAGTCCAAAACCCATTTATCGAAACTATCGATTGTATGGGAGCTATATGTTATGTTTGTCCGATCTGATTTTCACTACACACATTACATATATAATAGGTACCAAACCTGCAAAACTTTACTTTCCTAGCTTTTTAATTGCAAAATTTATAGTCCAAAACCCATTTATCAAAACAATCGATTGTATGGGAGCTATATGTTATGTTGGTCCGATCTGAGTGATTTTCACTACACACATTACATATATAATAAGTACCAAACCTGCAAAACTTTACTTTCCTAGCTTTTTAATTGCAAAATGCATAGTCCAAAACCCATTTATCGAAACTATTGATTGTATGGGAGCTATATGTTATGTTTGTCCGATCTGATTTTCACTACACACATTACATATATAATAGGTACCAAACCTGCAAAACTTTACTTTCCTAGCTTTTTAATTGCAAAATTTATAGTCCAAAATCCATTTATCGAAACTATCGATTGTATGGGAGCTAAATGTTATGTTTGTCCGATCTGAGTGATTTTCACTACACACATTACATATATAATAAGTACCAAATCTGCAAAAATTTAACTTTCCTAGCTTTTTAATTGCAAAATTTATAGTCCAAAACCCATTTATCAAAACAATCGATTGTATGGGAGCTATATGTTATGTTGGTCCGATCTGAGTGATTTTCACTACACACATTACATATATAATAAGTACCAAATCTGCAAAAATTTAACTTTCCTAGCTTTTTAATTGCAAAATTTATAGTCCAAAACCCATTTATCAAAACAATCGATTGTATGGGAGCTATATGTTATGTTTGTCCGCTCTGAGTGATTTTCACTACACACGTTACATATATAATAAGTACCAAATCTGCAAAAATTTAACTTTCCTAGCTTTTTAATTGCAAAATTTATAGTCCAAAATCCATTTATCGAAACTATCGATTGTATGGGAGCTAAATGTTATGTTTGTCCGATCTGAGTGATTTTCACTACACACGTTACATATATAATAAGTACCAAATCTGCAAAAATTTAACTTTCCTAGCTTTTTAATTGCAAAATTTATAGTCCAAAACCCATTTATCAAAACAATCGATTGTATGGGAGCTATATGTTATGTGGGTCCGATCTGAGTGATTTTCACTACACACATTACATATATAATAAGTACCAAATCTGCAAAAATTTAACTTTCCTAGCTTTTTAATTGCAAAATTTATAGTCCAAAATCCATTTATCGAAACTATCGATTGTATGGGAGCTAAATGTTATGTTTGTCCGATCTGAGTGATTTTCACTACACACATTACATATATAATAAGTACCAAATCTGCAAAACTTTACTTTCCTAGCTTTTTAATTGCAAAATTTATAGTCCAAAACCCATTTATCAAAACAATCGATTGTATGGGAGCTATATGTTATGTTGGTCCGATCTGAGTGATTTTCACTACACACATTACATATATAATAAGTACCAAATCTGCAAAAATTTAACTTTCCTAGCTTTTTAATTGCAAAATTTATAGTCCAAAATCCATTTATCGAAACTATCGATTGTATGGGAGCTATATGTTTTGTTTGTCCGATCTGAGTGATTTTCACTACACACATTACATATATAATAAGTACCAAACCTGCAAAACTTTACTTTCCTAGCTTTTTAATTGCAAAATTTATAGTCCAAAACCCATTTATCAAAACAATCGATTGTATGGGAGCTATATGTTATGTTGGTCCGATCTGAGTGATTTTCACTACACACATTACATATATAATAAGTACCAAATCTGCAAAAATTTAACTTTCCTAGCTTTTTAATTGCAAAATTTATAGTCCAAAACCCATTTATCAAAACAATCGATTGTATGGGAGCTATATGTTATGTTTGTCCGCTCTGAGTGATTTTCACTACACACGTTACATATATAATAAGTACCAAATCTGCAAAAATTTAACTTTCCTAGCTTTTTAATTGCAAAATTTATAGTCCAAAATCCATTTATCGAAACTATCGATTGTATGGGAGCTAAATGTTATGTTTGTCCGATCTGAGTGATTTTCACTACACACGTTACATATATAATAAGTACCAAATCTGCAAAAATTTAACTTTCCTAGCTTTTTAATTGCAAAATTTATAGTCCAAAACCCATTTATCAAAACAATCGATTGTATGGGAGCTATATGTTATGTTTGTCCGCTCTGAGTGATTTTCACTACACACGTTACATATATAATAAGTACCAAATCTGCAAAAATTTAACTTTCCTAGCTTTTTAATTGCAAAATTTATAGTCCAAAATCCATTTATCGAAACTATCGATTGTATGGGAGCTAAATGTTATGTTTGTCCGATCTGAGTGATTTTCACTACACACATTACATATATAATAAGTACCAAATCTGCAAAAATTTAACTGTCCTAGCTTTTTAATTGCAAAATTTATAGTCCAAAACCCATTTATCAAAACAATCGATTGTATGGGAGCTATATGTTATGTTGGTCCGATCTGAGTGATTTTCACTACACACATTACATATATAATAAGTACCAAATCTGCAAAAATTTAACTTTCCTAGCTTTTTAATTGCAAAATTTATAGTCCAAAACCCATTTATCAAAACAATCGATTGTATGGGAGCTATATGTTATGTTTGTCCGCTCTGAGTGATTTTCACTACACACGTTACATATATAATAAGTACCAAATCTGCAAAAATTTAACTTTCCTAGCTTTTTAATTGCAAAATTTATAGTCCAAAATCCATTTATCGAAACTATCGATTGTATGGGAGCTAAATGTTATGTTTGTCCGATCTGAGTGATTTTCACTACACACATTACATATATAATAAGTACCAAATCTGCAAAAATTTAACTTTCCTAGCTTTTTAATTGCAAAATTTATAGTCCAAAACCCATTTATCAAAACAATCGATTGTATGGGAGCTATATGTTATGTTGGTCCGATCTGAGTGATTTTCACTACACACATTACATATATAATAAGTACCAAATCTGCAAAAATTTAACTTTCCTAGCTTTTTAATTGCAAAATTTATAGTCCAAAACCCATTTATCAAAACAATCGATTGTATGGGAGCTATATGTTATGTTGGTCCGATCTGAGTGATTTTCACTACACACATTACATATATAATAAGTACCAAACCTGCAAAACTTTACTTTCCTAGCTTTTTAATTGCAAAATGCATAGTCCAAAACCCATTTATCGAAACTATCGATTGTATGGGAGCTATATGTTATGTTTGTCCGATCTGATTTTCACTACACACATTACATATATAATAGGTACCAAACCTGCAAAACTTTACTTTCCTAGCTTTTTAATTGCAAAATTTATAGTCCAAAACCCTTTTATCAAAACAATCGATTGTATGGGAGCTATATGTTATGTTGGTCCGATCTGAGTGATTTTCACTACACACATTACATATATAATAAGTACCAAACCTGCAAAACTTTACTTTCCTAGCTTTTTAATTGCAAAATGCATAGTCCAAAACCCATTTATCGAAACTATCGATTGTATGGGAGCTATATGTTATGTTTGTCCGATCTGATTTTCACTACACACATTACATATATAATAGGTACCAAACCTGCAAAACTTTACTTTCCTAGCTTTTTAATTGCAAAATTTATAGTCCAAAACCCATTTATCAAAACAATCGATTGTATGGGAGCTATATGTTATGTTGGTCCGATCTGAGTGATTTTCACTACACACATTACATATATAATAAGTACCAAACCTGCAAAACTTTACTTTCCTAGCTTTTTAATTGCAAAATGCATAGTCCAAAACCCATTTATCGAAACTATCGATTGTATGGGAGCTATATGTTATGTTTGTCCGATCTGATTTTCACTACACACATTACATATATAATAGGTACCAAACCTGCAAAACTTTACTTTCCTAGCTTTTTAATTGCAAAATTTATAGTCCAAAACCCATTTATCAAAACAATCGATTGTATGGGAGCTATATGTTATGTTGGTCCGATCTGAGTGATTTTCACTACACACATTACATATATAATAAGTACCAAACCTGCACAACTTTACTTTCCTAGCTTTTTAATTGCAAAATGCATAGTCGAAAACCCATTTATCGAAACTATCGATTGTATGGGAGCTATATGTTATGTTTGTCCGATCTGATTTTCACTACACACATTACATATATAATAGGTACCAAACCTGCAAAACTTTACTTTCCTAGCTTTTTAATTGCAAAATTTATAGTCCAAAACCCATTTATCAAAACAATCGATTGTATGGGAGCTATATGTTATGTTGGTCCGATCTGAGTGATTTTCACTACACACATTACATATATAATAAGTACCAAACCTGCAAAACTTTACTTTCCTAGCTTTTTAATTGCAAAATGCATAGTCCAAAACCCATTTATCGAAACTATCGATTGTATGGGAGCTATATGTTATGTTTGTCCGATCTGATTTTCACTACACACATTACATATATAATAGGTACCAAACCTGCAAAACTTTACTTTCCTAGCTTTTTAATTGCAAAATTTATAGTCCAAAACCCATTTATCAAAACAATCGATTGTATGGGAGCTATATGTTATGTTGGTCCGATCTGAGTGATTTTCACTACACACATTACATATATAATAAGTACCAAACCTGCACAACTTTACTTTCCTAGCTTTTTAATTGCAAAATGCATAGTCGAAAACCCATTTATCGAAACTATCGATTGTATGGGAGCTATATGTTATGTTTGTCCGATCTGATTTTCACTACACACATTACATATATAATAGGTACCAAACCTGCAAAACTTTACTTTCCTAGCTTTTTAATTGCAAAATTTATAGTCCAAAACCCATTTATCAAAACAATCGATTGTATGGGAGCTATATGTTATGTTGGTCCGATCTGAGTGATTTTCACTACACACATTACATATATAATAAGTACCAAACCTGCAAAACTTTACTTTCCTAGCTTTTTAATTGCAAAATGCATAGTCCAAAACCCATTTATCGAAACTATCGATTGTATGGGAGCTATATGTTATGTTTGTCCGATCTGATTTTCACTACACACATTACATATATAATAGGTACCAAACCTGCAAAACTTTACTTTCCTAGCTTTTTAATTGCAAAATTTATAGTCCAAAATCCATTTATCGAAACTATCGATTGTATGGGAGCTATATGTTATGTTTGTCCGCTCTGAGTGATTTTCACTACACACGTTACATATATAATAAGTACCAAATCTGCAAAAATTTAACTTTCCTAGCTTTTTAATTGCAAAATTTATAGTCCAAAATCCATTTATCGAAACTATCGATTGTATGGGAGCTAAATGTTATGTTTGTCCGATCTGAGTGATTTTCACTACACACATTACATATATAATAGGTACCAAACCTGCAAAACTTTACTTTCCTAGCTTTTTAATTGCAAAATTTATAGTCCAAAATCCATTTATCGAAACTATCGATTGTATGGGAGCTATATGTTATGTTTGTCCGCTCTGAGTGATTTTCACTACACACATTACAAATATAATAAGTACCAAACCTGCAAAACTTTACTTTCCTAGCTTTTTAATTGCAAAATTTATAGTCCAAAACCCATTTATCGAAACTATCGATTGTATGGGAGCTATATGTTATGTTTGTCCGATCTGAGTGATTTTCACTACACACGTTACATATAAATATAATAGGTACCAAACCTGCAAAACTTTACTTTCCTAGCTTTTTAATTGCAAAATGTATAGTCCAAAACCCATTTATCGAAACTATCGATTGTATGGGAGCTATATGTTATGTTTGTCCGATCTGAGTGATTTTCACTGCACACGTTACATATATAATAAGTACCAAATCTGCAAAAATTTAACTTTCCTAGCTTTTTAATTGCAAAATTTATAGTCCAAAACCCATTTATCAAAACAATCGATTGTATGGGAGCTATATGTTATGTTTGTCCGCTCTGAGTGATTTTCACTACACACATTACATATATAATAGGTACCAAACCTGCAAAACTTTACTTTCCTAGCTTTTTAATTGCAAAATTTATAGTCCAAAACCCATTTATCGAAACTATCGATTGTATGGGAGCTATATGTTATGTTTGTCCGATCTGAGTGATTTTCACTACACACGTTACATATATAATAAGTACCAAATCTGCAAAAATTTTACTTTCTTAGCTTTTTAGTTGCAAAATTTATAGCCCAAAACCCATTTATCGAAACAATCGATTGTATGGGAGCTATATGTTATGTTGGTCTGATCCGGGTGATTTTCACTACACACATTACATATATAATAAGTACCAAACCTGCAAAATTTTACTTTCCTAGCTTTTTAATTGCAAAATTCAAAGTCCAAAACCCATTTATCGAAACTATCGATTGTATGGGAGTTATGCGTTGTATTGCTCCGATCTTGCTGATTCCGACAAATTATTAATCTAGTTTGCGGACAAACAGACAGACGGACAGACGGACAGACGGACATAGCTAAATCGACTCAGCTCATCGCCCTGATCATTTCGGTACACTTATTGGTGGGTCTATCTCTTCTTCTTCTCATACTTACAAACATCGAACCAAAGTTATAATACCATTTCATGTTCATGCAAGGTATAAAAATAATGTTTGTTTACAAAAAATAACGTATAAAAAATTCAATTATTTGTTAAATGTTTTAGAGTAAGATGATTTCTTAAACAATTTCTTCACTTTTTTCCAACTTAAACTGTTGGAGAAGAGCGAATACTCAAATTTCGGTATCCCAGGATTGCATATCCCTAAAATTCCGGGATCACTAAAATCCACAAAATTATAATCCCTCTTGTGTACATATCTGAGTACGGTGGTCCCTCGATTTTGTCGTGACTCCACTTTAGATCTCTTTGGCTTTGTTCATGTTTATATACCTTTTTGTATAAAATAAAACACTTTTCTTTCACTTCATTTCCCTTAATTTCCCGGAGGAGTTATATTTTGAACTCTTTTCAGTCGGCCGCACAGACACAATCCGTTTACGTTAAGCCTTAGCTCTTAACTGAAAATTTGTACAAACATATCGAGCTTTGCCTAATCAAGAAAAATGCAGCTAACATTTTAGTAACTCGTCAGGAGAACATTTGTATGTAAATACTTGTAGGTGGGGACGTGTACATAAGTCATAGATATGTATGTATATCTACATAGATAGCAAGTATCATTCATTATGCGAAAGAAGTCTAACCTCGGAGAACTTATTCAAACGCTGTTAAAGCCAACTTCATAATTTCTAAAATAAATAAAAAGATCACCTTGCTGACAAGTGAATTAATGAACTATAGATTTCGGTTAAGTTAATACCAATACTGAAATTATATTATGTATATAAATTTTAGTTCAAGTTCAGTGTCTTTTTCAATATATAAAATAATTTTTTCAGCAAAAAAGCATTTTATTTTGCAACCTTAGTCTAGCTCGATACTTAAGTTCATTTTTTTTTTTTTCAATTTGTGTATTCTTTTCAAACGATATTAGTTTTCAATACTCTCGAAATGGGTATTATCTCTTCATTTAACCCGAATATCTTCTCAGCCAGCCAGTTCTTCGGGTTGAGAAATCGAAAACAATCGGTGGGGACTAAATGTGGAGATGAGAATGACACCTCGTGCATTCCAAAAACTGTGGCCATATCCTTGTTGGCCTACAGACCCACTTTGGCCTTATTTTGTCTACGCTAACCAAACGGTGCAAAAACTATTTCCAAGTACGCTGAACATCGTCAAACAGTCTTTTGGAGTTGTCACACGGCTACGTTTATGGTCGAATGTAAACCGCGGTACCCAACCGCCGGGAATCTTTTTCATGTCCGAGATCTATTACACGCACTTTTATGCATCTGCGGGTTAGGAGTTTAGAATATGCCCAAAGTAGGCATACCGGTCGTAAGAGTATGATGTGCAACCCGATGGTTGACGCATCTCATTGCCCACCTAGGTGATATGACCTAAATGGTTGTACTGGTTATACCAAATCGTTCTCGCAACAGAAGGGCATGTACCGCAAGGGAGTACCGGACCGTGCCGGGTTCATATTCGTCAAATGATTGTCAATTTCGATAACACTACCCGAAACCTTCGGGGAGTGCTTTTGTCATTACTAACAACAACACGCACTTTTATTCAGCGTTTCTTCCAATATCATAGATTTTATCGACGAAACTGATGGAACAGAGACCTGACTAAAGCCTCATAATTTCAATTCTGAGATATTTTCAAGTAAGTACGTCGTTAATCGGCGTGCTGCCCCTTGAGAGCAAGATGTGCCCTTATTGCTGAGGACTCAAAACTTCCATCTAAACTGTTTATTGGACATCATGGATGACATTGAATTATTGGCAGTAAGAATTGAATGTATCGGGACTAAAGAGTTTTATGATTTTTTTCTTTGCAATTATTGAAGGTCTCGCCGCTGTTGCAGTCTTTATTTTTGGAAACAATGAGACCGATATTCCTCCTTTCACCAGTAGCCAAGATATTCGTGCCCGTTCTACTCCCTTACTACACTAGCCTAAAAAGAGTGCCTCCCCAACTATCTGAGTGGTCGACAGGTGGCTGTAGAATGCAGAAAAAAACTCAAGGTCCCGGAGAATTAAACATGGGGATAAATCTAATCTAATCTACTGAAATAAGTTAAATTTTAACTTAGGAAGTGTACATACATGAACAGCGTTAGGCGTTGGCTACCAAGTTTGACAACAACGCTTGATCCTGATTATATCAGCGAAATCGCCTTTGCATTTGCGTGTTCACCGTTCTCTTCCCGTTGCACTTCTCTTCATCATCATTCATTGGCACTTAACCTCCAAGGAAGTTTGGCTTATAAAAACACTGTAATGATCCCTTTCTTGCGATAACCTCCTCCCTCTGTTTTTATACCTAGTAGTACTACTCAGACAAACTTGATAAAAAACCTCGACCGAATAAATTTTGTGCAAGTAGGCATGACGCCGCCCACTTTTCAGTATACAAAATTTACCATTACTTATTCTAAAGTGCAATACTCGGGATGGAGAAATATTGACACAACAATAACAAACAGATTCGAAGTTGAGACAAATTTAAACTTAAAACGATGTAGAGTCTATTGTGTCTGCAGTGAGCATATGAATATGTTCATGGCATTCGAAGAGCAGAGACCCTAGTTAAGCCCATGCTGAAGAGTGAGACTCAGTGTATCAATATAAAAAGATAATGATTGTGCTTACACAGTTCTCATAAAAAAAATAATCACACTCTATGTATAGCAGTGACCTTTTTATTTATTTTTCTTCATAGCCAAACAGCAAAGCCATTCTTAACTAGTATGCATCATAATTGCTCCAAACGTTAACATGTCTGTTGACCCATTATAAATTGTCATCATTTAACATGTCGTTCGTTTGGGCCGAAGTTGTCACTTTTACAAGTTTATCATCTGCCCAATCAATCACACACTCATACATTAGACGGAGGCGGAAAATTATACAAATATTCAAAAAAAAAGGTTTATGAAGCTATAATAATTCAAAATTTGTATATAATTTTATTTTTTTTAAAGAACTGAGAAAGGTTTATTCCTTAATATAAATTTTTAGAAGTCTATCATTGTTAGTTTAGATTTTCTACCACTGATTTATTTTTTGCTTCAAATCTGTCAAATAGTTTTGTAGGAAATTGAATTCAAAAAAATGTTGAATGAAAATTTTCATCAGATTTGCCGTTTAAAGTAATCAGGTTCTTGAAGGGACTTTACCCTCTTCTCCTCCGAAAAAAAAAGCCTGATGTGTTTTCGTTTCGTTTAGGTTAATTTTGATAGTGGATTCAGAGCGCCAAAATACATTTAAATACTGTCTTATTATTAGACAGTAAAACTACGCCTTCGCAGAGTAAACAGGCACATATTTTGAATAAAAATAATAATTATAGACTGTATACAATATAAATTATTTCAATTGAGTTGAAAAAAATGGCTCAAGAACAAAAAAACAGAAATTTATTTTTTTTTTTCAATAATAAATAACTTTTGAATATCTAACATCAGACAACTATTGGATGACTTTAATTCGCTTTTCTTATAAAACATGAAATCAGAAATTCAAATCGAGCCCTGTGCGCAAAAAGACGTAAGAGCTAAAAAGAAAATTTTACAGGAGAAGGTTTTTTTTAATTTATTTCACATTCAGTATATGTATTGCCATGAAATTATGTACATAGCTTTTCTTTAGCCCAACCTATATAATGCAATCAATTTTATTTTTATATATGTAATATAAGCAAATCTTTTTTGCCCTCACCAAATTAGTCTACTTTTTGATAATTTGGCTGTTACTTCACAAATTTTCTTTAACAAGGTTGTTTTTCTGCACTTTTCTTTTGTTATTTCATATTACTTGTCCTCATATTTAAAAAGCAGCGGGTACTGTTAGATTGCCTGACGAGCTATTCAAAATACATTCATCAGCTTCTATACAGAATATAGAAGGAGGAATGCATGGCTGAAACATTCTAAGTTCTCTTTGCCTGCTGTATAGTGCAGAAGACTGGACGCTGACAATATCTGTTGATACGGTTCTGGGAGTATTCGAGAGAAATGGTCTTCGAAAGATATTTGGCCTTCTACGCGTTGGCAATGTCCAAAAAGATTTAATGGTATATGTGATGAGGAGTATGCAGATATCGCCATAGTTCAACGAATTAAAGTACTGTGGCTTCGTTGGCTAGGCGATGAATGAAGATGTTCCGGCCCTGAGGGAGACCACCACTCCGAATATAACACCAAAGGAAGACCGATTTACGGTCCTGTGCTCTTTCCAATTGGAGCCAATTTGCAAAGCGAAGAAATGACTGCAAATGTGAATAAAAAAAAACATGTACTTACGTCTAAATTGCTTTTGCTCTAAGTTCATAACGGTACGTTTCACAACTACGAAACTGTGGGAGGTTATGTGTGTGTTAATAAGTGTGATCGATTTTTATCAAAAAGCTTAAATCGAAAATCATCGATATTAATGTTTAAGCTTCATTAATCGGGAACGGCTCGCCAAATGATTATTTGTTTTTTGTAGTTCTTAGTTGCGAATTTAATTTTTTAGATATACAATCAGACCTAAGGTTAGCAATGATAGATCTCTAAAAAATAATATTGAACTCTGAAACGTATAGTCTATGAATGTTATTATATTTATAAATTTTTTTCTGGCTCAGTCTATTTTGTATGTAAATGAAAAGATAAATGCGTACTAGCCTAGTAACAACATTTTTACGATGTGAAAAATGCATTGCTTTTTAACCTAAATGCGTGAAGATATTTTTTAAGTTCAAAATTGCTAGATTACAAATAATTACTTTTTCCACAGTTTTCTTGTTTTAAAAAAGTCGACTTAAAGTAACCAGTAGCATAAACTATTCGTAGTACAGAGGTTGTTACAAAATTGTTGACATAACGGTTATCTGTAACGACATAAAGCAAAGTATTATTGATGACAAGATGATAAACTGAATAGCGTAAATCGTGTCATAATCTGTTTTGGTTAATCAAGTCAATAATCCATTAATTTTGAAACTAAGCGATTTATAACCCGCATCCTGCAGCTTTGCTTCAGCATGCATCTGCAAATAAATAAAATTAGGCGAAAACGAATATAGAAATGAAATGAAGAATCGCCAAGTCCTAGACTTAAAACAAAACATGAGTGAAAAAATTAAGGCTATTATTAAAAGCGTTACATACTTTCCGACTAATACTCACAGTTGAATTGTAAAACGGGGACTGCCAACGCAAACCCGCACAAAAACTGCCGAAAGCCGAGACTTTATTAAAACGAAGTTCTCAATATTCAAATATTTTTTTGTAAGTTTATAATCAAAGTTTCAAACAAGTAACTTCATTTTTTTGAAAATGATGAAAGTAAATAATCGAACATTTCGATTAACAACTAATTGATCGATACATATCTTGCAATTAATTGCTTGGCTTTGAATTTAATCAAATATCGATTTATAATTTGTTCCATTCCTAGAAAGCGATATAGATATGAACTAAAAGTTCATAATTCATTCACTGATGCAGTTCAAATTGTAAAGTTTGGCCGCTCTATTGACTTGATCGCCCTATTAATGACTTTTAGGAAATGGACCGGGCACCGTTTAATCATGAGCGAACAAAATTTCAACTGTTCATAACAAAAAAAGCTTTTACGATAAAACAACAAAAGGCATAGTAGTTAAATCGCTTGGCGTTCACGCCCAAGTTTTTCGACAACATAGTAGTAACAAGGCAAAGGGTTTTTGTGCCCGGTGCTGCACCCCACACGTAAACTTGGTATGTAATATTCGGTTCTCCCCGAACTTGAATTTCCTTCTTGACGTTCCTATACGGCTAAAAATTTCCGCCTACATTTTAAACCATTCGTCGGTGTAAACTTTTTTGTAATAAATTCCAAACCTTTCAATTACCTACAAAAATTTTCAATTTATTGAGATTTAAAACTGAACTGAAAAAAACTTGAAAAAATTGTTTTTTATTTCATTTATTTCTAAAAATTTTTTTAAGTCATTGAATTTTTCTCATTACAGTTTTGTATGCGCCGTAGCTCAGTGGATAGATCAGACGACTCTGATGCGGGGACAGTCGGTTCGAGTCCTGCCAACTAATGCAAATGTCTTAATGTTTTTTTAATTGTTAAGAAATGCCTGGTTCAAAATTTAAACACTTTTCTTCACGTTCATTTTCTCGAAAACTGGCATAATTAAAATTATAAACCAAATTTGGTTTAAACATATACATATGTAGCCCAAAAAAGTTTAAAATTTAGCCTACAATTTTTAGCCGTATACTATTTGGGTAGACCTAAAGTTTGTTGCCTATTACGGGCGCCAGTGTTTTGGAAAAACTAAGCATTTTTATTGTTACCTGCCCCGGGAACTTAAATCTGAGATGTTCCATATGATATCCAACAACAATCGCAGACGATTTGTACGTCGTCAATTAATTACTGTTCCATATCATATTTATAAAAGCCCATCTTACAGACATTTGTGCATACATATGTATGTACTAATGAAGACGTAAATGTTGGTCTCTTTTATGTTTCCTTTTCTTAAACAAACAAACTAATAAAAACCTGTCACAACACACCTTACACAATTTAATAAACCTTTTTTGCATGCTCACCCCTTTAACAGGTAATATCCTGTTTAAAGTGATTATATGGTAAAATGGTCAACTTTCAGAATATTCTATAAAACTCAAAAAGAATTTGTTTAATCTAATTCCTAAAATTGATTGGAGGCGGTTAAGGAGTGTCGCACAGGCGTTTCATTTGACTGGAACCAGTAATTTATGAAGATTCATATAGTAAACTTATACCTAACATTAATATTGCTACTATCGAAGATATCAGACATACATTTTGAAACGCCTTAAAAACCTTTAGTTCTCACCAAAATATTTATTTGATACTAGCTGACCTGCCGAACTTTGTTCCGCCTTAAAGGCAATGAATGAGCAGATTTTGGATTTAATTTTTATTAGAATGATAAATGTAAATATGAAATCAATTATTTTAACTGCATGGGTTGCACTCTTCAATCAAGCACCTTGCGATAGACGACATTTTTCGTTTTATTATCAGGCGGCCGCCGTGGTGTGAAGGTAGTGTTGCCGGCCTACCACACCGAAGGTCCATGGTTCGAGCCCTGGTACAGGTAACATCAAAAGTGATTTGAAAAAAGTTTTTCAAAACGGGGTCGCCCCGCGGCAGTGGTTTGGCAAACTCTCCGAGTGTATTTCTGCCATGGCAGGCTTCTCAGCAAAAATTCGTCTCCTTTGTAGATGCCGTTCGGAGTCGGCAAAAAACTGTAGGTCCCACCAATTTGTAGGGAAAATTCAAATCGGCACACCACAAATTGGAAGAGAAGCTTGGCGCAAAAATCTCTTAGGAGGTTTATGATGATATACCTGTTGTATATCGCGCCATAGAGATAGATCAGGCCCAAGAACAAATAACGCAGATGTTCCTCCGACCCGTGAACATGCCACATATAATTGACCATGAGAAAAACATAGATTTTCTAGATTCAGACTACAAACTTTCAAGGATTGGCCTTATCATTTCTTAATCATCATGGCAAACAACTTCCATTTGCCCAATGCGAACGCTAGAATGCAAGCAGTCATCCAATCGTATCGAAACGCTGCTCGATTCAAAACAGGACTTGATAAATTTCTTCCCGTGCGTCGAAAATTATCTAGTTGCTGATTTCTGAGATTTGCCCGACGATTTCGCATTGCCAACCGAACCGTTTCTCGGGCTGCCTCTCTTTGCTCTTGTAATTGAGAAGCACGAAGTCGAGCCATACTAACGCGGCGCTCTTCAAGTGCAACTTTTTGCTCTTCTTCAGTCCTTTCATTCGCAACGTTTCGAATCCCACTTGTATGTATTACGGTTTTGTCGTGAAAGATTTTATCGTCTTGGTCGCGGCATGATATTGTTAATGATAATATCGGCACACAAATAGAAACTCGAAACACACACATCAACCGGTCAACTTCAAAATATAAAATTTTTTTAACTTTCAAAGAAGTTTCAGCAAAATGAGAATGCCGAAACGAAAAAAGTAAAAAGTTTCCGCCTAACAGGAATCAGTAAATACTTGCAAGCAAAACTGCTTTTGGATTTTTCATTGGTTAATTGCTTATAATTGCCAATTTGTAGGAAAAATTAGAAGCAGCACACCACAAATTGGTAGAGAAGCTCGGCCTTAATCTCCTCAGGGAGGTATATATCTCGCCAATTAATTATTTATTTTAATTGCTTAAGATTTTAAGATTTTGTTTTTGATTTCCTATGTCACGACCATTTGTTTTTGACTTGCAAAATAAAATAAAATTAGAAAGAGTCGCTCTCTGGTGTACTTCCCGGAAAAAAAGAATATCAAATATCAGCAAAAGCAAAGGGCTACCAATATATCAAATTTCAAGCAAATCGCACCATAAATAAAAAATGTTGAAATAGGTCGGTCCCCGTTCCACTTCCCGGAAAAAAAACCTATGTCCGTTTCCTGGTTTCAAGCTACCTCCTCGCAAATTTTCAGCCAAATCGGTTCAGCCGTTCTTGAGTTATAAATAGTGCAACTAACACACCCTTCTTTTATTTATATAGATAGTAAAATCTACCCGATTCGCTGCATCTCAGAATTAAAAATTGACAGAGTCCGATTTCCATCATTATATCCCATACCAGATAGAATATGGAACTTAATTACGCCACTTATTGCAGCACTCCTTATCTTCTTTCGTACTAAACTAATTTTGGGTCACCTCGGTCCACATATCGGTCGATATCGCTGAAACTGGTTTAGCTATAGGAACAAATGGTATCTTAAATTTTAGGCTAAACGTCTAGTAATGCAAAAGTTCCATTCAATTCCATTCAGTAGTTCTTTAGTGATGCGCCCAAACATACAGACAGACAGACAGACAATAATTCTAAAAACAGTTGATTTGGCTTCTACTGGCTTAATATTGATCCCTGCTATCGATTTTTCTTAAAAAGAATGTACGTTAAATGCTGATAGTTTGAATGAGGTGTTTTTATCTAGTGCTTCGAATAATAGTTCCACACCGCAGTTTGTTTTATATCCTTCTATCAAATACTCTGACGTACCTTTCGAATTTTCAACTGTATCGGAGTTTCATGTCGCTAAATGCCTCAATAGTATAAAATCTAACGCTGTTGGCGAGGATGGCTTACTTATTAGATTTTTGAAGTTGATTATGCCATATATCGTTAGCACGCTGACGCACATTATTAATCATTGTATTACGACATCTTGCTTCCCTGATTTGTGGAAAATTGCCTACGTACGTCCCATTGCAAAAAATAAGCGCGCCTGTTCTTCGGGTGACTTTCGTCCAATTAGTGTTCTTCCCGCCTTGTCGAAAGTTTTTGAGACAATAATGGCTGAACAAATTACGGCTCACATTACAGCAAAAAGTCTACATTTCCCTTATCAATCCGGGTTTAGGGCAGGTCATGGATGTTCAACAGTTATGGCTAAAATTATGGACGACTTTCGTGTGGCTAATGACAAAGGTGAAATATCCCTTCTATGTTTACTTGACTTCTCTAAAGCGGTCGACTCTGTTGATCATTTATTACTTTGCTCTAAGCTGACGTATTATTATGGATTTGGTAAAGCTGATATTTGTCTTATGAGGAGTTACTTAACGGATAGGTGTCAAAGAGTCAAGATTAGCGAAGTGTCATCAACGGTCAAAACCATTACTTGTGGCGTTCCTCAAGGGTCCATTCTAGGTCCAATGCTTTATTTATAAACGATATATTTTTAGCCTGTCGGCATGTAAGTATGCATGCATATGCTGATGACGTTCAGCTGTACTTATCTGGTCGTTTTGATAATATTATGCAGTAACGGTAAAGCTGAATGAGGATTTACTAGCTATATCGCGATGGTCTTCAACTTAACCCAAATAAGTCGTATGTCTTACCAGTTTTCAAAAATAAAATAAATCTTACTAGTATGCCTAATATTAATTTAAGCAACAACTCTCTTGAAATAGTTGAAAAAATCACCAACTTGGGCTTAGTTATTAACACAAATTTAAGTTGTGTAAACCACATAAGTTCAGCTGCAGGCAAAGTGTATGGTACTCTACGTAACCTGAGACAGCACCATTTACTTCAATTCATATTCGAAAGACGCTTGCCCGTCAAATTATTTTGCCTACCTTAACCTACTCTGAACAAGTACAAGGTGGCGCAAAAGTAAGCTTCCGATGTTTTTTGGCTGTAATTAAAACAAAAAATGAAAAACTTTGATTCTTCTTGTGGATTATTTTTATTTGGTCTTTTAATTTTTTCTACATCAAGTCGAGAATATGATGTCATGTAAATGGCCGCCGCCACAGTTGATTGTCATTTGAGCCCTTTTTATGGCATTTTCCATCACTTTGGCCAAAACTTCCGGCGATAGGTCCGCACATTCTTGACGGATATTGTCTTTAAGAGCTGCAAGAGTCTGAGGCTTGTTGACATAAACCCGCGGCTTCAAAAAGCCCCACAAAAAGAGGTCTGGAGCGGTCACATCAGGCGATCTTGCTGGCCAGTGCAAATCACCAAAACGGGAGATTAGGCGCCCGGGAAATGCATCCTTCAGCATATCGGTTGTGGCACGTGCAGTGTGTGCTGTTGCACCGTCTTGTTGGAACCACATGTTTTCCAATCCCAATTCATCAAGTTGCGGCAAAAAGAACTCGTTGATCATTGCTCTGTAGCGCTCATCATTCACAGTAACCGTTTGGCCCCGACCGATTGTTGGTCAAATAAATAGTCAGCAATATTTCGCGTTCTGGAGCAGTGTAGCGTAACATTGTTTCTTCTCTTCTTTAAATGGTCATCTAACCGCCTGGGCGATTTTAACCGTCCAACATAGCTCGCCAGTCGTTTCTTCGTTGCGCCAACTGGCGCCAATTGGAAACACCGCGGGATCGCAAATCGGTCTCCACTTGGTCCTTCCATCGAAGTGGTGGTCTCCCTCTTCCTCTGCTTCCACCGGCGGGTGCCGATAAGAATGCCTTCTGGGCTGGAGCATCTTCGCTCATTCGCACTACGTGGCCTAGCCAGCGAAGCCGCTGTGTTTTGATTCGCTGAACTATGTCGGCGTCTGCGTAAAGTTCATACAGCTCATCATTAAATCTTCTTCGGTACTCGCCGTCGCCAACGCGTACAGGTCCACAAATCTTTCGAAGAACCTTTCTCTCGAATACTCCCAGAGCCGCCTCATCAGATGTTGTTAGTGCCCACGCCTCTGCACCATATAGCAAGACGGGTGCGATGAGTGACTTGTGGAGTGTTATTTTCGTTCGTCGAGAGAGGAATTTACCTTTCAATTGCCTACTCAGTCCGAAGTAGCATTTGTTTCGTCGGATTTCTAGGCTAACATTATTGTTGGTATTAATGCTGGTTCCCAGGTAAACGAAGTCCTTTACTATTTCGAAATTATTACTGCCAACAGTCGCTTGGTTGCCAAGGCGCGAATGCGCTGACTCTTTGCATGATGACAGAAGGTACTTCGTTTTGCCCTCGTTCACCACCAATCCCATTTTCTCCGCTTCTTTTTCTAATTTGGAGTAGCAGATGTCAAAACAGAACTGACTTTAGGGGCCAATGCAAAATTTATAGCATTTTCTGATAGGAGGATTACTTTTGCGCCACCTTGTATATAGCAAGCTTTACTCTCAGTCGGCGCATAAAGTTGATATTGCATTTAATGAAATTACGCGTTATGTACAGGGTGGCTAATGAAAGCCGCTACCAAAAAAAAATTACATAACTTTTTTTCTATTTAATGAATCTGGTTAATTTTTTTTTATTTTGCAGATTGACTTTTACATTTAACAAAAATGGATAACTGGGACACTGAAACAAGAATTTGGATTGTCCGCCGCTTTCACGCACTGGAGTCCGTAGTTTCGGTTTAAAGAGAGTATAGGCGCACGTTTGGCGGCAATCCTCCGAGCAGATGGACCATAATAAGACTTGTAAACAATTTTGCCGAGCATGGGACAGTCAACAGAAGACCTTACCATCGAAACCCTTCAGTTCGAACGGAGGAAACAATCGCTGCTGTAGCTGCTGCCATACAAAACAATCCACGTGTTTCGACAAGAAGCTTATCTGCTCAAATGGGTGTAAGCAGACAGTCATTACAGTCAATTATGCACAAAGATTTGGACTTATTCCCATATAAAATTCAAATGGCCAACAAACTGAACGCTGCAGACTTGCCGATTCGCTTGGAATTTTGCCAGAAGATGCTTCAAATGGTGGAAGAGGATGGAAACATGTTGAACTGTCTTTTCATGTCTGACGAGGCCCATTTCGATTTAAACGGCAACATAAACAAACAAAATTGTCGAATATGGAGTGCTTCCAACCCACAGATACTCCATGAGACGGAATTGCATCCACTTCGTGTCACAGTGTGGTGTGCAGTTTCATCACGCTGCATTGTCGGGCCCTACTTCTTCGAAGAAAACGGTCACACCGTCACGGTTACTGGAGACCGTTACTTGAGCATGTTGAGAGAGTTTTTCTATCCAGAATTACGCCGAATGAGAATTTCTTTCAACTCTGTGTGGTTTCAGCAAGATGGTGCAGCTCCTCATATAGCCCAACCTGTTATGACAGAATTGCGACGAAAATTTCCCAATAAGCTGATATCCAGAAACTCCACATTCCGTTGGCCACCCAGGTCGCCTGACCTTACTGCACCTGACTTTTTCTTGTGGGGTTATTGCAAACAGGAAGTCTTCAAAGCAAAACCAACAAATTTGAATGAACTAAGGCAATCCATTCGAGAAACAATTGCGGCTATTCCTGTCTCAACTCTCCAAGCAGTAATGAACAACTTTTTGGTAAGATTCCGCACATGCATCGACGAGCAGGGGGGGCATTTAAATTCCATTATTTTTAAAACTAATTAAGCTATATTTAATAAAATTTAATGAGGTTTAACATGAATAAAAGAAAAATGAATTCCATACACTGAAAAAAAAATTATTTGAGTTTCTTAATGTAGCAAAATTCATCAGCCACCCTGTATACGAAGACTCCAAATTATATTTCTGAAAAACTTATCTTTCCACAATCGGAGCGCTGTCTTAACCTCATGTTGCCACATTTTAACCTTAAGAACTCTACTATAATGTTCTTCATCAATGCTGTTAGAATTTGGAATTCAATACCTGCTGGCATAAAAAGCAAATTAAACAGAAGTAGCTTCAAGGATGTCCTATATAAATACTTTTTCACAAATTGAACCACTTACATAATGTACTTTTTACTTATTTTTTGTTACGTGTTTTAATATACTCATTGATTGATTTAATTTAATTTAATTTATAGTTAATTTATCTTTAACTATTCTCAACTATTTTTTTTGGATGTGAGTGTTATTTTTCTGTTGTGCAAAAAGAGATGTAAATCTTACTGTACTAATATTTTAGAAATAAAATTGAAATTGAATTGAAAAATATTTGAAATTTTCAACAATCGAGACTAAAGTTCATTTTTGATATCTTCGCCCATATTAGTGTCGACGTGGGGGTTGAAGCTTGAGAAATCGGGTGCACTACTTCTAAGTACCACCCTAAAGTGCATAAAATGATCCTAGGACTAGAGTAGGCTCTAATGGGGCAAACTGTGAAGTTGATATAAATTTTTGGAAAACTATGATTGCTAGTTTAGAAGTTTTAACATTGATTTAATTTTTGATTCAAAAATGTCATACTAGTGAAATATGAAAGTTTAGCTGCAAATAGTTTTTTGAAAATTAAACTTCCTGAAAAAAGTTCGGGGAAAATATTTTTGTCAGGAGGGCCGAAGAATCTCTGTTTATCTTTTCTTATATGGGTTTTTACGTTTTACCGAATTCACTTACAGGTGATATCATAAGCAGTGGCTTCTTCTAATTTTTGTTGCGGCTTTGCACTTTGGTAGCAATCGAGGCTGAATGAACAGCAACATTGAGTTTGTTATCAAACGTCACCCTTAAGATTTCGGTTAACCTTAATGCATTCAACGTAGACGTCTAATTCCATGTTCACTTGTGCCGTCCACGATGCAAATAAGGTGGCCGAGGATTTAGTCGGTGACAGTGCCAGATTTCATTAAGCGATAAAACCGGACAAGGACGGAACATAAAAATTAATTCTGCAACAGTATAAACAGTGACTTGACTCCAACTTAATTAAACGAAGAAAACATTACAAACAGAACAAACCGGCTAGATATAGAAAATACTATAGACAGATATTTTAAGTAAATGATTTTACTGTTATTTTTTCTTTTGAATACTTAACAATTTCCTTATAGTCTTGAGCTTTTTTTAATTACCATTTTCGAAATCCTACGCTCATTTGATAGTCAACAAACAATAGAAATTTGCAATAAAATCTGCCTAAAAATAGCCAAATTAACAATGATATTCACTTTTTATTTGTTTTACAATTGCAAAAGCAAACTTCCAAAGTGAAAATAATCCGAAAAGCTATTAAACTTGAACTTGAATTTGTTCCGGTCTGAAATAATTGCGTCAAAACACAACAATAACAACGAAACCGCAAGTCAAAACAACAACATTTTGGCATTTTGCCAATATCTATGAATTATTAAATATTTCAACGGATTATTTATACGTTGTTGTTGTTGTTTGTAACATTTAGTCGCCTCTTACGACCGGTATGCCTACCTCGGGCACATTCTATTGTTTATTGATATAATTGACAGTTGACATATTAATATAAAATCTTTGCATTGCTCTTACATATATGATTGACCACATAATGTTTAGCTTTGTCAATCAGAAGTGGTGATCACTTGCTGATAATCAACCCTATTATGGTTGTCAATATTAACCAACACAATATTTATGTGCACAAATTGGCAATGCTAATTCAATATTGTTTTTGTCGATATTGACAACCATAATAGGGGTGAATATCTATATGAAGTAGTTAGTTATGTTAGGAGGGTGGGGTCGTGTGCAGAAGTCCACGCAAGTGGGGAAAGTTTTGATCGCCATTCATCTGGGAATGGCCAGAGCGATTCTTTTGCATGCGGTTCAAGCAGCTCACTACTTCCGGGCTTTGCGCCCAAGCATCCTCTGGGTAACCACCGAACACCCGTTTGGTGGTGAGCTAAACGTGAGAAGGCGACAACCTGGTAAGGCCACTCCGACATAATCGGTTTAAGGGCTTGCTGGGGGGTTCAAACAGCAGCGTCTGATCACCAGGTGGTGTGGCTGAAAGCGGGCGTCTGTCTTGGATCAAGCGGCTCGCTATACAAACGTGTAATAGAATTCAACCTCCCGTGAAACGGGTTGTGCGTTGGGTTTGGAACCCACCACATAAAACCATGTTCCAATGAAATTCAACAACAAAGCCTCGGATATGAGAACCCCTTTTTTAGATGACAACACCCGCAAACGAAATAAGGATTATGAGATAAGGGCATGTACCTGGAATGTCCGGTCCCTTAATGGAGAAGGTGCCGCTGCCCGGCTGGTTGAGGTCCTGAGGAAAGCAAAAGCTGACATCACCGCCATACAAGAGATGCGATGGACGGGGCGAGGTAACACGATCAAAACACCTTGCAACATCTACTGGAGTGGGCATGAAGACAAGCGCAGATTCGGCGTGGGATTTGTGGTGGGAGAGAGACTCCGTCACCGAGTACTGTCGTTCACACCCGTGAACGAGCGTCTCGCTGCAATCCGCATAAAAGTACGATTTTTCACCATATCGTTTATCTGCGCTCATGCACCGACGGAAGAGAAGGACGACGTGGAAAAGGATGCATTCTACGAGTGCCTGGAAGAAGCATACGAGCGCTGCCCCCGTCATGATATCAAAGTCGTGCTTGGCGACTTTAACGCCAGGGTGGGTAAGGAGGGTGTATTCGGCCCCACTGTCGGGAAGTTCAGTCTCCACGATCAGACTTCGCCAAATAGATTCAGGCTGATCGACTTCGCCGGTGCCCGAAACATGGTCATATCCAGCACTAGGTTTATGCACAAGAAGATCCATCAGGCTACATGGCTGTCCCCCGATCGAAAAACACGCAACCAGATCGACCACGTTGTGATAGATGGACGGCATGCTTCCAGAATTTTAGATGTTGGCATAATACGAGGACCAAACATCGACTCTAATCACTACCTAGTAGCAGCCGAGCTTCGTACCCGCCTCTGTACGACAAAACAGGTGCAACAAAAAACGCAGGGAAAGCTGGACGTCGAAAAGCTGCAATCGCAACAGACCGCCAATTATTTCGCAGATCGCCTCTCACACCTGCTCTCCGGGAGCACAATTCAACCTAGTGGAATGCATGAGCAGTGGGATCATATCTCAAGAGCACTCCGTACCGCAGCCGAAGAAGTAATTGGATGCCGGCGAACGCGAAGAAACAACTGGTATGATGATGAAGAGTGCCGCGCTGCAAGGAAAAGAAAGGACGAAGCCTACAAGGCAACGCTGAGATCGAATGCAACGAGGGGTGTGTGTGAACACTACCGCGAGTTGAAGAGGGAAGCGAGGCGGCTTTTCCGGGCGAAAAAAAGAGAGGCAGAAAAGCGTGAAATAAAGGAGCTTGAGATGCTGGCCAACGGGAATAATGCCCGAAAATTCTATCAAAAAATTCGGCGAATGACAGAAGGTTTCAAACCCGGGGCAAACTCCTGTAAGAATGAGAACAGCGACCTGGTGACCGATGTTCAGAGAACACTCAGAATATGGAGGGATCACTTCTCTGCCCTTTTAAATGGAGAAACTGAGCAAGAAACCAGAGAAGATGCCGAACCCGAGCCCACAATCGAAGATGACGGAATTGACGTTCTACAACCCGACTATAATGAGGTGCGAATAGCAATATCCCGATTGAAAAACAATAAAGCAGCTGGCGCTGATGGTTTGCCTGCTGAGCTATTCAAACACGAAGGCGAGGAGCTGGTAAGGCGCATGCATCAGCTTCTATGCAGAATTTGGTCGGTTGAATGCATGCCTGAAGATTGGAATCTAAGTGTTCTCTGCCCAATCCACAAGAAGGGCGATCCTGCAAACTGCGCCAACTATCGCGGAATCAGCCTTTTGAATATCGCATATAAGGTCCTATCAAGCGTATTGTGCGAAAGACTGAAGCCTGATGTAACAGACTGATTGGACCTTATCAGTGTGGCTTCAGACCTGGTAAATCTACCATCGACCAGATTTTTACTATACGCCAAATCTTGGAAAAAACCCGTGAAAAAAGAATCGACACGCATCATCTCTTTGTTGATTTTAAAGCCGCTTTCGATAGCACGAAAAGGAGCTGCCTATATGCCGCTATGTCTGAATTTGGTTTCCCCGCAAAACTTATACGGCTATGCAAAATGACCTTGAGCAACACCGCCAGCTCGGTCAGAATAGGGAAGTACCTCTCCGAGCCGTTGGAAACTAAACGAGGTTTCAGACAGGGTGACCCCCTATCGTGCGATTTCTTTAATTTAATGCTGGAGAAAATAATACAAGCTACAGAACTTAACCGCGCTGGAACAATATTTTATAAAAGCGGGCAACTGTTGGGATATGCTGACGATATTGATATCATTGGCCTTAACAACCGCGCCGTAACTTCTGCTTACTCCAAATTAGAAAAATAAGCGGAGAAAATTGGATTGGTGGTGAACGAGGGCAAAACGAAGTACCTTCTGTCATCATGCAAAGAGTCAGCGCATTCGCGCCTTGGCAACCAAGCCACTGTTGGCAGCAATAATTTCGAAATAGTAAAGGACTTCGTTTACCTGGGAACCAGCATTAATACCAACAATAATGTTAGCCTAGAAATCCGACGAAGAATCACTCTTGCAAACAAATGCTACTTCGGACTGAGTAGGCAATTGAAAAGTAAAGTCCTCTCTCGTCTAACGAAAATAACACTCTACAAGTCACTCATCGCACCCATCCTTCTATATGGTGCAGAAGCGTGGACACTAACAACATCTGATGAGGCGGCTCTGGGAGTATTCGAGAGAAAGGTTCTTCGAAAGATTTGTGGACCTCTACGCGTTGGCGACGGCGAGTACCGAGAAGATTTAATGATGAGCTGTATGAACTTTACGCAGACGCCGACATAGTTCAGCGAATCAAAACACAGCGGCTTCGCTGGCTAGGCCACGTAGTGCGAATGAGCGAAGATGCTCCAGCCCAGAAGGCATTCTTATCGGCACCCGCCGGTGGAAGCAGAGGAAGAGGGAGACCACCACTTCGATGGAAGGACCAAGTGGAGAACGATTTGCGATCCCGCGGTGTTTCCAATTGGCGCCAGTTGGCGCAACGAAGAAACGACTGGCGAGCTATGTTGGACGGTTAAAATCGCCCAGGCGGTTAGATGACCATTTAAAGAAGAAGAAGTTAGTTATGTCGCACTTTTGGATTTTTGCTGTTTGATGCATGGATGGAGAATTCCTATGTATATATGTAAATAATTTCTTAACCCAAAAATAACATTTTTTATGACGTAAACTCTGCGTTAAGAAGATAACCTGCCGTTCTCCAAGTTGGCCTTACCGATTTGGTCCATTATCATTAGCCAAGTTGTGTCGGAGGTATTTTATGCTGTCCCGTGGTACTGGTAGATGATCATGTATCGAGCCATGGCTAAGTCAATTCACATTCTCGTCCCGTTAGGATATGTTACATCGTTCAGCCTGAGTTTTTCAACTCTACAACCAAATACGCCTGACTTGCCCACCGTGGCTTTGAAGTAGACAAGCACGATTTTGATATCAAGATGGGGAAAGCGATCATATGGCTATTCTAGTTTTTCGTAGAACGCGCTCTTATCCGCGTCGTTCGTCTACTCTGTCGAATCCAATACCATTATTTCGATTTTCCGTCTTTCTTGGGTACACAATGCAAGGCTCAATTGCTTTCACGTAGAGCGTGTATGTCAGTCTTGCATCAACGAAGACATCAACTAATATGGTAATATCTCCATAAAGCTCGTACAGCTCATTGTTAACTTTCATCTATAATATTCCAATGGCCATTTGGCTGCCAAGCCGCAGGTGGGTCGACTCTCTATTTGATGACAGCAAATACTTTGTATCATAGCTGCATAGCTTTTCCAATCTAACTTTCAACCTCACCGTGTCGAAATCAATACTGTTACAAATATGAATGCATTCCTACACATACATATTCGGCAGCCTAGGCGTTGGCGACCACAACTTCTTTACACAAGGAGGGGAATAGGATGACGTGGAAGGTCGACGTGGTCTTATCAAATCGTTCACATGACCGTAGGGCTAGTACTTAAAGGTGCGGGTACCTGAGAAATAATCTGACGACTATTACCCCCTTTTAGAATTCTGGCGTCTAATTTCTAGGGACCGCAAATAGTTATTTTTTTTTCGTTAATTGATGGGATGGGATGACATGTTTAGAAGTCACCAACTTCTCATCAGACCTCTTCCCGGACAGTGGGATGCGAACCCAAGTGCCATATCAAAGTCGCTGTTAGAACCATTACTCTAACAACTCAGCTATGATGCCCAGAATTGTCACGATGACATTTTCCTCTAATGTGGCACTTTTATATTATGTCAAATTCCGCATAGTTCAGGATATATGATGAAAAATTAAATAATTATTATTCTTGAGTAAAAACTAAAAAATATCATTATTTTCCGCCCCGGCTAATTTTATAACAAAGAAAATATCACAAATTTTGTAAACATACTAGCTAACAATGACTACGAGTGGTGTCAGTCAAGTTTAGAAACAAAAAATCTACCCAACGAAGAATCAAACAAGGGGTGCCCCAGGGTGGTGCTCTATCCCCCTTTTGTTTAATTTCTATATTTCGAGGCTTGCTCCCCACCAGAGGGAGTCTACACTGTTTCTTCCCCTGATGACTGCACGATTATGGCTTCTGGTAGGGGCCCCTCCATTGACAAACTCTGTAAAAAGATTAACAGTTGCCTCCGAGACATTTTCAATGTTCGTGAGCAGGCGGAACTGTTGAGCAGACAGTTTTTACTGAACTGCCACAAACCTAGTCATCCAAACCGTCATCGATTGAATGAAGCTCCACCTCCTAGAGGTGCCGTAAGCACTATGAAGAGATCCTGCACCACATTACCTTGCCGTTTGATCTGCGTAACCATAGTCGGGGTCTAAACGACCTCCATGCCGAGTCGATAGACAGATCCCGCAGATGTCGGCCTGTGAACCCCGTAATTGATATCCGACCACCTGAAATAGCTGAAGAGAAGCTCGTTCTTCCTAGGGAGACTAGAGTCATACTAGCACAACTTCATTCTAGATATTGTAACAGGTTAAACTCTTACGTATCCATACCAAATGCTTACCGTGCATGTGGCCTTATTATACTAAATATATATATATTTTCCTGTTCAATTTAACCTATTCTTCCAAAATCAATATCACTCGAGTCCAGCCCTGTTGAAAGAACTTGATGACGATGTTTAGAGTGATCGTTTACATTAGGCAGGAAGAAGCAATGTTAATAACAACAACAACAACAACAACAGCTAGAAAATTCGTTCAAACTTTCATTTTGTTCTGTATTACCCCTTTTTGGACTGTATTACCGACGGCTCCAATTTTTTCTGTGCTATTCACTAACTTGGTTATAACGATTCGGGCTTAAGATTCCTCATCCCGCGACAAAAAGTTGTTTATTCAGCGAAGCAATAAACGAATATCGCTAAAAATGGTTAGTGAATGTCGAAATCGTTATAGTCATCGTTAAAATAAAATGTCGATTATGAATGTCGATTGTGAATGTCGTTATAAAAGTTTGTGAATTCCACTACAGAAGTACCGATAAAAGTAATTTTTGGCACGAAAACAGTAACACACATCTTTTCACAAAAATTGTAGTTGTGATTCCATACGAGTCAGTAGTAGGCAGAGGATGCAGGAAATCCATCCAGTACTCGATTCTCTGACCACTGAGAGCACAAACAGGAGAGTAGATAAGATTCTATCTCAATCATATGCTGCATAAATCTGACAAACGATAAGCAGTTGTGTATTTGAACAAATAATTGTAAGCAAAATGAAGTAATTGTTTACTCATTTTGCCTATTATTCTATTTTGATGTGATTTATTTTCCCGCCTTTTGAAAATAAACCTTGACATTTATGTTGAAATTGACAGAAGTTAAATTTTTTACCATATATCAATCGCGGAATTTCTAATGTTACTCTCTGGCTCTAAGCCAATTTTAAGTATTTGAATCGAACTAGCATGTCAGTTATCACTTTCCACTGTTTTGATCTTATAACTTCAACCTACATTTTTTAATGGAATTTTCGTTTCGAGAAAACATGTTACCCTCTCAAATTGTAGCGCTTGACCTATGTAACTTGACGCTCTGTAAAAAGAAGGGTAATTTTGTAAATAGTTCTGTTTACTCATACAAAAATATTTTGTGAATAAACAAAAAAAACTGAGAGGGAGACCTGAGAAAAACCTACAGGCCTATACGATTTACCTAAATTTTCTAATTTTTCGTTTTTCTTCTTCTCGTTCCCTACGAATATATTAACTAGAGAACATCCTAATCTTAAAATGCTCGTGAAATGGATTGCAGAAAAATTCGTTCCCCTAGAAAAACTCTACTCAACAAAATTAAATCTTTGTTCGTAATTTCTCTGGGAGAATTTTCTATGATCGGTTGAGCTTTCTTCCTCGATGCAAGAAAAGTCGCATGGAAAAACAACTACAATAAATCTCTATAGCAAATCAAACATCACTCAAAAAGAAATCTTCCAACGCTATTATAAACGTGGATTTTATAACTAAATTAAATGTCTTAAAACATCTCACATGTATCGCGAATTTCTTTAATTAGGTTATCACAGCTCAACAATGAAAAAAATTCCGCGAATTCATATGGTTTCGAATAAGTACGATACCAGTAAGTATCGAATACTTTCCCTCTTTTACTTTTTTAATATCGATTCCTCCTCCCGAAAATTTAAATGAATTTTGGTATCGACAGCGGTATCGGAACAACAATTGTGGCTAATCCTGATATTGTGAAATCAAAACCCGAAAATCCCGGGATTGTAAAAAATCCAGAAAATTGGCGTCTTTAAACCATGCATACATATGTGTGTACCTTTATATAAATGTGACCTTCATATTCAACTTCAGGAAATATGTAACGAAGAGCACTGCATCAAGCAAGTATTTACAGCAACAATCAAACTTTGATTGCAGCCGGGTGAAGGCGTTTATCTATCTATGTACGTATGTATACGTATGGGCATCGATATGTAAGAACTCGATTCAAGGACACTTACCTTATGACGCGATTGCGATGACGTTTTTTTTAAGGAAATATGTAGACTTTTGGCGATATGCGGTAGAGAGGAAGGGTGGATGTATGGATATGTTTCAGTTAGTTGTTTTCTTCAGTTGACTGTTCACAACTTTCTTGTATAATTGAGCTGAGAAAGGCGATAAGACGTCTTAAAACTTTCAAAAGGAATCCGTTAGTTTTTAACACACCCGAACACCCTTCACTTTAAGGCTAGCAGCACTTTTACGAAATTAACAATTTTCTTAAGATTTCGTTTTAAGGATTCTTCCAAACACAGGAGTATTGTATAGTAAGAGTAAAAACAAGTTCCAAGAAACGCGTGGACTTTGCGGCTTTTAAACTTGCCCGCTTCTTAAAATTACGTCCATATCTGTGGTGCGTCCGCGCGCAACTGAGCCGAGCTAACAGCCGAGCTTCGCTATCAACAGTCAAAAAAAGTTCTAGTGTAGATACAATTCATTGAGTTTTTTCGCCTGCTACACATCCATACACATATACTCGTACACCTTCTCAACAAGCAGCGGTTGGCAATGATTATACTTGAGGGACGGACGGCTTTGCAAAGCCGCTTAACTTGGCTTTAACACATCGACCAATATTTCATTTTTTTCTCTCTTTCTGTAACAAAGTTTCATTTTATGAGTGTGTGTGTGTTTTTTGCTTCAAGTGCTGCACACTGTCTCAGGCAAACCTCTTCCGTTTCTCTATTTTTGTTTTCATTTACTTTGTTTTGCTCTCGTCATTCGTTGGCTTCTTATCACACCCATACATGTTCAATTGCATTGTGTTTGGAGCTTTTCTTTTGGCATTTTTCACGGCCAACATGAAACCTCTGCAACAGCGCACATCGTGAGCTTTTGCTGCTGAAATGCCAGAATGAAAGCGAGCTAATGAAACAGTGCCGGCCAAAAGTAGGCGCCTACTGAAACTTATTATTGCTAAAAAATCATTATTTGGAAATCTATTATGGCAGAGATGGAAGGCATCCCACCAAGTCAGCTTCAACACAATTTTCCCACTTCTTTTGCTTTGCTCTACCGATTCGGTTGTCAATAGGAATACCTTCTAAGAAGTATTGTCTTCATCAACCTTTATTCCCTGCATAAACCTCGTGCAGGTCAGCGAGGTTCGCCGTTGGTATAATGCGAAAACCATACTGATGTTTAGCCCTCTGGACGATTTTAGGTGTTTCGTATTAAAGAAAGCTAGACATCCCTTTTTAGCAATAGCTGAAGCCAATTGAAAACACCAAGGAAGATAACGTACTTTTCCACCAGTTTTCTAATGTAAGTCTGCCTCACCCCCTTCTTCTGGGGCCAAATTCGAGAGTCTATAAGAAACCCTTTTGGCTGGAGGCTTTATCCACTAACATTACATGACCCAGGCAGTGGAGCCTTGGCTTTAATTCATTCTATGGTCATATCTTCGGAGAGTTCGTACATGCTAAATTTCCTTCGATATTCAAAACCATAAATCTTCTGGAGAACTTTTGTCTCGAATTCTTCAAGCTTTACCGGAACTGCTTCTTCATAATTCCCAGCGGTATACATACAATAACGGTTTTGATTATGGCAAAGGAGCGTCTCGAGCTCAAGACTACCTTGACTGCACCTCTTAGCCATAAGCGATTGGTGGCAAAACTTCGGGGTGGGACTATACACACAGACCTGAAGTAGTTTTCGAAAGAGGACTTCGGCTTGTTACTTTACTCGGGCCGGACGTTGCGAGCAGTGCTCTCGGGTAAAACAGAACAACCCAACTTTATGTGATACATTCTCCTATCTTTAGGTTAAGGTCAGCTGATGCTTAAAGATCTTTATTCGAACGATTCTTCAAATAGTTAAACAAATATCACTACACATTATGCACACATTTGTACACGCAAACATACATACATACATACAAAACGTGAATGTATGCTCATATGTGCAAGCGATGAAGACAGTGAATTTCGCTTCCGACATCTCTCGCATTTCAATACAACTATTCGAATAATTCTATACTAATGGGTTAGGGGTTTAGAATATGCCCGAGGTAGGCATACCGGTCGTAAGAGGCGACTAATATGCACAAAGGTAATGACGTGCAACTCGCTGGTTGATCTACGGATATGATGCCTCTCACCTCTCATTACCCACCTTATCCTTCCTTACTGAAGAAGGGGTGACATGACCTAGACGGTCGGGCAGTACCGCCAGGGAGTACCGGAGCGTACCGGGTTCAAATTCGGCCAAGGACTGTTAATTCGACAACACTCCCCAAAACCTTCGGGGAGTGTTTTTGTCGTTACCACAACAACAACAACAACAATAATACTACCGGATAAATTATTCGAATAAATACTAGTCGAATTTTTTGAAACGAATATTTTTATTCGTTTATTCGAATAGTATTTATCCGAATATTATTCGAAAATATTCCCACTACTAGTATGTATAAATTGAATATACTTGTACGTAATTTTCTTCAATTTGAAAGCTAACTACTTATGAATGAAACACTTTTTGTATGACAAAATTATGCATAGAAAAGTATTTTAACTGGTGCTCTGAAATCAAGAGAGGTGCTCCGGGAGAAAATAGTAAACTTGTGCGCCGGAATGTTATGACTTTGTAATCGATAATTTATCGGTTGTATTAAAACCCTGAAGCAAAATATTAATTAACGGGTGCTCAGAAGTCAAGAGTAAGCAGTTCCTGAAGGAAATAACTTGACACATTATAAACCTTTTTTTTTCATTACACTATCAAGCAATGACGATTTATGAAGGTTAAAACGCTGTTATAACAAATAAAACATTAACTTAGATAAACAATCTTCGGCATTACAAAGGAATCTGTATAAACTTCCGCTAAAACGAAAAACTTACAGACAATCAACAAAATGACAGCGCCTAAAAATTATATAACACAAAGTTTTTTTTTTTAATTTTAATATGCTCATTTATTTATTTTCTATTTTTATCAATAAAAACCATCATCATTTTTAATTTTTTTCTCATATTTGTTTTCTGTTTTTGTTTATATATATAATTATTAAATAAAAAAGCAAAATAAGAATTGTAATTGTAATAATTAAAACTGTTGATAATAATTCACACAATTGCTAACTAAATTAATTTATTAAATCGATTAAAATTAAATTACACAAAAATTAATAAATGATCATCATTACAGTGAATTAATTATTATTTTTTTTTGTTTTATATACGTTTTACATTTAAGAGCGATTTTAACATTTAATATATATTTATATATATATATATGCATAAGAATACATAGGTATATTTAATTTTTAATATTTTAGACGCTTGTATTTTATATATATTTTTTAGCTTTTTCTCTTTTTTACATTTTTATTTATTTGATAGTTTAAATGTTTTTGTTTTTTTTTTGTTGAGAATTATTTATTATTTTATTTTCTTGTTATTATTAGACGTAACTGTAGTTGTACAAAAAAAAACTATATAAAACGAAAATCAACTCAAATATTCCGTTGCAATTAAATACTAAACACTCTTTCATATATTCATACACACATACACATTTTATATATATACTATATATATATTGTATTTATACATATGTGTTTATAAAGTTACTATGTATTTGCCTTATATAATAATAAAGTTAAATCTTAAGGGTGTAAGTAAAAAAAATATATTTGACTTAAATTAGCGTGTAAGAGACACAACAGCAGCTGGAAATGGTAGGTAGATTTTTACGGGCCTTTTGTGTTAAAATTTTAAGAAATAATATAATTTTAAATACATTGAAATAACACCCGTGATACAATTGTAAATGCACTTGATTTGAATAAGCGAATTTTTCGAACGCAACGAGAAAACTTGGAAATGAAATGTCAAATTTTGAAAAAAGTTTGAAATAAGTTTTGAAAAATTTTTGAAATCAATGTTGAAGTTTTGTTTTGTTTTGTTTGTTGTTCTGGCAGGAATTTTGAGAATAACTTTTCTATTATATTTTTTGAAATTGATAGTTAAGTTTTAATATTTTAATAATTGATTGAAACAAATGGAAAAGGACTTAAGGAAGAATTTTGAAATAATTGTTCAAAAACTTTGTTAGATTTTATAGTTAACTTAAAAATATTTTTTAAGGAAGATGTTATTTAAGAAGTTGTCAAAAAAATAACTTAAAATATAAATTTTAAAAAGCTGTAATTTAGCCCATAATTTTGATAAAAAAAAATTTGGAAAGGATTCCTAAAAAGGGTTTTAAATAAATATTAAAGCGCATTTTTTAAATAACTTTTCTATTATATTTTTTGAAATACATTTTTTAATAAGTTATTATAGTCCCATAAGTTTTTATAAATTTCGAGTAAATAGGAAAAGTACTTGAACGAGCTTTGAAAAAGTATTGAAATTAATTTTGAAAAAGCTCGATTTTAATTTTGAGATTATATTTTTTGGGAAATGGGGTTTTCACTTAAACTTTTAAGAGATTTTCAAAAAACTTCAATTAACCGCAAAATATTTGAGAAAAGCACCTTTAAAGATTTTTGTACATATTTTTTTAGTTTTTTAGTAAGTTTGGAAACAAATTTTTTAAGTTACTGAAATTAAGATTAGTGAAAAAATTCAAAACATGGGGATATATAAAAAGCAACATGCTATTTACGAAATGGTTTCAGAAAGTATTAATTTCAATAAATCAGTTTTTTTTTTCAAGATGTGTAATTTTTTAATTCAACCAAGTTCAGGGCTTCGAATTCCACAAAATTCATCGTTCGAAAATTAGTAATAGTTTATTCAAATCGGGCCAATTTTTCGAGCTCGCTTTGAGTAACTTTCGAACATGCGAGTTGGGTGTAGTTGGAAAGTTCAAAATGTATTAAAAACGGAAACGAGCACGTGTTTTACTTGAGAATATAAAAAAAAATTTCCAAAAAATTACCATTAATTATATCTGGTCTTGAGCGATTTACACAAATTTCTCAAGGTTTTAAATTTATATTACTCCAAAAAGTGAGTTTTTTTTCACAATAAAATCTTTATTTTCCAAAGCCTAGAATAAATAAAAAAAAATGTTTACTTAAATTTTTTTTGGAAATCTTTGCGTGGTCCTCGCACCGGTAGAGACCCCTTATTATTTTTCATAACTATTTTTAAAATAATTTTTTGTTTACTGCCTGCAATTTAACGTCAAATTGGAAAAAGGAACGTAAGTAATTTAAATATATACTTACTTTTATAAACACAAAAATTAATTTTTCTAATTAATCAACATTTCAAAGTAAACTAAACGAAAACTTAATATTTTGTGCCGAATTTGAGAATTTCATTAATGACAAAAAATAAAAAATATAAAGAGTGAAGGCGCTACGGCTCTGTCTTTGTGTTTGTTCAACTGCGTGTTGTGTGTTTATATTTGTGGCTCTTTTTTTCAATACTCACTTGCAACCACGCCTTTTTTTATGCAATTTTTCAAATAAATCGTTTTTTGCTGCTAAGCTTAATAACTTGTGGCCTTTTTGTTGCGAATAAAAATCAACATTTTATATGTAAATATGCATGTGCGAGTGTGTCTGTTTTGTGTCTGTATGTATGCATATATGGGGGAAAGGGGCATGTCTCATATTCACACGCTTTATATGAGTTTATATATTTTTGTATATATATGTCTCTCATTTATTTTGTTTGTTTTTTTTTTTTTGCATTTTTGCGCTTCTTTATATTTTGTTTCTTTATTAAATACACGCTTCAAATTTTTATTTATTTATTTTTTGTAATTAATAATAATATTTATATACCTTTACATTGATGTTTTTTAATATTATATACCACTTTTTAATTTACTTGTTATTTTAATATATATTTTTAGTACATATTTTTTTAAAATATCATATACGTGTATCATATTTTCACACATTTTATTTTTTGTGTTTTAACTTTTTTGTTGATTTTCATTATTTAATTTTACACGTTCGGCTAACTTGTTTAATTATTTATATTTATATATATTCAGTATGTTTTGTTGCCGTAAGCTTATAGAACTAAGGGCATAATTACAAACTAAATATAAGTTAATTACTATATATATTTATTTTTATATGAATTCTTACTTTCAAATTTTTCCCCACTTTTGTGGCTGATTTTAACTTTTTCTTACTCCCGCCTCAGCTTTTTTGTTTATGGTGTGTGCACCAGTAACAAATTTTTTTTGTCATCTCAGTGCTCATAATAATATTTTTATCCTTTCTCACTCTCCTCTTGTGGCAATTGCTCCCATAACCAGCTCACTGGCCTCCTCCAAAAGCCAATAACCTGCTTATTTAACATTATTAAACATCATTATCAACCTTTACAGCATATTATTTCCTCTTCTTCTTTCTTCACTCCAAATAAAACTTTAGGACGTTATAAGTAAATTTTTTTTTATAAATTAGATATTCAATTTCTTCATAAATTTTAATTTTTAAATTCATTAGTACTCTCCTATCAACTTTAAAATTCTAAATTTTTGTTTCACATTTCTTACGCTTTTTTCTATCTTTCTTCCGCCCACCTCTCGTCAGCATTTCTTCAGTTTCTGGCTATTATATATATGTTTACATTTACATACTTATACCTTCTATGTAACTCTCATTTCCGAATTTCTTTAACTAAGTGGCATATGTTGTTGTAAATTTTTAAATATTTATTGTTTGTTGCATATTTCTTTTTTTTTATAATTTTGCATGTGGATAGCAAATACTTAAGCGTTTCGTCGTCTCTCTTTTTACACCTTTATTATCAATATATATATTTATACACTTCGTAATATATTATTTTTAAATTAAATTGTTTCGTATTTGTATACTTATGTTTGTATTTATTTTTAATTGTAGTATAGAAAAGCTTAGTTTTTATTTATATCTACATACATTTTTTCTGCCTCCAACAACAGCTTATACTCCAAAACATCAACTATAATTAAAATTAAAAATATATTTAAATATACAGACTTTAAGCTTACATTTTGTTTATACATAAATGTATCTGCTTTTCATGCCATTTGTTACATCAGCAGTTTTTACATATACATACAAAATTTTCAAATATTTCGTTATTTCAATTTTTTGTTTTTTTGCATAAGTCTTTGCGTTTTTTTATTTGTTTTTTTTTTGGTGAATATTTTTTATGTGCCGAGCGGGTTGTGCACTGTTTTGAGAAAATTGTGCACAGAAAATAACACTATAATATGTTGGCTACAATTAGAATGTTTGTGTTTTTCAGAAATTTAAACATCAAAAATATTTTGAAAAATGTAGAAAGAAATATATTTGTGCAAAGCATTTTTTAAGTAAAAATGCTATTTATACATTTTTACAAAATGAAGATTTAAAAAAACTCATTTATTTTGACATTGATAAAAAAATAATTTCAAAATTAAAAACCCACTAAAGTTTAGAAAAACATTTTTAAGACCATTTTTTTAAGTGAAAACAAAACGTATACAAAGTTGTATTCATACATTTGTACAAGCCCCGTATTTAATGAATCTATTCATTGTAATAATTAAAAAAATCGTAAAAATATTAAAAAGTTTTCGAAATAATATATTACTAAAAAAAAGTGTTATTCTTTTTGAGTGTTTTCTTTTTTTTTATTTCAACCAAAAAATTATATTAGCAGTTCATAAAATAGAAAATCCAATGCAAAAAAACGTGTTTGATGACCGATTATAACAGTGTACGCCAAGAACTGTTAGCAGTTTTAAAATTTTATGACGTTGTGTATATTCTTAAAACTTTCCTTTCGTAACAAAAAAAAAATGCCCTCAAGAAAAAAAGATTCGGTTTTGTTTTCTTGTCGAAAAAAATATTCAAATTTTGATAGATAGGGACGTTTAAAACTCGAGACATTCCGGTATGTAGCAACGGCTGTCTTAAAATTTTGTCACTGCATACTTATATACTTACTAAGGTCAATTGTGACTTCAAAGGTGTCCCTTATGTGATACGAAGTCTTTTATTTTTGACAAAACTTGACTACTATTCTCTGGGGTTGTTAATCAGTTCTGGCTTAACTTATGTATAAACCTACAGTTTTAACTCAACTTCCGTTTTAATTGTCCATGAATAATAGGAGCCAATCCTATCTTATTGAAACTTATCACTTTACTATACACTTGGTAGACTATGTCCGTTTATCTTTATGCCCAGAAAAGTTTCCAACAAATATGCAATTTGTCCTTATTATTAAAAAAACATAACCTATAGTCAGAAGCACGAATGTGCAATTAATCAGAATTTGAATGGAAAAGTTTTCTGTATTAGCCATTAAAGGTTCTAAGTTTGACGAAAATACCTGGTATCATGTTTACACCGAAACCACAATATTTTGCAGTCCATGTAAATCGAATGAGCCGAAATCAAATTTTTAATCTTGTTTTACCAAAATTGAAATTTTAGCATATTTATAATTCTGGCAAGAGGTTTGACTATAGATACGAAGAGATTTTGACTATAGATACGTATGCATGTATATTTATTATAATTTTTGTTGGAGCAGTGACCGTTTTTTATTGTTTTTTAGTTGATTATAGACAAAATTTACAACGATTTATACAGTGATGGTAGGGGATAACATGCTTTGATGCTGTATTTAGTTGAATTTATAAAATGTATACCTACTAATTTCCTACTTTTTGGGGGTTTCTACTGCCATTCATCGACAAAAGAAAAAATACTTATATTTTTTTCGTTCCCAAAAGAAACCCAGAAAATGGAAGTGTCAAAAGTAAATGTCAACTAGAGAGCTAACCTTCTTGTAATTGTTTCATGAGGCCTGACGCCAAACTGACAAGAATAATCAGAATTCGTTTGAAGAAAATACGTTATCTCAAAAGAACTCCATTTCAAACTGTACCTCAAAATTTCTTTCAAAAAGGCTCTATTTCCGGTAAAAATGTATGCGATAAATGCTGAGAGATCGGGGTTTGTAATCAGACAAAAATGCACGTTCGGTCAAGACGAAAACATTTTAAAAGTAACTTTATTTCAGCTTTTTGTTATTTAAAATTGGCCATTTAGCTGCCAAAACTAGTCTGGGTTATTTTCTGTGCTTCATTTTCTCAGATTTTCTTTTTAGCTCGGTTCTGCCCGGGTGTTTTTTTTTTTGCACTGTTATTTCAAATATTTGCGAGCTGGTTATAAAGATAACATTTCTAAACAATTTCATTCACTGTTTCGATTCTAAATGGATTTAAAAGGGTTGTTGTAGCAAACTTATAGTCCAGCGGTTCTGAGTTAGTTCAAAAATGGCTTTGTAGCACAAGTGTAGAACATTGAATGGTTACAATTTTGCTGATTGCGTTGATGTTTCTTAAAATGTTGTTCAAAAAATCTGCATTAAGAGGAACGCTATAAAAAATCATGATTCGTTAGGGCAGCGCTGTACACTTCGGTAGAATGGAAAACATTTGAAATTATGCTTAACCCATCAACCAGCTTACTGTTTGTCACTGTGGCGTTTGTATTGCAAATGCAGGAATACAATGCGTATATTTCGCACGGCTGCAAAAGCATTTTATGTAGTTGCATGTTTATAAATGTTTGCATCTCTTTATTTCCTTTTTATATTATTATTTTTTCAAAATTTGTTTGCTGCTAGAATTTTGATTGTTTTTATCAAAAAATGTATGCACATATATGTAGGTAGGTAGGTTAAGTATGTGTGTATCGTTAGCTCAATATGGTAAATAGTCCTAACTCATATTTTAAGCAAATCATGTTTACAAGGCAAAAGATTTAAATAAAATTTAAAATATATAACCTCACTATGTCATTTAATATAAGCATTGTAATTTTCATTTTTCGACAACTCCTCTGTTATGGCCCAATTCGCGATAAAAATTCGATTGACAAATCTTAAAAAAAATGAGTTAGGGTATTTTCATATGAAGATATTTAGGTTTGGTGTATGTATATGTATATAAATACATATGGTTTATAGAATTTTTGTTGTTGTTCCTTTCATTTTTATATATTTATGTTTGTGGGTGCTGCTAAATTTAACTAATTTGGAAAGCAAAAAATTCTTTGACATGTCATGAGATTTCTTTTTAAAGACGCTAACCTGAATGCGTATTTGTTTTCATATATAATATAGAGAGAATTGCTTTTCAATAAAGTTTTACAGTTATTTTCTTTTGTTGCTATTTCATTCCAGTGTATGTGTGGTTCGACTATTTTAGTTGTGTGTATATCTATTGATTTTTTTATAATTTCAGATTTTTTGTTACTGCAGGCGTTTACTGGACTATTTTAATACATACAAATTTAAGACAGCAGCTTCGATAAGCTGCATATAACAACAGAATCTTTTTAGAAATAGTGATTGTTGTTGTTGCTGCTGCTGTTACTATTGTTGTAATTGCGATCTGCTTGCAGCTGATAATGGTGTTGTTGTAACTTATGTTGTTGCATATGCGGTTGTTTTTGTTGTTGCTGCTTCTGCTGCTGAAGATGGTGTTGCTGCTGCTGATGTCGCATACGCTCGCGCTCACAATGCCACATTTGTGGCGCCGTTTGCTGTTGCTGTTGGTGTGTGTGTATCTGTTGTGGTTTTTGTGGCGTACGTCCAGACGCCTGCAGTCATAACTAATCTTCGTCACTTAATGCCTCATATTGTGCTGACAGTAATGGTTTGGGCTCCACTGCCGTGGCACCACTTGATTGTGACGCTGTCGACACGCCGCCACCCACTGACATACCAACGCCGCTGCCAACACCGCCACCCATTGAATGGCCACCAGGTGGTTGTTTACACATGTGCGAGGAGGGCGCTTGATGTGCCAATGATGCCAATTGTGCCGAAGTCATTTGTGATGGCGGAGGCAAACCGGCTACTGAGCTGGGTACATTTAACGCGCTGTAAGGATAAGCATACGTTGTGGGCGCGAAAGTGGTGGCAGGTGTTTGATGTTGATAGGCACCCAATGGTGGCGGTTGTGATGAGCCTATGCTGTGGTGGTTATCGTTGCTGCTATTGCCGTTATTGCCTCCACCGACAGCGCCGGATGTTACCGCCGATAAGCGTCGATTATCGCGACTGTCGTCATATTGATTTGGCGTTTTACGCATTGTACTACCAATTGGAACGCTACCATCATGCATATCTTTCCCGCCGCTCCCGACACGATGATCATTGTGTGCATGCTGATGCTGCATTTCTTCATCCTCTGTGCGCATTACTTCAACAATGCGATTTTTTACATATTTCATTGTATCGAATGGATGGTTTTGTGTCACTGAGCCACTTGAAGGCATACCAATACCACCGCTTGCACCCACACTGCCACTACCGCCTCCTGGCATACGTTGATCATGCGGCGATGGTATCGATGAAGATCCACCACTGCCAGCGCTACCACTACGCGCATGCATACCTAAGGGAGGTGCACCGCTTGATGGCGGTGGTCCATGCGGATGATAGTAATGACTAGCAGCAACAGCTGCTGCTGCCGCAGCGGCTGCCTGATCATGTGGCGGTTGCATCATCAACTCATATTTACGTGGACTCACTGTCTGTTGCATGCGTATGATGTTGCGCTCATCAGCTGGTGTATTCGCACGTCCGCCCCCACTACCACCAATAGGCGCGCCACTATTTACAGGCTGACCAGAGTTGACACCAGCGCTTGTGCCAGCATTGACGACACTATTAGCATTCTGTTGCGCCTTATTACGTTCAGCTGCTGCGGCGACTACTTCTGCCTCTTTCTGTTGCATACGTCGATTGTATTTAGTCCAATGGTCGGTCATAACGATGGGTTGCTGCTCTTGCAGATAGGGCATATAGTTGACATGTGGTCGTAATTGCATCGGGTTCGGGCAGTAATCATTTGCTATTATCGAGTCCGCCAGCTCACCAAACGTGATGTTCGTTTTAAGCATTTGCGGTTGCTTTTGTGATTGTACTTGCGCTTGTGGGGTATTCGGCAGCAGTGTGCCACCGGATTGCGCGCCAAGTCCACTTGGTGGACCACCCTGAGAGCCAACGCGGCTGCTATGCGAAACATTACTGCCACGCGAATTCACCACACTTGGCAGGTTGTCGTGTTGATTGTTACTACTGCGAGCGCCGTCGTTGTCCAAGTCGATATTAATGACATTGGGTGAATTCGCCTTGCCATTATTCTCAGCGGATGCCAATGAAGCAGCACTTGGATGTTGACGTGCTGATGGTGGCAAATCGCGTGAGTTATACTGTGGATAAATGTTAGAAGGAATAAAATTAGTTTAATTACAAAAATTTTGTTTAAGTTGCATATACTCACATATGATGGTCGACTCATATTCGCTGGATTCGGTTCTGAGCTGCCCTGTATAATCGATTGTTTTATGATGGCATCGATTAAGACCTGCGCCGACAATGTGCTGTCCGGTGGTGCCCTATGATAACTGCGCGTTAGTAAAAAAGCAAGCACGTATACAGACAAATAGATGAGAAGAGATGACCAAAGTGATCATGATCATGTTATTCGTAGCGATAGTTCATGCGATCGACGACGTTCAATGGGCGATTTTTATATTGGTTTATGATTAAAGTGTAACGAATATATAGTTAGACGAAACATTGCATGACGTTGATGATGATGTAGGAATTCGTAGTAGTTGGTGACATCACAGGTGTTGTTGATATTTTGAAGTGTCGTAGAACACAAAAATATAGGTAGAAAGAGACAAGAGAACATAGTGAGTATGAATGAATGAATAATGCAATGTATTTCAGAGCAAGCATTAATTATATGCCTAAAATGTAATTTCTCAAAATAAAAAGGCTCCCAAAAACTGATTTGGTAGTTTAAAGAAATAGTTAAAAATATTGACAAGGAGAATTACTTTGCAGAAGCAATTATTTACAAAAACTGTATATTGCCTAGAGTAAGTATAAAATCTTTAAAGGCTTGAAGCTAGTTTTAAAAATGTTTTGAATGAGATGAGAAGTTGACGTATTTCATTTAAAGGTAGTAATATTAGGCCGAAAAATGCTACACAAATCAAGGACTTTGCACTCGGATTTATGAAAACAAACAGTATTTATAAAGAATTCAGAAAAAAATTTTTTAATAATTTTTCGGACAGAATATACATTTTTTTCTGTTCGAAGTCTCTACTAATAACCCTAGGTTTCATAAATATATACAAACAATAAGCACATTTATGTACATATACGATGACGGCTTGAGACTTAGAATGTACCCCAGGCGACTAAACTCTACATCGACTCTGGTTCTGCCGTCAACGAAATTGTTCCCGCAGCTTCATATGAGGAAAAGGACTGATAATATCAGTATAACCCTGTTTAGTCTGTCACATCCCATTCATGGATGGATTTGGCGGTTAAGCAGGGGAATTACTGCTACTACAACAACAAAATATTTGTTGAATAATAAACTTTTGCACTCTACTTATGTATTTAGACTCGCGTTTAATTCAATTTTGCATTTTCATTAGAATAAAATAAATGTAAATACTACAATTGGTCTTTTTTAATAACCTTTGCTCATAATAATTTCGAACCTCGCCCCCAAAACCAATCATATATAAAAAATCCTAATCTTCTTCTTCGTGTTAATTGGTTGGTTAGTTAGTGCTGGTTGTGTTCTGTGGTTAATCGAAATACTTTTAATAAATTTCCATAACATTCCATTTGTAGTGTTCACTTACAGATCTCTTTCCCGATCGGGTATTGCACGCGGCGGTCCCGTCTCCGGTCCACCACGCATATAATGTTGTGCCGCTGCCACTGCACTCATACGTTCCGTCATACGTCGCCCGGCTGCATCTCGCTCATTCGCCGCAATACATTCCACCATGCGTTCACGTTCACGCTCACGCTCTCGTTCACGCTCTCTTTCACGTTCACGTTCTCTCTCGCGCTCACGCTCTCTTTCGCGCTCACGTTCACGCTCCCGCTCACGTTCCTTTTCACGTTCACGCTCACGATCACGTTCTTGTCGTTTTTGTTGTAAATCACGATCGCGCTCGATCGCATGCATGCGTCGTTGTAGATCTGCATTGGCTGCAGCACTTGCGGCAGCTTGTTGCCGATATTGATGATGTTGTTGTGCGGCTGCGGCTGCCACAGCAGCTGCTCGTTGATGTTGATGATAATTCAGTTGCATCATTTGATAGCGTATTTCGGGCGGCGGTTGCGTGGGTGGCGCGTGTTGTTGATGTGATGGCGGTGGTGCTTCGTGCCGCAGCTGCTTCTCTTCCTTTGGCTGTGAGGGCACCGGCAATTGTGGTTGCTGTACGGCCACATCGACAAATGATGAGAAGGCGTCATGACCGGCTAAAGGGTAAGAGAGAAGGTAACCTCATTATTGAATTTGATCAATGGCGCAAAAAGTTGTGTTCGAATACTAACCTGGCGGATAATTGTGCTGCATGACATGCAGACGATTTTGGGGTATCGTGGCAGGAGAGGGCGGCTTCGAACCAGTGTTATGGCGCTGTATTACGCCCTGGCGTGGCGGTGGTGGTGTGCGATGTGGACTTGGCGTGCTTTTAAGATAGTAATGAAAAATATTTTAACAAGTGTATGTATAATATAGTATACGTATACATAGCGGATATGAAAAGTTAAAGGTTAGGTTACGTTAGGTTTCGAATCAAAATTTGACGACTGGATTAATCATATATTCAAAATCAATGTTATAATGTATATAATTTCTCGTAATTTTCAACCAGCGGCATTGGCGTAGCTATTTTTTCGAACATGAAATGCCAAAATTCTAAACTTTATCTAGAAACACAGGCATTGATTTTAGTATACAAAAAGGGATTTAGGACTTTTTTTATCAAGTCTAGACTTTTGAAAATTAGTTTTATTCGAAATTTTCTTAAAATCAAAAAACGATTTGAACATAAAACTATGATTTTCGAATAGCTCTTAAACTCGGCTTTTTAAAAGTGTAACTCAAATTAAGTTATCTCTGTACATTTGGTAAACATTCTTTATTCAAGATTGTGCCTTATTTCGCATTTCGAAAGTCAATCTAAAAAACCAGTAGTGAAATAAATTTTCGAAATTGGAAATTAATTCAAAATTTTAAAATAAATCTTCAAGAAATTCTGCAATAAACATAAACAGTTGTTTCGTTCCCACTCTCCTTACCTGTTCACATGTTCTGCAGGTGATACGCGACTCGAGTATTCAGCACGTCCGCGCTCCTTATCATAAAAGACAAGTGCGCTGGCTGAGCCGCTAACACTATTGCGTGGCGATGGTGACTCTTTATCCGAACCGCCACCTCCTCCTCCCGCGCTGTTACTACTACCACGTGACACATTTCGTTGCTGGCCCTGCATCTGCTGTGAGGTTATGTAGTCGTGCAACACAATCTGACGCGTACTCAGCACTGGCGACTGATCAACGGAATAGGGTGAACGCGCATAAGGTGAACTAGCGCCATAACCTTGTGGTGGTGGTGCCTGAGGTGAGGATTGTTGCGGTGGTGGCAAGACACCAGGATGCCCGACCACTGGCATTTGTTGTTGCTGTGCTGGACTCTGCCGCTGCGATGTTTTATAATATTCATATGAACGCTTAGTCTCCAAATGATGTGAAGGCAGGTGTATCGGTGTACCCTGTGTAATAGAGCCAAGCTTGTTGCTCGCATCGCTGCCGGACGGTGGAGTTTGACGTAAAAGATTATCATATTTGGGACTTAACGTTGTGGGCGAGGAGTGAACAATAATCTGTTGGGCATTATTCACAGGGGTACCATGTGTTATGGAACCTTTTGGACCCACCATCATTTGTTGTTGCTGCTGTTGTTGTGATGGTGATGCCGTTGTGGCGTGCGAAGGCGCACCATGTATTAACTGTGGACTGAGTTTAGGTGCCATTTTGCCACCACTAACTTTACTGTTATTACTCACCGCTGCCGGTGGCAACTGCATGTGCGCTTGGTGCGTAGATGGAGGCGGTTGTTGCGGTTGTTGCGGTGGCGGTTGTCCGCCAGCCGCTTGAGATCGTGCACCAGATTGCGTTATGGGAATTGGTACAGCTTGCGCCATGTAGACAGAGCCATGAGGTCCCTTGCCCACAGTTGCCGGATGTGGATGGTACATATACGTTGGGTTCGATGGACCGACCAACTCCGGACCACGGTACATGGACGCGGCATTACCCACATGCTTCACGGCGCCTGGTGGTGGTTGATGGCGAGGGCCATTATCATTACTCGAAGAACTTGCGGCACTGGATGAGGAGTGTGGTGAAGGACCATCCCGTGATGGTTTTTTTATTGAGAGGTCAAGTGTTTGCGGTTCGGGTTCGTTGTTGCGATGCTGTGGCACAGCTGAGTAACGCATTGCATCCGGTGGTTGTTGAGGTGTCGGTGCAACCGCTTTACCAGATTTCACTACAGGTGTTATAGTGGCCTTGATCTCGTGCTGATGCAACATACCATGCGGTGGAAGATGCTGATGTGGCAGATGAGAATTTACAACAGATATTGTGGCCAAGTTGTCGGGATGTCCAACAGCGCCAGGTGGTCCCTGACTGCCAGGTGGACCTTGAACAGCATTTATGCCGGATACATTTGATTGTCGTGTACTTAAACCGATAGGTTGACCATGCGCTTGCTGCTTCACAATAGAACCATCATTACGGAATTCACCAACTATTGTTACATCATTGTTTGAATTGTTATTAATGTTGTTGCTGAGATCAACACGACTGCGTATCGGCTCCATGCTAGGCTTGACGCTATGCATAGGTGATGCATTCGGCATTTGTGCTGGAATTTTTGCCGGTGGCGGTCCTTTCGTCTTAAGCGACAATTCAATTACTGAATACAGCACATCCTGCACATTTGCGCCCGTTTGTTCACGTGGTGGCATACCCATTACCTGTTGTGGTGGTCCATTTTGTTGGGCTACGTGTATTTGTTGTTGGGCGGCATTCGTGTGGGGTGGTGCAAGACCAATGTTACCCGTTACACCAATACCACCACCACTATTCAGTATTACTTTTGGACTTTGACGGTTCGCTGGTGAATTTTCATTCTCTTCATCCGCAGTCTCAGTAGCTGAAGAATCATATTCTTCTGATGTCTTCTGTTTCTTCGGCGCTTGTCCCAACGGTGGCAAAAGCCGCTCATCAGCCTTAATTCCGCAGGATGTTATCGTTACCGTAGTTGTGTCAGCCGCATTTGTTGCCACACTCGCCACCATCGGTACTTGTGGTTTTTGTACCTCTTTTGTCATCGAATTGTGTCGTTGCGATTCAGGACTTTCAACAGAAGCAGTATCACTACCGCCCACTTCACGTTCATCACATGATGAAGTGCTCACATCAGACTCATCGCCGTCCATTCGACGATCTTCATCTGTCAATGTTACGTGTGGATCAAGATCCCATTTCCGTCGTATACGCATAAGGCAGGCCGAACAACAACGTGTCGCTTGCGTTGGTATTTGAAACTCCTGAATGATGGGATCTCGTATATCAGGCGACAGTTCAAAAAGACGTGGCGGAATGTTGTGTAGACGTTTGGCGCGATCTTTTGGATTCGGACACGTTGGAATGGGGCAATTTGTGTAGCGATTACGTACCGATTTGCATTGGCATGAATTGCAGACGCGCGCCCCCGCCGGTATTGTGTCATCTGGAATGCCATACTGTTGGCCACGACCCTTTTTAAGAGGACGTGTGCGCGGACATGCCTCTGCTTTGCAAACGAAACATGTGGCCAGTTTATCTGAAAGAGTAAAAAAAGTTCAAAATAAGTTATAGAAGAAGTTATATTTAAAAGGGAATAAATGTAGAAAAATAGAAAAAATGTTTATCCTAGAAATATGAAAAGTTGACGGATCTGAGAAAGTATGACGGTGCATTCAATTCAAACCAGGAATTTGTCCTAATAGTAAAGTCACTCTACCTGCCTTCTAAGAAATAAGCAGCAGTCCGTTCTTAAGCGTCAGAAAAAGAAGAATTCAAAGGAACCGTGGAAGTTCAGACCAGGTAGATGGGAGGTAAGGTTTAAATTAAGATTTAAGATTAAGATTCTTAAGGTTAAGAATATCTTGAAGTTAAGAAACCAATTTGTGGTGTGCTGCTTCTAATTTTTCCTACAAATTGGTGGACCTACAGTTTTTTGCCGACTCTGAACGAGATCTGCAAAGCAGGTGCATTTTTTGCTGAGAAGCCTTCCATGGCAGAAATACACTCTGAGAGTTTGCCAAACCACTGCCGAGGAGCCACCCCGTTTCGAAAAAACGTTTCTCAACTGAGCCCTCCCAATCCACTGATAGGCTATGCAGTAGGGTGGATTGCAAAAAAATGTGTAATCAAAAAAAATAAAAAACATTGAAAACTTGTTGCTCCAACCTTCGAGTTGACACATGGAATTTAAAAAAAAATAATTGATAAAATAGGGTATTTCCAAAGAAAATATAAAACATTTTTTAAAGGTGCTCTTGAAACTGAATGGTGAAGAAGTTTTTTTTATAATTGAAGTTAAGAGTCAAAAAATTAAGGGCACTGTCCCTTGTACTAGAATTAAAGATGAGTAAAAAATAATCCGTTCTAACTATTTTTTAATTTACTTAAAAAACGTGGGTGGTTGTTGTTCTCAATCGGATCCATTTCGACTCTTTGTGGTGTACTTTTGGTTGTGGATAAGTAATTATCGGGGTATTTTGACTACTTACGCAGAACGCGATACTAGCTCTAAAGTCTTTTTTTTTTTAATTAATAAATCATTTTACTGAAACGAGATGATCTGGTCTTGCCAACACCATCAACTCACATATTTCATTTCAGCTAAGTGGATCTGACGGCTATTGGCCATTCAAAGTAGAGTACATTTAGTCCTCATTGAGTTATTTCGCATACTACGCACAGTGTGGCTCATGATGCTTATTAATCGAATTTGCAATCCTCAACATGCACAAAAATTCTTATTTCAATTTTAATATTTTAATGATATGCAAATATCACCAAATTAAAGACAATAAAATTAAAAATTTGTAATTAAATGAAATAATAAGAGATTTTTAGGCAGACTGCACTCACGAAATCCACAAGCTAGTATGGAGGTAAATACAGCTCATTCCAAAGTACTAATAAAATACTCACAAACGCACTTCAAAGGGAAGCTGAAATGAGGGAGACGTCTACAAGTACAAATGCGTCAATAAAGCAAATTAAAGCAGAGTAGTACGAAATAAAAATTGAGCAAAAACAAAACGAATCGCAAGAACTGAACTGCAAATCTGTATGGGAGTGTGTGTGTGGGCATGAAACGTGTGGAGTGAGAGTTTAAAATTTTGCGCAATTAAAATTTTCAAGAGTATATGCAACAACAAATAATGAGAAAAATAATAAGTTGCACTGATTGAGGTTTATTTATTTACAAAAGTACAATGAAAAGGATAATGGGAACAAATGAGAGCAAAAAAGGGAGTATTTTCTCCACATCAGCGAAGAAATGTAAATTTCATTATTTAGCACACCATTCATCAGCTTAACCAAGTTTTGCAACTTTTTTTAAGTTAATTCTAAATATTTCAATTTACAGCCCAGATTTTTAATTCCTTTCGGTTTCAATTTTACACATATGTAACTGATTTTTTTATTATGAATAATTATATTATTATTATTATTATGAATCCCAGAAGTTGAGCACCTAGCAACTTTTTCTGAGATTGACCAATATAGACTTAACACCAATCCGAGTGTAGTATTACTCATACGTTTTGGTTCTGCAGGTGGTCCTAATAGCCTCCCCACGGAAGCAGGTGGACGGTAAAGATGGCTCCCGTAAAGAATACAGTAATCGTTCTTTGACGTTTGGCATGTTAACTTCCCAAGCTATTGATTGAGAGCTTACTTTACTATAACACATATCCATAGCTGATAATAGGTCTGACTATAGAGGGATACATCCTTGAATCCCACTACGGTACAGACCCCTTATGAAGAACTTTCATGCATTGCCAAAACGTACTAAAGGTTTTAAAAGCTTTCCATGTGGTAGTGGCTTCGGAATACAGTTGAATTGTGACCCTTTTAAGTGTGAGTAGAATGAGCTCATTCAACTTTCTAAGTTTTTTAAAGAGGACGATACTTAGCGTTTGTGCGTTCCTAGCGAGCAGTTTGTGCATTTCTACACACTTCCGCAAGGGATGGGGCTGTGATAAGCGAGTCCACATCATCTGCATAGACTCGAGCATAGATACCCACCCATTGTGGGACACCGGAAGTGGCATAACGCTAATGGGCTTAAAGCTCTTGAAACTCGTTTAGACAACCTTAGCCACTTCCTCTAAAGCAACAACCAATTTATCATCTAATAAGCGTTTTGTGTCAATTTTTTTTTTGAATCAGAATCGTACCCAAAGGTCTCCTTAAAAAGACCAGAATTTTTTAAAAAGCCTTTCAGTACCCCAATAAGGAAAGTACGTTTACTATAAGCTTACGATAAACTTACTTTAGCAAGCTTTTCGTTTGGTAAACGTTTACTATAATCATTGTTAAACGTTTGGAAAAAATTGTCGAATCAACGAAAGTGATCCCTTTTTAAACAATTGCAAATGAGGTTTGGAAAACAATTTTTACGGGCCAGTAGCCCAATAAATATGTACTAGACCTTTGCTCCGAAAGTTGCTGGTTCGAGTCCCGACAATTTCCCCAACTTTTTTTTTAAATAAACTAGAGGGACCGGCAGACTTTGTCCTGCCCAGATATTTACCTGAATGGATCTAGAAATATTGGCTTTTCTTATCATTATTCTATCACTATTCCTATCCCTATCCCCATCCCTATCCCTATCCCTATAGATGTAACTATTTCACACACACAATTCCACTTCATCATCGATCGATCCATTATTGAGCTTTTCCAACAACAACAAAAATTATAAAAATTTGCACCATACAAAATGTATGGGAAAATAAAATTTTTTTCAGGAATTTTTCGGGAATTTTATTGAGTATTCTCCTATTCTGCTCAGAGAAAAATCAATCATCCAAATCGGTGCAGGCGTTCTTGAGTTATGAGCGTTGGAACTAACGGCACTTTTTGTAATATATATAGATTATTATAATTATTTTAAAATATGTTTTATAGTTATTTCAGTTCCATTTATTACTTCAAGGATAATAAAAAAAAAAAGTTTTTAAGATTGGCGTGGCGTGCTGCTTGCAATTTTTTATACAAATTGGCGGGAGCTACTGCACGTCGGCCATACAATAAAGCTCATACAAATCAAGTAGGTGAATTATTTAGCATTATTTTTGAAAACTGCCAAATTGTTCACCTCGCAGAAAGTTCACCTCAAGTTAATTCCCCAAAGCTACCATACAATTGTGAAAACATATTTAACCGTTTGTGAAATTTTTTAGTTACAAACTCGTTTGGAAAACATATATATCAACGCTTGGAAAATATTGTCTACGTGTCCAAAGGGTAATGCTCGATTTTGAATGAATTCGTTAACAACATATTTTCAAAATATATCAGGCATGAGAACAAAAGCCTCTTCTATTTACGCTGCTACTTTAAGTGCTGACTATGACTTGATAGTTTTAGTTGAGACGTGGCTAACTGTTGATTTTTTTGACACTGAATTTTTTGATAGAAATCTCTAAAATGTCTTTCGCAAAGATCGAGATATGTAGCTTAAGTACAGGACTCTGCCGAGGAGGAGGAGTTCCAATAGCGGTAAAGAAAGAGTTACAATCTTCCATTATTCCTCTTTTTGTTGATTACACTGCGTTACAAAAACGAACTTTAGTTCTGTCCTATGAACCAAATAACTTTTTCGGAAAGGTGAGAAAAAATAAAAATACAGTGTATCGGCGATTTCCTTCTTTTATCAAAAGTGTACTAGGTCGTTCACTTCGTTCAGTCGTTCAGCCGTTCAATACTAAGTTTTCTTTTCAATCAGTTTGTATATCCATGAGCACTGGAAATAAATGAAAAAGCGTGAACACAAAACGGGTTTGGAACTCGGGTAGGAGTTAACCGTTCGGTAAGTAACATTGATTGTGGTAATAAGAGTCAATGTCGACTAACTTAAGCTGTTTTTCCGAACCAATATTGAGTTGGGTTGACGTAGCAAATTTTTCTCTCTGTTTTATTTCAATGCTCTTCTATCTCTATACTCTCGCAAATCCCTGTTTTAAAGAATTTTCGATTATACCCCACGAATTAAACTTTGATATATTTGTTGAAATATCACATCCGTTCATCCATTGGAACTAAATTTAAAAACAATAACTTTTATTCATCGCTGAAGTGCTCTGTTTACTAACAAAAATAACGAACTATAAGTCTCTCGTCCTGATCTACATATATGGCTCGAAATCATGGTGAGAGAAAAGTTCTTCGGTAGATAGATGGTCCTTTCGGCATGTATCGAAGGAATTTTATTGATAAGCTGTATGTTACGGCTCATAAAGTGTTTTTATTAATTTACAATTATGGCATTTTAGGAAGGGGGTGGCCACCACATTGCGGGTAAAAAGGGGGGAGTATAACTTGTTGCTTCTAATTGGCTTCTAATGGGCTTCGGATATCGCTAAGAAAGGCCAAGTTAATGATGGGAATGGCAATGATTAAATATGTGTACCGAAATCGTATTCTATAATTCCCAAGGACTAACCTCATTCATATACTGTTTAGCCGTCATATCCACTCATGTCATTCCCATACCATAAACCAGGCTATCGTGGGAATGTTTAGCCGTCATATCCACTCATGTCATTCCCATATCATAAACCAGGCTATCGTGGGAATGAAGGCAATTAGTTGTTGTTGTTGTAGCGACTACTCAACCTGCCTAGGATGTCACCCCCCATCCAACATTGTCATCAGGCTCTTCTAACGGAAGTCCAAGAAACCTCGCGGCTTCAACAGGGGTGGACCAGAGTGAAATTGGTGTTAGAAGAGTGGGCTCAGTTGAGCAGATGAACAGATGGTTAGTATCGTGGGGAGACACGCCGCATGCCGGGCAGACATTTGGCATGCCAGGGTTCAGTCTGGATAGGTAAGAGTTTAGTCTGTTACAGTATCCAGAACGAAGTTGGGCCAGCGTGACTCTTGTCTCCCTGGGCAGTTCGCGTTCCTCGTCGGCAACAGGTGGAGCTTGTGCCTGTAGGACTGCATTCACTGGGCGTGACCTGACAAAGGAGTTTACCGACTCCGTGTGGATGAGGTTGAGGGCCCGTCGGTGCACCTTTGGATCAAACGGCGAGAAGATGTGGTGCCGGATCTCGTCATAGTGCTTACGGAGGTGAGTCCTTATTCTCCTGGGAGGCGGATTTTCGTTGAGCAGGTTCCTGTTCGGGTGCTGCGGTTTATAGCAGTTGAACAGGAATTGTCTGGTCAACATCTCGCAATGCTCTTTGACATCGAGCATTTTTGCCTCATTATGAAGATGGTGTTCAGGAGACATAAGGAGGCACCCCGTGGCAGTTCTGAGTGCGGTGTTTTGGCAGGCCTGCAACCTCCTCCAGTGTGTGTCTCCTAACCCCGGCGACCATATTGGCGTCGCGTAGCTCAGAACCGGCTGGCCGATTGCCTTGTACGTTGCCAGTAACGTTTCTTTGTCTTTACCCCAAGTACTACCAGCTAGTGACTTGAGGATTTTGTTACGGCTTTGTACTTTGGTGGCAATCGCGGCTACATGAGCACCGTATTTGAACATGTTATCAAACGTGACCCCTAAGATTTTGGGGTGTGTGACAGTCGGAAGCTTAATGCCGTCGACGTAGACGTCTAATTCCATGTTCGCCTGCGCTGTCCACGTCGTAAATAAGGTGGCCGAGGATTTGGTCGGTGACAATGTCAGGTTCCGTGCAGCGAAGAAACTGGAAAGGGTTGGCAGGTAAGAATTAATTCTCGAGCAGAGCTCATCGACGGAGGGTCCAGTCGCCAGGATCGTGCAGTCATCGGCGTAGGAGACGATCGAGACGCCTTCTGGTGGGGAAGGGAGCCTCGATATGTAATAATTAAACAGAAGCGGGGATAGGACACCACCCTGTGGCACCCCTTGCTTAATTATAGTGGTTTTGATCTTTCGCCTCTAAATTCCACCGATGACTGCCGACCACGTTTTAGACAGGGGGGAAGGTTTGAATCTTCCAGGTCGTTAATGAGTTGCTTAACAGTGTCAAAAGCTTTCGACAAGTCAAGCGCAACTAGCACGGTCCTGTCATTTGGGCGAGATTGGTTGAGACACCTATCTGTGTGGTGATGGCGTTTAGCGCGGGGAGGCCATACGGGGGTCCAAAAACTCCAAGGCAATTAGTAGAAACGTTCTGTGCCAAAAGGTAGTAAAGTATTTTGGATTGGAATTTTTTTCGTTATTAGGTATTAGCATATCGTTTCACTATTTAAAAGGATATATCAACGTAATGCTTTGCTATCATTCGTCACAGGTTCTCGACTTTTCGATTTCACGTTGCAATATATTTCCCATTTCATTAAGAAATCGACCAGTAATCGACTCGTATTCCAAAAAGCATTGTCCTCGTCTTTTCCTTAGGTTCACAAGCCATAATACTGTATTCGGTGTCGGTAAACTCACTTCCACAACAAGAACAAAAGGCAGGATTTCAATACGTGGGAATTTTATGTAAAAGGTTTTAGAGGATATAAGTAGAACGCCGGTTTCGGAGATGAATTTATTTAGATTCAATAGCAAAAAAATTAACTGTAGAAGGAAACAACAACGAATTGAAGACTCGGCTAACTTCAACAAATAATTTTTTTTTATAAGAAACTATTTAAACTGGTGTGCCTCCTTATCTGGGGTTTGTTTTTGAGAATTGGGATTTTTATTTTGCTTAGATTATTTTAATTTCGATTTTTGCTAACACATAAATTTAAATGTTTGTTTTTATTATGTTTCTGGTTCTTGATATTTTAATAAGATTATTTTTGCATTTTGTTTTCAGTTAAATTTGTCTGCTTTTGCTTTGTTATTTGCTTCATGTTTCTTATTATTTTGTAAAATTTTTTATTTTGTTTTTTGTTTTTCATTCTTTTTCGTAAAATTATTTTTTTGTGTTTTCTTGCTTTTACACATTTATTTCTTACTTGTTTTATTTTTTACGTTTATGATACATGGTATTACTTATACAATTAATAATTTGTAGCACACGCGACTTAACTACAAAATCTCAAATTTTTCGTGCAATTAATGATCTCAAAGCAGTTTTCTTATGATTGTTAGTACTCGTAGTAGATGCGCGTGCGGCGGTCAATCAAAACAAAATTCTTTAGAAAACATACATGCAACGTGTATTTGCCTTTAGGGTTACTTTTGTTGTTTTTCTTTTGCATCATGTCAAATTATAAGTGGAATCGCTTTTTGAAGTCAACCAGAACAATAACAAAATACTTAGCGAACAAGCTCGCAAACAATAAGCATAGAAGAATACCACAAATGAAACGAGAGACCGCTTGACCAAAATTGTGGGATGGAAATGTGCTGGAAAAGGGCTCCTGCTTGAGGTAAACGTTTCAACGTTTAAAGATTTGAAGAGGAAGACCAAAAAAACAAATAATGATGGAAAATTGTTTGGACAGTAGAAATATTAATGAACTCAACTTTTTATGATTTATGGTGATGTGTCATAATGACAATGGAATTATTGTCAGTGACATTAATTCGCATTACAAAAGCGTTACAAGAGTTAAACTCCGATAAATTTCGATAAATAACAACCAAAAAATAAAACCAGATCAATCTAAATAAGTTATTAAAATCGATAACAGAGAGATCACTGATACAAGAAGAGAAATAGCAACCAAAGGGTTATAACAGTTAACAAAAAACGGAAATGAAATGAGAATGAATAAAAGCAAAACCATGTAAAATGAGTAAAAAACGTTTTATTATAATTATAGAATGTAATCGATAATAATCTTTAAAAATTGGTAGGAATCTAACAAAATTTGTTTAAAAAAACGATATCAAAATTGATTCAAATTCCAATCAATTCTGTTCACTTATACTACTTTAAATTTTATTTAAAATTTGCTTCCTTCATTCATAATAATTATTTTGAATTAATTTTGAGTATTTATTTTCTTCAATGGTTTTGCAATTATTTCATGATAATCAACTAAGCACCCACTTGTTGGTACTTAAAAAATCGAAACCTACCGCTCTATAAAAGGTAGCATGCGAACGAACAGCCGCCTACTCACGTTCTCATCTAGGTGACATTTAAAATACTTATCCTCTCTCACCACACAACGAAAATATGTCGAGACAATTTGTAAAAACATTGAAGCTGTAAATAATCCTCGCTGCCTTTATTTTACCCACACTCCACTTCCTCTCTTATTGCCTTCGGTTGCTCTGTACATGAGCATGAACAAGGCAGAGCCACTTTATGTCTGTTTGTTTGCGGGTGTGCGCATTCACCCAAGTGCCAGTTAATTTGCTAATTTGGTGGTTAAATTTTAATAAGCAAACGTTCAGAAAAAAGGAGTGATAGCCTTTGGGTAGCCCACTTTTACACAAACACACAGCCACAAAGAATGAAATTTAGTACAAATGAACTGACAATATTGTTGCGAAGTTGAGTGTTGAAAGGTTTTTGCCTTCAATTTTTTTTGCCTATTTTTGCTGTTTATATGAGCTTCATATTTTTTTTTATCTTAAATTGCAGCACAAGTTATATACAATTATTTTAATGAAATGTAAAGAAAAGCGTAAGTATGTCGTGTGTGCAGCGGTGCTGTTGATGGCAACAAAAAAGGGTGAAAATTTTAATTGCATTTAAGAGAAATGCTGATTGCGTTTATTCATTGTGAGTGAGGGCGGCGTTGATTTTTAATAATAAATGAACGACGGAAAGGATGCTTAAGTGGCTTTGTAAGAGTATTGTGTATGTGTGTGTGCTGAGATGTTTGAGTGTAAGAGAGACAGTGTGCAGGGTAAAGCAGTTGTTGGGTCATCATTAAATGTATTTATTACTGGGTAGTTGAAATTTTCTCCATGACAATAAGTACAACCATACTTTAATCATATTTGCATATGCGTTGAGAGTTAGCTAGCATGGATTGTTTGGAAAATTTTGGTTTTTCTTTAGCAAATATTTATATTCCAGGAATTTATGTTATATAAAATTAGTTTCAAGTGAGATAAATCGAACGGAAACTTAATAACTGAATATATATAAAGAGCCAAGATATTTTCCGTGGAGGTGAGGAAATGTTAGGGCTATAGCATGGATAGCCAACTATGGCTTTTTCGGCTCTGTTGGCCCGCAACAACATTATTTAGTCCTTTTGTTCATTGTCCCTGGTCTATAGGACAAATATGCGGACTCTGTAAGTCAAAAAATAAATGATAATGAATTGTACTACGATGGTTTTTCCAGATTAAGTTATAAAATATTAAGTGGTTCAAAAAGCTTTTTCCCCTTTGGGATCAATTTTATAAAAATTAGGAGATTTTTGAACTTATTTTGTGTTGTGAAGAAGAAAATTGTTAAAGTAACAATCCAGTCGCGGGAGCAATAAAAAACCGTATAAAACTACTATCACACAATCACATGATCACTTCAGACGGCAAGAAATACTACAATAAAAAATGTTGGCATTGAACCATCATGTCGAAAGTAATCGCTATTTGCAAAACCCATTTTCAGAAAATTGAGACGAAGGTCTTGAGATGCTAGTTTACAGTATCATACGATAAAAAGTCAGTTAGTCACGTTAACACGCAGTCATAATTTTTATATTACGTAATTGTTTGATAAGATTAAAATGGAAACATACTTATGTACGTATCTTTCTGGATGACTAAGTTATGCGACTGCAAATCAAGTGATATAACATCAAAGCTTACGTAGAAAAATATATCATGTGACGGCAATTGAAGTGCAAAAACATCAAATCCAGATATAAAGATGTGCATTGATAAAGGATTTATGTCGCAAAATTTCAAGAATATTAAGTTTTAGGTTAAAGCATTCGTACAAATGTATGACGCTTACTACCTTACAAAATAGATGTTTTGTCATATTTTCATAAAAACTGCAGTTGTACGGCTAAATAACCCTCCAATGCAAAAAAAAAATAGATCCATCCAAGTCTTTATATGTCGACTAGCGCTTTTTGCAAATGAAGTGAGGGAACATCATATGACCACGATGGGATGTTTTATATAAAATAAGGCTTAGATATCAATTTTGCTGGGTTACTTTTCTTATAAGAAAACTCAATATTTATATAGTTACAAGATCACATGATAATAAGTCACGCTTAATCTAGAAGTCACATGATAAGAACTCACTTAAGAACAGTAACTTGAATTCCACAACATTTCAAGAAATTCTTATTCTTCAGATCCTACTTTTCTCTAAATCCGAGCGTTTAATGAATACATCACTACGTATGTAGTTTGTTTGCATTTGTAAAAAGATTATGCAAATTTGAAACTGTATTTTCCCTTAACTTTTTACAGCAACAACGTTTGATTTCCCTTGAGTTTATTTGCATGCATTTTAATATTATTATAGTTAACTTGTATACAACCATGATTTGTCATACTTTATTATGACTACTCGCTACATAATTGCTTAATCCGCAAAAATTTTGCAATTTCCAATCAATTTAAAAAACAAAAAATTGTAATTATATAATAAATTAAGGACAATATATTTAATTAGTTTTTTGTTTTTAATGTTTTTGTAGAAACTGTTTTATTAGAGCATAAAAATTGCTGATTTCAATTCAATTTTATTTATTTTTTGTTATTAATAGGAAAAAAATTTTAACCACCACCAACCAGCTATGTGCAAGGCAGGCTGAGATATTCCATTGTGAAAAAATATGTTTGCAGAGAAGCAATAAATTAAATAGAAATTGTAATAACATTTAAATTAAAGCATGTGGTTGAATGTTTAATATATATTTTTTATAAACTAATAACGCCGAGGTAAACAATTTATAAACTGTAGTGCTGGTATAATGAGCGAATGATCCATTCGCCATTGAATTTGTAATATTTTCTATGTTTGTTGTATTATAACATTCAAATCTACACGCTCGTCCCGATCCACTAGAAAGCCATTGAATCCCATACCTCAGCTTCGCTTGAACATTACGACGTAATAACTTATTCGCACTTATAGGGTAACTGCACTAGTTTCCGGACAGCGCTAGTGTCCGGACACTATGTCAATGTTTTGCGATTAATAGGCAAATCACTGACAAATAGTCTTAAATAACAACACAAATGGAAATGTACATGTTTACTGAGTGTACGTGGAAAATTTAAGATGAATCAAAAGCATTGTTTAAAAGTTACACGTAATTTTAGTGTCAGAAGTTTGAGCAAAATTGAAGGTTTTTGAAAAAAAAACAGTGGGAGCATTTTAGAAAAGTAAGGGCCTAAACAAGTATTTATTAACATAATACAATAAAAGTTAATAATATTTGTTTAAAATAAAGTACAAGGTGGCGCAAAAGTAAGCTTCCGATGTTCAGCATATCGGTTGTGGCACGTGCAGTGTGTGCTGTTGCACCGTCTTGTTGGAACCACATGTTTTCCAATCCCAATTCATCAAGTTGCAGCGCTCACCATTCACAGTAACCGTTTGGCCCCGACCGATTATTGGTCAAATAAATAGTCAGCAATATTCCGCGTTCTGGAGCAGTGTAGCGTAACATTGTTTATTAACGTGTATTTCGCATGTGTTTACTACACAAATGTCAAAACAGAACTGACTTTAGGGGCCAATCGCAAAATTTATAGCATTTTCTGATAGGAGGATTACTTTTGCGCCACCTTGTATTACTGTCCGGATACCAGTACCGAAATTTGAAATGACAGGCCGTCCGGACACAGAAAAGAAGGCAAAAATTACGAATTACCATTCTAAATGATAGTTTATTGTATTATACGAGGTGTGTTCAAAACGTATCGCGAATTTTGAATTTTCGCTGGTTCGAATTTCGAATTTTTTGTGGCGTTATGTTGGTACTCATGTCTCTCACTTATGCCGACAAGCTCGGCCATTTTGAATGTTCAGTTAATTGTTGACAGCTGCTTTGCTTGCACGTGTTTTGGATCGTCTTCGATTTTTACCTATTCAAAAAAATGGATCAAAGAACCTGTATCAAATTTTGTGTGAAAAACGAAATTAAGTGCGCGGATGCATTCCGAATGTTGACTGTGGCATACGGAGAAGCTACCTTGGACCGAAGCAACGTTTATCGGTGGTACAAAATGTTCTCAGAAGGCCGAGAAGATGTGCAAAGAAGAACAAAAATTGGCTTTTGCACCACGATAACGCCCCTGCTCACGCATCGTTGCTTGTGCGCGACTTTTTGGCCAAAAACAACACACTAATGATGCCGCAGCCACCGTATTCCCCAGATCTGGCCCCCTGTGAATTTTTCTTGTTCCCTAAACTGAAGAGGCCCATGAAAGGACGACGTTACGCTTCTCTTGACGAGATAAAGACGGCATCGAAGGAGGAGCTGAACAAGATACAAAAAAATGATTTTCTGAAGTGCTTCGAAGATTGGAAAAACCGTTGGCACAAGTGTATAATATCTTATGGGGATTACTTTGAAAGGGACAAAATAGATATTCATGAATAAATAAATAATTTTTGAAAAAACACAAAATTCGCGATACTTTTTGAACACACCTCGTATATGCATTATAAAAAGAATAACATATTTTTCTCCTATGTTTTCAGTCTTAGGACACGTTTTTTCAGTACAAATATTGCTCTCCGGATAATGACAAAATAAGTTTCAATGTCCGGACAGTTAGCATTTTGTACAGACTTTATTGTTTTTATCAATATTATTATTTAAAGAATGAACGCAGACCTTTACCTCAGCCCTTCGAGGTTATTAGGTCCACCCAAACAAGCATCAGACAAGCGGCAGCTTAGGATAACTGTGGAACTCCTAATAGTCGGAGCCTTAATCTGGCGAGCGACAGGATCACAAAATATGTTCAAGCATTACTTGTTTAACCTATAAAAACATAATATTGCAATCTTGCCGTTTTACGGACAAGAGCTAGGTTGTTAACCCCTACGACTTGCACACGGCCTCGGAGACTTTGCCGTTTTGCTTGGTAGATCGTTTACAGCTCTGGACTGCTTTTCAATACTCTCAATCTGATGGGGATTTCTATGGTATGCTTTTCGAGAGACTTCCCCTTCTGGGTGAAGATATCATCCCCTTCGCTTCCATCTATTTCCACCTGACCCATGACTAAGTATAGATGTACGTTCCCTCCTTGTAAATTTTTCCTAGCGTCTGTTGCACTTCAAGACACTTTTAGTTGTTGTAATTTACCTCCCTATAGGATTTGTTTAACTTCGGATAAGCACAGTACAAAGCAAATTTGGAGCAATCGGTGTAAAGGTGTATGGTACCAACCGAACCTTACGCCAACCCTTCACATCTATCACATCTATTGTAGCTTCAACACCCATTTCCAAGTGCGGGTGGAACCATACAGTCTGTCGGCCCCGTTTTTGATGGCGCTGGTACAGGCTACTGCCACGAGGTATTGGGCCTAGTTTCAGTTGTCAACAATATGCTTTTGCCCACTAAGTCTACGGGTGCGATGTACAGAATGGCATTTAATAATTCTGTCGGGGTGGCATTCAATCCTCCCATTATACTAATTATGGATTATGTGCATACTCTCTCCAGTTTGTTAACAAAAGTTCTTTTTTTTTGTGTGGCTGATAACAAAACGAGGACTCCATAATGACTATTAGCTCCACCATCGCGGTGCATACCCAATTAGAAAGACGGTGAGAAGACTCACGTGCACCCCGCCATGACTATGTAAACCCGCATTTTGCGATTAACCCAACGTCGGATGCCCAGACAAGGACCTCCTGAAGTTCCGGACCTTCATATAGCTAATTGTTGGAAAAACTCTACCAATTATAACAAATAAAACATCAACTGCGTACGCCGTAAGTTTGGCTGATCCCTCGAACCACCGATCGAAAAGTTGGTTTATGACCAGTGTCCAAATCAGTGAGATGTCCATCCAGAGAGATGTGAATATCATTAAGACGTATTTATTGTATTCAAAGTCCTTCTTCATGAATTACTTTACAAAAGTATAGTGTACAAATTTCATACAAATTTTACTGTCCGGAAACTAGAGCAAATCGAACTTTTTGGAGTTTTTACTTTAATAATATTCACAACATTTAATTTATTTAGTTTTTTTTACTTAAAACTTTTCATAACTAACATTTCAAAATTATATTTTTTCCGTATTTTTATAATTTCTTTTTCAATGTTTCTTCAAAACCAACACTGAAAAAATTGAGAAGCATATTATAGATCAAACAGAAAGAAAAAAGACTTAGTTTTGTGGAAAATATGTCCAACAAGCATGAAAAAAAAATTTCCAACATTTTGCTTCATAAGCACTACAAAAATTTTACAAATCAATTTTCTCTGGCAATAATTTGGCTTTAACAGATTGAAAAAATATCAATTAGTCGACGAGTTATAGCCAAAAAACCATACAAACAATATACTGAAAATCGGCATTTGACTGGAAGTTCGAAGGTCGATTAAAAAAAAATTCGAGCTAACATAAACAAACGCCGCGATACGGGTTTTCTAATTTAGCCTCTATTTTCACCCCTCACTCTCAGAATCGACGTAACTTTTGCTAACCTGAATTTGTTCCACAGTGTTATTTTACGCGCATCACCCACAAATCACACGCACATCACATACCCAATAACAATTGTTTTTTCATCAATCATGCATTTTTACCATTAACATTTGAATTGATTGCATATCTTGGGCGTGTTATATACATTTACATGTATGTATGTAAGTATGAATTAAATGCTTATATCGGCACAATTGTTTATTCGAATGAATTTACAAAAATTAACTCATGTGTAATTAATTCATATTAATGGAAAATTGTGTTAATTAAATGATGTTTCAATGTATAAAAAACAAGTAAGGAAAGGGATGTCTTCGACTGTGCCGAAGACTATATACCTTTCATGAATACGCATCACGGTTTTAAGTGTCCGATCCTTACCCACAATTAGTACAAACTCTGCAATATTGTTAATTTAAAGATACAGGGTGGCTAATGAAAGCCGCTACCAAAAAAAAATTAAATAACTTTTTTTCTATTTAATGAATCTGGTTAATTTTTTTTTTGTTTTGCAGATTGACTTTTACATTTAACAAAAATGGATAACTGGGACACTGAAACAAGAATTTGGATTGTCCGCCGCTATCACGCACTGGAGTCCGTAGTTTCGGTTCAACGAGAGTATAGGCGCACGTTTGGCGGCAATCCTCCGAGCAGATGGACCATAATAAGACTTGTAAACAATTTTGCCGAGCATGGGACAGTCAACAGAAGACCTTACCATCGAAACCCTTCAGTTCGAACGGAGGAAACAATCGCTGCTGTAGCTGCTGCCATACAAAACAATCCACGTGTTTCGACAAGAAGCTTATCTGCTCAAATGGGTGTAAGCAGACAGTCATTACAGTCAATTATGCACAAAGATTTGGACTTATTCCCATATAAAATTCCAACAAACTGAACGCTGCAGACTTGCCGATTCGCTTGGAATTTTGCCAGAAGATGCTTCAAATGGTGGAAGAGGATGGAAACATGTTGAACTGTCTTTTCATGTCTGAGGAGACCCATTTCGATTTAAACGGCAACATAAACAAACAAAATTGTCGAATATGGAGTGCTTCCAACCCACAGATACTCCATGAGACGGAATTGCATCCACTTCGTGTCACAGTGTGGTGTGCAGTTTCATCACGCTGCATTGTCGGGCCCTACTTCTTCGAAGAAAGCGGTCACACCGTTACGGTTACTGGAGACCGTTACTTGAGCATGTTGAGAGAGTTTTTCTATCCAGAATTACGCCGAATGAGAATTTCTTTCAACTCTGTGTGGTTTCAGCAAGATGGTGCAGCTCCTCATATAGCCCAACCTGTTATGACAGAATTGCGACGAAAATTTCCCAATAAGCTGATATCCAGAAACTCCACATTCCGTTGGCCACCCAGGTCGCCTGACCTTACTGCACCTGACTTTTTCTTGTGGGGTTATTGCAAACAGGAAGTCTTCAAAGCAAAACCAACAAATTTGAATGAACTAAGGCAATCCATTCGAGAAACAATTGCGGCTATTCCTGTCTCAACTCTCCAAGCAGTAATGAACAACTTTTTGGTAAGATGCCGCACATGCATCGACGAGCAGGGGGGGCATTTAAATTCCATTATTTTTAAAACTAATTAAGCTATATTTAATAAAATTTAATGAGCTTTAACATGAATAAAAGAAAAATGAATTCCATACACTGAAAAAAAAATTATTTGAGTTTCTTAATGTAGCAAAATTCATCAGCCACCCTGTACATAGCCCAAACCCCATTTATCGGAACAATCGATTGTATGGGAGCTACATGTTATGTTGGTCCGATCTCGCTGATTTTCCCTACATACATTCTTCTTTAAATGGTCATCTAACCGCCTGGGCGATTTTGACCGTCCAACATAGCTCGCCAGTCGTTTCTTCGTTGCGCCAACTGGCGCCAATTGGAAACACCGCGGGATCGCAAATCGGTCTCCACTTGGTCCTTCCATCGGAGTGGTGGTCTCCCTCTTCCTCTGCTTCCACCGGCAGGTGCCGATAAGAATACCTTCTGGGCTGGAGCATCTTCGCTCATTCGCACTACGTGGCCTAGCCAGCGAAGCCGCTGTGTTTTAATTCGCTGAACTATGTCGGCGTCTGCGTAAAGTTCATACAGCTCATCATTAAATCTTCTTCGGTACTCGCCGTCGCCAACGCGTAGAGGTCCACAAATCTTTCGAAGAACCTTTCTCTCGAATACTCCCAGAGCCGCCTCATCAGATGTTGTTAGTGTCCACGCTTCTGCACCATATAGCAGGACGGGTGCGATGAGTGACTTGTAGAGTGTTATTTTCGTTCGTCGAGAGAGGACTTTACTTTTCAATTGCCTACTCAGTCTGAAGAAGCATTTGTTTGCAAGAGTAATTCTTCGTCGAATTTCTAGGCTAACATTATTGTTGGTGTTAATGCTGGTTCCCAGGTAAACGAAGTCCTTTACTATTTCGAAATTATTGCTGCCAACAGTGGCGTGGTAGCCAAGGCGCAAATGCGCTGACTCTTTGCATGATGACAGAAGGTACTTCGTTTTGCCCTCGTTCACCACCAAGCCCATTTTCTCCGCTTCTTTTTCTAATTTAAAGTAAGCAGAAGTTACGGCGCGGTTTTTAGGGCCAACGATATTAATTAAGATTAGAATTAAGTTCTGCAGCTTGTATTATTTTGTCCAGCATTAAAGAAATCGCACGATAGGGGGTCACCCTGTCTGAAACCTCGTTTAGTTTCGAACGGCTCGGAGAGGTGCTTCCCAATTCTGACCGAGCTGGCGGTGTTGCTCAAGGGCATTTTGCATAGCCGTATAAGTTTTGCGGGGAAACCAAATTCAGACATAGCGGCATATAGGCAGCTCCTTTTCGTGCTAACGAAAGCGGCTTTAAAATCAATGATGATGTGTGTCGATTCTTTTCTCACGGGGTTTTTCCAAAATTTGGCGTATTTTAAAAATCTGGTCGATGGTAGATTTACCAGGTCTGAAGCCACACTGATAAGGTCCAATCAGTCTGTTCACATCAGGCTTCAGTCTTTCGCACAATACGCTTGATAGGACCTTATATGCGATATTCAAAAGGCTGATTCCGCGATAGTCAGCGCAGTTTGCAGGAGTGCCCTTCTTGTGGACTGGACAGAGAACACTTAGATTCCAATCTTCAGGCATGCATTCATCCAACCATATTGCGCATAGAAGATGATGCATGCGCCCAGCTCCTCGCCTCCATGTTTGAATAGTTCAGCAGGCAAACCATCAGCGCCAGCTGCTTTATTGTTTTTCAATCGGGATATTGCTATTCGCACCTCATTATAGTCGGGTTGTGGAACGTCAATTCCATCATCTTCGATTGTGGGCTCAGGTTCGGCATCTTCTCTGGTTTCTTGCTCAGTTTCTCCATTTAAAAGGACAGAGAAGTGATCCCTACATACATTACATACCTAAAAAGTAGTAAGCCTGCAAAGTTTTACGTTCCTAGCTTGTTAATTGCAAAATGTATGGTCAAAAACCCATTTATCGGAACAATCGATCGTTGTATTGGTCGATCATGCTGGTTCCGACAAATGATTAATGCTTTACAAAATGGCGGCAGATATCTCTAAAACTGAGGGACTAGTTTGCGTTCAAACAGACAGACGGACGGACGGACATGGCTAAATCGACTCAGCTCATCGCCCTCATAATTTCGGTATAGTTATTGTATCTCTTCTTCTTCTCATACTTACAAACATCGCACCAAAGTTATAATACCATTTCATGTTCATGAAAGGTATAAAAATATAACAAAAAAAATTCACACACAAATATATGTAAGTATAAAAGTATTTAAAACATTATCACCACACGCATATTAAACTGAAAATTGAAACAAAAAGCAGCACGCAAAGAGCATATTAAAATTGACCAAATATATCGCGCTGCCGTTCTTACTGCCCAACTTATCTCTCTACATCATAAATTCATCAATGACGCCATCGTCACCGCATTTGCCGCGCAATTGTAATTAATTACACGATTTTATTTTAATTCATTACAGTTTTCACTCCACGGCAATTTTCCGTTTTTGTTGTGTTCGATTTCAGAGGATTGATATTCGATACTCACTTTAGGCATTAACTCCTCATCAATATTATTGGATCACTATCAAATGAAAAGTTGCGAAAATAATCACAAGTTTTGTTGGGTTGGCTTGGATATACTCAGTAATAAATAGGCTGCTTTTAAATGGAAATGCAGTTAACACTGCTCTAACCACTCAATGTCTAATGATAGTTAGATGCCATTTCTGTTACCACTAATATTTGACTTTTGAGTGGAACTTCCTTTTCAATAACTATCACTCAAAATTTTACTTTAATTAAATTAACCTTTTTATCAAACACTCAACGTTAACTGTGATTGGAGATTAACTATCATTAGCACTACAATTAATTTTTTATGAAATTTAATCTCTATATCCACTCAAATTTGAATGATAATGGAAGAATAGTTTCACTAAAATAAGATTTGGAGTGACAAAGAAAAACTAAAATGTCATGATCACTCAGAAATTAGTTTTAGTTCCATTTCATTCAGCACTCAAATTTTTATTAAAGGAATGTTAACTAACAGTGTAAACTACCCACTTTTTGAAATAAATTTAGAGAATTTCTTTGAAATTAAGAAAAGTGCAACCTGGCCTTATTTAGTACTGGTTATAGAAGCTTTTTTCTTCCAGCTAACTATCTAATTTGTACACTTCGTGCTTGGAAAATGACCAAGATTAAATGATAGTGAGGCCGGTGATAATATTGAGATGAGTAGCATCATGCAATACTCCTATTTTGATGTAAACAACTGTATATTTGCGTCACGCAGTGTAAAAGGAGATTCCATATTTGCTGCTAACGCCACTGCACATACATACATGCTAATAGCGATACAGATACAAACAAATTGTCGCTGCTTCGGCATATACGAGGTGTGTTCAAAAAGTATCGCGAATTTTGTGTTTTTTCAAAAATTATTTATTTATTCATGAATATCTATTTTGTCCCCTTCAAAGTAATCCCCATAAGATATTATACACTTGTGCCAACGGTTTTTCCAATCTTCGAAGCACTTCAGAAAATCATTTTTTTGTGTCTTGTTCAGCTCCTCCTTCGATGCCGTCTTTATCTCGTCAAGAGAAGCGTAACGTCGTCCTTTCATGGGCCTCTTCAGTTTAGGGAACAAGAAAAAGCCACAGGGGGCCAGATCTGGGGAATACGGTGGCTGCGGCATCATTAGTGTGTTGTTTTTGGCCAAAAAGTCGCGCACAAGCAACGATGCGTGAGCAGGGGCGTTATCGTGGTGCAAAAGCCAATTTTTGTTCTTCTTTGCACATCTTCTCGGCCTTCTGAGAACATTTTGTACCACCGATAAACGTTGCTTCGGTCCAAGGTAGCTTCTCCGTATGCCACAGTCAACATTCGGAATGCATCCGCGCACTTAATTTCGTTTTTCACACAAAATTTGATTCAGGTTCTTTGATCCATTTTTTTGAATAGGTAAAAATCGAAGACGATCCAAAACACGTGCAAGCAAAGCAGCTGTCAACAATTAACTGAACATTCAAAATGGCCGAGCTTGTCGGCATAAGTGAGAGACATGAGTACCAACATAACGCCACAAAAAATTCGAAATTCGAATATACGTAACCAGCGAAAATTCAAAATTCGCGATACTTTTTGAACACACCTCGTATATTTTTGTTGGTAATTAAGCAATATTGAATTGTGTGGCAACAGCGGTGTTGATGGAGTAGCAGCAGTATGTGATAAATGACACTTCAAATTATTTTAAATCATATTGTTTGTATCCGGCAGTTTACAGCAGTAGGGAGCCACCATGAGATAAGTTGGAAATAGCAATTGATTGGTTTGGTCAAAGGGAATATAGGTTGAAAGTTTATTAAACAACTAGACATGTGTGGCTCTGTGTTCATACATTAACAACCTCCCATAAACATCTCAAACGATAAAATATATCATATGATATGGCGGTTAGATGACCATTTAAAGAAGATACGGCATGATGTGATATGAGGGCATAATGATACAATGAAGCTGGTTGCTGTCTTGGTTTCTATTTATCGCAGCATGACCAAATTTATAATAAAAACTGAGCAGACTATGACACGAAATGTTATGAGTTGATGTGATCATCTAAAATTAAATTGTGACGACCATGGCTGGCACTGATATGTATTTTTTCTGGTTTTCCACACTACATCTACGAGTATTTCAGTTCAAATCAAGATAGTTGATAACATCTCAAAATGAAAACTCGAACCAAAACCGGATCATATGACGAAGCGAGATATGATAAAATACATTAGGATCGCAGATTATCAAAATATGTCAAACTTGATAAGTTGTAAACATCACATAATCAGCAGCTTAAGCAACAGAGCAATGATTTGATATTTTTTCTTATTTTCTCTATGATTTTTAAACACATCTATCCAGCTATTTAAGGTCAGCATAGTGTACATTTACTGGTCATATTTTCTATAAATAATACGCTAAAATTATTATTTTACTTTTTTTTTTAATTCCAAATATCTAAATATGGCTTGTATATATATTATATCTAATTGAATTGATGTGTACACGAAGTGAACCTAATTTATAAAATACTTTAATTAGTGGTTCAAATCGCCGTTGATTGCAGTATTACATACACACATGCCTTTAGGAACAGGACCTGTCAAATCCAGTAGATTCTATGATAACGAAAAACGGCACATGTGGGTTGTACCAATTGATTTTGTGTGCGTGTGCTAGCAACCACAACAACGAGTATACCAAAAACCTGTAATGTTTGATTGACTGCAGATCAGATTGGTAAACATTTACATTAAATACGCTAATAAATACACAAACATGAGTGCTAGTAGTATAAGTGCTTATGTACAATCATCACAAAAGCAGCCATACAAATAATTGTGTACATACAAAATATGAAATGTAAATATAATAGAAAATTTTGTATCAGTTAACGATAGGTAATTCAATTTAACACGTTACCACACATGGGAACACAGACACATACATATGTAAACACGCAGACAACACCTTTAAATACACCCTACTGTAAGTATGTTTGCCACCATATTTTGTTGAGTGGGTTGTTCTATTGACTAATTCAAATACGTGAAAATATTTGTTCGGTTATTTGTCGGGTTATTCAAATGTTAGGAGCACCAATGTAGTTATGTGAAACCATAAATTTGTTGGGAAAGTGTATGTAATGTAAACTTAGAATTAAATGATATAGCTTAATAGAAAATTATATGAATTAAAAATAGATTAAATAGACATAATTAAATTAAAATCAATTCTGCTAAATTTACATGGACTCTTAAAAAAAAGCATAAAAATTAAAATAATTTTATATAACTCTAGTAATTGGAAATATATATATCACGGCTGCGTGAGCTGCATGGAGGATGACGAGGTGGAATCATCAAATGATTTCATGCTCAGTTGTCCAGCGTTTGCTAGGACCAGGCGCAGGTATCTCGGTTCGGATGTTCTTAGGTCTCCGGAAGACGTGTCGAAGATGGATGTGTGCCAAATCCGGAGTTTTATTGTCGCTACGCAGCGATTTGCTAAGCAATCTTAAGTTAGTGTCACCGTTTAGAATGTGGTATCACAACGAACCTTATAAGTGTCCAAGTGAGTTGCCCTCCTAGTGGGGCAGCTACCACCTAACCTAACCTAACCTAGTATTTGGAAATTAGTAGAGGAATTTTTGTGTACAAGTTAGTTTTTCATTAGTTACATACAGAGTCCGCTAGTAATTCAAAATCGACAATCTTTCTTTCCTTAAGTCAATAGTTTTTTATCCATAATACTTTTTTTAGTTTCTTTTTTCCACACAAAATAATTTTTTTTTTAATTTAACTATTCGATGAACAACAGTGGAGAAACCAAAGCACATCGTCGACTTCTGCTTTGATTTCAAGTCATTGCGATTAATCACAAAAAAAAAGAGTTAAAACTAAATTAAATGGGCAATTAAAGCCATTGGAACTTATATCATTACTTAATTGAATAAATTTTAAATGTATAAATTAAACATATTTATGTGAACTAAGCTTCAACTTAATGAACTAATAAAATTTATTGGGATGATTAATGAGATTAAGCGTAATTTATTTGGTAGTGGTCAAGCGATTGAATGTAGTAAAATTGCATAAGTCACAATTCAATTCTTATTTAATAAATCATTATAAAAAAAAAACTTTACTCAAATTTGACTAACTTTGTGTTAACTTCCTTTCTTTTCATCCACAAATTTGTCAATCATATAGATGTACTTATTTATATGTTTTTGTGACGAGTTATAAAATCAGTTAAATAACCTTTACTTGGTAGAATGATTAAAACAAATTTAGTTAGATCTGAATAAGTTGATTTGGTGTTGTGTTTTTCCGACAGGGTGGATACTGGATTTATATTGGAACGAATTTTCGTCATCCCTTGTCAATTTTGGTTTTGTAACACATGTAACATGACGAAAATTCGTTCCAATATAAATCCAGATCTGAATAACTTATCAACTAAATTCTTTGAATTCTTAAAAACTTATTCAGGAAACTAGAAATTGAATGTATTCGATTTCACCCAGCACATAAATCATTTAACAAAATTAATTGAACAATTTGGCGTATTAGGTCTAAGAAAGACTTTATAAATAATAAACTTAAAGATAGAATAATTTATAAGCTTATTTGATTAATTTCAAATTAGAATTCAGGTTGAGTGATCAATAAAATTTGATTAATTCGCATCTTTGAATTATTTTGATAGCAAGTTTTGTAATTAGTCTATCCATATATAATCCACTCAGTTATAATTTAATGATTAATTATTTAAATTTAATAAAAAATTTTAAGAATGAGACAGATTATTTTTCAATTCAATTTTGTTTAGTTGAATGCGGGTTAGGGGTTTAGAATATGCCCGAGGTAGGCATACCGGTCGTAAGAGGCGACTAATATGCACAAAGGTAATGACGTGCAACTCGATGGTTAATCTACGGATATGATGCCTCTCACCTCTCATTACCCACCTTATCCTTCCTTTCGGAAGGAAGGGTGACATGACCTAGAAGGTTTCACTGGTCATAAATCGCTACCACGACAGTCGGGCAGTACCGCAAGGGAGTACCGAAGCGTACCGGGTTAAAATCCGGCCAAGGACTGTTAATTCGACAACACTGCCCAAAACCTTCGGGGAGTGTTTTTGTCGCTACCACAACAACAACAACAACTAAACGTTAATTAAAATAATCTAATTTGGAATTGATTTAAAACGGAATGTACCAATCAAGAAACAAGCAACAAAATCAGATAAACTATAATTAGTTTCACAAATATCCCTAAAAGAGAGTTTTACATTAAAATATCGATTAAAATCGCAAGTGCAGCAGAAAAATATTTTATTGGATTATTTCAAAAAATATTGTTTCGTGTTTTACATATTAAACATATATAAATCTTAAGGCATTTAATCGCCTGTAATCGTATTCAACAATAAACCGTAGTTCCTCTGATTAATTCGCACCTTCTCATTCGTAAAAATGTTAATTAACTCACTTTCATACTTCAAGTACGCCACTTACTCATCAATTCATTTTTTCAGCAACCGAGAATCAAATTAAATTTATGCTAATAAAATGAATAATAAAATCAATAAAAAATACAACCAATCAACATTAGAGTAGTCATTAAAAATTAAATAACCAAACCGTAAAAGGAATCACGACATTAAAATTCATAATAGGACGACGAGTGCATGAGAATAGTATTATACGGACATAAGTACAAGAGTATCAAAAAGCAGACCAATCAATGTTGAAAAGAAATTTATGATCAATGTCGGGCAAGACACACAAAATATGCCTCTTTTTATTTGCATATACTGCCAACAGAAAAAGGCAGGACACTAAATTTTAAGGACAATATTTTGTTTGGCTGAGCCTAATATTGGAAAGGGCGAAAGGGGAGAGGAAAGTGGCTAAGAAGAGAGAGCAGGGGAACGAAAATGGTACAATAAGGCCGCCGTACGCATATCCTGCGCCAATGCAGGATACCTGGCTCTCTAACTCTACTGCACTTGCGACTTCTGCATATTGTTTGTATTGGCTGCGGTTGCAATTATTTTCATTAATCAAATTCAATGACAAAATATGTATATAGATGCCCGCCGCACCGCAGTTTCTTATTATTTTATTTTATTCAATATCAATTTTATTAATAATTCAATCAGAGCAAATCACAGAAAATCAAAACAAAAACAAGAAACCGTTTTTCTTTTACTTTTTTACTTTGAATTTCTTAGAAGCTCATCATGGTTTTCTGCCGCACCTGCCTCCTTGACTTTGTGCGCGCTGGCTCGACTTTTCCTTTTTTTCGCCTGCGAAGCGACAGCATTGCATATTTACTCAAGGGAAAAAATTATATAATTCCATTAGTGCGATTTCTTTTTCATCATCGACAAAGAGTAAATATTAAATACGCAGCGCCGCGCAAATAATCACCCCGCTGCTGCTGCTACACGTCGTGCTTATGCAAGCAACCCAATGGAGAATTCGTGCGCCAAAATAAATGAAAAATAAAAAAAGGCTCTGTGCTTTTGATCTTCTTAATAGAGACAAAGTATATTAGGGTGGGCCGAAATGGGACACACATTTTTTTCTATTAGCTTGCGAAGTTGTTTTTTTTTTGAAAAATATTTCTTTTAGCTTAGACAGAAATAGTAGAAAACCACTAAATATATACATTTTTCAAATATATTTTTTAAAAGGATGTTTATTTCGCCTAGTGTTGTTGATTGTTCCCAATCCACCCTGTCGGATACTTGTTTTTTATAAAAACCAATTATTTCAATAAAATTATTTTGAAAACGAAAAATGTACCCAAAAATTAAATAAAGCTTGAGGGGCAGAAACAATTTGAGGATGACAAAATTATTTGAAAACAAAGAAAATTATAAAAAAACCACCTAATAAATTTCTTGACTTGAGCTCTCAAGTGTCGAGAACATTCGGCAAAGTTCCTGGACCACAACAAAAATTTTGTATTTTTGATTAGTTTTGAAAGTCTGTCTCTGAAACCTCTACCTCATCAAAGTGTTCATTTTGAAACTGCTTTGTGTTTGTTACAAATTCCATCAAACTAAAAATTTTTATTTTATTTCGCTCCACTCTAATTTCCTTACATGGGCATGTAGAGAAGGAGACACGCCTGTGAAGCAGCAGCTATCGGCGCGTAGTCGCTTCATTTCATCAACTGCGTATGCTGTCGTTACATTTGAGATTTGGGTTTTTGTCGTTTTCCTGCCTACTTTCAAGGTTCTCTGCTCACACAACCACGTGCAAAGAAGGCTGCAACCAATTTCGGCACAAGCGCACACAAAATCGCACAAAGTTTAAGAAAATATAAAAAAGTACTTAAACAAAAATCAATGCAAATAATGAAAGTAAATAACTATCATAGAGTTTTATAAGTGTGCTAGTGGTTTTAAAAGTTAAAAAATGGGTTTCATGCAGAGCTGGACTATGATGATTACTTTAGGAATGCAATTACTCTAGATTACATACAAGAAATTATGAGTCGTAAAAACGTAGTTTAGTTTATAGTAAGTGTGTTATTGATTTGAAAAGTAAAAAGTGTCTTTTAGGCAGAGCTGACCTGTCATTATTACTTTAGGTTGCAATTACTCTCATTTAGTAATTCATTTTATTCAATTACATTTTAGCAAGTTTTTATCTCAGTCCAAAAGAACTAGGCAGTAACCAATAATTATTTTTTTTCACTACATAAATACATCATTTAAATACTTCAAACATAAGCTCAGTTCGGTCCAATTAAATAAAATCAACAAACACAAATCTCAAACATTAGTGCTTACTATAATAAAGCCAAATTAGCTAAGCACCACAACTTACACAGCAATATACAAAAACAAAGTACGTATATTAAGCTAAATATTCAAGCTTTAATAATTTTTCCATTTCTCAAAAAAAAAAAAATTTAACAAACCAAACCACTGAATTTTCTTTTAACTTCATTGCCAATTAAATTTAAATTCCATAACGTTTGCATAAATAACACTAATTAGCACCGTTGGGAATTGTTCGTTCAAAGTTTTTGAAAGGTTGTATGTTGTAAGTTAGCAAATGAAGGCATGAGTGCCAAAGGGGAATGCTAACAGAGAGTCAAGTGCGGTTAAGTTTTCAAATATCGCGTGCCAGGCACGTGTAAAAACTAAAATGTTAGTATAGAGTAGTTAAAGAGCATTAAGTTAAGTTTTAAGTAAGTGAAATACTGAGTGAGAATGTGTAGCATATCTAAGGAGCGAATGATAGAAGACACTCGATTAGTTGAGATAGTAATGTGACGACAGTGAGTGACGCGGAGAAATGGCATAAGTGCTCAAGAAGTTGTCTATACATATGGGAAATATTGAATAAATAATGAAGACCATGTAATGAATAACAGATAATATGAAAATTTTCAAGGAATAACGAGTAACTATTAACGAAAACAAGATAAAGCAGATCGCGACGAGTAATCAATTAAATGTCGAAAAAAACGAATAATTGATATCATCATTGATAAGAGTGGCAAGTTAACATAGCGCCGGAGTATTTTGCGAAAGATTCCTTGCAGACGCCTCTGAAACCACAGTACCATTGTACCAGCATATAGAGCAGACATTCGATCTGCATTGATTACGAAATAGTTACTAGTAGACGAAGTAATATTCGATGTTCCCTAGGCCAAATTTTGAACCAAATTGCCACTCTTAATTTATTTGTTACAAATTAGTGAAACCAACACTTTTACGTGGAGCCAGAACAGTATTTGCCGAATCCAACAATCTAAGACTAAAATGCATAGTCAACAAATTAAAATTTAAAGCTAAATTTACTAGCAGTCTTCTTTGTATTTACATCATCATACATATGTATTTACAATCATAGTAGCTTCAGTCTACTCTAAGTTATATTACAGATACACATTCTACAGATTTTTCAAACAATACAGCATCTCTCACCCAACTGTAATCATTTTTCATAAAAGTAAAAGAGTATTTACTTTTCATCATTTCAAATATGCTTTCTTTATTATTTCACTAATTAGTTTTATTTCATTAGCAGCGGTAAATTTTCGATGACCCACCACCAAATAAAGATCAACAGAAAAATCTAAAAATGGAATACAAAAAAAAAATTTTACAAAAATGTGTGCCAAAGTAACTGACTTTTTCAACTATCAACAGTCCCCCGCAAAGCGCGTACATAATTGTTATATAGTTATACGCGTCTTTGTTGTTGCTGATACTCGTTTTTTTGGTGTTGTTGTTGGCGTTTTTCGTGGAGCACAGCGATAATCAAAAGGGTGTGCAATTTTAATTGGCCAATTTAATTATCAGTGCAAGCAATGTGGCGCAGTGAAATGCCGCTTAAAGTCATGGAGAAGAATAACGAGAAATGAGGAGAGATGTGGGGAATGACAGTGTGTGCAGCAAGCGAAGAATAGAGAAATGTATAGTGGCACCACTCGCATTCACAGTAAAAGGCAAAGATGTGCTAACACATATTATTGACTTCAGGGAAAAGGGAGATTTTTGACCTGATCAAGATAGTCAATAAGTAAACGCAAATTAAGCTTTGACTAATATTTTTTAATCCAAAAACAAATAAAAATTTAACCTATACATTTCCTAAACTAAAGTTTAAACTTTTATTGTTTAGTTGGGATCTCACTTTAGTTTTTTAAGTCAATTATAACGTTTATAAAAAAGTCTAACAATAATAAAAATAAATTGGTTGTTTTAAGCCAAAATAAAATATTAAAATTTCACATTTTTACTTTTGGTAAAATATAATAAATAAGTTTGATAGGTTCAAACTTGACTTTTACAAAAAAATCAATTATGTAAAGATTTTAACTCACAATTACAAAATTATTTTTCTAAAACAAGACGAACTATTGAGAAGATATTTTAGTAAAAAGGTCTTTAACTAACAATAACGGTTTGACCTTTGTTTTTTTTTTAAGTTTACTTAAATTTTTTGCAGTCAAAATTATTTTTATTTTTTATGTACGAAATAAAAAAAAAAGACTTCAATTTTTTTAGTCAAAAATTACTTCTGCAAATGTATAATATTATCTCTCTATCTCTATGGCGCGATATACAACAGGTATATCATCATAAACCTCCTAAGAGATTTTTGCGCCAAGCTTCTCTTCCAATTTGTGGTGTGCCGATTTGAATTTTCCCTACAAATTGGTGGGACCTACAGTTTTTTGCCGACTCCGAACGGCATCTACAAAGGAGACGAATTTTTGCTGAGAAGCCTGTCATGGCAGAAATACACTCGGAGAGTTTGCCAAACCACTGCCGAGGGGCGACCCCGTTTTGAAAAACTTTTTTCAAATCACTTTTGATGTTACCTGTACCAGGGCTCGAACCATGGACCTTCGGTGTGGTAGGCCGGCAACACTACCTTCACACCACGGCGGCCGCCAAATGTATAATATTAACCATTACGAATAAGCATTTGTTTTGTATATATATATTTTTTTTTTGTCAAAACTGTTTACAGAAAAATTTGGTCCCTGAATGACTTTGTGAAAAGTGCGCCAACAAATTCTTCCACATGAATGCTGGAGGTAGAGCGAACAAAGGGAGATATGGGCATACAACTCTCGCGCACAAAGTTTGTAATTAGTTGCATATATTCATATGTTTGAAAGTGTATGGGTGTTTGGTTGGTTGAGGGCTGCCGTAGAATTAGCATTCATGCCACAAACTCGACGCGTTGCAAGCATTTGCTTACTAAGTAAAATTTCAAATATTTTCACAAGGATTAATGGAATGAACAAACTTGCACAGGCAATCATACATACATATATATTTAAATGCATATAACACTGCATCTGCTGTATGTCATGAGAAGAATATTTGCATATAAATACGGATATATGTACATATGTGCTTGCAGTATTCAGCTAACTTTCACATGTGTACATCTCTCATTCACTTGTTGGTTTAACTGTAATATTTTTAATTGCTTAAGTTATTTGAGATTTGATTGAGCGTAAGCGCAGAGCTTGTTATGCATATTTCCTTGAAAATAGGCAAATATTCACTTCAGCAAAATACATGCACACGCAATATATGGGATCAAGTAAATGGAGATTTAAAATTTCGGTTTGCTTAAGGCGAAAAAAAGTTTACTTTTTAATTGTAATAGTTGTAATGCGATTGAAAGGTGAGCAGTAACATGAGCTAATTTATCAATATGGGATACGGGGCGTATGCGTAACTTTTCGCACTAAGAAACTTGAAACTAACTACCTAGAATTTAATAAATCAAATATAAAAAAAGGAATGATATTAAGAAATAATAATTAATAAGTAAACGTTAAAATTTATTTATGATTCAGTGGGAGTATGAACAATTTATTCCGCATACAAAAGGGTCGAAGGAAGACCTGTTAAATAATGATTACTAATCGTAATGATTACCGGATTTATTAATTATTTTCTTGAAAATCCATTTAATGATTGATTACCATTACATTCAATTTTTAATGATTATTTTCCAATTAATTTAAAAAAATCATGATTTTTTACGATTATTAAAAAAATCAAAAATAATCAAAAGTAATCTTAATAAAAAATAATCAAAAAAAAGTGGTTAAGATTACTTTTGATTATTTATGATTTTTTTTAGTATTGTTATAGAAGCACATAAAGACATACATCAACAATACTGAAAAAAATCAAAAATAATATTAAAAAAAATTTCAAATAAACAAAAATAGTCAAAAGTAATCAAAACAACTTTTTTTTGATTATTTAAAATTTTTTTTTTAGATTTTTTCTAATCTAATTGATTAATAATTTCCTTTTCTTGAAAAATAATTTTAAAAAAAATAATAATTATTACCAATTAAAAAAGCCGTCTTAATTACTAATCAAATTTAACAGTTCTGGTCGAAAGCTTAGTAAGTAATATAAACCTAACAAGCCTTTTTCTAAATGGCTTTAAAAATTATTTAAAGTAAACTTGCTACGATAAGCGAAATGTAAGACTTTTCAGTGTTAATTTATTTGAAAGTTAAAAGTAAACTTTTTATAAGCTTCAAGAAAAAAGTGTTATAAATCATTTCACTTTAAACCCGAAATGCAAATGTTTAAAAAAATTCAGAAAAATCAATTTGGCATGTTTTTTCTTTTCAACTTAAAATATTTCCAACTCTTTTCAGAAAAGATTTTACATCTTAACCACTTCCGCAATCTGCTAATAACTGGTTTAAGTTGCAACATTCAATGTAGGATTAAAACTTTTTTATTTATTTTGTTGCAACAGCTAAATAAGATGAAATATATCGTTTGAATAAAGTTTTAGAAAAACCATTTACAAAAAGCTTTTTTTTGAAAATTGTTTATAGGCTTACATTAATAAGCTTTTAATCAACGTGCCGTTTTGATTACGAAACGTTTTTATTCAAACGATTTATAAATGAAAAATCATACCAAAAAACATATAGAAGAGGACGGGATATTGATATCGTTCGACGAAGTTTCACTTTTTATAAATATCCCACTACACTCAGCCATACAAATAATAATGAAACAGTGGCCACAGTTAGAAAAATACACAACAATACCAAAAAATAGATTTCTGCACATTTTAGACTTCTGCCTACGCGAAAACAACTATTTTACCTATAATTCAAAATTTTAGAAACAAACATACGGAAAATCCGCTATTTCCAACCATCGCGGACATAGTACTTGACAAAATACTTGACGACAGCATAGCTGAATTGAAGGAAAAGGACATATACATCAAATACATCAGCAAGTTTGTAGATGATGTATTCGCTATTATTAAATCTAAAGACGCGGAACACATCTATTAATAATATTAATATGACATTAATACTAAATGGACAACACACGAGCATAAAATTCACCACGGAAAGGGAAAAAAACAATAAAATGGCTTTTCTGGACGTAGAAGTTAACAGAAGAAACATAAATCTTACAATAAATTGGTATGCTAAATCAATCGCATCGGGTCGACTTATAAATTATCATTCGAACCACCAGTGGAGACAAAAAATCAACACGGCGACAAGCTTAATAAGAAAGGTAGCTTTACCTAGCAACGAAGAATTTATGAACGAAAACAAGAAAAAGTTAAAAAATATTTTATTCAAAAATAGCTATCCGCATAAATTGATAGACAAACTAATTAAAAACACAATCAACGGAATTCGCAGAGAAGAAACCAGTGCACCGGCGGATGCATCTAACAACAAAAAATTCATCCGCGTATCGTTCATACCGGGTCTTACACATAATCAATCATTACATAGATTAATAGAAAATGAAACCACCAAATACGCTCACAGACCCAACACAACCCTAAGGAAAATGTTCACTAAAACCAAAGACCCAATAGAAAAAGAACAACAAAGTAACGTTGTTTACCAAATCAAGTGTAATGGCCGTGATAACGAGACATGTGGAAAATTTTACATTGGCACAACGAAACGACAACTGGGTATAAGAGTCAATGAACATAAAAGAGACGCAGAAAACAAGAAAACAACAACGGCTTTAGCACAGCATTTAACAAATAGCAGCCACACAGCGGACTTTACAAATATCAAAATATTAGATATAGAAAAAAGAGACAAAACAAGACTAACTCTTGAGAGCATACGCATACAGCAACAAATGGATAAAGCTCTCAACTATAAAGATGACGTCGACGGACTGAGCAGCGTCTACTCAACTGTTATACAAAGAGGCAAAAGAAAATAACCAAACCCCTCCCCCTCTACCAATCTTTCCTACCACTGTTTACTCTACATAGGTCTTTCCTCACAAATACCAGCGCCACCTATCGAATAAAAATCAGTCTATAGCTATCCGGGGTAGTTATGCATGAGCATAGCGACCGAATGGTATAGAGAGTTATGTGTTTTTCTACTAATCTCAAAGTCCCATATTCAAGTCTTAAGGAAAGTAACATCAAAAATGCTCCAAAAAGTTATCTCGAAGCCACCCTTGCTCAATTATTGTGTGGATATTGTAATAATGTAAACTTCTATCCATCCTATTGAGAGCGTTTGGAGTCAGCACAAAAACTGAGGGTACTGCAATTTGTTGGAAAATTTGAAAAAATCTCTTCGTTGATTTTTGTAAAAGTAAGTTATGGATCGTTTGTTACCTCAGCATGATTTTCTTGAAAATATTTTTATTTTTTTATTTCAAATACTTCAAACACCATGTAGCGGAAAGCTGATTTGACCCTCAGTAGAGCCTCTTATACCAAATTAAACGAATGAGCGCTTCGTCAACATGTGTTCAGCGCTTGGAGTAATATTTTTGTTATTGCCATCTTATGTTGATAGCAGCTACGCAACACATACGTACATATGTAGCACACAAAGGGCCTACGCCACTAATCCGTTGAGTGCCTAATTTGGTGATGTTGTTTTACAAAATGACCTCTTCCAACTCAAACGACTGCATATGACAACTTTTTGGGTAGGGAATTTGCGCGACAACAACTTACTACTTTTGCCAATTTTTCAACAGAGACAACAATTCCGCTGTGACAGTGGTGGTGCTCGGTGTAGCTACAACCGCAATACAAGCGGTGGCGACATTAACGTGCAGCAGTCAGCACAAATTCGCCAGAGTGCGCCTCATAGGTTTGGACGTAGGGTAGAGTAGGTGATAGACGCGAGCGGTGAGGAAGCGGCAAGTTAATGCAATACGTAATTTTGGCAAAATGTAGTACATACATACAATTGGTATATAGCGCGTTGATATGTGAGCACAAACTTTATTAATTAGCGCACTTTTACGCGCGCAGCAAGCTTACAAACACACATACACTGAAATACAATAAATAGTATAGCGGAATATATGTAGAAATCTATTCATGTGGTGGGAGTTACACAAAGCCTTGTGGATTGGTAGCAGTATGTTGTCAAAATTGTCTAGTTGCTGCAACGCAGATTATTGTTATTGTATATCCGCACGTACTCTGCATTGTCCACCGTGTTACAATGGCGAGTGCATAGAGTTGTAGTATCTGGTTCTTCTACTGCGAAAAGTCGGTGCCTAAAAAATTCTGGTGAGTTAATTTTTTAGGGCGGACAATTAATTTTAAACCCTTGCAGACCGCAGTATCTAAGTTATGAGGGCCGCTGTAAGCTAAGCATGTCGTACGAAGTGACTAAAATCGACTACCCGAAGGTTGGTCAAACAAATCGCTACCTCGGCCGTCGAGTTAGGAAGAGAATGTGCTAGTACCGCACCTATACCCGGAAGGACTTTAATACATCGGTAAGACTCTCCTAAACATCCGGGGAGTGTTTTGCCATGAAACACAAATACAAGAACGAAATTGTAGAAAAAATAAAAAGAGTTTATACAATTTTGACGCAACATAATATAATTAATAGTAAATGTCGTGACAACTTTCAGCCTTTTTGGCTGAACCCAAAGAAAAAGACGGTTACTCGATTGTCCTCTGATATTCGCATACACGTCCGAGGATATTAAAAATACCACATTCACAACAGCCCTACTTTGTTCATGTACATATGTACATGAGCTTGTGTGCGTCGGTGAAGCAAACAATTAGCGTAATTTCAATTTTTGCTAAAAATTCATAAGCCATACACCAACCAAGCAACCAAACAAACGAAATTTATACACCCGGAAACACATCTATCTCTTTATCTTCCCCCCTTTACCTGACAACACAATCACTCATTAACTTCCTTTGAAAGCGCGCGTTCGCGAGTAAAATTTCGACTTTGGGCCAAATTGGATGCATCCAACGGCATAAAAGCGAAAAGATGATGTTGAAAATATGACTGCGCTTTTATATTTGTGTGTGTGTATGTTGAAATGCATATTTGTGCTTGTGATTAGCGATAATTCTCGTGTTGTTAGCAAGGGTTTTGGTTGTAATAGAAGCACTTTGTTTCATGACATTTGTTCAAATAAGAAAAATCTATACTCTTTCAATACCGCGATGTGATGCCTAGTTTTAGCTGGCTTAATGCAATCAACTTAAAATGCAATAAACAAATTAGTTCAATGGTAAGAATGATATATCTATCTATATAGATAGAAAATTCGCCGATGGGATGAAGGTAGGCGGACACCCATAGATCCTCACTCAAATAGTACAGATATGTATATATACATATGTACATTCACACAGATTTGTTCTTGCAAATACATACAGATGCAAACACTTTGTTTTGGTTAATTTGAATTGCTTGTAACGAAAGCTAAGCGAAAAATCTAACAACAATGCATCGACAGACAAAAAAACAGCAACAAAGTGGAGGCAAACAATACTCCACCACACGAATACTAATAGCACTTTGCTGTTGTTGTAAGAGTGTGAAAGAAAATACACTGATTTTAACAGTCCAAATAGAATTTTTGAGTAGGCTAAATGGATGACATTTTAGTTTTTTTATATCCTTTTACAGTTCACATGTGGAGGTTAATGTAGAAAATAAGCCGATATTTCGATAATAGATATAATTTTTTGTAAGGGTTAAAACCAGCAAAATAAATAAAAAAAGAAATTTACAAACCACAGGTTGGAAATTTTTCAGCTAGTAGATTAGCTTGAAAAATTTTAAATGTTTACTTTTCACACATGATATAAAAAGCAAATCTGATTTATTTAAATTTATTCAGTTTCTATTGAAATAATAATAGTGCTATACAAAAAGTAGGTATATGCAGGTGGACGAAATTTTAAAATATAAAATATAAGCGTTGGGGTAAGTAAAGTGAATGCACATAAATCTCATATTTTACTAAGGCTTTTTATTTTTATATAAGGAACAAGTTACGCATACGCACAGTATACATATGTACATGGAAAGACTCTTCATTTGTCGCATTTTTATTTGATTTGTTATCTTATTCAACTAAGCTTGGCTTTTTTACTATTCTCAGTTCATTTATTATTTATGTATTTTATTTTATCATATATAAAATTCAATCGAATATAATTTCATTTTGTTTATTTTATTTTATATTTACTTCGTGTCATTTAACCTTACATTATTATATTTAAAAATTTGTTTAATTTAATTTAAATTGTATTTAATTTAATTTTAACTGAGATTTTGTCTAATTTAACATTATTTTAGCATGTTTCAAATATTTAATTTCTTTCAATTTATTTTATTTTCACTTTATTTTATTTTATTTTGTTTTGCTTTGTAGTTTTGTTTCTTTAATTTCATTTCATTTCATTTTATCTTATTTTATTTTACTTTATTTCATTTTATTTTATTTTATTTTATTTTACTTCATTTCATTTTATTTTATTCTATTTTATTATATTTAATTTTTAGAAAAATTAACGAGCTCTAGGCCAAATATCTGTATATATTAATAAAACACAGTAAGTGATTTTAATATACATTTATTTTATGTAAAATGTCGATATTTCGACTTCACTCTGAAGTCATCATCAAGAACTGTTGACTGCACCTGGTCTTACTGTGTTTTATTAAGATATACAGATATTTGGCCTAGAGTTCGTTAATTTTTCTACAGTTTAAATTCAAAGGTCGTAAACAACAAAATAATTATATTTAATTTTATTTTATTTTAGTTTATTTTATTATTTGATTTTCAAGTTATTTTGTTTTATTCTTTCTTAATTTTCAATAATACAATTTGGTTTTTTATTCCTTTTTTATTTTCTGTTATTTTACTTTTCTTTATTCCGTTATTAATTCTTATTATTTATTTATTATTATTTTTTTTAGATTGTTTTACTATTTTTTCTTCTTCTTTGTAGTTTTTATTTTATTTTAATAAATTTTACTTTCTTAATTTCATAGTATTTTTTACAAAATTTTTTATTTTGTCGTTTGTTTCTTTTCATTTCTTTATTCATTGGATTTTATATATATTTTTAATTTAATTGATTTTTTTTCATTTTATTTTTACACTTTATTTTTTTCATATTTTTATTTCGTTTTTTCAAACTAATGAACTTGGTTTAATTTTTAAATTCATTTCATTTTTATTTCTTTTTATTACCTTTTTTATTTTGCCTATTTTCTTTCGATTTTAATCATATTAAATTTAACTTAAAAATGTTACTCATACGCCCTGGGGGTCAGTTCTGGTTTTGCGTTATCGTGAAGTGAAAAATCTTTTCACTTAAGCTATCACTTGACGTTTTCCTTTCTTCGCTTCACTGAGCTCTAAAATACGATTCCGATATGTGCGGTGAAAGCTGTTCGCAGAAGAACCTTTTGACATGCGTTGACACAAGTTGTTTTTGCTAAATGATAGCTTATTATAGAATTGTAAAAATAAAAACAATTTGTATCACCTAAAACGTTTAACTTTGTAAAAAATCCGATGTTTGAATAATTTTTAGATCTTGACGTTAACACCAAATTTTTATTGGCGTTAACTTTTTTCACTTCATTTCAAATCGAAAGTTTAAAGTAAAACGAGAATCGAAAATCGTGGTGAATTGACGTATTCACTTTTCACTTCACGATAACACAAAACCAGAATTGACCCCCTGGTATAAGTTCATAAATGACGACATCAAAGCAAAACCGACGTAAACAATAATCATTAACTGCCTTATTGCATAGTGCTGACTACTCACTGACTAGTTACTGCGATATACACCATATGCATAACACATGCTACACTTCTGACTTTTTCTGTCATTTTATAAACTCTCTCCCTTTAGTTAAAATCATCTCTCTCTCTCCCAACTCAAACAAACCCTCACCAAATATAATGAAAGATTATGACACTCACCATGTGCCTGCAGTGTATTTAGAGCAGTGATGCTCAAATCCTATCACCGGTGCGGAGATTTTTTTATGCTCTCACACCGATGAGCGCACACGTACAAGGCAAGCGCTCTCTATGCACTGCAAGAAGAAGGTATGTTTTGTAATTAGTTGCTTGACGACTGTTGACCACGAAATCTCGTTAATGTATGTATGCGCTGCTTATAAGAATAAAAAATGTTCAACATTGAATGGGAAGACAAATATTTATTTTCCGAAAACTTTTTCGGTAATTCTGAATGTTTAATTTGCCAATACATAGCAATACGCAATAGCGAATATTACGTCAAACGGCATTATTTTAGAAATCTTTCCAGTTACGAAACTGTAACCGGCAGTCATAGAGAAACCCTGATTTGTCAGTTAAAAAAACCATATATACCTATTTAAATAAAATATTAATTGCTAAAAATAATTTGTTTATTATCACATTGTTAATGAACTTTAAAATTTTAAATTTTAAAAATAGAAGCTTAGAAGACAATTAAATTTTCATTTAAAAATTTAAAGTAAATTAACAAAGTGATAATAAACAAATTATTTTTACAAATAAATATTTTATTTAAATAGGTATATATTTTTTTAAATTAATCCTGAAAGTTTCATAAATTTATCTAGACCGGTTTATTTATAATCCACTTTTGAATAAAAAGTACCAAAAAGTTTCTTTAAAAAAAATATTTATTGATATTATTAAGATCACAATTTTTTGAAAATGTTTTGGGGATCAATTTTTTATATTAACTACTTATGATATATTATGTCACAATAATTTTGGATATATAATTCAACTAACGTGAACTCAATCGATTTGTAAAAATTTAGTTGGCTAAATTTTTCGGGTGTACGCGAGAGTTCTCTCGTATTCTAACACTAGCGCAAAATGTCATTGTATGCGTGTGAGCATCACTGATTTAGAGTTGCATTTATATTTATGTATATTCATAGAAAACATATGCACGCTGTACAAGTTTTGCATACGATATATTTGTATTAGGGTGATCCTTAAAATCAAATAAACTATCAAAGATACTCCTTTTTTGTTAGAGTCCCCATATAGTGCTACGAACTTTGACTCTTATGCGACAATAATTTATATCGGATTCTACTATAGTTTCATCGACTTCGGGTATTTAACTACAATTTCTTGAACCTTCATAAGGTACTCTGACACCTATGCGACGCGCCTTAACTGTCTTAAAACTCATACATGATTTTTTCCGATACATTAGTAAAGGGTGTTTTTTTTAGGGGTATAGAACTTCGAATTGAAATAAAACACAAGAAAATCGTTTTAAGGTCCATCAATTTCGCTTTATTGGAAGGATAATTTTATGCCATTAATGTTTAAATATGATTTCGGGCATGTGGCCGCCGCGGCTGGCTCGAATAAAGCCAATTCTACAGGTCCAATTTTCAACCACTTTTTCGAGCATATGGGGCCGTATGTCGGCAATAACGCCACGAATGTTGGCTTCCAATTCCCCTAACGTTTCTGGTTTGTTGGTGTAGACGAGCGACTTCACATATCCCCAAAGAAAATAATCCAATGGTGTCAAATCACACGACCTTGGTGGCCAATTGACAGGTCCATTCCGCGAAATTATGCGCTCATTGAATGTTTCCTTCAATAAATCGATTGGACGTGCGCTGTGTGGCATGTAGCGCCGTCTTGTTGGAACCACAACTCATCCACATTCATGCCATCCAATTCGGGAACAAAATAGTCGGTTATCATGGCTCTATACCGGTCTCCATTAACGGTAGCTGCCTCTCCAGCATTATTGCGGAAGAAGTATGGCCCAATGACTCCACCAGCCCATAGAGCACACCAAACAGTCAGTTTTTGTGGATGTAATGGCGTTTCAAGGGTCTCATGTGGATTCTCTTCACTCCAAATGCGGCAATTTTGCTTGTTGACGTAGCCATTCAACCAAAAATGAGCCTCATCACTGAACAAAATTTTGCGATGAAAATCAGCATCGAAATCAATCTCATTTTCGGCCCATACACCAAAATCACGACGCATTGCATGGTCTCGCGGCTTTAATTCTTGCACAAGCTGGATCTTGTAAGGTCGCAAGCCAAGATCTTTGCGCAAAATCTTCCATAAAGTTGATGGACAAAGCTCCAATTGCTGTGCACGGTGGCGAATCGATTCATTCGGGTCCTCTTCAACACTTTGCTCTACAGCGGCAATTGTTTCTTCGGTGCGCACTGTTCGACGTCTCTGCGGATGCGTATTATCACATAGAGTAAACGTAGTGCGAAAACGATCCATGGTTAACCGAATTAATTGCTCTGATGGACGATTATGTCGACCATAAAATGGACGGAGCTCACGGTAAACTTCGCGAACTGAACCATTATTTTCGAAATAAATTTGCACGATTTGCAAGCGTTGTTCTTTTGTCAACCTGTTCATGATGAAATGGCAAACCAAACTGAACATAAATGATATTAGAGTTGCCAGATTTGACCACAAAATGCCAGTTTTATCTCTATTCGAAAAACAAACCTGTAAAAAAAACACCCTGTATCAACGACGAGTTGAGACTTGGGAAATCTGATGCAAACATTTTCTCCCTACATTTAAGGATCAGCCTAATATATATGTAGGGATAAAAGAAACCCTCGTACACAATGTTGATTATTAATGTTGACCGTCAATTATGTTTTAATTGTCATAAAAGCTTTCACCCCGATGACACAAACATACAAAAAAATCACATACATGCATACTACTACATTGCGCAAATAAACAAATTGCCGTTTGTATGCATTTATGATCGGGGGTGTAGGCACAAAAACCAAAATGTAAGCAACGGCGGCAGGTGGGTCCATTATTAATTTTGTCTGCTGCAAACCCACCTCCAAGTGGTCCATACATCTCACTGACTTACTGTGCTAGTACCCTCTAACTCTATTTGCCATTTTTGTTGAGCTTCTTTTGACATTGACAAGGGGACTCGTAATTGCGGGACAAGCAAGGGGGTGAGAGCATGGTTCTTGTTGTCGGCGAAAAGTGCAAACAATTAAATCCAATGGGATAAACCAGTTCAGTTGAGGGGTAGTCGGCAAGCAATGGCTGCTGTGTTGAAAATTACAAATGGACATATGGAGTTAATATGTGGGATCCAAGTGTGTGATGTGTATGTAAATGCAGTAGCTGGATAAATAGGATATTTCACATATTTTTGCACATAAAAAAGATAAAATAATAATATTTTGCAACATTCAGCAATAAAATTAACAATTTATGTAACCAGGCAAGCCAAATTAGGGAAATTGCTAAAAAAGGGATATAACGGAAAGTGAAGGATGTATGTAAAGCATGCTCAATGATTTTAGCTCTCGGTTCAGAATTCTGTATCGTTGAGTGAATTAGAAACTATTTAAAAAGAACAAAAAGGTCTTTCTATCGACACTCGAATTCAGCAGCGGAAGAAGTGGAGGCCTAGACCGAGATGGTGAAAAAAGCTGGAGGACGAATTGAGATATCTTGGTGTTTTCAATTGTTGTCAGTTACCGCTAAAAAGGGATTACAAACATTCAGAGTAGGCAAGCTTTGTTGAAATTCTTTAGTATAATCAAATTTACTTTAAATGAAAAATAATGGAAATGTTTCTAAATTCTGAGATGTTTACTTTAAATGAAAATTAATGAACATGTTTTTAAATTCTGTAATGTAAGCTTTTATGATTTACTAGCAGACCCGGCAGACGTTGTTCTGCTAAAAAATTTACTTGACTCTCCCTTCTCATTAGATCCATATTCTTCTGCCTGTCCGCCTTCCTTTTCTTTCTCTTTATCTGCTTCTCCTTTTTCATATCGTTTATGTCTTATTCAACTTACCCTATCTCTATCACTATTGCTATTACTATGGCTATCAATATCACTCACTCTCACTATCACTATCACTACCACTACCACTACCACTATCTCAGTCCCTATCCTAGAAACATCTGCTTGCTAATCGTGCATGCCATATCGTAACAACACCTTCTAAAGCCACACCTTGTCCACATTTTTGGGCAATAACTCGGACTGACTCCAGCGCTAGTAAATTTTTGATAGAAACGTTTCCCAAAGTAACACCACCTGTTCCAAATATGAACCAAATCTGTTAAGCGATATAGTAGATGGGTGGCCTACAATGTACGGTAGCAACAACTAAAAGCTATTTTTTTTATCGAAAAACCTTCCAGAAAGTACTTTTTACATAATGGAAATCGGTTTATCTGCTTAGACATCCATCGCGGTCATACGAAAGACATTTCATTTTTATATATATAGATAAATGTTAATAATAAAAACTAACTGATGTTCTTATAAAACTTCGTTCTGATCTCTTCTTGTTCTGTAGGTATATCTACATTCGTTCCATAGCTATAGCATTTTTGATGATTATGAAGCATGCTCTAGTTTTTAAAAGCCGTGAATACATTCTCTAGCAACATCTAACAAAAAAGCTCGATCATGCTCTGGTATGTGCTCAAGTTTTAATTCATACAGTTTTATTATATTTTTCAAATTTTATAAGTTTTAATAAATTTTTGAATTATTTTTAAATCAAAATTTGAAGCTTGTTTTGCAAAGCTTGACCGATGTCTATCCCGATTTATAATAGGATAATGAAAATGTCTAATACCTAGCAGGAAAAATTCAGCTGGGTACACACTACCCTTTGGGTTTGTTTTATCCATTCTCTTTCCCACTCACCAATTATTAAAAACTTTTAATGGACGCACAGAAAAATCATCACACTCCTATACACACAGCTTCTCCACATACTTCAATATGCAAATATAGTGTTCAAAAATACTATTTTTTATGTTTTTTGGAGAAAACACTGTAGTTTTTCCGCTTGTTGAATGGCTAAAAAATGAAGGTAGGAGTCAGTTGATTGGGGCGCAATGTTAAATGTCACATCACTAAAATGAAAGGATTAAATATGGCATACGTAGCGAAGTGACCCCATATGCCACAACGGCGACAACACAAAAGAAAAACGCAATAACGAGAACATGGAAGTAGGCAGAGATCGGTAAAGCCCAGCTATGAGCTGACCAAGCATGGCTGTGAAACGGATGCACTCATACCATCGAATGTTGTAACTGCAATCGCGCGAATGCAGCCAAACTCAGTTCCAGTCTGTCACCTTCCCATTGCTTTCACATATAATGCATACTCTTACATATATAGCAAATTGTATCTCTGCGTGAATGTTGTTCTTTTTTGGCATTTTGTATGCGCGCTAAGTATTTATTGAAAATGGTTGTAAGCGATATAATAAAAAAGGGTGGCGCAGAACAATTCGGTTGAGTGTTGCGGATAGAAACCAAAGGACACACACTCCCACCACTTCCTAGCTGTGAGCACAGCGCGAGCGCATGGCAAATTTAAAATATTAAAATTTGTGTGCAATTTATAATTTACGAATATTTGCCATTTTAATTAATTTTTACACATGATTGAAATTGAATTAAATAAAAAGACAACAGCAACAACACAAAAAATATATTGGAAATGTCAGACTGAGCAGCGCACGTTGGACAAGCAAACACAGCACGAATGAAGGCAGCGAAAAAAGGTAGCATGAAAAACAATTAAATAAATGCAGGTCTAGATAAATAGGAAGGGAAGAGAGTGTCATGCGAATTTAATTGGAAATCGTTTTTCCTGCGCGGCAACTGCCTGCCAATTGCAATGCGAGCGTATGTTTTTTTTTGTTTTGGCAATACAATTTTTTTGTTGCATCAAAGTGTCAACGGAGTTTTAATTTTGGAGGTTTTTTTATGACTTTTACATATTATCTTTACTTAGAGGCCTGTTACAATTTCCTTGTATGTCTAGAAGCATCGTTAGACTGCTTTTATTGCCACCACTGTAAACAGCGTGAACAAGTTAAGAAATTTGACGCTTAAGTTATTTAAGATATCTAGCAATACAGTTGTGAAAATTGCATTCAATCCGATGCGAAAGTTTTGGAGTGATGTGAGTGCAAACATACACAGAGACGAGACATAAATTAGGTAGCTGTTGTTTTGGCTGCTGCTACTCTAGTGTACGCTTTTGTACAGACATGGCCACTCAAATTTAAATTTTTTTTAATAAACGAAATAATCTCTTTTACTTGTTATTCGAATAAATTTTGCCCAGCTCTGCGTGTGACAGTAATAACCAGTAAACAGTACACGCAGCCATTTGTTTTTTTCTGCTGAATACTAAATTTCTCTAATTACTGCGCCAAAAAGTAGGCTTTGACAGAATGCACATATTTGTGAGTGCTTGGGAGAAAAAACGAATGATTATTTGATTGAATTTTATTTATAATCGATTTAATTGAAGCCGATTGAGAGGGATAAGTAATTAAACCGCACAACACAAAAAGCTGACTATAGACGTAAACTGATTGACAAGTTTTTAATGAAGTGTTCACCAAAAAATGTTGGTATTCATACTAGGGCACAACCGTTACGCCGCTCACAATTTGAATTTTTTTATTGCTTAAAATAGTAAGTATGCCATGAATCAGTAAAACCTTAAATAATGTCTTGCGCAACGTTTGGAAGGATGAATAGCGATATGTTGGAAACTCAAATTTGTAAAGTCACCACTGAACGAAAGTGGTGCCGCATAAGAAGCATAATAGTCCAATTACCCATCGACGCACGTACGTAGTACGTGTCAGCTGACACGACCTGTTTTATGAGAGTGCCATGTAAACGAACACTCACCGACGTTCAATTTTTCCGTATACGTAGAACGTAGCGTAGAAATCAAAGAAATTTTGATTTTTTCCGTAAGAACGTGTCAGCTGATTGCTCTCTCATATGACAGTGTTGCCTATTCATACGTGTGTATGCTGGTTATGGATCGTTTGCAGTTGCTTTACAAAAATACCTCAAAATACCTTTGAAATTTTCGTAATAATGTTGAAATAACCTGAAATTACGATATTAAGTTGTTGATTTTAAATAAATTGACTGGCTATAACTATTTAATATTAATTTCGGACACTATTAAAATGAAAAATAATTGTTTCCAAAGTGCACGTTTGAGTTAGCATGCATAAAAACTGATCAATGGCAACATTGTATTAAATGTAAACAACAGAAAATGGCTGATTCCTCCGTTGGCGCCACGGGCATAAGATTCCCTCAAGCGTACGTACGTACGGTATACGTAAACGTACGTTACACACGTCGGTGGATAATTGGACTATAAGAAGAAGAATTTGGCATTTGCTTTGTTGGTTTGCGGAACTAGAAAATGCTACATCTAGCATCACGCTGTCCCTGTCATGCAAAAGATTGCGTTGAACGTAAGTTCATGCGAAATTTCATTGTGCCTTTAGACCTGGCTGCCGTGGAAATGTTCGTATAGGTAAAGCTGTCGACAGTACTGCGACAGACTCGTAGTTTAATATTTCAATTTCATAAGCAGGTATTCACACCGTGAGTTCACACTTTATCCAATAAGTCAGGTGTGCCATCAGAGTGACTGAGTTCTTTGACGTAAATGAAAAGCGTGTGCTTAGACCAAACTATCGAGGGAACGGAACTAATAGTGTTCCAGATTATATTTTGCTGATTTTGATGGAATTTGGTTAAAAATTACACCAATAAAGAAAACAATTTACCGAATGGTGAAACCAAAGTATAAAAACATCTAACAATTCCAAATATTATATGATATATTCAAAGAAATATTTAAATTCGATAGTCCTACTAAAGAATCGATGAATATTGATAGTGCAAAATAATTTAAACTATTGATATTTCAACACCCTTATGTCAAACCAAACTCTTCACGTTCTTCGCTGCAATCCATTCATTTTAACACGAGATTTGGTTACCAATTCAATTGAATACGATCTAAGATAGCTCAAGTGATTAGACTATTTGGGCTGTCAAAAAGGACATGTAAAAACGCTTACTAATTTACTAAAATAGCAAATAAGAAGTGTACGATAGCCACATACATGTGTAACTTCAATCAAGAAGCCAGCAGTGGCTAAAACGCAAACAAACAAGAATAATACAAATAAGAAAAAAAAGAACTATGGAGCATATGTTCAAATGAAACCTCAAGCCACAGCAAAGAGTAATTAAAATCAACTCAAGCCGATACAAATCGAACATGTGAAGTGACAAGAAATTGGAAGGTGAAAAGGATAAAAGAAAGTATTACAGGAATGAAAAAAGCAAAAATGCTTTGAAAAATAAAATAACTAGAAGTTGGCTTGGAGAAGAAAAAAACTTCAAGTGGTTAGAGGGCTAGATAAGTCCAGTGAAGGAATATATGTGAAATCGCAATCCTATAACAAAAAGGAAAAAGTGCATAGAAGCCAACCACATGCAAGCAAACCCTCAGTAAAGAATTATAAAAAAGTCAGAAGAACAAATATATTTGACAATAAGTACCATTTTTGATAGCGTAAGCAAAAGGAGCGTACAAAAAATCAATTAAGGCAATTGAAAAGCAAATGCTGTCAATAACACCATCCACCAGAGTCCACCAACCAAAAAAAGATACACAAAAAATAAAAATCAAAGTAACAAACACAACAGTAAAAAATGCTTTGTTAACTTGACAACTCAACACAAAAGCTACACACATACTCCCTCTCACATCACATCACCCAACGTATGGCGATGGGCAAACAAGACGCGACAGCACGCACGCAACAGCAGCAAGCCATCAACTCCACTGCGCCGTTGTTCTAACGTAGCATAAGTTAAGGCGTTTAACACGCGCAGTAGAAAAAAAGTAAGAACAATAGCGTGCGCTCACTTAATTGGCCATATAAGAGGGAACGCTGCGAGCAGACAAGACAATCGAGTGTAAGAATTAACAAGCAGCAACAAGAGCGTGAGTTACTCGGCCGAAAAAATATATTAAATTCGCACGCGTCTACCCGGCATTTTCCAAAAAAATTAAATTTTTTTTTCATTTTTATTAACGCAAATAGTTGAGGGTGAAACTGCAATTCAACAGATACAAACACACACATACGGAACATGCAGTTGAATGATTTGTATGCAAATTGGATTAAAGTGATGCAGTTATTTAAGGCAATTAAAAGTAAACAAGCCAACACTCCAGCTATGGAGGCTGGAAGGGGCAGTTTGAAGACTTGAGAGCGCTTGAGGGTTAAGTGAGAAAAGCATTTGTTGCTGTGATGGTAAGTGTACCGAGAGAGAGCAACAGTGCGAGTGTATATTGTCATAGAGAATGCAGGCACCCGAATGCTCAAAGTGAGCGGATGCTGAAGAGAGTATACGGGTGGTCAAGATTTTTGTATTTTACTTTGAGAGGTCTTTATGTTTTATCTTATCTTTTTACTGTTTTTTTTTTTTAATTAATTTATTTTTTAAATTCATTTATATGAGAGAGACATATGAAAAAAAATTGTATTTACTTCTTATTAATTTTTTATTATCTTTAAGTTTTTCCTTTCCAAAGTTTTATAATTAATGAAGTTTAAAAAAAATTAAGAAACAATAATTTTCATAAAAATCGCAATCATGAAAATAATTGTTCTTGGCCTTGACCTAATTTATATTCATAGATACTTTTTTTTTAAATTGTTTTTACACTTTTTTTATTTTTTTTTTATTCAATAAATATTATAATTTGTTCGATTGTTAAACATATGTATGTGCATACTTGTACTTTTTCTGAGTTAAAAAAGGTTGTTTGAATTTTCAAAACTTACGTAGGTTTTTCAGTTTATAACTTTTTATTTTTATAAATTCTTTTTCTAATTTTTAACATATCTTTAAATTTTTTCCTATACATGCTTGTATATGTTAAACTTTTTAAATTGATCTCCACTCAAAGTTCTTGGGGGCAACTATTTGACTAGAAGCCCCATACCGCCTTAAGCTTTGAAAGTAATTTACTTCTGGTTGGGGTTGGCAATATTTTTTTACTTTGAGAAGTCTTGATTTTATATTATCTTTTATTTGGGTGTTTTTAATTTTTCCGAAAGTTAAAACAAAAACTCAAAACTTTAAATTTTTTCTTTTATTTTTATTTTCACAGTTATTTTCAATATTTTTCTTTTAATTTTTGTGTTGAAGTTTTTGAGTTTCAATGAGTTTTAACATATTTAATTTTTTAAGTTAAAAAAAATCGTTTTTATTTTTTAAATTTATTTCTTACTTCTTCAATTTTTGTATTTTTTTGTTTTTAACATTTTATAAATCCTTTTTTAAATTTTTGCCGCTGTGGGTGGGTAGCCCTGGTCTATGGCAGAGTGGGAAAAGCGCTTGTACCGTGTATGGGTAAGCATCTGGCTAATGAACGATTCTATTTCATAGCTCATTTTCAGTTTCTATCACAAAACTGACGGAGGTTCCTTTAGAAAAAAATTTATTGGCGCGATATCTACCTACGAGGAGATTAAGACCGAGCTTCCAATTTTTCCTACAAATTTGCGAGACAGAAATACACTCCGAGAGTTTCCCAAACCACTGCCGAGGGGCGACCCCGTTTTGAAAAAACTTTTTCAAACCACTCCTGATGTTACCTGTCCCAGGGCTCGAACCTTGGACCTTCAGTGTGGTAGGCCAGCAACACTACCGCCCCACCCCGGCAGCCGGAGTTCCTCTTACTTTGTATTTATTTTTGTTGAAATGTAAAATGGATTATTAGTGTCATACCATGAGTCTGTATACGGTTAGCCCTACTGAGTCTAATTTTTTCGAACCAATTCATTCGATTAACTGCATTTTTATTTTTCACAGAGATTTCCTTTTCTCTCACAGTTTTACGGCTGTTGCGAGCAACTTTTCAACTCTCTCTCACCGCCATACTTCTCACCGCTCACATTTTCTCTCTGTTTACATCGGAACGGCTTGAATATTACTCGCCAGCAAACATTCAAAACCGCACACACAAGCGGTCATACAAATACAGACGGTAGTTAATCCACAAATTGGTACAAAATATGAAAATTTACACTAGCACAAATGTGGACTGTTGGGAATGAAATTTGGGGCGGAAGCGCAGGCGGTTCGTATCTGTGTTTGTGCCTGTGTGTGTGCTCGTTTGCATTTTGAAAGCCAAAAGGGACACCAATTAAAGCAGTAAAATATGCGTACATGTCAAACACACACACACATACATACATAGACTGTGATATGAAAGGACGACATACAGCACGAATGTCGGTGGCCGAGGACTGTGCAACTGAATGTTGCTGCTACTTGCTGCTGCCTGATGGTAGTCATGCTGATGAACCATACAACTGTCTAGTAGTAGTAAGGAAGTTGAATGTTTGTGCGCCTAAATGTATGCCTCGCTCGTGGCGCTATAAATAACCGCGCGCAATTACGGTCATAAATCAGTTCAAACCGAATTTCGAACGCGTGCGGTACACATTGAGGGAATCACAGCGAGGATAATACCACAAAACAAGCACATTTTACTTAAGACTAATTGGTCAATTAAAGTAATACATAGAATAAAGAAGATATTAAATTTTAATTGGCGCCCAATTTGTGAATATTTTCTGTTCTTGCGTCTGGTTTGTAGGGCTAGCGCACACACAAAAGGATAAGTGCGCTTATTGTTGCACGTGAGCAAAAAACATGTTCACTAATTGGCTGACAGGCACCACTGGCGGTAGTGGAGGCTGTGCAGCGAATAACGGAAATAGTAACAGCGGTAACACGGGTGGTGGTAATAGCAACGGTGCTTCCACAACGGCAAATAATACAGAAACCGCAGTGCTACCAACTGCTGTGGCAGCTGCGGGCGCTGTAGCATCCAGCGTTATGTCAACGCCACCTGATGTGGTGCTCGAAATTGGCCCAGTTGGACCAGCAAGTGTACGTTTTGTTGCCCATAGCATTGTGTTGGGTATGCATAGCGGTTATTTGCGCTCAGCGATACGCTTAGATGACAATGCTGGAATGATTGGCGCGGATAATGCGCTCATTTTGTATTTGAGTAATGTGACCGCGGAACAATTTGCGCCACTACTCAGCTACATGTACACTGGCTACTTGGAGTTGAATGTTGAAAATATATTTGGAGTGCTGTTGGCGACGCATGTACTGCATATGCCCCGTGCATTGGAAATTTGTCGGTAAGTAAATTGTCGATGCGCGTCATTTATTTAAAAATAAATATTCAAAATATAACAATTCTAAACAATATGCAAACACGCTTTGCTAATCGCACTTAGGTCTTTCTTGGCGCGTGCTCAAACCGAAGGATATCTAGCTGGCAGTGGTCCACTTAGTGTTACAGCAAATTCAAGTTCAAAAATAATACGTCCCATACCAAGTAAAGCTACGCTACCCAACTTTGGTTTTCTACCACTTACATCAACGCAACAGTTACCGCTGCCACAAGCAGCTATTTCAACGCCGCCCAACACCAATGACGCCTTCAAACAATTGCAGCAAGCATACGGCGCTGGTGTCGCATTGGTCACGCACAATCGCTGTGGTGGCATCGCCGAAGCGCGCCCGCCAAGCAACATTGATATTGAAATTGAACGCGCGCCCTCAACAGCACGTAATACGCACGTCGCAGCTGATGAAGATGACGAAGATGTCGAAGTTTTTATTGATAACAACACAGAATCCGATGTTGATGGCGATATAGACTGCGCTATCTCTGTAACATCGCATTCATCGCAACGGGATAGAGAAGGTGAGGAGCGTGGCAGAAAGCAGCAGCAGCAACAAAGGAGCACCGATCGCGAAATTGTTGTTACTATTGCCGAGCCGCCCGTACCGTTTGAAAAAGCGCGTGCGGCACGTGATAAGGAAGTCGATCGTGCAGAGCGTCAGAAGAGTCAAACCGACAGTGGCAACACAACTAATACTTCAAGCAAGCGCGAACGTCGCAAGCATGCACGCATGCACCATAAATCTGGCAGCTCACGTATTTCTGGTTTACAAATCGCTAAAGCGCCCATACCCGCTTCGCAGCTAGATAATAATGAAAGCTCTAAGGTGATCATAGATGTAGCAAGCTGTGATGGTCCAGTGCGTTTTAGACGAATTTTAAATACAGCTTACGGACACAAGCCAGAAGACTACGCTGTTATGCCAGAGCGAACACAGCAGAGCGTTTCACTATCCTTTCATCAACAAATGGCGAAAGCGATTAGTCAGCAGCGTCAGCTGGTTACAGCCAACGAAGAATCGGAAAATAGTGAGTCTAGTAGTGGTGGTGGTGGTGGATCCGCCGCTGGTGGTGCTGGTAAGCACAGCAAGAGCGCCAGCAATGAGATTTACGTTTGCGTCTATTGCAAGCATACTTTTAAATCACAATATTGCTATCAGAAACATGCCAAGCGCCATTTAAATCCTCTGAGTCTTAATTGTGCAGCAGCAGCGGCGGCGGCAGCTAATCTAGTTGGTGGCGCAGCTGAAGGTGACGAAAAATCAACGGGTGCAACAAAGTCAGCACATAGTAGTTATAATACAACGCGCGGTAGCGCTGCAAACCATACACTGCCCGTTGCGACAAGCAAGCAGGGCGCAAACGAGCTGCTGCGCCGTGAAGTGCGGCCGCTAGACATGAATGTGCAATATTATCCATGCAAAACTTGTGGCAGCAAATTCCCTAGTTATTACTTTGTGCACAAACACCGGAAAATGTGTCATGCAGAGGAGGAGGCGGCTGCAGCAGCAGATGCGGCAAATAAACGTGAGAATGGTAGTGGCGAAAGCAAGCGTGAAAAATCGTCCGAAAAGAAAGTGGATTAGTGTGAGAAGAGCCAAAAAAAGGTTTAGATTAAGTAAAAGAAAAGAGCACAGTGCAGTGCAAAGTGTTTCAAAAATTTCAAATCTGAAGTTTACGTGTTAATTTAGTTTATAAGCTTAATGAAAATCAGAAACCTGTATCAAGTACACAACAAAAATATTTAAAAAAAAAAGTAAAAATTTAGCAAGAAAATATCAGTGCTGAGAAGTACATGAAACACACGAATTTAATAGTGATGTAAAATGTTAATAGAAAAACAAATGTAAAGATTTAAATCTAGCACAAAGTAATAAAACACAAAATAGTTTAGAAAATAAAAATAAAACTTGAAAATGGGAAATGGACAAATGAAATAAAGAAAAGCTAATGTGCTTTAAAAACTGCAAAAAAATTAGTTTTATTTTCGTCTCTCAAAAGCAAATGTAATAAACATTGGTTCAATTATTTTTAGTGCGAAAATAAAAACCGATAGACCGATGAAAAATAATTTCGAAAAAATCAGCTCGACAATTTAGCTGGGCCTATTAAACTCTCACTTTTACAGATATTTACTTTTGCTGTTACTGGATTCGATTAAAGTTGGTAGGGATCATCAATGTAATAAAACTTAAATAACGCAGGTAATTTTGAAACTTTTTTGATCATCTATTATAGTTGGACTTGTTGCAAAAGAAAATCAAACTTGGAATAGAATAGAAATCTCATAACTATTATACATATTATTGGAAAGGCCCAACTAGTTACTGGCTTATGAGTGAGAGTTTTAGAAAATGTCTTGTTTAAATGTTTGTTGTACTCGAAAAGACCTACAATTAAAACAGCAACACTGCCTAGGTATTTTTCAGTGTAATAAAAACTAATCTTATTTAATTTATTTTGTTTGCCAGGATTTTGTGAATGTTCGATTAATCAATTAAACTAATTTTTTTTAATTAATCATTTTTGATTAACTAAAGCTGCTGATTGATTAGATTGTGATTAATGAGATTAAAAGTAATTGCTGTTTAGTAAAAAAATTAATTGAAACCTTAGTAGTATGCTGAGCAAATAAACCAATGAATATAAAACGAGCTGGTGGTGAGTTGATTTAACGAGAAAATAGCTAAACATTTTAATTTTCTGATTAAACAGGTTGTAATTACTGAGTTTTCTGAATAATTAATTAATTAATTAAAATGTGAGTGATGGAGAAACTAGTCATTCTAATTAATCGATAGTGCTTATTCTGATTATTTATTTAATCAAATTTAGGTTAGTTGGCATGTACGATTAATTCATTAGTCGCCCATACCTAATTCATTTTAGTTAATTCAATTTAGTATTTAGTCTATTTGAATTTTATAATAATTTATAATTTCTTTGAATTTATTGTATGAGTTTAATTTCCTTTCACTAGTTTTATTTAACTTTCGTCTTATATAGTCAGACACCAAAATTCCCTGTAATATGTAAGAAGATGGTGACTACTTCGACACACAAAAATACTATTTGAAATTAATTACAAACTTACTTGCAGTAAGTAAACGTTTGCTGATAAATGCATAGGTCAGAAAACGCACCAAGAAATAAAAATAAAAAAAGTAAAAAATCTAGCTAAACCACAGCAGATCAAATTTGTGGACAGTTAGAATGCGGTGGGTGAACAAACCATAAGCCAACCACATTAAAGTGCTGCAAGTGCACTTCAACATTTTACTATGAAATTTTAATTTAATACAGACTAATTAAGGCACGAAGGATGGAGGCAAAAGAAACATTTGAAAAGGGACAAACAAAAACGTAACTAGAGGGTGGCTGGGATTTAATGAATGTTATGAAAAATGCAGCGGTTGGGAGGGAGATAGAGAAAGGACAAACAGAGAACAGAAGATCTAAAACAGAGTGGTTATAATGCTAGTATTAAGTTACACCTAGTTAGAAAGAAGTTTTGTGAGAACGAAAAATGTGAGTTCGAGAAGTTGGGGATGCTAATAGCACAAGCAGCAAATTCTGGGAATGGCAGAAAGCTTAAAGGCCTGGGCAAATTCCTGGAGACCTTGCAACCCACTTGCAGTACATTTCTTCTCATTGCTACATACTGAAGGAAACCGTAATAAAAGACGATGAAAATTGTGTTGCATAAGCCAAGTGTGACGAATTAATAATGGCAAATATGCTGACTAAAGAACAATAAAGACCCGGTCAAGCTGTTCAAGCAGGTTGAGTTAAAAACACAAAGTTGAACGGAGTCGGTGTATTATCATTAGTATTTTGTCTAATTTAATGCTATGCTCGACGAGAACGCTACGTCCGAGAAGGTATTCCTATCGACAGCTCTTGGTGTTAGAGGAGCAAAAGGTTACCTACTGAGAAGTAGAGAAGGACTAGGCTTCCCTTGCATTTTCTAATCCAATACATTCAGCCAAATTAATGAATGGATTGATAAAATAATTTAAGTGATATAGAGAAACCAGGACACACAAAGTCTGCTAGCAAATTATACGACAAGAATTTCAAAAAACTCAAGCCCGTGTTGGCCGGCTGATTTGAGCCCATTCTGCACTTAAACGATTACGAGAGCCTAAAACTACATATATATTCGCAAGCTTGCGGTTTTCGAATATAAAAACCAAAGTGAAGAAAATTAAACTGCACTGTACAGCATTACAAATCCCTACATGTATTCACTCGCTCAAAGAGGCTAGGGGCAAACGGTACAAAAAACTGTTGCATAAATTATGACATTAAAAAGTTATATCCGTTCATCGAGGATAATTGAGCAGTTTAATGAAATATGTCCCGCCGTGAATTGGTTGCATATGAAATTACTCGGCGGCGACAAAAGCCGCTGGACTTTTAACTCACACTACACGCAGGCCAGCAGTTTTGAGTTTGCGAATCTGAATGCCCAAAAGTATGCCACTAGTGCAAGAAATACATTTATTTCATACATTATGGCAACAGTACATTTAGGGTTTGGACGTTATCGTGAAGTGAAAACGGCCGAAGGCTGGCAAGCGAGTAGTTTTAGGTCAATCATCACGTTAAATTTCTTCTGACTTCAGCATTTCAAAATCTATAAAAAATTTGATTTTTCGATACTGACAAAGATTTCAGTTTTTGATTTTGATACAGGTTTCTTTAAAATACCCTGTAGTGTGCCGCTTAGAGCCGATTTGAGTTATAAAAGGAACCCTTCTCCTTAATCCTGTTTAATGCTGCATTTCATTGCGTTATTGCAACAGTATTTAGCCCTGCCTTATCGACATATCTATTTCTTAAATTGCCATTAATCGTTTCTAAAGAATTCCCTACGAAACTAGTTGTTTTAAAAGGATGTTTGAGCTTGCTGTTGGAAGATTCTGGTCAGTAGAGCAGTTGAACAAGTTATTTGTGTCATGAGGATATGGTATGGTACGTCAGGCATAGACAAGAGTTTAATATCCAGACCGAAGTGAAGACAGATCGCGTTTGCGGTGATATCGGTTACGGCGGTTGCTTTTGGGATCAGCACACAAAATTTGGCGTGAATAACCAGCACTAATTATTCTCATTAGTGAACTCCGTGAATCTGTAGCAACAAATTTACATGCTAAAAAATTCTACATATATTTTTAAACTAAAAAAAAAATATTTATAAATGTTTTAATAAATTATTATTAACCCACAAAGGGTTAAAAAAAATCTTGTAAATACCTACTTGATATGCAAAATTTTTAAATTAATTATAACAAGCTTCATGTATAAAAAATTATGAAAAAGTAATATTAATTTCGTATAAAAAAAATAACAATTAACCAACTCAAAGGTGGCAGCATAATAGCTCTAAAAAGTGTGTTTGATAAAAAATGCAATTTAGAAATATAAAATTAGAATGAAAAAATTTTAACATTTGCTCTTGATGTCAGCAAAAATTGTATGTAAGCGCCAAATGTTATTAAAAACTCATTAACATCAATTAAAAAACACTAAAAGCGTACGAGAGGGATAGCAACACAACAAAAGTGAATATTGGAAATTCAATTGCGGGGGAGTTTGTGGCAACACAAAAAATCATTTAATGAATTATTAATGGGACATGTTGGATAGAAGCAGCGTAAAAAATTGGATACAAATGTGAGAACGATGTAAAAACCCTCTATGAGTATATATGCAGATGTGGCAAAATATATTTCACTACGACAAAATAAAACAGCTCAAATTTAATGTGAAGGTGGTGGACGGCAGCGCTTTAGGCCTTTTGAATGCGCTTTTAACTATGTTCTTATTAAAAAAAAATTTAATAAAAGGAATTGAAGAATATAAAATAAAATAGTGTTTTTTATTATTGAACGGAAATTCATATATTTAAAAAATTTCGTATATTCGAAATTAACAATGTGTAAAACATAAAAAAATAACACTTAAAAATTATTAAAAAATTAATATATGCAGAATCGATATTTTTATAAAAAAATATGAAAAAATGCGGAAATAGTAAACATACAAATTCAAAACGTTAAAATAAAAAATTATTTTGAAATTTTGGCTTGTATTCATGCTAGTCATCTTTTTTAGCGATAACTGACATCTTTTGGCGCTTAAAGATCTGTAGATACCTGACCGGATATATAAAGAAAAAACTAAATACTGTTAACAACTGCATTTGCATTTCTCCCGAAAAAAATTAGAAATGCTTAAAAAAAATTTCCGATTACAAACAAAGTGTGCCTCTGATTGGAGTGTGACAAAATAGTGTAGGCAATCGACGAAATTAAATTTTACTAGTTGGAAAGTGTTTGCAACATTTTCGATTTTTTTAAATATTTTTTTTAATTGTTTATTTTTATTTTTTGTTAAATTTGTTTTCAATTTCACTGCAGTAAAAATCAGTTAATTAAAACATTTCTGCCAGCACGACGAATTTTTTGTCCCTGCAAAAAATCGTGGGACTGGTCTCTAAACAGAGTGTTAAAGACATAATTGGGATAAGTCGATTTTAATTTATTTAGCCTACTTTTAGGTGTTGAAAGGAAATCTGTCCGACACTACCCTTTTGAGCATGAAAGGGCCCAATTAGTCGCAAACAAAAGAGAATCACTTCAACCCATACAAAGAGATCAAAAATTGGTCGCACGCTGCTTTGAGACTCATCCCGGATTCATCCAAGACTAATCGCTTTTTTTTGCAGGGATGGGGAAACATTTTTATTCTGTTCTGCGCCAAAAAGTATGCAACGTTTCTTTAAACTGAGCTGCCACCGCCCTAGCTCCTGCAAGAGGATTATATATTTACATATGCATATCTTTTTTCATTTAAAGAGGCATTTTAAATTTACCGTTTCCGGTGTTGCAGGTTGGCATTGCTGAGCGGTAGAGCTCGTCGTATGCGGGATGTTGCAGGAAGGAGAACTTGAGCGAAAAGTGAAAAAAAAACCAAAATGTTGCAGTACATGCGGAAAGTGAGTTAATTGCTTGTCGTACCGGGCATACACACACATATGTGTGAATTTGCCGGACAGGAGGGGGTTTGAGTTCTGCATGAGTGCATGGCATGGTAAAACGTTTCTATGTCAACTGGATTTTTTGTACCTTAACATATTTTTTACCTTTTTTCGAGCTTTAGCTTCGCAAAAACACATACGTACATAAGAGCCATAAGTTCGCATATGTGTGCATGTGTGCTAATGGAGAAAATGCATAAATGCAAGCAAGTGCCTTGGGACAATTGATGCGTGGGTCGAGCGTTGTAGCTTGTTGCAGGTGATGCATGTCAGAAACACGCACACACATGCGGAAATCCACATGCACCCAGCAGTGGAGCAGAAAGTTAGTTTGCAACTATTCCAGTTAGTAAGAAAACCATAGTCTTCCACCTGTTGAAAATCTAAAACTTTGAAATATACAGACATCTGTTGCCTTAATTCTCGAGCAATGCTTTAGGAGACAGATCTTAGCCTGATGCCCTCACCACAATTTCAACATGCAGGAAAACATCCAGGCACTTTTTCTAATACCACTGGGAACCCTGCATGTCTTTTCTTGCAAAATAAAACTGACATGGCTTCACTTGGTTCATATTTCTCCTCTAGAACGTTGGCCATCTAAGACCTATTTTAAGGTAGTTCTGAAGCATATCGGTAATGGCTTAGAAACCTTGGCAAATCCTCTGGACTTCCTCAGTATCTGGTTTATCCCGAATTCATCCTCGACTAATGACATTTTTTACAGCTGAGGTAATTTTCGACTACTTTATTTGACTACTGGGTGACTAAAAAAATATCAAAGAAAATAGCAACTGGGCTTGCAGCAGCCAAACATTTTCAAGGATATTCAATAATAAATGAATTCGTTGCAAGGTTTCGATTTTTTAAATACAAATAAAACAAGAACAGAAAATTAAAAAAAAAAATTGAAGAAAAGCGCGAGCGCAAGTATTAGCCCTATCAGTTGACCGTTCACGCACAAACGAGAGCATGCAAAAAAGTATGCAATAAAAAGAAACAATGGTTTGTGGCGGCGTTGCATACAAACAGGCGGAAGTGGTGCTTCGTGGCGCAAAAGAAAATAATAAATGAATAAAATAAGTGGAGAAAAGGAATTCGCTATGTATACTGTAAAATTTATTATATAATAATTAATAATAATTAACAAGGCAATCACAATCTTGCATACTTTTGGTAGCTAATAAACTATTTAAAAATTATCAACTCAATAAAAGAATCAGTGACTTATTAGGCGTCTTAAAAATATAATTAAGGCTCCACCACTAAGACACTTCATTGCCATTTGAGCAAAAAAGTAGATAACCCATGGTATAATTATCCAATGAAAAATATTTGATTTTGAAGTACGACAGTGCGAGGCTAATCTGAGTAGATTTCTCCTACCAACCTATCTACCTAATAGAATGTTCAGAGACTTCTTAGCCATTCTAAAACCACAATCAGGCTCTATTAGGAGATTTCTTAGACAACCAATGATTAACTGATAATACTCTGTAAAAGGAGATAGGTAAATGTATTTCATAACATGTCGTTCAAATTTTAAATTTGGAAACATTTGCTAAAAATTAAGACACTAGCTGAAGCGATTTAAGGCCCTTTCTAAAGAAAAAATTTTAGTTTATCTGCCTACAACCACATATTTGAATTGTTAAATTGTATAATGACTATTTGTTGTTGTTGTACTGACCACTTAAGCTAAACTGGACTTAAATGAACTTTAAGCTTTTTATTATCCTACATTAAGGATATGCATAAAGAGAATAAATTCTCTTTTACAACACAAACCACATATGAGTACACAGGCATAGGAGAGAGAGAAATACACGACAAGGCAACAAAGAATAAACAAGCCATTACCATCAACAAAGTGCACTAACAGCGTGACTGGTAGCTTAAATTCGGACGAGGTGGAGGGAGGCCTGAGTCTGTTATCAACGAAAAGTGTCAATTTAATTAAAAATTTCTTTTAAGCTTGACGCTTAAAATCAAGAAAGATATACAGAAGTACGGCCATACATATTACAGTTAAGTCTGGTTAAAGTTGCTATAGAATCGCCACACTCTCAAACGTTTTTGGGGTAATGTTAGCAACACGTATTTTTCAATACTTGGCAATTTTACTTACCAGCGCTAAATTGTTAACCTAATATCGAATAAGTAACCAAAAAAGAAGCAATAATAATACCTATTTAGTTAACAAGGGAATATCAGCCTCTGAGACGGACAAAGATCGTCTTGAACGATAAGTAAGTAAATAATCTAATGGTGAAGCTTTACTTGAATATGAATAGATAAAAAATAAAATTGCGCTTCTTTCGTGAAATCTAAAATAAATTTATGTAAGGGTTGCATCAAAGATTCGATTTAAAATCTGATCGAAATCAGTGATCAAGTTCGGAGTCTTCGGAATCGTAATCGAATTAACCTAGTCAAAAAAAACTATGTTTACTTGCCTAAAAGTATGCTACGCGCATCGCATTCTACCAAGGGAAAACAACTCATTTTAAATTACGATTGCGGCTGAGCTATCTTAATCTGAACGTAGTCTTAGGTAAAAAAGAGGCACTTTCGTCCAGAACTAATCAAAAATGTTTTGCTAAGACACATATTCGGAACTTGACCATGTTATAAGCTTAAACTGGTTTGCACTTAAGCAGGCTTTACTTTATGCTTATTGTGTATTTGCGCCTAAAAATATGCTGTACATGAAACATACTTTTATCTATTCCTAGTTCATTCGTCCTTTGCTCTAAATTAAGAAGTTTCATTCTTAGGGTTAGCAACTTAAACGTGGAGTATACTGTACGTTGTTTTTTACTAGGAAGGATTTAAAAAAGTTCGGATTTCCATGATTCTGTTAAGGCATTCCCTAAATCAATAAGCGCGTTTTACATTTAACGCAACGTCTTTCTTATTAGCCTCCTTCCTTTTTAATTATGCACTTTCGGTCGGAATATGCGCTGAGCCAGTTTTTACCCGCAAACACTTCGATCGTTTTAAGGTATTTGCCATTGCATTTTCATTTATTAACGCGGCTTCGTATTAAGTATTTTACTTTTCAATTGTCTTAATTAACAAAAAAAAATTACCACATCAACTTTTCATCTTTCCAAACATTTCGTTGCTTCGCTTCATCAACTGCATAAAAAAATTATCAATTTTTATCTTTGAAGCGAATGAATAAATAAATAAAAATTGTTTGTTGTTTTCCATTCTGCTGAACTTACCTTTACTATCGTTGGCATTATTGCCTTCAGTCGCTGTAATTGTTGTTGGTGCTGTTGCTATAGCAGCTGGCGTCGTTGCACTATTTGTTGTTAATGTTGTTGTCAAGGATACACCAACAAATGTTGTTGCTATTGCACCTGTTGTTGTGGCTGTAGTTATGCTAGCGCCAGTCAAACTATCCATAGCATTGCTATTGTTGTTGTTGTTATTCTTAGCATGATTACCACTTAGCGTATGCGAATTTGTAATGGAGTTTGATAATATAGAGGAGGAAGAAGAGTTGTTGCTGCTTTTGGTTGTTGTAATTGTGTTGGAGGAGATGGAGGTGATTGCGGAGGAGGAGTTTATTGTAGAAACATCAGCGTTTGTTGTACCATCAAGACGCTTTCGTTTCGGATCACTGCGAAGACGAAAGAGAAATACAAATTAGTAAATCTATCAGGTCAGATTTCATATCTATATTTTTGATAGTAAAAATGTTTAAGCCATTATGTGTCTAAATTCAGCTTGCAAATCTTTCATAGTTAATGTATTCTTTTTGCTTTATGAAGTTTTTTTCATTTTTATTCTTGTTTAATTTAAAAAGTTTTTTTTTTAGTTATATATATTTTTTATACTCTTTCTTGGTTTAAATATTATTTCCTTATCGCTTTTAATTTATTATTTTAAAATTATTTTAGATTTTTCTCTATTTAATTAATTATTATTAATATTATTATTATTATTATTATTATTATTATTATTGTTATTATTGCTATTATTTTTATTATTAGTATTATTATTATACAGAAAAGAGGTTATGAAATACCAAATTACAATAAAAGGAGCACAAGTAACATAGACCTTCGGCTCTATTTAATTAGTAGTAATAATAAATTAATTATATTTTTTTTTATTTTATATTTTCTTTGTTTGACTTCATTAACTCCAACTAACTAAATTCGTAGGTTTGCCGAATTGCAACTTCATATAACCTGGGTGAACTAGACCCCACTGTGAATGTTCCATAAAGATCGGTGATAAAAGTTGGACGTCAATTAAGGACAAACCAAACATGAAAATATGTGGGCGTGGCACCGAGTTATGACGGCCACTTTTCCAAAATTTTTAGTAGCCTATGCAGTACCCAAAAATCTACTATGAAAATTTCATACAGATTGGTTCACAAGGTTTTCACGTTTTCCCACATTTTTTGAATGTTATTGGCAGAATTGTTTTTTATTACCTTTTTTCTTTTCATATTTGTTTTTGTTTCTATATTTTTATACCTAGTAGTACTACGCCCACAAGGTATATTAACTTTAGTCGCCTAACGGTGGTATGTAACGGCATAAACGGATCGAGGTAGATATTGACTTGTAAGTATCAAAATGTTCAGGAGGAAAAAAGAAATTGATTAAGCCATGTCCGTCCGTCCGTCTGTTAACAGGATAACTTGAGTAAATTTTTAGATATCTTAATGAAATTTGGTATGCAGGTTCCTTGGCACTCATCTCCGAGTACTATTTAAAATGGGCGAAATCGGATGATAGCCACGCCCTCTTTTTATATACATAATATTTTCGAAGATACAAAAAAAAGTGATTATTCAGTACATAATACACTTATAAGGATTAAATTTGGTGTGTACATTCATGTTAAAGCAGAAAATAAATTCTTCAAGAAATTTTTGAAAATGGGCTTGGCACCGCCCACTTTTGATTAAGTCAAATTTAGAAATAATATTAATCATAAATCAAAAACGGTTCAAGGTATCGAAACGAAATTTAGCACACATATTTATATTAATACAAGGTATGTTCCGGATAAAAATGGGCAAAATCGGTTAAGAACCACGCCCACTTTTATACGAAGGATTTTGAAAAGGATCATAGATATATTTAATAGCCAATAACTTTGCGTAAAAAAGCTTTATATCATTTATATTTTACTTTCGAAGTGTCCGTGAACGAAGAAAGTCGAAAAATATAAATTTTTGAAAATGGGCGTGGCCCCACCCCTTTTATAGTGGATTATTCCACAGAACTTTTTATGCCATAACTCCGGAACAAATTGATTTATAGAAACAATATTTGACGAAAATGTTAACCATATATTTGTTGTAAAAATGGGCGAAATCGGTCAGTGTCCGCGCCCAGTTTTTTAACATAGTTCTGACAAATTTTTTTGTAAAATGTAAAACGCGATACTTTTAAAACCATGCAAGCTTTTCAAGCAAAACTCGACCACAAAAAAATGTTGTGGTTTTGGGGAAGTAGGCGTGGCGCCGCCCACTTTTCAGCATACAAATTCTGCTATTTTCAAAGGCGATTGCTTTTAGTTTCAACTAGATATTTCGAACAAAATTGGTCAACTGCTTCTCAATAGTATGTAGTACACTCTGCCAAAAGTTAGGCTAATCGGATAACACACAAGTAAAATATCCGAGCAAGTTGTTAATACCCCACTGCAATAGGGATTGATTGAATGATTTTCATACCTTTAATGACCATGAAATGTTTTGTAAGTATGAGAAGAAGAAGAGATGGACCCATCAATAAGTAAACTGAAATAATAAGGACGATGAGCTGAGTCGATTTAGCAATGTCCGTCTCTCCGTCGGTCTGTCTGTCTATTTGAACGCAAATTTTTTAAACATATGTGCATGTATTGGTATTTTGAAAAATGTGGTTAGCAGTTGTTGGTAGTGAAGCTATTTATATACAAATAAATTAGTGGTTGCCGCCGCGGTGTGGCGGTAGTGTTGCCGGCCTACCACACCGAAGGTCCAAGGGACAGGTAACATCAAAAGTGGTTTGATAAAGTTTTTCAAACTCTCCGAGTGTCGTTCTGCTATGGAAGGATTCTCAGCAAAAATTCATCTCCTTTGTAGATGCCGTTCGAAGTCGGCAAACATCTGTAGGTCCCGCCAATTTGTAGGAAAAAACTAAAAATGGCACACCACAAATTGGAAGGGAAGCTCGGCGCAAAAATCTCTTAGGACATTTATGATGATATACCTGTTGTATATCGCGCCATACGTAAATTTTTTTTTTAATTAATTTACCACTCAAAACTCATAAAAAAAGTGCTTTTATTGAAAACAATCAGCTGGCTTTATGTAACGAACTCAAAAGTATTAAAATAGGCCTGCGTAAATTGGTATGCCATAATAGATCACTACTAGGTATATACGGTTCGGTTCCACCCGAACTTAGACTTCTTTACTTGTTTATTTTCGCTCTAAAATATTTTTAGTTTCATATCTTCTTCACATTTTATGTTTATTATATTAATTTTATTTCCCGAATCTTTTTATATTTAAATTTAAGTTATTTGTTTTAATTTTTCTACTTTGCAGGCATTTTTATTTTTATAAATCTGTTTGTACTCACCTAACATCTGAGTTGCCATCATTGCCGGCGCCAATGCCTTCCACTTGCGCCGCTTTGAGTTTCTGCCCAAGAAAATTGCTTGCAGTTGTTGAAGTAGTGGGCGTGGCTACACTATTACCGCTATTCAATTTAGCAGTATCTATTCCGCTACCAGCCGCATGCAGCACTGCATTTATACCGGTACCCGCAGCCGCTGCGGCTGTGCCGACTTTATCGCCCACACCAATAACTTTCACATCTTCATTGTTGGATGCTGCCGCAGCAGCCACAGCCTGTGCCATAGAGGTCGCATAAATTGTTTTGATACCATTCGGTGTTGAGCTGGGCAAATGGTGCGTCACGCCGCCCACCGCTGTACCTGCATTTTTTGTGCCGCTAACATTGATAGCACCCGGTGGTGGAACAGACGAGGAGTGGCCACTGCTGTTGTTATTATTGTTACTACTACTACTAACGGCACCCTTTTCGTCTAACAGCAGCTTCTTACTGCTACCCACATCAATCATTTCTATATTATTCGCCACCACTGTTGCATTTGAAAGCTTTTTACTACTTTCATCAGCATTCGTGGCATTGATTTTTGTGGTTGTTGTCCCGGCTCCGGCATTCGCCTTTTCTGCTTCTTCGGCTTTCGCCTTCGCTGCAATACCACTTTGTGCGGCATCTGTCGCACCACTTGTCGCTGTTGTTTTCTGTTCAGCAGCAGCGCCTGTGGTTGTTGAGCTTTCAGGAGCTTTATCAACTTCGTTAGCTCTTGCGGTTGATAGCACTGGGTTAGTGGTGCCAGTTGTTGTTGTTGCGGTGGTGCTGTTGTTGCTATTGGACGTGTTATTAGATTTTTGTGTCGCTGTTGTGAATGCAGCTGCTGTCGCTTTGCTTTTGGCTGCCACTGCAGGTTCAGTCGTATCTGTTGCAGTAGTTGGCGTCGTCTCTCCTGCTGACATCGAATTAGTATTACTCGTGCCATCTGATTTGCTTGCGGACGTCGACTTGCCGGCTTGTGCATTGACTGCTGCTTTAGCAGCATCTGCTGCAGCACGTTCCGCCGCACGCTCTGCGCGTTCAGCCCGCTCTCGTTCTGCTGCAGCCGAGCGACCACCAGTCTTTTGTTGTTGTTCACGCTGCAAACGCGTCGTCACGCCCGTTGTCAGCGAATCGATTATGCACTGCGTTTGCTGTTGTTGTGCCTTCTGCGGGTTACGTGATGAGCGCGTACGTTGACGTGACTTACGCAAGAGTTGCTTATAGTTCTCCGTCTTCTTACTGAGGTAGTAGTAGCGTACGCAATCCTGGGCCGATTTGCGATCCAAACTAGCGGCAATGGCGCCGAAGTTTTTTGGATGTTGTAAGAATTTTTCTTTGAAAACCTCTTTCTCGCCCGCCGTCCACACATTCAACGTTTGGCGCTCTTTATGCACTGACACCATATCTTCAATGTACCCATTCTCGTTATGATACACAACGCGTCGTTGACGCGCATCATACATTAATGGTGGTATGACTGCATAGGAGCGCATTTTCTTATCCTCCATTGCCTGTTCTTGTAAACCATCCATGATCTCTTCCAAATCAGCCTCAGACTTAATGCGTGAACCAACGCGATTAAAGCGTTCCTTGTCCTCGCGCTGTTTACGTAGCTCCGTAAACACTTTTTCGAAGAATTCGCGATTCTTAGCCTCCCGCGCCTTACGCTTCGCACTCCCCTCTGACTTTTCGACGCGCCTCTGCCATTCACTCGACATTTGTGCATATGTCTCCACCAGGCCAGTGTTGTGTTGCCAGCGCTCCTGCTTCAGCTTGCATATATGCTCTAGCAGCGGTACCCGCACTGTGGTCTGATGGCGCTTTAACAGCGTTGTCAGTTGTTCTGCATCTATGGGTTGATTGTATAGTGGCAAAATTGTGTGTTTGCCGCAGGAGTTGAGTATGGAATGTTGCGCGGTGGCCGTTTTACGGTTCGCCTCATATATTTGTTGCGCTAACGTTTGCAAACGCCACGTATTCTCCATCTTGACAGCGTCATCATTTTCAGTGTTAAGCAGTTCTTTTTCGCGTTGTTTTTTATTTAACGCCACTTCATCTTTTAAGCCCTTCTCTTCTTTGCGCAGCATTTCCATTGTATTTTCGGCGCTTTGTATTTCTGCATCTACTTTTTGTATTTGCGTTAACAAATCTTCGGTTACAGCGCTTCCGCGCTCTTCTACATTATCGCTCGGCAGTGTGGGTGAGATGGCTTCGACTTGCGGATGATAGCCTTCTGATGAGGATGAAGATTTTGCTGGTGGCGGTGGTGCCGCTGCTGCGCCGGTGGTGGATGTATTTGCAGCCGCATTGATTAGACCAACAACTCCAAGGCTAACACCACCCCCAGCGTTGGCGCTACTGGTGCTATTACTTCCGCTTCCTCCAATAACAGCGTTACTGGGCATAGCGCGGTTCGTGGGCGGTGTTACTGCCTTTTGTAGTAAGGGCGGTTGCGTCTCAACTTTTAATTGTTGCATTGCCACTGGAGTTGGCTGAGAATGTACCACGTTGCTGCTTGACACCACAGCCAAATGCGAATGTGGTACGGTTTGTGGCAGCATTTGAGACGCTCCGCTGTTTCGTAGGCTCCCGCTGTTGGGCATTAGTTGTTGTTGATGTTGCTGTTGTGCGGCAGCTAACGAAGCAGAAGCTGGTGACGGTTGTCGCTGTGCGGCATTCGCTACTTTAGGAGGCAGGTGATTCGTATTGCTGACGGCTGAGCCTGACGTCATATCAGTTAGACGGAGCTTTTTGTACGGCTGTCCTCCGGGATCTGGTGGCGCTTGCGGCAGCTGTGTATGCTGTTGTTGCTGCTGCAGCTGTTGTTGCTGTTGCTGGTGCTGCTGCTGTTGCTGGTGCTGCTGCTGTAACTGTTGATGCTGTTGTTGCTGCTGCTGATGTTGCTGGTTTCGCGCATTCGTAACAGCCACCACATTAGCGTTCGTCAGATACTCACTCGGGTAGTGCGGGTGCGCTGGCAGTATTATGCGCTGACGTATTAAATTAGCATTACCCGCTCCGGAACTCGCACTGAGAGGTGCGGGTACACCTCCTGCGCCGCCTCCGCCTGCCGCATTAGCACTGCTAAGCACATGCGCTGCGTTGACGCCAGCTTGTTGTCCTCCCGATGGTGGCTGCTGATGCGCAAAATGCAAAGCTTCAAGGTGGGCTGCGCTCCCAATACTCGTGGGTGGAGGTGGTTGCAATCCGCCGCCTGGCACTTGCACAACACTCGGTGGTACCTGTGTGCTACCCGCGCCACCACCACCGCCGCCAACTGCCGCTACTGCTGCAGCAGCCGCCGCGGCACGCTGGAAATCAGACGCCATTTGAGGTATTCGCGTGTATGGGTTGTCGCGATATTGTGCGCCCGGGCCAATGCCATACGAACTTTGTTGGATGTAGGGATGTGGCGCTTCGCGTACCGCATTGAGTTCTGCGTATTTGGCGTACGTATTAGCGGCGGCCGCAGAGCCAGGACCGGGTCGTGGTGGGGATAAGGGACTAGCTGCCGAACGGGCGTTCTGTTGTTGTTGCTGCTGCTGTTGCTGCTGTTGTTGCTGTTGCTGCTGCTGATGATGGTGGAGATGATGTTGAGCGGCTTGTTGTTGTTGCTGCTGCTGCTGTTGTTGTTGTTGTTGTTGCTGCTGCTGCTGTTGTTGCTGATGCTGTTGTGCCGCTTGTTGCTGCTGCTGTGCAGCTTGTTGTTGCTGTTGCTGCTGCTGTTGTTGCTGATGTTGGTGCATTTGATGCATTTGTTGGTGCAATTGCTGTTGGGCGGCGGCTGCGGCAGCAGCAGCTGCTGCGGCTGAGTGAGAAGATGGCTGGCCGAGTGCGCCGCCGCCCTTTGTGTAAGACTGCGACCCGTCGATTGGCCTGTAAAATCAAAAGTGGGAGGAAAACCAACCGATTATTAGATTTGTATGTAATGAAAGTGGATTTTGGGGGAAATATTTTGAAATTTGAAAGCAGGTAATTGGATTGAATGCAATTGAAAAACCTGAAAATAAGAAGCAATTTATGCGCTTGCATAAATTAAGGTCGTTCCGTCAGCCTCTTCCATTCCCTTCAATATAGACATGTCAAAAACGCCACTGTTTATGCTAATGTGTCAGGCTAATATACTTCCTGATGAATTAACCATCAAAGAAACGAATACGGCTTTAGTTGAGAATGGTGTTGGATAGCAAGCTTCTCAAAGGTTGAACAATTATTTTTCCATGTTAGGGTTATTAGTTCTGCATTACCTGAGTACTAAAATTATATTTTCTACACATTTACAGAAATTTTGGAGTTTTTATTACTATTTTTGTTGTTTAACGCATACATTTGTTTTAACATAATTTAAAAGTTATAGCATCAAATGCAAAATTATCTATATACATGAAACGGTTCCGTCTTCTGCATCTCGATTCGAAAACGATCGAATGAGTAGCAAATTTCAAACCCTGTGCAGAGAAGAACGAAGCGTAGGCGAAAAATTTACAAAGAACCAAAATAAGAAGCAATCAATGACTTTTCTAAAAACGAGAACGTCATAAAAGTAGATAGAAAATTTCGGAGAAGGTTCAGTTCGAATCTATGTAGAAGCCCATAGTGTAATCAACAAGGTGAAGTAAGCTGTCAGTTGTCTCGCTCGAAATTATTCTTTGTTCTGTCATTCGGCTATCTGAAAATGTGGAGCAAATGTTGTATCCGCAAAAGTGTTGTTTTTTGTGTAAAACAAGTACGTTTCAGTACATAAATTTATTACTATTTTACTACTATTTTTAATGTAAATATACGAGGTCAACGGTCATATTTTCGGTTCATAGCTTTTTTGGTAGTTCTTGAAAGCAAAGTTCAGCAAAATCATATCGTGGAAGATATTTTCACGAAAAAATGTGATTTATCTTTAGAGATATCTTTCTATGATATCACAAAACTGTAGTTTGCTGCAATGTGTTAAGGAGTTTTCACCTAATAAAGTAACTGACATATCAATATAGTAAAGCCCGCGTAAAATCAATAAAATAAGTTCAATTTGTTTACAAAAAAATGTATCTAGGCCTTTAGAAAAGCAAATTTTTTCATCTCACATGGCCTACATACACAGTGCAACGATTCCGATTCATATGCAACCAAAGGATATGGTAGCCCTATCCTGCATCTTTGACGATGCTCTTAACAGTACCTCACAAAGACAAAATTTTTAAAAGACGCTTTATATATGAAAAAGCTGATGTGAAAAGTGAGTCAGAAATATCTTCTACTAATACGGCAAACAACGAAAGAATTATGAAGCAAAAAAAGTAATAAGTAGGGCTCTTGTTTACAATCTATTATCCTACTAATCGATTAGGCGAATAGCAACTATTGAGCTGTTTGAAAATCGAATAACAAATTTTCGGTTTCGAGTAATCGAATACTGCCGGTTGATAAAGAAAATTTTTTAAATAAAAAATCAACATTTTCTCTAGTTGCAACGCATGTTTATGAAGCTGATTGAAATCAGTTCCATGCCAATAGAGCATCCATTGTTAATAAGAAACGCAACTAGTCGAATGCAAACAACTAGTCGTCTATTCGATTAGTGATAATCGATTACTTTTATTCGATTAGTCGATTATCAAGAGCTCTAGTAATAGGTAATAATAAGGCAAGTGTGACAACTTTTATGGAGAAGCTTCTTATTCAATTTGTGGTGGTATGTTCTTTAGTTTCCGCCAAAGATTGGAGCTAAATACAGCTTAATCGACTCAGAACAAGATCTATCACCTCCGCAGACCTTTCTTTAAATTGTTTTAGTAAGAAACCGTTTGGATCGATTCCAGCCGAGAAGCCTCTGTAAAGCGACATATTTGAATTGTAAAATTTTCCGTACCAGAGTGAAAGGCAGGAAACCATTCAAGAGTTGTTGTTGTTGTTGTTGTTAACAGTGCTTCGCCCTGCCCAGTGGGCTCGATCACTCTAAATTGTCATCAGGCTCTTCTAACGGAAGTCCGAGGAAATGCGCAGTTTCCACAGGGTTGGACCAGAGTGATGTGGGTGTTAGAAGAGTGGGTTCAACTGAACAGGAAAAGAGATGTATGGTATCATGAGGGGTCATACCACATGCAGGGCATGTATTTGGTATGTTGGGGTTCAGTCTGCATAAGTAAGAGTTTAACCTATTACAATATCCAGAGCGAAGTTGTGCTAGTATGACTCTAGTCTCCCTCGGAAGTACACGCTCCTCCTCAGCCAATTCAGGCGGTCGAGTATTAATAACGGGATTCACAGGCCGAGATCTGAGGGATCTGTCTACCGACTCAGTGTGGAGGTCATTTAGAGCCCGTCTATGGTTCCGCAGATCAAACGGCAAAGAGATATGATGCCGGATCTCATCGTAATGCTTACGGAGATGTCCCCTTATGTCTCTGGGGGGCGGTGCTACATCCAAAAGATGTCGGTTTGGATGACTAGGTTTGTGACAGTTCAGAAGGAACTGTCTACTCAAGAGTTCCGCGTGCTCTTGAACATAGAGCAATTTCGCCTCTTGATGGAGGTGAGACTCAGATGACATAAGCAGGCATCCCGTGGCAGTTCTGATGGCGGTGTTTTGGCAGACTTGCAATTTCCTCCAATTGGTGTCAGAAAGGTTGGGCGACCATATAGGCGCAGCATAGTCAATAACCGGCCGGCCAATAGCCTTATATGTAGCAAGCAATGTTTCTTTGTCTTTTCCCCAAGTACTGCCGGCCAGTGACTTGAGGATCTTATTGCGGCTCTGTACCTTTGAGGCTATTGCGGTGGCATGACCAGCGAAGGTGAGGCCGTTGTCAAATGTCACGCCCAAGATTTTTGGGTGGTTGACAGTAGGTAGAGGTACTCCATCTACGTGGACATTTAACTCTTGCCCCATCTGCGCATTCCATGTGGTAAACAGGGTCGCCGTAGATTTAGTCGGAGACAGGGTCAGATCACGCTCGGTGAAGAAGCTGGAAAGGTCATGGAGGCAACTGTTGATTCTTATACAGAGTTCATCAATGGAGGGACCCTTGCCCGAGGCCATTATCGTGCAGTCGTCAGCGTAGGAAACAATGGAGACTCCCTCTGGTGGGGGGGGAAGTCTCGAAATATAGAAATTAAACAAGAGGGGAGAGAGAACACCACCTTGCGGCACCCCTTGTTTTATTCTTCGTGGTCTAGATTTCTTGTTCCTAAATTTGACTGTTGCCTGTCGACCATTGAGGTAATTAGCGGTCCACCTCTTAAGGCCGGCAGGGAGCGGTGTCTCATCCAGGTCTCGGAGGAGAGTGGCGTGATTGACCGTGTCGAATGCATTTGACAGATCAAGTGCCACGAGAACCGTCCTATGGTTTGGTGGATTTTGGTTCAAACCGTTGTTAATCTGCGTTGTAATGGCGTTCAAAGCGGATGTCGTGCTGTGATTTTTGCGAAAACCATGTTGATGATCGGCCAATTTTAGATTTGTAACGAAGTAAGGAAGCAGAATGGACTCTAGCAATTTCGCTACCGGCGAAAGGAGGGATATCGGACGATAGGACTCTCCTAGGTTCGCCGGCTTCCCTGGTTTTAGTAGGGGAACTACAATCGCTTGTTTCCATATCTCAGGAATAACGAAGGTAGTTAGAGAGAGATTGAAGAGAGCCGCTAAATAATTCTGTCCTTCTTGGCCAAGGTGTTTGATCATCTTCATGGCAATTCCGTCGGGTCCGATGGATTTTGAGGGTTTGGCCTTCATTATGGCTTCCTTAACCTCTGCGGCTGAGACGGCAATGGGCGCAGTAGAGTGTTTGTGTTTGCGCGCACGTCGGAAGGCTCTTCTCTTAGCCCTATCCGCAGGTGGATGCATTATAAACAGCCGGCAAAAGGAGCTCGCGCATTTCCTGGCGTCCGATTTGACACTGTCGCCGAAAGCAATGGCGACCTTGTCTTTGTGTTTGGTCGGATTGGATAGGGCCTTGACAGTCGACCATAGTTTGCCGACTCCGCCGGAGAGGTTGCATGTCTCAAGGTGTTGTTTCCACTTGGTCAGCTTGTGTTCGTTGACAATCCTACGGATTTCAGCATTGAGATCTTTTATTCTGGGATCTGCGGGATTGATAAGTCTCACTTGGTCACGTTCTCTTGCCATCGCCGCAGCTTCTGCCGGGAAATTCGGACGAATTTCTGGTATTCTGCCAGCAGGAATAAAGCGGCATGAGGCTGAATCCATGATCTTGCGAAACTCTCGTTCACCTTTGCGTACGTCCGTTGGAGTGGGTAAGGCAGCGAAGGAGCGCTCTGTATATTCAGTAAAGCGGTCCCAGTCCGCTTTGGTGAAGTTGATGTATGTTATTTTATCAGTCGTTATGAAGTCGGTCGGTCGTTCAACAGAGAGTAAAATGGGTAGGTGGTCTGAAGCTAACGTAAGCATCGGTCGCCAGATGACAAAGTTAATAAGGCCCGCGCTCGTTATGGAGATGTCTGGCGAGCTGTGACAGTTACCTGCCACCCTGGTGGGGGCATCTCCATTGACTGTACAGAATGCTGAGTTATCTATTTGGTCTGCAATTGCCTGTCCTCTACTGTCTGCTGGCAAGTTGGAGTGCCAGAGATCGTGATGTGCGTTGAAGTCGCCTAGGATTAGGCGGTTATCGCCCCTTAGCAACGCACTAATGTCGGGATGATAATCTCTAGGACAACACGTGACAGGAGGAATATAGATGTTTATGATTTGCAGGTCGGCGTCTCCTGACCGGACTGCTATGCCTTGGCATTCTAAGGTAGAGTCCCTGGGGTCGACGTCAGGGGAAAATAGATTGTATTGTACAGAGTGATGTGTGATGAACGCAAGGCCACCCCCAAGACCGCTGGGACGGTCTTTACGATGTACATTATACCCATCACAAGTTCGTAAGTCCGATCTCGTGTTCAGTTTTGTCTCTTGTATCGCGGCGATTTTGATGTTGTGCGTCTTCATAAAGTCAGTCATCTCCGCGATCCCTCCAGCTAATCCGTTACAGTTCAGCCGCAGAATTTTGAAGCGTGTAGGAGGGGAGGCGGGGGACATACCAGGCGTGAGGGACGGATGCGTTTGCCTAGGTGGAGGTAGGCTAAGGCCTAAACTATGTCGCAGTCTAGAGTTGACAGCGCCATGGCCGATGTTGTCTGGCGTGGAGGGCGGCTGTGTACTGCAACAGGGGGCTATGAACGAATCCGTCCAAAGGTTGCCGTTTGCGAGCCCAGAGCACATAAGGGTGTGACACAGGCCAAGGCAACTGTTGCACTTGACCGATGTCGCAGGCGTATACAATCTTTGCCGACAAACGGTGCACGTAGTGAAAGGTACTAGGAGGTGGTGTTCCTGACCCACGTGCAGGCTGGAAGCAGGGGGGGGCATTGGAGGCAGAGACAGAGGGGACTGACGCTCGGCGATGCTCATATCTGACCTATTCCGGGGGGAGTAGGAGTGTTGAGCGGCCGTGTGAGATGGAGACGCTGGCGTGCGTGAGCGACAGTCGGGAGTGGGTGAGGCAGGGATGGCAGCGGTGCTGCCAGTCGTGTAGACTGAGCCACTATTGTGACTATTGGAAGTAGTTAGAGGCGGTAAGGGAGTGCCAGAGCGGCGGCTACCGCGGGACGTCCTAGGACGTGTACAGCAAGGTGCCTCAAAGGTACTAAAGAAAGTACGGGGTCTGTGGATGGCAGGGTTAAGCCCTGAACATCCAGATTTATGTAACCATCTCTTACACTTGGCGCATTGTACCGAATACGACCGTTTAATATAAATTTTCTTCCAGCAAACGCAGCAGATCCAGTCTCTTGGTCCAGGGTTGGGTTCGACCCCAGCCCGTAACAAGAGACAATGGAGCAACCCAGCTGCAAGGGTTTGCTCCGAGGACGACAATTTAAGGGTGGGACGGGACAGATTGGACAGGGTTACACTGAAATAACAGCCCTTGGCCGGGTGAGAAAACCCGGGTCATTCCGGTGCGATAGAACCGGCTGTTGTGGGAAGGTCGTGAAAGGTAGTAAAGACCCAGTCAATGGCTTACTCATGGATGTACCCCGTTTCACCTCTCGCGTTTGATCACCTGTTTATTCTTCACGTTAGATTAGAATACAAAAACAAAATTTCTGCTATTGTTAATGTTAGAAAGTTAGTAATTTTTTTACTCCTTTTTTACAAAAACGGGCAAAAATTCTTTAAGATTTTACCCTCCTGCGCACCTGGAAAATACACCCGTACCATTTCAGATAGCGTACGTTTTTTGTCTCTTTTTATTTACTTCACCTTGTTTATTACACTATGGTAGAAGCCAAAGTTTCGTCGTTCTCTACAAATGAGTTATACAGGTAAATAAATTTTAATATAGGTATACGCTAAGACCATAAATGAATTTTTGGACTTTTGTAGACAGCTGGGACCTCATTCTGCATCGTGATTCGAAATTTTATTCCAATCGAGTTTAATATGCGAATTTTATTGTTGTTTGTAACGGCAAAAACACTACCCGAAGGGTTTAGGGAGTGTTGTCGAAAGTGACAGTCATTTGCCGGATATGAACCGGTACTCGCTTTCGATACATGCCAGTCTGTCGCAGGAGTGATTTGGTATGACCAATGCAACCTTCTAGGTCATGCCACCCCTCCTTCCGTATGGAATGAGAAGATGGGTAATGAGAGAGAGTGAGACGCATCAGATCCGTAGATCAACCATCAAGTTGCACGCACGTCATTACCTTTGTGCATTTTAGTCGCCTCTCACGACCGGTATGCGAAACTTCAAAATAAAAAAATTTATAATTTTGTAACAAAAAAATATGTTTTTGTTTAAATTTTCAATCAAAAATGAGGTACATATGTATGTTTCAAAGCCCAAAAATTTTTTGAATCGTGTTATATATTCGAAAAAAAGGGTGCAAGCTGTGTTATGGTTTGAGACTGTATGGCCGTAAATTTAGCATTTATTGACTATAATAGAGCAAAGATTATAAACACAAATTTTAAAAGGCAACCTTATTCAAAGTGTTGAGTAGTTCGTGATGAAACAGCACTTTAGGTTCTAGAAAAATCGACTCCAATCATACTGCGCAAACCGTAAAGCTTTGGATTTTATACAATGCAAAAGCCAGTTGCAAACACCTCCCCAATCATGGAGAAGTTATGAGACTTGCCCGAACGTAGAAACCGAAAAACACGTCTTAAGTTCAAAAAATATGCTGAAGCATATAATTGTGCAGAAATATGACAGAGAATACAGCAAAATTTGTGGATGTACTAAAGCAAAATGGATACCCCTCTAGATATAGGCGCATCACCTTATTTTTTTTAATAATGCTTTCCTGTCCTTTTATCTTATATTTTTTATTTTTTGTTTTCAATTGAAACATTTTTTAAGCAAGCCAACCATACGGTCACTAAAAGTATGACCCTGTGCACGGAATTAGGTCGACGTAGAACTCTAGTAACAAAAGCCCTACTTTGATCCAACTCAATTGAAACTTCTAGTTTCCTGGGACACTGCTGCCAATATCCGTTTTTTATTTGTCATTTCGATACTACAACTTTTCCAAGTGTACTTCAGAAATTGTAAAATGTATTTTAGAATAGTCAATTTTACTTCAGAAATTGTAAAATGTATTTTAGAATAGTCAATTGTACTTCAGAAACCATGAATTGTACTTCAGAAACAGTAAATGGTACTTCAGAAGCCGTAAAATGTACTTCAGAAATAGTAATTGTAATTCGGAATTAATATTAATTTGTAATACTTCAGAGGACTACAGCTATGTATTCCACATTACTGTATGTAAACCTAACTATGTAGTAGGTTAGTGGGATTTATTTGTATCCAAATATGTGTACTTTGCATTTGAACTACTTGGTAGTATTTAATTTTTTACACGAAGTTGCCCCTTGTTGTTGTTGTTGTGGTAGCGACAAAAACACTCCCCAAAGGTTTTGGGGAGTGTTGTCGAATTAACAGTCCTTGGCCGGATTTGAACCCGGTACGCTCCGGTACTCCCTTGCAGTACTGCCCGACTGTCGTGGTAGCGATTTATGACCAGTGAAACCTTCTAGGTCATGTCACCCTTCCTTCCGCAAGGAAGGATAAGGTAGGTAATGAGAGGTGAGAGGCATGAGATCTGGATGAGACACCGCTCCCTGCCGGTTTTAAGAGGTGGACCGCTAATTACCTCAATGGTCGACAGGCAACAGTCAAAGTTAGGAACAAGAAATCTAGACCACGAAGAATAAAACAAGGGGTGCCGCAAGGTGGTGTTCTCTCTCCCCTCTTGTTTAATTTCTATATTTCGAGACTTCCCCCCCCCCACCAGAGGGAGTCTCCATTGTTTCCTACGCTGACGACTGCACGATAATGGCCTCGGGCAAGGGTCCCTCCATTGATGAACTCTGTATCAGAATCAACAGTTACCTCCATGACCTTTCCAGCTTCTTCACCGAGCGTAATCTGACCCTGTCTCCGACTAAATCTACGGCGACCCTGTTTACTACATGGAATGCGCAGATGGGGCAAGAGTTAAATGTCCACGTAGATGGAGTACCTCTACCTACTGTCAACCACCCAAAAATCGTGGGTGTGACATTTGACAACGGCCTCACCTTCGCTGGTCATGCCACCGCAATAGCCCCAAAGGTACAGAGCCGCAATAAGATCCTCAAGTCACTGGCCGGCAGTACTTGGGGAAAAGACAAAGAAACATTGCTTGCTACATATAAGGCTATTGGCCGGCCGGTTATTGACTATGCTGCGCCTATATGGTCGCCCAACCTTTCTGACACCAACTGGAGGAAATTGCAAGTCTGCCAAAACACCGCCATCAGAACTGCTACGGGATGCCAGCTTATGTCATCTGAGTCTCACCTCCATCAAGAGGCAAAATTGCTCAATGTTCAAGAGCACGCGGAACTCTTGAGTAGACAGTTCCTTCTGAACTGTCACAAACCTAGTCATCCAAACCGACATCTTTCGGATGTAGTACCGCCCCCCAGAGACATAAGGAGACATCTCCGTAAGCATTACGATGAGATCCGGCATCATATCTCTTTGCCGTTTGATCTGCGGAACCATAGACGGGCTCTAAATGACCTCCACACTGAGTCGGTAGACAGATCCCTCAGATCTCGGCCTGTGAATCCCGTTATTAATACTCAACCACCTGAATTGGCTGAAGAGGAGCGTGTACTTCCGAGGGAGACTAGAGTCATACTAGCACAACTTCGCTCTGGATATTGTAATAGGTTAAACTCTTACTTATGCAGACTGAACCCCAACATACCAAATACATGCCCTGCATGTGGTATGACCCCTCATGATACCATACTTCTCTTTTCAGTTGAACCCACTCTTCTAACACCCACATCACTCTGGTCCAACCCTGTGGAAACTGCGCGTTTCCTCGGACTTCCGTTAGAAGAGCCTGATGACAATTTAGAGTGATCGAGCCCAGTGGGCAGGGCGAAGCACTGTTAACAACAACAACAACAACAAGAGGTGAGAGGCATCATATCCGTAGATCAACCATCGAGTTGCACGTCATTGCCTCTTCGCTTGAATTAATTGTGATATATTGCGTTCATAGAAATAATCATTATATGTCCTTAACTATAGAAAAGTGTTGCAATGGAAGTGCAGGATAAACGCGTGATTTGCCAAATCAGCATGAAGCAGAAGAGTGTAATTCGCCTTTTACAGTGCAAGCATTTGTTGCATGTTGCATGCTCAACCGAGATAGTGAAGTCTGGATATTGGTATAGTTTTTCATTCCCATTCCGCAACAAGTTACTTAGCAGTTATTTTTAGATACGGAAATGGTTCAGCATAAAAAGTATAAAGTAAACACAAGCCAGGACAGGAAAAGAATAGTCGAATCTGCTAACCGGGATGAGGATTGGGTAGGTTTGGCCGGCACACTCGGTATCAAGTACAAAACTGCGTATAGTTGGGTAACCTCCGACAGGGACAATATGCTCCAAAGAGGATGCAAAAAACCAAAGTGCATTACAGATGGAGAGTTGGTGAGCATAATTAAATGGGTAGAGGAAGACTGCACAATAACAAAAAAAAAAAAATAAAACTCAAAGTTCGCAATATTTTCCAAAATGATATCTCAATATCCACGATAAGGAATCATCTTCAATTTAGACTGTTCCAGCCAGCAACCATCAACAGCTCCGCAAACAAGCTCTAGCGTCAGAATACGTTAGATCTTTAAATGAGTTTATCTAAGCAGGAAAACAGGTAATATACATCGACGAAACTAATTTCAATTTGTTCTGTCTCCGTAAACGGGGCCGAGCTCGATCTGTTCAGTGGATCAACACAGTGCTACGAAAGTGGATAGGTTTGAAAAAAAAAAACCTGGGCCATTTGGTTATAGTGTGCAATAACGCACCATGCCCCCTCGAAATCGTACTTAATAATTTTAATTCACCCAACAAAGCAACTCTCCTACGCCTTTGACCATATTCGCCAATGCTTAACCCAATCGAAAACAGCTGGCCTAAAATTTAGCGTTGTTGAGCAACGGCTCTCTTACTTGGAGCAAATTATTGACGAGGCAAAGGCAACAATTGTTGGTGGCAGATCAATTCAACATTCTTCTACTTTCCATGCAGATTCGTTAAATTTGATAGATGTTAATGTTCGTAGATAATTAATATTTGTATTAATTTATAGTTCCGTGTTTTATCCTTGTGAACAAAAATATGAATACTAAAATAAAAAGCAAATATAAATGTGCCTAGAAGTCTTTATGAATAATACTATCTACGTAAACAGGCACATTTTGTAGTCAGTTTGGACTTCTGGACTGTTCTTTATGATTCTGAAGTACATTTTACAATTTCTGAAGCACAATTGACTATTCTGAAATACATTTCACGATTTCTGAAGTACAATTGATTATCCTGAAGTGACATGACCTAGAAGGTTGCACTGGCCATACCAAATACCACAAGAGATTACCGGAGCGTGCCGGGTTTATATCCGGCCAAGGACTGTCAATTCGACAACACTCCCAAAACCTTCGGGGAGTGTTTTTGTCGTTAAAAACAACAACAAACGTTCAACTTGACCCATACTTTACACACCAAAGGTGACCGTATACCGTGTTCGTCCGGATACAATGAGCTGTAAGGAAATTCTGAAAGGACGCAATAAGTAACGGTCTTAGAGATGCTCAGGTGGGACGTAAAAATGAACATAACCTGTCTGGTAAGAAATAAAAAGGTTTTATTGCGGAACGTGGAGCCGGCAACTGTGGGAATGCACAGGTTTTATTTTTAACCACGGTATTCTAATATAAATTATGTAATTAGTTTCATGCTCTATACCTACTTGTTTAAATGAAATGTGTTTGACAATGAAACTTAAGATACACTTGCGCGCATAACTCTGCGTACAGAGCAAAAAAAAAATCGAAAAACCAACTTTAAAATTCGAATTCCTCAAAAATTTAACAAGTATCGGCAACCCATGACGCAGTTGCTTGTAAGAAAATTGTCTTTCATAAACATGCTGTTGAAACCCATAGTATATACTTGCATTTTCATTTTAACGGCAATTATTCACTGACATCATGAAAACACATGTACGCAAAAGTCTGCGTACAAGAGTAAAAATAAATAAACTCAACACTTCGGTCAGCCCATTTTTTCTTAGTGACCTGGGTGTCTTTAGAAATTTATTTTTCATTGTGATTGAAGTAATTAAAGAAACCGAAACAACAATGGAGAACAAAGGAAAGGAGATCGCAACTGGTGAAAGAAAAATCATCGTGAAATTATATGTTGAGGGCAAAACGTTAAGAGAAATCGGAAAAATAGTGGGCCGTACTCATTCATCTGTATATAGGGTCGTAACCAATTACGTCTCAACAGGATCCATCCTTTCAAAACCACGTACTGGTCGTCCAAATATTTTAACAAAAACAGAAGAGAAGCGGGTCCTACAATTAGTTCAGACAAATCCCAAGATAACTGCCCATAAACTGAAATTGGAGGTAGAGCAAAGTTTTGCCAAAACTGTTTCCGACGATACAGTCCGTCGAATTTTGAAAAAAGCTGGATATGGTAGCCGAATTGCCCGTAAGAAGCCACATATCTCTGAGGTAGATCGGCAGAAGCGCATGAGCTTCGCAAATGAATATGTTTCAAAGCCGCAGGAATTCTGGAATCGTGTTATTTTTTCAGACGAGAGTACGTTCTGCATTTTTGGTATAAAAGGGAAAAAAACTGGTATGGAGAAAAACGGGAACAGCATATAAAAAAAAAAAAAAACATGTTGCCAACTGTTAAACATGGTGGACGGTGTTACGGTTTGGGGCTGTATGGCAGCCAATGGTGTTGGTAGATTGACATTTATAGATTCCATTATGGATCATAGACTATACATTCAGATTTTAAAGACAATCTTCATAACTTCAAAAAAAAATGCTTAAGGATATATTAATGCAGGAATGGGGGAAAAATCACGGCGGAAGATACGCAAAAACTTGTGAATTCCATGCCTAGGCGTCTCATAGAGGACCTTATTTTCTTTAAAAATAATTTCCTGTACGCAGACTTATGTCGCTACCTTTTTTATTGTGGTTTAATTAAAATGTCAATTCAGACTTTAATTTTCGTAATAACAGATACTGTGTAATGCAATTTTGTAAACTGAATGTATAAATAATGAATTTAAATAAATTGTATCTTAATACATGCCATACTTCCTAAGGAATTCTTGTTTAAAGTTGGTTTTTCGATTTTTTTTTTTTGCTCTGTACGCAGAGTTATGCGGGCAAGTGTACATAATTAAAATTCAAATTCTAATACAGCAATACAGATTACAAAAAATACGAATTAAAGCAAACTTAATTCGAATCACACAGAAGAAAGCCTGTTTAAGCTTTAGTTGTAATAGCGCGAAAACGTTGAAAGAAATAAACGTAATAAATCTCGACAAAAAGGTTACTATAACCGACTTTCATTTGACGTTTTTAGTGGATTACTATTTATTAATACATACACATGTTGTTGTATACTAGTATCCGTACTAGTAGTTTCGATAACAAATCAACTACAGAAGGGAAGTTTAAACTCAGCTATCATTATTGAGTCATGTTTTGTCATGAAATTAGAGTCCTTTCTTTTCTATAATAAACATTTGACTTTTAGTGCACAATCTCCCAACAAGCAAAGTAAACTTAAAATAAAAGTTGAAAAAGCTTTCCGAAATAAATATTAAGCTTACAAAATTCTAATTTTTCGTTTAGAAAACGTTTGAGAATAACTTTTTATAATTCAAACGACACGGTGATAAAAAGCGTATTATTGTAAGCTTATACAAAATTTTCAATGAAAGCTTTTTATAAATGTTTTTTCTAAAACTTTATTCAAACCATATTTTGTATATTATTTAGCTATTGCAATAAGTCAAATAAATAAGTGGTAATTATATATTAAAAGCTGCAACTTAAACCAATTATTAGCAGATTGCGGAAGTGGTTAAGATGCAGCCATGATTTTTTGCTTTTTCGTCCTCATTCTCATATAAAATGCTTTATGCAAATTTTTTATGTTGAAAAAAAACCGGCAAATAGTTTTCCATGGATTTTTTGTAAACATTTGGATTTCACTTCTAAATTAAAATAATTTTTAACAGTTTGTTCTTGAAGTGAATTAAATAAATTAAAACTGAAAAAGCTTACATATCGCTTATTGTAGCAAGTTTACTTTGAATTATTTTTAAAAAAGTTTACAGAAATGCTTGTTGGGCTGTCACTGCCATGTTAATATCAAATTCAGAAAACATTCTGTGAGCCCATGATCCAATCTTGTAATTAAATCATGCTCTGAACCGTTTTTATAACACATACATATTTTTTCAATATAGATATCCTTATTCTAACTTAACTGATTCCAAATACGCAAGCGACAAATTTAAGTATATATGTACATATGTAAAATTTTAAAAAACATTAATTTTTAAGCAATAATCTATAATTATAAAAAAAGGAGGAAGCAAGTAATTGCAACTAAAAATTAATGTTGAATTAATGCAAAGATTGTTTAACAAAAAGCCCAAGACTACAAAGACATACAAATTCGGTGGTGGCATGGTTGTTCCCCTTACCAGTATGCCTTGGGTTTTACACGCATAGTGTATGTATTTATACATATCCCAAACTAGAGTTACACAAAAGAGGTAGCACTTTTGACGTGGTAAAACCCAAGGCAAAGAAATCCATTTTGGTATCACCAAGATGTACGAATGTCCCTTGAATTATTTGGTTCTGCAACCCTTAAGCATAAATAATAATAAAAACGTAGTTCTATTTCATATTGTCTTATAAATATGTTTTTGCAACTAATTTAAACGCTGCCGCTTTGAAGCTATGGTTGCTCGTTGCTGTTGTTGTTGTTGTTGTGGCATAGATGATTGTTGGAGCACATTCTGAGCTGTGGCGTTCATAGGCATAGCTTCCGCAAGCATAGCAACAGTACGACGTAACTCCGCCAGTTCTGCTTGCATTTTATCTATATGGGTTCTATATGGTAAAGAAGATGTGTGTTAGAAAATCTCTAAATAAAAATAAGTAAAATGCACATACTTATCACCACCTACAGGCGTTGATATACCAACTGCCGCAGCCGAAGCAGCAGCAACCACTGGTGAACTTTGCAAATTTGCTAATGGCACCGGAGTAATTATTGGCAATGTGGTTGCTACAGGTGCTACTACTGGAACTGGTGGTTGTTGTGGTATTTGTGTGGGAGAGTGTGTGGAAAGATTCGGTTCAACAAGCTGTCCAATTGTATCTCGGCTTGCTACTGCTGTTATCTTCAAATTCGGATGCATACGTAGTGGCAATTGTATAGCTGGCGATTTTGTTGTTGCTGTTGTCGTACTATTAACATTAGCAATGGTGGTAGCACCTGGTGTGGAACTATTTAAACGCCCATTCATATTAGACGTGCTGAGCTGAGCTGTTATCGGTGTGTTTGAGGCACTTGAGTTGTTTGTTAGTGCGCGTATATTTGTAGTTGCTGGTGTAGATATGGTGTTCACGCCAGCTGGCGTTGGTGCGTTACTACACACAATAGGAACGCTAGGTCCATGGCCAGCCATTAGCTTTTTTAACATTTGATCCGCGCTTACTTTTTGCGATTCGAGCAGCTTACGCATTGTTGCCGGGTCACCTTCATTGATTTTGCGCAAGGAATCACCATCAGCATCGACGACAACGTAGTTTACAATGTGAGCATGCGTATTTGGAACAATACGAAATATAGTTTTGGGTTGTACACTTGTATTTGGATTAGGATTTTTTAAATCGCTCAATTTTGCTGAAGAGCCCTCTACTTGAAATACGGTTGTGAAGCCATTTATGAGCATCGGTTTTTCCATAACTGTTGGTTCAGTAACAAATTGTGTTATTTTACGCTTGGGCACCATCGAGACGAGCTTGATCACATTACACTCAACGTTCTCGCAACGGCGCTCGACATTATTGCCGCCAGCTCCAGGGGTACCACCTGTGCCTGAATCATTGACGGTAGGATTAGACAATGTTGCTACTGCAGACATTTTTGCGATTTTAGAATATTTAATGATGAGAAAGATTTTAATGTGCAAATATCCAACAAACGGCGATGCCAAGTGTTGCCGGTTATATTTTAGGATTATGTAGCAATGTATCGACTTGAGTATTTATTTCAATTGTTCACAATAGATCTGAAAAAACAATTTTGTTTAACAAATAGTCAGTTGATATAAAATTTCAGTTGAAATTAAATTTAGTTACCATTTACTGCTTAGTTTTCTTTGCTCTCGTTATATTTGTAACATAAACAAAATGCCTGAAACTCGCTGTAGTGGGTAGTTTTAACAGTTTGAATGTCACTGTTACGTTGTCAGTGAACAAGAACGACCAAGGCAGGCAGTTTCATGAAATACACGGCGTCGTTACTTTATAGTGTTAATACTTTCATATGCAGTATTTAAAGTCTAGCACCACTACTTGCGATCGAAACTTTTAATATCCTTAAACGGGTTACGGTGTTTAAATTATAGAATTCTTCACTTAATTGTAAAGCGGCACAAAACAATTTTCTGCAATATTTGTTGAACAACGTTTAAAAGTTGTATATCATGAACGCACTGCTTTTTGCTACAATTTTTAATACTTATTGTTGTTGTAATACTTATTCATTGTTTTTAGCATAAAATACACTTTCTAAACAGCCAGCGCTGAGTTTTTACATCCAAACCGCACGTAAATTTTCTTACAACTGCCAAAAAAAAAACGGCAACCAACGAACTGCTCGCTGCTTCCTAACTAGTGGATAATATAGACGTCTTTCTTTAATCGTGGTGAATTTTAGTATACTCGCTTTCACTCACTTTGTGCAAGTGTGACAAATATAACATAGTTACTTTTTAACCCGTTTCAAAAATCCATAATGGCCGCCAACGCATGTGCATGCAATTGATGTGTGCATTAGAACGAAATAGCAATATGTCTTCCCATATATTTGGTTTACTCAATTTCGTGCAATTTGCATACGTGTTGGTAATTTCATGATGGCCGCCACTAGCGCCATGACAACGAAACGGGTTAGAACCGTATGACAAACATGTTAGTGTTGCAATAAAATTTGTCGTGTTTGAATGCAGACGGTCGCATGTTGCTTGTTGTTTGAACGAACATGTTGCTATGTTTTGTGTGTCTTCTTTTATTTTTTTATGCGAAAACAAAATTGAAATATTAGAGCTCTTTTTGTATGCGGAAAGAATCTAAATTGCGATAACATATGTATCGATAAGAGCTCTCCGGATATGTATGTAAATTATTAGAGCTATAGGTAATCTCTTCTATTAAACAAAAGCCAGTCAATATACTTCGGAAAGACCTGGCTAAATCATCTTACGACAGGATGCCTACATCGAGCATATTCTAAAACACTAACCCACAGGTCGCCGAGAGCGAACACATTTTTGAAAAAACTTTTTCCAAACATTTTTATGTTACCTGCCCCGCAAATCTGATTAATAAATACTAACCTCGATATTCATAAAAAATAAAAAAGGTTTATAAAGCTCCTATAATTCAAAATTTGTACAGAAATGTCATTTTAAAAAGCTTTATACCTAAACCCATTTTTTTTCTGAATAAGGGGGTAAGTATGTAGTTTTAAGAATATTTTATTTTGATGTAGGTATAGTATATTTATTTATTCAGTCTACAGGTTATCCTTACAGACTATTACTAATTCAGAACAGTGAATAATTGTAATAATAATAAAACCAAAACGAATATTAGAATTAGATTACCGCTCTTTTAAGTTTAATTAAATAATCATTGGGGGATTTTCGAGATGTAATTAAACAGTTACTTTTTATATCCATATGTGCAAATAGATACATATGTATGTCATATGTTACCCAACCCACCACACCCCAATCAATTCGCAAAGGTCACAGCGAAAGCAAAGAAAGAATCAAAAACAGTGACGAGGGTAAATTTATGGCGAAGACCAAAAAGCTCATTAATGTTAGAAAATATCACAGTAAACAAAGATTGCAAATAAACTAAATCAAAGATATACATACATATGTATATATGTATGTACATACAAATATGTCAGCAAAAGGAAAAAATGCTGAAAAACAGCTGCCTCTGTGATCCAACCACCTACGCAAATTCGTAAAACTACCGCACCCTTGTTGATGGCAGCAGCAAAGTAAATAGATACATATGTATGTACAGAAGTATGTATGTCCTTATGTAAATGCGGAATGGCATACCAAAGAGAAAACAAGTTCATATACAAAATTACACGCATAACACATGATATATAAGTATATATGTATATCTACTATATCATGTGCACGATTCAGTCAGTAAATCCATTTGGCTGAAAGGAAATTCACATTACGAAATAATCGATAAAAGAATGTAAAACAACTAACAATGGACAACATGAATTTATTTATGGTTATCTCTAGTACCAGGTTTCACCATAAAAAGATCCAATGTCTTCCGACACCGAATTGAACACATCTTTCTCCAAGGCAGGTATTCCTTAACGTTATGCGCAGTTTTTTCGGAACAGCGTATTATGGCAACCCAGATAGGCACTTGACTCTATGTAGTGAAGAAGAATGCCGTCAAGAAATTACACACTTCGCAGACAACTGCTGCATCTCCACTTGTCCCTAACACCTGGGCTCTGAGAGCAATCTTCAGACTAACTATGTATGTTACCTAGTAGTGGAAGCATAACTTTCGGGTGAACTCCTTCGGCCTGTGAAAGTTGTTTATACAAGTACCACCTGTAGCTGCAGTCGAACAGGACTTTTAGTGGAGATACAGGTCACTCGGCTTAAACTTCGCTGTATCGCTAGTGTAAACTCTGACTTATTCAGGCTAAACCCTGGGATACCTAATGTATGTGCTGCATGATCTGTGTCCTTACAAGATAACAAACACGCAAGGTGGCAAAGGCAAATTTCTACAATGCTTGAAAGGCCAAGAGGGTTAGAGGTTTAGAATACGACCGAGGTAAGCATACCGATCGTAGGAGGCGACTAATATGCACAAAGGTAATGACGTGCAACTCGATGGTTGATCCACGGATATGATGCCTCTCACCTTTCATTACCCATCTCTCCTTCCGTAGGGATAGAGAAAGTTCCACTGGTCATACCAAATCGCTATCACGACAGTCTGGCAGTACCGCAAGGGAGTACCGGAGCCTACCGGTTACCTATCCGGCCAAGTACTGTCAGTTCGACAGCACTCCCCAAAACCTTCGGAGTGTTTTTGTAGTTACAATAACAACAACAACAGGGTAATCGCGGAGTTGTGGCATAAGAAATGTTGCCCCCAAAACAGCGCCCATTATCCCGCAATAATTCTCCATATTATCATAAACTGCCAATGAGTTCTTTGGACCTTATCAGACCTAAATATGGTTATAATTTTATCATCGCCCAGACCTTTAAGATATGCTAAATCGAGGGGGGAAGTCATAAAAAGTTTATAAATGATCTTTTTGTCAGCTCCGTCAACATTGCGACCTCTCCAAGCCGTTAAAAAGGCGATTGTCAGCGGGTCGAGAAATCTTCTACAATAATCTACTTACCTTCTCTATGTTGCAACTAAAATTTCGACAATACGATTGGTGAAAGGTGACTCTACAGAGAGGTCGATAGACTCATCAACCACCGGGATAACTAGAAGTTTACTACCGCTAATTAAAAGAATAATTATTATAATTAATATTAAAAGCAAATAAAAAGCAGTCGACAATTAAGATGATATTTTTGCATCAGCAGTAGGTGAAATTTGGCAACGTCGCATCACTCACTTTAATGAACGACATTAATTTTTCACATAGCAATTAAACAGCTAATGTAGCAGCATCATTAACACTAACAATAGTTGCTGATACAAAAATAACAACAGTAGCGGCTGCTGAAACAAAACCCAACAGCAACAACTTCATCAACAATAGTCAGTAATTTGATGATAGCCTGGCAAATTATGCATTGAAGACCGGGCAGTACGAATTACGCGAGAGATGTGCTGTATCATTTAATTTGAAGGAGTAACTGATAAACAGTACTTGTAATAAAATAGAAGCTTAAGTTATAGACGCAAGCTTGAAGGGCAATTGTAAATTTGAAGAGCCAACAAGAGTAAGTCTCAAGTAATTTTGAAGGTTAAGTGGAGAAATATTGGAACAAATGCTAACATACACACATACAATTGTATGTGAGTAGCTAGTGAGACACATTAGGCGTGTTCCAATCAGGAGTGATCCAGATCCAGATAGAAATTTCGCATGTAAATGCAACAACAACGTTGTGATCTTGATATTTATCTGGATAAATTTCGGATCCATATACAAGCTCTGTTCGTTTAGTTTTTTGTAGTAGATTTTTTGACAGCCAACCCTTATTTGCCTGATAGCACACATATATACACAAACAACTGTCATACAACTGATCCGTATCGTTCCCGTGAGATCTTGATCGTGATACTGATCTGGATAGCTGATTGGAACGCAACTATTGTTTAGAATGTAGACGATAAAAACTACACTCTGGTAAGAAAAATATAAAATGCCCCTAGCAATCTCAGATTCATTTCGGCAAAGTAAGGCCCGTATCTGAACCCTTACACATGTACCTAAGACTTCAGGAGTGTTTCTGCGTTTACAAAAGCAACATTGGTACTATAGACGGGTCTACACACTACAATGATTTCGGTACTATCCGACAAAGAGCTGTTACATCAGTATCCGCCACATCCACGTCAACTTGGCGACTAATCAGTATTGCAAAAACAAAACGGGAAACTTTTGAACAATAAAAGCAGGCAGAATACGTCCTCAAGAAATACCAAATTGAATACATACCCCACATGAAATCGGTTGAAATACGTGCAAATCTAAAAAGGTTTACCTAATGGGCACCAAGAGATCTAAGTTTTTCTGTAAGAGGGACGATGCTAGCCTAATATGAGTTCGAGTTCTGCTAGTGCATTTAACTCGAATGTTGCAGAAACGGTTCAGACGAGGTCTAAAATATGCAAATATCAAAATATGTACATATGTATAAAACATGTGGAATGTGAGTGAAAAGCGACACTTAACTTTAGCTTGCTAAAAAGCGGCTATCAACCTTATTGAAGGAACCGCCAATTTAATATTAAACTGATAAATTTGCTCTTTGTTTCATTTCAGTCTTTTTGCTGCATTTCAGTCCTTTCAGTCTAGCCATCAACTTAATCACTAGAAGTTTATCCACTTACACATTTAGGAGAAGGATGGATGTCGCACATGCTCACATAACCCGCAACTTTAATAAGTTGGACTAGGACGACTTTTTGGTCTACCATGGACGAAACTGAGTTAGCTGTCTCAACCACAACAGTTACAACAAATGGCAAATGGATGGAGTTTTCCATCGATGGCAAAATGTTATAAGGTTTGAACAAACTTTTTAAATTACCATAACCATAAAATTGTGGGATCTATAGGTTGAATCTACAGGGATGTTTACCTATAGCTCTAAAAGAAGATTTCAAAGCCACGAATTACTTATTGTTCGGTAGGTATATAGGTTTGGAGTGTACTCGGGAAAGCACTTAAATAAAAAAGAAAAACAATACCTAAAAACATAATAAATTAAATCATAGCTCACCGAAGCCATGCAATAATAACAAAAGCGGCGGCCACGGCAGCCAGCACCAAATAAAACAACAAACAAAAAGGAAAGAATTTTAGAAAACAAAACTGTGCGATGAACTGAATAAAAATCGCCAATAATAACAAATGCAGCGAGTGGCACTCAAGTGTAGCGGGCGCCGTAGCGCAACGAAAACGAAACACAGCAACAACTAAATAAATGATAACACAATCAACTGCCACAATAGACAAGCAGAAAAAGATTGTAGTAATAATAGCAACAATAACAGCAACAACAAAAAAAAAAATGCAAAACCAACAAAAAATTGTTGTTGGCATGAAGCCAGCGAGCAAACACGACCACCTTTCCTTACACCCCACCATGCGATCATATTTTCCCTTGACAATCAACATTGTTATTGCTGCTGCACTCTGTTTTTTTTAATTTCATGATGGTTTTTTCTATTTCTATATGAGCACATAAATGTGTACAGTGGTGAGCTTATAATTAGAAACGATGAGGTGGAAAAATTTTTCCAATGTTTACATGTCCCACTGAATTAGCCATGTTCTACATTTGGCAAAAATCCCGAATACCATGCATGCTAGGAAACCATAACATTTTGCAATTTAAGTTACTTCAATCAGCGAAAATGTACTATTTTTTTAAATCAATCAAATTTAAAAATTGATTTCCGAACATTTTCAATTTAGCACATTGATGTTTTTTTTTCAATAGTGCCACGATATTATTATTCATCGCAGAATCATTTTTGATAACAAGTGGTACTTTGGTTTGAGGAAACAAGGTTACAGTGCTCTCTTAACGAACAAATATCACGCTCCTTCAATATGTCATCATGCTCGTGCTGATGAGTCACTCGGAATGATGGACAAAAAAACTTGTTAAACTTTTATGTAGAACTCGTAGAAATTAACTTATTTCAAATCGGTCATAAAATTTTTTGAATTCGAACTAGTAAATATAGCATACCAGTATTCAAAAAGAAGTTGGTTCCGACACGAACTATGGAGTAAGAAGTGGTACATGGCGCTCAGTTATTAATGGCCCTAGGAGAAAAAAGTTATTTTGCTTGGTTATAGATCTTTGTGTTAAACAAAACTGTAGAGATTTAAGGAACGGCTTCGCTGCGTATGTTAATTTATGTGGATAAAAACCGTCCAGCTATAGAGGAAGGCGGATACCTTGCTAACTTGTACAAATATATATTTCGCAATAATATTTTGTGAGCTAAAACTCCGACAATAGCTGTAGATATATACATGCATATGTATTTATTCCCTGCAAGAAACGATGGGGTATCAGAGTACTCCCAAGAAATCCTTTCCTTAAAAAAAAGGTCTACTTAACAGAGTGATGTCCTAGGACCGGTAACATTGAAACGTTATGACATATGTTTTGCACTAAATGAGATAAAATTGTTGCCCTACTAAGTCGAATCCAAGTACAATACTACCACTGTACATACAGGGTGGCTGATGAAAGCCGCTACCAAAAAAAAATTAAATAACTTTTTTTCTATTTAATGAATCTGGTTAATTTTTTTTTTATTTTGCAGATTGACTTTTACATTTAACAAAAATGGATAACTGGGACACTGAAACAAGAATTTGGATTGTCCGCCGCTATCACGCACTGGAGTCCGTAGTTTCGGTTCAAAGAGAGTATAGGCGCACGTTTGGTGGCAATCCTCCGAGCAGATGGACCATAATAAGACTTGTAAACAATTTTGCCGAGCATGGGACAGTCAACAGAAGACCTTACCATCGAAACCCTTCAGTTCGAACGGAGGAAACAATCGCTGCTGTAGCTGCTGCCATACAAAACAATCCACGTGTTTCGACAAGAAGCTTATCTGCTCAAATGGGTGTAAGCAGACAGTCATTACAGTCAATTATGCACAAAGATTTGGACTTATTCCCATATAAAATTCAAATGGCCAACAAACTGAACGCTGCAGACTTGCCGATTCGCTTGGAATTTTGCCAGAAGATGCTTCAAATGGTGGAAGAGGATGGAAACATGTTGAACTGTCTTTTCATGTCTGACGAGGCCCATTTCGATTTAAACGGCAACATAAACAAACAAAATTGTCGAATATGGAGTGCTTCCAACCCACAGATACTCCATGAGACGGAATTGCATCCACTTCGTGTCACAGTGTGGTGTGCAGTTTCATCACGCTGCATTGTCGGGCCCTACTTCTTCGAAGAAAACGGTCACACCATTACGGTTACTGAAGACCGTTACTTGAGCATGTTGAGAGAGTTTTTCTATCCAGAATTACGCCGAATGAGAATTTCTTTCAACTCTGTGTGGTTTCAGCAAGATGGTGCAGCTCCTCATATAGCCCAACCTGTTATGACAGAATTGCGACGAAAATTTCCCAATAAGCTGATATCCAGAAACTCCACATTCCGTTGGCCACCCAGGTCGCCTGACCTTACTGCACCTGACTTTTTCTTGTGGGGTTATTGCAAACAGGAAGTCTTCAAAGCAAAACCAACAAATTTGAATGAACTAAGGCAATCCATTCGAGAAACAATTGCGGCTATTCCTGTCTCAACTCTCCAAGCAGTAATGAACAACTTTTTGGTAAGATGCCGCACATGCATCGACGAGCAGGGGGGCATTTAAATTCCATTATTTTTAAAACTAATTAAGCTATATTTAATAAAATTTAATGAGCTTTAACATGAATAAAAGAAAAATGAATTCCATACACTGAAAAAAAAATTATTTGAGTTTCTTAATGTAGCAAAATTCATCAGCCACCCTGTAGGTAGACAGTAGATACATCTGTGTACATATGTATGTATGTATATACTCATGCTGTTATTTATATGTACTACCTGCTCACCTCGTCGCATGAACCAAACACACAGCTATCTATGAATACATCTTTTCCCAATCTATATTTGGCTTGTATTTCCAACAACACGACCAACAGCAATAATAACGAACTTCCAACAACAACATTATACACTGAATATAATAATCATAATAATTATAATGGCAACAACAACAATGACAGCAGCAATAGCCGCACATTCATCCATATTTATAATTGAACGTGTTCGACGGGATGTACATGCCAACACGCATACACACATATATATACATATAGTAACAATTTGAAAAAAAAAAGTTAAACGAGTAAAGTTAAATCCCCGGCAGCTGATGATTGCAACAAAAGCAACGCATTGTATACGTTTAAGTATAAAGCAGCGAGTACAGATACACTACGTTTCAGCTGAGCAAACCCGCTTGAAATCCTGAAATATATTCGGTTGGCAGCCTTCGTAGTATAATGGTATAAAACCAAGTTAAAATATGTGAGAAGTTTCATAAACAAAATTGAGTAATTTGGCTCAAATGTCTCCACTTTGCCAATTGCTTATTTTCAAAACAGAATCCTCAAGTTTGTCTAACCTCTTAAGACCTGAGAATGAATTAAATGCGATTTTAAACTTTTTGAAGAATCCTAAAAAACACATGTACATACATTTAAAAAAACCTACTTGGGGTGAAAACACCCTGTGATATGTACTAAGCTTAGGTATCTATGCATATAAAGTATTTGTAGTGCTATAATTTGCACAAGATGCCACTATTAGTTTGAAATTTCAATGAAATCAAGGTCCACATATGTGTACCCGTGGTCTTAAGAGGCTAATGTACGATTGTCTCAAGGGGCGACTAAAACTCATACGAAATAGGCCCCCGGTGTCAACGAAATCGCTAACACGGGAGTCGGGTTGGGGCCGTAAAAGTCATTATAAAATTTTCTCCGACAAATCTTCAGAGCTTTCATTTCGAATACACCAAGGCTTATCTCATCTTCTGTTGACACCCTTCATGATTCCGAGCTATCCATCATGGCATGTACGTTCGTATGTATAATAATAATAATAATAATAATAATAATAATAATAAAATATAAAAAATTGATTGCTTGAAATGATAATTTGATTCATACAAGAGGGCCCAGCAGACATTTTCCTGCATAGATCTAGAAAAATTGCTTGTGTCTATCACTTTCCCTACCCCTGTCACTGTCCTTACCCCTTTCCCTCGCTTACTCCTATCCCGCCCTTCGGCTTTATATAAAGGATCTCCATACGAAATATTTCATTGCTCGTAAAAAAAATGCAGAATATAGAGATTAACTTTATATTACTCTGCACCAATTTTCAAATAAGAAAAATCCCATATGTATAGGAGGCGCCACGCACTCTTCTACCCAAATTTTTTTCTTGATGTGTTAGAGAATAACCTCAAATAACTCTACTAGTTTTCAGTATAATAATTCAAGAGGTATGCAGTACGAAAAATGTCATTTGTATGGGAAGTGCCAAGCCCCCTTTTCCCTCCCTTCCAATTTTTCTTGAGGTGTTAGAGGCTGGTCTCATTTAACTCTTTAAATTTTCAATATTCTGATATAGATACTTCCAGAGATGGGGAGTAGGCATACCGGTCGTAAGAGGCGACTAATATGCACAAAGGTAATGACGTGCAACTCGATGGTTGATCTACGGATATGTTGTTGTTGTTGTTGTTAACAGTGCTTCGCCCTGCCCCAGATTGGACAGGGTTACACTGAAATAACAGCCCTTGGCCGGGTGAAAAAACCCGGGTCATTCCGGTGCGATAGAACCGGCTGTTGTGGGAATGTAATCGACAAACGTCAAACCACAGGAATTATTTCCAAAACCAACAGATCTACGGATATGATGCCTCTCACCTCTTATTACCCATCTTATCCTTCCTTACGGAAGGAGGGGTGACATGACCTAGAAGGTTTCACTGGTCATAAATCGCTGCCACGACAGTCGGGCAGTACCGCAAGGGAGTACCGGAGCGTACCGAGTTCAAATCCGGCCAAGGACTGTTAATTCGACAACACTCTCCAAAACCTTCGGGGAGTGTTTTTGTCGTTACTACAACAACAACAACAAGAGATGGGGAGTACGAAAATTTTCATTTGTATAGGAGGTGCCACGCCCACATCATCTAGTGGTCGGCATTATGCATCTTTACATCCTAGCGCCAACTTGAGAGCACAAAAGAATTTCATCAATATCAGCCTAGAAGCTTAGATGCAGTTTAGTGACAACCGACGATCAGCAGATCTTTATATATAAAGACAAATTTTAATCTACTGAGAGTTTTGAGCTATTCAGATGAGCGACAGTGTATCTGTGCAATAAACGAGTACAAATCAACTACGTCGACGCCGCAACGAATTAAACCACGACGAGCGAGATGAGGGTACGAAAAACCGCAGCCCCAGCAGCAGCGACGTCAACGTTAGCAGCAAACATGTTATTACAGCATTCTTGCCTGCCTGCATCTGACGTTAGCTAGCAACTTTTTGCTACCCTTCGCACACCGCCCAGCACACAAAAACTTCTGCTGCGGATTATTTATCCCCGATACCATAAAATATGTACATACGTAAATATGTATGTATGACTGTGCGCCGCCCAGAGGTCGTTCGTTTGTTTGTTGGCTCATTTGTCTGACGTTTTGTTTGACGTTTTGTCGGTAAACTCACCGAAACGTCGTATAATTTTTTTGTATGTACTTTTTGCTTGTTCATTATAATTCTACTACAGTAACCGACATCCAACAACAATAATACTCGTCATTTATATGTAAGATGTATATATGTAAGTTGGTCTGCTGTTATTGCTGTTGGTTACATATATATCTCGTCAGCAAATAACAATAACAACATCAGTAATGGGTGCGCACTCATACACAGTCACTCAGGTTCAGTAAAGCGAAGAAAATTCCAAATAACTGTGGGCAGCAGCGCTAGCAGAACACATCACGATGCTATGTTGCCAAGTTTCATCACGTTTTAACTTGGCGCATTTACCCGTAGTAGAACCAGTAATATAAAAAGGAAAAAGCACAGCAAGTTATAAAAAAAAAACGAGCACAAATACCCAAATGAATTGAATAGCGCAACAAAAATATAATAACAAGAAAAGAAAAAAATGTACAAAAATAGGGAATAAATAAAAAAAAGTATGCAAGCAAACAAGAGTTGTTTGCATTCACTTCAAGACGCAAAAAAAGTAGAAAATGTGAAACTTCTCGCTGCGAGTGCAAAATGTATTTGTTTTTGTTTGCTGTGCTTTTTTTACTTTTCCGTGTAGAACAAGTTACGTGTTTCTTGAAGTTTTAGAAGAAATAATTTTTTCAACACTTCTCTAGCTTAGCTGACTGATGTTGAAATAAATCGATTTGACAGCGGTTAATTTTTCTTAACGGCTTTAATTTAAATAAAGTCGTAGGCGCAGGAAATTTAACCTTAAATTTAATGTGATATTTACGGCGGCATCTGCAATACAGGGCACGTTGGATTGGTGAATTTCTTTCGAAGAGTTTGCATAAAGCATTACGAATGGACTAGAAAACACCCAAAGGTAATGACGTGCTACTTGATGGTTGATTTACGGATATCATGCCTCTCAGTTCTCATTATCCATCTTGTCCTTCCTTGGTGACGTGACCTAGAAGGTTGCACTGGTCATACCAAATCGCTCCTGGGACATTCGGGCAGGAACCGAAAAGGAGTACAGGTTTAAATCCGGCAAAAGACTGTTACTTTCGACAACACTCCCCAAAACCTTTAAGAAGTGTTTTTGTCGCTAGAACTACAACAGACTAGAAACCCCTTTTTTTTTTAACTGGCGGAGGGTTTTTGTTTGGTCTATTTTCATTTCAGCATTACTTAAAATACGACCATTTAAACTTACTACTGGAGTCGATTAGATTTCACACAAATCGGTAGGAATGAAAGCATAGAGACGAGAAACTGCAGAATCTAGGAAAGAAAAAAAATCCTAATAGGAGATTAATTAGATAAACGAGAAACCAAATAGTAACAAATGAGACAGTAATTTAAACTTCGTATATATGAAAATTAAATTCACAGAAATCGGTATTGTTTCTATACCTTTTATGAACAAGAAATGTTTGTAAGAATGAGAAGAAGAGATAGACCCACCAATAAGTATACCGAAATGATCAGGGCGTTGAGCTGAGTCGATTTAGCAATGTCCGTCCGTCCTTCTGTCTGTTTAAACGCAAACTAGCCCTTCAGTTTTAGAGATATCTGGCTGAAATTTGGTATGGGGCCGCTATTTTGTAAAGCATTAATGTTTTGTCGGAACCATCAAGATTGGATCAATACAACGCATAGCTCCCATACAATCGATTGTTCCGATAAACGGGTTTTGGCCTATAACTGCTGCAATTAAAAAGGTAGGAACGTAAACTTTTGCAGGTTTGGTAAATATTATACATGCAATGTGTGTAGTGAAAATCAGCCAGGTCGGACCAAAATAACATATATGTATCTCCCATACAATCGATAGTTTCGATAAATGGGTTTTGGACTCTAAATTTCGCAATTAGAAGGCTAGGAACGTAAAATTTTGCAGGTTTAGTAATTTTTAGATATATAATGTGTGTAGTGCAAGTCCCCCAGGGCACAGTCGAAGACAGCCCTCTCCTTACTTGTTATTAGTGATTCTGAAATGATAAAAACGAACATATGTGTCGAATGTAGAAGCCAATACCTGAAACTACAGATAACATTAACTGATCCAAATGGAAGGATTCGTAACTCAATAATTTCGTTAATAAAGTTGTAACTCGCCAGATACATTAAAAAGGTCATATCTCAGCGATGTCATTAATAACGACGTATTTCGGGAATTAATTTTTAAATGTTTTTCATGGGAGGGATATGAATTTTTTATTCCTTTCCAGGTTTGACAGTAATTAAAATGCTCGATCTCTATACCTCCTGGTTACTACACGAGATTTACACTATAAGAGGAATAGGCAAGATCCCAGCAGCTCTAAGACAATACAAACCTATTTATATTCGATTGAAAAACACAGGAAATGCAAAAGATATTAGGTCCTTGCTTGTTTTGCCTATCAAAGCTCCAGCAGACAGCACATCTTATCTTTTTTATTGCAAACCGAAACTTTCGTTTTAAAAATTTTACAATCTACTGCATTGGTTGTCTTGAGGCCATTAACTTTATTTATCACAAAGCAATTGCGGACAAAGTACCGAATAAGATTCGCCAACATTGTCGTAGAAAAATCTAGCATTGCGTAACAAAATTTCGTTTCCGTTCTGACAATGAAATGATACAAGAATTCAGAAACACCAACAAAAAACAGGGCTGGGGAAAAATAGAAGATTCTATGCTTAAAATCAAGATTGTATCCCGATGAAAATGAAGCTTTTAAGCATTGGATGTCAATTGAATTTGCATACTTTCTTCTTGCCTATTTAGCAGGGAAAGCTTAACCGACCCGAACATAAACTCGTTCACACGACAATCGGGCAAAAACTTTGGATTATTACCCTGCGAAGGGATCGTCAGCACTCCCCAAAAGCTTGCGGAGAGGTTCATAGAAGAAAATGAAATGAAAAGAAATGAATGATTACCTCAATCGTAATGGCGGCGTTTCATTTTTTATTGAAACAGTAGAAAAAGGTTGTTGTTTGATATCTCGGTAATAAAAGCGGCAGTGGTATAGTTAACAACATGTAATCGGAAACAGAGACTTCTTCTTCAAATAATCATCAAACCGCCTGGGCGATTTTGACCGTCCAACATAGCTCGCCAGTCGTTTCTTCGTTGCGCGAACTGGCGCCAATTGGAAACACCGCGGGATCGTAAATCGGTCTCCACTTGGTCCTTCCATCGGAGTGGTGGCCTCCCTCTTCCTCTGCTTCCACCGGCGGGTGCCGATAAGAATACCTTCTGGGCTTAGAGAGGACTTTACTTTTCAATTGCCTACTAAGTCCGAAGTAGCACTTGTTTGCAAGAGTAATTCTTCGTCGGATTTCTAGGCTAACATTATTGTTGGTGTTAATGCTGGTTCCCAGGTAAACGAAGTCCTTTACTATTTCGAAATTATTGCTGCCAACAGTGGCGTGGTTGCCAAGGCGCGAATGCGCTGACTCTTTGCATGATGACAGAAGGTACTTCGTTTTACGCTCAGCCAAATATTCAAAGATTAAAATATATAATGTAGCTTAATTTAAATGAAGACCAACAAACTCTTAAATGATTAAAATATTCAAACAATATATAGTTTAATAATTATACTCTTATTACCCAACAACAATTTTAAGAAGAAACTGTTTTTCTAAAGCAAATTAAACCATTGAATATATACGTCATGAAATATAAAATACTTAAAGAATGTTGTATTCAAATCGTCATAGATTAATAAATTTATTCGAACAGCGTTTTAGAAGCTATGACTAAAGTATTTGTAGGTTTCATTTCCGGTAACGTTTTTAATTAGCACCCTTAGCATCCCGGGGTAGCTGTTGTAGAGAATACAAAAACTCCCTACGAAGAGTATGATAAATTTAAAAAAAAAATGGTGTAGTCATGTGCTTTGATAACGTCAATAAGAAGACGCCTCTCTCTGTAGCTCGAAACAATAGTACACTTTTACGAATACATACTACTGGTATTAAGCATAGATTTGATTCCGGTAATACATGAGATCAAATTCCTAGCTATTTAAAAACAATATAGATATATGCACACATATTTCTCTTTTAAATTTTTTTAAAACTTACAATAAATCGCTTTCAATCCAATTCCTGTGTGAGTAGTGCATCGTGGAAGATGATGATAACATGAACGAGATAATCGAGTAGTTCTTCCATGCAAGTAAATAAGGTGAAGTAAATGTCTTACCTGAAAAGATAAAAGAAAAATTTATTTCATATTTTCAAAAGCAAAAACGTTTAATAAGAAAACTATTAATATTTATTAAGTATATATTTTCTTAGTTCGCGCTCAAGGCCATATATATTACAAAAGAAGAAACAGGCACATCCAAAGGTTCCTGAAGATGACTTCAAATTGAAATCGAAATATCGACACATTTAAATATGTATATATAGAGGTATATACTGAAAACTTTTTTCTTCTTTTTTAATATATATGGCCTTGAGCTCGAACTAAGAAAATATATAGAAAATTAAAGGCCGAAAACGAATATAATATAAATATTTATTAAGGAATTTTTACTCCTTATTTTCTAGTAATATATAATAACAATACTAACTCTCTATGTAGCTGAGTAGAAAGAACTGTTATCACTTTTCATTATAGGTATAGAAATAAAAACATATTTTTAACTAATGACTGATAACTTTCACGTAAGTAGGCCAAATACAAACATATGATAAGTAAATAAATATGTACATTTGTATATAGAACTAATGATTGTAAGTCTCTGCAACGCGCACAAACTGAATGAATGGAGAGACAACTAACAAATGTCAAAAACAGTACTGATAACATGACACGAGGAATGGACATGCACGTTTACTTTTAACAAAGCGAAAGGGAGGAAATCAAAGAATGAAATGATTTTGTTATATTTTTTTTTTTTGGTAATGACGGCATATGTTTGTATGAAGCAATTACGTACTACCCACCAAAAAAATATGTACCTTATATAAGGCTGATTTTATTTGAAAAGTCTTTAGACTTGTGTTTAGGTCTCGCGAATTGATTTGGTGGTGTGTAGAAGTGTTTTAATATAGCTACGCCAATTCTCGTGTAAAAAAAATGACTTTTGACATATTTTCAAAAAAAAAATAAAGTTAGTAAAAATAAAATATAAAAACAGTTAGCGGGGATCATGTGGTCTCTTTTAATGCAGTTAAAACACTGTTTCTATAATTGAAAAAAAATTTGAGCTTAAGTTAATATAAAAATTCTGTTTTGTCGACCTTTCCTTCTTAACTTTCACTTTTTTGCTGGCTCGAAAAACTTGTGTTTTTATTAGTTTTTGCGAGAAAAACATAGACCTCGAGCCAGCAAAAAATTTAAGTTAAGTTAATATATTTAAAAAAATAGACTTTTATTTAATGAAAACAAAAAAAGTTCTTTGAGATCCTGAAATCGAACCCGCGACGAACGCGCTGTAATCCGGACGCTTATCACCTGCGCCACTGCAACATGGAGGGCAGCGCAGTCAAATGCTGTACTTATGATTTACGCAATACTTACATTTGTCTGTTCTCTATCTCAATTAGCTGTATTGAGATAGAGAATCGCTCTTTTGCTAAGCACAAACGCCAAAAACTGGCGAGAAGCTCAACGCTTGGCGAGTGGTTAAAAAATACAGAATCAACCTACAGTTTAAGGCAATATTCCTTATACTAAATCACAGGCACTGGCCTGCAATACACAAGGTCCCAGGTAAACATATCGGAAAATTAAACTTCAAAAAGATTTTTTATAAAAACAGGGTAACCGCTTGTCAGTGGACAGCTTTAATCAGACTGTATTTCTGCCAAGAAAATCTCTAAGTCCCCCACCCAATTCGTAGGTGGCTAAAAATGGTACCTAATAGCCCACAAATTTGAACAAAGGCTCGCCCTTAATCTCTTCGGGGTATATTAGCTTTATTATAATATATAATGTTTATCTGTTATGGCAGCAAGTAAGCCTGAGGCTGCTTCCTTATTTCTTATAATCGCTTACAGGAGGGATGACATGACCTAGAAGGTTGCGCTGGTCATACCAAATTGATCCTGCGACAGTCGGGCATGTACCGCAAGGTATTACCGGAGTGTACCGGGTTCGTATCGGGCAAAGGACTGTCACTTTCGACAACACTTGCCCTAAACCTTCAAGAAGTGTTTTTCTCGCTACTCCAACAAACAAAAAAATTTGTATTGCAGTCTCTACCTGAGCGTGATTGTAGAATTCCATACAGGCATAAATCGAAAACCACGCTTAAAAGTGATCTGCAAGTAGATGGATACCGGAGTTTGTTTGCCGTGTTTCAAGTTTAGCTCAGAAAGGTTCTGAATTGCCAAAACAAGAGCATTAATAGCTTTATATATTTATAACTTTAATAAGTTCCATTCCCTACATTTAAAATTTGGAAGGATTTTCCCTCACCTCTTTTCAATTTTTTGTCTATATACATACAAACCGGTTTCGGCGTTGTGCGATATTTAACACAGCCGTAGGAAAGTCAAATTCAGATATACATACATACTTACATACAAAGGTAGATGTATGTATATCTGATTCGCCTTATCAAAAGGTGCTTTGAAATTAAAAAGGGAGATGGTGCGAGGCAGTAATGTTATAACGTGACTTTTTCAGGACTTGGCATGTGGGAATACCCAAATTACCAAACTTTAGGTTTAAGTTGGGTTTAAATTTTTCGACCAAATAAGGGCATCTATGCTGATATTTATGCATAAAAAGCACAAGAAAATTCTTGTTTCAAAATGCTCATAAATATTCCAAATTAAGCGTAGAAGACCGCTCAGATAGTAGCTGTGTTCGTTGACAAAACTTGCAAACACTTACAAAGAACTGTCAGTAAAGTGAGAATGACGTAAAACTCTCTCGAAACGCCAAAAGTAAAAAGTTTTCGCCGAACAGGAGTCAGTTAAAACTTGCAAGCAAAACAGCTGTTCAAATTTGAAATTTTTGTGTTGTTTTCCTATGTCACGCTCAGCTGTTTTTCACTTACAAGTTTTACTGAGTAAAATCCCCCCAGCAGAAACTCGCAACTCTCTCTCAATGAAATGTCAAAAGCAAATGTCTCTCGCTGCAAATGTTTTGTGTTACCGAACACTTTCCAGTAAAAATTTTATAAAATTAAAAAAAATTGTATTCTCACCGAACACAACTAGTTTATTACCAGAGTAGACATATTTTGTGATATCCTCGGATACGGTTGAAATATAACTTCATAAAAACTTCCGCTTGAATCTCACTATCCGCACCACATTAACAGCCGATAGGGGCTTTTCAGTAAAATGCTTTTGAACAGACAGACAATGTACTATTGTCTACTAAAATACATCCGTTTGCCGGGTACAAGTTCACACTTCCAATGACACTGATTGTAGAGTAATAATATGGGTTAGCTCCGGACTATGTTTAAGTTGTTCATTCATTTTAAGTAAAATTGATATAAAAACACGTCAGAGCATCCGTGCTTCTTTGCTAAGGAATTAAAAAACCCCGTCACGGATACCATGGATGATGGATGGACCTGTCCACGTGTGTGAATATACCATTAGTGATTTTTTCTTCATTAAAGTCATTATTGTTTATTTCCTTAAAAGAATCAGATTTTCAAGTAATCCAGCGAACAGATGTATAGCCTGAAATTTATACACTCTAATGTACGTATTTACCTGCCCGCAGGTATTTACTAGCAACTGTAGCTACGTGCATACATATATACATATACATATGGACTTATGTACACATGTAGGCGATTCGAGCGTGTCTATTTAACCAGGTCTAATCGGCACGGCACACAAAAGCAGCTATCGTTCAAACAATAACAAAAATAGAAAAAAAACAAAAAAAACTAGACCAACAACACACTAGACACGCATAAATAAAAAAAAACATGCGCTCACATACAAATTTGGCGCTCTGCAGTTTAAAATATGCGTTGTTGCCATATTTCACGCCAGTGTTGTCAGTCACTGCACTAAGTAAATCCCGTTTATATACTACATTAAAATACTGGCTTACTGCTAGGTTATAATAATTCAAGATTTTAAAATCTATAAGAAATACTACTATTTGGGGAATTCACTCATCAATAATCAAGTTTGTATTTCGTTAAAAGAGAGAAGTTTTGCTTACAACTCTAAGACCCGGTTTTTCAGTCCTTGGTTAAGCTCAGTTTAAACTAAGTTTGCTTAAACTCGGCTTAAATTTAAACTCCAGTTAAACTGCATAGCGGTTTTTCAGTGTCAGTTTAAGGCCGCTTTTAATATTTGCTTTTTATACGCCAACATTGGTTTTTTCTTTATCTAGATACGGCAACAGATAATATTTGTTTACATATTCAACGCCACTGCTTCTCCTCAGTATTGTTATAGTTAGCACTTTCGTCAGATGATATATCCAGTATTTAATTAAATATAAAAATATCGTCCTTTCTTAATTGCGTTCAGCTTATTGTTTCACAACCAAAACCATCAAATATGCAAACAGCTGACAGGTTAACTAGAGTTTAACCCTGCCGAATTGACCGCTTAAACTACGTTTAAACTTCGTTTAAAGTTGACTGAAAAACTGCGTAACAAGTTTAAGCTTAGTTTAACTGACAAATTGAGTTAAATTTGTACTGAAAAACCGGGCCTAAGAAACTGAGCTTTTTTGATTAGGACCTTTGCATAACTTTTCTAGGTAGCTCAATAAGGGTGTAAGGAAGAAAACTTTCTCAGCGGACAAATTTTCGAAATCTAAAACACTTAGTTCAGTCCCGTTGTAATGAGTTGACAATGTTGGTTAAGAAGCAGCCATGTCTGTAGGAGTAGTAAAATGCCGCGGTCAGCTGCACAACGAAGCAAACTTAAGAGGTTATGCTAAATCTTCTCACGAGAAACCTACGTAGTAAACTTCAAGCTAGTTGTACTGCAATTCCAGGAATCAAACGCAACCTTTATCAAGCGAGCCAAATATTCTTCACAGTACAGAAGAAACAACAAAAAGACCAAGAGGCTTTAATAAATCAAAATAAAATGGGCTGAAACCTAAAAATTGAAAATTAATCGGGGAAGACAGAAAAGTAGAAATAAGCCTCAGCTAAAAGTGGTAACTCATGGTTATGGAGGCTTTAAACACCTTTCTTTTATATCACTTGTTTAGCACTCAAGGCCGATTTACATAGAACCTCATACTTTTACTTTGACAGATAAGGCTGATCGACTTCGCCGGTGCCCGGAACATGGTCATATCCAGCACCAGGTTTATGCACAAGAAGATCCATCAGGCTACATGGCTGTCCCCCGATCGAAAAACACGCAACCAGATCGACCACGTTGTGATAGACGGACGGCATGCTTCCAGCGTTTTAGATGTTCGCACAATACGAGGACCTAACATCGACTCTGATCACTACCTAGTAGCAGCCAAGATTCGTACCCGCCTCTGCACGACAAAACAGGTGCAACAAAAAACGCAGGGAAAGCTGGACGTCGAAAAGCTGCAATCGCAACAGACCGCCAATTATTTCGCAGATCGCCTCTTACACCTGCTCTCCGAGAGCACAATTCAACCTAGTGGAATGCATGAGCAGTGGGATCATATCTCAGGAGCACTCCGTACCGCAGCCGAAGAAGTAATTGGATTCCGGCGAACGCGAAGAAACAACTGGTATGATAATGAAGAGTGCCGCGCTGCAACGAAAAGAAAGGACGAAGCCTACAAGGCAACGCTGAGATCGAATGCAACGAGGAGTGTGTGTGAACACTACCGCGAGTTGAAGAGGGAAGCGAGGGGGCTTTTGCGGGCGAAAAAAAAGAGAGGCAGAAAAGCGTGAAATAAAGGAGCTTGAGATGCTGGCCAACGGGAATAATGCCCGAAAATTTTATCAAAAAATTCGGCAAATGACAGAAGGTTTTTAACCCGGGGCAAACTCCTGCAAGAATGAGAACGGCGACCTGGTGGCCGATGTTCAGAGAGCACTCAGAATATGGAGGGATCACTTCTCTGCCCTTTCAAATGGAGAAACTGAGCAAGAAACCAGAGAAGATGCCGAACCCGAGCCAACAATCGAAGATGATGGAATTGACGTTCCACAACCCGACAATAATGAGGTGCGAATAGCAATATCCCGATTGAAAAACAATAAAGCAGCTGGCGCTGATGGTTTGCCTGCTGAGCTATTCAAACATGGAGGCGAGGAGCTGGTAAGGCATCATCTTCTATGCAAAATATGGTTGGATGAATGCATGCCTGAAGATTGGAATCTAAGTGTTCTCTGCCCAATCTACAAGGGCGATCCGGCAAACTGCGCCAACTATCGTGGAATCAGTCTTTTGAATATCGCATATAAGGTCCTATCAAGCGTATTGTGCGAAAGACTGAAGCCTGATGTGAACAGACTGATTGGACCTTATCAGTGTGGCTTCAGACCTGGTAAATCTACCATCGACCAGATTTTTAAAATACGCCAAATCTTGGAAAAACCCCGTGAGAAAAGAATCGACACACATCATCTCTTTGTTGATTTTAAAGCCGCTTTCGATAGCACGAAAAGGAGCTGCCTCTATTCCGCTATGTCTGAATTTGGTTTCCCCGCAAAACTTATACGTCTATGCAAAATGACCTTGAGCAACACCGCCAGCTCGGTCAGAATTGGGAAGCACCTCTCCGAGCCGTTCGAAACTAAACGAGGTTTCAGACAGGGTGACCCCCTATCGTGCGATTTCTTTAATGCTGGACAAAATAATACAAGCTGCAGAACTTAATTCTAATCTTAATTAATATCGTTGGCCCTAAAAACCGCGCCGTAACTTCTGCTTACTCCAAATTAGAAAAAGAAGCGGAGAAAATGGGATTGGTGGTGAACGAGGGCAAAACGAAGTACCTTCTCTCATCATGTAAAGAGTCAGCGCATTCGCGCCTTGGCAACCACGCCACTGTTGGCAGCAATAATTGCGAAATAGTAAAGGACTTCGCTTACCTGGGAACCAGCATTAACACCAACAAATTTGTTAGCCTAGAAATCCCACGAAGAATTACTCTTGCAAACAAATGCTACTTCGGACTGAGTAGGCAATTGAAAAGTCAAGTCCTCTGTCGACGAACGAAAATAAAACTCTATAAGTCACTCATCGCTCCGGCCCTGCTATATGGTGCAGAAGCGTGGACACCAACAACATCTGATGAGGCCGCTCTGGGAGTATTCGAGAGAAAGGTTCTTCGAAAGATTTGCAGACGCCGACATAGTTCAGCGAATTAAAACACAGCGGCTTCGCTGGCTAGGCCACGTTGTGCGAAGATGCTCCAGCCCAGAAGGTAATCTTATCGGCACCCGCCGGTGGAAGCAGAGGAAGAGGGAGACCACCACTCCGATGGAAGGACCAAGTGGAGACCGATTTGCGATCCCGAGGTGTTTTCAATTGGCGCCAGTTGGCGCAACGAAGAAACGACTGGCGAGCTATGTTGGACGGTCAAAATCGCCCAGGCGGTTAGATGACCATTTAAAAAAGAAGATAAGTTGAATGCATGCAGTAAGATTTGTTTGGCGTCAAGCGAAGCCAAATGTTGAGCTAGTTTAAAAGTTCTATGTATTTCAGCCTTTAAGTTTTTAAGGCAGAGAGTATTTTTATAGAAGTCTTCTAAATATTTTTGAACTAATCTGGGCATAAATTTCAATGCACTGATGTTTTCGAAATCTTAGAATTCACATTCACGTTGTTTTATCATACGGGCGACAGTCCCTCTTACAACCTAATTTTTTCAAAAGTCCCGAAACTCTGTAAAACTGGCAGCACTGTTGTATATTCACATGTGACTAACAGCTATTCGCTAATGACGTACACATTGAAACTTGGCAACGTTGCTTTCAAGTGTTTGCCATGTGGGTTTAATAATAATTATAATAATAATAAGTTGGTTGGTGATTAAAATAAATAAAAAAAAAAATTTACAACTTTCGCGCGCTCGCGCCATTTCCGACCTCAAAAGTTATTTACTACTACATGAACATCGCAGTACATGCGTGTAGACCTAATGAATTATATCGACTTACGGGCGCCTTTACAAAAAACTGAAAATAATATTTTTTATAACTTGGAGCCTATGACAACATTGCATGACTTTCCATTTGATTATATGGTGCTAGATTATGAGAATTAAAAAAAAAAAATAAATAGTTGGTATACGCAGAAGATTATAAATTGGTTGATTAAATGTACACACATGCTGTTTGAGAAATAAAGTATTACTAGTTAACACTAAGGAGACGGCGGTCCCCGTAGTACACATGGCCGCTGTTGTATTTGTTTTTCATGACTCAGAAATTCGGGACAAGAACCCAATGGGTTTAGTTAACATAAAATAAGTTTCGGTAAGTTGTAGTCGATTCTAAGCACTCATATGGGCTCCATTTGACTTCAACGAAAAATATTGTAACAAAATATTTAAAAGAAATGGTGGGAAACCCGTTCTAGTATATTCATTCGTTAAATAGAATGAGAAGAGAGGCTTAATATTCTTGAGTTGTGAAAGGCTATCTAAGGAGGCTATTTCCATGAAAGCTCATATGCCCACCCGGCAGACTCACTCGACACACTCTACAATTACGAAGCGGATTCGTTGTTGTCGTTGTGAAAATAAAATATGGAGGCTCTGAGTGGCTCTCCTCAGCATAAAAGAGGAACCTACAACCTTCTCGGAAGTGTTATGAAGTCCGTTTTTGGGAACATTTTGAGAGAACTTTCATGTATGTGGTCCATGGAGTATTTAGAAGCAAAGAAATGGAGTACTCGGTGATGAAGAAGGTGATCCAATCCCCGGAGATCGGCATGTGAATTGGACCACCTTTTTTATATGAAGTATGAGGATAAGTGTTGGATACCAACCAACCAACCAAGCTATCGATGATCGTTGGATACCGGTGGTTCTTTACAAAAGCTACCAATGTGCAGTGGCCGGATGGTGTATCGGTGACAAGTTAAAGATGATTGGTGGACCTGCGATTGATTCCGGTGGGTCAGCATCTACTTACCAATGACCGGTGTACAACTGGTGTGCAGTTGGTGAACAGTTGGTTGAATGCACAACGCTAAATATGTATTTTGTGGTCTTGCCATGAATGTCGATGGCAATGGACTACTACTTACAAGCCGCAATACACCGGGAGACCTTCACCTAACATGAGTAACTAGCTTAAGGTATGATTATAATATAGCCAGTAAGACTGGTTTGTAAACACTAGCGCAAGGAAAAATGCGATGTACTCGTATACCATTTTGCGAAAAAGGATTTATTCGATTTTTGGAGACTCAAATGAGTCAAGATTATTTTATCGGCATCCGTACCACTAATTAGCTATTTTTTGAAAATTTTAGTTTAAAGCGGAAATCATTAAAAAAAATTCCAAAATTATGCAAGAAATTCGTCCAACAACACTCTACTGCCTCAAGTGTTGTGTGTAATCCTTTCAGGGCTCTTTGATATCTTACTATGAAACTCATAAACCGCAATACAGTCCTTCAAATAATCATTATTCTTTCTCAGAAAAAATAGATACGCATTCATGAATACAACACTGCATGCATGAAAAAACAAAAACAAATAGATGAAAAACGTATCTGGCAGCTTTAATGCACTACTGTGAAGACTTTAATGCACAAAATACTTGCACGAGCTCTCTCGCCTCCTCCACACTAGCAACGTGCGCTCAATGCCATTCAATGTTTAACGAGTAGTAATAGACGTGCGTTGTTTTTTGTTGTAAAGTTAAAGCACAAACAAATGCAGTGCATGCAAAAAGCAGATCGGATGCAAAAATGGAAAATGTTATGGAAGGTCGGTTTGCTGTGAGTTTTTATTTGTAATTTTTTGTTTTTCAAATGGTTTTTTACATAATTCACATTATTTTAGTGCAAATTCTAAAGCAAAGCTTTCATTTCCACACAATTAAGTAAATGTGGTCGTTGTTGTTGTTGTTAGTGCAGCAAACATGTAAGGAATGAAAGGCGGCAGCTGTTGGCGGTGCAACGGCTTGTGAAAGGCAAAGATTTGTGTGCCAGAGCAGAATAATATTAGGCGGCGATAAAGCACACCAACGCACTGACGTACAAAGGCAGACGTTCTTTTATTGAGGTTACAATATATACTCTGTATGTACGCACATAGAGGGTGCTGTTTTGCGACGACTTCCGATGAAACAAGCGCGTTAAATCTGTGAAGCGATCAGACATAGTAGGGGCCCACTCGTTTTCTTAATTTTCCCAGTCAAAAGCCTTCAATTTCATAGAAATCTGTTCGCCTTAAGGAATCTATACCTCTTGTGGTTCTAGTCTAGTAAAACTTGAGTTAAGTTCTGAAGAATAAAGTGCACTAGGATATTGAAATATATATGAAGATTAATAGAATAATCTAAAGATTGCCGTAAAAGACTCTCCCGTGAGGGATATAGAAACTCATTTGGGACAGTGGACCGGTGAACTATTTCACTGTTGGATCTAAGTTAGAAGGCAAGTTTGGATTGGAATTGGCTCCCTGACAATTGTATGTTCTTCGAAGCGAAAGTCGCAGCAATCAAGGATACAATGGATGGGACACTATCCAGTGCTAGTATGTTAGGATAGGAAATTCAATATTTACTCGAACAACCAAGCGTCTATTAAGGTCCTGAACTCAAACGTTGTGTGGTCGAAGATGGTCAGGACATGCCTGACCTGGTCCTTGCTTTAATCAATTTCACACTAAGAATAAGCTTGGTCCTGGCGCATAGCAACATACCTGGCAAACTATCACGCTGGTCACTCGTCCCTATTGGAAAACACCTTCTGCTGCAGTTGCATGGGAGCTGACAACGTGGAATCATAGTGTCACTTCTTTCTTAGCTGATCAGTTTTTCCTAGAACTAGGCAGAGGTACTTCGGTCTTGGCGTATTCGGTTCTACGGGAACTTATCCGGGTCGTGTTGCTCTCATGCGGAAATATATCGCTGCCACACAGCGTTTCTCAACTTAATTTCATTTGGTTTCACAACGGACTTCTATAATGTCCGTTTATATACTATACAAAAGTAGGCTTACGTTGTCCTCTACACTACAAGCGAGCCATTGACAAGTGCTGGGAACTTATTCCTCACATTTGCAGATGAGCCTTCTCTAAAAATCCTGACCTAAACCCTTCTTAGGTAGTTCGATGTTTTGACTCCTCTTTGCTTCACTCTATCCTTACACTGAGCGGTAGCCAACCTGTACAAGGGATGTGCCAGAAGATCGGTACAAGGAAAAGTCGAACGATATAGAAGATAAAGGTACCAGTTCAATTGCATCACCCTGTATAAATTTCAATACATTTCCATGCACAGCATACACAATTTTTCTTTAGGCATAAAACAAAAAAAAAACTTTGAGAGATACGAGGACAGCTAGTCATGCGCTTTTATGATAAAAAAGTACGACTACATAAAGGATTTTTAGTTAGTAAAAAGAAAAGCAAAAAAATAAGAAGAGGAAGAGATAGAAACTGTTTTGTGTGCATCAAATCTATGCGCTGGAAGCAACTAAATCAAGATTTCCAGCTGCAGTACAAAAGCCAGGCGCATAAATGAAGTGAAATTCCACAGAAAGAAGTGCAGAAAAATAAAAGAAAAAAGTGGCAGATGGAAAAAATTTGCCTACGTATGGCTTTAATAGTGCGCGTCAGTAAATTACAACAAAAAGTGCACTAAGCGTGTAAGCCATCGGTGCACCGTTGTGAATGCAATCATGCGCCCACATGCAACGAAGGTGTGCAATGGGACCAAAGTCAGACAGGCACAATATACTTCAGTGTTTTCATGTTCGTTGGAAACCGGGAGCTAAAAAACTTATCGTCTTCGGAAATGAAGTGCTGCTGCTGTTATGAACTTTATGAGAGTGCCATGTAATAATCATGTTGCCTAGCCGTCAATTATGAGTTGGAAAATAAGCGAGTTGCTTCAGTCCCCCTGTGCTCAAAAGCTACGTACTCACGGTGTGAACTGGAGTCAAACATGTTTTGTAGAATAGGTTGAAAATTAAATATTAAATCAGCATAACCGGTTGAATCGGTAGAACTGCGATTTAAAATGTTCTAAGTCGATTGGGCCAACTGAATCTTTAAAATCAGCTGAATCCAATATCGTGCAATTCATAAATAGCGAATATGAATCTCCCAGCGTACATGAAGAAATCGAAGCCGGCGCTAAGTTAATTGAATCGGTTCAACCGGTTACCACACCCGACACCGTGAATTGCAAAAATGTTTTATATGGCTTTCTCTAACTATGGAAAATTCTGTTATTGGGTCAATTAATCGATCTAACCGGTTAAGTTAAATCGGATGAAACGTTACCCACGCCACCCGCTATTGTGTACATCTCCAAACCTTTTCGAATTTCGTCCCAGTGTCAATGGAGCTGCCATGAAATCATACACCCTTATGACACCATTCTTTCCATAAATAATTGCACACTGCATACGTTTGCTGGTTGGTTACGGTTGCTGTGGAAAAGGTGCGAATGAGGGCGGAAAACAATATGGAAGAAATCAAAAAAGAAAAATTGCAAAACCAATGTACTTTTTATAAAAAATAGTGAACGAAAAAATGCATAGAAAAGTAGGAAAAACGCACCAGGGCATAGTGAAAATGTGCTGTGTTAGTAGCATAGTAGGGGGAATGGCGCAAAGCTGGAGCTTAAAAAAGGCTCACGAATTGGCTTAGCGCTACTTGAGGTGCAGTAGATACTCGTAGTGTGTTGGAGGATAATATGAAAAAAACTTTTTTTTTAGTTTGAGATGGGCGTCCGATTTAAAGTGGAACTCACATATTTTGACATTCTAAATGTTGAGCAGAATATTTAATTTTAATTCCAAACCTTCTGGAGAACGGTTTTTATCTCATTCCCCTCATCTTCGGCTACAAACTAGATGGTAAGTTGGGCAATGGCATATACTCGGATGAGCACTCTCTTAACCTCAGTATGTAAAATAAGCTGAGCACGAAAATCCCTATAACCTCACCAGCTCTTCTAGGACGGGTGTTGTTGCAGTAGCAAAAAAAAAACGCTCGCCGAAGTTTTAGAGGAGTGCACAATAGAAGCGTGCATATCATTCGAAACATTCACAGCCCCGAAAATTTACCTTGTATGAGTTAACTGGAAAGGTCACTTCGTTATCGGCGAATGATCAATCGACGTGGGACGTGTAACCTCATTGGTCTACCATCACTGAGCAGAAAATGTAAGGTGGGGTCTGGAACTTACGTGAAAGGTGAAAGAGATCTAGCCTCATCCACATAGGTCGGCTAACTATCGGGCTTTTGTTTGGCTTAGTAACGTGAATTATCTAATATCTAAGAAATGTAAAACTACAGAGGTTCGGGCAAATGTCTATTTCAAATTAATATTACTCAGCGGGCACCACAGTTGGTCGCAGAAACATGAGAAGCAGATGCTGTCATTGCCGCTATTTGGCCTACACATTTTTTAAACACTTTTGTTGTTTTAATGAAAATTGAAATTTATATATGGAAAAGTTAAATTGGCAAAAGCAGCACAACACAGAGTGTTATTTTCATTGCGCCAACCCTCCTACAGCCCCTCGACACCTTTCCGCTGTGAACCGGCTTTTTTATGTTTGGCTTTATTGCAAATATATTTTTATGTGCAAGGTAGTATGTATATACATATGTTTGTAAGTTTATACTAGTTAATTTTTAGTTTGGTCTTGGTTTTAGTTTAGTATTGTTGAATTTTGTGCAAAAGAGTGAACGTCATTAAACCGTTTAAATTATACCATCGGCCTTGCCGTGTTGCAGCAGACACTCTACTGCACGCAAACCCCACACAACAACAAAAAATGGTATGACATACGAGTACAATTACGTTGTGCCACATTGAGAACATGTAAACAGCAAGTGCTCATGCACACATACATACATAGCACATAGAAACGTCACCCAAAAAAATTGCTTTGCTATTACATATGCGCCTAGATACTCACCCGCCTCCCCCACACACACATACGCACAGACACATATACATATACAACAGTGGCAACCATTTATTTATTAAAGTAGCTGAATTTTATGACGTTTCGCATTTAAATTGGACGTACATACTTGAAATTTGACGACCAAATTTTTGTCATGCTGGCAGGATTACAGTGAAATAGTAGCATTTTTAAGAAACATATTAATTGTTAAATTTGTATGTATAGTAGTAAAAATGGTGAAGTATGTATTAGTATAAAAGGCAAAATAGTAGTAAAAAGGTAGTGGAAATAGTAGTATAAATCATATTAAAATAGTAGTAGAAACATAAGTGACGGTAGTACTAGCAATGGTAGAATTACTACAAAAATTATTGGTTAAAATAGTAGTTGAAACGTAGTAGAAATTGTAGTAGAAACAGCAGAAATTAGTAGACACATCAGTAATAATAGTAAAGGAATAAGTAGTAGAAAATAGTCTAGTGGAAAAGGAGTAGCAAGGCAAGTGCTGTAAAAAAGTAAAGGTAGTATTTCTAGAAAGGATAGCATTTAAAGCTGAAAATGTGGTAGAAATAATACTAGAAAAGGAATTTAAGAAATGGTAGTAGTAAAAGACATGTCATAAATCGCTTCTCTAAAACGTCAAAACAGCACAGCACATGTTTAAATGTAAACAAACCAATTAAAAGCAAGTTTGCCGGTTTAGAGAAAAATAAAATGAAAAAAATCTAATCAACTGTTAATATTATTATACCGGTGTAGGGGGTGCCATGGTAAAAGTAATGGGTAACAGAAATATTAATGGTAGACTACGAAAATCCCCAGGTAAACATTGCTGCTCTGAGGCGCTACTCGGTGTTGCAATGCGAAAGAGATTTCCTTTGAATTTGAAAAAATGTATCTGATTTGACAGCTTTCGCATCCCAATACAGAGTAACCACCCTTATTTCGGTACTTGAATTAGATTTCTGATGCAATGGCCGGCGAGAGATCCCTAAAAGCAGATTTTGCCATAAAGAAATGGGGTATGGACCTCAATCAATTTTTTAAAGCACAGCCTGAAGGTTGGTATAAGTGGAACCCTTAATGTATAAATTCAATTTCTTTAAAGCCTAGTATAGAGTACATTTTGGGAATCAGAAAGACCACCCAATAACGCTGAAAGAAGGGATGTACATCCGATACGGCGCGAGCGACGCACAATCAAACCCACCGTATATCTCTATCTCTACATATAATAAAATTGTAAAAGGTCAATGTGCGTATATTGCAGATATTTAAGAAAAATCGATAGGCGGGACCATTATTAAGCCAATAGAAGCCAAATCAACAGTTTTTAGAATTTTTGTCTGGCTGTCTGTATGTTTGGTGGCGCATCACTCAAAATCTGCTGAATGGAACTTAATGTTGTGTTACGAAACGTTTAACTTAAAACTTAAGATATCATCTGTTAAGATAGCTCGATCAGATGTATATTGGAACGATTTTTCGTCATCCCTTGTCAATTTTTGTTTTGTTACAAACCGGTTTCGGCCACCCGCCATCTTCAGTGTATGTTTTCGTTCTGATCTGTGTCTATCCGTTGTTATGTATTTATAGTCTGGATGCTGTGCCAGGTACTGTTAATATGCGTGTATATGGTTCGTGTGTTAGGTTCATGTGTTACGAATGCTCCCGAACGGGTACCTGAAATAATGGTTGTTTTTAACGCTCGTTAATTAGTTTGTGGATGTTGGGTCAGGTAATGTTAATCGTGTGTTTGAATAGTCTATATTGAAGGTTGTTTTTGTAGCTCGTTACTTAAGTAGAAGTCGGTGATTTTTGTCTTTTGGTTTGTTTTCTGTGTTCGCTCGTTTATTATTACTCGTTTGGTTATTGTACCTGCTGCGTTGTTTTGTTTTTTGTAAATTAGTTTTAACGGCTCAAATATTGCATCAGAATTGGTGCTTGTTTGTTCGTTTATTATTTTCCCGTCAAAAGTCTTTAGTTTGTATATTTCCATGTTTTCAATTTAAGCGTCGACCTTTTCTTTGTACGTGAAGTGTTCTGGCTGTGATGTTGATGTTTGCCGGGGTGCATTTGTTTTCGAACAGGTGATTAGCAAAGTTCGATTCTGGTGTGATGGTGGGTTTCCGTGCTTTCTTGTTGTAGTCCCTGATGTGCTCCCGAAATCGTGTACTTGTTTTTCGTCCTGTTTGTCCTATGTAGCTGTGCTGGCATTCGCAGGTAAGCTTGTATACCCCATATTCGCTAAATGGCTCCTCTGAGTTAGTGTTGGTTCTTAGTTTTTGTGCTACGATGTTCGATTTTCTGAACGCTGTGTTGATGTTGTGTTTCTTGAAAAAGTTTGCCAACTTGTACGTCGTGTTTCCAGTGTATGTCATCGTCGTCCAAATTTTGGATTTCTCCTCTGCGTTTTCTCTTTTCTGCGCCCCATAGTTCCTTCGGAGTTTATCCAAATCAAATCAACATAGCTCGATCAGTTTCGGAGATATCGACCGATATGTGGACCAACGTGACCAAAAAGGTGTTTAGTACAATATGGGTATCAGACGAAAGGTGATACTGAGTGCTGCAATAAGCGATGTAATTAAGTTTCATATCTTATCTTGTATGAGAAATAATGAAGAAAATCGGACTCCGTCTATTATTACTTTTGAGACACAGCGAAGCCGGCCGGGTTTACTAGTTTGCAATAAAGCTGATTGTGGGGAAAGGGAACAATGGCTTACCAATCTTCCCATTCGCAGAGTCGGAAGCGGAATTTTTGCTAGCAGAATTTAAAACAAGGAAGCTGTATGTTGTGGAAGTAACCACAATCAGGAAGCTTAGGAAAAAGAAGTTGAAGGGGAAACTCACTTGACGCAATAACACTACTAAAAGTATCTTCATCTGTGATGACTTTTTGTGGCTTTCATTTTCAAATTGGATTTGGCGAGCAACTGCCGTTCGGACAAGCTGCAATAGTAGCTCTTTGAATGAAATTGGAACATTGCATATAGCTCAAAGGTGTAAGGTGAAATGTTATCAACAGCTTGCAATGGGGGAGGAAGGAAAGAGGGGGACAGCCGAAAGAAGTTCATGCCAGGGACCGCATTTCAAAGTTATAGGAGAAATGTCCCCCAGAAAATGAATGAGTATAAATTATGAAACAAGTCTTAGTTTTTACTATTGATTTAAAAACTTGTACTCAGATTTTAACTCTTATTTATCCAAATAAAATCAGATAAAAAATTTTATTTTTCACTGAAAAAACTAGTCACACTTTGACTAAGGCCCGGTTTTTCAGTACAAGTTCAACTCAATTTGTCAGTTAAACTAAGCTTAAACTTGTTGAGCAGTTTTTCAGTCAACTTCAAACGAAGTTTAAACGTAGTTTAAGCGGGCAATTTGGCAGGGTTAAACTCTAGTTAACCTGTCAGCTGTTTGCATATTTGATGGTTTTGGTTGTGAAACAATAAGCTGAACGCAATTAAGAAAGGACGATATTTTTATATTTAATTAAATAATGGATATATCATCTGACGAAAGTGCTAACTATAACAATACTGAGGAGAAGCAACGGCGTTGAATATGTAAACAAATGTCATCTGTTGCCGTATCTAGGTAAAAAAAAAACCAATCTTGCCGTATAAAAAGCAAATCTTAAAAGCGGTCTTAAACTCTCACTGAAAAACCGCTCCGCAGTTTAACTTCTTCTTCTTTAAATGGTCATCTAACCGCCTGGGCGATTTTGACCGTCCAACATAGCTCGCCAGTCGTTTCTTCGTTGCGCCAACTGGCGCCAATTGGAAACACCGCGGGATCTCAAATCGGTCTCCACTTGTTCCTTCCATCTGAGTGGTGGTCTCCCTCTTCCTCTGCTTCCACCGGCGGGTGCCGATAAGAATAACTTCTGGGCTGGAGCATCTTCGCTCATTCGCACTACGTGGTCTAGCCAGCGAAGCCGCTGTGTTTTAATTCGCTGAACTATGTCGGCGTCTGTGTAAAGTTCATACAGCTCATCATTAAATCAATCGCAGTTTAACTGGAGTTTAAATTTATGCCGAGTTTAAGCAAACTTGGTTTAAACTGAGCTTAACCAAGGACTGAAAAACCGGGCCTTAAAAATAAAAGTCAAGTTTGAAATAATATTCCGTCTAAACAAATCTATTCAGTTTAAAAATTATTTGCTAAAAAATAATAGTAAGACTTTGTCTTAAAATCAAAAGCCAAATTTTAAATTATATTACGACAAAATCAATAAATTTAGATTATAACATTCAATTTTGGCTACACAAATTAGTTACACTTTGACTTTAAAAATAAAAGCCAGTTTTTAGCTTTTATTTATAAATCAAAAATAAATCCGGACTGCACAAATTAATTCCGATTTAAAATGTTATGCTTGGTTAAGAAACAAGACATTGATTTTTTTATAAAAACAAATAAACTCGAATTTAAATTTTTTTGGACTTAAACAAATTGTCACACTACCCTTCTAGTCCCTGGTTTATACATACGTGTATCTAACTAAGGAGCAGACAAAAAGGAAAGAGAGGATTTGAGAGTATGAGCAGCGAAGGGTTACAGGAAGTATAACTAATGGCTATCACAAGTGCACCGAGTGTGGGTTAGAACAAATTGTATGAAAAGCCATAAAACGGAAATGAAAAAATAACAAATCAAATAGCAGCAATTGCTGTCTCGAGTTGCACCTTAACCCTTAACCCATGAACAAATCAAAAGCAAAAAAGAAAAACCAAAAGTCAGGTGAAGAGCGTAAGGAAATGAGAGTCGCTGTGTTTGTTCAAGGTAATGAAGTAAATTGTGGTTCGACGTTGTAATTCCAGCAATTTCATTAAAATAACTTCAATGGCTATTGAGAATAAAGGTTAGTCGTCAGTTGAAAAGGGCACATAGTCACACACAACTATGAGCACACGAAATAGCGCGAGAACGCAAGACACGCGGAGCAGCAAAAAAAAACGGGTAAAGTTTACGCCCTAATTTTTCACAACAAAAAAGATGGGCAGCTGGAAAGTATGCAGAAACTCAGATATTCGCAAAAGGAAAGAAAAGAATGTTGCATACTTTAAGGCGCACAAGCTAGCTAAGACCCTTATTATTTGCAAAACGAAAACGGGTTGTAATCTTAAAGAAAATAAATGTTGAATTTTATGCTGACAAAACGTGAGGTCAATATTATCGAGAAAATTGGCAACATTGCATCAGAAACAATGAAAATAGGGGCGAAATTGAACAAAGTGTGCGGGGAGTAAAAGTACAAGCACGTCAACAATAAATTACAGCTGGAAAAATGTTAGTCAAGTAAGCAAAAGATAAAACTAAGTTGGTATTTTTAAAGTTACAACAATAACAAGCTTGAAAATAAAAAGCAGCGAAAATACAAATTTTGTGCAAAAACAAAGATTTGTTCAAAAGAAAAATTAGATACAGCCAAATAAGCCGTTGAGATTAAAGGAAGTTGAAATGTTGCTAGAAACAAGAAAAGAAATAAGTAAATTCCATATAAAATGTAAAATAAAAAGGCAACGAATGAAAAAATTTAAATCAAACGAAAAACCAAATCACATTGACACATGAGCAAATGTAGATTGCTGCTGACTAACCACGTTTAAAGATAGCAACTTGAGTAAAATTTATGCTTTTTAGCGTTGCCGATTTCCGGTGCATTCAGAACGGTGGTGCACAATGCAGACAAGGCGCTATCGGAGCTTCCAATGAAAGCATAATTTTATAATTAAAATAAACCTTGTAAAATGATTAGTATTCGATTGTGCGAGCGAGTGGTTTACTGCTTAAAATACGAGAACGATGTGCTAGCTGAGCAAGAACACGGCTCATTTGAATACTAATAATCTTTGATAGAATCCAAAACAACGAACTCTGAAAAAGTTTATCGATGAAAAATTTTCCTTATTTTAAATTTAAAAAAATTATTATTTTTGGCCTTGAGCTCGTTGCATGAATACTTGAAAATGTACAGGCCGTAAACGTAAATGGGGTGTTTGTGATCTAAACAGTAACTATAGTAGCTTCGGTAAAATGGCGCAGAAATGTTTTAGTGATGCGCGTACAAAGATGCATATAAATGGAATTCTGAGCCAATTTTTATTGCCACTCTTTATGCGGAATACTGGATCCGAAACTATAACTTAGGTCTCCAGCAAATCATTCATAAAAGTGATGCGCGAACAAACATACTGGTAGACTGACAAACAGACAACAAATTCTTTACTTCCTTTAAAAACAACCCAAAATATACATTTTTCTTTAATATCTAATTACAAGTTAAGTCTTTATGTCTGCTGAATTAAAAAAACAAAATTAGAGCTCACGTATTTGGAAATAGAGTTTTTCGAAACGAAATTTCGAAATGAATAATTTAAAGAAAAAATAGAGTAAGTTAGGGTATTGTGATATAGGCATACTTTTTTGGTTGCTGCTCAACAGGACAGATAGAAAATCATACAATTCGATAGATTTCAGTATTGCGAAGCACATTCCAAGACGAGATCGATTTATCTTAAGTATTCCGGAAGATATTTATTCAAACGCATAAAAAGTCAAAAAAGCCGTTTTGTCAAAATAGGGAGGTAATGTGATATACTATACCACATAGTTATTTGGCTCTCCACTAAAATATGTGTAAACCGCATGAAATAATCCAGCCACACTGTAGGTATGGTAATTTGCATCCATTCAGATATATCTCAAGCTGATTCGGAACCAGGAAGAGCATGTTCCATCAAAAGTGAAGAAGTTCTTTTTCTGCTGATCTTATGTACCCAATTTGCTTTTTTGTTGCAGCCAACATTTTCGGATGCTTACTTGGCGTGATAGACACCAATGTGTCATCAACGTTCCAAATCCTAGTTGGAGGAAATTTATACTTTTGATACTCCTGTTCCACATTGAACTACTTCTACCATATCTTATTATCCAAACTAGAGCTTTAAAGGAACGAACCATTTTTTCACCAAAATTAATTTAAAAATATTGAGTAATCACCTCAAATATTGGTGCCTATATTTACCAAAAACGAAAATAAAATATAAGAAAATGACAATCTAAAAACATTCCGGAATTATCCTTGTTTAAAGCGTGTTCGAAATTATTGGCGTCCGCACGATGGAAAATGTTTTTTCACACTGATAGCAACCTAGTTCAACCAAAGGCAACCAACCCATATCACAATACCCTAACTTACTCTATTTAAAAAAGTGGGTTTTGCAAAATCGAAAGACGCAAATCGTTTATTATTAAAAGTTGAATAGACTAAAGTTATTTTTCCTCGACAGGATAGAAAACAAATTTGAAATGCGGCGGGTTGAAAAAATGGTTTTAAAGTATAACAATTTTTTAAAATATTTTTTTTTTTTTATTTCCTAAAAATCGTGCAGCCTTCCTGCAGTACTAATAGATTTAACTTTGTGAATTTTTTTTTTTAATAAGAACAACAACGCTTAGACGCCAAAAAAGACAAAAGAATTTAAAAAAAATGCTGAATCCCAGCAGCGTACACATACCACAACTATTCAGTAATAAGGAAAACAGCAACAATAATATAAAAGAAATACGCATATATATTATACAAAAAAAGGGGGAAAACAACCATATTATCACACTCGAACTGAAACTGAAAACTTTAAGTACTGTGAAAAAATGTGAAATTTAAGATGGAGACACATAAAGTGCGCCATTAATCTTACATGGTTTATCTGAACCTAAGAGAAGACGCAAAACCCCTTTTTCAACATGGCATCGGATTCGCAAAGAAAAGAAATTTATGACTTTGATTGTGGCAATAATATGAACGTGGCGTGAGATTAAGCTTAGGGCTTGCTCTAAGTGAGAGTGTGTAAAATTATAGCTTGCAAATTTTTTTAAGTATAAATAATTGTTCAATAAATCTATCTTGTTAAAGTTTGTTTTTTTGAAAAACCATTTAAATCAGTGTATAACTTGTAACTATTTGAACTTTTGTGAGTTTTAGGGATTTGTTTCACAATTAGTTTGTAGGTAATGAACTCAATGACCGATTATTGAGGCAGTTTGAAGGTGGACTATGAAACCTTTACTGGAAGATTGGATTAAGACAAAAATCAAAGATCAAAAGCTGGGAATCCAATGAAAATGCTATAATCAGTACCAAGATCAAATCCAAAATCTACAAAGCTAAGGCCATGACTAAGAACTAAGCCCAATATCAAAAATAATAAAAAACGAAACCATTGGAATCCAAGATCAAAAGTAAAATCAAGACCAAAAACTTTCAAGCGTAGACCAAGACAAAAATCGACACCGAAACCAAGACCAAGATTATCAATAGAAGAATCTCGACCATGGCTATAATCAAGAGCAAGCCCAAAAAAAAACGAATGCGAAACCAAGGCCAAGAATAAAGTTACTGTCACTACCAGAACCTATATAATGACGAGAATCAGATCAATAATAAGCACAAAATCAAAAGCAAAATAAAGACTACGACCAATACTAAAAACAGGAAAAAAAAATCAAAAGCATAGTGAAATAAAAGGCCAAAACCGATACTGCTAACATGACTTACACTAAGGCAAATACCTAGATCAAAGATAATAAAGAATCATAGGCAAAGACCGAAACGAAGAAAAACTTATTAGTTAAGACCAAAACTAAGATCCAGATCACGGCCTAGGCTTAACCAAGAACCACGCCAAGGTCTGTCATTTCGGCAACAACACCAAGAGCAATACTAAGGCGAAAGGCACGGCATAATAAAAACAAAAGCAAACAAATGTTCTTGATAGCGACATGACCTTACTTTTACAATAATGAAATATACTATATGGTTAGATAAAAGCAGCAACAAAGAAAAGGCTGAAGTAAAATAATATATTGATATAGTAACACTACAAAAAAAATTAAGAAAATCAAATATAAAGGTAGTACAAAAAATATGGAAAAGATCAAAAATGATAGAGAAAGGGTATAGAAAACGATAAGGAAAGTAACAAGCCATACTGGAATCAAGTGGTAACAAGCGAAAAAGTAATCAGAAATATTAAAAGTAAAATAATAAAAAAATGGAAAACAAAAGCGAAAATATAAATAAATAATAAGGAAAGAACTAAAAATAAGACGAGAAGGAGAGTAGTGAAAACAAATTTAATACTGAAAGTAAAATCCGAATAAAAAAAAACAAGGGGAAAGGCAAAGAGGAAGAAAATAGGAAAGAGAAAACCAAAACGAGCCGTCTAAATATCAAGAAAGAAAATAAAAAAAATAAGTGCAAGGGAACAAATGCAAATAACCATAACTAGATGAAAAAATGAGATGAGGAAAGAATAGAAAAAAAATCATCAAAAGTTGGCACAAAGTTTTAGAAATACACAAGCAAATCGAAATAAACAAGAAGGCGAATATGAAAGGGGATAACAAACTCTCCACGAAAAAAAGAGAAAGACAAAGAAAAAAGTCAAATATGAGAATTGACGACAATGGAGAATGAATACTAAGAAAAAATGGCATATAATCTAGCATATGCTTTCGATTAAGAAACCTTACATTGCCAATTACCATCAATAATTTATTTCATTCGAAAACAGCGAAGTTCCTGTTAAAAACATAGTGGGAAAGTTGGCTTGAAAATAAAGTTGCATCATGTGCAATAACAACACATAAACTAAACCTGAAGTACAAAATTAATCTAAAGTTGGGTCAAGCCAAAAAAAAAATTTCAGAAAAGTAGAAAGAAAATAAGTTATCGAAATATTAGTAAAAAAAAGCTAAAAACACGAAACTAAGTTGCCAACGTTTTACTAAAAAAAAAAACCATAAATTTCGGAACGAACGCATAAAATTGCCAGAAAAAGTGGACATACCGATTGTCATTTGTAGTTATTGTTGTTTTCATTGTTGATTTTCGTTTTCAATTTAAATTTTTATTTGCTTTTTGTTTTTTTTTTGTCAACTTTTTTTCGTGAAATTTTCCGCATCTTTTTCTGAGTTTTCATGAAAGTTGAAGAGTTTGTTTGCATGGAACAGAAAATAATGAAAACTAAATTTTGCTTTAAATACATTTGTAAGTATGTATGCATTCGAAACAACACAACTGCGCCAAGAGAGTCATTATTGGCCGTGTGAGAGAGTAGTGAGGGAGCGCAATCTCCAGGGAAAGCAAAACTTTTAGCAAAAATCAATAACTTTTTGCTGCGCCAAAACGGCAGACAGAATCTATGTATGAATGAAATGATGTACATGCAAAACAAATGTATGTATGTAGTAAGTGTGTTTGGACATAAACTCATTTCCGATAACTTTATATATATGTTCACAGCAGCCATTGCAGGGAGCAATAATGTATATGAAAACGAGCTCAAAACTTAGGTCATAAAGTTTCGTTATATACTCGTGAAGCGGTGGTGGCGGATATTAGGCTGACCATAATGCCTCGAAATAAAAACTTGCGATGCAGGATCTATGCAAAATCTTTCTTTGAATAAGAAAAAAAAGAGTTGGACGAAATTAAAACAATTTTTGTATTATAACGTGTTGCATTCCGTTTCAAGTAATGCTTTAACCAGAGGAACCTTCGGGATTGCTTCGACACTGCTCGAGCCATACATCAGAACAGGTATGATGAGGGAGGACCTTAATTATCAATTGAGTACTGAACTCTTGGGTTTAGTCGAGGTGCTTCGACACAGGTTCAGTGAGATCCATGAGTTTTGGGGTGCTTTAGGCAGACTTTGGCCAATAGAAATCCGTTCGATTTGCTGGTGGTAGATGAAGTATTTCAGATTAGGTTTAAACGAATCTTCGAAATGAAAAAAATTTTGAACAAGATTAGCACAACCTAAGGCATTTTTATGTATGTATATCTAGTATATAAGAGGTCTCCGTTGCGGCAAGCGTATGCATATAAAAGCTAGTACTACCCTGCAAAAAATGGGATTAGTCTAGGATGCCTCCGGGATGATTCGCAAAGCAGGATGCGACTCATGCCAGTTCTGATCATTTTGTATGGATTGGACTGTTCACATTTGTTTGAGCATGTCCTATGGAGAGACCAATGGTACCCATTTATACCCGAACGAGTACGAAAGGACTAATCCACATTCTATCCAAACGAGTACTTTTAACTCCAATAAGTATGCTACATAAACTAAAATTCACTTATGTATATTGAATTATAGCCAACTGTGATTTAAGGGATTAATCGCGAATCACTCTTTTTAGAGATTAGTCACACGATTTTTTGTAGGGTATATACAGCCTATATAAATACATGCATTCTTACATACCCCAGTACCCAGTTATCCATATATAATTTCGTGCGCAGTTCAGTCGTTAAAGTTGTTATTTTGAAAGCCTTTCGGCATAACAACTTTGTTGTGGTTTTTATTATACCTAGTAGTGCTACGCACACAAGATATTTTAACTTTAGTCGCGTAACGGTGGCATGTAACGGCATAAAAGGATCGAGATAGATATTGACTTATATATATCAAAATGTTCAGGAGGAAAAAATAAATTGATTAAGCCATGTCCGTCCGCCCGTCCGTCCGTCTGTTAACACGATAACTTGAGTAAATTTTGAGATATCTATCGAGTACTATTTAAAATGGGCGAAATCGGATGATAGCTACGCCCACTTTTTATATATAGAATATTTTTGGGAATAAAAAAAAGTGATTATTCAGTACATAATACTCTTATAAGGATAAAATTTGGTGTGTACATTAACGTTAAGGCAGAAAATAAATTTTTTTAAATGGGAGTGGCACCGCCCACTTTTGATTAAGTAGAAATAATATTAATCATAAATCAAAAACCGTTCAAGATATCGAAACGAAATTTAGCACACATATTTATATTAATACAAGGTACGTTCCGGAAAAAAATGGGCGAAATCAGTTAAGAACCACGACCACTTTTATACGAAAGATTTTGAAAAGGATCATAGATATATTTAATAGGCAATAACTTTGCGTACAAAAGCTTTATATCATCTATATTTTACTTTCGAAGTGTCCGTGAACAAAGAAAGTCGAAAAATATAAAATTTTTTGAAAATGGGCGTGGCCCCGCCCCTTTTATAGTGGATTATTCCACAAAACTTTTCATGCCGTAACTCCAGCAAAAATTGATTTATAGAAACAATATATGAAGAAAATGTTAAACATATGTTTGTTGTAAAAATGGGCGAAATCGGTCAATGTCCGCGCCCAGTTTTTTAACATAGTTCTGAAAATTTTTTTTGTAAAATGTAAAACGCGATACTTTAATAACCATGCAAGCTATATCAATTAGGCCTTGCACATACATATATTAAGCCTTTTAAGCAAAACTCGACCGCGAAAAAATTTTGTGGATTTTGGGGAAGTAAGCGTGGCACCGCCCACTTTTCAGCATAAAAATTCTGCTATTTTCAAAGGCAATTGCTTCTAGTTTCAACTAGATATTTCAATCAAAATTAGTCAGCTGATTCTCAATAGTATGTAATTACTCCTGCCAAAAATTAGACAAATCGGATGACACACAAGTAAAATGTTCGGGCAAGTTGTTAATACCCCACTGCAATAGGGAAGGTATATACCTTTTTGATTTTCATACCTTTAAAGAACATGAAATGTTTTGTAAGTATGAGAAGAAGAAGAGATGGGCCCATCAATAAGCAAACTGAAATAATAAGGACGGTGAGCCGAGTCTATTTAGCAATGTCCGTCTGCCCGTCTGTCTATTTGAACGCAAATTTTTCAAATATAAAATGTGCATGTATTGGTATTTTGAAAAATGTGGTTAGCAGTTGTTGGTAGAGAAGCTATTTATATAAAAATAAATTAATGGTGGCCACCGTGCTGTGGCGGTAGTGTTGCCGGCCTACCACACCGAAGGTCCAAGGTTCGAGCCCTGGGAAAGGTACATCAAAAGTGGTTGGAGAAAGTTTTTCAAAACGGGGTCGCCCCTCGGCAGTGGTTTGGCAAACTCTCCGAGTGCCTTTCTGCTATGGAAGGCTTCTCAGTAAAAATACATCTTCTTTGTAGATGCCCTTCGAAGTCGGCAAAAAGCTGTAGGTCCCGCCAATTTGTAGGAAAAAATTCAAAACGGCACAGCACTTGTTGTATATCACGCCATACATACATTTTTTTTAAAATTAATTTACCGCTCAAAACTCATAACAGAAGTGTTTTTATTGAAAACAATCAGCTGGTTTTATAATACGAACTGAAAAGTATTAAAATAGACCTGCGTAAATTGGTATACCGAACTTAGACGTCCTTACTTGTTTATATTTAGTTAGTGTTGTTGTTGATGCTTAAACTGTTGCTGCTATTCTTGCTCTCATCGTAAACTGCGTTCGTGTACTAAAATTCCACACCCTTTCCCAACTTAAACGCCACTACCTGCCTTCTCTTGGTTGAACAGCTCCGGCTCTCCCATATCAAGTAAATGCAAAACAACACGAAAGAGCAGTGATAACAAAAACAACAAAAATATATGTCTGCAAACAAGAACAAGCATTATTGGATATAAAAGTTGAAGAAGAAGAAGAGCAGCAAATATGCAGATATAATAAAAAGGACAACGATGATGTCAAAATCACGACACACGAGTCTTGTCTGCCTGGGCCACGTCATTCACAAGCAGACGTTGATGTTGTTGGTATGAAAATATGTTTCTATATACTTTTTGTATGTATTGTACTTTTGTATGTATATAGATAAATGTATATAATGTGCAAAGTAACAAAACAATCCATTAGATACATTCATAAGAGGTTTCTAGACCAATATGCACACTTCTCTGCACTTGATTGCGCTTCCCAGGCACAAATGAGTCGCAGATGAGAGCCCAATAGTAGGAATGAGAATGTAGCGAGTCGTCGAAAGGATGAAAGGGTTTCTAGATAGCGCTTAAAACTCCTGGGTATGTTGAAATTATAATTTAAATGTCGATGAAAAAAAAAGTTGTCTGCCTTTCAAGGTGCTACTCGGCAACAAAAGCACCTCTGCTCTGACACTAGCGGAGGTATAATCTACAGCAGGTATATTTAATCTCAGGACTGTCGCCCTACTCTATATTCGTCGTTGTATTATTTCACACTAAATTCCCATCTTTGTTGTAGTCGTCGACTCCTTCTCTGACTCCGTTCACATCTTTGTCTGTCCTCATATTCATTTCTCGTAACGTCCTAGCTCATAGCCGGATCCGTATTCGTTTCCGTACTTCTCCATCCCCGTCGTTGCATTCGCCCATATAGGTCCCTAGGATATCTGTCCTCATAATAGCTGCCTTTGGTCACTTAACTTCTCTTTCTATATTCCCTGTCTCCTCTCTTCGCTCAATGTGAAGTCGCTGGCTTTCTAAGCGTCTAGCCCACCCGACAGCTTTGCACTAGTCGTCAGCGTGTTCGCTATCAATTCAGTCGAGCTGTAATCAGTTGATTATTTAGGAGATAGGGACGAGATTTGAGCAAGCCAGAGGAGTGAGTGCGACAGAAAAGAGAGAAAAAAAATCTTTCATGCGGTGCACTGAATAAGTCGATCTTGCAAGTTAGATGGTTCCCACCTAGACTCACCTATAACTGGATTCTTTCTTCTATGCCAGTTTCGAAATATGTAAGTTATCCGAACACCTACTTTTCATAGCAACACAACCAGAATTTCCTATAGGGCCCTCCTCAGGCGAATTAAGTATCGAATTAAAGATGCACTTCCATTACTCAATCTCAAGAGCTTTGTTGAAATTTGAATGAAAGCTTTTCAAATATTAATACCAAGTTAGATAGTATCCTTCCTTTTGGTATGCGCCACACGGCAGCCATTTCAGCGAAATAATTTCATGAAGATGAGCAAAATAAGCAGACAGCAACAAAATTAAGTTGAAAGTTTTATCTTTTTTTTCAAGCGGACTAAGCACACACCGACTACATACGAATGAGTATTTAAGCACTGCATTTGTTTTCGTTTTCTGCAGTTCCCAGACAATTGCTACACAGATTGCAAGAATGTTTCTATATTGGTTTATTTAGTTTTACATGGCTGTTGAGGGAATTCATTTTAAGTCATTTCGTATACCGAGTGCTGCGCTGAGGAAAGTTCCATTTTTATATGACAACAACAATGCAGCTGAAACAGCACCGGCAACTGCCAAGGACCTGTAATGTATTCGTTTGATTACAGTTTCATTATCTCATCCCACCCGGCTACCCAGGTTGTGCTCTGTTTACCTCAAAGTTCTACAGAGTGCCCTGTAACAGCAACGTTGGGAGGCTGCATTACCTCAGAGAGGAAACGTTGAGTTACGCAAGTAAATTGAAGGAAAGCGCGAATATGTAATTAATAGATTCATGGGTACAGTTGTGTGCGGAGATATGGACACACGCTGAGGTAACTTTATGTAAGTTATTAAACTACCTCTGGTACCTGGCAGGGGCTTTGACTCATTTATAGGGGATATTTCAGGTTAAAGTAACTGGTTTAATTTCCCATGAGAACAAAGCCTAACACATTCGCCTCTGAAACAAACAGTAGAGTTTACATAGCACACAATCAGAAAGATATATGGAGTGGCTTCCCGTCGTAGTTGGGCACCGACATAGCTGATTCTTTGGCCCAATAAAAGTTAAATTTAGTCTACATGACGAGTCTAGCTGTTTCCGCTACAATGGAAGAGCTTATAGGGAAGAAGTATGATCGACCGAAGCTAGGCTCCGAAACAATACATCAGATTTAGGAACAACAGTCAGGGTGGTATGTAGGTTACAAGTCTCTGTTGTTTTTGTTGTTGTTGTTAACAGTTTAACCCTGTCTAAGCCTCGCTATCGTTTTGCTGGACGGACGAGTCAGCTTTTCACGTATGACAGTGAGACTGTTGAAGATATGTAATCAAGAGGGTTGCAACAAAATTGAACGCTAATTAATTGTGAGGTTTCTAGCGCTGGCCGACGAGGTTGTTGTTGTTGTTGTTGTGGTAGCGACAAAAACACTCCCCGAAGGTTTTGGGGAGTGTTGTCGAATTAACAGTCCTTGGCCGGATTTGAACCCGGTACGCTCCGGTACTCCCTTGCGGTACTGCCCGACTGTCGTGGTAGCGATTTATGACCAGTGTAACGAGGTCATGTTATCTACTTAAGTGTACCTAAATTTGTGCACATCACTGTTTGAACTTTACTCCTACTGGTGCGCAAACATGGCTAAAGGTGGACAAGTCGTGCAAAACCCACCAGCCACAGAGCTATAGACGGCATAAAATTGCGTAAAATAAACAGTCCATAAGCCGCAAAATAAAAACTCCCATCGGACTACGACGTTTTTACTCGCTTCGTTAGCCGGCACATGCACGAGTCCTCAAGCCAACACAACTCGCAAACTTGCCATTCTCTCGCTCGCCCCAGATTATATAACCCTGCTTCGCATATATAAAAAATTTGTTTTTGTCCTGGCACTCCTTTTACCTTGACTCGCTCTCACTTCGCTTACGGTGTATGTTGTTGTGAATGAAAGTTGCTGTAAGTTTGCTATTGTTGTTAGCATTGTACAACTAACGAGGGCCATTCATTTTGGTTTTTCGAAATAGTTTCGCAATTTATTGCGCATTTTATGTCTTATGTGCTACATTCTATTTTTACTTGTACCAACTTTCTTCGCCCCTCCAACAGCGCAGGAAAATGTTGTTGGTTGATGCTAAAACGTGGCAGGTTTCAGTGTGTGCGTGGGCGTAGGTGACGTTTCGGAAAAACCTAAAACAACAGGAAACATAACTTTGTCCTCTCATAGCCAACCAGGCCAAGCCCAGCGAAAACCAAGCAGCAATAACATATGTGGCCAGAAGTTTGCTTGAAAGTTGTATAATTTAAATTCTCCTGCAATTTAATTTGGTTTCGTATCTCAACGAGAACCAACAAATGCTTGCTCAGTTCATCACGGAGTCCTTAGTCATCTTCCTTTTGCCCTTTGGCCAATCAGCCAACTAACCAACTTACGAACCAACCAACACACCAAAGTAAGCCAACCACACCCAAGCTGTTTTTGAACCGAAGGCCATCCATGGCAGAGTATAATTAAACTTTGCATTGAAATCATAGAAATGCGAAATTATGCGAATTCATTTTGAGGTTAATTTGCAATTACAATTCGTAAAACAGTGATGGGCGTTATAAAGAAAAACAACTAAAAATTGTGGACGATAAAAAATTGTTGGGGGATTAGTCGTTCAAGAGAACAATCGACAACTTAAAAACTTAAAACAGTGTAAAAAGGATTAATTGCCACTGAAACCTATGACTTCAATTCTCAAAGTCAAATAAAATGTCTTTAGTCTAGCAGAGGAACCTCACGCAGCTTTAGATAACGCATACACTTTACTAGCATCTCTAGCATTATACGAGCTCAGCATTATTATTAAACCCAGTCTGGCACAAGCCGTAAGGTTCAATAAGAATTCCCTGTCACATTCTGGAAGGGGAAATAAATAATTGGGCATGAATTCTTTCTTAATCTTCGTCGCTAGATTCTAGGTTCTAAGATACAGTTTTTACTTAACAGCAATATTGCTGGTACCGAACTTTTGCTCTCTTTAAGAGCATGATTCAGCAAAGCCTCGCTGCTTGCACGGTCACACAAAAAAATAAGTGCAAGTGGCTAAACAAGAAATGCGAATGGTTTGAAAGCCTCCTCCGATATAAACACATCCAACCAATATTGAACTGGTCAGTAGCGGTTTAAATGTGCTTTTAAGGGCTTTCCGAACTCTAAGCAGTTTTGTGCGGCTGTGATTCTTCTTCATACGATGATGCGTGCTTGTTGGAAACTTCAAAGCAATTTCTAAAGCTTTGGAGCTTGTCAGAGTAGGTAGAACGTAAGTTAAATAAACAACTTCCCAATCACACATAGTTTTCGAAATACTTCGAACTCTTTCTAGCAAACAGTCTTAAACTATCTTAACTTAGAATGCACAAGAACGTCGAAAAAGTAAATCTCGCAGGATTACAGAAAACTAAATGCCTTTCACAATCCAAAAATAAAAAATTAAAAAAATATGTAATGAAATTATGGGCGCACGTGGATCTGAAAACAGAATTAAGGGCTTATTTATCAAGACAAGCAAGGACAAACTGAACAAGCGGCAATCAAGCTACATCATTTAAATTAAGGCCACGCAACATTATTTATTCATAGTTCTTAATGGGAAAAAATGGCAGGAGAACTGTGTAACGCAACAATTGAAGGAATAATAGAAAAAGTATTGGGATTTGATTGCTTGATAAACTACCAAGGACACAAAAAAGTAATTAGGAAGATATGTTATCAGTCTGACAGGAAAAAAGTGAAACAAAAGGTTGCTTAAAAAGTTGAATAACGCCCTAAGTCTAGTGTGGTAACAACATTCGTTTTACCGGCAAATATATAGTTTGGAAACTTTTACCCCCTTTTGGTACTCTGCCGGCTTAAGTTGCAGTTCAATTTCGTAACGCACGTGTTTTGTAAATATTTTTGTGGACAGAAAGTACCAGAAATTTTGTACACATACTAGTTCACAAGAATTAATAAACAATATAAGCACTTTTTACACAAAGTTTCCTTCCCTTTCGCATTTTATTCTTTATTGCACATTGTTTGTTTTTGACAGCGTTGCCATGTACGCTAGAATCACGGTTACATGAACTTCATTACCAACGGTTACGTTTTTCGGTGAGATAATCTTCCAGGTACAAAATTACCAGTTACGCACAGAATTAACCCGTAAATGAAAATATCGTAACGGAAAAATTTAAATCAATTTGTTATTATTGGAGACCCGCAAAAGCGCAGTCATGAGTGGCGCACAATGTGAATGAGTGAAGCCTATAAAGTGGAAAGTAATAAAGGAGCACTCGAGCGCCCATAAAGTACGTGAACAATAATAGATAAGAAACTGCCTTGTAACTCGCCAGATGTTGCCAAGTAGGGCACAAACAGACAAACAGACAGGGTGCATTCCATAGTACTCGATACTGAATAAAAGCGCGATTTGAGTATATTATTCAATGTGGCTTATTTATCATTATACTACTATTATTATTTAATGCAGGTGAGTGTAAATAATTTCAACTTTTACAAAAAAAAAAATTATTCACGTCGGGCCCTACAAGAATTTTTTACATGCAGGGTAAGAATCACTTGATTTGTTATAGTTCAAATTATAAATAAACGAAACGTGAAAATTCGTTAATCTTTCCCAATTTCTGAGAAAAAATTTTATTCAACAAAGGAAAAAGTGGAAGTGCTGCTTCGAAATTAGCTTCATTAATTTGTCTAAATCGATCAGCTTCTTCTGACAAATATCGAGACACATTTTTCTATGGAAGAAAAGGGAATAAGATTTCAGAAAATTTTTTTACTTTCTTATGCTAGAATTTCCGGTTCAAAACTTTTCTGAATTTTTTTAAGATGCCCACAAAGTTTAGAATACAGATTTATTATACACTGAAATTAGATTTCTATGAGAAAGATACTGCATTTTCCTTTAAAAATTTAGCTGCATTGCGGCTTGATTTAAGTACTGCCAAAGTTACGACGGGAGAGTGCGTTTTTCAGTGTTTTCGATATTACCTATCTCTTAAACGGAGACGCTACATTCGTCACAGTATCTGAAATTGATATAACTCATTTATATAAGAATTTTTTTTTTTATTGTGAAAGGTTCACATATTAGTCGAAATGTCGCAACCGTTACAGTAGAATAAGCCACAGACGAAACCTATAATTAAAGTTGTATATTAAGGGAATAAAATGAGATGTAAATAAAACATGTAATAAAAGAGGAAACCTGTCGAACACTGGTGGAGGGACAGTAAAGCAAAACTTTCATATGCAAGTGCACCAGCAGGAAAATCAAAAGCAAAAAAACACGCCAGAACACACCCGCAACAAAACAATGGAAAGAACAAATGCAAATAGTAACACAGCACTGAAGAGGGACAACAATGCAGGAAGCATAGTGCGCAAGAGGAGCACGCACAGCTGGCTCAGAGCTCAAGGGAAGGACAGTAGATAAAACAGCGGCTACTACGACATAGCTCATGTACCGAAAAAATTGTGCCATAAAATCAATGCACTGACGTACTGCAAATGAGAACGACACAGCTGAACACGACTACTTGAATGGGCCACTTACATTGCACATAGTACTATTATCGTTCTCAACTTTTTTTGTCTACGCTACTTCACCTTCCTTGAGGAAAAAAAAAAACGAATAGTGCACAGCGCTTAAAGGGTAGCTGCCATCTATGTATGTATGTAACATAGATACAGTTACTAAATATTATTATATGTACCTATGTACGTAAATCCCTCCAGGCAACCTGTCGCATGCTTTGCTACTGCCTGCGCCATGTTGCCACTTTTAATCAATAACCGTGGTTTTTTTTTAACCTTTTGTGACCCGACCGCCAAGTGAGCGGAAAAACAGATAAGGAAAATACAAAAAAATGTGTGTGCGTGCAGCAAACATTAAAAAAAAAAAAACATTTTAAAGCGACTTTATTGGAAGGAAATTTTATAGCTCTCAACGTCCTTTAAATGTCAAAAGTAATATTCTATGGAAAATCTCGAGTACAACACAATTTGATGGGGTATTAACAGCAGACAGCGAGTGTGCGCTAGTCGGCATAGATAACGATAGCTGGCAAAGGTTTTTGCTGCAGTGTTGAATGAAAAAATTGTAGAGAGGGGTTAATGGATAAACTTATAAAAAATGAGCTACATAAACGTCAGCGCATCAATAAAGGTATCTCTCGGCGAAAAACGGAACGAAAAAGAAAATGAGTTGGTTAGGAAATGTTGCAAAACGGATCTAACCGATCCGGATAACTTTCTTCTATGACGAATTTGAGTTAGGCCAAAGAGTGGTCGACCCACGCGGACGCCAACTTTTTTCATTACTGCCCACTTTTTTGCGCCAGGTCGGAACCAGACTTGAAGCTTCGTCGGAGTCAAACCAAATTTTGCCGCCGAAATACTAGTACCAGAAGGGGCCAGTACCGGAATGCATATACGGCATAGGTCTGCAGTAATCGGCAACACTCGTCTAACACCGCGGCGTGTGTTTTACCGCTGAAAACAACAACAAAGACTACAAACAAGAACTAACAACTGGTGCAGTTCCAGTCATATTATATTAATCGTAACTGTAAGTATAAGGAAGTTCCGTTCCAAGTATAAAAATCACTTTATATTTGTTGCTCTCTACTGCTGTTCCTGACACGTTAATGTCTCGTTAGCTGTTTTTGTAACATTTGCTTATTCCCATTTTCTACCACCCTCTTCATATAACGACACCGGTGTCGGTGCTTTATTGTTGTTGCATAGCCGTTTGTTGTAGCTGTCTAGCGCCACATTTTGAGTGACTGCTTTGCAGTGCTCTCAACTTGGGATCCTTTTTGTTGTCCATTAGGTATATATGTACATAAGCACACTTCCCACTTTTTGCTGAAATTGGGGTGACAACTAAGCACAACAACAGATAGAGCAATAACAACAACACCAGTAATTAAGTTAGATTGTTGTGCAATGAACTCGCGTAGCAAGAGCTGTTGCCACATTTCAGCACATAAACAGCTGATGGAGAAATATGAAGTTTTTGTTGTTGAATTTTAGCTGTTTGATTGATTACTACTTGTTATTCAAAAGTTATCACATTTTTTGAGCACTTTTGTTTGGATAAAGGGAAAATTGGCAACAACACAGAAGCACCTTCTTTCTCGATTTAATTACTTCAGATTTATTTTTTCACATTAAACTTCATTAATATGTAAATGCAGCTCAACGCGGCATCAACTCTGTGGAGGAGACAGCGGATTTACAGCGCAGTACCCTGTAAAAAACGATGGAGCATCAGAGTATTCCAACACTTATCCTCATTCATATAAAAAAGGTGGTCCAATTTACATAGCGATGTCTATAGAGTATTCTAGACGAAAGCGAGAAGGGAGTATTTTGAGAGTACTCTCACGAAGGTGGTCTATAGAGTATTCAAAAGCAAAGAAACGGAGTACTCCGAGATGGATTAGGTGATCCAATCACCGGACATTGTCATGTAAATTGGACCACCTTTTTTATATGAATCAGGATATGTGTTGCAGTACTCTAGTACTCCTTTAGGAGTATTCTTTGGAGTATGAAACGGATCATTTCCGTTTTTTGCAGGGTAGTTGACATCAACTCATACATACGTACATACATATTAACACACTCCATGGCAAAACGCTAAAAAGCGAGATTTAGGCTTATGTGAACACAAAGCAAAACGTAAGGAAATAATCAATCAATCAGTCTGAACGCTGGGGCTGACAAACAAACGCGCCCGCAGCAGCTGAAATGACAAGTCAAAAATGAGAATAATTTCGTTAATAAATATTCGCTTGTGGGTGCGCTTTTGTGTTTGCAAAAGCATAACCGAAACTGACATTTGAAGAAGATAAAGTTGCTCAGCGTCCGAAAATAGTGCAAAGGCGTAATGCAAACAAAGCGATCACAAACTATGCCAAGTAATGATGTGGCGAATAGCACTATTTTCAACCGAATAGTTGCCAGACTGTAAAAGCCAATTCCACCAAAACCAGCTCTCACTCGTTTTGTGTCTCTTTTTTCTTTTCCGTGGTATGTCATTCCTCCTCTTAAAAGTTGAATAGGCATCGGGTTCACTTTGTTTAAAATTCGAGTGTCAACATCACCAAAATTGTATAAAAAAATGTTAATAAAAATGTGTGAAAAGGGCAGAAAGGATAGATGTGTTGGTAATGGTCGGATGCACGCGAAAAGTAAGAGATCGTAGATTTTAATCCAGGAAACACTGCATAGAGAATCTATGAGATATTCGAACTAAACTACTGATTTCTCTATAAAACGAGCATCAATCATTCAAATTGAATAAGACTACCAACCAACTGACGCAGAGTATTGCAACGACACTTTGTTTCCATTATTGGACACATTTCCACGAGTTTTACTATCAAAATGTATATTCAGGTCGGGAACTTCACTAACTAGTCGAAGAACGAGCAGCTCACGACAAAGCCAGACACATATAGTCTGGAGGTAACCATAAGCTTTGCTCAAAGCCATGGTCATCATTGCGTTCCTACCAAGCTCTCAGCAGTCGGGCTGGTAGCAGAATTTGTTCGAAATGAGGCGTGCGGGGTTTGCCCTTAATACAACAACAACAAAGGAAAATAGAGAGAGGGAAATGATAACTTCCAAACAAGGTCCCTGGTTCAAGTGACGGGACGGGTAAAATCAAAATATTTGGAAAAAAAAGCAAAGACAAAGAATAAAAAAAGTACAATAATAGGGATGGAATAAAGCTGAGGATAATAATAAGGTAAGGATAGGGATAAGGTAAGACAGAGAACAAAAACAAGGAGAAATATATAGATGAACATAAAAGCAAAGATAAATATAAAGATTAAGATAATGAGAGAGAGAGGGAGAACGAAAAAAAACAAAGATCAGGACAAGGGAAAATAATGACATAATATTAATAACAAAGTTAAAAAAAAAGATATTGATAAAGAAAACGATAAACATAACGACAAAGATAAAGGAAAAGACAATGATTAATATAGGGAGTATGATCAAAGCAACTATTACGATAAAGATCTCAATATTAAGGGGATTCATTTAACCTTATAAAGGGTGTAAACGCATAATTTTAACAAGTCTATATCACTTTTCATACAAGTTTACGAGCATTATATGGTTTATAAGCTTTACGGGGCTTTTATTGGTTTATATGAATCCCCCTATTGATACCTATTAATATTCATATTTATCTTGAAACGGATAAAAGCTAAGACAAAGATACTGATAGATAAAGGAGTGCAATAGAGTTAAGATTAGGGCAAATTGAATAAAACTGAAAGTAAAAACAAATTTAAAACAAGTACCGTTAACACACACAATATAAGAAACAAATAAAGAGCAGACAAAGACCTGACATAATCAACGGAAAGCAGCCAATGCTGCAAAGAAAGCAAAGTAGTTATTTCGTAGACACCTGAAAGGCTCCTAATTGAGGGCGGCAACGAATGGGAGTTAAAAATGCAAACAGATATGAAACGCGGTCTGCATCGCCAGGAGGTGGGAGTGGTATTGCATTATACAACAACATTCACAATGAAATTTCAGAATTTGCTCGAGGTTGCAAGAACAAACCCCATATAAACTGACATATACTCGCACATGAGTAATAACGCAATGCAACACTAAACTAGCCAGAAAAACTGCTAGTTTGCAACTATAATTTTCGAACCCAACTAAAACCAGCCGAAAAAGGATACATCTGTACAAACAAATATTGAAATCTTCAGAGAATATTGTAGTGCTTGATATTTCTAACAACAGAGCTCTAACCAGGCATTGCTCCCATATGGGTTGAGTACTAATCCACCATCCCCGGAAGCAATTAAATTATTTTCATTTAACAGTTACCGCTAAAATTATACAATACTTTTTTGTTCTATTTTGAACTAGTTTTAGTCTTTTATATTTCTGTGCGAAATCTGATCATTTACATCTAATGGGTCCATAGCGTTGTTAAAATTACACTTGGTTGACTACTGGGATTTGGTTTTATACTACATTCGAAGTATTTTACAACTGTTTTATTTTGTTTTGTTGTTTTTCCGACAGGGTGAATGATTGATGTATATTGGAACGATTTTTCGTCATCCCTTGTCAAATTTGGTTTTGAGACAAACCGGTTTCGGCGTTGTGCCATCATCAGTGTCGATTTTCGTTCGTAGGTAGCAGGTAACGTCAGCATGGGTGTCTGTTTGTGTACGTGTGTGCATGTGTTGTGTGTGTACATTCAGAAACGGGGGTGGTTTGCATCGATCGGTTTTTTTGTGGTTGACTGAGGCAGGTAAAAGTTGGTGATTTTTGTTGTGTGACCTTTTTTGCTTGTTTGTTGTTTTTGATCTTTTGCTGTTTTGTGCTTATTTGTCGGTGCGTGTGTGTTTGTTGTACCTGAGTGGTTGCTTTGTTTTTTGTAAACCAATTTTAAAGGTTCGAATATTGTGTCGGAAACAGTGTTTGTCTGTTCGTTTATTATTCTACCGTCGAATGTTTTTTGTTTGTAGATTTACATGTTTTCGAGTACGTTCAGACGTCTGCCTTTTTCTTGTACATGTAGGACCTTGACTGTTTTTTTGATGTTTCCGGGGGGGCATTTATTCTCCGCCATGTGATTCGCAAAGTTGGACTCTGGTATGATGGTTGGATTCCGTATCTTTTTGTTGTAATCTCTAATGTGTTCTCTGAACCTCGTTCTTACTTGTCGTCCGGTTTGTCCTATGTAACTGTGCTGGCATTCACAAGTGAGCTTGTATACACCATGGCTGCTAAATGGATCTTCTGAGTTAGTTTTGGTTCTTAGCTTCCGTCCTAAATTTTTCGATGTTTTGAACGCTGTGTTGATGTTGTATTTTCTAAGGAAATTTGCTAATTTATATGTTGCCCTTCCAGTATATGTCATTGTCGTCCAGGTTTGTGTACTCTCTTCTCCATTGTTTATTTTTTGTTCTCTAAGGTCTCTCCTGAGTTTATCTACTAGTGCTTTTTTATATCCGTTGTTTGTAGCGATGTTATATATTATTCCAAGCTCTCTTCTATATGCTTCTTGTGTAAGAGGTGTTCTTTCCAATCTTTGTACTAAGTGCCGTAGCGCTGCATTTTTATGTTGTTGTGGGTGGTTCGAGGTATTATGTATTATTGTGTCGGTGGCCGTTGGTTTCCTATATATGTCGTAGTTGAATTTATTGCTAGCTTTATCAATACTTATTGTGAGGTCCAGATAATTGATTCCTCCGTCTTTTTCGGTTTCCATTGTGAATTTTATGTTCCCGTGCTGCTTGTTGAGGTACTCCAGTACTTGCTCTTCGTTGTTGGTAGTTAAAACGCATATGATATCATCGACGTACCTTGCGTAAAATAACACTCGTAATTTGGAATTTAATTCCTGTATATACATATATATATTTACAACTAGTTGTTCAGACTGCAGGAAGGTTGTAAGTACTTGTGTGTACTATCTTCACATGCATTGCAAAAACTTGTCGATAGAAATTTCCATCTAAATACAAGCACAACAATGGAAAATTTTGCAGTGTAAATGGCAAGTCTGCAACGAATTTATGTGTAAAATTTTCATTTGAAATACATAGCTTCAGAACAATAAGAAATATTTTTGTACGAGTGCGAAGTGAATATAGAACAGTGCTGCACTGTGGAGGGGTGCTTTAAAAGTAACAAGAAGGCAAGAAGACTCTAAAAAATATTTGGCTATGTATTATGCTCATGGGTCGTTTTCTGTCCCAAATGACTCATCCTTGATTCCCAAAAACCCATGAGTGTACCACTGAACTAAAGTAAAAGTCGCCATGGGGAGGAGAGTGTGCATTGGATTGGTTTGATAACAGTCGTAGTTATGTGGCATACCTCGTATATAACGACTTAAGTATATATGTAGTGAATTATAATTGGATACTGCTGAATCACTCTAAATGCAATTTATTTCTCATACAATAAATATGAAAGTGCATACAAAGTATAATCGTGAATAATAACTATTGAATGAGATGACAGGCAAAATAAGAGAAAATGTGACTCGAAATGAGTTTGAATTGCTTTTGCTGCCGTTTACACCTGAAGCAGCTTTTAAGATTATTATTAGGTAATTCTGAGAAATTTATTAAGTCTTTTGTTGACAGGAGAGAAATTCAAATGAAATTAAATTCTTAATTTTTCATAACAATTGCTTGCTGTGAAAACTTGATTGAGAAAATTTATTTAGCAAAGAAATATAATTAACAATGCTTTGAATTATTTTTCGTAAGACTTTTCAATAAATTTTTCGAACGTAATTTATTTTTGCAAAATGGTTATTTTTCAACTTGTATTTGAATGTTATATTGGCCGCTTTTTATGAATTTCGATGCTCGATGGATAATTTTTGCTTGGCTGACTTATCAAAGAAATTTTGGTGCCGCATGTCAGCCACTTGACCAACTGGCAGTTGTTCATTTGCCTGCTAATGTCACTTTTTCTATTAATTGTAATTTTTCAAATTCAAGGCCGTAAAATTCGAGGTTATTATAAGTTCAGAAATGCAAATTAATTTAAATACACTTTCTATAAAATTCCATTCAACATTGAACTGTATTGAGAAAGCCCAAAATAAAAATTTTTTTTTTAAATTTTAGATTTGTGAATTCATATAACATAGGTTTAGTTATACCAGAACTGCTATATAATGATTAAAAATCCGAATAATATGTATTTTAAAATATTGCGACAAAATGGATTTAGTTTAATGATTAAAAATTCAAAAGAATCGTAATAAAATAATTGATTAATTATGTTTTTCATTGCTTCATTAACCTAACTATTACTAGTATTACTTTTTAATACTACACACGTTATTGATTGTATGATTAACATAATTATTTGAAAAGATTTTTAATTGTTTACATAAATTTCCGATAGCAAAAAAACTATTAATAATTTATTCCCATTATTCTAATTTCAACTTGTTACCGAAAATAATTTGATTTAGATATTTGATTGCCTTTACCTTTCGATTTGCAAATAATCGAAGCAAATAATTAGGATTTTTGATTCAATATTTAATTAGTTAATATTGAAAACCAGAACTCTCTCCTTAATCCAAAAATAATCCGCTAAATACAATAGTTTTTTTTATTATTTCTAATTATTTGACTAATTAAATTATCTAATTAGTATAAATTATTTAGTTGTTTTTGATTTGATTTTTAAAACTTTTTTGAAACTAATTATCGGCTACCTCAACAGAATTGAGTATTGATTGCAATTGAAACAAATTAAATAATAATTAATAAATGCAATAAAGAAGTTAACAGCTCTGATTGATTTACACTCTGAAGTAAATATGTGATTAAATTAATCATTTTTTCGAATTAATTAAAAAAATTTTGAATTATATTGAAACAACTTCGATTAATCGGCAATGAATAATTTATGATTAATTACTTAATCAATTCTAACGTGTATATGCGAGTACGTATAAAAGGCAAAGAAGCAAACAAAAATTTAAATAAATCAGAGAGACGGATATTTTTTATATATTTCACTGAAATACTTGACCAAATTAATGCTACTTACTCTCAGCTAGACGAATGAAAAGAAGCAATATCATTCATATTTACCTGAAAAGATAAGAAAAAATACAAATCAGTATTTACATTTTGTGAAATATATTAAACTTTTTTTTTAATGTTTATTTAAAAGGTAAATTTCTTTTTGGAATTCTCTGCGCTGGTATTTATATTTATGCGCTTTATATTTATGTTGAGCTGCAAACGACGCACAATTGCAGTCCGCGTATTTCAAGAAAGTCCTTTCCTTAAAAAACTAAAGACTCCCAGATAGCCTCACCTTGCTTTTACTTGTTTTCTCAAAAGAGGTGACCTTCTATCTCATGCCATATGATTATCTAAATATTTATCGTTCATTGATAAGCACTTGCATACCATCGATTCGCACGTAAATAATTTATTAATTGCAAAACGCCCCGTTGATTCATCATGCGGCAAATACTTATTAAAAAACAAAAAAACCGAAGCAAAAACGTTGAAAATATCGTTGATTGTTTAGATTATAATTCTAAATTAGGCACATTTTTTGAATGTATGTATGTTTAGGAATCTGCATGACGTCAGACAAATTAATTGCGTTATAGAAATTTGCGAGCTGTTGTGTTATTAAAAATGGCTTATAACATCCAGCCATTGCGAACTAAACATTTTGCGCCCTTACACAAATTCTGTTTATTGTCTGATGTGAACACTTTTGCAATCAACATGCAGACAAACATATGAAGTTCCATCCCATTCACTTCCTTTCTCTCAATTTTTTATGGGCGATCTCAGTAACAGTGCTGTGAGACTCAGCTCGACGTTGCGATTGCATTGATGGCGATGGTGGCGCAGATACACTAAATCACAAGAAAATAGCGCAAAAGAACCACCCCGCAGTAAACTGCCAAACTGGTTAGTAAACATTCTAGTTCATTAACTAGAATTTCGTGGGCTTATTCATACAAGTTTGAGCGACTGCAACGTTTCCGCTATCATAAGCAGCAACAACTCTCTAAAAATGTCGATACATTATTTTCTATTCAACTAATATTCTGAGTTCTTAAATATTCATTTAATTAAATTAAATATAAAACTTTCTTGTAAATAATAGTTCTGATAGTAAAATCATAATCCTTTTGTGAATTTCGTGTTTTTAGTAGTACATTTGGGATGCTGATCATGTACGTACGTGCATGTCAACAAAATCACCCTTATTTTTTACCAAGTCGCTACTGCAATAACGGCGCAGCAGCGAAGCAACAACGAATTAGAAATGATTAAATGAAACCATGAAGAAAAATGAAAACGAAACGATCATTTGTCAAATCAATCGTGTAAGTAAATCACATTTCTTTTTGGAATAATTTAAGTAACCTTTTTCTAATAAAAAAATTCACAAAAGAAATACTGAATTGTTGTTATTTTTCAGGGTTGATTCATTGTGATTGTGAAATGCTGTTTTCATAGATAAAATAACATTGAATCACCAACGGAATCGTTCAAAAGCTACAACAACGAAATTGGCGAGCAGAGGCGCATACAATTACAATTGGTTAAAATAGCACTTTTTAAAAAATTTAGTTAGTAAGAATTTGCACATTATGTACTAGAATTTCATAAACGAGTTATCTGCATGGTTATTTGCAAAGAACTCCGAAGTTATAAATTATCACCATAAAAAGCTAATCTTCCTTGAATTTCCTTCATTTTATGTCAAGATGTTTTTACAAGTATGGGTTAGATTCTATCTGAGATTAATATTTAAATTTTAAAATTTTCCATAAAATGTTTCAAGAAAATTTCAAGATGTATGCCTGTGAAATCAATTATGAAATTCAATCAAAAAAGCTATATTATTAAAAAAGAAGAAAATTACTTTTTATACATGTTTTCCAAGGGTTAAATTGCTATGAATTACGACTATGTTTTTATTTAAATTGGTTTATTTGCTTAGGGCCGTTTTCTCGACTTCCTGTTAAAGGTAGGATTAGCCAACCGGCGGATAAATTTGTCGGCAAGATAAATTCTACTTCATTTTCTCAACCTCTTGTTAAATACTTGTAAAAAAATTTAGGAAAGATGGAAGCATTGCGAAGTGAAGAAAAGATAATGTCAAAAACGGCTTTTAAAGTACAAAAATTTAACAAAATTTGGTCAACTTTATTCGGAACATAATTTGTTAAAAAATTATTTCAATTAACAACCAGCTGTTTTTTTTTTCGAACCGACATGTTTTAAAGGTTGAACTGGCTGCCTGTTAAATTTGTCGACGGAAAAACGCTAACGAGCACTAAAGAAAACAAAATTTGAGCTCCCTTAAGCTAGCCCAATCAATAACCGAAATCGTACCAAATTACACAATATTTAGTCCTAATTTAATACGGGTTCCTTTAATTTATTACACTTGTTTTTTAAAAAATATCGACAAATTTTTACCACAATCAAAAACGGAAAACGTACTAAATATCTCTATATTTAATGCTAATTTAGTACGGGTTCATTTAGTTAATTTAAGCCAGCCCAACTCTCGATAATTTTTAAAAAACAAGTGTAATAAACTAAATGAACCGTATGCTCCTGCGGGTTAGGGGTTTAGAATATGCCCGAGGTAGGCATACCGGTCGTAAGAGGCTAATATGCACAAAGGTAATGACGTGCAACTCGATGGTTGATCTACGGATATGATGCCTCACACCTCTCATTACCCACCTAATCCTTCCTTACGGAAGGAAGGGTGACATGACCCAGAAGGTTTCACTATTCATAAATCGCTACCACGACAGTCGGGCAGTACCGCAAGGGAGTACCGGAGCGTACCGGGTTCAAATCCGGCCAAGGACTTTTAATTCGACAACACTCCCCAAAACCTTCGGGGAGTGTTTTTGTCGCTACCACAACAACAACAACAAATGAACCGTACTAAATTAGCATTAAGTATAGATATTTAGTACGTTTTCCGTTTTTGATTGTGGTCAAATTTGATGGTTGGGCTGGTTTAAATTTAAGCTAGCCCAACCCTCGATATTTAAAAAAAAACACAAGTGTAATAAATTAAAGGATCCCGTATTAAATTAGCACTAAATATTGGGCAATTTAGTACGATTTCGGTTTTGATTGGGCTATAAAGGTTGGGCTAGCTTAAGGGAGCTCAAAATTTTGTTTAAAGAAGAGATACATTTTAACATACAGCCGAGAAAACGGCCCTTAATTAAGTGATAGATATATTTTATATCTGATGACTGAATTTTCAATAAAGTGGGTTGTAATGTAACTTTGCAATTTTCTTGTATTTTTCAAGTCAAAAAGAATTAACCAACTATGGAGTGGTACACTAACTGGCTTAATACTGAGGCATAGGCTGATTAGTATGACGGCTGGTATGCTACTGGGGTATATATCGCCTAGTATGTCAACTGGTATATTGCGGATGCAGAGACTTACTAGTATGCCAATTGGTATGGTGCTAATGCAGATGCGGACAATAGCCATTTCGTAGGACATCGCCGTGTTAAAAATACCAGTTGCTAATATGGAAAAATTACAGAACTCGAACTAGTTGAACTAGTATTTGACTAGTATAAAACTAGTAGAATTGAATGCAGGGCATATACACATTTTCGTGGTTTAGAGTACTCAAGCAATCAGTTCAAGAAACTAAGAAAGTCGTCAACTCAATGCCCTGCTATAGGCCATGACATATGCGTTGCACCATTACCCACCACTACTGGATGATGCATAAAATTATGTTTTTTTCTTTCGTTTTTTTTCCACGCCCCCAATATGTCAATAAAATTGGTGGTTGCCTCAACGGAGCTGCGAAGGCATGGGAGCTGTTGATGAGGGACAACAACCACAGAAAAAGCTTTGTTTATGATTTTTGGTGTGTTCTTTTTAAAGGTTTTATTATACCATTTCTTTATATTTGCCGTACTGCGCCTTCGCCGATAATTCCTGAATTAAAGAGTTAGTTTTTTTTTTTTATTGTGTGGGATAAAGTTTGTGTTTTGTCTAGGGAAATGAAATGCTGGCCTTGAGTGTTATGACTTATAGTATATGAATAATAATTACGAGTATTACAAAGTTGCTTTCAAAGGAAATCAGATAATAAACTTTTTGCGTTGTTGTATTTTATTATGAGTAGACAAGATTATGGATTCTAGCAACATTTGTTAGCGTTCACATCGTTAACAATTTGATATCAAGTTTGTTATGATGGTTCCATAGAGATACATATACGGAAGGGTGAGAACATAACTGATTGAGTCGCTTAATCTTATTTGAAAAACTTTTGAGCCTTGTAACCGAATCGTTAACAAGCACTTAAATTTTCTGAACTTTGTGGGTGCTCTATAATATATCCTCCACAATAGAGAACATATCATATATTTTTTAATCCTCGCACATTGTACAAGTGACTGATGTACTCTCTATTTATTCAGAGCCAGAAGTACAGGCATACTCAATATAAAAAAATACAGAAGGAACTTCGGAGTTTTGAAAAGAAAGTCGGAGTTAATTTCTCTGTTGATCAACTCGTCTGGACTATACTAAGATATATTTGATATCCGTGTGTTCACGCAGCCTAACTTTGTGGTGCTGACTATATCGTTTGGATATATATATATTTTAATTAATAAATATTTATATTTTTTATTCAAAGAATATCTTTATTTTTGAAAAACAGTGAACCAAAAACAATTTTAAAAATTAATAAAGTAATATATAACGCAAGTATAGGGTGTTTTTTTAGGGGTATAGAACTTCGAATTGAAATAAAACACAAGAAAATCGTTTTAAGGTCCATCAATTTGGCTTTATTGGAAGGATAATTTTATGCCATTAATGTTTAAATATGATTTCGGGCATGTGGCCGCCGCGGCTGGCTCGAATAAAGCCAATTCTACAGGTCCAATTTTCAACCACTTTTTCGAGCATATGGGGCCGTATGTCGGCAATAACGCCACGAATGTTGGCTTCCAATTCCCCTAACGTTTCTAGTTTGTTGGTGTAGACGAGCGACTTCACATATCCCCAAAGAAAATAATCCGATGGTGTCAAATCACACGACCTTGGTGGCCAATTGACAGGTCCATTCCGCGAAATTATGCGCTCATCGAATGTTTCCTTCAATAAATCGATTGTGACGTGCGCTGTGTGGCATGTAGCGCCGTCTTGTTGGAACCACAACTCATCCACATTCATGCCATCCAATTCGGGAACAAAATAGTCGGTTATCATGGCTCTATACCGATCTCCATTAACGGTAGCTGCCTCTCCAGCATTATTGCGGAAGAAGTATGGCCCAATGACTCCACCAGCCCATAGAGCACACCAAACAGTCAGTTTTTGTGGATGTAATGGCGTTTCAAGGGTCTCATGTGAATTCTCTTCACTCCAAATGCGGCAATTTTGCTTGTTGACGTAGCCATTCAACCAAAAATGAGCCTCATCACTGAACAAAATTTTGCGATGAAAATCAGCATCGAAATCAATCTCATTTTCGGCCCATACACCAAAATCACGACGCATTGCATGGTCTCGCGGCTTTAATTCTTGCACAAGCTGGATCTTGTAAGGTCGCAAGCCAAGATCTTTGCGCAAAATCTTCCATAAAGTTGATGGACAAAGCTCCAATTGCTGTGCACGGTGGCGAATCGATTCATTCGGGTCCTCTTCAACACTTTGCTCTACAGCGGCAATTGTTTCTTCGGTGCGCACTGTTGGACGTCTCTGCGGATGCGTATTATCACATAGAGTAAACGTAGTGCGAAAACGATCCATGGTTAACCGAATTAATTGCTCTGATGGACGATTATGTCGACCATAAAATGGACGGAGCTCACGGTAAACTTCGCGAACTGAACCATTATTTTCGAAATAAATTTGCACGATTTGCCAGCGTTGTTCTTTTGTCAACCTGTTCATGATGAAATGGCAAACCAAACTGAACATAAATGACATTAGAGTTGCCAGATTTGACCACAAAATGCCAGTTTTATCTCTATTCGAAAAACAAACCTGTAAAAAAAACACCCTGTATATAACCCTACAATGACGCATAAGTTTAAGGTTTTTATTGCGGAGTAGTTGTCTGAGAATACACAAACCTATTACCCATCTATATATATATATATGTATTAATTATGTATGTATGTATTTAGAGACCAACTTGGGTCCTAACCGTATAAGCCAATCGTAACCAAATTTGAAACACGCACTGGATATCTTCCAGGGGTGGTCATGTGCTAAAAAATATTTTGATATATATAGGGGGCGTGGCACCTGCCATACACATGGAATTTATCATAGGTCGTATCTCTGGAAGTATTTACGCTAGACCGAAATTTGGTAAGGGGTTATATGAGATTAATCACTACTACCTCCAAAAAAAACTGCGGATAACGAAAAAGGGGGCGTGGCACCCCCCATACAACTGAACATTTTCAAGTCTGTCTATAGATATATACATAGGGTAGGTTTGTATGGATGAACCTGTCCGACCCAAAAATGTCCGCTAAAACCGTTGGCGATAACAATTTTTTTAAAAAAAAAGTTTATTTTCGGGTTTTGGGACTTGTTTTGGTCGAAAATAGACTTTTCTATCTCTATCTCTATGGCGCGATATACAACAGGTATATCATCATAAATCTCCTAAGAGATTTTTGCGCCAAGCTTCTCTTCCAATTTGTGGTGTGCCGATTTGAATTTTCCCTACAAATTGGTGGGACCTACAGTTTTTTGCCGACTCCGAACGGCATCTACAAAGGAGACGAATTTTTGCTGAGAAGCCTGTCGTGGCAGAAATACACTCGGAGAGTTTGCCAAACCACTGCCGAGGGGCGACCCCGTTTTGAAAAACTTTTTTTCAAATCACTTTTGATGTTACCTGTACCAGGGCTCGAACCATGGACCTTCGGTGTGGTAGGCCGGCAACACTACCTTCAAAACCCGAAAATATAATTTTTTTTCAAAAACACTGTTATCGCCAACGCTTTTAGCGGACATTTTTGGGTCAGACAGGGTATACATGAAAATTTTTAAATCAAATGAAAATTTTTTTAGTAGGTCATGAAAAAACCCTTAAAAATCAAAGTCGAAAAAAGTCAAAAAACTGAAATTTCGCAGGCTCGAAAATTTTTTTTTTTGGGTATGCGTAGTGGACCTTTTTTTTCCTGAGCCCAAAACCTATCGAAAAATCGATGGGGCGATATCGGTTAATAAATCGACCCAGTCCAACATACGAGGTGTGTTCAAAAAGTTTCGCGAATTTTGTGTTTTTTCAAAAATTATTCGCCAAATGGATTCAGGCTGATCGACTTCGCCGGTGCCCGAAACATGGTCATATCCAGCACTAGGTTTATGCACAAGAAGATCCATCAAGCTACATGGCTGTCCCCCGATCGAAAACCACGCAACCAGATCGACCACGTTGTGATAGACGGACGGCATGCTTCCAGCGTTTTAGATGTTCGCACAATACGAGGACCTAACATCGACTCTGATCACTACCTAGTAGCAGCCAAGATTCGTACCCGCCTCTGTACGACAAAACAGGTGCAACAAAAAACGCAGGGAAAGCTGGACGTCGAAAAGCTGCAATCGCAACAGACCGCCAATTATTTCGCAGATCGCCTCTCACACCTGCTCTCCGAGAGCACAATTCAACCTAGTGGAATGCATGAGCAGTGGGATCATATCTCAGGAGCACTCCGTACCGCAGCCGAAGAAGTAATTGGATTCCGGCGAACGCGAAGAAACAACTGGTATGATAATGAAGAGTGCCGCGCTGCAACGAAAAGAAAGGACGAAGCCTACAAGGCAACGCTGAGATCGAATGCAACGAGGAGTGTGTGTGAACACTACCGCGAGTTGAAGAGGGAAGCGAGGGGGCTTTTGCGGGCGAAAAAAAGAGAGGCAGAAAAGCGTGAAATAAAGGAGCTTGAGATGCTGGCCAACGGGAATAATGCCCGAAAATTCTATCAAAAAATTCGGCAAATGACAGAAGGTTTTTAACCCGGGGCAAACTCCTGCAAGAATGAGAACGGCGACCTGGTGGCCGATGTTCAGAGAGCACTCAGAATATGGAGGGATCACTTCTCTGCCCTTTTAAATGGAGAAACTGAGCAAGAAACCAGAGAAGATGCCGAACCCGAGCCCACAATCGGAGATGATGGAATTGACGTTCCACAACCCGACTATAATGAGGTGCGAATAGCAATATCCCGATTGAAAAACAATAAAGCAGCTGGCGCTGATGGTTTGCCTGCTGAGCTATTCAAACATGGAGGCGAGGAGCTGGTAAGGCGCATGCATCATCTTCTATGCAAAATATGGTTGGATGAATGCATGCCTGAAGATTGGAATCTAAGTGTTCTCTGCCCAATCTACAAGGGCGATCCGGCAAACTGCGCCAACTATCGTGGAATCAGTCTTTTGAATATCGCATATAAGGTCCTATCAAGCGTATTGTGCGAAAGACTGAAGCCTGATGTGAACAGACTGATTGGACCTTATCAGTGTGGCTTCAGACCTGGTAAATCTACCATCGACCAAATTTTTACAATACGCCAAATCTTGGAAAAAACCCGTGAAAAGAGAATCGACACACATCATCTCTTTGTTGATTTTAAAGCCGCTTTCGATAGCACGAAAAGGAGCTGCCTATATGCCGCTATGTCTGAATTTGGTTTCCCCGCAAAACTTATACGGCTATGCAAAATGACCTTGAGCAACACCGCCAGCTCGGTCAGAATAGGGAAGTACCTCTCCGAGCCGTTCGAAACTAAACGAGGTTTCAGACAGGGTGACCCCCTATCGTGCGATTTCTTTAATGCTGGACAAAATAATACAAGCTGCAGAACTTAATTCTAATCTTAATTAATATCGTTGGCCCTAAAAACCGCGCCGTAACTTCTGCTTACTCCAAATTAGAAAAAGAAGCGGAGAAAATGGGATTGGTGGTGAACGAGGGCAAAACGAAGTACCTTCTGTCATCATGCAAAGAGTCAGCGCATTCGCGCCTTGGCAACCAAGCCACTGTTGGCAGCAATAATTTCGAAATAGTAAAGGACTTCGTTTACCTGGGAACCAGCATTAACACCAACAATAATGTTAGCCTAGAAATCCGACGAAATCCGACGAAGAATTACTCTTGCAAACAAATGCTAGTTCGGACTGAGTAGGCAATTGAAAAGTAAAGTCCTCTCTCGACGAACGAAAATAACACTCTACAAGTCACTCATCGCACCCGTCCTGCTATATGGTGCAGAAGCGTGGACACTAACAACATCTGATGAGGCGGCTCTGGGAGTATTCGAGAGAAAGGTTCTTCGAAAGATTTGTGGACCTCTACGCGTTGGCGACGGCGAGTACCGAAGAAGATTTAATGATGAGCTGTATGAACTTTACGCAGACGCCGACATAGTTCAGCGAATTAAAACACAGCGGCTTCGCTGGCTAGGCCACGTAGTGCGAATGAGCGAAGATGCTCCAGCCCAGAAGGTATTCTTATGGGCACCCGCCGGTGGAAGCAGAGGAAGAGGGAGACCACCACTCCGATGGAAGGACCAAGTGGAGACCGATTTGCGATCCCGCGGTGTTTCCAATTGGCGCCAGTTGGCGCAACGAAGAAACGACTGGCGAGCTATGTTGGACGGTCAAAATCGCCCAGGCGGTTAGATGACCATTTAAAGAAGAAGATTTATTTATTCATGAATATCTATTTTGTCCCCTTCAAAGTAATCCCCATGAGATATTATATACTTGCGCCAACGGTTTTTCCAATCTTCGAAGCACTTCAAAAAATCATTTTTTTGTATCTTGTTCAGCTCCTCCTTCGATGCCGTCTTTATCTCGTCAAGAGAAGCGTAACGTCGTCCCTTCATGGGCCTCTTCAGTTTAGGGAACAAGAAAAAGTCACAGGGGGCCAGATCTGGGGAATACGGTGGCTGCGGCATCATTAGTGTGTTGTTTTTGGCCAAAAAGTCGCGCACAAGCAACGATGCGTGAGCAGGGCCATTATCGTGGTGCAAAAGCCAATTTTTGTTCTTCCACAAATCCGGGCGTTTCTGGCGGATTGCTTCGCGCAAATTGCGCATAACTTGCAGGTAATATTCCTTATTGACCGTTCTTCCCTGTGGCAAGAACTCATGATGCACCACGCCCCTGCAATCAAAGAAAACTGTCAGCAAAACTTTCACATTCGACCGAACTTGGCGCGCTTTTTTCGGTCTTGGTTCGTGCGGCAGCTTCCATTGAGGTGATTGAGCTTTGGTTTCCACGTCATAACCATAAACCCACGATTCGTCACCAGTTATGACCCTCTGGAGCAAATTTGGGTTGTCGCGGACAGAGTTTAACATCTCATTAGCAATGTTCATGCGATGCTGTTTTTGGTCACAATTGAGCAATTTTGGTACGAATTTCGCGTAAAAATCGAAGACGATCCAAAACACGTGCAAGCAAAGCAGCTGTCAACAATTAACTGAACATTCAAAATGGCCGAGCTTGTCGGCATAAGTGGGAGACATGAGTACCAACATAACGCCACAAAAAATTCGAAATTCGAATATACGTAACCAGCGAAAATTCGAAATTCGAATATACGTAACCTACGAAAATTCAAAATTCGCGATACTTTTTGAACACACCTCGTACATACACAATTTGAGTTTTATATATATAGATAGAAATGTGGGGTGAAATCCACGGGTATCAGATAGTAAGAAATAAATTCATTCACAGAATTGTTAGCGTTGTCGAAGAAAATGAATTGCAGGGGCGAGTATAACCTTAGTGCCTGTGGGATGTTGATGGTAGCAAGCTGTTGAAAGTGTTACTTCAATTCCCACTAAAGGTGGCATATGATGGATGGTATGGATCATACTTAGAATAAAATACAATAAGCACAATATATACATGACAGCAGAAGACAGCGATAATAAAAAAAAACGGGTAGTACAATAAATGAAAAAGACAAGAAACAACAAGAAGTAGAGAAGTCGCAAAACACAAACAAAAAGGAACAAAGAACAAAGCCAGAAATAAGGAACATGAATTAAGAAAAAATAAACAAGAACACCAAGCCAGATACAGGAAATACAAACAGGAACAAAGAAACAAAAAGAGATACAATAAACAAGAAAACCAAGGCAGAGGAAAACACAAAGGCAAGAAGCAAGAAAGATGAGAGAGACTCAAAAAAAACAATAAACCACAAGAGGCAAGAAATAATGACCAGGAAAAAACCGAAACAAAAGAAAGATTATAAACAATTAGCAACACACAACAAACAAAAAAAATAACCAAAATAACAAGAAAAAAGCCAAAACTACTACCAAGAAAGCAGGACCAGAAGAATCAGTGCAAAAACATTAATAGAAAAGAAAAGGACAAGCAATTTTAAACGCGAAGAATAATACAAGGCAGAGAAAAACTGAAAAGCAATAAACCGAAAACCAGCTGAGAACATAAAAACAAACCCAAAACAAAAGACAAAAATAAAAGTGAAGAGACTAAAAAAGACAGACCCAGAAACTGAGAATCACAAAAAAACCTTACAAGATACAGAGACCAGAGCCAAACAAAAAAGAAAAAAAAAAATATGTAAATTAAAATAAATAAAAGGAAAGCTTATGTCGCTGGCGTTCCATTATCTAGTTTTCACTATATCACGTAAGCTATATCACGTAAGCTTTTATAAAACAAAAAATAAAATAAACGAAACGCAGCAGAAACAACAGCAACAAACAGTTAGACACTTTTTATCGAAATGCATGTGTATTTGTTTTGCATAATGAAAAATAAGCAACACGAAAATAAAAACAAATTAAAATTCCATTCACTTTGCTTGCTCAGGTGCATGAGAAAGAATTATCTTCATATTGTAAGAAATAAAAAAATAACAGACTTAAACAGCAACACTCGTGTGGACATTAGTAAAAATAGAAATAATGGAAAATCTTTAAGACATGACCACTTGTCACACGTAAAAACAGAAGAAGAAGCGTGCTGAAAAAAGAAACCACTTGAAAAATCATAAGATAAGTGCATGCTGTGAGGCAGATACTGGAGGACGAGAGTGAAACAAAATAAAGGCAAATACTACATTAAGATGCTGAATGTGACTAAATAAATGCGTGAATTCCTACTTTGTTGGAATCTGAGTTCATGTTTGGTTGAGTTGGCTTGATGTTTGCACGACACTTGAGCGTTTTTTCAGTACTTGGAATTTGCTAGCACTACACTTAAGAGGGCCTCATATATGTCTATGGAGGACGAGTTCTGCAAAAGGTATGAGAAATGAAAAAAAACTTACGAGACCAAAGTGAAGTAGCGTTATGCAGCAATGCGTTTATTTAGCCACGATTTTATTTGAAAGCAGCGAGCGTGAGGTAAAGGAGTAAATACAGCTTAAATGCACTTGGTGTAATGGTATGAAACCAGTTAGACGACTAAGCTTAAACAAACAAACAGCTATAGCCGTGGAACAGCGCATAAAGCAGCATCAACGACAAAAACAGCTAATATTTTGCGTGGTTTCAACTTGTGGTATGTTGCAAGTAATGGCGAAATAAACGGCACTGACTGACAACCAACAAAAATCATACATATAAACCAACAGACAGATCGACAGACATGCAATTCGAGCAGTCGAAAGATGGCATGAATCAGACCTTTGTATGGTTCGCCTTCATGGAGTTGTGGCCAGCAATTATGCAGGCAGCTCTTAATGTGTATGTGCATTGGATATGATGTCAAGTTCTACCTACGTTCCTACGTTTGCAAGCTCGAATACTTGAACGACGAAGCAAGCAGGCGTTGAAGCATACGACAACAACGCGTCAACTACAGACGACAACAACGGCGACATAAACAATATATAAATAAATAATTAAACTAGAAAGGGAAAAACAAATACAACCTCTTTGAAGTTATGGTAGTAATATGAAATGTTTTTGATCACACGACGACAGTTGCAGCAACACCAAAACAATAACAAAATATTTAAGATTCTCGCACCAATCGTCCCCACGTCTGGCTCATACGAAAGTGCATTTGACAACAAACAACTCGCTCCACATACGCGCTTATCATGCTTCGGGTGGACTTGGCTGTGTGCGGATCTGAGATCGCGACGATGTTGAAGCAAGGAATGATTGAGGAGGTGAGCGGTGTTATAAGAAAACGGTATTACACTACGTTGATTAAGCAGAATCCCAAAGTAATTTTAAGAAATAAAAGGAACAGAATTAAAAACAGTAAATTAACCGGTTTAACTGCTGCTTTATTGCGGATAGACAGTGTTTTTTCATATCTCGCCGATTGAAGTCATAAAAAGAAAAGCGAAAAAGTTACCTTGTTGGATTTATTTAGCCACACCTATATACTATTAAATCCAAATTTTCGTGAGGGGAAAACAGCAAATCTACTTGGCCTATTTCTTGAATTCAAATTTTAAAGTGATATATTCGTGCCAGAAAAGGATATAGGGGTATTTTTAAAACGAAATATTACTTACAAATATGTTTGATTAAAGTATAAAATTTATCAATGATAGTATGTAGTGCTAGACTGTTTGGAAGAAAAAAAAAAACGAGGAAAGAAAAGAAAAAAACTTGAATAAGCAAGAGTAAGGGTCCATTTGTGTCCTAAGTGTATTTTTTCTAGTGTTCCGACCAGCCCATTTAGCAGAGCCTAGCCAACCTTAACTTCCTTACTACACTTACTAATGCATGCAAGCGAAAATTGTAAACTACTAACACATACAAAAACCTTTTGCCAAGTTTTTCTTATTCTTCGTGTATCTTCTTCTTTGATATTGTGAGCGAAATGTTAGTGCGTCTTTAAAAAATGTATAAAATGTTTAGCAAGGAGTTTTGCAGTGAAATTGCAACTAATAAGCCCAGATAAGGCAAGTATATAGTGCTAATTATTGTTATTTGACAAGTCAGGTCCTGGTTTATATATTTATGCACCAAAAATTCTAAATTTTCAGATGGACGAGCAAAGGAATTTTCAATTTGCGGCAAATGGAGTGAAATCATATTTTGTAAATGTTTAGTGATATGAATATGTATTTATAGATCTTATTGCCTATTGTTAACGTGAAAATTGTGTAATTTTGAATTATAATAAACATTAAAACCCAAATCTAAAAATAAAAACAATTGTCTTTTCATAGTTAGCTACATATGAAGCTTGCATCACTCATAACCATTAGGGCTGACGCATGTTTTTCGTACTCATAACCATTAGCGCTGGCGTGCGTTTCTATTATACCTGACTGTAAGCGCTAACCAAACTTTTCATTATGAATAATAAGAGTGAATAGTGCAGATATATATGGTTTTACATACGCCAGAAAGGGATGCCGTATACACACTGCTGTCCAGAAACTAATTGAGAAAAATAAGCAAAAATAACGCAAACGCAAGTCAGGCCGAAAGGTTATCTGACTTACCATTTAACTGGTACCTGTCTAGTAGGGTTGGTTTTACTCGCATAACTCTTGCGGTATACTCCTACAATAGTTTACACAACTGTAACTCATAAGATCTTATCAGTGCATTGTTTTTGGTTCTTATCTGTTTTTTTCGCTTCCTTATATTTTAAGTCTAGCTAGGGCAAATCTTTATCGATCTCTCCTTTTATGTTTCCATATCCTTCTAGAGTTCGCTAGAGCTCCTTTTAATTTTCGATATTTGCCTAAAAAGTTCTTCAATTACATTTTTAGCTCATAATATATCTTAGATAGGTTTTAAGTGTTCTGTAATTATATGGAATTTTAACAGACACCCGCTTTGTATGCACTCCTGTGTACTAAGTCCAACTTCTTATGCTATTTTTGTCAATTTCTACTTCGACCGAATCTTTTTTCTTGCCTATTTTCTACCTTATTCAATATCTTAAGTAAACAGTTTATAGTTATCTTAACTATGATATGTAACTCTTTGAGAAATTTATAACTCTCAAGTTGATATCCTCAATTGGTTGCCGAATTAAGATGAGGTTGAAAATAAATTTTTCTTCCAGGTGGCATCACTAATGTCAACACCCAACAAACATCCAAAATCATTTCTCGAACTTTGGAGAACATTATAATTGCCTAGTCGATATTCAAAACCATTTTCCTACCTTTGAGACATTTCGAGAGCTTTATAGTTCTCAAAATAATATCTAACACCTTTCTCAAATTAGCAAACAAAATATATAAGTTGTCGTTTTAAATTTAAACAAATGAGAAATGTATATCAATTTATTCATGGCATTGTACATTTCTTATTTTTTTTTATATTCCGCATTCCAATCATACATTTGGGTCGAATTTAAGAATCCTAATTTTTAACTAACTTTAGAAACAGAATTTTTTGGCATACAAAAAAATCCCTTTTTGTTCAGGAACGCTTTTGATTTTCACGTTGAGGTAGTGTTGAGAAACAATGGAGATTCTAGAAGTACGTTATTTCTCAACTTGAGCTCTAATGTGACCCAAGTTCAAATGTTTATTGGGATATTACAAAACTTCGTTCTCTCAATTCAACACACAAACACTTGCTCATTCAATCTGTTTTTTTTTTTTTGCTTTTTTTGAATTTACTTCATTATTTTAATTTCTGTCTCTACCTGTCAGGCATAATCTGCCTAGATATTGCTCGCTCTACTTCCAGTTCTACCGCTATATTTCTAGTTCTTCTTTATCAATGTTATTGATCAATATGGTGTCATTGTGGGACTAGGCTCGTCTGATTGTACCCGAAAAACATTTCGGATTGTAGAAAATACTCTTAGAACACACTGAATACCCATGGAACCATTTGTAATTAATATGTTCCTAATATTATGAATATAAATACACTTCGCTTATCATTTTTTGGCTTCGCTCTCCTATCACTAGACTATCTGTGCGATTATCATTTGCCTGCTAACATTCCCTTTTCTATTTATTGTTTCGTTATTAACATATTAAACAGCTGCAATCAATAAAACAACATTCGGTTATTCCAGCTTATTTTCTGGATGCAGATATTTTTAACTTAATACTTTTATAAAAAAAGAAAAATTTATACCGGTCCAAGAAATGGAAGCACTAGTCCTTATATACAATATAGAGCGTGGGTACGGACGAACGACTACATGCGCAGGTTCCACGTCGGTGGATAAAGCTTAGTCTACCGTTGATAAAAAACACTTTAAATAGACAAGAAAGCGCATACATGAAACCTTCCTGCACCAGGCTTAGACCCATGTATGCATCTAACCATTTTACGGAAGCTACAAAAACAATTTCCTTTGTTTTCTGAAGTATAAAATTTCAACTAAACTCTAAACTGATAACAATAATTTACTTGATAAGCTCTGAACTTTTATGTAGCTGTTTATTTTTAGTCAATGACAGTTTTAGTCGGGTAAAGTATTTTCGGACTGCAACACTGTATTACACTCGTAATATACAAGAAATATGTACAGTTATTTACTTTTTTATTTGCGTTTTTCTTTTAATATTTAACCAGCTTAGCTTGAGCACGAAAAGCTTGGAACCGCAATAAGGAGCAAAGATGGTTGCTGATTAAGAAAGAAAAAAAAAGCAAATCAAAAAATAGTAGAAGAAAAATAAGACGAAGCATTGAAGCATAATGCCACAACAGTATGGAGAGAAAAGCCAATAAGTAATGTGAGGCTACCAAGTTTTGGTCAACCAAACTGTCCGTTATTAAATTTGTACTCCAACTCGTATTTGTTGTATGCTATGTAGCCATAAAAGTAGGAGTTGATCAGCAAAACAATTTCAACAAAAACGAGAAGGTACTTAGTATGTATATATGTACATACTTTTTGATACCGATCGAAGACAGTTTTTTTTTTGCCTTACGTTGGGGTTTTTATTTATTTATTTATTTATTCAAGTCTATGAAATACAGGTTTCTTACAGACTAAAAGCTATGTGTATCATATAAAAAATGACATAAGTAAAATAATGTAAAAACTTAAAAATAGTTTACAAAACTGTATTTAATATGTTATTAAGTTCATACTTAGATGTTGAGAAATCAAACGAAACAGAGTTCGAGATCCTGCTAAGTTCACTGATAGCTCGAGCAATGGGAGCGTTTCAAGCATAATCAGTTCTAAGAACTCTTTTTTTGGAGATCGACACATATTTTTTTGAGGAAAAGAGTATAATTTGGGTTAAAAAATGTCACTTAGCTAGCAAAGAGAACAAAGTGCTCAGTGGAGACCCGATCGATGAAAGGTCCCTCAAAGGCTTCCAATATATACCAAAAAGATTGTCCTTAAGTAAGGGCTTTTGAACTAACCAAAAGAACTATCTCCGATAAACATAAAAGCTCCAAGTGGACTCCTATTTTTGCAAAATAAAAAGAACACCACAATATAAAGAGTGACATGCATCATAGGAAAGTAGTCCATAGATGGCAGAACCTGAGCTTGTTTAGGAAGCTTTTCATCTGTTCCATATTCAGAGCACTTCGAATTTTGTTTCCAAAATGTGTAAGGTTTTTTGATTCCTCTCCAATTATAGTTGCGAATTGTTGAAAAAATTTTGTTAAATTTCCGCACTTAGCATCGAAACTAACTATTTTCAAGACCTTTTAAAGATTTTCTACAAATTTTTTTACACTTTTTAAAATTTTCTCAAATCGTTTTTGCTCTCAGTTCACTCCACTAGGATTAACAAATTAAGAAGCATTTCAAAAATAGCTTTGAAATACCTTCGATCTTAGCTTAAGCTGAAAAGGAGCTCACTATGAAACTTTAATGAATAAAAAATCGTCGAAGGTTCGGTCGGATTCTTGTACTGATGTTAGAACGTATGCCCATTAGGGAATTACGAATTTAGCTGCAGTGCGCTGCGATAATCTGACAATCTTATATCTGCTGTTTTTCTGGACCATCGTCGTTGTTGATGTTGATATCTTGTCGGTTTTGTGTCGTTCGCGTAAGCCCCTTTGCAATTAAACTTAATCACATGATTATCAACTTGTGGATGATTCGTTTTTTTCTTCTTTTTCGCTTATCACATGTGCAGTGGGTATTTGTGCAAGTCGACCGTTGACGGCTGACGATCTTTTCGACAGACCATTCTTTACTTTAACGAGGCAAACAAACAAGAAAACAATAGAAGTAAACGATGAATAATAGCAAGCGACCTGAAGCAAAGCAAAAAAAAAAGTGAGTAAAAATTGCTGAAACTTACAATGGAATAGTTGTAAGACACGACCAACTTACATATGTAGAAAAAATTGGAAATTGTATTAGTGCATTACACTGTCATTGTACCGTTAATCAGCAGCTTCAACTGCAGTTACAACATGTTTGCATGGAAACAACCGATATGTATTGTAACACATTTCCTACGTTTTAACAAGTGAGACATTGTTCAAAACAAAAGTTGTGTAATCTAGGAATAGAGCAGGGATACAAAAGCAAAAAGGGATGTCACTAAAGTTGAGACTTTCAAAAAAAACCCATGCCCTTATACGATAGACGAACGGCTGGGAGACACCAGATGGTACTGGGCCGGGGTCTCTGGCTTTCTCAGAAGAAACTCTGACGACTTAAAGCTCCTCACGGATGGTGGCGACAAAAAAGGAAAATTGAGACAACGTAGAAGGTACGACGTGAGGCAATCAAATGCTAAAAAGCAACCAACATCTTTTCTTAGAACAATCTGCTAACAATTATAGGGTTCCTCACACGTTAAAAACGCACCCCAATATACACAATGGCTACTACTCGAGTTGTTGTTTGTAAAGAGAAAACAGTCCCCAAGGGTTTTATAGGAGTGTTACCAATGTGGTGAATGTCTTGTCTGGTACCAGCCCGACTGTCGTGATTTGTTTGATCCATGGCTATCAACGACATCCACAAAGAGTAGGTAAATTTAATTCTGAAATAGGGCCTTTTTGACAAATATTTTGAAATAGAGTGATCCTCCACTCAGCCGTCGATATCTATTCCACACTCTACGTCTCCTGTAGTCACGCTCTTACCCATAGGTTTCTAACTTGTATGTGGAGGTCTTTTGATTTCAAAAACCACAAACCAACACTGACGCTGTAAATGTCATGCATGTCATATACCATATAAAACAACATTTGACAACTTTGTGCCTAAATTTGAATATTTTAAATTTTGTGACACATTTTGCAAAATTCGCCATTAAAAACAAAAATCGACACTGACTGACGACGACCCCCATTAAAATGGATAATGGCGCCTTGAGTTGGCTCACGATGATGGCCTCATAAAATATGCATAACACATATTGAGAGCAGGGACAAGAAATAAAGTTAGATATGAAAAGAGAGAAAAAATCCAAATCAAACGGAAGGAGAAAATAATGAACTACAACAAAACCAAAATGTCATGCAATGCCAATTTTGACATAACACGAAAAATGTTGGCATGAGCGATGTCAATGGTCAGAGTATTCGCATGTAGTACAAGTAGATATTACAACAACAAAAAATTAATATAATCAGTGGTGGCAGTACTGCCAAGCCGCTGTCGGTCAGACGTTTGCCAAGGATATGAAGGAATAGATGTCGGAATTTGTTACAAAAAAAAAATTATAAATACATATTTACAAGAAAATCGTGCAAGACATGATGGAACCCAAGAAGTAAAAGCAAAAGAAAACACAGAAATTGCGATGTTAGAAAGAGCGAGCACCGAGTTTTTATAAGATAATTTGTTTTTAACAAAAACAAGCGGAAGTTTTTACCGGAATGTATGAGTGGGGCCCGTAGCTTGCGTTACCATTAAATTAATAAGCATTGGCACCATACCGTGTCATATAAAACTGTTCAGGAAAATTATCTCTGCAGTTACCGAAGTTTCAAGACGGTTTTCAAGGGTTTTGAGAACTGTCTCGAACTGAGTTGCGGTCCTCATAAGAGTTTTGTAGGCATTGCAGAAACTAAACTCTATTTTGTTTCTAAATAAACCCAAATAAATAGATTAATACCTCCCTAAAAACTTTCCACACTCCTAACGAATATCTGCAGCTTGAAAAATATAAGCAGATATTAGGAGACATCAAACTATTTAAATGGTTTAAAGGTATCTGCGAAATTAAGTTCAATGACAAATAATAATAAATAAAAATAATAATTTGACCAGTTAAATCCCTAGTTGGGACAGTTTAAAAAAATTACAACTTTTGTTGGTCACTGTACATTTAATACGTGTCTGCTACAACGCTAAAGGAAATCATGAATTTCCATATGCAACATTTTTAAAATGCTAATTTTTGTCTTTTCTACAAACCAAATTTATTAATTTTTCTGCGATTACATAATGTTTAAATGCATTTAACATTGTACGCACGAAACGCAAAGTAAGAATATCCAAAAAAAGTAAGTGAAATCAAAAGCTTGACATCAACTAAGAAGGAATAATTATTGCGAAGTGAAAATGTTTTCGTTTATTCTTTCAATTACAACAAAAGTTGGAATTATTTGAGTTAAATTTTCCCAAAGTTAAGGAAAAGGCTTTTGAAAATGTCTACGTAAATTTTATGCGCACGGAAGGATGCCATGATAAAATTTTTAAAACTTTTGTACTGTAAAAAAGTATATATCTATGTATCTGAAACTGTACTGGAAAAAAGTAGTGACCATTAGTAACACTAGTGGGAACAAGAAGCAAATGCTAGAAAACACTTTGCAATTTTTAGGCGTCAAAATGTACTATGTACGTTAAATTATTTTGTATTCTTTAAAATTTTAAGAAATAAACTTGTTTTCTTTCAAATTTAAGGTAATTCGAATAGAACTGAAAAAGGTAGTGCCAATAAAGATAGTCATAATAAGAACACTAAAACGTTAAAACTGCATCTATATAATTCTTTTTTTCAGTCTACTGATATAAAAAATTTATTAAAAAAAGTGATGCCCATAAATTGGCAAAAATAGTGCAAGAAAGTAGTGCCCATAAAACAAGATATAACCAATTTCTTGAAACCCCTTTAATCTCTGCAAATATTGTGAAAAATAAATTGGTAAAAGTAGTGCGCGTAAATTAGAAAAAATAACTAAAATAAAAAATAACTAATAAAAACTTAACAATATCCTAGCTGCAAAAGTAGCTTTGTATGTACATATTTATGTGAAATTTCTTTTAAAAAGTGGTGCCCGTGAGGTCAAGCGATAATAAGATATTTGAAACTTGCAACCTATCAAATAACATCAGCCTAATCAAACTGAAGAAAAGTATTGCTCGTTAAAATAAATGATAATAAATCGCTGCAATTGCAACTACTAAAAATAAATATAATTACATTAGAAAATAACCAACGAGTTAAGAAGAAACCGATAACTAATCACGTAATTAAACTCAACAAAATAAAGTAATTGCGTTGAGCGGTGTTCGGGTTAAAGTGTACACGCACTATTTAAAATAGCCAAGGAAAAAGTGGGTTATGAGTTGCTGAGTGCTACAAACTGTAATAGAGCAATATAGCAATACATAAAAAATATTTTAAAAATGAGCAAAAAATATTTACTGTAATTGCGGCAGCGCATAAATAGTTTAACGTACCTGAATGGTATTTAATCAGTGAGATGACACCTTGTATTTCCCATGGCATAGCAAAGTAAGTGCCATATTAAATAGCTCATTGGGATTACTTTTGTCGCAATTTATCAGCACTTCGATACAATTAATCGATAATCAACACATAAAAAGTACGTAAAAAAAATTATCCCGTGCAGGGATTTGAAATTTAATCAGCTCTCTTTTCCTTTTGCGTCTCAAAATAAATGGAACGCCAATAAAAAAAGTGTCAGCGTGCGATAAGTGTCTGTATATTGTATATACCCTGCAAACATTCTCGGAGTGCTCATAATTTAAGAGTCCGACATGAGTCCTAAATATGTGAAAAATGTGAACCTCAAAAATACGATTGTATAGGAATCTTTTATGACTCCGAAGTTATGAAAATTATGAGCCTTATACGGAGAGTATTCATTTCACAGAGCAACTTTGGAGCAGATATTCATATCGCTTTCCATACAACATTTTCATTACATATATTTTGCTGTTCCTGACATACTCGCACATACATACGAGTATGTACTCATATATACATTTTCGTGGAAGCCGCAACGGAAAAGTGTGTTCCATAAAGCTGTGCTATTTTTTTAAACCCGTGGGAAATATACACAGATGAATATTTCAAGGGTTTTCTCCCAAATATCTTTTAACAAAATTTTGCTAAACATAGCCTCAGACAACAGTTGCTAAGCCACATGCATGAATTTTAGTTCCAAAAATTCTCTTTTAAGGGGCCAAAAAGGGCAGATTGTAAGGGAGATAAATCACTCCGAAACGCTTGGTATAGGAGTCGTTTTGGAGTGAAATATGTGTCGATTATGAGACAAAAATGTGTCTTATATGACTCCTATTCAAACTCATATGATATATGTAATTCGGCTCATATCGGACGACCATCGCAAGGGAAATACTCTCATTTCGGACTCATATATGAGCTCATGAAGAGCGTAACGCTCCAATTTAGGACTCCTTTCTGACTCATTTATGACTCATGTGGTTTGCAGGGTAAATAGATACATATTTGTTTAAAGTTGCTGTTTTCATTACACAGGAAGAGGAAGAGCTTAAGTATCATTATCTTGAGTGTTGTTGCAAACAACAAGCGTAATTGTTATACACAAACTGGCACAGATATAACAGGTTCACTCATGTTTCAAGTCGATTTAAGTAGGCTGGTAAAAAAAAAGTACGCAATTAGACGACAAACAAATAGTATCAGGGTCCACTCTTATCGTTTGTAAGGCCGAGTAAATGTTACTCGGAAGTCTTTCATCACAAGAGATAAGATATGTACATTTGAAGACAAAGATTAGCCGACCACTTCCACGGGCGATCTTAATGTGAAAAAAAATTCAGACGAATTTGGAGCCTTTAGCATGGTAGGCAACATTGATACGATTTTTTTCTGAGTGATTTACACCTTTTTCAGAAATTAAAAATCACTTCTCCTGTATTGGTGGGTTAATTTGTAGACAAAATAATTTCATTTCTTTCACTAAAGACACATACACAAAACAATATTCAGTGTTACAGTCTGTATGTATTAATTAGTGGGGCAACCCTTTGCCGGATTCGATATGCTCCGGATCACAACCTTCTGCTAGTAGCCCGGGCATATCTGACCGCAGGTATGTTCTGAGCTCCCTAACCCTGTTTTTTCTTATTTGTGTAGCTTCAAAATTTAGCTCTTCTATTTTTAGTTTTTTTTCTTTTCAAACAACATTTTGAGTTTTGTCGAGAAAGCAAATAAGAGGCTGGTCTCAAAAACATTCAAGTTGACGTTACAAGTTCCAGACTGGAACGAAAGCTTTCATACAAAAAAAAGTTCAGCGAAAAGCAGACAACTTATTCAAAAATAATACTAGTCATTGAAAAACAAAGCATTCTAAGACAAAAAATATATATCTACTTTTTGCTGACAGCCTTTAAAACGCCATTCACAATAAAGAATGCCAATATGCACATATATATGACCGCTTTTATGACTTTTTAAGTGCTAATCTTTTTCTTTTTGTATTGTTTTATTGCGTTGCAATAATAATATTAATATGTGCTCACATAATACTAGTTTTATTAAGTATATGCGATACGTTTTTGAATTTTTTAAGTAGTAGTTGGGTATCATGTGTTCAAAGTCAAACGGCACTCATTGATAAGCTTATCGTTAACAATCTGATGATAACCCCATTATCACACTCAAATGATTAGTGTTATTTGAAGAGAGTACACATTTTTACAAATATTGATAAGGAATACTACATACTTTATTGAGAAAAAAAATCTGTTGTGGGATTAAATAATATGTAGCTGTTTTTTATTTTCAAATCAAGCACTCAACCAATGCTACACACATTTCTCTGAGGTTCATGGGGAATAGCTGAATTAAGCAATTTTACTCACCATGCACTGTGAGCAATAAGTTGAGAATAAATGAAAAAGATTTACGAATGCAATTAAACTGTGTAACTTCACTGCATGCTTTTCGCAGTTTTATTTTTTATTAACAATTCCTTATAACAAACACATTAAAGTGTGACAATTTAACTCTCATAACCTCAAAGTTACGCGTTAATTGCATTTAGGCATTAAAAAAAAGAACATAAAAATACGCTTAAAGCCAACCAAACAAGTTAAAAAGGCAAGCATACTAAAATGACAAAAGGGGGCGAGAAAGCACTATACTTATTCACAATCATCAATTGCTATTGGCAGCACTGTTGATTGATTGATGACCAACGATGGTGACAAGCGACAGGCAACAAACATAGGAGTAAGTGGTTTGATTTGTGGGCATTCAAATACAGACATCAGATACCCCGCTTTGTTTATAAAAGTAAAAATGGAAGCAAGAGCAAACAGGTCACAAGGAAAACTGTTGGCATTAAGTTAATTGGTAATTTTTAGTGCTGTTTCTTTTTTTAAATACGTGTATATGCTATTACGTAGGGAGTACGAAATTCTCCCGAATATTACAAATGTGATAACTTGGCATTACTTATACTGAGTAACATGCAATTTGATGAAAAATAAGAATTTTGTTTTTACAATTTCTATTTAAACCAATTTTTTGTTAATTAAATTCAATTAAAAAATCTCATTCTATTTATTTTGGATGATTCGAACTTAGATCGGTATGTAGGCAGCACTTCTACAACATTCTTCTGGACTACGTGCCAGGAGATTTATTTCCGACATCAGTTCAATCGGAATTGTTGTTAGAGCTGATAATTTACTGAAGCACTTTTAAGTTAAAGCGTGTGGACATTTTGGAACAGGAAATTGGACGATTTTCCATAAAGAACAATAAATTAACTTAGGGAACATTAGGTGCTCAAAACGTGCCAAACTCCCAAAAAAGCGGTCCTATATCTTTTTTAAAAAATGATGTTCTGCCAGCTTTAGGCTAAACCTAGCAAAGCAATATTTGTGAACATTCAAACATGATGATTAGATCAAAAGTTATTATGAAGAAATTAGGTGCAATTAGAACTCGGCTGTCCTCGTGTCACACCTACGTGCATGCGGCGTTGATTGGCTAAAATCTAAAATTTTGGATATCTTAATTTTTGAGGGTGGTAAAATTGTGCTGCGCTAGGCAATTGCGCTAGAGCAATATATTCTGGTGAAATTCTTATAAAAGAACAAATTTTACTATTTCATTATATAATATAAAAAACAATTTATACATAAAATGGAATTATAAATAAATATAACTTAAATGTTTCACTAAGTATTACGCATAATAAAATATTAGAACGGAAAAATATGTAAGAACATTAAAAATAGGCCATGCATTTCCAATTTTTTACTTGCGTAAAATTTCTATTATTTTTTCTTCTATTATTTCTATTATATATAATGAAATAATAAAATTTGTTTTTTTGTAAAAGTTTCACCAGAATATATTGCTCTAGCGCAATTGCCTAGCGCAGCACAACATTACTACCCTGCTCATCAATCATGCCCCGAGACGATCAAATTAACCATGCGTCCACTTAAAAAATCCAAAATTTTAGATTTTAGCCAATCAACGCCGGCAGAGACATGCAAATTCTCAGTCAATCTTGATGTATAGTCGCTGGTCTATAAGTAGCAACCCTCGTATAAGCTGTGGAGAAAAATATTAGCAAAAAACTTTTATATATTAGGTACAATAAATTTGACTAGCTACACAGATCATTATTAATTTGAAGACGTTTATTTTCTCTTCCACATTTCGACAGTAGCGAAGTATGCGGTAGTGGAGGCGTTCAACAATACTTAAAAATTTCAAAGAAAAAAAAGAAGAAAAGGCAAGCGAGCAAAAAAAACTGGTTAAAAATAACATAACAACAACAACTGAAAGTTAGTTGTTAAATTACAGACGAGTCAAGTATAATTTAATTTTCAAAAGTATGTTATTTAAGTTTCAAGGTTAAAATACGCCACCGACGCTAACAAGGCAGCAACAGCAAAGCAGCAATTGACTCGAGTTCATAAAATATCCAACAACCGGTTCAAAGGAAAAAGCAGAAAACAATACAAAACGAAAAACTAAGTAATTGCTGCATACTATCCCATACATAGATATATACATATGTAGATATGCATATCTACATATATATGACAGTACAAAAATCATTAATAATAACCCAACAACAAGAGAAGAGAACAAAATAACAAAAGATATTTAATCATTTATGCTCTTCGTACTATTGTACTTAGCACAAAAAAAAAACAAAAACAAAAACAACAAAAAACGCGACCAAGAAAAAAAATAACAGCTTTTCATTATTGTAAGTATGTAATAAAAAAAAATTAAAGACGACTAAAAAAACTCAGCTCAAAGCATTAAGAGCGTTATGAGAAATGCCTTGAAAATGGATTTTGAACCCATTTACATTATATGCACAGTCATATTTATTTACTAGGGTGATTGTTTTGGTTTTTTAAAACGGATTTATCCGGCTAACGGAAAATTTTCGAAAACTCGATTATTTATTTTCGTTTAACACTTTAAAAATAATCCAAATTCATCGTACAATTCATTATCATTAATTGGCGCTAACGCTGGAAGAAACACCGATGTAATTTCGATACATCACTGGTTTTGGTTTCATTTCCATTATCGATTTAAGTTTTTGGATGTTCGAAAAGTTGAGAATTTTTCATAACGGTTGAACAATAATGCAGTTTGTGCTGTTTTTAAAACAAAACAGAGATTCATTGCATTTTGGCGTTATTCGATATAGTGTTCCGTCGTAATCTATTTACAGAAGTTAAATGCAATCAGAAGAAATAGCGCTAAATAATGGTTAGCCAAAGACGTAGTCTTCAATTTTTAATTTTTTTGCTCCAGAGAGCATTTTTTTACTAAAAGATCTTACGAGACAGTTTCTGTCTCATTTTTGCGGTGATGACGAACACCCATATAAATTACGAAGTTGACAATTTGTAGGTAGTTTCAGAAACATCTGATAAAAAAACACTTCCAGTTTGGGAAATCGAGTGCTTTTCAGGGGAAAGCTTACGTTAGCCACACCAATGCAAGCCCAAGAACCCTGTTATTTTCAGAATGGATACACATTAGTTCACTCAGAAGCCTATCGGCTGCTAACTAAAAAACAAATGATTCATCCGGGGTTTTTATTATTTAAAAATTATAACCCGTTTTTTCGAATTACTCGAAACTCAGTTAAAAAAAACAAATACATAACAATCGAACACCCTAGTACGTAAAAATAAGTATGTGCACAAAAACTACAAAAGTTGTTGGTAAGTTAGCAGTGGGGGGTATTGTAAGCTGTTGACCGGCTGGCTAACGGGTAATGGCCCAAAGTGGGTAGAAGCCATGGTCACACGGTGATTACTTAGTTGGCGGGTTTTTCGATCTGTAATAAATTGTGCTTATATGCATGTAGATATGTACATCATTTGAGTATAATTATATGTATTAGAAACATATATTAATAGAGATCGTAAAATAATCGGCTTAGTCGATTTTTCATATTAATGATGTTTTCTTTCTAGATATGTCTGAGGAAATTAATGAGCTCATAAATTATAAATGCCTTAAAGCTTTAAGAGCTTTCGCGAACAAGTTTTTAGAATCATTTTTACATGAAAAGTTTTTGGAATTTTTGTTGGAAAGCTTTTTAATTTTAGCTTGAAAACTTAAAAAAAAAGTGTTACGTAACCTCCTAAAAGCTCTTCGAAAACTTCTGAAAAAAATTTCAGAACTATTTAAGGTTTTTTTTGGTGTCAGAGCTTAAAGAACAGAAAAAATACTGTAAGCGCTCCTTTTATTAAGCTTTTTTTTAAGTAGAACGCTTTTTATATGAGGTATGTGACGGTGGTCTGTTGTAATAGTTTAAAAAACCTTTTTACTTTAATACTTTATAAAAAAAATTTAAGAAAAAGCGTTCCAAAGCTTCAGGCAAGGCAGCTTAACAACATCTTATATGTGAAAAAAGGAACTAATAAAACTGTTAGAAAATATCGATATTCAAGATTTCTAGGTAGTAGCTCACACAATCAAGTTCGCTTAGATCACTCCAAACACTATTTTTATGAGAATTTCAAAACTTCAAAATACTTCAAAGAAACTTTTGTAAACCGACTCCTTCACATCTCTGAAAAAAAAAAACATTACAGTGGATTGTTGAATTTCAAATAATCGATCTGATTATATCTTAGTAAATGCTCCTGCAGCCAACGCTGTACCTTACGAACTTTTATTGTTTTATTTGTAAATATTAGTCAATGTAATTGAACCACTTATGAAAAGTGGTCGAAGAAAGGTGGTTATTTTGTCACAAAAGGGCGTATAGTTAAACAAGTAGGTAGATAGGTATTTGATATTTGGACAACTTCACAAATATTTACTAAACTCGTACATTTTCCATCAAACCTAAAGTACATCAAGTTTTGTTTCACAGCACAAACACTGTACTTTATGGCTTATACGTAAGCTTAGTATGCAGGTAGCGAGAAAGAGTGTGTGTGTTCTTTGTTCTATATGAGACAGTTATTTTAGTAATTTTTAGTTTTTTCTAGACAGCGCCATGTTTTTTTTAGCAAAACTGGAGTTTTTTTGAGAATTTTGGTTTAAATACAGAAGAAAACTTCGTAATTTACATTACTTTTGTAAATTTTTTTTTGAGACTCCTTTTTGTATGGCCTTTATACCTTTCTTCGTAGCTGAATACGTAGCTTTTGAAATTGTTTTACTCACTTCCTGCAATTACTTCCCAGTGATGTATCACCTGCCTAATGGTGACGTGACTTACTAACCATTCCGTTATTGATTACCCAATAGAATGTTGTGGCTTATTAGTAGGTGCTTACCTGAAATGAAAAGAAGAAGAAAATGTAATTACTAAGTGCTTTTTGTGACCACTAATGGCATAGTAGTAGTGGTTTCATATGCTTATGTATTTATATGGGCATACATATAGGAGTTCTATGTACATAAGTACAGGGTGGCGCAAAAGTAATCCTCCTATCAGAAAATGCTATAAATTTTGCGATTGGCCCCTAAAGTCAGTTCTGTTTTGACATTTGTGTAGTAAACACATGCGAAATACACGTTAATAAACAATGTTACGCTACACTGCTCCAGAACGCGGAATATTGCTGAGTATTTATTTGACCAATAATCGGTCGGGGCCAAACGGTTACTGTGAATGGTGAGCGCTACAGAGCAATGATCAACGAGTTCTTTTTGCCGCAACTTGATGAATTGGGATTGGAAAACATGTGGTTCCAACAAGACGGTGCAACAGCACACACTGCACGTGCCACAACCGATATGCTGAACATCGGAAGCTTACTTTTGCGCCACCTTGTACATATGTACAAGAAATTACAAAATTCTTGTAAGACTACAGTTTCGAAAAAAAAATTTTAATTTTTCTAAGAACTTGCTAAAGAGAAAAAATTAAAGATAAACAAACGCACAATTGCAAAAATTGTTCGAACTAACATAAATTGGGGGAAAAACTTTGAGGAAAGGAAAATAATTTAAAAATGTAAATGTTGGTCAGACTAAACGCAGCTTGGAGATCAGAATCAACGAACACAAGACAGACGCCAAAAATAACAAAATGACCACTGCACTTGCCCAACACCTAAACAACAACAAACATAGTGCCGACTTCGAGAATTCGCGAATATTGGACATTGAAAAACGAACAAAAACAAGGCTGACGTTAGAAAGCTTGCGAATACAAGAAAGAATAAAATCCGCGATAAACCACAAAGAAGACGTTGACACAATTAATAGCGCGTATTTGACAGCAATAAAGAAGTCAAAAAGAGGATGAAAACAATGTTTGAAAAAGCTGTGGAAGAATGTAGTTTGTTACACTGATTGTATAAATGTTCGTCTAATGTTTATATTGTAATAATAATTAAATGTAAAGTAAGTGTAACAAAATTTGTAATTAATGTATGTGAACTATAATTGTTTTATGTTTTTATTAAATAAATGCAGACTCCCTGAAGAAGGTGCAAAAAGCGCCGAAACTGGTAGGAGGGAAAAAGGAAATTATTTTTCGCTTTTGAATTACCGGCCAAAGAAGCTCCAAAGAAAAAACATATAAAAATTAAACACTGGCCCAACAAAAGGTTACTGTATTAAAAATGAAAAGTTTTCAATAAATAATAAAGAAGTTATTAAAAGAATAGCAATGAATAATTGTATAGTTATTTACATAAATTGAAGAAAATAAAATTGATAGCAAATTTATGTAAAAAATACAACTTTTTGAAAAATCTTTTTTTTTTTTTTTGTGAATTTCACACTTTACATAAAAAGGAAACTTTTTTTTAAGAATTACAAAAAAAATAGAAAAATAATAGATTTGATAAAAATAAATTTTATTTCTTTATTCCAATTTTGGATGTTTATTGCCGAAGAAGAAAAAATGCCCAACGAATAGCAACTTGATTGAGAAGTGAAGTTGAAATGTACTCGTATGTAAGTAAAAAATCCTAATTTCATAACTTACTTTTTTTAAATGTGTTCTTAATTACAAATTTGAATCGACCAGGTGCACTCAAGAGTTCCTGAAGATGATTTCAGAATGAAGTCGATATATCGACAATACTAATCCGACAAATATATATTATATATGAAAAACAATAATTTCTGTTGTTTTAATTTATATATATATGGCCTAGAGCTCGATACAATTTCCTAAAATTTTGATATCAGTTAATAGTTTTTAAACAAGGAAAAGTTACAAACATGAAAAACTTAAAACACAAGTAAATTTTAAAAAAGTTTCATATAAATGCTGAATATATTGTTTTAAAAATTCGGTGTTTATTGATACTAAATAGCCATGGGCTTGGAAAAAACATTTAAGAGAACCATTTTATCATTATTCATATTAAAAACAAAAACTTATAAAAAGTTAAAGTAAAATAATTAGAAAAATCAAACTAAAAGAAGAGTTGAAATTTTTAAAATGGTTAAAAATAAGTTTGAAAAAAAAAAATTCTAAATATTTTTTTTTATTAAAGCTTTAGATCAAACATTTTCTTTCTTTTGACTGAGCTTAAACGCCATGTATACTTATGGGTGCGGAACAACAAATCTCTGTCGAGTCACTCTGGTACGAAGACCCGGCTGTCGTGAAAATGTGTTAATTTTGCTTTACTGCAAGTCTAGTGAATTTTAAAATACTTTTATTTATTTGCTCAATACTACCTAGATATACTAAATCGAAGTTTTTAGAAAACCAGAATAGCTGTAATCGTTAAAATGAAATATATTTATTTAGATTGAAAGTTTTCTTAAACTATTTATAATTTGTATGCATATTTAGTGAGCTAAAACCAAAAAAGATGATATTTATAGCAAGAAAACTATTGATTGAGAGAGTTTGAAACAAATATTTGCCAGTGTGCATACCTTTATGCACAATTTAAAACTTTTGTTAGCTTTTTTTCAGCCAGCGCTTATTTCCTTGGGAAACTTAACAGGTTAAGGCCGGTATGCAGATCACAAGAAATTGCTCAAGAAAAATTTTGCATATTTTCTTGCGTGAAAAATAGTAGTATGGAAGTAATAAAAATGCATGGTGAATAGTGAAACAGCAAGAAGAAGAGCACATAAGCAAATAAACGAATTAAACGTTTTTTCCCAATAACTTTTCACTGAAACAAAATTTTTCTTTTCCGCTTTCGGATTATTGCTACCGAGGTCCAAACGCGTCTTTTGATACCTCTCCCGACATTTTTGGACGTGTTTTACCAGTTGGCATATTACCAAATTACTGTTTTCTGCAAGAAATAAATGCCGCTTGATATATTTCTTACGGAAACCTGTGTTGCCGTACTCAAATTTCACGATAAAATAGTAGTAAAATTACGTTGAGAACTGCGTACTACCTTAGGAAAAGGTAACCCAAGAAGCGTTTTTTTATATGGAGTTTTTGCTTTTCTTGTGACCTGCATATCGGCCTTTAGTCGGTAATTGCAAGTATTTATAATTTTTAATTTTTTATTCTCACGAAAGTAGTTGATATACTTGGATTTACTAATTTTGTATTCTAAATACAAGCTATTGAAACGATGACACGATGACAGAACTCAGCGGGAAATTGTAAATTATTTATGCGCGAAAGGGGTGCGTATCACAGCAATTTAAGTTAGAAATAGAAAAAGATAAATTATTAAACAAAATTGCCTAGTGAAAGCAACACATTTTGAGAGGCACTACGTAAAAGCAAAATTAATTGCTTGCAAAGTATTTTGTGAGTTAAAAATATATTTAATTCGGGTATAAGCGTAACTTAAATTTTATTGTTTATGGTAAAATATGAAAAAAATTTGCCTCTGGGAAGTTGATGAATTTAGGTCTTATAAACTTTAGTCATTCCCTCATAACTCTAGTATGAGTTACAAGATCCCGATTCCGGCATTATGGTTGGCTAATGGAATTGGTGCTAAAAGCTTTGTTGCTCTTAACGATCTCGCTCTATTTTTACTGCACATTGCTGGCAGGGTTAAGACAAAATTACATCTTAACAAAATATATTATTTTAACAAACATTCTCACAACACCCGGTTCTATCGTACGGGGTTTTTTTACCACGCCGTGGGCTGTTATTTTAGTCTAACCCTGTCTTATATCTTTACAAAACTCTGTTTATGGCTTAATCTGCCTTCTAGAATATATTTACGGATGGGCGAAACCGCACTATAGACACGACCAATTTTTCTGCATTCAAACTTAAACAACATGTATTCAAATTTTCCACATTAACTGCCCTCACAGTCAAAAACATGCGATTTCGTATATTTTTAAAATAAAAAGATGTGTGGCACATACGTGAGAAGGCATTTTGTAGATTGGAACAAAAATTAATGTTAACATGTCCAAATATCGCAAGTGTTATTAGTAGTGCAATTATAGAAGTCAACATCCCTCTTCAGTTAAAACCTAGAAATCATAGCAAAATCGTATAATTTATCGCCCTTGTAATATTTTTTTTATCAACTATTCAAAAAAACATGCTTGACCAACTTATTTAGCAGTTATGTTATTAAAAATCGCCATGAAGCATATCGAGCTGCCCGCTTATATCGCCTTTTCCATCTACATACTCGTGCCCAACCCCTTTCTCATATTCCTTATTGTCATCCTCTCCTCCTCAGCTTCAATTTCTATGACTTATCCCTTGCTATCACATAAGTTCAGTTTAAGTCTCCAAGTCTATCGGTATTTTTAGTGGAGTTTCTCCATCGCCTAACCCTTGATTCCTCATCTGCCTCTTAATCTACAAACCGATCCCCATCTCCGTCTTGATACCCATTCCCATAAATAAAAAGAGAGACAAGAAATCTAAAAGTACTTCAGATGAGCTCTACAACATTCCTTGGTAATTTTTTCAAAGATATATTTAATGTACAGACACGACTTTTCTAAAGTTTTATTATAGTATAAATAATATTTTTGAAACACTTTTCGTTAATTGTTTTTAATTTAAAACTTTCTTTCTATTACTTTTTTTGTTTTGTTTTGTTTGGAAATAGCACCACTTACTTTTGATTAGTCATCCAACTGCATTGAGCCACTATGCAATAGACCAGCCAAAAAATAAATAATAGTCAAATGGGTGAAAGAAAATATGAAATAAAATAATAATAAAACCTAAATAAATATTTAATATGCGTGCCTGTGTTGGTGTATAAATAATAAAAAAAAGCGAGCGCCAATGCGCCAAAATGAAATGCGAAATTGGCAGCTCTGTTTGTATCGGGGGTTTTTCACTTGCCACAATAATGGGAGTGTGCAAATAAATACATATATGTATGTATATATGACCTGCAGTAAAATTGCGAACCAGTCTCCAAAGCAAAGACTTGAGCTAAACGCTTTGTGAATCGTCCTGTGCGGGTTACAAAAGGGATAGTTAAAAAGACAGTTTCAAATATCGGATATCGATAGTCACTCATCCACAACCAAAACTATCCGCAAACTTTCCGAAATAGCGCAGGTTGAGAACTAGCCAAAGCCAAGGTATCTTAGAACTGGCGAAATGGAAATCGGTTGAGAACGATTTGAAAAGTAATGCACTGGTGACAATTTTCACTGAAATACCCATGTAAAAGTGGACAGTTGAAAGCATTGCTTAGGTATTGAGCTAGAACTGCTGTTGCCGTCAAACGGTTTTGAACATGGAACATGGATTTTCTGCAGGGTGGCTGCCACTGTGTAAATATGTTTGTAGCAATTGAATGAGTTGCTGACTGACGGTTGAGTACAATGACTCATTCATGGATTTTGTAATAGCTGCACCAACAAGCAAACCTGCAATTTTTTAGAGTATTTAACGGCATGCAATTGTAATGTAGGTATGTATTTATGTACGTATGTGTTCATCTATGCATGTTTGTATACATATTTTGACATACATACACACATATATCGGTAATGCGGTAGAAACGCCACTTTCCGTGTCTCTAATTACGGTACCATTGCACATTACATTAGATAATTAATGCAAAGTAATAACTACCGACTAAACACAAAACCACAACAACAAAAGCAACAAAGTTGCTGATAGCAATATTAGCAACACCCAGCAAACACGGCAGCAGCGACATCAATAAAATATGTGCAATCAACAATTAAAGCGAAAAAAGGAGACAATGAATTGGCAAACGAGCAAATGAGTGCGTCCTATGAATAGGAATACGTACATTAGGGTGCTCCGTTTTCACGTAAATTTTGTTTACTTTTTCCTACCTGGAAAACTTAAATAAAATCGGTGCTAACCTCTTTAAGGCAATAAATTTGCTACAAAAGCTCTGCAATGCCATGCGACTAATGCTTGTTGAGGTATCGAGCTGGAAAGTACGCAAAATCAGTGCCTCAATATGAAGTTTTTGAGTCTGTTTTGCTTTTTACTTTCACTTATTTGTTTAAAAAAGTGTAATATTCTTCTTCGATCTTAGTGAAGCAAACAAAAGCGATTTGTACTGAACCTTCACATGAGCTGAGCCAGTAAAAATATTTAGATTTTTTTTAGTTATAAATAAAAAAAAGAGATTTGAGGGAGATAAAAACTTTTAAACTAAACTAAATCTATTTTTGAAAACAGTTCAAAACCTTTATTAAAAATTACTAAATAAAAATTTATTTTAATAAACAGTTTCGAAAACATTTGAAAAACAACTAATACTTTTGACGATAATATACTTTCACTTAGATTAAATAAAAAAATATAAAAGACAAAAAAAATGAAAACCTAATCATTTAAAAAGGTAACAATATGCAACAATATGAATTTTTTTGTTTACTTATTTTATTTAACTGTTTGGTTATTTTTAGTTTGTAAAGTAATAATAAAATAATTTTTAGTAGTATAAAAACCATGTACTATTTTTCAAATAGTAATAAAAAAAAGTCTTGAAAATTATTGAAAGAACGTTTAAAACATAAAAATACTTAACACGTTTTCGAAACTGTTTGTAACACCTAAAAATTTAGTTTTTGAAAAAAATTTCTAAAAATATTATAAATTTTTATTATATATACTTGTGATTATATAAAAAATGTAACAGTTAAAGATTATAAATTAAATAAAAATATTTAATTATTTTTATTTTAATTTTTGTAATTTATTTTAGTTTGTTATTGTTTTTTGTAGAGTTGATAATAACGTAGAAAACTAAAAATTTTTTATTTTTTTTTCAAATTAGTAAATACATTAACGATGTAAACATTATTAAAGAAAATTATAAAATATAAAACTACTTAAAAAGTTGTAAGCATTGCTTATATCACTTAAAAAACATTATTAAAAAACTTAAGTTTTGAACAAATTAAAAAAATAAGTATTATTTACCACGAAGATGTGGTGAATTTAGGAGTGGTAAGACGTAAAAACGGTCTTTTGTAAAAGAGTGGGCATGGTCGGCAACAGTTTAGCCCATCAGGACAACTCAAATGTATTAATTTGCGAAGTTAGCTAGAACACAAAATTTGAAAATGATAAATTCAACTAATTTTGAGTTGAGGCTTTAAAACTTTCTGCTTTCGTAAGTGGGACGTGAGGCGTTGATTTTCCAAACAAAAAAACTTAACAAAGACACAATATTTAAGCAAAGAAAATGAAAAACCAAAACTGCAAAATTCTAAGGAGTGTTGAAAGATTGGAATGTGTTGTTGATGTGTGAAAAAAATGTCAAATGCTAGAATTCCGCTGCTGTACGAGTAGGCGTGGGCGGTGGCGCTTGGGGGCAAAGTTGTACAAACAAACTGCACTATGCAGTTAATTACACTTGAGCTAAGTTAATGGCAAGTAAATATATTTTTTAAATATTAAAACTTTTTGCAACATTGCAGGTTTTTTCATCATTTGTACATCAGCGTCGCGTTTTTATGATAATTTACAATGTTAGCTAGGGGGTGGATGCCAAAGTTCAACCAGTTAATAATACATAATTGAAATGTGTAAAAAATGTAAATATCATCAGTGATTAAAAAGTGTTTTATGAATTTCAGGAAATTTAAATAAAAACGGAGTTAAGGTTTTTGAATTGCTTTCAAAGAAATGGAGCTGAACGCTGTTAGCAAGTAAATATAATCTGGTGGACATATCGAGTTTAGACTTTTAGCCACGTTTCCAATTATAATTAACTTGGACCTAATACATTCGGAGCTATATCTGTTCAATGTTTAAAGTACTCATAAACGTCCTTACAAACTGCTAGTCCTCAGGGCCTGAATGCTTATATTATCCCTTACAAACTGCTTAGAGCTTAGCTTTGATGTATTTTCTTTTTTTATCTGTAAAAGTTGCTGGTAAAAAGGATCCATTTTGGAGTGCTTAGCAGTATCTTCTAGGGATATGATTATTCTGGAACTAGACGACTAAAGTTTTAAAGAATGGGCTATTTAATTGATCTTCCTTGGCTTGTGTTTTCGGCTTTTGATGTGGAAGATTGTGAGGTAGAGGAAGGAGAGTGCAAAAGATGAAGTATGAAGAGAGGAAGAAGTAGAGGTGTAGTAAGTGATAGGCAAACAAGGTAGGTGATATAATTTTTTAGAGTAAACCCGTTTTGCCAGTATTCTACAAAGATTTTGCCTTCGCGCCGACACTATTTCACGACAGAAAATTACATTTTTGAAACACTCCATGAATATCCTTCAAGCCGTTTTATCTGTCACCTGTTACGAAGAAATATAACTTTTAATTATACAACGAGTATAGATCATTTCCCATTTTAATGTTGGTGTTTCCCACAGGCCAAAAATAAGGTTTTTTGGGACGATTTTCCGTCATTCCTACACAGATTACGTTTCGAGTATAGGCAATTTCTCAGGCCTTCTCTTAACGAAATAATGAAAATTTAAGCAATCAATAATACGCTCTTAAGACTCCTTCGGTTTCCCAACGACTTCTCAAATAACGTTTGAAGAACATTTGCATGTATAAATAACTTTTTTTGAAGAACCATATAACTCGTTTGTTTCTTTAATTTATGCATGCACATGCCGCACTTAAATTATTTATTGGAACGCTTTTTAATTATTCATAGCGTTCAGTTAACTTTACTTGCTTCATACCGCTTTATCGGCGCATCGAATCAAACTTTGTTATTAGTTGGGTTCATCGCTTTTGGCAAGTGTATTTAACCACTTCTGCAAACAATAAAAAAAAAAATTTTTAACGAACAGAAAAAAAATACAAAATTCTTGCGCATGACCAAAGAAGGTGTGGCATATTTCTGACTTACTTTACTTCAACATACATTAGCTTGATTGCCAAGTTCTTGGCTCGGTTGGGCCATTATTTGGCTTGCTAGATGACTGATTGAAATTTGTTTGCGAGTTCTTGGAGTTGTCGATTGATCGTTCGCTGTATTGTTTGGTAGATTTGATTTTTTTGTTGACAGCTTGTTATCCGTCATTGTTTCAGAGTTTGTTTTGTGTTAAAAATCCGGTTTTAAAATTAATGTTTTTTCCAAGCAATTTGAAAATATAAAAGTTGTAAATTTAACGATGTCATTGAGGTAACAGTTGACAGTAACTACAATCTTTACAAAAACTAGTTAAAAGTAAAGACCAAAGAGAATGAATAGGTATATAATTCGAAGTATAGAAAGATATTGAAACACTTAATATAAATGTGGAAGTAAAAAGAAAAATATGTTTCCCCTTTCAGATTTCAAACAAAATGCAAGATTCCATATTATTTAAAACTTAATAAGTGAAAATTATCTTAATTAATATATATATATAAAAGAAAGTGACGTTAGCTCCAACGCTTATAACTCAAGAACGCCTGCACCGATTTGGATGATTGACACTAATTTATTGTTCTCTGACCAGAATATGAGAATACCCAATAAAATTACCGAAACATTCTTAAAAAAAATTTTTATTTTCCCATAAACTTTGTATGGTGCGAATTTATATCTGGAGAGGAAAAAGTTTGCCGGTCCCTCTAGTGATTTATAAACAAACTTTTTTTGACAAAAACCAAAACACATATCTTTTACAATTTAAAAAAAACCCTCAGCTATTCCAATATTTTTATTTTAGATAAAAATCGACTACCTATAACCTACTCTTTTTAAAAAATCTATTGTAACATTTAACAAAAAGCACTTATTGTGAGTAAATGAATTATTAAGTTTGAAAAACGAGCATACGCAAACTAATGAAAGGATTCAAGCACACAGGATAGATTCTAGAACAGCCAGTTTTGTTTGATGTCCTAAATGGTTTTCGGAACATCTATCCCATAGTTAACAACAGTTGCTCCAAATGGTTTGATAAAAAACTAACGGTTCTAATAAAGGCTTATGAAAAAGTTTGGGTTTCAATGAGGGATAGACAATCCAGTGGGTCCACGTAGTACTAAAATAGGTAGTAAACGTATCAAACCATAGTGATCACCGTTTCATATACTGCTTTCGTGCGGCAACGGAGTAAGCAGTTGAGTAGTTGTATTTTCGTAACGTATCTTCTCAAAAGTGTATTACAACGAAACTTAATAAATGTATTCATCTTGTATTTATTTCTCAAAACTGGTTTATCAATCCCCATAATTAAATTTTTTTATCTGTCAAGGCACAACAAAAAAAAAAACCCGGGACAGCTTAAAAACCAGTAAAACAATTAATTTTAATACTTTGTAGTAATTTTGTTCTTGTCACTCAGCGTAGCAACAACATCTAATTGTTGAAAAGTCATTTGTGGAAATACAAAATGTCCATGTCATTTTTGTTTGACAGTTAGGCAAATATTAAAATAAATAATAAAAAAAAATTTAACAAATAAGTAATAACAAGAATACTGCAAATTTGAAGTGACTCAACGTCGTTAAACTGGCGCTTTTAAGTTGAACAACTGTGTAATTAAAAAAACATTCTATATGAAGTATAATAAGAAAGCTATAAAAAATATATGGCTTAAGAACCGGTTCGAGTCTGTGTATAATAATATTCATAAAGAATGCGCACAACATTGTCATAAATGTGCACTGTGGGGAAAAGTGGTAACATTTGAGATAAAAATATATATACGTTTTGTTAATAACAATTCTGACAAAAAAAAGGAGGTTTTACAAAAATAAAATGTTAAAATCGAAATATTAATATTCAAAATTTGTAAAAAGAATATTCAAACAAATTGTAATTAATTTAAATTTGACAGCAAAATATTAAGAAAAAAAAACATTTTTAAAACATTTTAATAAACTTCGTTGATAACAAAAAAATTTAATTATAACAATGTCTTTACCAAATTAATACTGCTTTCAAGGCTTAAAATGTTTTGCAAAGATAGGAAAAAAAATAAAAAGATATTGTTGTTTGTACAAAAAAATATTAAGGAAGAAAACTTGAAGTAAGTTTTTGTAACAGAAGATTAATTTTAATTACCTAAAAAACGCTCGATCGAAAGAAAATGTTTAAAACGAAGTCTTGAAAAAACGATCCATGACAAATTTTATTTAGTTGGATTCGTTTATTTAAATTATTAAAAATACATTTTTTTAATTATCTTTTTTTTTAGACAAACAACCTAAAAAAAATCTTTGATCAAAAAATTTAGCAACATCAAAACAAATTAGAAAGTTTGTAAAGAAAAAATCTTTGCAAATCAGAAATGTAATCAAAGAAAACAATTTCCATACAATTCTTTACGCCGATAAAACTAAAAGTTTTTTTCTGAAATACCTGATTTTTTGATTTGTATTTCGACAGGATTTTAATTAGTTTACAGTTGTTCAGAAGCGGCTAGATTTAAACAAACAAACAAATTATGCGCGCTAATTTTGGGCGCCAAAACAAATATGTCTTGAAAAAATAAAATGGAGCAAACTTTCAAAGAAAAAACTAAGACTGCAAAATAATGTATTGAGATAAATATTTTTTTATAGTAAATAAGTTGTTACTAAAAAAAATGTCGCCTTTTCAAAAATGTCAATTTAAAAAAAAAAAATTTAATAGTATTTGGCTTGTAAATGCTGCGAATAATCGGTTAATCAAATTCTTGATTAAAAATATTGTTTAATCAAATTCTGATTAATCAAATCCTGAGTAATTACTGTTTACTCAAAATCAATTAATTCAAACCTGAATAACTTTATTCATTCCTTTCAAAATTATTATCAAAGCAGACATGTTAAATTTGATTAGTAGTTATCAATTAATTAGATGGCTTTTTAAATTAGTAATGATTATTTTGATTGTTTGTCAAGAAAAGGCAATTATAATTTGATTCCGATTAGAAAAAATAAAAATGAAAAAAAATTTAAAAAATAAAAAGTAATCAAAAAAACTTTTTTTAATAACTGTAAAAAATCATGATTTTAATACCTTTCATGAACATGAAATGGTATTATAACTTTGGTCCGATGGTTGTAAGTATGAGAAGAAGAAGAGATAGACCTACCAATAAGTATACCGAAATGGTCAGGGCGATGAGCTGAGTCGATTCCGTCTGTCTGTTTGTCCGCAAACTATATTAATAATTTGTCTGAATCAGCAAGATCGGAGCAATACAACGCATAGCTCCCATACAATCGATAGTTTCGATAAATGGGTTTGGGCCATAAATTTTGCAATTAAAAAGCTAGGAACGTAAAACTTTGCCGGTTTGGTACTTATTATGTATGTAATGTGTGTAGTGAAAATTAGCCAGATCGGACCTACATAACATATAGCTCGCGTACAATCGATTGTTCCGATAAATGGGGTTTGGCATATGTACATATCTTTAAATTATTAGTTTTGCAGAGTTTTTACTAATTGTGAGTAAGGATCTGACACTTAAAACCGTGTTGCGTATTCATGAAAGGTATAAAGTCTTCGGCACAGTCGAAGACAGCCCTTCCCTTACTTGTTTTTGGCTATTTTTGTTATTTGGAAAATAATCTTTAAAAAGTTTAATCATTACGATCAGTAATCATTATTTAAAAGATCTGCATCAAAGCTTATATAACCTTTTACTACACACACATTTACATTAGACTTGGAGCAAAAACCCTTTTTTTTATTTTGATAATTTTATTGAATGCATGAAAGCAAAATCGCCATTGGTCTGTTTTAGTATTTTGTGATTAGCACATAACTATATGTGGCGAGTTACCAGATCCTTCTATTTTTTGTGGTTGTGCTGTTGCAAAACAGTGAAGTACGTTTTCGTAGAGTAATGAATGGGCAGGTTTTTAGTGATAATATTGATATGAGAATAATATTAGACGATGAATGAAAGTAAGAAATTTGGTGGGATATCCCAGCTTGTTGGGTGCTGATTCCAGCAGCTTTGATTTATTAGGTGTATTCTGTAGGTCTGTCTCACTCAAGTCACTAAATTTGAGATTTTTCATTACAGACAATTTTTGTGACTTTAGATGATTCCAGCATTCTGTAAGAGAAAATCACAAAAAGTTCACCAATGATGTGTGCTGGTGAACACACTTGCATACATTTTAGGTACGGCGTATGGCAACGCCCGTATACTCGTACATATCGTGATAGCTCAGTTAGTAAGTATCTCGAGTATAAAGTGTGAGACGCAAGTTCGAACCCAGGATCGCGGACAATCTATAATTTCTATTTAAAATTTTATTTTTAGGTTATTAAATATATTTTTTTAAATATACATACATACATGGTTCTAAACTTAAAATTTGTTTTTTGAATTGATCTATAAGTCTCCCGGTACTAGAACTAGATACATTCACATGTAATAGGCCAGAACACTACCACTATACCAGGGCGTTCGCTAGATGATGTATAATACCCATTACTTCCATTGAGAGAAAAAATTTGGGTGAAGAACGAAAGAACAAGATTTTAAGTTTTTTTCACTTCAGTACCAAATAACTTTCTAGGAAGTCACTTAACACCCGACCTGTTAAATTTGATTAGTAACTAGTAATCAATTAATTAGACAGCTTTTTTAATTGGTAATGATTATTTTAATTGGTTTTCAAGAAAATGCAATTATTAATTGATTACGATTAGAAAAAGTTAAAAATATTCAAAAAAAAAAGTTGTTTTGATTACTTGATTATTTAAGAGTTTTTTTCATTATTGTGTATGTTTATATACTTCTACAACAATACTGAAAAATAAAAATTTAACATAATCAAAACAACTTTTTTTGATTATTTTTTAATTAATTGGACAATAAGCATGACAAATTGAAAATAATAGTAATCAATCATTAAATGGATTCTCAAGAAAATAATTAATGAAAACGGTAATGATTACGATTAGTAATTATTATTATTGTGATTAATAAACTTCCCAATTAACAAAATTTATTATATTCTGATTGATGAAAACGTTGTTAATCGGAAAGTTACTTTTTTTGATTAATCATAAATTCTTTTTACCCGAAAACAGCTCGCCCGACAAAATTTCTGGCCATTTTTTAAGGGAATTAAATTTTATACCAAATGTCATTGTGGAAAATAATACCAATTAATTTTCAAAAATATTTACAAAAAAATAGTTGGCAGTCTAATGTACATACATAAATGCATGCTATCATGGCGAAATTATGCCAGGTGATAGCACGGCGAATTCGTTGCTGCATACACACACACACTTTATGTGTTTTGTTTTTGCTTTCGCGGTTTGTCCTGTCAGACTGCATGGATTTTTTTTTATTTTGACAGAAGAAGACACTGCTCATAAGTGAATTCGCCTTGCATGCTATGAAATATTTTTTTCAGAGAGTTTAAAATCAAAGAACAATTGTTAAACTTAATTTTTTCTGTAATAGTTGAGTTGGATAACTGCTTACTTGCCTAACGGTACCGTGCCCTTTACTTCTTTAAATTGTGTTGATGTTGTATATGTACATTTACATGGTTTTATGATGTATAATGAAGTCCATACGTACAAAATAGAGTATGCCAAATACAAATAATTTGTATGATTAATCAGATTCTTGAATAATCAAATTAATCAGGTTATGATTAATCTAATGGTGATTAATCGGGAAGTTAATAATTTTCAATTAATCAATTCTGATTGTTTTCTGATTAATTAATTAATCAAATTTTGATTAGTCAGATGTTCGATTAATTGATTACTCATACATCCCTAGTGACGACTAAATTATTTATAGGCACTGTGGTGTGCAACGGATAAAATTTCGGTGTAAAACTCAAAACTATAATTTTTTTATTGAAGTATAAAATATAATTTTAATATTTTTATTTAAATCGAATTACTAGCGGTGGAAAAAATACAAATTCAAATAACACGACGCTACGTTTATTATCAGTTTGATTAACTAGTAAATTTAAAATTATAATTATAAAAATTAAAATGTATCTTCCTTATAAGAGACTATTGTGGTAATTAGTAAAAGATAAATTTGTGAGTTCCAGCCACTTGTCTCTCGTGCTAATTAAGCGAAATCAATTTTCTATTCTCCAAAGCTGAGGAATCTCAGTTACGCTAAGAAATCGCGGTAAGATAATTTGACCATGGCAGCAAAATTATACATTTGTGAGTCTAACCAGGCCCTTAAAACATGCAAGTTCCAATAAGTTTGGAGACTATTTAATTATTGCGTAATATTTAAAAATTATTTTACTCCTGTTTTCAAAAAAAATTATGAACCACTGCCAGCGTTCCGTTGTATAGTTCCCTCTGCTTCATGATGTACTATATTTTCTGTCCGTTACTTTTAACATTTTCCGTTTTGCAAAATTTCTTAAAATTTTCAGAAGTTATATATGTAGTTAGTATAATGATATCTTTCGAGCTCATTTTACCAAACATTTTTGAATTAATAAATATATTTAGTACTTTTTATATCAAGTAAAAGTGCCATACTGTCCCACATTGCAATGCCTCGCTCAATTCTCAAGCTACTAAAGGGAAATCTGTAGTTTTTCTCTTTCCATTAAAAATTTTAAAAATTTTGAATGCGCTCAAAGCGAATGAGGCCAGTGCAGCTCAAGCTCCTGCTAGCCTGTGGTTCACTCTGAAATTCATAAATATTTCATGATTTAATGCAGCTGTTGGCAACATAACTATTAAATGAAACGAGTGAGTGAGCGAGCAAATAAATAATTAATTGCAAATGTAGCAAGTATATTTTGTAAAGAAAACACAACAAACAAAATGAGTTGAAACATTTTTAAACGGCTCGTTCCGCTTCGTTAACTTTTTTAAACCTTCATTACTTCTGGAAAATGTTACGTTTAACAAGTTGAAGAGTTTTGTGCAAACTTTTGCTGCAGTAGTGAAAAATGATGTGAAGTCTACAGGTTGAGAGCACATTGTGACATTGATTGTTGGTTGCAGGCAACATGCTTTTTAAATTCATTATAACAGACTTGATATGCATTTATAAATGGGAATGCTTTGTGGGGAGATGAGAAAAATATTGAGCAACTTGACAATGCAGCGCTTTGAGTTCTTGCCAACTTTTATTATTACATTGCACGTGGATATAGAGATCAATGACCACAGGATGTGATAGTCAACTGAAAATCAATGAATGCAACTGTGTCACCTACTCATGCCCACTCATGAGAAAACTAGATCACTTTTAGTACGTACCATTGGTCTCTCACTCTAGCTGCCTGTATTTTTTGAGTTATCCACACCACAAAACAAACTAATATTAGGGAGCAACAATGAAATCATTTTACTTAGTTTTTCCCCGTCTGTCTGTAAATATGTTTCTGCGAGCATCAGTCAATAACTATTACATGGAATTCGATGGTTGCTTCACTGATGTATTGCTGAAGGTTTATCCTAGAACATGGGATAAATTTTTCCGTTACTACTGTATACAGTGTTTTTATTTGGTTGCGTCACAAAGGGTCACGTAACCGCGTGCACCTAGTTTGAAATGTTAAACATTTTTATACCTAGTAGTGCTACGCACACCAGGTATATTAACTTTAGACGCGTAACGGTGGTATGTATCGGCATAAACGGATCGAGATGTTGGCTTATATATATCAAAATGTTCAGGAGGAAAAAAGAAATTGATTGAGATATGTCCGCCCGTCCGTCCGTTCAGTACATAATACGGATGAAATTTGAAAATAAATTTTGCAAGAAATTTTTGAAAATGGGCGTGGCACCGCCCACTTTTGATTAAGTCGAATTTAGAAATAATATAAATCATAAATCAAAAACTGTTCAAGATATCGAAACGAAATTCAGCATTTATATTAATACAAGGTTTGTTCCTGAAAAAAATGGGCGAAATCAGTTAAGGTCCACTCCCACTTTTATACGAAAGATTTTAAAAAGGATCATGGATATATTTAATAGGCGATAACTTTGCGTACAAAAGTTTTATATCATTTATATTTCACTATCAAAGTGTCCGTGAACGAAGAAACTCGAAAAATATAAATTTTTGAAAATGGGCGTGCCCCCCCCCTTTATAGTGGATTATTTCACAAAACTTTTTATACCATAACTTTGGCAAAAATTTATTTATCTAAACGATATTTGGGGAAAATGTTGTACATATAAAGGTAAATGTTTGAGTAAATTGGCGGAATGGGTAAACGGCCACGCTCAGTATTTTAACATTGTTCTGAAAAATTTGTTTGTAAAATGTGAAACGCGATATCTTTATAACCATGCTAGCTATATCAATAAGATCTTGCACACATAATAAGCTTTTTAAGCAAAACTCGACCGTGGATTTTGGGGAATAAGGTGTGTCGCCACCCACTTTTCAGCATAAAAATTCTGTTATTTTCAAAGGCGATTGCTTGTCGTTTGAACTAAATTGGTCAGCTGCTTCTTAAAGTATGTAGTATGGTCCTGCCAAAAATTAAGCAAATCGGATAACATACAAGTAAAATATCCGGGCAAGTTGTTAATACCCCACTGCAATAGGGAAGTTATATATATTTTTTGATTTTCATACCTTTAATGATCATGAAATGTTTGTAAGTATGAGAAGAAGACGAGATGGGACAGTCAATAAATAAACTGAAATAAAAAGGACGATGAGCTGAGTCGATTTAGCAATGCCCGTCTTTCCGTCCATCTGTCTATTTGACGCAAATTTTTCAAACAAAATGTGCATGTATTGGTATTTTGAAAAAATGTGGTTAGCAGTTGTTGGTAGAGAATCTATTTATATACAAATAAATTAGTGGCGGCCGCCGTGGTGTGGCGGTAGTGTTGCCGGCCTACCACACCGAAGGTCCAAGGTTCGAGTCCTGGGACTGGTAACATCAAAATTGGTTTGATAAAGTTTTTCAAACTCTCCGAGTGTCGTTCTGCTATGGAAGGCTTCTCAGCGAAAATGCATCTTCTTTGTAGATGCCGTTCGAAGTCAGCAAAAATCTGTAGGTCCCGCCAATTTGTAGGAAAAAATGCAAAACGGCACACCACAAATTGGAAGGGAAGCTCGGCGCAAAAATCTCTTAGGAGGTTTATGATGATATACCTGTTGTATATCGCGCCATACATTTATATTTTTTTAAAATTAATTTACCCCTCAAAACTCATAACAAAAGTGTTTTTTTAAAAACAATCAGCTGGCTTTATAATACGAACTGAAAAGTATTAAAATAGACCTGCGTAAATTGGTACTTAAGTTTGGCTTGGTGTACATTTTGAAAATTTTTTTTTTATTAAAATTGCAAAAGATTTGTGTTTTATTATTTTTTGTTTATTTAAATTTTTTTTGTTTCATTAATGTTAACATAAGTTTTTTAATAATCTTTATAACTAAGCACAAAAACTTTTATTGTATTATTTTTTTTACGTTGCGTATTTAAAAGATTAAAAAATTGTTGCTTTCATTTTGGATTAGTGTAGGCCATATATTACGTAACGTAAAATTTTAAAGGATTGTTTTTTATTTATGTTGTGTCAATTAAAAATTTGTTTCTATAGTTTAAGCATTTGAGAATTTTGTTGAATTTAAATCTTTTGTTGAATTTAAATATTTTTTGGTAAAATTAATTTTCAACATTTTTTTAAATTTTTTTAAATTTTATGATCTTTGCGAGCTCAAGACTAGTTAATATTAATTATTGCTTTTATTTTGATGGAAAAATGTAGCAAGCAACAATTGAATATTTTAAATCTTTTAATCGTTTGTGTGGTTTTCATTTCTCTTTTTAATTTCGAAGTTTTTTCACATAGTTTATTCATATATTTGGTTTATGTTGAAGTTTTTTATATTTTCTTGTTTTCGGACACTTAAAAACTTTTTACCCTTTGCAGAACAAATAAATCCAACTCGCAGATGGGAACACTCAAAAACCACTTAAAAGCTTATTTTTTCAAGCTCCAACCAACGCAATTTGCCATCAAAATAATAGGCGTTATTAGACCATTTATTTTGAACGCGGAAAATACAAGGGCAATACAAACAAACAGAAGATTTAAAAGAAAAAAAACTTTGGGTAGTAAAGTAACCTAAATTTCTGAGAAGGTTGTGCACATTATAAAGAATTACTTAAGAAAATAACAACAATAAAAATAAAACCAAGAAAAAAAAAAACACGCCAATGGCTAACAACAAATTCAACATTTCAGCTAAGCTTGACGAAGAGCCGCAATGGCGGCAGACGGATGACGACAGCGAAGTTAGCTTTGGAAATATGCAGCAACAGCAACTGTTTGCTTTTAGCCATGAACTCAACTTTTCAAAACAGCCGTGTGGTGATAATCAAAGCAAATGGCATTACAACAAACAATTGAAAAACTTAAGAGTTGCAATAAAAAGGCAACTATATTGACAATGAATCGAAAGAAAAAAGTATATACACATGAACCTACAGAAAGAAGTATATTAAGCTTAAGGCAAGTAAAACAAGTCAAAACAGAAAAAAAAACAACCCAATGAACGCATTGGAACGCGAAGCTCAGTAAATTGCAATTTTTGTGCAAAGTAAACACATTTAATGGCACTTTGCGAATGTCTGCTGCTGACACAGTTGGAGACATACAACAAAAAAAGACAAAAAAAACAACAGTGTGCATATAAAAACACATGGCAGATGTAAATATATATACATATCTATTAGGGTGGCACACAGTTTCTTTGATGTGGGGTCAAACACAGAACAATAATTTGAAACAAAAAACATGAAAATGAGAAAATTAAAAAAAAATTTATTTGAAGAAACAAGTTAAAAACCTAGAATTTAAATCTTAAACTATTACCCCAGAAAAGAAAAATATTTGAAAAACCTTCTACTTTTAAAATATGTATTTTATTTGAAACCGCAAAGAAAAGTTGCTGCCGATTACATTCAAAAAAGAAAAATATTTGAACAAAAACTCAATCAACGAGTAAGAAAGTTAAGTTCGGGTGAAACCGAACATTATATACTTAGTAGTGATCTATTATGGCATACCAATTTACGCAGGTCTATTTTAATACTTTTCAGTTCGTATATAAAAACACTTCTGTTATGAGTTTTGAGGGGTAAATTTATTAAAAAAAAAATTTATGTACGAGTATGGCGCGATATACAACAGGTATATCATCATAAACCTCCTAAGAGATTTTTGAGCCGAGCTTCCCTTCCAATTTGTGGTCTGTCGTTTTGAATTTTTTCCTACAAATTGGCGGGACCTACAGATTTTTGCCGAATTGGAACGGCATCTACAAAGAAGATGCATTTTTGCTGAGAAGCCTTCCATAGCAGAAAGACACTCGGAGAGTTTGCCAAACCACTGCCGAGGGGCGACCCCGTTTTGAAAAACTTGTTCGAACCACTTTTGATGTTACCAGTCCCAGGACTCGAACCTTGGACCTTCGGTGTGGTAGGCCGGCAACACACTACCGCCACACCACGACGGCCGCCATTAATTTATTTGTGTATAAATTGCTTCCCTACCAACAACTGCTAACCACATTTTTTCAAAATACCAATACATGCACATTTTATGTTTGAAAAATGTTTGCTCAAATAGACAGGCACACAGACGGACGGGGGAACGGACAGTGCTAAATCGATTCATCTCATCTCCCCTAAACATTTCATGTTCATAAAGGTATGAAAACTAAAAAAGGTATAGAACTTCCCTATTGCAGTGGGGTATTAACAACTTGCCCGGATATTTTACTTGTGTGTTATCCGATTTGCCTAATTTTTGCCAGGAGTATACTACATACTATTGAGTAGCAGCTGACCAAATTTGATTAAAACACCTAGTTGAAACTACAAGCAATCGCCTTTGAAAATAGCTGAAAAGTGGGCGGCACCACGCCTACTTCTCCGAAATTCACAAAATGTTTGTGCGGTCGAGTTTTGCTTTAAAAGCTTATTATATGGGCAAGATCTTATTGATATAGCTTGCATGGTTATAAAAATATCGCGTTTTACAGTGTACAATCAAATTTTTCAGAACTATGTTAAAAAACTGGACGTGGCCGTTTGACCGATTTCGCCCATTTTTACAACAAACATTAACGTTTATATGTACACCATTTTTTCCAAATTTCGTTCCGATAAATCAATTTTAACCGGAGTTATGGCACAAAAAGTTTTGTGGAATAATTGACTATAAAGGGGGCGGGGCCCTCCCATTTTAAAAAAATTTATATCTTTCGACTTTCTTTCTTCACGGACACTTTGAAAGTGAAATATAAATGATATAGAGATTTTGTACGCAAAGTTATCGCCTATTAAATATATCCATGATCCTTTTTAAAATCTTTCGTATAAAAGTGGACGTGGTTCTTAACCGATTTCGCCCATTTTAAAAAGCACTCGGAGATGGGTGCCAAGAAACCTGCATACCAAATTTCATTACGATATCTCAAAATTGACTCGTGTTAACAGACGGACGGACGGAAGGACATGGCTTAATTCATTTCTTTTTTCCTCCTGAAGATTTTGATATATATAAGTCAATATCTATCTCGATCCGTTTATGCCGTTACATACTACCGTTAGGCGTAAAACTACTGAGTATAAAAACAGCTCCAACCCAGTAAACATTATTTTAGAAAATGGCCCAATAAGTAATAATACAAATTTAACAGATGTGTATCCAATTTATTAAGCACACAATTTCAACAAAAAACTTAGCTTTTAAAAACATACACACTTTCAGCAAAAAAATCTAATTGCGATTATAACTAGTATTTGATTAAAGTTGAATTAAACAAAATAAAAATGCCTAAAAGTTTACAATTTGGATATTAAAAAAATGAATAAATAGATTAAAAAAAAAAAGAGTTGGAAAATTTTTTGAGGTGAATTGAATTTGGAAAAAAGCATACATAAAATAAAGAAAATTTAATTAAAAACAAATTACAAAAAAACAAAATTTGAAAAAAAAAAAACAAAACAAAAAATTGTGATAAATAATAACGAAAACAAAACACTTGAAAATATTTTTTTTTTTAATTTGAGCTTATTTATGTATATTACATTTCGATTAACCCTTTACTATAAATTTATCATAACTAAAATTAATTGTGATACTTCTCATATTTATTATAATACTATGCAAAATTTAGAAACAAAAGAAGTGTAATCAAAAAAGTTTTAAAAAACAAATGATAAAAGTCAGTATTAAAAAAGATTTTAGAAATATTTGAAAAAAAAAATTAGAGTCCTCTTTATTTGGCATCCCTTTGACGTTTCTCAGGTTATAAGTTATTCCACAGAAAAATATTTTTTTCCAAAATAATTTTTTCTCACCTCTACCCTAGGACATATTTCTATCCATATATAAACCTAAAATTCTGAAACTTGCAGTAAAATGTGTTAAATTAAATATAGCAGTAAAACTAAAAACTTAAAAAAAGGGAAAATGCTTTTGTTAGTTGATTTCATGCCAACCAATCACTGCGTCATCGTAATTTAATTAATGTGCGCCATCGCATTTTTTCCTGGCTTCATCCGCTTTTTTCTTACTTTTGTTCATTTACTAAAGTGCTTTTATTTCAACGATTTAATCGCAATTTTTTTGGCAACGTAATAGCTTTAAGCTATTTGATATATATCAGCAAAATAAAAATAAAAGTCACGTGTACTAGAATTAGTTTCAGCTGGGTCCGACACAAAGTTTCCTTAAAGACCGTTTTGAAAATAGTGGCTCAATAAAAATTTAATAAGTGGATCTTCTCCATAGACCTAACCATACAACTTTATTTGTGGATCGCAATAAATATGTACAGCTGTGTTCAATATAATAGTAGTGAAATTAAAATGTATATCGTTCGACGAAATAAAAAGAAGCTGTGATTTTAATTATATTCATTTAAAATATAGCGAATTCCATAACAGAAACGGCATAAAAAGACATTTCAAAGTTTACACAAATGTCAGGAAAGTTAATTAAACTTGAAAAAAATGGCCATCAAAACTTACAATTTTTTGGCACAATTTCTAGAAAATTTTTGAGTACGCAGTTTTATAGACCAATCAGTTTTAGTTCAACATCGTGCAAGTTAGAGCTCGCCCAAAAAGTTTACTGAATTTTCAGAATTTTTTTCGTCAAAGGGTGTTGAGTGATTTCTTCCATACAACGCGTACTCAAAAATTTTTTAAAAATTCTGTCCAAAAAAAATTAAATTTTTATGCAAATTTTTAGAAGTTTAAGTTAAGTTTATGTGGTTTCTGTTATGATAAGAACGAGATCAACTAAGTTTGACAAGCAGTTATCTCTTCTTCAAGAGTCTGTGCTCTTGGGGTTTACAACACGATCATGTAACGCAGCACCACCATTCCGAATTCGCAAATAAGCGCCTCTGTCTGGTCACCCGATTACACTCAACATCTACCAAGAAAATACTTGCTAGAACGAATAGTGTGCCATTTACTCAGCAACGGAGACTTTGTCGCAATGCAGTCATTTTTTAGGGGGCTTTTGTTTTGTCATTACCAATTCTACTGCTACTATTTACTATACATAGGCTTTTTTTTGTTAGCGGTTTTCAATTAAATGCACATTTGTCTAGCCAGATAGATGCTTGAATGCGCAAATTGACAGCTGCTGTCTATCAAAACGGTTGGGTTATACATATAAACTGGCATATATGTATATGTAGGTCTGCCTGCAGTCAGTCATTGACTTATTTAATTTTTTTTTGTAAGAAAAAAAACTGTAACACTTTTTTTTGCCGTGAAAAGCGCGAAGAAAACGACTACAAGGTAGTAGTGCCAAATTACGACATGCACGTCAGACTTCCGTTAGCGCAGTCGAATGAAAAGCCACGTTGCCAAATTTCATTAAATGCTGGCATGTTCACACTTTGGTGTGATAAAATTAAAGAATAAATAACAGCAAAAACAAATAAGGAATTAAAAAAAAACACTGGAAGAAAAGTAATTTATAAATTAAATTTGTGAAGAAATATTGAAAAGAAAACTAAATAAAAAAAAAAGAAACGTAAGTCAGAGAAAGAATAACAAAGCAATACAAATACCAATTTTACTACATTTAGGGCTAGGGATCGGTTTGGCATAGGAAAAAACAAGAACAACAGAAAGCTGATATAAATAAGGAAGAGTAGAAATAGGGATATGGATCATAAAAATAGAAAACCACAAATGAGTTAGGTAACAGACAATTTTACTAGATTCAAATGCAAATTTTTAGTAACAGCAAAACACGCAATCTACCTGGCCTACTTCTCTAGTTCAAGTTTCAAAACCGCATATTCGTGTCACACAAGAATATAGGGATATTTTTAAATTGAAATGCTAATTAATGTTTAATTAATATACATATTAAGTTTATTAATAATTCTATGCAATACAAGACACATTTCTCCAAAACTTTCTTCCTTTTATTTTGCTCAGCTAGCGCAGCATCGAAAATCAATGCTGAAACCCTTGCTTACCGTTAAATTCATGTTCATTTCATGTTCATGAAAGGTATAATAAGAAAACAAAAAACTCGTTATAGAAATGAGCTGGGCGAACCTAATTTAGAATTGGCATATGTCAGAAAACCTGGCATTCAATTTTTTTCGTCGTCTTGCTAATGGATATTTTATTAAGCAATTAGCTAATGTAACTAACAAACAAAATTTTAGTAGGGCAAACAAAGAAAAAAACAAACAAAAAATGGAATGAAAAAAGTTCACCCACATACAATTGCCCGCATTTTTTTTTTCTAACGCAACAAAGACGTAAACATTAAAATGTTAATTTCACACCTCGTTAATTGGACAAAAAAATTGTCATCTAAGAAATTTTTAATATTGTCCATAAATAATTTTATACAAAAACAATTAGATACGCATTTTCTAGCAAAAACACTTACCTTTTTTGAAACACGAAACAAGAAAATTCCATTCTAAATGAAAAATCTAATTTGGGTCAACCTGTCATCAGTGTTTGCACCCAAACTACTCTCAAAAGGCTTCAACGACTTGATTTATTTTTTTGTGTAAATTCGGAAGGGATGAGAATAGATTGTACACTATTTTTAATACCGATTGCTGTATATGGTCTGGAGAGCGCACCAATGGAAATTGTTTAAAAGAGCGCTAGCTAGCAAATTTGTGCTGAAGGGGTCCTACTAGATGTGGTAGGACCTGTAAGAATGAGAACCCTAAAGAAGAGTTTTAAATCGTGCTTTGATTATCCAACATTGAATATGGTAGATTTTGCCCTGAGTTCAAATTTGAGTTCAGGAAGGGCATTAAAATCATGAAATAAAATGATTATCATCATTAAAATTTTAGAAGCTATGAACTTAAAGCTAGCACAAAATATGATCATTTCATTTACTTGCCTGCTAAACGGGTGGATACGTCCTCGACAAACTAACCAAATAGTTTAAAAAATAAAAATCGCAACCACAAAATTGACGAAAATACCACAAACTTTAATGGCAGCTGAGCTAGAATGCAAGGAAAACAAAAAAGTAGAACAAATTTTATGAACAAAAGGATAAAACAGATGAAACGACAACAAACAAAGCTAAAAAGAATTCTACCAGATACGAGTACAACAACAAGCGAACGTACAGAACGGAAGAGATGATAAAGATAAAATACTTTCAAAACAGTAAGAATACTGTTAGCTACATACAAGGCATGCCAATGTAGGCTCTGTAACGCCTCAAAAATGTACGCCGCAAAGCAGGGGGAGCGTGAGGAGCTTGCGGAACATACACAAAAGCCATTCATGTTGTAATGCGGCTGCTGTCGTCAATGCTGTTTTTGACATGCATACTACATGCACTCAAGTAAGTACAAAACATATTCCACATGTAAGACATGTACGGCGACATGCGTGCGGGGGCGTCCCTGCATTTGAATATAAAAAACCCACAGCCCACTCACAACTGCTCCAGTTTCGTGGCATACACTAGAATTGAACTCGAGAGGCAATGCTGACAGCAACTGCTGGGGCTGTGAGTTGAGCTTTTGAAGCAGTTGCCTTGCGGTCTCAAACCAACCGCCCGTGCCATGCAAAGCACGTGGCGCTATCCAAACCCAGTCAAGATAAGTCAAACCAGCGCAGAGCAGTTGGTGTGGTGCGGTAGCGTTTCATACGTCGCATGTGTGCATGGAAATGTGCTTGAGTTTGAATAAGTTTGCGTTTTATAATTAAAAATAAATAAAACCTGAAAAAAGCCTTGCATTTGTGTGGCGCCAGGTGGTGTGATGGGGGTACAATTGTAAAAGAAAAAAAAAGAAACGCAAAAACTAAAAATGAAATAGATGTTGAATTTACGAGAGTTTCTAATTAAAAGTAGAACAAAGTTGAAAGAATTTATAGCAAAAACGATCAAAAAAGCCAAAGTTTGTAAGTCGGTTAATAGAAAATTAGAGGATCAGACTCGGAGATGGCTTATAATTAAAGTCAGCCAGGATTGAAGGTACGAAATGGATGAATAGTTTTTGTTTTTTTTTTAATTATGAAAAGGGAAAATATAAATCGAAATTTATTCTCGGTTGTTGTGTTTGAAGTAGCAGGATAAAATAAAAATATAATCTCTACATGTAATTAAGTTGTAGCAGGTCGATATCTGTACATTGCAGATATTTAAGAAAAATTGGGAGGGATCCTTATAAAGCCAATAGAATCGAAATCAATAGTTTTTAGAATTTTTGTCTGTCTGTCCGTCTGCGCAGCACCCAAAAACTGCTGAATGGAATTGAAAAGAACTAAAAATTTCATAGTGACTATTTGGTCGATCTATGAGCTACCACAAAAAAAAATTGTAATTCGATCTGTTGATAGTTTGCAAAATGATTCGTTAAAGCGGAATCTGCAGTGAGGTCGACAGTAACTCAGATCGATAATCGGAAATAGCGATAAAAGCACAATTTTTTTTTTTATTTTGCTTTGTTGATTTTCCGACAGTGTGGCAAGTTGATGTACAGGGTGGCTGATGAAAGCCGCTACCAAAAAAAAATTAAATAACTTTTTTTCTATTTAATGAATCTGGTTAATTTTTTTTTTATTTCGCAGATTGACTTTTACATTTAACAAAAATGGATAACTGGGACACTGAAACAAGAATTTGGATTGTCCGCCGCTATCACGCACTGGAGTCCGTAGTTTCGGTTCAAAGAGAGTATAGGCGCACATTTGGCGGCAATCCTCCGAGCAGATGGACCATAATAAGACTTGTAAACAATTTTGCCGAGCATGGGACAGTCAACAGAAGACTTTACCATCGAAACCCTTCAGTTCGAACGGAGGAAACAATCGCTGCTGTAGCTGCTGCCATACAAAACAATCCACGTGTTTCGACAAGAAGCTTATCTGCTCAAATGGGTGTAAGCAGACAGTCATTACAGTCAATTATGCACAAAGATTTGGACTTATTCCCATATAAAATTCAAATGGCCAACAAACTGAACGCTGCAGACTTGCCGATTCGCTTGGAATTTTGCCAGAAGATGCTTCAAATGGTGGAAGAGGATGGAAACATGTTGAACTGTCTTTTCATGTCTGACGAGGCCCATTTCGATTTAAACGGCAACATAAACAAACAAAATTGTCGAATATGGAGTGCTTCCAACCCACAAATACTCCATGAGACGGAATTGCATCCACTTCGTGTCACAGTGTGGTGTGCAGTTTCATCACGCTGCATTGTCGGGCCCTACTTCTTCGAAGAAAACGGTCACACCGTTACGGTTACTGGAGACCGTTACTTGAGCATGTTGAGAGAGTTCTTCTATCCAGAATTACGCCGAATGAGAATTTCTTTCAACTCTGTGTGGTTTCAGCAAGATGGTGCAGCTCCTCATATAGCCCAACCTGTTATGACAGAATTGCGACGAAAATTTCCCAATAAGCTGATATCCAGAAACTCCACATTCCGTTGGCCACCCAGGTCCCCTGACCTTACTGCACCTGACTTTTTCTTGTGGGGTTATTGCAAACAGGAAGTCTTCAAAGCAAAACCAACAAATTTGAATGAACTAAGGCAATCCATTCGAGAAACAATTGCGGCTATTCCTGTCTCAACTCTCCAAGCAGTAATGAACAACTTTTTGGTAAGATGCCGCACATGCATCGACGAGCAGGGGGGGCCTTTAAATTCCATTATTTTTAAAACTAATTAAGCTATATTTAATAAAATTTAATGAGCTTTAACATGAATAAAAGAAAAATGAATTCGATACACTGAAAAAAAAATTATTTGAGTTTCTTAATGTAGCAAAATTCATCAGCCACCCTGTATATTGGAACGATTCGTTCAGAACGAAACTATACACTGAGGATGGCGGAACGCTGAAAGCGGTTTGTTACAAAACCAAATTTGAAAATCGTTCCAATATACATCACTGTTTTTATGCTTGAGAGTCCTTTCGAGTACATATGTAAGACCATAACGAAAACGCTAAATTGCCTTAGTTGTAGGTGTAATAGTGCAGGTGAGATTAAGTTTTATAGGGACATACCTATAGATACAGCACCTGCCAATTGCTATATAACCTCACTATCAGTAAGCTGTATTATGGAACGAGGTGATTGCCTGCAATATGACGGTATACTTGAACAAATGAAATTGCAGCTTGTGCTGTTATACGAAACTATTCAATTAGGTTGAACTCAACGAAAACAAAACAACAACACACGTAAGATACCGTCACATGCTTCTTCGGAAGATTTTCTAGCCAGGAATAACTGATTATTTTCCTCTAATATTATGTTGGAGGGGTCCTACCGCTTCTAAATGTAAAAGAACGTGTAGATTTTTCATTGAATAGAAAACAGACCCATACATTTTAAGACTCTCCAACCTGCTTAACTTTTCAGCAAGAAACGCTGGCCCAACTTCGGTGTACATATTGTTATGTTAAACTCTCACCTAAAGGGATTAAACCCTCAACCGACTTACCTAATATAGTTCCACAAAACACTAAATATCTACTCAATTTTACTTGTAACAACTGCAAATTTATTAGGACTTAGATCTGAGGGAAAACTCTTGGAATTGGCATGCCAATTAGATAGATCAAAGCATTGTTACAAACAAGAACCACAAATTTAATAAATGAAATAAATATATGCGTGAGATAGAGCTCCAGTGCTTAAGAAACAAAAAACTGAGTAACAGCGCAATAACACAACGGAATACGCTATTACTTAGGCCTGATATGAGCGGTGCACTTTGTCATTTTTGGAATGAAAAATGTTATTCTACACATTTTATCACAAAAGAAATATTTTATCTTGAGTAAATAATATTTCAACTTCGGAAATAATTAAGATTTCAATATAAACAATGAAAAAAAAAACAAAATTAGCGAGAAATAAAAATTGAAAGTAAAGAAAATTGGCAGAGACCATAAATCACTGGGCCACTTATAAAAATTTCTCAAATTGCGTTTAATTTTTTGTTAAAGAAAATAATTAACCGATAAGTGCTATCGACATTTTTTTATTTATTTGTCTGAGTTAAATTTCATTAGATTTTTTTTTTATATTTCGAGCAAATATTTTTAAATATTTATAGTTATAAGTTCTACGGCATCGGCATTTCAACTAATATATTTGCATCTGAATGAGAGAAAGTTATTGAATTTTTTCTGTCCTCAAGTCAAGTCTGTTCTACAGGAAAAAAATATCCTTCATTTTCAAAAAGTATATAGTGTCAAAAATGTTAAGAAAGAATTTCTGAAAGCTCTTATTAAAGCTATCATAATTGAACCAAAGCCGATTTATACAATTATGTAGTGAACATTTTCCACGTTCTATGAATTTGTCAAATGGATTTACAGATTTAAAATATACCAACAAATATACTCATCAAATTCTTTGTTTTATTTATTTAATTATTGCCAAATAATTTTTTTGCCCCAGACTGTTTTAACAAAAAAAAATTCACACAGATAACTCCAGTTATATAATTTTTTTTCTCATACTTCGATTGTTTTCAATATGGACGCGTTTTTGGTCTCTGAAAATTGCTTCTCTTATTCTAGCGTTAATTTTTAATTCGTTTGAGTTGGTATATGATTGTGTGTTTGTATGTACAAATAATTGTATTGTTTATACATATGTATTTCTTTTAAATTTTTTTTGGTGCTGTTTCTGGCGTATTGCTATTTGTATATACAGTTGCGGTCGAAATCTTAGTATTGTGTCGGACGATTCGAAAAATGATCATGTTTGTATGGTGAAAGCATGGATGTTTCAGAAATATAGTGGGACTCATTAATAATAATCATTTAATATAAGGGATGGGCGACTATCGATAGTATTGAATATCGATACATCGAGCTTCTGTGCAAAAAATGTGCTACCATATCATCTCGTTGAAAACATGTTAATCTAATGCTTGCAAAGTCTTAAAGGGGTAAATAAATTTTCGATGGTTTATCCTAACTCAGAGCGTATGCACTAGAACCGGTACTATCGATAGTAATAAAACGTCGATAGAGATATCGTTGGATGGAAACTATCGATAGTTTTACTTCTTTATGGGGCTCCGTCGCATAGTCAATTTTAGCCATTGCTTCACAGGCATACCTTTTAAAAGGTAACCGATACGAGATGGAAAATCCAAGAGAAACCAAGCGAGATTTTATCTGCCTATAAAATCTTAGGCAAGTCCTGAGAGGAAGAGAGCTTGGCTTTCGATACTGTTGTCGATAAAAAAAAATTATTTGATCATTCGATTAACTTGATAACAGCTCATTTTAAAATTTCTTAAATCTTCTCTCGAATACTCCAAGAGCTATATCATCTTCTTTCGAGACTGTCCATATGAGAGACTTATACATAGTGTTTTTTGTTCGTCGAGAGAGGACTTCACGTCTGTTGCCTAATATGACCGAAGTAGCACTTGTTGGATGGAATAGTGATGCTCTGTTAAATTTCTCGAAATTCAAAGAAAAGAAGTCTCACAGTTGCAAATTTGTAAACATCTTATATATAAATAGACAAGATGAATGCAATGTAGAACCGTTTTCTGCTAAACTATAATTCTATAATTTTGAGGTGTACTTTTATCCGTAAATAAAAAAAATTTAAAAAATCATTTTAATATAAAAAATTTTACATAAAAGTCACACCACTACACATTCACTTATTCACACTATACCCTGCAAAAAACGGAAATACTCCGTTTCATACTCCATAGAATACTCCTAAACGAGTAACAGAGTACTCCAACAGATATCCTCATTCATATAAAAAAGATGGTCCAATTTACATGGCAATGTCCGCTGATTGGATCACCTAATCCATCTCGGAGTACTCCGTTTCTTTGCTTTTGAATACTCTATAGACCACCTACGTGAGAGTACTCTCAAAATACTCCCATGGGATTACTCTATAGAGTATTCAACAGCAAAGCGAGAGTGGGAGTAGGTGGTCCTCAAAAGAACACATACTCCCTTCTCGCTTTTGTCTAGAGTACTCTATAGAGTAATCTTTTGGCAGCATTTTCAAAGTACTCCAACGTAGGTGCTCTATAGACTATTCAGAAGCAAAGTAAATGGTACTCCGAATAGGATTAGGTGATCCAATCACCGGACATCGCTATGTAAATTGGACCACCTTTTTTATATGAATGAGGATAAGTGTTGGAGTACTCTGATGCTCCAACGTTTTTTACAGGGATAGACACGCTGTGTGTGTGTGTACTTGCTTTTTGTGTACTATGCTGAATCGTGAGCATGGCCGAGGAGTTGCTTTGTAGGAAAAAATTAAGAGCCGTAGTAGTGTGAGTAGACTTGCCATGCATGTTTTTGTGTTATTCGTGTGGTCGGCTCTCACTGTGAGTGCGAAGAGTTGGTAGTGGACCAATTAAAAATAAGTATTCGCACTATAGATACTCTGTTGTGTCATGCATTTTTGATTTAGTTGTTGTTATTGTATTGATTACTGGCTACGATGCCCAGTGTCCGCTCTGAGAGCACGAAAAGTTGCTTTGTTGGATACATTAAACAAGCAATGTAAAATATGAGCAAGTATGTAAAATTCATTGCTGATACCTACAAACAGGGTTTACAAAAATAAAATAAATGATTACTCATAAAGAGTATTAAACACCGAAGAAAATTAAAGGAAAATAGAGGAAAGGAAAAGAATTGAAAAGAAGGAAAATTAAAGGAAAGAAAAGGAAAAGGAAAGGAAGGGAAAGGAAGGAAAGGGAATAGAAAGGATAGGAAAGGAAGGAAAATTAAAGGAAAGAAAGGAATGGTAAGGAAATGAAAGGAAGGGAAGGGAAAGGGAATTAAAGGAAAGGTAAGAAAACGAAGGGGAAAGATAGAAAATAAAAGGAAAGGAAGGGAAAGGAAAATAAGTTTGAGGAAAGGAAAAAATAAAATAAGAGAGTAAAAGAAGAAATCAAGGAAAATAAAAATATGTAAGAGGAAAGGAACGACATAGAAAGGAAGAAAAAAGGCGGATAAAAGATACAACAAAAAAATAAAATAAAATAAAGTTTACTGGTTGAATTTCAACCACTGGGCGAACTCTAGTATATATAGTTTCTCCTCTACATATGCGCAATGCTAATGTTTTCACCGCAGCTGTATGTACATATTGATCAATGTATATATGTAGTTTTTTGTAGACATGTACACAAGTGTTCGAGTTTTTGTTGTTGGCGACAAGGTCACCCATTGACGTTGTGGTTCGCGTCTGCTGTTTTTCAGCAGTTGTATTTATTACATACAAGGTGGCGCAAAAGTAATCCTCCTATCAGAAAATGCTATAAATTTTGCGATTGGCCCCTAAAGTCAGTTCTGTTTTGACATTTGTGTAGTAAACACATGCGAAATACACGTTAATAAACAATGTTACGCTACACTGCTCCAGAACGCGGAATATTGCTGACTATTTATTTTACCAATAATCGGTCGAGGCCAAACGGTTACTGTGAATGGTGAGCGCTGCAACTTGATGAATTCGGATTGGAAAACATGTGGTTCCAACAAGACGGTGCAACAGCACACACTGCACGTGCCACAACCGATATGCTGAACATCGGAAGCTTACTTTTGCGCCACCTTGTATTACGGTTTTACATTTTTTTTTTTTTTATTTGCTTTTACAGCTAGCTGCGCTGCCAGGACTGCTGCTGATGATGTTGCTGATATTTTTAATTGCTTCATATTTTTTTTTATGTACGTACATAGTTGTTGATTTTATTTAAATTTATTTGCATTGCTTAAGTATTTTGCCGTTGTACCGGTTTTCAAAGCCACTTTTTTTGTAGCTTTTGTTGTAATTTTTTTATTTTTATTATTATTATTGTCGTCCGTTCAACATTTAATTATGCATACAAATGCTTATTTTGTCTTATTTGTTTTGATTTTTTCTTACAAATTTTTATTTTTGTTATAAATAATATTCTGTGAAATTTTGTTGTTACATTTGCATTGCTCTATTTTAAATTATGTCTTTTTTTCCGTACAACTAAGTATTTTCAATTAATCAGCGCAACAGCTGTTTTCATAATTTGTTTGCGCTATCATTCTGTTAAAAACGAAAATTATGATTCATATATGAACATACTTTTATCGCAGCTCGTTTTTTTAACTTTTATTTCTTTTATATACGAGGTGTGTTCAAAACGTATCGCGAATTTTGAATTATCGCTGGTTACGTATATTCGAATTTCGAATTTTTTGTGGCGTTATGTTGGTACTCATGTCTCTCACTTATGCCGACAAGCTCGGCCATTTTGAATGTTCAGTTAATTGTTGACAGCTGCTTTGCTTGCACGTGTTTTGGATCGTCTTCGATTTTTACCTATTCAAAAAAATGGATCAAAGAACCTGTATCAAATTTTGTGTGAAAAACGAAATTAAGTGCGCGGATGCATTCCGAATGTTGACTGTGGCATACGGAGAAGCTACCTTGGACCGAAGCAACGTTTATCGGTGGTACAAAATGTTCTCAGAAGGCCGAGAAGATGTGCAAAGAAGAACAAAAATTGGCTTTTGCACCACGATAACGCCCCTGCTCACGCATCGTTGCTTGTGCGCGACTTTTTGGCCAAAAACAACACACTAATGATGCCGCAGCCACCGTATTCCCCAGATCTGGCCCCCTGTGACTTTTTCTTGTTCCCTAAACTGAAGAGGCCCATGAAAGGACGACGTTACGCTTCTCTTGACAAGATAAAGACGGCATCGAAGGAGGAGCTGAACAAGATACAAAAAAAAAATTATTTTTTGAAGTGCTTCGAAGATTGGAAAAACCGTTGGCACAAGTGTATAATATCTCATGGGGATTACTTTGAAGGGGACAAAATAGATATTCATGAATAAATAAATAATTTTTGAAAAAACACAAAATTCGCGATACTTTTTGAACACACCTCGTACATGTGCTGTCATATTAATTTGAATTTTTCATGCATTCATACATTTGAGTAATTCCAAACCAAATTGACGAAGCATTTGAGTAAATGTATTTCGCTTCTATTGCGTTATAATCAAAGTTTTTCTCTTGAAAATTTGTATGTACCTATTTTAAAATAACTTTTTTTTTATATTTATTGGCGCAATTTTCTGTATATCTCACAAAAACGAGCGAACATTTTGGGAGGATGAAAATATATTCAAAAAGCAACACAAAAAATTTTATTTTGAAAGTTTTTATATTACCTTGGAAACGAAAAAAAATATAATTAGTTAAAATGAGCAAAATTTTAGGTGGGCGCATTCTATTTTAAACTGAAGTTATGTATCTCATATGTTGAAGCAATCTAAAAAAAAATTCAAAATTTTCGATTTAAGAGTTTGAACACAAAATTTTACAATTTTCAGTTAGCGAAATATTTGTTTAATTTTACTCAACATACGATTATATAACTAATATTTTTTTGTGCCCATGATAAAACTTTTAAATTGCACAAAAAAATTTACAAATTTTTGGTGGGAGAACATTTTTTTAAATTGTTTTTTTGAAATTCTAAAATCGTTAGAATTGATCTTTCTCATACTATGTTCACTGCCAATCAAGCTAAAAAATTGCTGAGTGGAAAAAAATTTTGATTTCAGGATTGGAAAACATTTATTTCGAATTAGTTTTTATGTTACCTCAATTTAAGCTTAAACAATTTTTTTTGTTAACAAATTTTAGACTTTTTCGCATTTGAATTTTTTCTTTAAATTTTGAACTACTTTTTATGCTATAGCAATATCCGCATTTAACATATCTTAATTTAAGATTGGATTATTTTTTCAAAATTTTGCTGTTACAAATATAGAAAACTTTTAATAAAAAATTCGCTTTTGTTTCGTAAGTAGCGAAAAAAAAATTGTAAACTAAAATTCTTTCAAGTATAAAGGATTATTTCTGCACCATTTTTCAATTTGACATGGAATTACTTATAACTGTTATCAGCTGATGTTTTAAATTAATGAAAACAAATATTTTTCATCACATACACATATAAATATTTTTTTTGCTTTTCACTTATTTACTCATAGATAAAAAATTCCACCCACTCATGCGCTAAAAATATCACGCTGGTTCTGTTGTTTTCGATACTCGTTGCTGTTTCGTTGTGAACCAATGGAAGAATTCATGTTACTTTTGATTGTACGAGGTGTGTTCAAAAAGTATCGCGAATTTTGTGTTTTTTCAAAAATTATTTATTTATTCATGAATATCTATTTTGTCCCCTTCAAAGTAATCCCCATGAGATATTATACACTTGTGCCAACGGTTTTTCCAATCTTCGAAGCACTTCAAAAAATCATTTTTTTGTATCTTGTTCAATGTCCTTCGATGCCGTCTTTATCTCGTCAAGAGAAGCGTAACGTCGTTCTTTCATGGGCCTCTTCAGTTTAGGGAACAAGAAAAAGTCACAGGGGGCCAGTTCTGAGGAATACGGTGGCTGCGGCATCATTAGTGTGTTGTTTTTGGCCAAAAAGTCGCGCACAAGCAACGATGCGTGAGCAGGGGCGTTATCGTGGTGCAAAAGCCAATTTTTGTTCTTCCACAAATCCGGTCGTTTCTGGCGGATTGCTTCGCGCAAATTGCGCATAACTTGCAGGTAATATTCCTTATTGACCGTTCTTCCCTGTGGCAAGAACTCATGATGCACCACGCCCCTGCAATCGAAGAAAACTGTCAGCAAAACTTTCACATTCGACCGAACTTGGCGCGCTTTTTTCGGTCTTGGTTCGTGCGGCAGCTTCCATTGAGATGATTGAGCTTGGGTTTCCACGTCATAACCATAAACCCACGATTCGTCACCAGTTATGACCCTCTGGAGCAAATTTGGGTCGTCGCGGACAGAGTTTAACATCTCATTAGCAATGTTCATGCGATGCTGTTTTTGGTCACAATTGAGCAATTTTGGTAAAAAAATAGGTAAAAATCGAAGACGATCCAAAACACGTGCAAGCAAAGCAGCTGTCAACAATTAACTGAACATTCAAAATGGCCGAGCTTGTCGGCATAAGTGAGAAACATGAGTACCAACATAACGCCACAAAAAATTCGAAATTCGAATATACGTAACCAGCGAAAATTCAAAATTCGCGATAATTTTTGAACACACCTCGTATGCAATCTATCTTTGATTGTCTTTTCTTTTTTTTTTACTGAAATAATATTTGTCTTCAAAATAAAAACCAAATCTAAACCAATAAATGCAGAAATTAATTGAAATAATCAGAGATAAATACAATACATTTAAAGGAATAAAAAAATAAGGGAATAATGGAAATTTTATGTGATCTTTTCGTCAGTCATAGAAATATGTAAATACTAGGGATATTAATCCCGGGATCCCGGGTTTTTGTGATCTATTGATTAAATTCATATTAATTTTTTTGTTCGTGTTACTTCAACTAACCTGAGGCGTTCTAACAATTACTCTGGGGGTAACGCTACAAGATAGAAATTTTCCATTAATTTATTCAATATTAATTTTTTTTTTTACCTGAGAATGAGTTTATATAACGAAGCCTCAGTTAACTCGGTTATAAAAAAAAAATAAAATATGTTTATTTCAACTAACTATTAGAACCACATTTTTTTATCATCCAATTGATTTTTTTTTAATTATGCCAATTTCACAACTGTGAGTAGTCATGAATGAAGAACTGCTTCAAACTATTGAAAAAAAAAATTTATGTATTTATTAAAAATAACCACGAAAATACTGCGATTGTACAAATCCAAAAAGTTGGCATCCCTAGTAAAGAGAAAAGCCATAAACGGAACCTAAAAAAAGAGCCTAAATCGTAACCGAAATCGGCAGCATGTGGGACCTATAGATATTTTACCACTATTATTGAAAAGTTCCCTGTATAGTACCGAAAAATCCATAAAGCGTCTGTTTCAGATTGATTAGCTGAGTTTCGCTACAGACCTCAATTCCACCTAGCACCGTAACGACCCCAAAATTATAACCGATTAAGGACAATTACTGCCTCAGAGATTATTAAACGTCCTAAACGTGATTCCGACGCTTACATAGTATTGGATCACTACACCTGGTTTCAGGTAGAAGATTGTCAGACATCTCTTTTAAAGACATGCCCGTCTTACAGTATTTGGTATTCTTGGTAATTTGGTTAAGACTGCAGGTAAGTAACATCTTTCATTCGCATACTGCCTGCTAGGGACTTAACAAGTCTACCATGGGTCGAGCTAAGGTTTCAAATTTCAAATCTGGACGACAAATTACGAATGAATTTGGAAAAAAACAGGCTATCATTTCTCCACTCTTTTAGTGGCTATCAAAGACATGGTCAGAAATTAGGTGAACATTTCGATCAGCCACGACTGGGAGGCAACTTGGGACTTTAGGTGGGCTAAGCACTTAATGAATCCCTTGTCTGAAGCCTCAAACCTGTGTAGTGTTTTTTAGGATGCAACAGCAACTGCTTTATTGATTACAGAGAAGATAAGATAAGTGAATGCGATACAGATCTATAAACTTTTTTATCTTTTATTTCCTAATAGTTTGGATTTGCTCCCAAGTCTTGTCGTATTTTTTGTTCGGCTTTCATTTACTTCTTACTTTCTTAACTAATTGCCTTTTTAGTGATAAGTTATAAATATTTTTTATCTTAAGCACTCCTGAGTTAACTGCGCTAAATTCATTACTTTTACAGTCGACTGATTTCACTCTCAATCACGTCCATTCCAACTGTCAATTAAGTGCCATAAAGCCAATCTCTTTGGTTTTTTTTTAATACCTTTTTGAAACTAGGAAAATGTTGCATAATTTAGCTGCAGAAAACGTGCAGTGATTTTATTACAATTGCACGTGATTTTGATTTGACGCTCTTGCGGAGTGCGATGTGTGCGAAAGTACGAGGCGATAGCGCACCGCACAAGCACTTGGTTGCACATTCAACCGTTTTTCTTTGTAAGAATGAAATGTAATTCTCCAAGATTTTTTTGTTTTGAAAATTTTGCCGTTATATCGTAGTTGCAGCAGCATCAGAAGCAGTGTCATTGATTTTCTGTGTGCGCGCCACCTCTCACTCGCACTCTTTCCCGGTATCGCTCACACGCTCTCATTCTTCAACATTATTTCGTGTGCATGTCAGTTACAGCAAGCCATTGACGCAGTAACAGCAATTCAACTTATGTATTTATGTCAAGTTTTCTCTCTGGGTTTCTGAAATCGGAAATGAATATCGCAAGTGCCACTCGCAGTTTAACAAATCGAAATATTGTGCAGTTTTGTAATAGCGGCTACATAAGCTCAATGCATTGTTCTTGCGGTTTCGGTTATGGTTTCTATTCTCTCTTAAACAGTGATGCACAATGTTTGCAAAAGCGTCCAATCCACGCGCACGAATAAAACACGTAGAACTGCTTGGCGTACGAGTAGTGTTGTATTGCTTGCAGCGCAGTGGTTTAGCTTTTTCGATTTTGAAGCTCCCAAAACACGCGCGTGCACCACTGCGTTTAATGCAACTTTTTTTCTTATTTAGTTTCCTATAAGGAGGGCATAAATATGCACTTTGCTTTCAATTTCTTCCATTATTCGCATTGCTGCAATTTCACTGCTGTGTCATTAGTTTTGTGAGCAATATTTGAAAGAAAAAAAAAAAAAAAATAGAAGTCAGCCACCAGCATACACACTCTCTTGCAATGTGACCTGACAGTTATTCAATCAGCTGATGTTAAGAAAAATGTGTTTGCCAGTGCGACAAGCAAATACTGCAAATAGCAAAATTTCAGCAGCAAAAACAAGGAAAATTAAAAAAAAAATACTTAAATGAAAAATGAAACTGCGCTTCAAGTATTTGGTTATCAAATACTCGTGCTAAAATGCGCGTTTTTTTCAACATACGTACCTACATAACTGTATTTATATATCAAGTCAGTGGCAGTGTACTACATACATTCCCTTTCCTTTTACTCATTTTGCACGTAACGAGAATTTACTCGGCATTCTCCCTGACTGCAGCAAGTTTTAAATGACATTGCGCTGCACTGCCAGTCGTACTCACAGAATAAAATTTATATTTTTACTATAAAAGAAGTATTTACTTAACAAAATGCATTATCCTTTAATCTGGTCCCATGCGCCAACATTGTATTTACACACGTACAGTCACATTGAATTTATCTACTGCGAGACTTATTGCACGCGGTAGCACGGCGAGATAGAATTAAGGAGGAAGAAAAAGGGGGAGCGAGTGCAAAGAAAAGAGTGAGACGGAAGAGTGCTGGAGAGGAAAGGGTGATATACAAGAGAAGCAATTCAGGTAGAGGGGAGCAGAAATATAGAGGTGGAGAGAGGGGATCGGATAGAGCGAGTGAGGTAGGGGAAGACACAGGTAGTGAATGGAGGAGGAGGGGAGAGAGGGACAGAGTAAGAGATATGACGAGATTCAAAGCGATAGTGTGAAAGAGAGAGTATGTGACAGGAACAATTAGAGTGTGTGAGAGATAGAGATATAATGCGTGCGAAAGGAAAAACGAGAAACAGAAATGAAAACGGCGTTTATAAAAGAAACGTTAATTCTTAACGGAGTGAATTTCGAAAAAAAAGGGTATCTTTTTGTTAAACTGTTATTAGAAAAGGTTTTTGTAAACATTTGCATTCCTTTTTTACAGTTAAATGATTTATAAAACCGTTCTGCAGGCTTAAGGAAAGTTGTTTTGAAATAAATTTTATACTGAGAACGTTTATATATTGCTTATTATAGCAAGCTTACTTTAAGTTATATGCATTTAAAAACATTTACAGGCATTGGTATTGACAAAAAATTTCTATACTTTGTATTGAAAAACCAAAAGGAGAAAAACGAAAATTCTACAACCCTGTTCTAAAGCTGCTTTTTTAATAATTTGCGTCTTATTATATATTATAGGAGTCATAAAATTCAGCTATATGAGCCATATTTCGTACACATACCGGGCTCTTAATTTGTGGAACAGAGATGCTTACTGGGTAGTTTCAAATTATTTAATAAAATGTTTAACTTACGCTTAGATTAGTGAATAAATGCTGAAACAATGTGGGCGATATTTACCTAGAAAGATAAAATATGAATGAATATGTTAGTACGAGTAAAACACATTTTTTCGAATGCTTATCTTTTATGTTTATGATTTCCTTATTTTTGTTTATCTTAAGTTTGACAAGCTTACCACATAAGATGGTATCAATTAACTTATCACTAAGCAGAAATTAGTTTTTATCCCAATAACCTTTTTAATATAAGTAAAAACTTTTTTAAGTATTTTGTTTTATGTTATACGTAGTTATGTTTTTTGGTTTTTTTTAAATTATTGGATTTTTTCAAATATAGAATCGCCCTTGAAGAGGCCAAGGAACATGGGCGAAACGTGGGCTGTAAGGTGAAATAAACTAGTTTTATTTGCACCATAATACAGGGTGGCTAATGAAAGCCGCTACCAAAAAAAAATTAAATAACTTTTTTTCTATTTAATGAATCTGGTTAATTTTTTTTTTATTTTGCAGATTGACTTTTACATTTAACAAAAATGGATAACTGGGACACTGAAACAAGAATTTGGATTGTCCGCCGCTATCACGCACTGGAGTCCGTAGTTTCGGTTCAAAGAGAGTATAGGCGCACGTTTGGCGGCAATCCTCCGAGCAGATGGACCATAATAAGACTTGTAAACAATTTTGCCGAGCATGGGACAGTCAACAGAAGACCTTACCATCGAAACCCTTCAGTTCGAACGGAGGAAACAATCGCTGCTGTAGCTGCTGCCATACAAAACAATCCACGTGTTTCGACAAGAAGCTTATCTGCTCAAATGGGTGTAAGCAGACAGTCATTACAGTCAATTATGCACAAAGATTTGGACTTATTCCCATATAAAATTCAAATGGCCAACAAACTGAACGCTGCAGACTTGCCGATTCGCTTGGAATTTTGCCAGAAGATGCTTCAAATGGTGGAAGAGGATGGAAATATGTTGAACTGTCTTTTCATGTCTGACGAGGCCCATTTCGATTTAAACGGCAACATAAACAAACAAAATTGTCGAATATCTAGTGCTTCCAACCCACAGATACTCCATGAGACGGAATTGCATCCACTTCGTGTCACAGTGTGGTGTGCTGTTTCATCACGCTGCATTGTCGGGCCCTACTTCTTCGAAGAAAACGGTCACACCGTTACGGTTACTGGAAACCGTTACTTGAGCATGTTGAGAGAGTTTTTCTATCCAGAATTACGCCGAATGAGAATTTCTTTCAACTCTGTGTGGTTTCAGCAAGATGGTGCAGCTCCTCATATAGCCCAACCTGTAATGACAGAATTGCGACGAAATTTTCCCAATAAGCTGATATCCAGAAACTCCACATTCCGTTGGCCACCCAGGTCGCCTGACCTTACTGCACCTGACTTTTTCTTGTGGGGTTATTGCAAACAGGAAGTCTTCAAAGCAAAACCAACAAATTTGAATGAACTAAGGCAATCCATTCGAGAAACAATTGCGGCTATTCCTGTCTCAACTCTCCAAGCAGTAATGAACAACTTTTTGGTAAGATGCCGCACATGCATCGACGAGCAGGGGAGGCATTTAAATTCCATTATTTTTAAAACTAATTAAGCTACATTTAATAAAATTTAATAAGCTTTAACATGAATAAGAGAAAAATGAATTCCATACACTGAAAAAAAAAATTATTTGAGTTTCTTAATGTAGCAAAATTCATCAGCCACCCTGTATGTTACATCGAATGTGTTTATATCGGCGTTGAATGCGTACTTTCCCCTACAAAAGCCTCTACGATTAGTCAATTGACCCGGGGCCATACTGAAATATCCCGAATTTTTCTCATCACGTTTTTTAAAGCAGCGGTAGACGTTTTGACTGTTTCTTTCCTGTTTGTGCGGTTTTACATGTCGCTCTTTCTCATTTATTTTTTGGCCTAAGAAAAACATATAGCTGTATTGCTCACATCGATGTCACAGTTACTAGTCATTTGACTGTTATATAATAAAAAAAAAATACCGAAATTTTACCGACATGAATACTTCATTTATATGTATTGGAGTTTCAATCATTCGATTTTTTGCAGGATCCTTTGTTATGAAGTATCAAAGAATTCTGTCGTGTTCCAAAAAAAATTTCATGAATTAAATTCTGTAATTTGGTTTGATTGGGGAAATGTCACGCATTTTTATCTTTTATTCAGTGTAAATGTAGTATTACAAAGCATTATAAACAAAGCCTTTTTTATTTTGATAAAGTTATTTAATTGACTTCCCACAAATTTTGAATTATAAAAGCTTAATAAAGCAATTCTATTTTTTATGATTTTGGGGTTATTAGATATAGTAAGCCCAAATTTTTAATCTTGAAATGTAAATCGAATTGCCTGTTCAAAAAGCAGAGAATAATTCAATGAAACAATTGCATTAGGTTGAAATAATTTGAAGTATATCTCATGAAACTAACTATATATAATTCTAAAACAAATAAAGAGAGCTCTTGACAGCAGCCCTCCTACAACGGCCCAATCGCGACAAAACTACGCGTTTTCAAGTCACGCGTCCTCTGAACTGAGGTAACTCGTGCGAGAAAAACAAAAATAACTATAAAGGGTTGTATAAAAATGTTTCAAAATATAGTTACAGAACGTCCTTACTCAGAATTTTTTCAAAAAAAGCCATATCTCAGATGTCGTTATATTGAATTAATATAGGCCGTCCTTCAAGGGAATTTCGAAATAGGAAGTCTATCAAGCAAATTTGAAATAATGGAGTTGTTAAAAACTGAATTATAGATAGCTATTGAAAAGGGAATGAATAAGCTTCGCTAAGCTTTTTCGAAAACACCGAAAGTTGGATTTTCGATTTTCTGGACGATTTCTTAATCGACAGAAATTAAACAGTGTAAAGGAAACTTAAAGCACCTGTGACAATGTAAATATAACAAATGTACTTGCAAAAGCAATTTTTAATAGTTGAATAAGTCGTCTTAATCCATCGAAAGTTCCAACATTTCGGTACTGCAATCGAAGCTCTAAAACATCTTTAATATAAGTTTACTGTTTCAGCACGAATTGATTAAAATCCAATATTTTCTTTTTAGAATTTTTCTTTGTCATCGCTATTTGGCATAACAGTGTAGTCAAGTCAAGCTATTTTATAGCTGTCAAGCGTTTATCGGTTGTCTTTTAAATTTTAATACACCAATTGCAAATGTATTAAATTATGCAATAAAAATGCACAACAATAGAATACAATAAATTATAAATGAGATTGTGAAAACAAAACAAGCGAAATACCAATTTATTGTCATATTTTGCTAAAATGTCGTTGTTGTTATGGGGGCGACTTTGTTGCCAAGTGTCTGTCTTACGTGGCCCACTACACAAAGTGGAAGCAGCGAAAAATTGCATCACAATTGAATGAGCGTTGTTGTTGTTGGGTTTAGTTATTTGTTGCAATTGCCAGCAATTTTGCACGACAGTTACATATGCTAATTTATTATTGCATATATATATTCGTAATTCACTTTTATTTAATGATATTACTATTTTATTCTCAATTGTAGCAATTCACTTTTATTTGCACGCTTGTATTTGTTAGTTTTTTATGTATATCAACTTTTTATGCCTTTCAAGAACATGAAATGGTATAATAACTTTGATCTGATGTTTGTAAGTATGAAGAGAGATATCTGGCTAAAATTTGGTATGCGGCCGCCATTTTTAAATATATTAGAGATCGCCCAGTAGTTGGAATTCGATCACAAAACTTTATTTAATTTTAATTTTTTCTGTTCCTTTACTTTGTCTTACTTACCCTTCCTTCTTTACCACTTCTTCCTTCTTTTTCTTTCCTCCACTTTCCTCTTTCTTTCATATTAGTTTTTACGTTTATTTCACACAAATCTACATACAAAGGATACAAAAACAAACCACCTCCTTTGGTGAGTATAAATGCAACATGAATAATCATCAATCAGTGCATCAATCAGTGGTGTCACTGAAAAAACCGGAAATACTTCGTTCAACAATGTAAAGAATACTCCTTAAGGAGTGTCAGAGTACTCCAACACTTACCCTTACTCAAAAAAAACAGATGGCCAATTTACATGGCGATGTTCTAGGAGACGATCACCTACACCATTTCGGAGTACTCTATTTCTTTGTTTCTGAGTACTTCATGAAACCCCTATGTCAGAGTACTTTCCAAAAATTGCCAAACAATTACTCCATGGAGTGCCCAAAGCAAAGCGACAGAGGGAGTAGGTGTACTTTTGAGAACAACTTATTCTCTCTCTCGCTTTGAAAAAAAGATTTGTGAGTGCTCTATAGTTCGTTCAATTTAAAGATCGAACGAACTAGTACTTTTTTAAAAAGTGAACTAGGACATTCACTTTATTTAGCCGTTCGATACTAAGTTTTCTTTTTAATCAGTATGTGTATCCATGAGCACAGGAAACAAGAGAAAAAGCGTGGACACTCGGGTACGAATTAAGCATTCGGTTACTAAAATTTACTGTGGTAATAAGAGCCAATGTCGACTAACTTAAGCTGTTTTTCCAAACCAATATTGAGTTGGATTGACATAGCAAACTTTAGTTCGCCTTTCGTTGTTATTGCTCGCTGCCACAGGAGCGTTTGAACTACTTACGTTAGCGTCATACAAAAAGATTATGCAACATTACCAATCACTGAACGAAGTTGAAAACATTTGAACGATGTAGTTCGTGCGTTCAATGAACGGAGTCGTTCAATGGAACTAGGACGTTCGCGAACTACACAACTCTACTCTATAGTATGTAAAGAACCTATAAATTGTAATGTGTAAAATAAAACTCGTAAGGATTGGACCAATATAACATATATTCTAAGACTGTAAATTTTACACAGGTTGTACTAAGGATTGGTGTGGAAATTGTGATGCGTCTCATGAAAGGTGTAGCCGAAGAAGGCGCTCTCCTTACTTGTTTTTACTTAATTTTTTTATTTTTATATTCGCAATTTTTCAATTCCAATGTAGCGCGTCGAATTTTACATACAATTGCCCCGTATGCTCTTTCTTTAAAAGCGAGCGTTTGCTCGACTATGGGCTGGCTGTAGTCGTAGCGTTTGTTGTTGTTAAATTAACAAAGCAATGCTACAATCAAACTATTTTACATTCTAAATTATACACATAAAATTTCAATGGAAAATTGCGAATTGTTGATTGTGTGTTCTCATTTTTCTTGTTTTTTCGCACGTCATTGCAACCATTTCTATGAAAATGCACGTCCCACCCGTTCTGTCAATTCGTTATGCAGAGAACCGAATAAATGGGCCTGGGTGAAATAACTCCGTTGAAAACCCGACTAAGCTATGGGAGCCGAGATCTGTTCGCAAATACTTGAAAAACTCGAAGCTTGATTCGAAGACTCCAAAGTTGGTTACTGATGCACCGAGAACAGCTTCAGAGAACTAAATAATGGTCGAAAAAAAACTTGAAAACATTACAAAGAAACTGAAAAGTTATTCCAAGCGCACAAAAAGGATTCATACACGAAACACATAAGTAATAACTTTGCCTTAAGAAAGAACTTTCAGGGCATTAATCTGGTACAGCTCGGCTCAATTGCGCATTTTAGTAGGCATTAACTTTGTATAAAGTACGATTGTGATGAAATTTGGGACATTACTTTCTGCGAAATATATTTTGACTTAGGACGTGATCGTATATAGGTTGACTGACTCCAATTAGCGCTGATGTACCGCTTTGACAGCACAGTTCATGAGTTAACCCATCAAAAATGCCGAAAACATAAATGTATTCTAACAACGTCGAGTTAAACTGAAGAACATTAGAACCTCTCAAGGGCTGAGATGATCTTGAAAAAAAAAAGTTTACGGCAGTTTGAAGGGGGTTCGCAAAATAGGGGCTTCTTCCGGCACCTGGAGATTGCAGCTATTTCAGCAAATATTGAATTTCAATCCCATTCATTCCGCCTGGACACAAGTTGTCCAACATCCAATGATTACCGCTATAAATAAGGATATATCCGTCCTCTCTACGTTAAGAAAGTCTCAACATCGTCTTTGGATGAACGATTGAAAAAACCAAACCTGACTGGCTGATCGCAATGCAAGAAGCCCGCGGAAGTGTTCCGACTGTGTATTTGCAAGACAGTTTGATTTTATAGCCTGTATTTAGCCTACAGTACCACTTATGTGCCATAAAGGCTAAACGAGTTTTCATACTACAAGAAAGACTTACCTTGTAACCGTTAAGAGGGTAAAAGCTGAAGTTTAGTGTTTCCATTCTAGTGCTGAAGAGTACATATTCTGAGGCGTTTAGGCAAATAGCAGAGGTTTCTATTCATAAATTCAGGAATTGGAGATGAATCTACCTTAAGAACCATTGCACGAGGTGCGAAGTCTGTTGCAACAGTACATCGGGAGGCAGTCTGGTTAAACAGAAATTGAAGTCCAGGTTCTGCCACCCATAATCCCCCCTGCGGGTTAGGGGTTTAGAAAATGCCAGAGGTAGGCTTACCTGTCGTAAGAGGCGACTAAAATGCACAAAGGTAATGACGTGCAACTCGATGGTTGATCTTATTACCCATCTTCTCCTTCCCATGTAAAGAGAGGTGACATGACCTAGAAGGTTGCACTCGTCATATCAAATCGCTCCCGCGACAGTGTGCATGTACTGCAAGGGAGTACCGGGTTCATATCCGGCAAAGGACTGCCACTTTTGATAACACTCCAAAACCGAAAGCAGTATTTTTGTCACTAAAAACAACAACACCCAAAAGAAGGGGTGATAAGTAAAAAGGGCCGGACCTTTAGGGTGAACTTCTTCAAAGCTTAGGAGTCAGTCAGGCTTGCAAAATTTTCTCCATTCAGACAACTACACTGTAGGGTGCGTTAACGGAGACGGTGATGTTAGGATCCTAACGACTTCTCTTTAGTCTCGGGGTAGGTTAACACGGTCTCTGAAAAGTAACGGTCGTCTCTAGAGCAATACCAGCAAACGAAGCCTTAGTCGCCTGTAACTATCTGCCTATTACAACGCTCGATAGTCACATGCTCTAGGTGGCAACACCTCCGCTGCTCCCGAAGGTCCAAGGTTCGAGCCCTGGTACAGGTAACATCAAAAGTGGTTTGAAAAAGTGCAGGTAACCTCGGCAGTGGTTTGGCAACCTCTCCAAGTGTATTTCTGGCATAGAAGGCTTCTCAGCAAAAATTCATCTGCTTTGCAGATGCTGTTCGGAATCGGCAAAAACTGTAGGTCCCACCAATTTGTAGGAAAAATTATAAGCAGCACACCCCAAATTGGCAAAGAAGCTCGGCCTTTATCTCCCTAATTATTTATTTATTTTTACCGCCTTACTCCGTTAAGCGCTCTCCACTACTATGGTCGTCGGGCGCTCCGTCCATTGACCGGGACATACTGAGGGCTACCTCAGCCTATTGCCATAGGCCGACCTCATACACTTGACCAATTACAAATCTAAGTTGCAAGCGCAACTCGAGTCTTTTGAGATTGAATAAAAGAACATTCGTCGAACGAAACGAATTATCATTACAGAATGACTCAACACCTTTACCTAAATATGGATAGGTCAAAAAACTGTAGCAAATTAACACTTTTGCTGTATACAGAATAAAATTAGAAGTATGGAACTTGTAAGCTTGTTTGTCCAATGATGATGAAATCAGTCAACGGTTAGTGAAACTTTGCTATGAAAATGAACACGTCAAACAAGCGACGAGTGAATGGGCCAACGGTCGAGTGAATGGAGCGACGAGCGAGTGCATTTGTGAGTGTCACAAAGTGGATGAATGCAAACGCGACAGCCACACTAAAAGGTAGACAGACAGCCAGTCAACTGTACAACGCTATCGAACGGGTGATATAATCAGAGCGAACCAAAAAGGGAAGGAAGTGCAAGAAAACAATAAAACCCTCGCCACTGCCTTCGCTGCACTGTAAAATATGCAAAAGTCAGCTGAGACAGGTTTACGGGCGTTCATGAAAAGAGAAGTGGAAATAAGTGCAAGGCAGCCAGCACATGGAGGTCGCATTGTATGGCTTACAACACAGCGGTAATGGGTAATTACTTGCACAAGTACGGTACACTCGATTCCTATCACAATGACTTGGATTCTCTCATTCAATATTCGTCATGGGCACAAGCATAGCCAAACAAAAGACAGGAGGCACTGACTGGGGGATGACAAGCAGGGGGACACAACAGGGAAAACTAATATAATAGAATTGAATTTCAGTATGCAAATGCATAACGAATTGCAACGGATGTGCAAACTAACAAAACTGTGAATTTAAGGTATAAGCGAGGGTAGGAAATGAAGCCGAGGCGGATGGGCGCGTGAAGAATAAGCAACAACAAAGAATGGGGAAAAAATTAAAATGCAACGCTAGCGTGTAGTACGAGAAACAGAAGGTAAAAGTAAAGAAAATAAAATGAGAAGGCAACAACAAACATGCAATCAGCAAGCTCCAACAACCACAGAAAGGAAGTCAGCAAAAAGTTGAAAAAGTAAAATAAAACACAAAAAAAAGGCTAGAAACTGCATAAATTCATTTAATAAAATAATAAACTCACTGCCACAACAACAAGTGCGCTTTGTAATTACGTGCAATAAAAACAAAAGCAGATGAAAACCAACAAAACACACAGCCTTTGCAAGAACAATGGAATTGTAAATTAAAAATAGAAAATAAGCTTGGCAAAGCAAGAAAACAATACAATAGTTCGCCATCACAGCTCTAATGGCAATCAAAATGAAGAAATGAAAATAACAACTACAATAACAACTCTTAAAATTATGTACTTGATAAAAAGGCAATAATAGACAGACCAGACCCGTTGTGTATAATCCCACTCAATGCAAATTACATTGCACTGCAAGGTGACTCAGCACGCCTACTTAAGCCATCTCTAAAAATGTCTAACAAAAAGAAACTCGAAACACATGTTATATTCCCATCAGAAAACAACTGTGTTAGGTTGGGTAAGGTCAGGTCGAAGTGGTAGCTATGAAACATTGCATACTTTCTCGATATGGGCAGAATTACGATAATTGTTAATGGTTCCAGAAGTTTTCTAGATCAAGCAGCATAACAAAAGAAAAAATCAACAAATTTTTGGGTGCACTGACAGTTCTTACCCGGATACCAAACCAGAACGTTCTTGTGCTGTAACACGACACTCGTGCTAATATCAACCCATGATACTAACCATATTTTCATCTGCTCAGCTGAGCCTACTCTTCTATCAGCAATCTCACGAAGGTCCAACCCTGTCGAAGCCGCGCGGTTTCTGAGACTCCCGTTAGAAGAGCTCGATGATGATATGATATGATCATGTGGCTTGACAATGTTATTGTTGATCTTGTAACAGTACTATGTCCTACTTTTCCGCACGTCAAAGCGGTTATTTTTGTCAACTGCTGTGGGACCTGAAATCGTTATCCACTTAGTCCTTCCAGCGAAGTCGGACCTTTCTCCTCCTAGATATGAATATCTTCTGGACCACAGCATCTTCATCCACTCACATAACATAGCCTAGGCAGCTTAGGCGCAGAATTTTAATTAGCTGAACTATGTCGACGTAAAGTTCATTTAGCTCATAGTTACATTTCGGTACTGGTTTGCAGATTGAGGACTTTACTTACTTACGCAGGATTATACTAAAATAACAGGACTTGGTCAGTGAAAACACGAGTTATTCCGGTACGTTTAATCGGCTATCTTGACAATCACTTCTCGTAGTACAATTTTTAAGTACACAAGAGTCCTAAGAGTTTTTCATTTCTCTAGACTGCTGATCATTTCGGCTATCTACCTTGACCATGTTACTCGGGTCTTCTAGAATAATTTCTAAACATTTTATATTATTCTCGGTTAGTCCATGGCTCATAACAAAAAATTATAAGGAGCGTTTTGGAGTACCTTATTCTGAACATTCCATGTATTTACTACAAGTTATAGTAAGTCTCACATTCATCCAGCTCTTGAGTCGACTTTTAAAACTTTTAGCTTATCAGCCATGTGAAAAATACCTATATGATCCGTACTAACAGACAGTATAGCTTGAGCAAGGAGTAGAACAATAAGAAAATACGGCTGGGAAGCGTCATATCGTCAGGCCGTCGGAAAGAAATAATGTATTGTAATGGGCAGAGGCGACCTCTGCCGACGAAAATGATGAGCAGTGAAGTAAAAAATCACTGTAAGTGGCCTTTCAGCTAGCCTACGACTACTGGGCTCTTATTGATAGATTAGTGGCAAGACCTCACTAGATTGCGTCAACGAATTTAGAGTGTAGACCACCGTGGTATGAGAGCAGCTTAACACCGAACATTTTTAAGTTCATCAGATTTTGGCGCATTTGTACTGGATCTTTACAAAAGAATCTAATAAATTAATCCTACCTTATGACAAAACTCTCTTGATACGACGAAGTTATCATATGTGTTTTTTTCCATTTCTTTATACCCTGTAAAAAACGTTGGAGCCTCAGAGTACTCCAACACTTATCCTCATTCATATAAAAAAGGTGGTCCAATTTACATGGCAATGTCCGGTGATTGGATCACCTAATCCTATTCGGAGTACCATTTACTTTGCTTCTGAATAGTCTATAGAGCACCTACGTTGGAGTACTTTGAAAATGCTGCCAAAAGATTACTCTATAGAGTATTCTAGACGAAAGCGAGAAGGGAGTATGTGTTCTTTTGAGGACCACCTACTCCCGCTCTCACTTTGCTGTTGAATACTCTATAGAGTAATCCCATGGGAGTATTTTGAGAGTACTATCACGTAGGTGGTCTATGGAGTATTCAAAAGCAAAGAAACGGAGTACTCCGAGATGGATTAGGTGATCCAATCATCGGACATTGTCATGTAAATTGGACCACCTTTTTTATATGAATGAGGATATGTGTTGGAGTACTCTGATACTTCTTTAGGAGTATTCTATGGAGTATGAAACGGAGTATTTCCGTTTTTTGCAGGGAAGTTAGGACTTGGCGTTTCATTTTAATGACAGTCAAGCAAAAATACCACTAAAAACATCAACAAATTTAACGTTGCGCCGAACAGTAGCACCGACTACGACGCGCACAGAGACTGCGCCGCAATCAGGTCGTTGTACAAAGTGCAATCGCAATAGTTGAAGGTGATTTTATAATGAGTGCTACACCGACGCCCCCCACGCGCCTGCTTGCACTCTTACTACGTACTCACTCTTCCCCGACGGCATAGTTCTGCTAAAAACAATAATAAAAAGTACAAACTAATTTCGTTTTGTTGCATCGGCGAGTTCGTGAGACATTCAACAGCGGCATTTTTAAAAATAGCTTAATTAGGTAGTTTTTTTTTTTTTAATTTTATTGCATGAAATATAAAAGTTGGATGGTGTGAGTTTGAGAGTAATTATGTATGTATGTATTTTTGGCAAGATTGCAAGTCATCACGTTCGTACAAGCACAAATATGCTGTTTCCGGAATTTTTCTGTTAAAACCACAGCAATGAACTTCTTAATTTGCTCAGAAAAAAAACAAGAATTTCTGTAATACTTGCAAAGTTAGTCTTCTCTCAAACGTAGCCACCTAAAAGATATTAAAGATTCGCGCTCAAAGAAAGCAACGCGCAACGATTCACTACAACGAACCGAACACGTACAACAAACGAATAAAATTGCGAATTGATGTGGCTTTTGCGTGCAAGTTGGCAATTTTTGGCCAATAACTGCGAAATCATAGAATGACAGGCAGTGGCAGAAGCCGTTTTTGTAGTCGCCTCCCTTCAGCATGAAGGATATGTAAACAACAAGAAAAAGCTTGCATTGGATTGGGCTTGCGATGTGGGGCGGGCAGGCGTTCAGAAACGGTCTAGGTGATTGCAATTTGATGTTGTATGCGGCAAGTGAAAAATTGCATAGTTTAGCAATAAAATAAAGACTAGTTTTGCATAATTCGCATGCAAGAGCGCTATTAAACTACAAGAGGTCAGGCGATAAATCGAAATTAGGAAAATTTTCAGGATATAAAAAATGATGGAAAAAACATTGTCAGCCCAATTCTAAGTACTAGAGATCGCCCAGTGGTTGAAATTCAACCACAAAACTTTATTTTAATTTAATTATTTCCTATATCCTTCATTCGCTTTTTTCCACTTCCTTTGATTTCTTCTTTTACTCTCTACACTCAATATTTTAAATTTATTTTATTCTTTCCTTTCCTTCCTTTAATTTCTTTTCATTTTCTTACCTTTCCTTTCCTTTGCTTTCCCTTCCCCTCCCTTCCCTTCCATTCCCTTCCCCTCTTTTCCTTTGCTTTTCTTTTCTTTCCTTTACTTTTATTTCTTTTCCTTTTTCTTCCTTTTCTCACCCTTAACTGGTTTTTTCTTTTTCGAACATTATCCAGAATAAGAGGAAAGGGAGAAGTGAAAAAACTCAGACAGTTGTTTTTTATTCAGAATAAGAGAAATGGGAGAGGGGAAAAATCCGTACGGAATTTTTATTTAGAATTATAAATTCAACCCTGTCCATCCACAAATTAATTTTTTTGTCCAGAAACCGCAAATCCCGACCGTTTTTGAGGCTTATTCGTTTTTTACAGATTTCTTTTACGATTTTCATAAATCTGGATAGGCGTGTTAAAAGCATTGTTGAACTTGAGAGTTGACAGTGAAAAATATTTTTGCAATTGGTCAAAGTCCGTAGTTTGATAAACATTTTATGACGTGACTATGAGGATACACGCCAAAAGACTATCGGGGCAATACAATTTAGTGCAGCGATTTGTTGGATACATACTTGTTTTTTTTTCCTTTCTATCTCCACACCCTGTGAGAACTCCGCACACTGGGCCGGAAAGTTCAAGCCACCTAGAGGGTACAAAACTCAACACTTTCCAAGTATTTAAAGGGAATTTTGTTACCTAAAGTAACTATGCACACGGGTTTATTAAAAAGTGTTTTTTTAAACGAATTACACTGTGTAAGAAAGTAAAAAAAAGAAGTTGAAAACACTTTTTTCGAAGCTGGAGTCATAGGACACAAAAATCAATAGTTCCCAAAAATTTAAACGAGAGACCCTTCACTTTCATCTAAATCACCCCGCTTTTATTCTTTTATTTCTCTGGCCTATCTTCTTTCTATCGGTTTTGTTTCTTTTTTTAGTCTTTCATGCGTGGCTTGTCTTTCTTATTTCTTGACCTTTATTGTTCTTTCGCAATTTATTTTAATTTTGATACTTCTATTAGTTGTTGTATTTCATTTCGTAGGATTAAGTATTTTCAGTATTTCTGCTTATTCTGGCCTGTTTGTCGGGTTTGTTTCTTGTGAAATATTTTTATTTTCCTGGCCTTGCTTTTTCTCCAGTTCATTTTTTTCTCTTATTATTTCTCTTTCTTATAGTATTACTTTTTCTTTCATCATTTCTCCTTCTCTGTAGTGATCTTTTAGGATTCAATATTTTCAGACTGTCTTCTTTTAGTCTCTTCACTTCTCTCAGTGTTTGTTCTTCTGCAAAAAAGTTTAAGTTTTTTGCTTTTACACTTGTTTTCCTTAGAGTGGTACATAATTCTTCCATTTCTTATTCCGTTTCAACTTCTTGTTCCTTTCTTCATTTTAGTTTCTTATTTGAAGTATCTTCTTTCACTTATTCTTAATTTTTATAGGTTTTAAAATTGGGTGCCTAAGCTTCTAAGGGTTGTTCTATTAAAGCACTTCAGCGAAACTTATTTGACAGATCGCCAGACGTGAAAATTAAAATGACAAAACGGTTTTAAGAACCATGTCATTAAGATTCTCCGTTGGACTCTGACTTTTTTAAGGAAACAAGTTTTGTCTAATGATGCCCTTGACGACTTCTTTAAAGATATTACTTCTCCGTGAAGGTCTTTGTCATGAAAGATGTTCAATGAATATCTGGGCCCGGAAAATAAGCTTAGATTGAGGACGAATAGCAAAGTGTTCACAAATTAAATAAAAATAGTTCTGTATATACTCACGGTTAGATTAGTGCAAAATTGTACAAAACGGTATAAGGAATGAAATTTACCTGCAAAGACAAAAGAAAAAGTAAAACTTAATCGTTTGTTGTACAGGAAATTATTTTTTACATTTTCAAGGCAACTAAATCCGAACAAAGTTTAAAAGAAAAAGTTAAAACCTAAACCAAATTTAACTAATTGGTCATGCGAATATTTTCCTACATATACTTTGTTTTTAGTTTTCCTCGAAAAAAATGAGATAATGGCACGAAAAGACATACAAGGAACCACATAAAAAATCTTTTTTAATTAAAAAAAAAAAAAATTATAACAAATTTTTTATTTCAAAAAATTCTCATACCAAAATCGGAAGCTTACCAAATAATTACTTACTAACTAATGAAAAGCTTTGTGAGAAACAAAATTTGTAGGTAATTGAAGAAGAAAAACTAATTTGCTCCAACTATCGTTAATTTAATTAAAAGCCTGAAAAGCCCACTTTCCAACCCAGACAAAACATTTTTTTTTTTCAAAGTTTTTAGTTTTTTTTTTGCTGTAAAGAATAACATTTTTTCGTTTTCCATCATAAAACTACATACAGACGCATGAGATTGTGCACAAATTATTTACCGATGCCGGATAGCCTTCGACGCCGACATTCAGCAAATAAGCCCTAACCCGTCGTTCGACTCTACACATTGATCGAATACATTTTTATGGTAGCCATGTAAACGTGTGAATAATCAGTCAATTAATTGCGAAGTGAAAATTAAATACATAAAATATTAATAAAAACAAATTACAACTACATTTTAAAGCAGTGTCAACAACCAAGCAATGGCCACAAAATGGCAACCTTGACTGTTAGAAGTTGAGCATTAGAAAAATCTAAAAGTTGCTTAGCTCTGCGTGAAATGCATAAGATGAAACAAGTAAGGAAGTCTAAGTTCCGGTAGAACCGAATATTATATACCTAGTATTGATCTATTATGGCATCCCAATTTACGCCGGTCTATTTTAATACTTTTCAGTTCGTTTTATAAAGCCAGCTGATTGTTTTAAAAATAAAAACACTTCTGTTATAAGTTTTGAGTGGTAAATTAATTTATTTGTATATATATAGCTTCCCTACCAACCACTGCTACCCACATTTTCCCAAAACACCAATACATGCACATTTTATGTTTGAAAAATTTCACAAATATTGGAAATAGCTGCTTTCAAAAATTAATTTATGTTGGTCAAATTTATTCTAAAAACGAAAATATCGAATGAAAATCAAATAAGATATGTACATATATAACTTCCCTATTGCAGTGGGGTATTAACAACTTGTCCGAATATTTTGCTTGTGTGTTATCCGGTTTGCCTATTTTTTGGCAGGAGTATACTACATACTATTGAGAAGCAGCTGAGACCAATTTTTATTGTAATATCTAGTTGAAATTACACGCAATCACCTTCGAAAGTAGCAGCACTTTCTTTTGGGGTGGAGTTTTGCTTAAAAACCTTATTATGTATGAAATATCTTATTGATATAGCTTGCATGGTTATAGAAATATCGGGTTTTAGGTTTTACAAATTTTTAAGGACTATGTTAAAAAACTGGGCGTGGCCCTGACCCGATTTTGCAAATTTTGACAATAAACCTTTATATATTCCACATTTTCGTCAAATTTTGTTTCGAGAAATCAATTTTTGGCGGAGTTATGGCATTAAAAGTTTTGTGGAATAGTCCACTATAAAAGAGGCGTGACCACGCCTATTTTCGAAAATTTTTATTTTTCAAATTTCTTCGTTTACGCACACTTTTAAAGTGAAATAGATATGACATAAAGCTATCTTGCGCAAAGTTATTGCCTATTAAATACAGTGAAATTCCTCATAACCGGACACTCACGGTCGCAGTGTTTTTGTCCGGTTATGGGAGATGTCCGCTTATAGGGGATGAGGTCAAAAAATATATACTACACATATAAAATTCATTGTAGGTTATTTAAGAAATTTTTCGAAGTAAAGAATATTTAAATACTTTAGTATTACATATACATACATAAATATATCAATTAAATACATTGTACAAGTCTTTACATTTCAATATCGACTAGTTTGATTGAAAAAATTGTGTGATGCTTGTTTGTTTTAACATTGATTCCTTTAATTTAAAACTTTCATTTTCAAAGTGACTCTCGATATTTTTAACCTGCTGAAAAGGTACATAGTCATTTTTTGCATATTGTTTCAAGCGCGCAACAAGTTTTAAAGCCTCATCATATGATGTTATGGGGTCACTTATTTCTTCTCTCATCATATCATCTGGTTGGTCAAATTGAATTTCTATATTGTTGTCCTCAGTGAAAACATTTTGATCTATTTGGAGAAAACCTTCGAAATCATTTGCCAAATCTAGTCCTTCCTGAAGCCTAGCATAGACTGCCAGTGGAATGTCATCTTCGGGATCACAATCTGAAGGATCCTCTAAAGTTTCCAAAAATCCTGCTTTACGGAAGCAGTTTCGGATTGTTGAGGCTTCCACCTTATCCCAAGATGCTTTGATGAAATACACAGCTTCCAGTACATTAATCGATTTTGAGAGCTCTGAGGCTGAACTTTTATCGCCAATTTTAGTTATCAAGTGTTTTAAAACTATGCTTCTATACAAAGTTTTAAAATTTTGGATTATACCTTGATCAAGGGGTTGGCTAAATGCCGTTGTATTTGGTGGCAAGAAACAAATTTTTATGTTGGTCAAGTCTAATTCCTTTGGATGAGAAGCCGCGTTATCTAGAAACAAGATAATTTTTCGATTCTGGGTTTTCATTCTTCGATTGAACTGCTGCAGCCATTCGCTCATCACTTCTCGAGTCATCCATGCTTTTTTATTAGACTTCCAATCCACTGGAAGTTTTGCAATTGGAACATGTTTAAAGGATCGAGGACGGGCTGCTTTCCCTATAACCAAAAGCGGCTCCTTATCGCCAGCCATATTAGCACAGAACAAAATTGTGAGTCTGTCCTTTGATAGCTTACCTCCCACACATTTTTCGGATTTAAGAGCGAGGGTTTTGTCCGGCAAGGAACGAAAGAAAAGCCCACTCTCATCGGCGTTGTAAATGTCTTCAGGCTTGTACCCATTCAACAGAGGTTTGTCCGAAACTGTTCGACATCATCCTGATTCACATCTGCAGCTTCACCAGATATGCATTTGAAGGAAACATTATTCCTTAATCGCCATTTATTTAGCCATCTATCCGAAGCATTAAAATTAGGTACACCCAGTTTTCTTGCAATTTCCATTGCCTTTGCTTTCAAAATGGAACCAGAAATCGGAATTTTTTGACTTATAGCCTTAGCGAAAAAGCAAAACACATCCTGTCTATTTCCGAGCCGCCTTCTTTAAGGAAACTTCGCTTTTGGTGAATATTAGATCCAGACTCCCAGTTAGAACGAATTTTTTGCTTGCGTTTTGCCAATATTGAACCTTTTAAAGCAAAAGAAACGTGTACCTACAAGTTAAATTTTGGACTCACCATACTTTTCCCTTTTGCAATTCCACGTACTGATAACTTTTCTTTTTCGAAAACATTAATAATTTCCATTTTCTCTTTAATAGAAAGTAGCTTCTTTTTCGGTGCCATATTATTACGAACTTTGAACGCAACCGCTCGCATGCACTTGACAAACTGAATAGAAAACCACCTTTTACTGGACACGGACGGCTTGAATGTGTGCATACATGTTAAAAGGGGAATCCCCTATTTCATTTTTATAATGAACAACAAAGCTTGCTTGCGATGTTTTTGAATTTTGTCCGTTTATGAGAAATTTTTTCATGGAAATGGCTTGAAATACAGTGTCCGCGTCCGGTTATTAGAGCGTCCGTTTATTAGAATGATATTTGTATGAAAAAATTATTGAAAAACCTGTGTACACAAAATTTGTTATTGGTGCTGTCCGGTTATAAGGACTGTCCGTCTTGGGGAATTTCACTGTATGTCTATGATCCTTTTCAAAATCTTTCATATAAAAGTGGGCGAGGACCTTAACCGATTTCGCCCAAATCTGTGTGCTGTATTTCATTTCTATATCTTGAACGGTTTTTGTGATATGATTAATAATATTTCTAAATTTGACTTAATCGAAAGTGGGCGATGCCACTCCCATTTTCAAAAATTTATTGAACAATTTATTTTCTGTCTTAATCTTAATGTACACACCAAATTTTATCCTCATAATGAATCATCACTTTTTTTGTATTTTCGAAAATATTCTAAATATAACACCGCGTTACACACATTCTGTCCTATGAACCAAATATACCTTTTCGCAAAGGGAAGAAAAAATAAAAATACACGTGTATACTTTATACATAAAAAAAAAAATCGCCGATACGAAAAACGACCCAGCTAACCAAAAGTAGGAAAAAAGACTACTTACGGAGCCATAAAACGCACATTTCCCGGAGCTTTACCCTCCGAAATGAGCTCTTTTCGGAGCCCAAATGGAGCGAAAAATCGATCTGCGCGGGCACCCTAAAAGGAGTCATAAAAAAGAGTCCAAAATGAGTCCGAATCCGATGAATTTGGAGCGTTTTATGACTCTTTTTAAATGAACTTCGAAATCTTTTTGGACTCTTTTCGGAGCCTTTTATTGTTGCTTTTCTGAAGCTTTTTTTTGAGCCTTTTTAGGCACTTTTTTTACTCTTTTGCTAAGATTCTTATAGGTTTTTAAAACTCATATCTGTATTTAATAAAATGTCTATGATAGACTTTGTTTTATTTTAAATGCACTTTAGTTGGCTTCCAACTTTTGCCTATTGATAAACATTTAGGAGAAAAACGCTTTATGTTCCATTACGTAAAATAAAAAAACCTCAGAAAATGCTCTAAAACATACATATAATTGCACGTTGCTACTTATCCGCTCTCCATCGTTCATATAACTGAGCCTTGCAGTTTATCAGCTCTACAATATTAATTTCTTCTTCCAAGGCTCCGTAAATCTTCATAAAACAGTGGTATTTTTGATGTTTACTAAATAACACTCCAAAAAAGCTCAAATTACGGACTCTTTTTGGATCATTATTTCGGAGCGCTCCGACTTTGGTAAGCTAGGGAGCTTTAGTTTTTCTAACGCAGTGTAATAAGTGAGCGTGGCTATCATCCGATTGCCCATTTTAAATAGCGCTCGGAGATGAGTGCCAAGGAACCTGCATAACAAATTTCATTAAGATATCTTAATCAATTTCTTTTTTCCTCCTGAACATTTTGATATACATAAGTCAATATCTATCTCGATCCGTTTATGCCGTAACATACTACCGTTAGGTGTAGCACTACTAAGTATAAAAAAAGAAAAAAATTAGAAAGATACCGCGCGAAGGAAATTTTTTCGAAAGGACGATTAGAGATACCGTAAAGTGTGAGTTCGAAGAACAGAAACTGGTGCATGGAAGGGCCGGATCGGTGACTTGGTTAGTGCGTGGTTAAAGTAAGTGGAACCTAATAGCTAATAATCTTAATAAAACCTTCGGGAAGTGTTTTTGTAGTTACAAACAACAACAACGAATTTGAGCCGATAAAGGTAACGGATACATTAACGTTCTTCCATTTAGCTCTTCTTGGACGAAATCAGCTTAGGAAATTAGCTTAGGAAATCTTAGGGGGCCGTCTCATCGTTTGATTTATCTGCACATGAGTAGACAGTTTACATACTTCATACTATTTAGCTATCAAGATGTGATCCAACGTGAAAGTCCTCCCAACCTCTACGAAGAATAGGCACAAAAAACGATTTACTTTTGCTTTATAACGCAAAGCATCTATGTATAAGCTAATGTGTATCATGGTCCATTCAGCTAAACTTTCGTCCGTTCGCTTTGTATAACGTTTCTCTGTTCTCATCATTCTACCTTGAGGTACTTTTTAGCAGTGTTTAAGTGATCAAAATCACGCGTTTTCACAAACAGGAAATTGCGGTATCTATTTAACCGCAAATCTTGTGAAAAACGAGAATATCTCATCACTTATTTACACAAAATTTATTTACAAATAAGATTTATAAAATCACCAGCTTAACATACATACAATACAAGCAACAACAACACAATACACAATCTTTCCACATTCATACGAATGCAATTGGTTGTTAAAAAATTCAACAATTTTGCTTATATAAATAAAATGAAAAAAAAATTTAAAATAAAAATAAATATATATACTTTTGTGGCATTCAAGCGACACCAATTTGTGGCGGTAAAACCAGTGCCAGTTACAGACTGAGTCTCAGATTGAATTTTGTTCTCGCCCATTACGCCAGCTATTCTTTCGTGGTGAGCAAAATTATTACAGCATTCGTAATCACAGTCAACCTTTAGAGCAGCTATCACAATCAGCTAAACAGCCATATTTGTATTCATATTTGCAAAGCTCAAACGTACATAGAAATCATCAAATAGACGTGATCTGCCATGTGTCACTTGAAAATGTAAACTAGTCAGCAAACGAGAAGCGAATCAACTGCAGCTCACTTCAGCTGTATGTACATTTGCTATTAGATAGTGTGCCTGGTGATCGCACACGATCTAAATTCAAAGTACTTTTTTTATAGGTGCACAGTCACTCGAAAGAGTTTGAAAGCCCTGTAGGAATTCACCATCAAAACTTCTAAATCTGGTGACAGTATCCCGATCACGGCGTTCTCCTGGCCTAAATAGGTTTAACAGAAATGACGACAAAAAGTGTGAATGAGGCATGGGCAGCGACCATGAGCGAAACACGCATTTTTCGATTTTGGCCACTTTTGAAAAATTGTATAAATTAATTGTGACGTGTTGTTATATTTTTGTATGCCTAATATTATTGGCTAAACCTTGTCCTTTAAATGGGCTAAAATTCAAAATACGCTTATGAACCCTAAGCACGGGACGGTAATTCAAATTATACCTCTTTCGGGATTTCACACTTTTCTCTAAAACTATATAAGGTGGCACATTCCGTAAGGAACCATATAGTTTTATTGCAGTCGCATAACATATACAGGATAATGTGACTGATGTCTGAAAATATGAATAAAATATTTAATTTATTCATAGTTTTCAATTTTTTTACAAATTTGCCATACTTATAGATAAACGCCAGTCATAGAAACAGTAAATAATAATGAAATTAAAAAAACTCTTTTCGAGAACTTTTTATGGTAACATTCATCCTTTCACTGAGCATCATAAGGGTTAAAGCGAGATATTTCGTGAAAACGAGCAGGCGCGATTTTACTTGAAACGGATTTTGGTACTCTGGACGGTCGCTGACCATGTCTCATTCACACTTTTTGTCGTCATTTTTGTTGAACCTATTTATGCCAGGAGAACGCTGTGCGATGTATGCAGCTAAATGTGTTTTTGGAAACTTTACTTGGACTCAAGATGCGGTTCAACTCAAGAGGTTGGTGCCGTTAAACAGAAAGTGAAGATATGAAAATACTGGCACGTCCAGAAATTGTTGAGAGTTCGCGAACCAACGTACATGTATTTCGAAAAATATTTTTTTCTTATATAAAAATTGCAACTGCCTGATGTCTGTACGTCATTTCATTTATTTAAAACATATAAAACTTAGTACAATGAGATTTAACATCTTTTGTAGTACAACACAGAGTATAATAAAAAAAAAACACAATAAAACCATAAATACAAAATATGAAAGTGAAAAATACAAAATATGAAATATAAAAATAAATAAATAACTACTTAAAACTAACAGGATTTTATCGTTCTCGAAAATCGACACTGATGATGGCACAACGCCGAAACCGGTTTGTCTCAAAACCAAATGACAAGGGATGACGGAAAATCGTTCCAATATAAATCAATTACTCACCCTGTCGGAAAAACAACAAAACAAAATAAAACAAATATGAGAATATTATATTCTTGAAATTGCCTTTGCTTAGCTCACTTCCAATTACGGCAGGTATCGAATTCCAGGTTCTTATGGTGTTAACAAAAAACAGTCTAGTAGATGCTACAAAGTTAAATATAGGGGCGATTAGATCACTCGTTCGCGCAGACATCGTGAATATAAGTTTATCGTACAAATATGAGGGCGATTTCAGACACATAAGGCGAAAAAGAAAAAAACAGCTTTTAGCTTTAACGTACTCATCTATGTTGCACCCTAAGAGCTGACATCTCCAAGTGGAGATGTGATCGTACTTCTTTATACCATATACATAACGTGTAATATGATTAAATAATAAGTCGATCTTGTGAGCAGATTGTGAGTCCAGCTTATTATAAACTAATTCCGAGTATGAGATTATTGGTAGCAGTAACTGAATTGCAAGTTTACGCCTTATGGCCAAAGGTGTAAAGGCACCGGTTTGCCTCAGACTTCGCAGGGAGGCATACACTTTACACACTACAGCATTTGTGTGATCCACGCAGGTCAAGTTTGAGTTGATAACAAAACCAAGATTTGTAATTTTAGTAACAACTTGCAGCTGTAACCTGTTCAGAAAAAGCAAGGGTATGGACAGATTTTCCACAAAAGATTTTTTAGGATTAAGGCACAAGCCGTTTCTGTCCGCCCATTGCACTATGGGCGTCATGTCACTGTTTAATTGGTTGGTTAGAGTACTGATATTTCCGAATGTATCTGATAAATACAGCTGAATATTAGCAGCGTAAGCATGAATACTAGCGAAGTTGCAGGTAGAAAAAACATCATTGATAACGAGACTAAAGAGAAGTCATGCAGCCAAAGTAGCCGGGTTTTAGAAAATTTTGTCTGGCGTATTTGGGAGCATCACTCAAAACTCGATGTATAGAATTGAATGAAAGTTTCTCCGAAGTATTGTCCGATGTCCAACTTAAAGTGTAAGATCTATTTTACTAAACAGAAATACATATTTTGCTACATGTAGTGAAATTGGAACCGGGCGATAACTTTACAAGGCTGAATGTGTGTTTGTCCGCGCATCACTATATAACTAAGACACGGAATGGAATGGTTTCTTCATTGCTGGAGGTCTATCTTAAAGTACGTATATAGCAAATTTTTCCATTGCTTTTGTAAAAGCGTTGGCGTAGTGTCGCATGACCGCAGGCATCGAGAAGTTCATATAACAGGGTTGTGGAAATAAATAACGTTATACGAATTCAACGGGTTTTAGATAATTTGTGGTGTTTTTGTTGGACGGTACTGTGAAGAAGGAGGAACAAAGCGCAAGTCGAGTTCAACCAAAAACTTATTCACTAAAAAGGTTGACAAGAAAGGCAAGAGTTTTGCAACCTTCAACCGAGCGTAGAAGTAAATAAATAAGCGTGGAAGAGTCTTCACTACAGATTTACCTAGGAGTTATAGCTGACCCACATCCTAGATTTATCATTCCCACCCCAAACAGAGAGATAAGAAATATTACAAAAGCATTTGTTCTCAAACCTTTCGGTGAGTCATTTATATTGTTACAATAAAAACAGATTCATGAATACACGCGAATTAGTTTCTAGGGATAAGTCTTTACCCGCAAGTCGTTTAGAAATAATTGATCACGTCTGAAGTCGAAAACCATAGCGGTAAAGCGGTGTCAGATAGAATAAAGTAAAGAGAGGAAGGAAGACACTGGATGTGGTACTAAGAGCAGAACCGAAGCGAAAGATATCGTCAAAGTTAGAGAGCAGTAGTCTAAAACGATGTTCTCAACTATGAAAACACTGAACTATACTTTTGAATAGCGAACTCAAAATTAAAGATGATGAAAAATACCGAGTTTCCAATTGCAAATGAAAGAATTATTAATGAAACTAGGAATAAGTAGTTTTCTTTTAAAACTACCTCCAATCGAACGCGAAGACATACAAGTAGTGGTTCCGCCACAAATCAAACAACAAACCAAAGTCGGGAGGAAAACTTCCCAAATATGTTTCAAAAGGTTGCCACTTCTGGTTTCGGAAAATAATGATGCTTGTAAAAAATCATGCGACTTATCGGTGTATTTTAGTTATAGAAGGAAAGATCCATATCACTTGTGTTCATTGATAATTGGTTGACGTTCCAGCATCCTCAGTTTGGAAAACTGAAGATTTCTATGGTAGCAATATCTAGGTACGTCAAGCGGATCTAAAATTGGATGAGCTAATAAATTTTTGCTATTTATGTGCTCAGCAGTTCAAACAATTAAATTGTAAGTGCTTTTTTTTACACTTCAAAGTAGGGGATCTACCGAAACGTAAAAAAGCACCACACTTAAAATTGGAGCAACAAACAAATTATTTTTGGAACTGTTGAGCACAAAAATAGCACATAATTATTTTCTCATCCAATTTTAGATCCGCCTATTGGAGATATCCCCCTTGCTTTTACGACAGCTTTTTTTGGAGCACATAATTCGGAGATACTAACTTTATTTCAAAACCTATCGCTTCTGTGGGGGACCCGCACTTTTGAGGCATTAAAAAAAGTACTTAAAAATTGAGCATACAACTTTTAATGTTGGGAACAATAATTAACTCATGGCGTATCAAATTTGAAATCCATGTTGGTCGGTTCCAGCTAGACGAACCTGCAATATCTTAAGAAAAAAGCTAAGCTTATTTTAAGACGACCCACAGCCTATGGATACCTAGAATAGAGTATTTAATAGCTAGGCTAGTGTATTACAACATTGTAGTTGGATGTGAACTGCAGAATTTATTTAGTGTATGAGAGTGATGGTGAATCAGACTCCAGTGCAGAGGATTCCGGCACCTATTCAGATGACTTCAGCTCCGACTCAGAGGACTCGGCAGATATAGCCGCTCTGGAGTTTGAATCAGTATCATCTAAACTATCTCCGCATTTTCCTTGCCCAAGTTACGCTCGCTAGAAGCGATTGCAACAACAGAAGATCCTTTAATAGGTAAGACCTTGAAAACTAAAGCATTTCGAGTAAAAGTTTTATCAGAGTCTGTAACAGAATATATTTAACTAGCCGCTTTCTCTAATATCTAAACTCGAGAAAGACTAAGAAAACATAATTTTCCAGGAAAAATTATTAATTCTGTAATTGAACAAAATGATGTATAATTCTGTAATTGAACAAAATGATGTATATGAATTTAAATGGAATTCTGTAATGAGTTAAATTTAAATTATTTCTTTAATTATTCTAGTAAGCTTAGTCTAATGGGAGGAAAGTGTGCACATTTATAAAAAAAAAACAAGTTTTTTCCTACAAAGCAGAGGGTATTTCACGAGACTTGCAGTGGAAATGCATTAGAAGTTTTCGGGACTCGCAGTAGAAAAGCACACCTCATTATTCCAAAATCGGTCTGCAGTGTCGTAATTGGAACTTGCTTTGAAAATCAGCAGTATACTCGTATCTCCAGGAAAAAAGTTCTCGCTTTTATTGCGTTGGGTACAAAAGTATCCTCTACCTCGTAATATGTAACTCCCTTATCTATTCTATCTCTATGGCGCGATATACAACAGGTATATCATCATAAACCTCCTAAGAGATTTTTGCGCCAAGCTTCTCTTCCAATTTGTGGTGTGCCGATTTGAATTTTCCGTACAAATTGGTGGGACCTACAGTTTTTTGCCGACTCCGTACGGCATCTAGAAAGGAGACGAATTTTTGCTGAGAAGCCTGTCATGGCAGAAATACACTCGGAGAGTTTGCCAAACCACTGCCGAGGGGCGACCCCGTTTTGAAAAACTTTTTTCAAATCACTTTTGATGTTACCTGTACCAGGGCTCGAACCATGGACCTTCGGTGTGGTAGGCCGGCAACACTACCTTCACACCACGGCGGCCGCCTTATCTATTATGCATGAATAAATACGAGGTGTGTTCAAAACGTATCGCGAATTTTGAATTTTCGCTGGTTACGTATATTCGAATTTCGAATTTTTTGTGGCGTTATGTTGGTACTCATGTCTCTCACTTCAGTTCAGTTAATTGTTGACAGCTGCTTTGCTTGCACGTGTTTTGGATCGTCTTCGATTTTTACCTATTCAAAAAAATGGATCAAAGAACCTGTATCAAATTTTGTGTGAAAAACGAAATTAAGTGCGCGGATGCATTCCGAATGTTGACTGTGGCATACGGAGAAGCTACCTTGGACCGAAGCAACGTTTATCGGTGGTACAAAATGTTCTCAGAAGGCCGAGAAGATGTGCAAAGAAGAACAAAAATTGGCTTTTGCACCACGATAACGCCCCTGCTCACGCATCGTTGCTTGTGCGCGACTTTTTGGCCAAAAACAACACACTAATGATGCCGCAGCCACCGTATTCCCCAGATCTGGCCCCCTGTGACTTTTTGTTGTTCCCTAAACTGAAGAGGCCCATGAAAGGACGACGTTACGCTTCTCTTGACGCGATAAAGACGGCATCGAAGGAGGAGCTGAACAAGATACAAAAAAATGATTTTCTGAAGTGCTTCGAAGATTGGAAAAACCCTTGGCACAAGTGTATAATATTTCATGGGGATTACTTTGAAGGGGACAAAATAGATATTCATGAATAAATATATAATTTTTGAAAAAAGACAAAATTCGCGATACTTTTTGAACACACCTCGTATATACGAGTGTATTTACATAGTTTGTTCCCTTTTTGCTAATAATTTCTCATGTTTCTGTTTACTTTTCCATGCCTTGTGTGTCTGTATAAATTAAAATATTTGCAATTCAAACAAAATGCGATCTTTGCGCTTCCTCTTTGTATACTTTACTGCCTGCTTTACTTTGCTGATAAATGGAAAAAAAAAACTAAAACTGCGTTTGCTTAATTCTTTTACGACCTTCATTATCGTGGTCGAAGGTATGACGCAGCTAAACCGAGTAAGTCATTAAAGAGCTTTAGTTCGGGGGTAAAATGTTTGTATTTGTACTTTTCGTTCATTTTAGCTTTCTCGTTTATTTTTCAGTTCACTATCATTGCGCTATTTGTTTTTGTATGAAGAATTTACTTTTGTTATTTACAATGAGCCGACATTTCCACGAGTTCTAACTTAATATTTACTTTATTTGTATATTATACGCAAATCTCTTCCAAGAAATGTGTGTGTAATTAAGCAATTTGTAAATAGGATGGGCAAATATTGGGCCTGACTATTTCGCAAAGGTGTAAATTGAATAAGAGATTTCAAAAAAAGATACGCTTAACTCTTTGGTTATCCATCTTAAGGGGGTCAGGTCCTCTACTCTCGCGGTTTCAAAAAATCGATTTTTTTATTTAATTTTTAATTTTAATCTATATGTAACCAAGAATACGCCACAGAGAGGATTTCTTCGAAGTCACATTCCTTGACATACTCCTGGGCTCCGTAATGTACCCGTCTCCGTGTACTGCAATCACCGTAATTTATCTTTAAACGCGTTTTCCCGAAAGTAGGGCTTTCTCAGATGCCAAGTAAGAGTTTTCATAAAAGTATTGTTCCGATTTCGAAATTTTTAATATTGAACTCATCAGTGAACATAACGCTATGTTTTCCCGAGTACGAATTGCGAAATTTTATTTTGTTCTATTGTTAGAGTCTGTAATATGCCAAAAAATAACGTGAAAATTAAAAATTTTAACAAATTGTTGCATAAATTTTATAATTTACAAAATAAATGAATTCTGTTGCAGGAAAACATAGCCAACGTAACTGTGGTTATAAAGAATATTTAATTTCTGATTACAGATTAACCAACTGGACAGAATATTACTCGAGCGGCACCCAAACTTTTTAAATCCATTCATTAGATCCTTCGGAATTTATTTCCGAAAATCCGTTCGATTTCAGGCCTCGAGAGTAGAGGGCCCCTTAAGGCCGAAATTATATAGCTATATAGTAAATCAGCTTTTAGAGCCCCAAACACTGACGGAGGCCTGCTCAACTTGAACTTTTCCGATCTCTGCCATTCCTAAAATATAGAAAAAGAATTTAATGTTTCCTATACTGAAACCGTGGAACCAGGTCTGGTGAAATCTCAATATGATAAAAGAAATTAAGTTTTAGATTAGAATAGAACAATTTTGAGTAAATCGTGATGAAATTCTTCATACTATTAAAGTAAAAATTCCAATTTCCCCAAAAATATCTTACCCATCCTCATTATGTAAAATGGGAATTATGCACTAATGACAATGGCAACGACTCAAAGAAACCATACAAAGAATAATGAATTTCAAGAAATGTTGACATGCCGCGCAAAGTAGCGAACAATTTAATAAGATTTTAGGCAATTCAAAGAGAATATTTTGAAAGCGACGTTAAATAATTAAAAAGTTATTTTTAAAATCAACACACAAAAGCAAAGACGCAAAAGGCCATTGAAATGAATGAATGCTAAATTTAGTTGGCTATGTGAGGAGCTGCAGGCGCTCGGCATAATTTTAATTAAAATATATTATTACCGAGCAATTATTTTAGGAGAAAAACAAAGCTTTAAGATTAAGGAGGCAAAGAACACATTACAAAAGTTTACGTACAGATTCGTCCGCATAATTAGGAACGATAAGCAAGAACTGATAACAGTCCAACGAATCGAATATAGTTATTGATTTCATTAGGATATGTAATCTTTCTAAGATAAGGTGATTAAATAATCAGGGGGCCAGTTATTAGGAGCTCGATAAGAACGACCTCCAGGTGACACTTTGACGCAAAGTGAACCTGATATTTTCTGTTCGCGTTTCGCTATACCTTAGGGGGTTTGTGGTCCTATGGTTAATTTGAAATAAGTAACTATTTTTTTCCATGGTTCTTTGAACATATCCAATACAGTTGAAGGGTTTATAGATAGACCAAACTTGCAAACACATAAGATGTTTTTTTCCAAAAAACGACTAATTAGATACACGGCTGAAAATTTGAGTTTAAAATTTAAACCATCCGTCGGTTTTAGCGTTTTTTAAACACTTTTGTAATAAATTCCAAACCTTTCAATTACCTACACCAATTTTCAATTTCTTGCGGTTTAGATTTAAAACTTAAATGAAACAAGTAAGGAAAGGGCTGTATTCGACTGTGCCGAAGACTTTATACCTTTCGTGAATACGCATCACGGTTTTAAGTGTCCGATCCTTACTTACATTTTGTAAAAACTCTGGAAAACTGATAATTTAAAGATACATAGCCCAAGCCCCATTTATCGGAATTATCGAATTTATCGATTGTATGGGAGCTATATGTTATGTTGGTCCCATCAGGGTGATTTTCACTACACACATTACATATATAATAAGTACCAAACCTGCAAAATTATACGTTCCTAGCTTTTTAATTGCAAAATTTATAGCCCAAAACCCATTTATCGAAACTATCGATTGTATGTGAGCTATGCGTTGTATTGCTCCGATCTTGCTGATTCCGATAAATGATTAATCTCATGCAAAATGGCGGCCGCATACCAAATTTCATCAATATCTACATCTCAAAAACTGAGGGACTAGTTTGCGTACAAAAAGACAGACGGTCATGGCTAAATCGACTCAGCTCATCACCCTGATCATTTCGGTATACTTATTGGTGGGTCTATCTCTTCTTCTTCTCATACTTACAAACATCGGACCAAAGTTATAATACCATTTCATGTTCATGAAAAGCATAAAAACGTCTCAAATTTGTTTAGTTCCTTTTTATTTATTTTTGAAATCTTTTTCAAGTCATTGAATTTTTCTCACTACAGATTTGTAATTAAAATTCTAAACCAAATTTGGTTTGGACAGATATGTAGCCCAAAAAAGTTTTAAATCTAGGCTCATATTTTTAGCCGTGTATATCACCTGCCTATGTAATTAGGAATAAAGCTGCAACTCCAAAACTGGACTCTGGGGCGTTCAATATATCAACTTCATTAATATCAACAAATAAAAAGTCGACGGGAATAGAGTGTAGTTTTCGGCGGATTCGAAACAAAAAAAAAAAGATAGATGTAAGTATGTGTATTCAACGAGTGCTCTTTAGGTCAAATATATCTCTAACCAAATGGCGCTTCAGATATTAGTGCCTTTTTGTAATGCAAAAGATAGTGCTTTATTCAGATGGTAAGATCTCACTATTGCTTATGAACCTGAAAATTTGACTTAGGGTTTATCGCACTTTAGTTTTGAGTATGAGCGTCTCGCTGTAACGCTGGTGGATGACTTAGTTCTCACGTTTAGACTAAGGCCAAATCTAGCGCCACTATGTAGGCCTTACTCACTGCAGGTTATTGCTATGCATGGTTTTGGTATAGAACTGAATCGAAAAAATAACAAAAAAACATAAGGAAAAATAATGAGAGGAATAACAAAAAGAAAAAGCATACAAAAATATAGTAAAAAAAAAAGAATAAGTTAAAGATTAAAGGGGCAAGGAGTAAACACAAAGGAAATGTAACGAAAAATTATAAGATAACCCACAACAAGCAAAGTAAACTTAAAATAATTCTTTAAAAAGCTTCCTGAACTAATATTTATTTAAAATTCTCATTTTTCGTTTGTAAAACGTTTGAAAAAAAAACGTTTTGTAATTAAAATGGCACGTTGATTAAAAGCTTATTTATGTAAGCCTATAAACAATTTTCAAAAAAAAAGCTTCTTGTAAATGTTTTTTCTGCAACTTTATTCAAACGATATTTTTTATATTATTTAGCTGTTGCAGTGAAATAAATAAAAAAGCTCTAATCGTACATTGAATGCTGCAACTTAAACCAATTATTAGCAGATTGCGGAAGTGGTTAAGACGCAGCCATGAATTTTCCTTTTGTGTCGTCATTCTCATGTAAAATCTTTTCTGAAAAGAATTAGAAATATTTTAAGCTCATTTCATTTTCATTTCATATCATGTTTATTGAAGAATATTAGCACAATAAGAGCCATGATCTTTTATAGTACAACAAAATTTAAATGTAAACAATAGTAATAACAAAAATATTGCATTGCAACAACAAATACAAGGTGGCGCAAAAGTAAGCTTCCGATGTTCAGCATATCGGTTGTGGCACGTGCAGTGTGTGGTGTTGCACCGTCTTGTTGGAACCACATGTTTTCCAATCCCAATTCATCAAGTTGCAGCGCTCACCATTCACAGTAACCGTTTGGCCCCGACCGATTATTGGTCAAATAAATAGTCAGCAATATTCCGCGTTCTGGAGCAGTGTAGCGTAACATTGTTTATTAACGTGTATTTCGCATGTGTTTACTACACAAATGTCAAAACAGAACTGACTTTAGCGGCCAATCGCAAAATTTATAGCATTTTCTGATAGGAGGATTACTTTTGCGCCACCTTGTATAAAATAATAGTGAAAAGAAACTGAAAAATAGTTTTTTCTGAATTTTTGGAAACATTTGCATTTCACTTTTAAAGTGAAATGATTGATAATAGTTTTTTCTTAAAGTTTATAAAAAGTTTACTTTAAACTTTCAAATAAATTAAAACTGAAAAAGTTTACATATCGCTTATTGTAGCAAGTTTACTTTAAACTATTTTTAAAAACGTTTACAGAAATGCTTGTTGGGACGTTAACACAAAAAAAAGATAAGAAGGAAAAATAATAAGTACAATAAAAAAAAAACTAAAAAATTCCAGTCCAATTTTCTTTTCGCGACAGTCAAAATAAATTAAAGAACCTACAGAATATTCAGTTGGAATACAAACTAGAACGCAGTTAAAGTAAATAATGATTTACGCAGTCTTACTTGGTGACATTTGCCAAAAAGAAAAGCAGAGTGTTTTAGCAACACAAACACGCGAATGGCATACAATTGGACCATATTTCTGACACAAGATTTTGTTTACGCAAAAGGGAAGTAAAACAAAGGAAATATAATATGAAACTTCAAAAACAAAAGATATGCATATGAATATCAACGCGCTAGGGAAAAACAGAAGAAGAAAAATTTGACAGTGCACAAAAAATATGAATTATGCACAGTTGCCAACAGCCACAAAGGCAAAAACAAAAAAAAAACAAAGAAAAAAAAAGAAGAAAATGCAACAACAAGATAAAACAATAAGCAACCAACCAAAAACAATGAAAAGAAGCATGAAAGCGGCATACAAACTGAACTCGATGAGCAAGGGAGGCCCATTTGTTTGCATGAAAAACGAGCAAAAAGCAAATGGCAGACAGCATACAACTATTTTTGCACAACGAACGATGAGGTCACAAAATATTATTTTCATGTAAATGTGAATTTGTTTGTGCATTTCTTTGTAATTGCAGAGTGCATGAACGCGAAACATGCGCGCAAAAAATAAACGATTTTGGATTCTTCCAAGTAAGAGCCACAGTACAAAGTGAAGTCGTGTATAAATTTTCATGTTTCAGCTGCCAAAAATGATTTTTTGAACATTACCGAACGAACTTTGTGTGCATTACCGCAAAGTGAAAGATGGCTGGCAATGAGCCAAGAGCATTTTACAATAACGGAAAATCAACAAACATGCATGCAATTGGGCGTATGCAGAAAGGGATAGAGCTGGTGTACCTAAGGGTACTAAACCTGCTTAACTCTTGTCGGGAACCCATTGACAAGCACGATGGCTTTTCTTTGGAGCCAAGCAATGCTCAACTTGTATTAAGCATCTCAACCCATATTAAGCATCTTTATGTCCCTGGGGGGCGGTGCTACATCCAAAAGATGCCGATTTGGATGACTAGGTTTATGACAGTTCAGAAGGAACTGTCTACTCAAGAGTTCCGCGTGCTCTTGAACATTGAGCAGTTTTGCCTCTTGATGGAGGTGAGACTCATATGACATAAGCAGACATCCCGTAGCAGTTCTGATGGCGGTGTTTTGGCAGACTTGCAATTTCCTCCAATTGGCGCCAGCAAGATATTCAATAACACTTCTATATCCTTGCGGACTACATGATTTCACTTTTGTTAAAGTGAGATAAAAATCAACTGAATGATACTGCAAGGTGTACCCATAAGAGATAAGAATAGATCACCAGGAACTATGAACTAACTACTTGCAAGCTTCTCATAGACAAATGAGCCTTATTTACGCTCAGCAAAATACTAATAGCTTATGTTCCTTAAGCCTAGTGAAAAATTTTCAAATCACATTTCCAATGTTTCGAAAAAAAAATTTATTTCTGACATCGTTTTCCATCATTTTCCGTTCGTTTTACAACTTGAATATGTTTGTAAATTGCGTAATCTGCTTGGCAACATTTTTCACCGTGAAATGTTGCTAACGTCTGTAATTCTGAATGTTTTGATTTCACGTCTTGAAGAACTACCTTAAAAGGTAGCAATATGATGAAAGAAGCCCCGGTTTTACTTTATTTATCAAAAAAGTGATTTAAAATGATGTTTGGGCTCGTTGCAACATTATTTACGCTTGAACACAGTACTAGACTAGGCTTTACAACGGACCTCAAAACCTTGCCTACATACAGCAATCGCTGTTTGAATAGAGTGCTGTTCAAAGGAAGTACCCTGATGCACTAAACTATTGCTACAAAACCCTGCGAGGTAGAATAGTTAAGTGGCTTAACGAGGAACGCTGCAAATTCTTCTAAAACCAGGCTGCAGCACTTCAGCTTGGATATCTAGGACTCGAACTTCGTTAAGGACTGGAATGCTGTTTTTTGAAAGAGGCATCACATATTGAGTATATATTTATTTTTTAGATCCCTAGGAGTGTGCTACAATCCTTACCTAAACCATACAAGGCGAAATTTCACACTGTTTTCACTCCCTTCAAAGGAAATGGTTTTCACTCCCTTCAATGGAAACCTGCTTACCTGCGCCTATGTGCTCATAACTTAATATGCACATAAAATCAAACTTACAAACAAGCAGCATCTTTCTCAAGTAAGTTCATGGTGCGTAATGCACTCCTTTTATTTTCCTTTGACTTTCATTTGTAGAACTTTAAGACTCTCTACTCACGACTCTCTAACCGTTAAGTAATGGATGCAGTCAAGTATAAAATATTGCTGATGAAATAGAGGGCAGGACACATCAACAACACATATTTACTTAGAAACATCCTTTTGTGCATAGAGCAAATCATAACTAATGCGGTTTCGGAAAAGAAATTCGAAAACGAAAATAAGCTAAAATATAAAAAAAAAAACAAAGCCCCCATGCAAGCGGAAAACAACTTTGAGGACTCAACATTTGCTTGGCACGCTGTTTTTACGCTTCGATAGCTCTACACAGCGCACACAGCTGCGGAAAACAGCACTTTATGGAGCCGAAGTCAAACTGTTGGCCACGTCATATTTTACGTTCTTCCCTTACTCTTAATTTATGTTTCCATAGTCGCATTAGTTTTGGATCTGTCATGGCTCTGCTTGTTCTCCCTTTAAGTAAAAAATTTATATTTTCTTTTCGTGAACTTCCATTTACAGTTGAAAAGCAAAGCCAGATATCCAGTTCTTTGGTAATAATTTTGTTCTTTTTTTCGCGTGTGGGAATTTGTGGATCATATAGTTTGCAGAAATAAAGAGTCATACATATTTTAGATAATATTCTTATGTTAAGTATTCAAACCTGTGTCCCTGAGAATATGTGAACATGTACTTCGAAAAAGGTGACACGTGAGATTGCTCTTACGTTTCGTGAAGTGATGGAGCCCCCTTAAGCTAGCCCAACCTTAATAGCCCAATCAAAAAACGAAAACGTACTAAATACCACTATATTTAATGCAAATTTAAAACGGATTCATTTAATTTATTACACTTGTTTTTTAAAAATTATCGAGGGTTGATGAACCCGTATTAAATTAGCACTAGCCTCGATACCATTTAGTACGTTTTCGTTTTTTGATTGGGCTATCTTAAGGAGACTATCATCAGCATCATCCTTAATCTAACATAGCTCTTCAACAGAATCTACGCTCAGTCTGATTTTCGTCTACACATATCTCTCCATCAATTGCGCTTTCATATCTGAATTCACCTATCGGTTACAAAGTAAACTCATAGCCATCCGGAGGACTAGCGCAAGATACTGCCAGAATTCATTGGCACATAAAATGTAAGAAATGCAAGAACGTTCCAGAAAAGTTTCCGTGTCAGATGAAATATCGAGGCTATGCAAATATACTTACAAACAGCAAATGTGCGTAATTCTCACAGTAAATTGCTAATTGAATAAATACACTTTATGAAAAGTGCGAAAGATGCAAAAGTGAACATTTACAATGTACTCGTACAAAAGTTTAATTAACAAAGATGCAACAGAAGCACATCATTTATGTAGTTGGAATTTCCGTTGAAAATTTTACATTTTAACTAAGTACAAACCGGAATAGTATTAGACAGCTGCAATGTATGTCAAGAAAGTTTTCACTAACTTTGCTGTTAAATTCAGGAAGGCGTTTACATACGTACGTTTATGTATACATTAGACTGTACCAAACAAAATTTTTTTTTTAGTTATTTTGGTATTATTTTTCAGAATGCCCTGTAGGGAAATCAGTTAACTATAAGTCGACTACTAGTTCACTTGTTTTCAGCTAGCTTTGTCTTTCCCTAAACTACTTTACATTGCTTTTAGCTGACTACTTTTACATGGCGATGGCACCGAAAAAGTGAGGGCTTCTTAAGCTGACTAATTTTATGTTGACTTGTAGCCAACTCAATAATAACTAGGTAATTTTTGGTACTTTTGATTCCTATACTTATTAGTTAATGTATAACATGCATAAATGTGTGGACGTCCTGCTCTTAAAACATGTTCAGAAACCAATGTCTTAAGCCATAACCAAGTTGAGGCATGCAAATTTTCAATGAAGTCGAAATATGAAATGAAAATTTATTGATTCTAATGAAAAAAAGTGACACATAAAAAAATACAATTGAGTTTTTTTGTAAGCAAATGTTTTTATCTGATATTCAAGTGTTTAAAAAAATGTTAGATATAATTTTTCGATTGAACACTGGATGATTTGAAGCCAAGTAATAGTTAGACACAATAAGACGACTAAAAGTTAGCTAGGATAGTAGTCGGCCACAGAATTCCCCACAGGGTGGCGACAAAAAGATACTGTAAAACATTCAGATCTTAATATCAATTTTTAATATTAATTACTAGTTTTAGGAGTGTTTTAATTTTTTCTTTACAACTGCCAAACCATTTTGCAAAAAACTTTAGCTATATACAGTTTTATACGAAATAGTATTCCACACAAAATAATTTCATGGGCAGTTCGGCTCTTCGGCGTTATGGAAACATGTATCGAATTACCAGATCCGTCTGCTTTTTTTAGCGGCTGTTTATTTGAAGACTGTAAAAATACGTTTCGCAGAGTTAACAGCCATTGAGCAAGAATAAGCTTGAATATATTATGCCATTCGTTTATTTATTTATATTTATTATTGATAATACTTTATTTAAATTTTTGGAGTCTTCATAGAGTACTTAAACTTCGACTCCTGAGTGACACCCCTTAACCATCATCAATCGAGTAATATCGCTGTCGATATTAGCATCAACATAGGAGTTGCGGCTTGAGAAATCTCGTGTAAGAACTATCTCCCTACATTTAAGGACTAGCCTAATGTTCATACATAAATAGATACATATGTACGTATTCACTTATATACCTTTGCACCTATCTACTGTCAATAAACCATGATTGTTTGGTATGCTCCCTAAGCTCTTTCATGCTAATCACTTCGTACTCAACTTAAATCATGTTGCAGGGTATTTAGATGTCATATACATATGTACGTATACTTATGCATGTACACATGTATGTAAGTATAAAAGCACATAGGAAAAGCAAATAGTGCAAGCATTTTCCTGGTCCTTAAATACCAGACGCAATTACGTCGTCGTAGTGCTCTAATTATATTTCCTCTGTTGCGCAGTTGGTAACCCTTCCCTTTGTTTCCCCTTCAATTACTTATCATTTATTCATAAAAATATTTTTTATATGTGCAAGCATTTTCCAAGTATTTATTATTTTTGTATACCCTATATTAACAGAAGTTCCATGTTAGCAAGTACAGTGTGAAAAACACAGAATAGTTCTTAAATTGTAGGAAAACTTGTATTTGACTTGTCTTAACCCTCTAACAGGCAAAATTTTGTTGCAAATGAATAAACTCATACCTATTAATTCTAGTGCGATAGACTCGAATTTAAAGTCATATATCCAAAAGGGTTAATAATTTTGCTTCCGAGGCTGCCTGTTAACTGCCAACTCCGCCTTTAGGCGGGTTATAATTTTTGGACAATAATTCTATAAATTTAATTATAAATCCACATCTTCTTCATAATTTCTAATGCTTAACAATTATATCACTTACCAACAATTTTGTTTTTTACTACAGAAATACTTTTTAACACTTTTTGTAGTTACCAAAAACACTTCTCTCAAAACAAATTTTTTTAAAAATTGCACTAAATTTTACAACGAGAATGATGATAAGATTTCTGACACCACTTAAATCTATAAAATCAAGGTTACGACGTAGATAAAATATTTGGTAACGATTATGTGTCAATAATTATAGAAGAAACGGTTATATCTGTTTAACTTAACCCTGCCTAAAGGCAGTCCTGCCGGTTAGAGGGTCAAGCATGAATTTGTAGCAGGTTTTTGACATTTTCCTTTGAGGGAACATGCGATGTGCAGTCTTGGGAACAAGGATGTAAAAGGACGTGAGTAAATCCAGGCTGAACTAAAGACAAGATGCTGGATTTTTAACTTAACCACGTTCCGGCGGCTGAGTTCTAGAAAGATGAACTCAGTGCCCTCCCCCAAAAATTGCAAGAAATAATGTTCTGTTAGCTTTAGCTAAACCTACCACCTAGTTCGTTAACGAACTAAAGAACTCTAGTAGAGCGTATAGATGGAGCTTTTTCTAAGTAAATTATTTGGCTAAAACGGACTGCCCTAAATCCTATGACTTAGTGTTCCAGTACGGGAAATTTCCACTACAGTCGGTTCTAAGTATAGGACTTACTCGCTTTCACCTGACCAAGCGCTACTATTTTAGCATAAAATTGTTTACTCCCTACCCATTTGTGGATGTAACGATTAAGCAAGTCGAAGTACTGCTACAATAATAAACAATGTTTCTGGCCCATTGTAATACCATAAATTTGTACGAGGTTCCAAAACACGCGCGAAGTAATATGGCTGATGCTCATGCAAAGCAATGATCCCAAAAGTAGCTGATAGCCCTGGTGCCCACTGGAATTGCACATACGACAGAATAAATTAATAAACAAAAAATTAAGAAGCTCTAGCGAAAAGATTTAAACTCTTCTTTACTTTTAACTTAGTGCTGACAGAAACATCGATACATCACTGGTTTATCTGTGAGGCTGCCAAAAACTATAAAATTCGTCTACGATGGCTCTGTCTAACTTAGCAGGTTATGTGAATTATGAAGTAAACTGCGTGAAGTTCTCTGAGCGATTGCTCTGATATCAATGCTCATTTGCCTTGAAGTATGGTACTGCTCTTCAACTGAAATTTGGGGCAAGAAGCGTTTGGCTTCTTAAAAACACAGGGCTGGTGTAAACCAAGCATATTTTTTCTAATAATATTTCATTAGGTCGTTATTCTAATGACCTCACAATCAGAATGTCAATAACTGATTACCAGTAAAAAATAGTCGCGATCATATAACTGCAACGTTCAGTAGCCCGTTTCTGTAACTTTTCGATAAGAATTTTAACGCAAAGTGCAACCTGTTATGTAGTTATCGCTGAATAGTGTTTCTATAAGTTTGAACACACTTTGTATTTTCGTTATGGATATCGATAAAAATAACGATGCCTATAATGGCAGTGATAACAAGTGTAAAATCCCAACTAATTGCATTATGCGCAAATTTTTAATTTTATTTTACTAAAAATAAATTATTATAAAAAAATAAAAACAAAAATAAAATGTAAAAAAGAGTTGAAAAAAAATAAAAATTTGCCACGATTCGAACTCGATTCTAGTTAGAGCAATATTTTATCTACTAGGCTATTGAGATATCTACAAGGTGGCGCAAAAGTAAGCTTCCGATGTTCAGCATATCGGTTGTGGCACGTGCAGTGTGTGCTGTTGCACCGTCTTGTTGCAACCACATGTTTTCCAATCCCAATTCATCAAGTTGCGGCAAAAAGAACTCGTTGATCATTGCTATTGCTAGGCTATTGAAGCAGAGGAAGAGGGAGACCACCACTCCGATGGAAGGACCAAGTAGAGACCGATTTGCGATCCCGCGGTGTTTCCAATTGGCGCCAGTTGGCGCAACGAAGAAACGACTGGCGAGCTATGGTGGACGGTCAAAATCGCCCAGGCGATTTGGCTGTTTGCAAAGATAAAAGGTAACAACAAGAGATGTGTTCTGCGACAAAACTTTCAAAGAACTGTCAGTAAAGTGAGAATGATGTAAAACTCTCTCGAAATGCGAAAAGTATGTTAATAGAATTTAAAAAAACTTGCAAACAAAACAGCTGTTACTTTCTTCATTGGGTAATAGCTCAGCATTTGAAGTTTTTATTGCTGTTTTCCTATATCATGATCAGCTGTGATGAGTGAAAGGCCCCCATCAGAAACTTGCAACTTCTTCTCCCAATGAAATGCCAAATGTGCTCTCTCCCTGCAAATGTTTTGTGTAGCGGAACACTTTTCAGTAAACATTTTATAAAAATCTCGCAAGTTTTATGCTTGCCGAACAGAGCTAACACTAATCGAATTGTTGTTGCTGCCAAACAATAAACTGCAGCAACATAATTTACAGTCAACAATTAAAAATAAGTTTTGCTGATGGTAATTTTCGGCTCTTTGTTTTATTGTTGTCATTGTACTACTCGTATTTTACTTTTTTTGTGCCAAAGAAGTTTGCGGTATGTGAACGTAGTTCAAGAAGATGTTGACGATCAGTGTTTTCATTTTTGTAATGCATGTAGGTACATATGTCTGTATGTATGTACATCTATGTAAATCTTTTTTCCTCATTCAACAGTATGTAGTTGTTGGTTTAATCTTTTTTGCATGCATCACTCTTCGCTGACTGTGAATTATTGACACCAAGCAATGACCATTTAAAGAAGAAGGCTAATAAGACCATTGTGCGGTGTGCGTGAAATGTTTTATTCGTCACCTAGGCCTATCATTTTCTCTTTTTACATAACACACCACGAACATATCGCAAGCTGAATTTTTTTCATACAGAAACGCTTTTCATAACGAAATCGTTACAAGCCATGCGATACATAATTATTCGTTATTATAACGAAAAGTTACAGAAACGGGCTACAGGTCCCATAAAAAATTTGTTCGGCTAAAAAGATTGCTTGATATACATAAACCTTTCATTAATATTCATGAGAGGCATGTATGAGAAAGCTTCACCCAATAGCATATGATTTCTTATTTCTCTATTATCGCTCCTATACATTAACCTAACAACGAATCGATTTTCGTGCATATCTCTAGGGCGGTTTGTCAGCTCGACGACAGCATTTTAATCGCTATCAACCCAGCAGCGCCACATCATGGCCAACGCAAAGTTGTAGTCATATTTCTACTATTTATTAATAGTTCTTGATGTTTTGTTGTTTTATGTTCTATACAACAACAACAAGTTCTCAGTCATAATTGTGCGCATTACAGACTTGTACGAAAGCTAGACGAGCGCGACCAACAACAACCTCACATACAACGTCCATTCCCCATTTAAATTTGTGAAATGTGATTTAATATTCAAATTCGCTAAACGAGTTTTTTGTTGTATTTGTATTCGTAATGGATCTCTGTTCATGCAAAGCACTGACGTGGCTGGTAATGTAATGGATTTTTGTAAAATTTTAATAGTCGTCTAACGGCTAGCTATTTCTACTAATAAATATTTGATGGGTGAACTTGGTAAGCAAAAAATTAGAATTTTGCGTATATAATTTATTTCCTTACATAGTAGTTAATACAACAACAAATGGCACAATTTCATTTCAAATGCGTAGGTAGTGTAGTTAGCTACACTCGTGAATAAAATTATGGAATCTAGCAAACAACTTTTAAGTAGCTTTCCGTTACCGTTTGGAACCCACTGACATAGCATCATGTAGCGAAACTAACTCTTTCTTGCTATTAGATACTTTGCTGCGAATTAGATACTTAAGACTTGGAACCTAGCAAAATGCAAATTATTCCGCTAGGTGCCGCACGGATTGCAATATTTGTAGAACTTGTAATCATGCTCCAATCTGTCTCGTATTCAAAACAACCCGGATACAAAATATTTCTAAACAACACGCCATCTCAGAATTTTTTTTTCAAAAACGCCCTATTTTAGAAGTTGGTGGATTCTCAGCACTTTTTGAGACAGGGCGTTTAACTGCATACCCAAAATTCTGACTGAAAATTTTGCGAAACCCTTTTAAAGTCTGCAACTTTTATCTAAATGAAGTTGGTCATACAACGATATCTTAAATGATAATAATTTAAAAAAAAACAACTGGCCATTTTAGGCTTTACAACTATTTTATTGTGCATGAGTGTAGTGCATATGTACGTCTTACATTGCTATGAACAGTTCAATAAAATCAACAGCAAAAAACGAAAATGGCTAATAAGAATTTGTTGTTTCTGCTTTATGCCATATCTAAAGGCAACAGAGAGCAATCACAATCACCAAAAGCTTATTTATTTGTTTTATAAAAAATGCAAAGCGGCCAAAAGGCAATGAACTATTTTCCACATTCTACATTCGTACATTTCAAGTGATTATGAATACTTAAATTATAAATGTGTGCGAACACAAAGCGCAAAAAAATCTATTTTTAATAGTGAATCGTAAGAACACAAAATTAAAAAAAAAAAAAAACAATTATGAACGTCAGGAAAGAAATAGCATAATAGATTTGGCCATGGCAATGAATCGAGGTTATTTTGGCCGCCAATCGAATTTTAAGATGAAGGATTAGGCATAATAGAACAACAACAAATAAGCAATTGTTGGACCGAAAAAAGATTAAGTAAGCATGTGCCGGTAAATGTGAGTTCTATGGGATCCTAATTACTTAATTTTGAATTATTAATGGGACTTACATACTACCAAATGTTCTCTATCTTTCTTCCCCAGCACCTGCCGCTTGGAGCTTTTTCTCGCTAGTTTCGTTTTTATTTGCTACCGCTTCTTCGGTGTTTCCTTTTGGAATTTTATGTATTAAAATCAATTCTTTTCCAAAAGAACTCTTCACACAGTGAATCTAGACAGACATAAATCCAAAGTCTGCTAAACTATAAGCCATAGCAATAAACAACGTTATTATATTGATAAGGATTATTTCAATTGCTTTCAGAGAGCAGCAATTAACAATTTATTATCATGAAAAAATTTAAGATAGGTACAAATAAGATTTTTTAATATCATGCAAAAAAGAAAAACAAAAAATCGAAATTAAAAATAATTGGTGTTTTTCTGTTAATAATTATAAAAAACCTATGATTTTTTTATGAAAAAAGTAAAAATAATCAATAGTAATGGTGTTTTTTTTAATAATTTAAATAACTATGATATTTTTAATCAACTGCAAAATAATCATTAAAATTAGAAATTTATCAAACCGGGAATCATAACGACTAATTATCATAATTTAACAGGTCTGACACGAACTAGTGTTGAAATGTTTCAAAATTCCCCGAGTTTCTACGGATTCGTGGCGTTTTGAGTAGCCACAAACAAAGTCATTGCGCTGCTAATTTTGTTCTTCGCTTTTTTAAAATTCCCTCCAAACGGCGACTATTAATCTGGTTTGTTCTTGGGATTGTCACTGGCCCTTATGCGTTATGCATTTATTGAAAGATACAAGTAAACTGAATACATGAGAACAAAAGTATACCATTCTGGTGTGTGTTAGAGTAAGAATTATTAAGAGAGAATTAGTAATGAAATGAAAATTGAAAATTAAGAGTGACAGGATGATACACAAAATAAGCCAAGACAATCCTGAAGAGAACCAACATACTTTCCACTGCGACGTTACAGGGGACTCGTTGTCGAATTTTTAGTTATGGTCTATTTCAGAGCTCGGATGAAAGGATGCCAGGGGAATAAACTTTTATGTTTTCCATAGAACAAATGGCTGAAAACGAAGACCCTAGATTGACCGAGTTGAAAGATTGAGGACCTTGAAGATGAACCAGGAGACCACAGCACAGGCCTTAACAGGTTAATGAGCCTTTTGAGAAAATAGAGAAAGCGACCCAGATGTTGGGGATAATAATTAGAAAGAATAATGAGCTTGTGGAAAATGTGCGAATCACGAATATTTTAGGGGCATCTTGAGGGATAGCCGAATGAAGTCCCGTTTGCAACATCGCAACAGGGAAAAATGTTATATCCATTAGAACAGCGGGGATGTTATTGAATTCAGGTATTGAACCCATTTATTAAGCGTTTACAAAACTGTTGTGAATATGCAACTAGTTAAAAATTTTAAAAGTACGTCATCGATGCCGCTGTTAATTAAGTTCAAAACAGCCCCGAACGTCTTATCGTATTAATGTGTAAAAAATATTACAAAATATATAAAATGGGGTCAACGAAATCTTACATAAAGATACATAATGCAACAAATACCAGAGATGTGTAATGCTTTTGATGTATATACATACATATGTGTCTTGTTACAGCAGCCAAAAAAGAATCTATCTTTGTATACTATGGTGAATTTTATAAATATCTCATATAGCAACTTTCACAGAAACACTGCCAAGAAATGGCGTCATTTAGCTTTCTATAAAAAAAGAATTTAAATTAAAAATGTGACAAAATTTCAAGAAATTTGTGCTAATTTTAGAAAACAATAGTGAAATTCTAAGAAATTAAAAACTATGCATAGAAAAACAGCGCCTAGGGAACATACGACAAATATTAGTGAGAATACACTAAACAAAAGTATAACGAAACAAAACGAATACATTCAGAAAAGAACTACAAACAAGTAAGGAAAGTGCTGTCTTCGACTGTGCCGAAGACTTTATATCTTCAATGAATACGCATCACGGTTTTAAGTGTCCGATCCTTACTCACAATTAGTAAAACTCTGCAAAACTGATAATTTAAGGATACATAGCCCAAACTATACACATTACATACATAATAAGTACCAAACCTGATTTTTAATTGCAAAATTTTAAGTCCAAAATCCATTCATCGAAACGATTGATTGTATGGGAGCTATATGTTATGTTGGTCCGATCTGGGTGATTTTCACTAAACACATTACATATTTTACATTTACCAAGCCTGCAAAATTTTACGTTCCTAGCTGTTTAATTGCAACATTTATATCCCGAACCCCATTTATCGAAACTATCGATTGTATGCGAGCTATGCGTTGTATTGCTCCAATCTTGCTGATTCCGACAAATGATTAACCTCATGCAAAATGGCGGCTCCATACCAAATTTCATCAAGATATCTGAAGGACTAGTTTGCTTACAAACAGACAGACGGACAAGGCTTAATAGACTCAGCTCATCGCCCTGATCATTTCGGTATACTTATTGGTGGGTCTATCTATTCTTCTTCTCATACTTACAAACATCGGACCAAAGTTATAATACCATTTCATGTTCATGAAAGGTATAAAAAAACAAGTTGGTGTTTCATGATGCACTTAACTAAACCAAACAGCAGGTAGCATGCGGGCACGCAAACAGGAACAAGGATATACTGAGAAATATTAACAAAACAAAAGCGAAATCTCAATATATGCGAAAGCAAACTAACAAAACAATTATGAAGCAAAACCGGACGAGGCCTCAGTCAACAATAAAAACACAAAGGTGAAGTGAAAAGCAAAATAAAGCTAACCAACACAGTAGACGACAGCTGCGAAGGTGAGACTGATAGCAATAATATTGAATGACAAATTCCAGGTGTATTTCCGATTTTAAACTCTCAAGTGTTTATCAAGCAAAATGTGCACGCATGCATAAAACGAAAAAAGAGGGAGTAGACAGATGACCGGAGAGAAACACAAAAAGCGCGATATGCCTATAACTGTAGTCGTATAGACAGAGCAATGCATTTAAAATGGATTAAAAGAAAACAAATAAATGCAATGAAACGATGCCATTATAGATTCGAAAAAGCAGAAACAAAATAACAAAAAAAAAAAACCAAGTTTACAAATTGAAAAAAAGGTAGCAGCCACAAACTACACGCACGAGGTCTTAAAGAGCAGAAAGGTAAGGCTCAGGCGTTTGTGTGAATGGCGGCAGCTTGATAAATGTCTTTCTATATTTATCCATGACTACTGTGGTGTGACATTTGTGTCGACTTTACCTGCAAATATACAAACATGCATACATTTGTATATATCTGAATGAATCCACAACCATGCCGTTTGACGTAAAGCAATTTCCGTTACACGGTATGGTGGTTTTTGCGAGACGACGATGGGTGCGTCAGCTGGTGCTGTTGCTGCTCTTTTATAACGAACAACCAATCGATAAAATAAATGTAATAACAGCCAATAAACTGTGCAAACAAAACTGTGAGCTCATGTTGGTGAACTTAAATATGGTAAATCAAAAAGAAATACAAATAAAATTGTGATAAATTATTTATTTTATTGGATCTGCTTATCAAGCGCACAGAGGAAGTAATAGTTTTGAATTCATTACTTATCAAAATCTTCGGTTAAATATATCGGATCGTTGTTGTTGCAGCTTTTTAAAACTTTGCCTTGGTCCGCATTTTATTGCAAAGGTTCCATGTTCATAGACCGATCATGAAGTCGAGGGGGCGTTATTGTTGTAACAGTTTGCAAGAATAGAACATTTTAATTGAGCTGAACCAAAGCACGCGCCACAACACAAACGACACTGTTCAACGGCGCTGAGTTATCAGATCAAGAGGTCTGAGACCAAAAGCATTTTTATTCTTGCGGATCTCTTTGACATGGATTTTTCTTTCTACTTGGTTACAAGTTTGGTATATTACATGTTATTTTGAACCTGTCGGTAAATCATCAACTCGATGTTAGGAATACTTAATGCTATGAACTTTAGACGACTTTTAAAACCTTTTCCTGTTCACTCTACGGAATAAATTTAGCCTGAAGATTTAAGCAGTGACTTAGATTTAAAAAAAAATCGTGCATTGATAGATTTGTGCCCATGGAAAGTTGATTCTTTATCTAAAATTGCGCTTTTAATATACTGTTTTTATTGAGATATCTGGCCTGTTTATTCTCAAATTTTGTCCTGGTCCGCTGAGGTGTGAGAGATATTAGATAATTCGATAAAACGCTATAAGTTGCACAAGTCCTTGTCCCTTAAAAACCATTTTATGTGAAAATGGAAGAGTAAATCTGGCAGCCCATAAATACTACTTCTGGCCTCCTTAGGACCTTGTTGGAACACCCAGGGCAATTTGGTAAATGAGCTTGATGAAGACTGTCCCAGTGAATTCTACGCATTATAATATCTCGTCTAATATCCTTACAGATAAGCTTTTTTAGGTTCCCATGACAGTAAAGTCCAAGTACCTAAACCACCAGTAGTTTTATCTAGTCAAGGACTAACACTCCGCCCGTTAAAACAACCTTTTATTAACATAAGTTTAAAATAAGGGACTTTCAAAATTCCACAGGTTTAAATTTATCCGAAAGGAAAGGGCGAAGAGAAAATAGCCAATTTTAGTGGTGACACTAAGCAAAAAATTTCACGTCAACTTTAATATTTAAATGTCATCAACGCAGCCAGCTTGGCGACAAAGGCGCTGGAAACTACAATTTTTCTTATAATTTTTGCGTTTTTGTTTTTTATCGTTACTTTTGTAACGCGATGCGATGTTACCAAGCTGAATTGTTCTTGGACTCCGTCTGCGTGTTCCCGTTTCCTGTTTTCGCCTTCATTTTTTTCCTTTTGTTTTATATTACTTACTTTTTATGTTTCCATTTTAAAAGTTTTAATATTAATATTTTACATGTTCCTCTTGGTATCACTTCTTACAAAAGTAAGAACTAAGTGACAACGCAACTTTAGCAATTTATTTCAAAAGCATGATAGGGAAGACGCCGTTAGCGGCGACTAAATTGTAGGCATCAGCACTAAAGTAGTCATAGTGAGTGGGGCGGAGGCAGAGGCATGGCACGGCTAGTCGGAGACTTGTTCTAGATACTCGTAATTTTTATACCTTTCATGAACATGAAGTGGTATTATAACTTTGGTCCGATGTTTGTAAGTATGAGAAGAAGAAATAGACCTACCAATAAGTATACGGAAATGATCAGGGCGATGAGCCTATTTAGACATGTCCGTCTGTCTGTTTGTACGCAAACTAGTCCTTCAGATATCTTGATGAAATTTGGTATGGAGCCGCGATTTTTCATGAGATTAATCATTTGTCGGAATTAGCAAGACCGGAGCAATACAACGCATAGCTGCGATACAATCGATAGTTTCGATAAATGGTTTTTGGGCTATAAATTTTACATTTAAAAAGCTAGGAACGTAAAATTTTGCAGGTTTGGTACTTATTATATGTGCAATGTGTGTCGTGAAAATCACCCAGATCGGACCAACATAACATATAGCTCCCATGCAATCGATTGTTCCGATAAATGGGGTTTGGGCTATGTATCTTTAAGTGATCAGTTTTGCAGAGTTTTACTAATTGCGAGTAAGGATCGGACACTTAAAGCCGTGATGCGTATTCATGAAAGATATAAAGTCTTCGGCACAGTCGAAGACAGCCCTTTCCTTACTGGTTTTTGTCTACATTTTAAAAATTTGCCGCTCCAATGACGAAAGGAAGTAGAATTCGTACAAAAATTATACAAAAACTTTAGGCGGCAGCAGACAAATAGAAAAAAGAGGGATATTATGAGCACATGAAATACACACACAGCACATAGCCCACCAGTGCACCAATAATAAAAGTAATAACAAAGGATCACCATGATTTGTGGAAGGTGCACATAAAAGTTGCTGGATAAAAATTAAATATAAAATATGAATAAAGAAACTCCAGCACTTCAAGCTGTGTGGCTGCACAAATTTGGTTTCGTGTGCAACGAAAAGGGTGAGGGGAGTGAGCAACCATCTAGAAAACTGCAGACAATTCTTAAATTAGCTGCAGCACCAAAAACTCTCTATTTTTTTTATATTTTTAATAAAGAAAAGTTGTGGCTGCATGCAATAAATAAATAAAAATGTCAGAATATAAATTTTTTTTTAGTTAAAAATAATTGCAAAAGTGTCAATTGCAACTTTGCATTGAATATTTGTGATATGCTCAGAAAAAATGTGCTAGTTTTTTCTTTTATTAAAATATAGGCAAACAGTTAAACTTAGGGTTAAAATATAAAATGAAATATAATTGAAATAAACAAAAAAAATTTATTGGAAAAATTATATAAAATTTGTTTCTTAGCTTTAAACCGTTAATTTCGCCGAGCCTAAAGTGTATCATCATATAATTAAAATCATCAATTTAAAAAATATTTATTGCTATCGGTTATTTACAAGTTCACTTTATTCATACACAACAAAACAGTAAATATTTTCAGCTTGCTGTTCCTCCCAGGCCCACTTACATGGAAATTTGAAAATTTGTCAAAAACGTATGAAGTTAACTTTTTTTCGTTAAAATTATAGATAAGGAGAAGAGGGAGGGCACAAGATATACCTTAGAGAGCTTACGAATATTAGAGAAAGGGGATAAAGCACTAAACAAAAAAGAAGATACAGATAATATTTCTGCCGCCTACATGCTATGTTTATCGAACAAATGCAATCAGTGATGACGAGACTACCACACAAGGTGGTACGGATATATGTATGCTAGTTTAAGTTTAAATGTTTAAGTAATGTAATTATGTAGAACAAGTGCCCAATATTGATGTGAGTATTAGTCCATAATTGTTCTTCTTTGGCGACAAATACTTCATGTTTCCTAATGTGATATTGTTTGTATTTCCTTTTTCCCCTTTTATTAAAATCAAAATAAACAGAAGATGCTGAAATATTCAGCGAAACGTAGAGCAGAAAGGTGAAATATATATTTTATTTGCACCACAAAAACAATAGATCAGACAAGCCAAACACACATTTCAATATTATAAGAACTGATCGAAACAGAAATTAAATTTTTCTTTCTTTTCATATTATTTTATTTTTTATGGTTTAGCTTTCATTACTGTTAATTTATTTTATTCTAATTTATATAGTGTATAATATTGTTTAAGTTTTTTTAAATACTACTAATTTTTGAATTTTTTGGGTTTTTTGATTGCATCTCATATTTTAATTTATACTTATTTATATATATATATTTATTTACTGCATTTTATTTAAAAATATTAAATTTTTATTTAATTTTTTTGTTTTTAAATTTCTTTTCTTCTTGTTTTTTTTTCTTAATTTTTGTATGATTTGGTTCTCTTCATCTTAAATTTTTTTACTCTTATTTATACAATTTTGTTTAGTTTTTTCCATTTTTTTTTTTAGTTTAAGTTTTTTTATTGTAGTTTATATTTCATTTTCTACTTTTTTTGTTTCTTTCTTTTTTTTCTAGTTTTTGTTTATTTTTTTATTCGATTTAACTTAAGATTTCTTTTCATACTCTTGTTATTTTAGCTTTTTATGTTTCCTTAATTTTTTTTTAATTTAAAATTAAAAATTTTTTTTTTTCTATATTTTAATGTTTATTTTATAAACATGATTAATTGGAACTTATTTAACGTGCTAGTTTTTTGGCGATCTTGTTCTTTGTGTTGAAGTTAAATTTCCTTTATTTTTATTCTTCATTTATTGTTTTTTACTGCGCTTTCTTTTTTATTGCAGTTTTCCCTTATTCATACTTATTATCCAAGTTCATATGATTTTGTTGATGATATTCCTTAATTTCGTTAAATTAAAAAAAATGTTAATTTTTAAAAATGTGCCTTAAAACAATTTTTTAGTGCATTCCCTTTTTTAATTTCCATAAATCTCTCTGTTAATTTTTTTGATTATATTCCTACCTCCATTTTTTTAATTTTTCCCCCTTTTCAGCTACGTTTTTTATTTAAAATAAAGTTAATTTTGTATGTTTATTTATTGCACAGCATGGGATAAAAATAAATTTTAAATTTGTTTAATTGTTTTTATTTATATTTTTAATATATGTAGTAGTTTATAACATTTTATTTCAGGCGACTCGCTTCATTTTAGTTTACTTAATTTTTCTTTTTTTGTGAAATTTTTATTTTTACAATTTTATTTTATTGTTATATACATACAAACAGAAAATTTAAAAACAAAAAATAGAAACAAATCGGATAGCTATTCGGATATACCTAGTTTGGAAGCTGTTAAACTTCATTTACTCACTTTATTGAAGTTTTCAACTTGTTTTTGGTTTTGCATTTTTTGAACTTATAATTTGATATATTTGTTGCTAATTCTTATAAATTTCCATTCTATTATTTCATTATTTTCTTGTTTTTTTTCGGCGTTCGTCTTTAATTTTTGACAGCAAAACATTTACATTCGTTTTTAAGAGCCCAAAAACTGTTTACTTAATTTTCTCCTTTTCCTGTGCACGTTTGTCAGCTTTGCTTCTGCCTTTAAAATTTTTTTGCTCGAATATGTAACTACGCTAAAACTTTTAATTTGTACAACTAAGTTACAAGACCAAAAGTGTCTCAGGTGTAAAAGTAATGCTCCACTCAACTTAGCCCCACCCAATCCTTCCGCTATAATCTCAGTATAGAACAAGTTTTTTATTTTATTTATTTCTTTTTTTTTCGGTGACATTACTTCAAATTTGTTTGAAAGTCAGTCGCAAAAAGATGAGTTGCAACAAAAACTAGCGCAGCTCAGCTGCCAGTTTCAGGCGGATTAAGCTGGCAGCCATTAAAATTGTATATTCAAGTTTCCATAGCGTCATAGTATCTTTGTTTCTTTCTCTTCCCATTCATACACTGAAGGCGATGCGTTGTGTACTTGTTTGTAATCATCTTCACTGCAGTTATATCAGCAAAATTATGTCGTTACCGAGTTTCTTCTTTGTGTAAATTAAAAAAAAAAACAAAAAATGAGAAATTACCATAAGCTCCAGTCTCCCGACTGTATATGTATATATATTTACTTTATCCACAGCAGCAGCCGCCTAATCAGAAAACATTCGTTATATGACGACACCCAACACATGATGCATATCTACACTCCGATTTACATACGAGTACGAGGGGACTAACTAAAGTTCGCTTATTTGAAAACGCAAATTCTTTTAATTGTTTCATTAGACGTCTGTTAAAAAGTAGTTTGAAAGTGGAGACGCGAATACGCAAAATAGTTGAGAATGACGTATACAAGCCCCCTACAAATGTTCACTGAAACCCCTCCATTAAGAATGCTTCAAAGTTCTGCAGATTTCAGACAGGACTATTTTCTATAGTTGGGATCGACCAAAATCATCCACTGACGACGGCATTGTAGATTTAGTATAGTCCAAAGTTTGCCATCATACAAGATTAGCCGAGAAAATGATTGCTGAGTAGTTGGGTTTGAAAAGATGTCTGTAGATAATAATGTCTGGAATAATCTAGGATACACGAAGACAACACTGTTTCCTAATGGCCCCATAGACTCTTAACAGGATAATTTTCTGTAAAGAGTGGCCAATTTAAAAAAAAACGGACGTAATTAGCTTGGACAAGCGAAGAAATTTGTTCATTTCATGTAACATAACCAGCTTTTTTTCTTTTTTTTAAATTAAATCGTACATTTGTTAATCTCCACATATACATGTACAAATATATATGTATATAAGTAGTTGCCATTGCTGCGCCATAACAAGCAATTTTCAACTTTGTTATCATCATCCATTTACATATTTTCTCGGGTTTCAGATACATAGGACATACATAGTTTTTAAGCTTATCTTCAACGTTGCCTTTGCTGTCGCCTCAGCTGCCTCCCTGCCTGGCTTTGTAGATGTTGGATAATAATAAATGGCATATAAATAAATAAAACCTTTTATATATGAGCATAGATTTGCTGACGCTATATGTACTTGCAAAGTATATAATAAATCCGCAAACACACACACACGTTCAAAAGAATATCTAATCTTATTTAGTTATTACTAGAGGAGAAAGAGACAGCGTCGTCACGGATTATCTTTTATAAACTTTATTCAATAGCCCGCAGGAAGAAGCAGAATACAGGCAAATTTGTGCTAAAATTGAAAATCTCGAAATTGTTACGATTATATCATAAAGGCTTTTGTATATCTCTGTGTGTAGATTCCAACTACTCTCAATATATAGTTGTTTTGCTAATTCTACGACTTTAATGGTGAATGATGGCAATAATAGAATCTTAGGCTTTTGTATTATGGCCCCCAGCTTTATTTGCTATTATTTTGATTTTTTTCTTCTTTATTTTTATTAACGCTTCATTTCGTTAGACGGTATTATTTTGATTCTCGGATTCAATGCCAAAAGTTATTTTATAAGTGTAAATAGTGGCGGTTGAAAAATTAGCACACTCGCTTTGATCTCATTCTATTGCTATACAATCCGGCCACTACTTCCCTTACATCGCCTCTCTTTCCCTCTTTTCACTCCCTTTGTCGATTCCTGTTTCTTCTTTATCTATGTCCGCCTATCACCTTTTATCTAGTCTGTAGAACGCTCTCGTTATCTTTCATTTTCTCTACCACTTCCAACCTTTAAACATTTTATTTGTTTTCCACGCCACATTTTCCACATACCTCTCTCTATATCTATTTCCAGCTTCTTCCAGTCATTTTATCTCTCTCTCTCTTTTGCCTATCGAATTCTATATCTAACGTCAGCTTTGGATAACTTTTTTCATCTTTATTTCTTCTCTATGTATTTCTCTCATACTTCTGTCTTTTTGTCTCTTTCTTTGTGTTTCCCTTTTCTCCCTATATATTTCTGTCTCTCTATTTTCGTTTTTGTTACTCCTTTTGCCTCTTTTTATTACTTCTTCACTTCCTCGGTCTATAATTATTTGACATATCACTGTATCTCAGTTTTGATCTCCATGGCCTGCCAAATTCTTTATTCACTTCGTCTCTGGCTAACTCTTTCTCTCCTTCCTCCTGAGATAAATACGCTGAATATCTCATATTTTTTTCTTCCTACTTCTCTCTTCTTTCTCTTCCTATACTTTCTTATGCCTCTTGCCTTCTCTGTTAGTTCCTCTTAGACTTCTCCTCTGACTTTATATACATAACTCACATATCCCTTCTTCCTTTCTCCATCCTATTCCTAGATATGCCCTTCGCTGTATTGAAATACACGATAACGCAATATGCCGGTTTGACCAGTAGTTCCCTAATACTGCAAATACTTTCGAGAATCTGTGAAATCAAATTTCAGCATATGGACGGCTACAGAAATTGAGGAACGTACAAAAAACAAAACAGTGCCACTTCTTTCACCGTAACTGTACAGACGTCAACACACAAATACAGATGTTATATTTTTCACTTACGTAAACAAAGTCCCGACATGCGAGGACCAAATTTCCAACAAAATTTCATTGTAGTCAAACTTATTTTGATTTAATTCTAAACCTTTTTCCGAGGGGAGGTTAATGGAACGCAAAATACGCAATAAGCCAAAGTGCGCAGAGATAAAAGCTTTAAAATATTTGTGTAGACGTCGAGCTAGACAGTAACGAATACACGCAAAGCATCATCATAGGACAGTCAAAAAATATAAGCCAAAAACAAAAGGAGAAACACAACGTGGTGGAAGCCAATTGTGAAGGGAAGATTGATCTGATTAGTTATGAAGTAAATGAAATCTAGTTTGTTGCCTGAGTGAGTTAAATTGATCGGAGCGAGCTGCTTGCTTTGGTTTCATTAGAAAAGAGTATGAAAAGTAATCAGTCAGATGGGATTAAATTGCCGAAATAGATTTAGTTTTTGATTTTCAAAATTATGAGTCCTTCGAAAGAAGCCGTAATCATTTAGAGAAGAACTGGAGAGATATTTTTAAGTTGGTTGATATTGACAAAGAAATTAAATGTTAGGCTCAGTAACTTTTTTCAACAACATTCAAAGAAATCTGGGATTGTTCAGGAGCTTTTCGGGTGGAGAAGATGAGGGTTCGGTTTTAATTTATTATCAGAAACTTAGAAAATAACAACCTGGAGAAACCGACAGGTTTGCAAATAAAAGAGATGGCACTGGGTGCCAATGCAGTTTGATCATAGCCAGCTGCTGGAAACGGGGAAATTATCCTGATCACAAACTCCCATTATATTTTGGTACATGAAAACTTTTTATAGAAAGTAAAGGTAAAAAGTCTCAATCTGGTTTAAAGTTTGCAATGATTCATGAAGCTTTAGTATTGTGGCGATTATTCTCAAGCATGTACCATCCTTAACTCAATAACACTCCCACCACTAGTTAAACACAACAGAGATAACGATGGCTACTCTTAAGCGTGCAAGCGTGTAACTAGGAAGAGGAAGAGAGATGGCGCGAGTGTTTGCGAATACGATGCAAAGAGGAGAGGCCAATAAATAACACCGACCCTTCCAGAACACGAAGAGCGTACAACCAAGAAACTTCTAGGTGCGTGGGGTAGCATCCTGTCGGACTATATAAGGCAGGTTGATCAGTTTATTTTCAAGTGTTGTTCGGTGAACTACTGCGAAGTTACCAAACTCTTAAAGTTCTATTGCGTTTATTACTAGTAAATAAAACTAGCTATTAGTTACAATATCTGTGCGTGTGTTTATTTGACTTTATAGTGATCGAACCCAGGATTGATAATCAAGGAATCATCGAAATCGTCACAGTATGATAGTAGGGTAGTAATAGGGCACTGAGACAGATCTGGTAAAACGCATCAAACAGAAAAGTACCACGTTGTTGTTGTATTTAGTAGTAGAAACAGTACTTCGGCCTGCTTATTAGGCATGTCAAGCCAGCGATGCTACATGCCTCAACCGTGTCTTTACTTGTTTTTTTTTTTTTTGAGTTACCCGTATTTCTCGTCCAGTAGTCTAACTTGGCCAGAAAGCACATTTCTTAGAACTTCTGTTTGATGATTTTAATAATGATAGTTAGCTCCTACTAACTCCTATCTAAGTTCCGAATAGAAGCAGTTTTATAACCTGCTAAGGTCTCTGAGAAGCACCTCTCCGAGCCGTTCGAAACTAAACGAGGTTTCAGACAGGGTGACCCCCTATCGTGCGATTTCTTTAATTTAATGCTGGAGAAAATAATACAAGTTGCAGAACTTAACCGCGCTGGAGCAATATTTTATAAAAGCGTGCAACTGTTGGCATATGCTGACGATATTGATATCATTGGCATTAACAACCACGCCGTAACTTCTGCTTACTCCAAATTAGAAAAAGAAGCGGAGAAAATGGGATTGGTGGTGAACGAGGGCAAAACGAAATACCTTCTGTCATCATGCAAAGAGTCAGCGCATTCGCGCCTTGGCAACCAAGCCACTGTTGGCAGCAATAATTTCGAAATAGTAAAGGACTTCGTTTACCTGGGAACCAGAATTAACACCAACAATAATGTTAGCCTAGAAATCCGACGAAGAATTACTCTTGCAAACAAATGCTATTTTGGACTGAGTAGGCAATTGAAAAGTAAAGTCCTCTCTCGACGAACGAAAATAACACTCTACAAGTCACTCATCGCACCCGTGTTTCCAATTGGCGCCAGTTGGCGCAACGAAGAAACGACGCTTTCGCGGACATCAAGAACGCAACAACTAACGGCATATATATCCCACCTGGGAAAGGACTGATAGCAACAATACGTTCGAGGATGAAACAAAGTTTGCGTTAAAATAAATTTCCCACACCTTTCTTTCATGTAAATCGAAGCTATTAAATTTCAGTTTTTTTGTATGTGAATTTAATTGCAAAAATGGAAACAAGCCTAGAGTTAAAAGTCCAAAGCATTACAAACTTAAATGCAGAACTATAAGATTTCAGTATTTTACTAATATTCGAATTTCACAATCAGCAATACGAGCCCAATGCCAGTGTAAGCGTTGAGAGCTGGAAAAATATGCAACGCAATTAAAAACCTGCAGCCAACGCCAAATAGCAACACAATTGTGGTAAATTTATTTATTTTTATAAAGGCAACAAAATGCTGTAAACAGACTATAAACAAAACCATAAAATATACTGAAAAAGGCGTACGGCAACAATAAACGGCAGCAGGAAAATAGAAAGAAAAATTTTAATGCAACAATCGAATAAAACCACGAAAACTATACGAGCAAAATGAGAGCGCAAAAATATTATCGACACCTGCAACAGCGCGCAAAACAACAACAAAAAGTAATATTAATAAATATCTTTTTTTTTGTTGGTCGCTTTTGCGTAATGTAATTTCTTGTTTTTATGTGTGTAATTCAAACGGCAATGCATTACTTGAATTTCCTGCAACAAATAGAAACTCATAGAAAATGTTTAGTTTTCTGTAAAAAAAAAGTGTAAAAAGTGCCGTGGGCTTAGACACTGCTGTAAAGCAAGCAAGTGTTGAGGGATGTTGTGAGGTATTTTTAAGTAATAATAATAAAAAATATGATAGAGGAAATAATAAAAAATAGGTATTTGAAGTTATGAAACTATTGAAAAATAGGATTAAAACTATTTAGTATTTATGATATTTATAATAAATTAAAGGGAAAATAAAATTAAAATAGATATAGACAAAAAACCAAACAAAATTTTAAGAAAATAAGAAAAAATAACAAGATGTTTAAATAAAATAACGGAGTGCTTATTTTTACAAAAAAAAAAATAGTTTTCCTCAATCAAGAGCAACTACAAAAGCAGAAATAAAATTAGTTTCAGTATAAAAAATTCTCGACACATAGAGACAGCAAAAAAATGTATAAAATTTAAAAACTCCTCTTTGTTTCATTTACACTTTTTTTAAAATTGGAATATTTTTATTTGAATTATTTTGGAACTATTTTCCAGCATCATTTGTAGTGTCAATTTTCGTACTGAAGCGTTCGTGTTTGGTGGCCATCATTTTCCTGGGAGTCGAACTATGTGTTCAGCCCTCACCCCTATGCAATCAGCTTTTTACAGGTAGAAGAATGGCAATTTTTATTTAGCTTTAGGTATAAAAGTATTAAACGAACACATGCGACCTTTTTTTATTGCTCGATAAGTGCTATATAGTAGTATATATTACCAATACATACGCATATGTGCATGCGATTCGTTAGCTGGTAGAAGTCCGTTATTCTAACGTTTTTGTTATACAAGGTGGCGCAAAAGTAAGCTTCCGATGTTCAGCATATCGGTTGTGGCACGTGCAGTGTGTGCTGTTGCACCGTCTTGTTGGAACCACATGTTTTCCAATCCCAATTCATCAAGTTGCGGAAAAAAGAACTCGTTGATCATTGCTCTGTAGCGCTCACCATTCACAGTAACCGTTTGGCCCCGACCGATTATTGGTCAAATAAATAGTCAGCAATATTCCGCGTTCTGGAGCAGTGTAGCGTAACGTGTATTTCGCATGTGTTTACTACACAAATGTCAAAACAGAACTGACTTTAGGGGCCAATCGCAAAATTTATAGCATTTTCTGATAGGAGGATTACTTTTGCGCCACCCTGTACTTGGTTTTGTTTGGCCCTTCGAAACAAGTCAGTTTTTTTACATTGTAGAAGACATCAATATTCAAAAAGAAAATATATTTATCCTTTTTGCCGAAATTATGAAAATTTTCGTTGTCAAGATGCTAATACATCGATTTTTAAAGAGCCGAAATATTTCTTCTTCCACGAACAAATTAAGAATATATTTTACCAGAGTAATTTAAATTTTTACGCAGAGCAGAGCTGTCTGAGAAGCTGCAGTAATCGTCAGGAGCCTAAAATCTTCATTAATTGAACTCTTTGTTCCGTCCAGCTTTTAAATATTTAGTCATTCTCTAAGAAGCACCTGTTAAATATTAGACTTAGGCAAGTTTTTATAGTTTTAGAAAGGTCTATTTTTATCAGGAAATATTTGTAATGTATTTATATATACATACACATATATGTATGCATAAATTTATAATCCTCTTCGGGCGATAAGAAATGAAAACACAAATCACCCACTCACCTGTGAATCTGTGATGGTCCACTTGCCATGCGCTGCTGATAGGCCGACATATTAGCCTGTTGTTGTTGTTGCTGCTGTTGTTGTTGTTGTTGCTGATGCTGCTGCTGCGCGTTACTATTCGCGGCGCTATTTTGCTGTTGTTGAGCAGCCGATTGTTGTTGTGTTTGTTGCGGTGGTTGGTGATGTGGATGAAGGTGCGTGGGTAGATTACTAAGCTGTTGATGATACTGTTGTTGCTGTTGCTGATGATGCTGTTGTTGCTGATGATGCTGTTGTTGATGATGTTGTTGTTGATGATGCTGCTGAGAAGTTGGTCCATTATCGTGCAAATGCGACTGTGTTTGTTGATTGCCAACGCGCTGCTGTTGCTGTTGGTGCTGCTGCTGTTGTTGTTGGTGGTGGTGGTGTTGCTGCTGCTGCTGTTGTAGCTGCTGCTGCTGTTGACCACCCGATGTGGGTGGTGGACCACCGACCTGCACTGATGAGCGTATAGCCGCTTCCATTTCATGCCGAACTATTGCTCGCGCTGCTCTTGGTGCTGCTGCTCCTGCTGGCGATGCCTGTGCTGCTGCTTATACTGCCGGGACCAAAGACACACCACATTACGGCGACACCGAGAAATTTAAGAACTTAATGGCAGTTGTTGACAAAAACAGCTGCTGATGCGATTTTGCGAATTAAATTTTTAATTATTTTAATTTTTATGTATGATGCAACAAACAAAAGGCCGAGTAACGACTCTTTTATAAAAAAAATACGATAGAGGGGAAACACTTTTCTCTATGTGCTTTCAACTTCACAACGCCAGCTGGCGTGGACTTGATTTGAGCCAAACAAACAAAAACAACGCGAAGAGAGCACTACTTACACACTCCAACACATATGCACTCACACTCACTGGACACAGCGTTAACCTTAGCTGCACGGCTTGCGACCAAGCCGCAGCCGCAAAGAGCGGAGGAGGAAACTATTTCTTCCTCGCTTCAGTGCGATTTTGCAGCGTTGCCGATTTTCACAAATTGGCTTGGGATCGTGGCGGAATTAAAAATTTTTTTTTTTTTTGAAATAATAAAAATTTAATGATCGTACATTATCAATGCGATATTGTGAGCGATTAATTTTTTGCACTTTTTTAATTTTTCTTCTAAATTGCAATTTAATTTTAATTTGCACTTTTTCTTTCAAACGGATGCTTCTGCTGCTGTAGATAATTTTATGTAATATATTTTATTTTTTGTATTTTGTATGCGCTTTAAAAAGCTTCAAGCTTAGCCACTAAACTTTTATTATTTATTTATTAATGAATATTTACATTCATTTTATTACTTATTTTTTTTACATAAAAACACTTGGAATTTTTTAAATTATTATTTTTTAACTACTTTTTTATTTTTAATGCCATGAATAAATTACTCTTTACAGCTTACTTTTACTTATAACGAAATAATTATTATTTAATGTAGTTTTCTTTTTATTTGTTAGAACACAAGTTTTCTCCAGAAATATTTGTTATATTTTTTAAATACATTTTTTCATGCAGAGAAATACATTTTATTTTATTTCGTCACACCCTGTATCGGAGAAAAGAAAAAAAAGAAAAACAAAATTTTAATTAAAATTATATTCATTATTATCATTAAAATATTAGCATTAAAACAATATACATAATGCGATTTTGCCATGCGCATTTTGTATTTCATTTAATTCAACGGAAACGGAAATTGGGTAATGAACGAACGGAAAATGTGGACAAGTGCGTGAATTTCCATATTTTTGGTGGCGGTTGCGTGTATTGAATGGCACGTCGAAAAAGCAAATAAATAATTGCGTCAGCGATTCAGTTACGCATAATGAAGTAGGGGAAAGTACAATTGTTTTTTGTTTTTCGAATCAAACTTTTTTTTCAATATTCTTGTTTTTTTTTTTTTTTGTTTTTGTAATTTTTGCACACACTGCAATTATTTGCATTTTTTTCGTTTTCGGTTTATTTTGATATTTAGAAATGTATGTATATCCTGCTAGCGATATAACACCGTTTAGTTTTCTAGTTTTTTAGATTTAGTGTTTCACATTTTACCATTGATTAAGGCTCTGAAAAGAAGAAGAAAGAATTATTAGCTATGTGTATAGTTTGTATACAACAACACTCTTAAAAATAGTAACAGTATGAATGCATTTTACAATAAAAGAAATAATATATGCTTTAACATGTATGTATATCTAACTTAGCACAACTTTTCTCCTAAGCGGGTATAACTCTCAGAAGTTTCAAGTCCAGCTTTTTTTCTCACTTATGAGCTACTACTCCGTTTTGAGTAACGCTTGTGTACCAAGTACCCGTGAAACATATAACTAGGCTTACAGCTGCGGTCAAGGCAACGGTTACAGTTACGGCTGTGTTTACTCTGCCTTAGCCTCACGGCTTCGATTACGTTAAGGCTTACGTTAGCGTCTACTGGTACGCCCATGGCTACGAGTACGATTATTGTGGTTGCACTTCCTGTTAGTTAGCCTATTCGCCCTTGCCTCACTCTTATATCCGTTAACATCATTTATAATCTCTATCAACATAACTATAATTCTTCCTTATTCGCCACGTTCATTTAAGTTTCATTTTTCCTTGGTTTTGCTGACAAATTTTCATCGCCTTTTCTCTTAAGCTACTTATTTTCCTTTTTTTATTTCTTTTTCCTTCCACTTCTTTTTCCATAATTGATTTAGTTTTTCTTTACTATCTTAGTTTGTTGTTCTTCTTTTCTTCCGTCTTCATTTAGCTCTCGCTTTTCCTTTCCATTCCCTTGACTTTAAAATTTTAAGGTGTTTACCTACTTGTCAGATTTTGTTTTTCCGATTCAAATATGTCCAAAATAGGCTGACCAATTTGTTTACATCTGAAAGCCCTAAGTGACCACTGAACAATATTTCTAAAGCTGGTTCGAAGCTTAGACTGCTTCTAGAAATTAAAAAAAACGACCAGTACTAACATCAACAGATATTTATATGAACGGCTATGGGAACTTTTAAGTTGATAATTCAAAACAACCCCGCTGAACTGTCAAAGCCAACCTACTCACGTATGCGGAATACGTGTGCAGAAGAGATCTTTTATAAATTTAAAATCAAGAAAAACAAATGAAGTCTGCAATTTAAATGCAATTTCCTTGCCAAAGTTTCCAATATCCGCTTCTGGACCGAATCAAATAAAACAATAAAAAAAAAACCAAAACAAAAATAATCTTCACAGCAAAAACTTCGTGTGCAATTGACGTATCTTACTAATGTGTTACGCGGTACTCAAAGACAATCGAACGATTGAACGTCACATTTGCATCCCAAGGGTACCACCAGGGGGCACAACAAAAACACTGCATAACTGATTCCTGCGCTCACACTCCGATTGTTTCTATTTTTTTGCTTCAGCACAACAGTACAAAAAGTTAACGGGATGTTTGGCAGCATTTGTAATAGCGCCAAGGTTAGTGGGCGGGGAAAACAACAACAACAAACACTTTGACGAAAATATTGCAATAGTTGTACGTTGAAGTATTGTGAAATCCTCGTAAACAAGAAACGTAAGACGTCCGTTCCAGAAACATCAATACCGAGCGTGCAACGAAAAAGCGAAAAAGAAACTAAAAACGTTGTCAATTGACGCACTTTAACCTCAAACATCTGTCAGTAAAATGAGACGAATGTATATGCCGTAAATGCTGAGCTTTAGAATGGCGTAAGTCGAGTTAATCAAACGGGAATACTTGGAAACTTGCAGCTGCAGTGCGTTGGATCAGAGTAAAAAATATTTCTGACGAATGGGTTCCGCACAGCTCGCAATGTCACCCAAGTGGTTGTTTATTGTTAATCCCATCTGCATCGTACAAGGTAGGAACAGCGTGAGCAGGAACAGGAGGAACAGATTGGGTCGTCCTGCATCCTGATCACAGCCATGTGTCTATAATAAAGTGACTTGTCAGGAAACCCAGAAGTTGAGCACCTAGCAACTTTTTCTGAGATTGACCAATATAGACTTAACACCAATCCGATTGGAGTATAACTCATACTTTTGGTTCTGCAGGTGGCCCTAATGGCCTCCCCACGGAAGCAGGCGGACGGTAAAGACGGTTCCCGTAGAGAATACAGTAATCGTTCTTTGACGTTTGGCATGTTAACTTCCCAAGCTATTGATTGAGAGCCTACTTTACCATCACACATATCCATAGCTGATAATAGGTCTGACTATAGAGGGATAGATCCTTGAATCCCACTACGGGGCAGACCCCTTATGAAGAACTTTCATGTATTGCCAAAACGTACTAAGGGTTTTAAAAGTTTTCAAAGTGGTAGTGGCTTCGGAATACAGTGACCCTTTTAAGTGTGAGTAGAATGAGCTCATTCAACTTTCTAAGTTTTCTGAAGAGGACGATACTTAGCGTTTGTGCGTTCCTAGCGAGCAGTTTGTGCATTTCTACACACTTCCGCAAGGGATGGGGCTGTCATACGCCAGTTCACACCATCTGCGTAGACTCGAGCATAGATATCCACCCATTGTGGGACACCGGAAGTGGCTTCAAGCTAATGGGGTTAAAGCTCTTGAAACTCGTTTAGTCAACCACTTCCTCTAAAGCAACAACCAATTTATCATCTAATAAGCGATTTCTGGGAATTTTTTTTTTGGGAATCACAATCGTACAAAGGTCGCCTTAAAAAGAGCAGAATTTTTTGAAACGCCTTTTAGTAACACAATAAGGAAAATACGTTTACTAAAGCTTACGATAAACTTACTTTAGCAAGCTTTTCGTTTGGTAAACGTTTACTATAATCATTGTTAAACGTTTGGAAAAAATTGTCTAATCAACGAAAGTGATCCCTTTTTAAACAATTGCAAATGAGGTTTGGGAAACAATTTTTACGGGCCATTAGACTAATAAATATGTACTAGACCTTTGCTCTGAAAGTTGCTGGTTCGAGTCCCGACAATTTCCTCAACTTTTTTATTAAATAAACTAGAGGGACCTGAATGGATCTAGAAATATTGGCTTTTCCTATCATTATCTCTCCATTATTCTATCACTATTCCTATCCTCATTCCTATCCCTATCCCTATCACTATAGATGTAACTATTTCACACACACACACAATTCCACTTCGCCATAGATCGATCTATTATTGAGTTTTCTAACAACAAAAAAAATTATAAAAATCCGCACTATACAAAATGTATGGAAAAATAAAAATTTTTTTCAGGAATTTTCGGAAATTTTTTTGAGTATTCTCCTATTCTGGTCAGAGAACAATTTAATTAGTGTCAATCATTCAAATCAGCGCAGGCGTTCTTGAGTTATGAGCTTTCAAGTTGATTCCCCAAAGCTGCCATACAATTGTGAAAACATATTTAACCGTTTGTGAAATTTTTTAGTTACAAACTCGTTTGGAAAACATTGTCTACGTGTCCAAATGGTAATGCTCGATTTTCAATGAATTCGTTAACAATATATTTTCAAATGAATCAGGCATGAGAACAAAAGGCTCTTCTATATACGCTGCTACTTCAAGTGCTGACTCTGACTTGATAGTTCCACTTGAGACGTGGCTAACTGTTGATTTTTTTGACATTGAATAATTATCTCTACAATGTCTTTCGCAAATATCGAGATAGCTTAAGTACAGAACTCTGGCGAGGAGGAGGAGTTCTAGTAGCGGTAAAGAAAGAGTTATAATCTCCCATTGTTCCTCTTTTTGTTGATTATAGATATTAGAGGTAAATTAGATAGCCTATATGTCAGTGTATCCTATATACCACCTAACAGTTCTGATAAACTACATGAAGATCATGTTAACAATATAATGCAAGTTTCGAAGACTAACTCGAATCCTCACCTTTGCGTATTAAATGACTTAAATTTAAGCAAAATCATTTGGAATTATCTTCCAAGTGAGGATACTCTTATACCAGCAAATGTCAATTACGCCAATGAAATGTATTTGATTGATAGTTTTTACAGCTTACAGTTAATCCAAATTAATAATTTTGTAAATTCGTTGGGTAAAATCTTAGACCTTATATTTGCGAGCAGTAATCTTAACTTTAATTTGATTAGTTCTTGCTGTCCGTTATCCACTACTGATAAGCATCATGTTCCACTGATATTGGAACTTGAATTTTATGAGGTTGGACATATTTCACGAGATAATGATGATGGGTTCAATTATAGTGGCTGTGATTTTGCCCTGATGAATAATTTGATATCAAATATTGATTGGAAAGTTCTTTATTGTGACCGTGGTCTCGCTGACTGCTTTGATTTGTTTAAAAAGAATATCCTGGATATTGCAAACAATAATATTCCTCGTTTCCCAACTAGGGTTTACAAGTTGCCTTGGTATACTAAGGGTCTAAAGAGACTTACAAATTTAAGAAGTAAATATTTTAAGCTTTCTAAACAATCGGGATGCCCTCAGCTCAAGCAAGAGTATTTGAAGTATGTGAAATAGTTTAATTTCCTAGATAAATTCTTGTATAATCGTTACATTCTTAATTTTGAAAATAGTATAAAATCTAACCCTAAATCGTTTCTGGAAAAAAAGAAGAAAATTGTTGATAATCACATTGCTTTGAGTTTTTATGGACTGTATACCCAAGACAATCTCGTCAATATCAAGAACTAAAGTGGAAAAATTAAAACAAGACGTTATATTGTTTAGCGTATCTCCAAGATCGATCCCAGAGTCATCAGTGGCGAAATTTGCTTTAAAAAACTTTGCAAAAAAGTTATCAGACTCAGTAGTTGATGATGAATTACTGCCTTTATAAGACACAGATAACGGAATAGATGAAGTCGATTGCTTGGAGCGAATAAAGTTCCAAAACGATTTCTCTCTCTCTCTATGGCGCGATATACAACAGGTATATCATCATAAACCTCCTAAGAGATTTTTGCGCCAAGCTTCTCTTCCAATTTGTGGTGTGCCGATTTGAATTTTCCCTACAAATTGGTGGGACCTACAGTTTTTTGCCGACTCCGAACGGCATCTACAAAGGAGACGAATTTTTGCTGAGAAGCCTGTCATGGCAGAAATACACTCGGAGAGTTTGCCAAACCACTGCCGAGGGGCGACCCCGTTTTGAAAAACTTTTTTTTTTCAAATCACGTTTGATGTTACCTGTACCAGGCATCGAACCATGGACCTTCGGTGTGGTAGGCCGGCAACACTACCTTCACACCACGGCGGCCGCGTTCATTATTAGCCTTTATTAAAACAAATGGATATGAATTTAGGGACCCGTATACTAAAAAATTATTGTAAAATACCTTTGTTCGTTCAAGCTTTGGATATGACTCAATAATATGGAGTCCATACTATGAGGTGCACAATAGGAGGGTAGAACCCCTGCCCGATGGTAGGCATACCGGTCGTAAGAGGCGACTAACATGCACAAAGGTAATCACGTGCAACTCGATGGTTGATCTGCGGATATGATGCCTCTCACCTCTCATTACCCATCTTATCCTTCCTTCGAATTTCGATAAGCCGCTCCCCTCATATATTTCTCGGTGAAAATTAATAAATCTGGATACGCTAGAGAATAGAAGGATAATCTCATCAATTTTATTTATTTTTGATATTGTTAATGGCAATATTGACTGTCCAGGTCTTCTAGAATCCTTGAACTTTTATGTACCATCAAGGAACTTGCGTCAGCGTAACATTTTGCAATCGAAAACTTTAGGTCGAATTATGCCTTGAATGGCCCTATCACACGTGCTCTAATTGTAATAAACTCAATTAATAATAATCATTGTATTGATTTTACTGTATCTCGGCTTTGCTTCAGAGAGTTGTTCTCTATCTTATGCTAAGTAGCTGTAGCTAATTTGTATAGAAAACTACATATGTATGTATGAAAAACTTTTGTTTAATCTAGTCTTTAAACTAGCTTACTTCATTGTTCATTGTGAATATTCTTTTATCACACATACATACATATCTTGAATAAATTTTAAATCTTTTTTTTTTTGTAAATACAAAAAGAAACATAAGTGCAAAATTGTGAGCAAATGTTTCTTCATAACTTTAGCACCCTTCCAGGCATTGCATACATAATTTTATCTGAGTTTGGTTTCAATTCTCATATTTTTTCATTCATTTTTGCGGTCGTTTTTTTGTTGTTTATGAGTATCAATGACGTTTCCAACCAACAAACACGATTTGGCCATAATTTCGGTTTATTAGATGACAAAGTCACGACATTTTCGGTGTAAATTACCAATAAATTAAGCAAATAATTGTAATGCAAAACAATAATCCCAAATGTGGTAATGAAAGAAATAAAAAATCTAAATATTTTAATAAATTAAAAAAAAAAAAAAATTCAACAAAAAACTGGATTTAATTTGCCGAGATTAAGAAAAACTCGCTAAGGGAAGACTGATAAGTTCGGTCGTGAGAACAAGCAAAAGTTGTTCTATGGCATAAGCGCTCAACTGCACAATCAGTAATAATGTTGAAAGTGAAAAACTAAGAAAACTAATAGCGGCAGAGTAGAAGGAACTGAGAGATGGGAATTTTATATGAAGTAGAGAAGTATATATGGTTTACATCCCAAAACGATTAAGACAGTTTTAAGCAGAAATAATTTGGAATCAAAAGCGGGATTACAAAGTATTCAAGATTATTTGCTAGAGAAGAAGGCTGCAGGCTTATGATGGCTTACTGCCTATTTTTATCGTTTTCATATAAATAAGCTATAATTAGTAACACAAGATGTAGGATGTGTGGGAAGCTGAATTGTCATAGTTATAAGATATCGAAGCAACAAGTAGGCTGGGTCCTGAGTTATTCTGGTTCTTTGTAGAGTTTTTCAATTTGGCCGAACAAAGTTCTGGTAATATTCAGCCTATGAGGTCTTTACACACCGCTCTGCTCAACCTAGGTGTGCACCCAATTAAACCTAAAAGGTTTAAGAGATTTGCAGACTGGCCTGAAATGAGTTTGTATGTATAACTATTAAACCCGACCCCGCTTCGCTGTGTCTCAGAACTAATAATAGACTGTGTCCGATTTTAAACATTATATCTCCCGTACCAGCACTCATTATCTCCTTTCGGCTGATACCCATATTGTACTAACACATTTTGGGTGACCTTCGTCCACAAATTGGTCGATATCTGCGAAACTACTTAGTTGAGCTATCGAAATAGATGATATCTTAAATTTTAAGTTCAACGTCCAGTAATGCAGCGGTGAAAGTTCCATTCAATTCCATTTAGCAGTTTTTGAGTGATGCGCGACCAAACATACAGACAGACAGACAGACAGACAAAAATTCTACAAACTCTTGATTTTGTTTCTATTGGCTTAGTGAATATTTGCAATGGACGGACAATTTTGTTATATGTATGAAGAGATATGGGCGAAGTAAGAGTATGGGCGAGCGAGGCAGAGAGGGAAAAGAAAAAGGAAATCTTAGGCGCAATCTAATAATAATGTTGCCGGACCCCTGCTGCGTCTCTTGGACCGATCTAATTGCGTTCTAATTGCCAGATCCCTAACTCTATTGGTCTTCTCATCCTTACGTTATTGTACTCCTAAGTTACGCACTGAACTGATGGGCTTTTCAAGAGCTCGACCTCTGGAATTGGAATGACTCCAATGACACTAAATACAGCCGCTTCGTGGATAAACCCGTTAAGAATTAAAACTATTTGTCAGTGATTAATCAATGAAGATTAGATACAAAAAATCGACTTCTCAGATCTAAAAAGTGACTTCGTTGTTGTTGAAACAATGCTCGCCGTGCCTAGTCGTCTTTTTCCTTAACTAGCATTGTCATCAAGATCTGCTAATGGGAGTGCCAGGCAACTAGCGACTTCAATAAGGTTGGACCTTAGTGAGATTGGTGTGAGAGTCTGCTCTCTCGAGCAGGTGAACAGACAGTTTGTGTGATGGGGAAACACACCGCATGCCGGACAAACATTGCATATCAGGGTTCAGTCTGGATAGGAAAAAGTTTAATCTGTTACAGTATCCAGATCGAAGTTGACCAGTGTGGCTCTTATCTTTCTCGGAAGTTCGCGCTCCTCTTTGGCAACAGGTGTAATCCTGTCTAGCAAAAGTGACGTCTTTGGGCGAGTGTTTTAGCTCTTAAAAAACTACAACGGTGCCCCGAGCACTTCTTCGAGCTTTTTGATTCATATGCCTAGAGTGGATATCTATATTCTATATACTTATGTATGAAGGTCAAATGGATTCACTTTGGACCGTCGGATGGGAAAAAGTGGGACCTTAACTTTTAACTCAGAGAAGGAATTACCATTACATCATCAAATTATCTAAATAGGGCTTACCTAAAATAATGTCGATGATGGAAACTTATCAACGGAACCTCGTCTATGTATGTATACGCGTATATGTCCAGTTTTCCATTTAAGCAGTTAAGAACTTTTTAACGCAAAGAGAAGCTCATAACAACGTTAATTGAGTCGAAGAAAGAAGAGGGCAAAGTGTAACTAGGAGTCTGATATAACATCGATCGTGATAGAATATTTTTATTTTTACTAAAATATATTATGAAAAAAGATATATGTAGATTTGCATTTGCGGCAACAAATTACAAACCAGAACAAGAACCTGATATAAAAAATAAAAATATAAAAAAAAAGAAAATAACTTTGCAAGAAAATATGGCCTGAAACGTGAGCACTCTGCCTTTGTCACTTGCCTCCACTTTATTGCAATAAAGGCTTCACTAAATAAAAATAAAAAAGGTGCTAATGAAGCAATTTAAAGAACGGGTTTTTAAGGATATACTAAGATAGTAAGGTTGGGTTCCAACCAATTAAAACTACGCCCAGTTATTGTTGTTGTCTCTAAGTGATTTCTGTTGTCACTACGCCAACGCTGCTAAACGGTGATGGTGTTAGCTACTCGCATTACATTGCACAAAAGAAACCAGCTGAGAGCAGTCTGAACTGATTAGAGACGAGGATGTTAGCGGCTTTGGTTTGCTTGATTTGAAAAGGAATGAGCTGAGGGTATTACGTAGGTATTTACAACTAAATATATGTGCATATATGTAAATGTAATTACAACCACGCATATTTTTATTTGCATGACTTTTTGCAATGGCAAAGTGGTGGGGTGGGCGCCGCGTGGTTGTCGTCACCATTGCTGTTTGAGGATGCTTTACCAACCACTTGACAACAATTTCGAAATTACAACAACAGCAACGGTAACAATCATATTCAATTCAATATGTGCAGTCTGTTAAGCGCCAATCGTGCATTGAATTAAAACTCAACTCAAAGTCTACTGAGACCAAGCTCTAGCCGCCCGAGCCCGTGCACTGAATTGAATGTGAAATTACTAAATTGGATTGAATTGAAGGGAAACTGAAACTGTAATTGTAGACGAAATGTAACGCGCGCACACAGCAACGTTGACAATTTTCGCCCGGGCAACAAAAGCAAGAAAAAAAGCGAAGAAACAAATTAAATAACACTGAGAAACGTTGAAGCAAATTAATTTAATTGGTAAAGTTCGTTGTTTTTTGTTTTTCAATTTTAATTTTTTTCTTTTGCAAATATTTACGTATTTTTTCTCAGCTGTTTTCCACTTTGTTTTAATTTTTTCCATGGCGTCTCTAATTAGCCAACGCCAAATGCCAGTAACAGCTATTTCTATCTCTTTTTCAATTCACTTGCCTGCAAATTGAACTTGTGAACTTCGACTGACAAAGAAATATTGCGAAAAAAAGTAATATGTATGTTCAAAGTGAAAAATGTATGATTTAAACAAATGTATGATTGATCTAGAGAATTGTGTGCTATTTCGGGCCATGAACGAACATTTCGACTGCTGAGTGGAAGATCACCCCATTTCAAAATATATTTCATGTATCAGAATTTGTTTGAATAACACTCTATTTCAGAATCTGATTCAAAAACGCCCTATCTGAGAATTTGATTCGAAAACGCCTTATCTCAGCTAAACATGTATTGAATTTTCGTTCAGATAGGGCGTTTTTAAACCAAATTTTGAAATAGGGCGTTATTGAAAACAATTATGAAGTGGGGCGTTCTTTAAAGAAATTCTGAGCTGGGGCGTTTTTGAAAAATATTTTGAAGTAGGGTGATCTTCCACTCAGCAGTCGATTCGTAGAAAAATAAAATGAATTTTTCTTCATAAAGATCTTAAGTCTTAGGAATCTGCTTGATTGCTTATTAATTGCGCCTTGGGAAAACATTCGGTTCGGCTTCGGTCGTTATTAAAGAATGATTTAATTTTTAAGAGTATATAGTGTCTCCGATTCCCGATTTGGACCTGAAGTCCGACTTTACTTGGTAAGAAAGCGGGTTAGGGGTTTAGAATATGAACGAAGTACGCATACCGGTCGCAAGAGGCGACTAATATGCAGAAAAGTAATGGCATGCAACTCGATGGTTCATCGATTTCTAACTCTGACCTGAATTTAGCACTTAAAGTAACTGAACTGCTGAGGTAGTGCATACCAGATAAGGATGTTTGTAACTTCTATAACGAAATATGCAATTCACCAACTCAGACTCGTTAACCAAAATTTTACCGATGGATATTGTAGGTCTTACTAGGATATGTGGTCTTACTTAACCTAAGCAGGTAACGTAAACATCGCTTAATGCTTGTCTAGGCAGCATACTTACATAGGTAGGGTACCAAGAAGCAGCACCCGCCACACTGTTTTCTGTTCGACAAGGTTCGACATCATAGCACATAACAGTATTCCAATAAATTCGGCTTTTTTAGAATGTTACCAGTAGAGCTTCCAATCGAAAAGTAAGTGCATAGTTAACACAGCCCCAAACTTATTGCTCCGACTAGCCGGTAATGTCTTAAGTTAAAATTTCAGAAACTGAGAGAGAGTCGTTATGAATAACTTATTTTTTAGTAAATTACTTGGATATTATTAATTCATGAGGTAGCTTCGGACAGTTAAGAACTAGCCCCAGCTTGCAGCAATATTAATTTATTTTCAAAAACTGATGACCTACATATATGGGGTCGCCAAAGCCCAAATACCATCACTTCCTTCCAAGAGTGTTTTTGGCGTTGCCAAAGGCAATAACATTCTAATGTTTGTCTGGCACCACCCAGCCTGAAGGTTGTGGGTACACAAACAAAGCAAACAGAACAAGCGTTGGCAAGGCCTCTGACAGATCCGCCTTCTGGCAATTGGCCACCTTGGAAACCTTTTAGCGAACTCATGTTCGGATAGTTTTAGAGACAAACTTAGATTTGAAAATTCGTCGCAACTTTTGTTATTTATCTCAGTATTCGATTATGATAAAAGCCTATTTTAAAAGGCATCAAACTAAAGCCATCAAATTATAGCAATTGATGCTACGAAATGATTTTTAAACTTTTTTATATACCAGGAGTTATCCTTAAGATCATTTTAAGCTGAGGACGGTTTGTGGTCTTAATAGTTCTATAGCAACTACCAACTTTATTAACCAGCCAATGAATGCTAAAAAATATGAATTCCAAAGAGCACAATTTAGAATGCGGACCTCAGCCAACCCCAAGTTCCTTACGGACGGAGAAGGCTGTGTTGACCTAGAAGTTTCATTTGGTCAAACATTGTATCCGTGCAAGGACTGCCAAAGCACTACCCAACCAAGCATTAACAAGCTTGTGGAAATGAAGATACTTCAGCGAGCCATAAAACAAGACAGAAATTCATTTCTTTTTTTTTTAATTAAAATGTAACAACTCCAAAAAAAATTAATAAAATTCAATTAAAACGCGATTAAAGCACACGTGCAATGTGTCAGTCGATTAGATTGTTTAAAAGACAATAATTGTAGATGCTGAAAACAAAAAACAAAGTCAAAATACCTAACTAAAATTCAGACGTAGTAAAAAATCGACCAAATCAACGATGAAAAAATCAAAACAAACCGTTTGCTGCAATAAATGCTGCTGTTGTTGTTGTTGCAGCTGACTTTGTGCGAAACAACAATTGTTTTGAGCAGACGAAAAAAACAGCCATACTTGTGGCAACAACAAAAATATGTGTCGACCTACCGACTAAAATTGAAATGAAGCAAACCAAGCCGAAAAAACAAAAATAAAAAGTAAGTAAATAAAAAAGGCATAATCTAAATACAGAATAAAAAATGCCAACAAACATTTTATTTTAACAAAAATAAAATATCAAAAGAGAAACAAAAACAAACCCAATAAGACAAGCATGGCAAAACCATAAGAAATCAAAATATCAAATGCCGTGTTGCCAATTTTCTTCTCAGCGCACAAGCAAATATACACAAAAGCACATAAAAATAGCGCGCTGGTTGAAATGATAATAATGGCAAGGCGCGTAGAAGAGGTCGAGGAACGAATGAACGTAAAACGAGAGTCGCACAATCGTACAAACCAGCATACACATCAATCTATGTACATATGTATATACATATATATGGTTGTATATAAATATAAGTTAAAAGCGTAAATCGACCCATGCTGGCACGCTAACAGGCAGACAAGCAAAAAGCTATGTTGCCAGATTTCACAGCATGACTACGAACAACAGCCAGCACACAATCAACCTCACACAAATCACACAGCCACTGTGAAGTAGGCGCAGCATAAAACTTTCCGAACAACGAGTATACTTGTGCGCTTAAGAACTGACATACATCCATGCATACATACAAACGGACAGACTTTATATCTATATATATATTTAGCTATGATTGTAGGTAGGTTTGTAGATACTGGTTACCATGTGCTGCTTATGTACGGACATTAATAAATATACATACATAGATATATACATCAAAACACATCAATTAAACCATACAATACTCGTATGGCTGTTTGCGTACAGTAGTGCCGAATAAAATAAGAGCGTGTTTGCCGAATACGTTCGTTAACTCGTTTTTGTAGGCGATACTGTCAAAGCAGAAAGTAAGTAATTTAATAGAAAATGCGGGGGTCAATCGACAAATGAGTTATGCTTCCCAGGGAACAGATGTTGCACAAACAATTAGTTATCATCATCATTTACTAGCGCCTATCTGCCTAGGCCGTTATGGTCATTCATTTTAATATGAAGTAAATAAATAATTGGTGTGCTGCTTTTAATTTTACCTGCAAATCGGCGGGACCACAAATTGTTGCTTCATCGTGATACCTTGGACTAAAAGCTACCTCATGATACCAAGTAAACAGGGCCGAGCAGCAAATGTTGAGGCTGACAAAGACTTGGTGGAGATAGCTGAGTGGAAGGACAGTCTATTTTTGCCCATGCTGGTTAGCGGTTTAGAATATGCCCGAGGTAGGCATACCTGTAGTAAGCGGCGACTAATATGCACAAAGGTAATGACGTGCAACTCGATGGTTGATCTACGGATATGATGCCTGTCACCTCTCATTACCCATCTTATCCTTCCTTGCGGAAGGAGGGGTGATATGACCTAGAAGGTTTCACTGGTCATAAATCGCTACCACGAGTACCGCAAGGGAGTACCGGAGCGTACCGGGTTCAGGTCCGGTCAAGGACTGTTAATTCGACAACACTTCCCAAAACCTTCGGGGAGTGTTTTTGTCGTTACCACAACAACAACACAGTCTATTTTAAAATATTTGTTAAAAACATCGTATTTCAGAGTTTGGCTCAGAAACGCTCTATCTCAAAAAGAGTTTCAAAATAGCTCTATCTCAAAGAAAATTCCATGCATTTTCAGCAGAGGTAGATCGTTTTTGATACTTTTGTTGAAAGTAATGCTGAGATATTGTGTTCTTCAACAAATTTCTAAAATTGGGCGTTTTTCACATGAATTTTTAGATTTAGAATTTTAGATGTTCTTGAAAACCCTAAGGAAGTAGTTTAACTGAATACGCCACCTCAGTAAGGTAAACTAGTATAGAGGGAGACCAACAAACATTTTCTTGTCGTAAGAGACGACTAAAATCCACGACCTGAAGATTGTAAGACAAGGTGTTTTTATTCATGGATGTGGCTCCCACGAAAGTTGGTTCGAAGTAAGCACTGCAATCAAGCGAATTCTGATATATTTTCTCCAAGACTGTGCATGTGCTGTTAAAATGTGAAACATATTTGATATAGTAAAAAGTCGTCTGACTCTATGGTTTTTTAAATAATTTCTCTTTGCAAGTACTATAATTTTGCACACAACTGTATATACAGTATACATTGGTAACAAACAAGTATATGACGGCGGCAAAAACATACAATTTCAAGATAGCACAGCAACATAAAACGAGGTAGAAAAAAATCGAACGACCGGAGCAGCGCAGCAGCAGCGGCGGCAGCAACAACAAAATGTAGTGCATAAAACAAGCAAATACACAATTCAAAAGAACAAATAGAAAGAAATAAAAACAGAAAAGGAAAAAGACTAAAAATGTTGCCGGGCCACATGTTTAAATAATGACATGTTGCGATGACGATAAAGCTGGCTGGGTAGAAGCGGGATTCGGGGACGGAGATGGAACGGGCCGGTACGACATGCGGTATACATATCTACACAAAAACACCATAAACTTGCTGAGTGAGTTTATGAACGGGAACGAAAGACGAAGAAGATGAAGTCAACGAGTTTTAAGGTAAAAAGCAAACACGAAGGCAACAAGCAGCAGACAAAGTGGCAAAAAGAGGAAATGGGATAGGGGAAAGCAGCCCCGCACGATACACACAACAGTGACGATACCGACAACGAGTAAAGCAATAGCAACAACATCAAATACAATTGGTACGATGAATGCCAACGGACGGACAGTGGAGCATAAAGTGAAATGTGGCAACGTTGCCACGGACGGCAGAAATGCAAGGAGCGACAGGCAAACAAAACAGGAATAACAGAATGGGTATACGTGGAAAGACAGACAATAAGCAATAACAACAGCAAAAACAGCAGGCGGCAATGTGCAGCAAGTGCATGTATAGAGCTGCCGTACTACTTGTATAATCCCACCGAACAAGCTAGCGCTCAGAGGATGTGTGGATGCAATGAAAACAACTGCAAAAACAATAACAAAGAATTACTTTAAAACAAGTACAATACAAACAAAAAGAATTGGAAAAAAACTCGAAAGGGGTAAAACTTAAACAAATAAATGTGAAATTCATGAAAAATAACAAACAGGCTCTATGTAACTGACAGGCAATCAAACCGACACACAGATGGTAGAAGCAAATGGATGGAGCTACGCTGTAACAGGGTACTCATCAGAAGGTAATGGGGATACGACTGTTATACGTATGTTTGTATGTAGATTACTTGAATATGCACTTTCTGACAGACGCGACCTCAATGTCCGAGAAAGGAGGCGCTCAACAAACCATAGCCACACAACTAGCGAAAGAAAATAAAATATGTATGCGTGTACTTATGTGCATATGGATACGAGCCAGGCCAATTTCCATATAGGATATACAATGCGGGCTCTGATGGATTTTGCAGAATTGTTTAAAGTTTCACAAAAAAGGCCTCCCACAAGCGAAAGGACAAGAAAAACAAAACCCAATGAATGTGTAGAAAATGTACAGATGTTTGCTATATAAGAACATAAGTAAATGGTAAAAAATCTTTCTCAAGAACTAACACTGTAGACTTATTTGTTATTCATTATACTGTTATTCCAAGCGAAATATTTTCCATACAGAAATGAAAGCGATTAAATCTTGAGCTTGCATAGAGAAGGCAGAGCTCATTGAAAGCAAACCAAATTTGATTGAGCTTAAATGAAAAAAAAAAAAACAAATAGTTAAGTAGGAAAGTGGGCGGTGTTACTACGACTTTTGGATCTATGCGTATTCGCAAAAATTCTTTATTATCAGTCAAGTTTTATGGAGAAGAAGTAAATCTAAGCTGAAGTGTAATGTGTTGCGGTCCCAGGAAATGCTTTACACATGCAACAAATAAGATATACAAAATCAAGAAACCAAAGATCCGTTTGTATGTTTGTATATTTATATATTTCTATATCCAGACTATCTCCAAAACCGCTCAACCGATTTGGATAAAATTTGGTATGCACATGGTGTATCACAATACTTTTACCTAGGTGTTGCCACATAGGATGTCTATACGGGGTTGCCACCTATCTGCATTTTTTTTTAAATTAAATGAAACATGCCAATATGGGTATCGAACGAAAGGTATTTTCCTGCGTAATGAAAAAATAAATAAATTCATAGGTAGGGTTGACACTTATTGTTGCCATCTGAGCTTATTATACAGGGTGGCTAATGAAAGCCGCTACCAAAAAAAACTAAATAACTTTTTTTCTATTTAATGAATCTGGTTAATTTTTTTTTTATTTTGCAGATTGACTTTTACATTTAATAAAAATGGATAACTGGGACACTGAAACAAGAATTTGGATTGTCCGCCGCTATCACGCACTGGAGTCCGTAGTTTCGGTTCAAAGAGAGTATAGGCGCACGTTTGGCGGCAATCCTCCGAGCAGATGGACCATAATAAGACTTGTAAACAATTTTGCCGAGCATGGGACAGTCAACAGAAGACCTTACCATCGAAACCCTTCAGTTCGCACGGAGGAAACAATCGCTGCTGTAGCTGCTGCCATATAAAACAATCCACGTGTTTCGACAAGAAGCTTATCTGCTCAAATGGGTGTAAGCAGACAGTCATTACAGTCAATTATGCACAAAGATTTGGACTTATTCCCATATAAAATTCAAATGGCCAACAAACTGAACGCTGCAGACTTGCCGATTCGCTTGGAATTTTGCCAGAAGATGCTTCAAATCGTGGAAGAGGATGGAAACATGTTGAACTGTCTTTTCATGTCTGACGAGGCCCATTTCGATTTAAACGGCAACATAAACAAACAAAATTGTCGAATATGGAGTGCTTCCAACCCACAGATACTCCATGAGACGGAATTGCATCCACTTCGTGTCACAGTGTGGTGTGCAGTTTCATCACGCTGCATTGTCGGGCCCTACTTCTTCGAAGAAAACGGTCACACCGTTACGGTTACTGGAGACCGTTACTTGAGCATGTTGAGAGAGTTTTTCTATCCAGAATTACGCCGAATGAGAATTTCTTTCAACTCTGTGTGGTTTCAGCAAGATGGTGCAGCTCCTCATATAGCCCAACCTGTTATGACAGAATTGCGACGAAAATTTCCCAATAAGCTGATATCCAGAAACTCCACATTCCGTTGGCCACCCAGGTCGCCTGACCTTACTGCACCTGACTTTTTCTTGTGGGGTTATTGCAAACAGGAAGTCTTCAAAGCAAAACCAACAAATTTGAATGAACTAAGGCAATTGCGGCTATTCCTGTCTCAACTCTCCAAGCAGTAATGAACAACTTTTTGGGGGGGCATTTAAATTCCATTATTTTTAAAACTAATTAAGCTATATTTAATAAAATTTAATGAGCTTTAACATGAATAAAAGAAAAATGAATTCTATACACTGAAAAAAAAATTATTTGAGTTTCTTAATGTAGCAAAATTCATCAGCCACCCCGTATCTTATAACTTTTAACGCACTATTTGTATATTCAGAATATCTCAAAAATGGCTTAACCGATTTAAATGAAATTTGGTATGTACATAGTATGTCGTATTCAAGCTTTGTTACCAATAAAAAAAATATTGAACATTTTTTATTTTAAAGATATGTTTTTATAATCTCTTTTTAAAAAGTTCCACTGCGGTAAGTAAAATTATTCATACAAACAACCAGAATATATTTACTGATGAGTGTCTAAAGAAAGTAAATTGTATTGCAACCTATGAAAATGCCGAGCAAAGCTCAGTCGCCCTGGTACTTAGTATTAACAGCGTAATAGTAGGAACAGCGCATACAGAAAGATAGCGAAAATATTAATTACAAAGAATGCCATTTCCTCAGTCCTTATAAATGCATCAAAAGCCTCACCTGCGATGACATAAATGACATTGACATATTGACCGTTCTAAGCGAAATTCTTTCAGCTATTGAGAAAATGACTGTATAAGTATCAGCGGGCTCTGCTGTCATGATTTCACTAATAATTCCTCTAATTTGCGGTATCCTACACAGTCTAAAAAACTGTAAAAAGGAGCTTAAAGCCGAAGGATCATTGAATGCTCTCACCCTCATGACCGAACTATCCAAAAAATTAATGCCGGCATATGAAGAGTCTACAGCTATAAGATTGGGAACAATAGTGTATACGAGATTCAAGAAGGACAGATTTCGCTCTGTCTTAAATTCAGACATAGCCTGAAAACTTTTAGAAAACGAAATCGCTGGCATGCCTAAAGCAGAGAAAAAATTTACCTACAAGTTAAATTTTTTTATTATTGGGAAAGATACATATACCTTATTTGCTTTGTGAACTTTACTTTTATGTTATCGTTGCATTAATTTCTTGTTAATTTTGTTGAAAAGTATTTCCGATACTATCAATGGTTTTGGTTCGAACTATCGAAACAATTGAATGGTATAATGCAAAGCATCGGAAACATCTCTAGCGGTCGGCGTACATCAACCAATTTGTTAGTAACGGGAACACTATAAATGTCGATATTAAGGGCAGCTTACTATTTGTGTGCTTTATTGTTTCAACAGTATGCTTACTTTCCATGTGAAGACATACATTTTTCATTCATACAAACATGTGCAATTTTATCATTTTCGTTCAGAGCAATATTGATTAAAACAAAATTTCACACATAAATAAATATGCAACAACAAAAATGAACATTGAGCAGCATGGCAAAAATAAATTGATATTACGAAAATCGGCAGAAAACGACTGATAAATGAATAAACAGAGTGAATGACGTGGCATACTATGGCAATAGATAAAAAAATAATAGCAAAAATAGAAAATGCTGAAGGACAAATGACAAGTACAAATGCCAGTTCTGCTGAAATGGTGGACATTTTTGCTCAGGTTGAAGATTAAATTGTTTTGGGTTAGAACATACGACTACTGATGAATGAGAAGTATCTAGCGGAGGGCAATGAAGTCGAAATATTTATGATACATGACGTTTAAGCAATTTATCAAAGCTTGTACAAGTTTTTGTGGTTATGTTTCCCCGTAATTTATCCCCCTCTACTATCAAGGTTTTTCTGGCTACTCTTCAGTATTTGTAAGACCTGGCAAGTAAATTCTGCAAGTAACACAAATTCTTCACAGCTGTCTACAGCGTTACACGTAAAGAACTTCTCTTCCCTGAACTTCTATCGACCTTTTATCACTTTTTTCTTGTCTCCATTATAACCGATCTTTTTTTCAGAAATTTTTATTCTTTTTCTCGTTTCCATTCCTACCGACTTTTCTAGATTTAGCTTTTGCAAATAACTAATTTTTCTCGCCTCCATTCTTACAGATTTTTTCCAAATTTTTTAATAGGAAATCAGTTTCAACCCTTTTTCTACCGAATTAGCTTTAGCAAGTAAGTTTTCTAGTCTCCATTTTTTCAAATCCGATCACCTTTTTCAATGGCAAGCTTATATTTTCTTGACTACATTCTTACAATTTTTTTTAAATCTAGACCCATTAGTTGTAACGATTTCTCCTAAATTTAGAACAACTTTTTCATTGCTCTCGTTTTAAGCTTTCTTGTGTCCATTGTAAGTTATATTTCTGGGAAATTCTCGTCACCATTATAATGGTTATCTGTTATAACAGATCTTTTTAATTTTCGATTGTTCAATAGTTCTCTTGTCTTGACTCTGAACGCCTTTTTCAAAATTCACGTAGACATTTTCATAGAAAGTTTCATATTTTCTCGTCCTCATTCTTAACTGTCATTCTTAAATCTTGCTCAACTTATCACTAATTCTACGTTTTCTTAAATAATGAGCTTTCATTAGTAAACTCTCTTTCTTTCGGTATTACCAGTTGCCTGCAATTTGGAATGAAATAAAGAAACTTTATTAGAGAATTTGGCTTTTTCTAATTTTTTTCCATCCAGTTCTGAAACAAGTGAATAATTAAAGCTGTATTGCTCATTGAACTGATTACTGAATAACTCTAGGGTATCTCCAGTGTCAGACCAACTTCTATCTGAGCTAACTGAGCAGCAGCTTGAAACGCAAGTCGATAAAATTGTATCCAACTTTTTTAGAATTAGCCAAAAATAGGTAAAAAGTGAAGCTACCACTTATAATCATTACATATTTTCATTATTTATATTGTAATGGAATGCGAAATGTATTTCAACTTTTGTTATTAATTCGAAAGCGCATTAAAAATGAATGACATTTTTCGGGCAAACAGAAGCGCTAAATGGAAAAAACTGTCCTGAGCCAAAAACAACGTACGATATGAACAGATAAATGTGTACATATCTATAAAAGTAGCAAAGGTGGGCGGTGACCGTTAGCAACATTCTGCTTTTCAATTTTAATGGCCTTTTTATGTTCGCCAGTGCCGTTGCTAAAAACAGGAAAATCTTCAAATATTACAGAATCGGCAAGCTAAAAAGCAATAAAAATATAACTACGATGGCGAATTGCATACAACATTACTTTCGGCTAACACAGCGATTGACGTTTTGTATCAGAGACTGCAATTATCAGACACACGTTTGGACTTTTGGACTGAAGTGTCAAGCCGCATAAAAGCAAGTCGAAAGCAACGGCTAATGATGATGCATGACAATTGTTGTGCCTATGCCATCGCCGCCGCCGTCATTGCCTGCCCTTGTACTGCACGCCATCTATAAGATATTAATTATAATTGACGCTCTTAATGGCGGCGTCGAAATGAATAAATGGATAAATAGAAATTGAAATTGAATGAAAAAACAACAAAAAATGCATTATAAAACGAGAAAAAATTGCCAAAACGGAATGGTGTAAACGTAACATAATCGCGCAAAAAGTAACTAATCTATTAGTGTTGATCAGACAGGCATTCACTATTCAAGCTGTCAACTAGTTAGTCAAACAATCTTTCGTATGCATAACGTATCTATGTATGTATATAAACTTAAATTAGTAATTTAAAAAGAAAAAACTCATTATTTCGCTGCGGCAATTAATACACCAAAAGTGCCTGCCATAGTGGCCCCACACAGCGTAATACCTACAAATGGGAATAACTCAGGAAAATACAATGTAGACAATGGAATATGGGGATCAGAGGTGAGAATAGAAAATTATATGTAAAAAAGTTTGAAATGTGTTAAACCTGTCTTGAATATTTATAGTATTATTTGCTTTGTATTAGAAATTTGCATAGAATATGCGATGAGTCACAAGTTTATTGTACTACAGGAAGGAAAATAGGCATATTGGCCGGAATAAAAAACATTACTTTTCAAAACCTTCAATTGAGCTGGAGATTGGCAAGAGAATTACTGTATGGATTTCAAGGCTTTGAAAGTACATAGTACAGCTTTGAGTATGCTTGAAGTATCGTGAACCCTGCTAGCTGCGTTTCCTCACAAAAGTACGTTACTCTCTTTATAATTTAGCTTTGGCCTAGTTAATTCATAGCTTAACTCTTATCTATCCAAACTAAGCACCGATATATCTAATGGCTCAACACTAACTATCTATTCCACTGTGCAGCTCCACAAACTCTTCTAATAGCAACAACATAATGGCCCAACCCCGTAGAAAGACTATTCACACGATCACATTTCTCGTACCTTTAGGGACTAGCACTACCAACACCCGCATTATATAACTAGTATAGTTCTCGAGTCGACAAGAAGAACTTCACTAGTAATCGGGAAGATAATGATTAAACCCCTGCGGGTTAGGGGTTTAGAATATGCCCGAGGTAGGCATACCGGTCGTAAGAGGCGACTAATATGCACTAAGGTAATGACGTGCAACTCGATGGTTGATCTTCGGATATGATGCCTCTCACCTCTCATTACCCATCTTATCCTTCCTTACGGAAGGAGGGGTGACATGGCCAAGAAGGTTTCACTGGTCATAAATCGCTACCACGACAGTCGGGCAGTACCGCAAGGGAGTACCGGAGCGTACCGGGTTTAAATCCGGCCAAGGACCGTTAAATCGACAACACTCCCCAAAACCTTCGGGGAGTGTTTTTGTCGTTACCACAACAACAACAACAACACACACCATGCTGGTCAGAGTACAAGTTCATTCCGCGCCCCCTATAAAATTTTTTTTAATAGGTCTCTGAAAAGATTTATTTAATTTTTTAATTTGTTTAAACTGGATTCCCCTCTTTGCAAGTCTACAAGCTCTCAATCTAGCGAATCCAAGTTACTGACGAAAATAAGCGATTTTCTTTGTAGAAGCCAATATCACTTAATCTTTTCTTACACCATAGTTTGGCATTGTGAATAAATGAATGGATTTAAACTCCATTTATTCAGATTAAACATGGATATTAGGAATCAGTTTCTTCTGCGATGAGTCATTTAAAGGCAACAACTATCTTTTCTCAAGTCCCCTAAAACGTACTCATCTGTCTCACAAGTATTATTATTAATGCTAGGTCACTCAACTTATTCACTCCCCTTTCAAGAACGTTAATATTCTAAAACTCTGCCACAATCAAAAGCCAGGAATCTTGTAGATTTTAATGCAAAAAATTAAACAATTGTGAAAGAGTTCAGTTTATTGGCGCCAGCAAACCCAAACCTTTTAATTTAATTTTAAAATTTATGTGATAACAGTAAAAAAATCAACAATAATTGTTGGTATAAAAAAAAGCAGTAAAAAGAAATTGATTATCAAATCAAACTGTTGTTGGAGAAAACACATTATAATAAATAACAATTAGCAATTCTAGAAATTTATTAAGTCGGGTTGTGTTGGTAATTTTTTCATGAACTTAATAACTTTGTTTTTGCTATTTATTCTGTTTTGTTATATTTTGCTATTTTTAGCAGAAAATTATTCCATAGTAATCGATGACGAACGAAATGGAAACGAAGTCAAGAGTTTTAGGAAACTATTTCTAGTAAAGGTCCCATCTTCCGTGGTAGTACGTTATTGCGTGGCATTTAATTTTATCAAACTAAAAATGCCATCATAAACACTGATCTTTAAGAAAGAAAAATGTCTGTATTTTTATTTCTAAGCTTTATTTTTTAATATCAGGCGGTCTAAAGATGGTCGTTTGGCGAATAAGCGTCTTGTAAGGGGATATATTATGTAAAGTGTTGAGGATTTCAATGAAATTTCTTAAGCCTGTAAAAATCTAATGGTATGCTCTTTTTTCATAGTTATATAATTTCTAAGCTTAATGATAATTTAATGTATTAAATTAAAATAATTTTTTTTACCTTTAATTTGATATTTCTGATCCGCATAATTAGGTAGGTCCATAAAGCTAGCAGAACAATAAACTAATGGAAAATTAGGTGCCCAAAAGGTGCTTATTAAGTGCCCTAAACCCAAAAACAAAGGGTTTCTATTATTTTTTTCATAAAATTATGTTCTGCTAGTTTTGGTCAAATGGATGATTGGATCAGAAGTTATTATGAAAAAATTAATACTTGAAAGTTGGTACAGAAATGCTACCCCAAAAAAAAATTGATGTTCTGCTAGCAGAGCAATATATATGCTTAAAAGTCAAACATGACGATTAGATTATGAATTAATTAGGTACCCGAAAAATGCCGTACACCCAAAAAAATTTAAACCCTTTTTTTACATTTTTTTGGATAAACCTAGCAGAGCAATATGCGTAAACAGTCAAACATGATGAATTGATCAAAAGTTATTATGCAGAAATTAGTTGCTCGAGAAACGCTGAACCCCCCAAAAAAATTATTCTACCTTTTTAAACAAATTTTGTATGTTCTGCTACTACATATGTACATGGATGTGTGCCATGGATGTGATACCAAAATGGGAGCTTTTTTTGGGGTAGAAAATTTCTCGTGCACCTCATTTCTGCTATTATTTTATTTATCTGTGGCACACAATATTTTAATGAAATTTTGACATTAATGAGTTTTTTTTATTTCGATATTTTCCAATAAATATTTCAAAATTATTATTTTGCATGCATGTTTATAATAAAAATATAAAAAGTAATAAAAATATAAATAGTAGAATTCTTAAGTTGCCGTTTAAATTGGTCTCACTGACACCAAGTATCATTTTTATTTTATTTTGATAGTTATTTTGGTAAAGTTCCTAATATTTTTAATAAAAAGAAAAAAAAAACCCAAAAGAAAAAAAAAGAAAGTTTTTAAAAAAGTGAACATTTTTAGTAAATGAATATGAAAACAAAGAAATATGTTTGTGCTTTGATAAAAATTTGGTTTTAAATGCAATCAAAAGAGTTTTTTCTATTTTATTGCATACATACCACGGAATAAGGGACTACTGAAGTCACTAATTTTAATTAATATGAATAATAATATTAGTATCGATAATTAGAAATAAAATTGATTAGTTAAATAGGAACAATTCGATTTTTTTGGTTTCAAAGTTTTGCTTCTATATATTTTAAAGTGTAAAAATTCTAACCAAATTTTGGCTTTGTCAAGGTCTGTGAAGCTGCCACCTCCAAATGGGAATAAATAAAAAAACGACACGCCAGGAAAAAGAAAAAATTTTGTTTGTCCACCCTTTGTTAAAAGGTTATTTAAAACAAGTTTTTTCTAAAAAATAAAAAAATCTTCTCTAAGTGTCATCAAAAGTCTGTTTTCAGAATTTTTATTTGGTTCTTGTTTTTTTATTTCACGAATAACATACGGCTAATTTACGCCAAAGTCGGGCGCAAGAATTTTTTTTCTAGCTGATCTTTAATATGGTTTTCCAAAAGTTGCACGCTAACTTCCTCTGACGTTGGCGGTGCATGACACAAAAAAAATTGGAAATTGGATTTTCACGTGAAGTTAGCGTGCCACACGATATTTTCCAAAATATGGTCGCGGCAAACTTTTTTGTTTCACGGATAATTTACGACAAATTATCCAATAGACACTTTTTTCCCAGGTAAAAGTTGTCTTGCCAACTTCAGAGAGGTGTGAAGAAAGTCACATCCGCTACCGTGGAATTAAAGTTTAGGGTTTCATTAGTTTTGGTTTTTCAAATAAGTATCTAATTTTATGTGAATTATTATGGTGTCTATAGAGTGCAAGTGCCCACCGCACCAAAGACTCTAATTTTATATCAACTCACTTCTTTATTTTAGATTTTGGTTCACTCACAGTACTGGCTTTTTAACCAAAGGGTTTCAATATTAAAATATCGATAAATCGGCACTCCACTAGTTATTCTAGCAATCTTCATATTATTAAATTTACAGGCCCATAAAGCTAGCAGAGCAAAGTCAGCAGAAGAAAAAACTAACTTATGGAAAATTAGGTGCTCAGAAGGTGCCTAATCCCAAAAAAAGTGCTCTTCTATGTTCTGCTAGCTTTAGGCTAAACCTAGCAGAGCAGTATACGTAAACAGTCAAAAGAGACGAATGCATCAAAAGTTGTTATGCAGAAATTTAGTGCTCAATAAAGTGCTCCAGAAAAACCCTACCCCAAAAAATTGCTTTTTGGTCTGCTGACTTTGCTCTGCTAGCTTTATGGACCTTAAATTCACATATTTATTTTTATTCGATTTTACCGAAATAATTTATATTAAAACCAGTTTTAATATATTCACAGTTAAAGTTTATGATGAAGTGAATTAATTTTGTTATGCTAATTATGGTATAAGTAAATTAGTTAAATGAAATTATACAAAAACAACAACATAAAGGCATAAAATTTATGTTAATTTGGTAATTTACAAACAGTTTTTGATTCTCCACATTTTTTAACTAAATAGCATAATTAAGAGAACAGATCTTACATTTTTAAATTCAAACAATGGGCAAGAGAGTAAAGTTGTTTACTATGCAATTATAGCCATAAATAAAAATTAAAAAAGGTTTATAAGTAAGCAATGCCATTTTTAGGTTTTTCATACAAATTTTAAAGAATAAGAGCTTAATACATTTGTTTTGTCTAGAGCTTAATGTTTGAGATTAAAAGTTTCAATTTAAAAGTTATTTCAAAAGTATCACAGCGCAAATTAGTTTAGGTGTTAAAAGCATGACGGGTTCCGAAAATGTAGCACGAGATACACCGAAGTTGCAAATCATACGTAAATTTATTTCAGAATTTGCTTTGGAGAAATAAAACCAGGGACCGAATTACGACATACGTTCCGTGATCGTAAACCATTTTTGAAACTGTCCAACTTTTTAAAAGAGTAATAATGCAATTGAACCGCCCGGTACTTCCAGCCAATTGCCCACGTATGCCTTCATTCCGAATTATGGGCTTAGAGCTATTGTGATTTAAAAATTCGCTTTCGATCACGGAACGTATAACGTAATCCGACCCCAGTTTGTTCCGTGCCCAATCTCGTTGTAGTTGAGCACCTCAAAAAACTGTGCAAATCTCTAAGAAATCGAAGGCAGTAGCGTGTTATCTGGGCATACATCCTCCAATTTGCATTGAGTGACAACCTCAAATTTTCAGCTCTGATTTTTTTCGACAAGGAAAAGAAATATATCACTAAAACTGGCATTACATTCAAAAGTTAAAACGAAAATCTGTTTTTTGCAAAAATTGGTAAATCTGTTTCGTTTTAAACCATTTTAGAAAATATCACAACCGTAATAATTACCATTACACAGGCAAACCAAAAGCATTTAAGATGTAAACGAAATTTTGTATTATCGGATTTAAGATTTTTAAGACACTGTTTTAGTAATTATTTTATTATCGCAATTTAAAAGTAACTTTGCCGAGATTTGAATGTTTTTTTTTTATGTTGAACAGTTAAACACCTTTTTTATACCTACTCATAGAATTTTTTTGTTATTCACATTGCATTTTATTAATTTTTGATTCTTTAATTTTAATGAACTTGTCCCTTGCGAGATAACAACCAAAATTAGAAGCACTTATAATTTTTTCTGCTTGCTTATTTTTTGTTGTTTTGAATTCAAACATTTTTTTAGGCAAGCAGTAAAATTTTTATCAAGCATCCAAAAGCGAATAATAAGGGACAATATTTCTCCCTTTTAAAAAAAAAAAATTTTTTTTTAATATTTTGCTTTTTATTTGTGTTTGTTGTTGTTGTGGTAACGACAAAAACACTCCCGGAAGGTTTTGGGGAGTGTTATCGAATTAACAGTCCTTGGCCGGATTTGAACCCGGTACGCTCCAATACTCCCTTGCGGTACTGCCCGAGTGTCGTGGTAGTGATTTATGACCAGTGAAACCTTCTAGGTCTAGGAGAGGAATCATATCCGTAGATCAACTATCGAGTGGCACGTCATTACCTTTGTGCATATTAGTCGCCTCTTACGACCGGTATGCCTACCTCGGGCATATTCTAAACCCCTAACCCGCAGGGACTTTTTATTTCTTTTACCACGGTTTTATATACTCCCTTCAACGATGTTTCGAGCGATTTGGACAGTTCTAATGTGTTTTTCAGATTAGTGAAAGGCATTAACACCACCTTTAACTCTTAGAACATCTCGGCACTCAAAAAAACCAAGTAGCTTAAAAAAAATCTCACAAGTACAAATTCAAATCATTCGTTAACACCCCAATAAAAAATGAAGTAAGCTAGTTTGTTTTCCAAACGTTGAAATGAAATCAATGTTTTCCAAACGAGTTTGTAACTAAAAAATTTCACAAACGGTTAAATATGTTTTCACAATTGTATGGTAGCTTTGGGGAATTAACTTGAGGTGAACTTTGGCAGTTTTCAAAACTAATGATAAATAATTTACCTACTTGATTTATATGAACTTTATTATATGGCCGACGTGGTGTAGCGTAGTGTTGCCGGCCTACCACACCGAAAGGCCCAAGGTTCGAGTCCTGGGACAGGTAACATCAAAAGTGGTTTGAAAAATGTTTTTCAAAACGGGGTCCGAGGGTATTTCTGCCATGGAAAGCTTCTTAGCAAAAATTCATCTGCTTTGCTACTCAGGTTCGTTCGGAGTCTGCAAAAAGCAATAGCTCCTGCCAGTTTGTATAAAAAATTGGAAGCAGCACGCCACAAATTGGTAAAAAAAAGCTGGCGCCGAATATTTAAAAAAAAATTCTTATTATACTTGAGTTGTAAAAAAAAGTAATAAATGCAACTGAAATAACTATGAAACCTATTTTAAAATAATTATAATAATTTATTTAATAAGAAAAGTTGTGGAAAATAGCGGGATTTGAACCAGCAACCTTCGGAGCAAAGGTCTAGTACATATTCATTAGGATACTGACCCATTTTCACCGTCGTTGCTTAAATTGGAGTTTTATCAATCAGTTTTCAACAAACCCTTACTGTACGTTGAATAAAACGTTAATTAAAAATTGTTTTCCTAATCTCATTTGCAATTGTCAAAAAGGTATCACTTTCGTTGATTCGACAATTTTTTCCAAACGTTTAGCAATGATTATAGTAAACGTTTTCCAAACAAAGGCTTGCTAAAGTAAGCTTATAGTAAGCTTATTTTACTGATTGGGATACATTTTTGGACTTATCTGTGTGGTGAAAACGCTTTTCTGAGGAAAATCCGTGTTTATCGGGAAAAATGTAAATAAAATGCAGAAGAAAATGACACAATATTTTTTTTTTAATTTCACATTCGGATTATAGCCATTGTGAATTTCTGCATTGGCACAACATTCACAATAGTAAAACGCTGTGGTCACCTGTTAAAAGCATTTTTCGACGTTTTAAATTCTTTGTATTTGTATTTATTGAACAATTTTCCTAGACCAACAATTTGATAACAATTATTTTATAGTGCTAGTCAGGTTATAGTGGGTACTGAACTATAGTCGTTGTTTCGTTCAAGTCACAATTTCCAAAAGAAGAATTTAATGGACATCTCCGCATCGAGATATTTCAAAAATATTTTTGCACAAATTCTTCCATTTCACGATATAAGAAATGGTAAATCGGATGATTCTCTTGCCTATTTTTTTGCATCGAAACCCCCAAAAAACGTAAGTACCTACTTAAATTTAACTACTTAAATTGAATTTCAATATCTTAAAAATTTGTAAGGCAATTTCCTAAGTGTTTTCAAGATGGAAGTTTTACACAAAGTCAAACAGAAGTACCCCATTGCATCATTGTAATATAACTTGCATCACACCGACTGTCTTGTCACAACCATACTTGTAAAAGTTCGGCTGAACAAACTTTTCTACCAAAGATGTCAAACCTGCTCCAAACCTGTTGTTGTTAAGAGAAGTACTTCATCCTGCTCAGTTATAGAATGGTACTAGCACCTTGTGCTACCAGCCGGCTTGCCTTGGGAACGATTTCGTTGGCCCTCCTATACCTACTTCAGGTATATTTCTTAACACCCCAAACCGCAGAATTTGTAGAGACTACGAGTTTTATAAGACTCCAATCGCATCTAGGCAGTATTCCATAAGTGACATGATGACTTGATGCTTCTCACCTCTGATTAGCAACCTTCTTCTTCCTTACGGAAGGAGGGGGGTGAGATGACCTAGAAGGTTTCACTGGTCACACCAAATCGCTCCCACGACAGTCCGGCATGTACCGCAAGAAAGTACCGGGGCGTACCGGCTTCATATCCGGAAAAGGACTGTCACTTCCGACAACACTCCCAAAAACCTTCGGGGAGTGGTTTTGTCCTTAAAAACAACAGCAACAAAGAAACCCTAGGAATACAAAACACAAATATTTCTATACCTTTCTAATTCCTGCATTGGACCCCTGTAACCTGGAACTTTTCCGTGTAACGTGGCAGAGGATACTTTCCTTCGATATCGCGTTTATAGTTCAACACCCTAGGGCTTCGGCCAATATTATTCCAAAAAAAACTTATTTGCTATTCGAAAGAACGAAATTTTTAACTCACCTTTCAAGATATGTAAGCAGGGCGATGCGTTTAATTATTCCTAATCGTTTTTCCCTTCATGATTTTCAAAATATCACTTTACACGGTTAAACTCATTTTTAAAGTAAAAAAAATCGAAAGCGGTGTCGATTTGTCAAAAGTTCCGACAAATGGAAAACAGTTTAATTTATATAAATAGCTTTACTAAAAGCCACCCAAAACCTTAATAGCAAAAAGTGTTCTCTAATACAATTTATTATAAAATCAACTAATAAAGTAGCTAACAATGCTTATCTACTATGAGGCGTCCCATGTTGATGAATTGTTCCAATAGCTGGCGATTATGTCATAGGCGTACAAAGTGCAATTTTAATAGAATCGGAAGAAGGCAATTTTGCCAGCATTAAATTTTCTTAAACTGTTAAAAAAAATCATAATGCTGGATACGAAATAATAGGTGCTGATTTTGCATATTTGTGACTTGTATTGATTTTTGCCCTTCCTTGTCTTCGTCGTTTAATTTTATTTAATTAATTTCACTTAGTAAAACACACAATTTCCACTAATCACAGCAGTAAAAGCATTTTCCTTTAGGATTTTTTCTTAAAAAAATTACAATATATCTGCTAACTCAATTTCATTTTGCTTTAAATTTTGCACATCATTCGACGAGATTCTCTTTTTTTCCACCACCGATTGGGCAAGGCAGTGCCCCACACACTTTGCAGTAAACATACATATGTACAAATATTTATAGATATTTATGTATTACAGAAAACCTGTGAAAATTACTTTAGGGTTTTTAATTTAAAATTGAAGCTTTCTAGCACTCAATAAATAAAAATCTACAGAGTTTAGTGGGGGGCGTGCCATAGACAACAATGCCGATGACCAAGACGACGTAGTAGGTTGATATTTTTCAGTAAAAATGCGATAAATCGTTTTAAACACGAGCCACCCAAATGCAACCGCCACTCGTTTGTTTACTTTCACTTTAGATTTTTGTATTTTTACCTTTTTACAATAAATTCTGCGAATTTTACGAAATTTTCGCAATTTCTTCACCCGGATCACAAAACGCACCGCCGACGAAGAAACTTGCTAAAAAATTTTGTTCCACATCTTCTACGTTGCTTCTTCTTCTTCCGCAATAATGTCGTACTCCTCGTTCACACAAGTTGCCAACGAACGAGTCGTATCGAACTGTAGTTAACAACAACAACAAAAATGTGGATGTGTTCGACCACTCGTTTTATTTTCACCTCATCCGCTTTGTTTCTTGTTATTTCTATCAAAATACTGCATTTGTTGTACCATTTAAGCATATTTGTGTTTGTGAAAAGATATTTCTGTGTACCAATTGTCTTCCTAATTTTATTATGGTCCTTAAAAACCAACAAACTCATTTTTACTTGCAAATTGATATGATCATACATGTAGGCGCATATATGTTTGTTTCAAACAATCAACAACAACAATAAAAATTCATGTCAAATATGCGAACCGGGCCAAATATCTTAACATTTTTTTCTGAAGAAGCCAGAGTTCGAGTTCACTACGATAGTAGTTTAGATAGTACCTTTTGAAAAATGAATATTGTAGATCTCATACGTATTACTCATTTAGTACGATTTTGCGCTGCGACTATGCTGTTCAAAAGAAACACCCTAAGAAGTTTTTTCAACTGATTTTTGTGCATGAAATAGTAGCAGTCAAGAAAATTTGACATACACATGCAGAAAGTTCCAATGAAAGAATTGAATTTACCTTCGTCTTCTCTCACTTTTCTTGAATAAATGGAATATCATTTATGACTTGCCGAAACCGGTTGTTAGGTTTCATAAAAACTTTTGAGAATAGTAGAAACATTTTTTTCGGTACTGCGTAAGAAATTTGGCAAACGAAATTTCTGTTGAGCTTTTCTTATATGTCATTAAACATGGACGTTTTGATTTTCTTCTGAGCTGCATACATCGATAGTTTACCCCCTGAGGGTTAGGGGTGTAGAATATGCCCGAGGTAGGAATTATACAAAACTTTGGGGAGTGTTTTTGTCGTTACAACAACAGCAACAACAACAACATAGTTTACGTCCATCTATACCACTATCGATGTTTCAATAATATCGATAGTATCGGATACAGTGTCTAATATGTTAACAAAATTTTGTATATCCGTGTAAATACATTATAAATATATGATAAAATAAGGATTTTTGGTGGGAATTAACCACACATTCGTATTAAATAGCAATTGAACTCTTCAAAAGGCTAACGACGATAGTATTCATCGATACTATTTTGTACTGCTGTGATTGTTTTGCAGAAATTGTTTTTGTTCGGCAATGCGTTTGTGTTTCTGGGTATGCAGGCAAACAACACGCAAATACATTCGTTTCAAGATAGTTCACCACAGAGAGTGGTGTATGTTGTATTTGGTTTTGTATTGGTAGTGTTAGTAGCGTTGCCATTCATGAACGTTTAGACGAGTGGTTTTTTTCTAGTATTTCGCTCAGTTTCTCGTCGCTTCTGCTTATTCGATATTTTTTACTTTGCTTTGATTCATTGTCGCAGCCAAGGGTTTATCATCGTTGTTGTCTTCTTCTTACTCGCCTTATTGAAGTACATACAGTGTTAACTACGTACATATGTACATCAGCTTGTGTGCGAAGATGTGTCTGTTTGCATACAATTTTGTACCTAAACCTCCTCGCACATCCCTCATGAAAGCTCTTCTTCTCTCATTATTGTGGCTGTTGGTAGTTTTTTGCTGCCGCTGCCAATGTCTGCGCACGATGAGTTTTCAGTTTTCATTTCCTTTGCTCTGCCCATTATGCTGCTTCTGCGTCTTCGACATTGTGGCCTCTCTTCCCCTCCGCTCATTTTATTTTTGCCTACAATGGGTCTTTTGTTGTATTATTCTATCAGTGTGACCTGAGGTATTTTTCTTGTTTTTCTATTTTTATAGAACTAATGGTACAGAACTAACCCGAGCTACAGGAGCTTTCTTTGAAAATTACGCTTCAAATTTAAAGGTTTTATTCGCGTTTAAGTCTGCCTGTACTTGGCAACCAAGAAATTGGTACAAATCCACGAATACTTTTGACAGCCCTTGCACAAGTTTAGTTGTGAAAGTCTTGGGACAGGGCGGGGAAGAAAACACATTGCACATACGATTTGAAAGTGACATTGTTTGGACATAATGATATGAAGCAGACTCTTCTAGCACCAATCTCACTCTGGTCCAACCGTATCGAAGCCGATGGGTTTCCCTTAGAAGGTTTTGATGACTATGCGCTGTGAGGAATGTGTCGACTAGGCAGGGCGAAACATTGTTACAACAACATAACTAGGTCCCATTCACACTGTAGGGCTGGTTGGGTTGGAAAGTAAGACTAGTTGGAAGTCACGACAGGAATGCCTTCCTCGGGTATATTATAAGCCCTCCAACCATCAGGGTGTATAATAAAAGTGGCCTGAACAAACACGTCTAGGACAGGATAAAAAGGCAAAAAAAGATAGTAGCTAATTGAAACGTTAAATTCTATCGACGAACTAAAGTCTGAATACTCTAAGACTCTTATCAAATGAGATGACCCGTGGATGAGGGAGAAAGGCTTTTGCCGACGGTGAGTATTGAATAAATTTGAGTGATGAACCAGAGAACCTTACGCAGGCAATCTTAGTTCGACAAATTAAAATTTATCGGCTGCGCGGGTTAGGCTATGTTATGCAAGTCAAGGAATATGCTCCCGCCTAGAAGCTGTTTCTAACTAAATGCACCAGGGATAGCAGAGAAGGGGAAGACCGCGCTGCGTTGAAAATGTTAAGCGGGGAGTGTTTACCCCGGATCAGGTATAACAAAACAGCGATCACTGATTTTTTTGACCTCGGTCAAAAACGCATAAGAGCTCGGAAATAATTAAAGACAAAGAAGATGATGCCTTAGTTAAAACGGCTCTAAGCACGACCACTTCAACTGTAAGAAGTGTATCTCATTGCCTTCTTTAGGAATCGACTTGGATGTATGTCGCTACAGACTAGGAAATTCGGTATTTCCTTTAAAATGATACAAACTCCCATTTGCCCGTTTCAGTCCTACAACTCTAAAGGAACACCCTATATGAAATATTTTTAGTACTTATGTGTGTTTGTTTAAGTGTTATTTTCCTTTTGTTTTATTTTGACTTTACTGCATGTTTTTGGCCTTTTTAATGGATGTGAAATAAATTTCGCTAATGTTACTTTTGCAACTTATTTTCTTATTTTTCCATTCGCATTCGTTTGCCTCTCACGACCCTCACCATCCCACTGCGCGCCCTAGTGAGCTTAGTGCGTTGCGGCGCGGCGTTGCCAAGTTTCACACAGTGGAGACATATGACAATGGATTTTAAGTTTTAGGTATTCGCTACAGAATTTTTAAAGACTTTTAGATTAAAGATGTTTTGTACTTCGCTGTGTTGTTTCCTCATTCAGTAGGTGGAGACTAGGCCCCTCGATACGGAGCTGTGGTATACCCAGGAATGGGCAGAGAACTTGTTTGAAGGAAGAGAAGATAATTGGCGGCATGTGCCCACTTGCAAGGGTATGTTCCAAAACTTAGCTGTTGAGATTTTTTTAGGATATAAGAGATGATGACCTAGGCTCCGGCAGTCGACCGTGTGTCTAGCTCAATTAAAGTGTATGCTCCTCCTCCAATAAGGATTGAGCGGCTGATTGGTGCTAAGCATTTTTACGTGAGATGATGACTTTTATATGTTCTGAAGACGTCGCTCTCAAGGTACATGTGTACTTTATTTGACTCTAACCTTTGTATGTGATAAAATCTGTATGCACTGAGGAGCCCTGTAAAAAACGTTGGAGCATCAGAGTACTCCAACACTTATCCTCATTCATATAAAAAAGGTGGTCCAATTTACATAGCGATGTCCGGTGATTGGATCACCTAATCCTATTCGGAGTACCATTTACTTTGCTTCTGAATAGTCTATAGAGCACCTACGTTGGAGTACTTTGAAAATGCTGCCAAAAGGTTACTCTATAGAGTACTCTAGACAAAAGCGAGAATGGGAGTATGTGTTCTTCTGAGGACCACCTACTCCCGCTCTCGCTTTGCTGTTGAATACTCTATAGAGTAATCCCATGGGAGTATTTTGAGAGTACTCTCACGTAGGTGGTCTATAGAGTATTCAAAAGCAAAGAAACGGAGTACTCCGAGATGGATTAGGTGATCCAATCACCGGACATTGCCATGTAAATTGGACCACCTTTTTTATATGAATGAGGATATGTATTGGAGTACTCTGATACTCCTATAGGAGTATTCTATGGAGTATGAAACGGAGTATTTCCGTTTTTTGCAGGGAGGCGACAGAATCACAGTCCTTGTTGTTTAGAAGAGGACCGGTTATAGCCACCGAAAAAAGTGCACCAACTGGAACAACTAAGTGATTTTATATCCTTCACAACTTCAACTTTCCAACAGCAGATGGCCTACCCATTTATCTTCTTTTACCGGTGGGTATCGATAATAATATCTTTTGGGCTGTAGCATATTCAGTACTTGGCATTCCGTGACCTAGCGACTACGTTTCGCTGGATTGCGACGTTGTTTCTAGGCTGAAGCATCCATGGACTGCGCGCTTCGCGAAGGTTTGACTGACAGAGATGGTGCTTATTAGCATGTGAAACCGTCACGCTCTGGTGCTACCACCTTCAGCTAGCAGCTCATGCTGTGCGAACGAGTTCATTGTCTGTTCTACAACTAGATACTTGGAGGTAAAAGTAACTTCTAAAAAGAAAAAAGAAGGCTGAAAGCTCAAAGACGACATACCTTTGCGTGGAAGACTTGAGCCATCAGTTGTTTACTTAACCAAGAGTTGTGCGTATTGTCAAAGACATTCTGCAAGGTTTCGGGGAGTGTTTGCAGCAGTGATTTGATGTACGCATACTTATCGAGTCGGTTTATGTCGGTCTTTGATACAACTTTCGTTCACTTGCAGAATTTCCCTCTCTGGAACTGCGATTATCGATCCCACTTTTGTCCACATTTAATATTCGTCCGACAGTTCGGTGAGGCTGGTGGAAAGCCTCTGCATTATAGTGGCAATGCGTACATGTCTCACGTCTGCGATGGAGGCCATTCTTTATCTATCTCCGGAATCGGAGCCGGAATATTCGGCCCCAGAGCTGAAATTTCAGCACCTCTGGGAACTTATCCGAGCGTCTTTGAAGCATACGCTATATACCAATGTGCCGAGCTAAATCTGCAGCGTAGATATAGCAATGAGAGGATCGCTATACTTAGTGACAGTGAAGGCACACTCAAAGCTTATCCACGAGTGCGTTAAAAAGGTAAATCACCTTGGAACCTACAATAACGTGTTGTTAACACGGATTCCACTTCACATAGGGTCTAGGGAAACGAGTGGACAGATAGCCTAGCTAGACATGCAGCGAGCACAAGGCCCATCAGTCCTGAGCCAATACTGCCAGTATGTTCTCACACAATTAGGGAATATTTGAGATGTAAAGAGGAAGAGAAAAGGGAGGGCTATTGGCGCAACATTCCAGGCATGTGGTAATCGAAAGTGTTCCTGGGGGGGATATAACACCTCCCGCTATAGAGCAATAAAGGGCCTCTCCAAGGTTAATCTAAGCATGTTTACTAGTATTCTTACAGGTCATTGCAGACTCAACAGCCCCTTGCACAAAATGGGTATACGACAGAAGATACATGCCGATTCTGTCACACAATGGCGGAAACTGCGAAGCACATCCTTTTAACATGCGACGCAATCGCTAGGAAAAGGTCAAAATTCCTGGAATCACCATGGCCGAGCACAAACAAATAGAAACCCTAAAGCCAAGGGAAATAATCACCTTCCTGAGGGAGGTAGGCTTGGATGACGCGGTGTGAGGAGACGAGGGCACAATAAGCCTCTTGGTAGCGGTGCATTCCTCAAATATTATCTATCTAAGCCCCGATTCACATTCTTTCCATTCCCGACATGCACCTACATTGACCCCCTTTCGAACTGTTCCACAATGTCTATAGTCTGAAGTTTTTACTTCCATATCGGAAATATCATCTGGCCTACTGAGTCTCTTTTGGTTTTTTAGTTGAGCTTCCCAAGTAGTATTGCTGTATCTTCAAAGTAAACCGGTACTTCTGCCATACCGTAAATCATAATATAATTCCAATTCAATTTATTTGCATCTAAAATCAAACTTCCAATTTAAAGCCTTGCCCATCGGCCACTGACAACCCCAATTCAGTCATATTTCAAAGGACCGCTAGTAAATTTGGCGAACTTCTTCTTGTATCACTGGAAGAAAGTCATCTCCTGACACGAGCGCACATTCCGCATAAAACCAGCAAAATTCACTGTCAAGTGGCGAATTGTATGAAATTTTCTAGCAAAAAATTTAATTCGATTCAAGTACAAAATGAATTTCGGCTACTCAAAACAGTAACAGCAGGAAAAAATACGCAAAAAAATTCGTAGAAGTTAAAAAGAGGAAAGTTTGCCAACTATGAGCTAAATTGTAACGACTGTTTTCCGCTCGCTCCACGAGTTTTTGATTTCTTCTTCATTTTTGTTTTAAGTTTTGCCTACTACCCCAACCAACCATGTGCTCCAGCTAGCCGAGTGGGCCACAGCTACATATTCAGTTGGCAGTAGTGATGCACGATTCTGGGCATTTACAGAACCGGTTCTGTCGCATTCAGCTCGAATAGTAACTGGATGCTGGAAGTGTCTTTGAAATGGCCAATTTTTTTTTTGTCATCTCAGCTATCATTATTAAGATTCATTCGATTCTGTGTGTGGAGGGATTAAGCCTGGAGCAACTTGTTTTGCGCAGGCATCTGTTACGTTTAAAACATTGAACGGAGTGTGAAAGTTTGACATACATTTTCTTCCAACAAACGCAGCAGAACTAGTCTCTTGGTTCCGAGTTGGGCTCAACACCCGCCCGGAGCAAGAGAGTTTTGAGCAGTGCTGCTGTTAGGAAGATAACAGTTTTAGAGGAAATGTTACGAGTGAGACAGGGTCACATAACAGTCCTTGGTCGGGTAAACCCCGAGTCATTCCGATACGATAGAACCGGCTGTTGTAGAAATTAACCCTGACATGCCAAAGGTCTGGCCGGCATGCGGTGTGTCTCCCCACTAACCGTCTATCTATCTGCTCAACTGAGCCGACTCTTCTAACACCAATCTTACTCTGGTCCAACCCTTTTGCAGCTGCAAGGTCCCTAGGACTTCCGTTAGAAGATCTTGATGACAATGCTAGGTAATGAAAGTGACGGCTAGGCAGGGCGAAGCATCGCTAATACAACAACAACAAAAACAGATTCATTCGGCTTGACCTTACCACCTATTTATTTATATGAAGGGGTTTTTAAAAGTTTAAGTACCCTTCAGATTTTTTGGTTCATATCGCGAATGGTATAATTTACACCACCGTGCTTATCAAGCCAAGATAAATTTGTGTAATAGAAAGGTTAATTTTGCTTGCATGATAACGAAGAATACAGTATCCAACGAGATACCTGGTAAAGGGCTTTCTGCCTTCATTTTGAACACTAGTTGCAGCTCGTCTTGATGGAAGTATTTAGGACTTGGACCGTCACTGAACCTTAAAAACGTTGATTTTGCCTCCCAGGTTATTTGGGGCTGTAAGTCATTAATTAGCAAACATGGATCTACTACATGACTCAATTACCAGTGCAAAACTGCAAGGATCGCAAGTCTGGTTGGCTATCCAACATAAGATGTGTATGTACATAGGTCTACTTCGGGGATAGATACCGTTGCAGGTAACATCAAAATGATTTCGTAAAAGTATTTTCAAAACCGGGCCGCTCCGAGTGGGTTTCTGCTAGAAAGAATTCACCAATAATAACCTGAAAAAGTGTTAATTTTACATAAAAACTCTTCTGGGTGTATGTTAAATCAGACAGAGAAGGACTTGGCACTTTCGGTTTTTCTGGCAGATGTCCTCAGACCCTTCTGAACTTGACAGCTTTCTTAAGACCATTTAGCGGTTCCATTAAGCCCATAACCGTCGACTCTTTATAGTAGTCTGTTATGTAGATCCGGTTCCTCGCTTCTGCACATCACTAGCCAGCAGGCAAGTATGTTGAGGGGAGAGTTAGCGCCTCTAAACATAAGCAATAGAAACAACAACAGCGACAGCATAAACGGAGTCGACGTAAATGAAACTTGGCAACATAGCGCAATTTATTTTATTCACCTCATCTGCAATTTATATCAAATAAAAATAAAACCCGACGTGCGCGCACACATCCATGCATACTCGTGTACATAGATATTTACGTACACAGCGGATGGTGATGACGACGCCAACAACAGCAAACTAAATGCCCGCCCACCCGTCGCACCAACTTAACAACTGACGATGACGACGACGTTGACTTGTTCCACCGGCAAAACGACCCATACACAAGCGCACTTAGCTAAATGCATATATACATTATGTATGTTTGTGGGATTGTGTAAGAGGTTTGCTTGCTGGTGAGCATTTCAAACCCACATGCAATCAGGGGCGTAGCCAGGCTTCGTCAAGATTGCATATTCATGTTGCTTATGTGTAAGATTAAATATTGTTAATCGTAGGTACCATTTGAAATTGTCATCAGGGCGGTGATCCGAAAGCGTTAATCCTACAGGGCTTGCTAAACAACCACGGCACCTAGGCCCACCGGTTTTACGGCATTCGACCAAGAGTATATTATTGCTATAAATGCTGATTGAACAGGGTAATGCTGAAATAACAGGCCAAGGCAGGAGATACATATTCCAATGGGTAAACTCGTGTGCCATTAATATAAGCACGTAGGTACTTCCTGAGAAGAATGATGAAGTCATGAGAGGCTGAAAACGACTGGCGAGCTATGTTGGACGGTCAAAATCGCCCAGGCGGTTAGATGACCATTTAAAGAAGAAGAAGATGATGGGCTTATGTTTTATAGTTTCTGATTGAATTACAATTGTTTGGAAACGTTCTCGAGCACTGGTTACACTCAACTAGGAGGCTATCTGGTACACTTATTAAAGCCCCTCTTGACGATAGCGGAGATAAGTCCTGGGGATTGGGGACCCCTTTGTACGCCCATGAGTACACCCATCAATAGTGGCAACGAGGTTGACGTTCAAAATGACGCGGAGCCCAACAGACCGACGTCGGTAAAAATGAAACAAAAGCAAGTTTTTAAAAAAATTATACGAAAAATATTTCAATGAGAGAAAGAGAGGGAGCGTGCAATAAAGGCAAAAAATAAACTTGTCAACAAAGCATATCGTTGCTACATACAATCAAAAACTCATGAACGCCGTTAAGGGGGGAGTAGCTCGGCCTAGCGAGTGCACCTAAAATATCAAACTTCATTTATAAATTATTATTTCGTTTTGTATTATTGTTTAAGCTTTTATTTGATATTTGTTGGCAAGACATTAGTATTTACAATAAGATCTGCGATCTTTTATATTACAACAGTAGTATTAATATAATAAGGTACACTTGAAAATACATACAAAGGGAAAACAAATATTAATAATCATTAGCACAAAGACTAGAAAAATTAAAGATTCTGTTTTGTTCTTATTTTATTTTTCCGTTTGAGAAAAATAATAAACCCTCCTCAAAGTATATTTTGTGTAAGATTCCCTAATTAAAACTTCTTTGCAGTTCAAATCCAATACTACATATAAAAACGCGCCAGGAATGCTGGGGGGTTACTCTGTATCGCGATAAGAATAAAGTTTCTTTGACATATTTTTGTAAGTATAACAAGCTCAAGACCAGTTGATGGGTTCGATCTCCACAAGATCCTCTGAAAATAGCAAAACTATACGAATTAGTCTGACGAGAAATCGTGGCTGTTTTCGAAATAGTACTATAACTATAGCCTGTATATGTTTGTTGCTTTCAATTTTTCCTCTAATAAAAATAATAATAATTAACTAAGAAATTATTATCAACTGGTCTTGAGCTCGTTATACTTACAAAAATATGTAAAAATGAACAGACCGTAAAACCAACAACAAAACAAAAAAAAAGTTTATTTGACATTTAAAAAAAAAATCATGTATGTTGACAGTTTTCGAAAAGCAATTGCTTTCGCATCGAGATACAGAGTAACTCCCTGACTAAAAATTTCATGAGGTAAATATTCTTATTCTTACTACGGTCCATTTACATTTAAACTATCGATTTCAGTGACATCAATTCGCATGTTCAAAGCAAATTAATGTCAAAATATTTTGAGAATCAATGTCATTAATATTAAATATTAATCAATTGACATTAATTAGAATGCTTTTTTTTTGACTTGTCAGTTACATTAATTCCATTGACATTATTATACATCACCTTGAAACATTTACAATTTCTTCATAGCACCAACCAAATTCCCTTTTTTCGCACGGATACCCTACTCAGTTTCATTTTAGGTAATATCTTTGTTGATTTTTTTAACTTTTGACGTTGACGGTGACGTACTGTTTTTGCAAAGATGATTCTAGTATGGTAATAACACTCTCATTATCTATAGAATTCTGCCTTCTAAAGTTGTTGTCTAATATCGTAATCACAAAATAGCTAACAACGTGTTATTACCAGGAATTGGTATATTCAAGCTACCCACTTGCTCTCCTCCTTGATTTATTACTGACTAAGCCCAGTAATGCTACATATGGATGTATATGTGCATGCTTAAAGCTCTTGTTGTTGGCATACATATAATTTTTCTTATTTTCCACAATTTCGTTTCATGTGCTACACCTTTTTACCCTTTTCTGTTTGGGCCTTGGGTTTTACTCTTTTTTTGCTTGTTTTGTTTTTGTTTTCACTATGATGTATATTTTTTGTTGGCTTATATTGTTGCTATTCTTCCATTATTCTTGTTGCTGAGAGCCAAAAACGGCATCGTGCCAAAGCCGCTGCAAACGTCGACGTGACCGTTACCAACGGCAACGTACCGAAATAACATTGTGTGAAGCAGGGTTGCCAAGCCAACTTTTTTTACGGGACCTAACATTTTTACTGAAAAAATACCAAAGATATTAAAGTAATATATATGTATGCTATGAAGAATTTTATGTTATGAAAAATAACACTACAGAAACGGCGTATACCAAATATAGGCATAATAATAATAAAAATTCGGTGGGATCTTCCCACGAAGATATTATGACCGAGCTTTTCTTGCAATTTTTGGTGTACCGGTTTAAACATCGTGTTTTATGCCGATTCCGACTGGCTTGTGCCAAGGAAAATTAATTTTTTTTTTAGGCTATTTCATCGCAGAAATACTATCGGAGAGTTTCCGACAAGTGCCGATGGTCACCGCTGTTGTTGTTACCTGCCCAGTGCTTGAATATTTCGTCATAGTAGGCCAGCATACAGTCGCTAATATGGGCAAAGTACAGCGAATTAAAGACCAACGGCTTATCTGGGCCCTCACTCTGTAGTTCTATTCAAAACAAAATTTGTTCGCCTTCGAGTGATTCGTACTCTGTAAGAAATTTTCGAGTAGAACGCATTCGTTGTTCGAGTTGCATTCTGTTCCCTTCGGATTTGATTTATCCCCCTTTCTATTGTAGAAAGTTTGGTACTCACTACTTCGAAAACATATGCCATAATGGTCGAAAGTTAGAAAATTTTATTCGACAACAATCGGAAATCCACAAAAATTTATTTTCTTATGATTACGATAAAACAATTAGTGTTTTTTTCATCAAGAAGTCATTTTCATCGTAGAAAGAATTCTAGGTAAAAATTTGGAAAAATTTAACTAAAGAAATTTTTGGGATTGGATTATTTAAAAAAAAAATTTATTTAATAAAAATAAAAATTACTTGTGCAAGGACTTACGTTCGAACCAGCAACCACACGCGTGGTAGTCGAGATTCTTATCACCTGCGCTACTGCGACATCTAAAAATGTGCAGCCTAATACCGCACTTGAGACTTATGCAAAGTGTTTTTATTTTTTGCTTTGCGCTTGAAATTTGTGAAACAGTGATGCATACTATTATGGATTATTTTCTAAAGTAAATTCCAACGAACTACAGAGTGCCTATGTGTATTAGAATCGCTTTTTGCTTTCGAGTAGAACAGCCTTTCGAATAGAACTACAGAGTAAGGGCCCTGTATTGATCATTTTATGAGAATGGACAAAGACTATACAATCCTTAAAGTGTTCGTCTCCAAACCCGAATTTAGCAGGAGACCAAGGGGGACACCGTAATGGTTTCTGTGGATGATGAGTAGGCCTTCCTTAGAATTTCCGATTTCTGGCAGTCATAGCTATAGAGGGAAGAAATACTTGATACCGTGAACTTTACAGCCGTATTCAGAGTATATATTTTTATTTTGTGTCGTTTTTTTGTACTTTCGGTAGTACAAAAACAAGTTTGGCTTTGAAAAATCTGGTAACATCGGGTAAAATACTCTGCGCTCTGGTGACGGCAACCACTCAGCGAGCAACCTATGTATGTAGATATACAGTGTACGAAAGTTTCTTGAAAACGCGCTGCCGTAATGGTTTTGCTGAATTTGAGACGTTACTTTGTACGATTGGATGTGCAATCAAGAATTATTTATACACATAGATATCGGGGCATATCCCTGCAAAAAACGGAAATACTCCTTTTCATACTCCATAGAATACTCCTATAGGAGTATCAGAGTACTCCAACACATATCCTCATTCATATAAAAAAGGTGGTCCAATTTACATGGCAATGTCCGGTGATTGGATCACCTAATCCATCTCGGAGTACTCCGTTTCTTTGCTTTTGAATACTCTATAGACCACCTACGTGAGAGTACTCTCAAAATACTCCCATGGGATTACTCTATAGAGTATTCAACAGCAAAGCGAGAGCGGGAGTAGGTGGTCCTCAGAAGAACACATACTCCCATTCTCGCTTTTGTCTAGAGTACTCTATCGAGTAATCTTTTGGCAGCATTTTCAAAGTACTCCAACGTAGGTGCTCTATAGACTATTCAGAATCAAAGTAAATGGTACTCCGAATAGGATTAGGTGATCCAATCACCGGACATCGCTATGTAAATTGGACCACCTTTTTTATATGAATGAGGATAAGTGTTGGAGTACTCTGATGCTCCAACGTTTTTTACAGGGATACTACATATCTTTGCTTGTATGCACGTACTACGTTATATGTAAGTATGTGCGTAAATCAGCCCATTTTACATGGCTGTATAAAGCAGATACAGAGATCGACTACAAAATAGGGCTGGACGGGTGAATTAAGAACCAACATAAGTTATTAGACACTAACCGGTCTATTCTGAGCTTACCCGGTAATTTTGTACCTGAAAAATTATCTAACCGAAAATTAATGAAATTCATGCAACCCTGCGCATGAAATGAAAATCCGAACGAAACTTCGTGTAAAAAGGTGATTTCCGCCCTAATATTAGTGTGGTAACAAAATTATTTTTATCGGCAAATAAAAAATTAGGTAAATTTACACCCTTGTGGTATTCTGCCGGCATAAGTTGCAGTCCAAATTTGTACACAACAAAATAGGTGGTAACGTCAAGGAAAACTTGCCCGTGTTTTTTTGCTCTCTAATACGTTTTTTTCGTTTTTGGCAGCGTCCATGTACGCCAGAATCACGGTTACGTGAACTTCATTACCGGTTACGTGACGTTACCACTTATTTTGGTGGTTTCGAAATTTAACTGCAACTTAAACCGACAGAATACCAAAAAGGTGTAAATTATTTATTTGCCGGTAACAACACTAGAATCGGAGGGTCGGCAAAATTTTTTATTGGGTTATAGGAGTTGCATTGTTGTGAATCTATACTGCTGTCCGCTGTTGTAAATGTCTAGTTAAGGTAGTTGGGATACGTTTGTGTTAGTATATGATCCTTGTCTTGGCCTCTTCACCCCTTCTTCAAACTAGCTGATACTACTTCGGAATTTCAAATTAAGTATCGCCAAGTAGTGAGTTTGAAGAAATATGAAATATATGAAATGTAGATGAAAGATCTAAAGTCATGTGGGATAGAACACTTAGTTGCTATCTGTTGTAGGGTCATCCCATACAGTCTTAATTTCACACTGGTCTAAGCCAACCTACTTCTTTTTAATTGGGACCTAAATGGTCTTGAAGATTTTGACTGAGTCCAATATAACACGATGTATTAACTTCCAAGTGGATGAGGATGAACGGCTTCAGCGAGGTCCGATTTATGATAAGTAAAAGGTTTCGGCTAGCCAACAGGAATAGAATCCTAAAATTTTATCAAAAGTTTCGGCGATTGGCAGAACGCTTTAAACCCGGGGCTTGATACTGTTTGGCAATGGGAAGGACGGCCTGGTGACCGAAGTACTATGATAATGGAGAGAGCACTTCTCTGCCGTATTAAATGGAGCAATCGAGCAAGAACCCAGATAAGTAAGAACCCGACTATGAAGAGGTGCGAAAACCAATATCCCGATTGAAAAACAATAAAGCAGCAAGCGCACATGGATTGCATCAGCTTCTATGCAGAATATGGTTTTTGCCCAATCCACAAGAAGGAAGTTCGGGCAAACTCCGCCAACTATCTTGGAGCTAGACTTTTGAATATCGCATATAAGGTTCTATCAAGCGTATCGTGAGAAATTTATCGTGGACTTTGTCAACGTAGCATCAGACCTGGCAAATCTACCATCTATCAGATGTTCACAATACGTCATATCTTGCTAAAACCCCATGAGAAAAGAATCAACACACGTCACCTCTTTGTTGATATTGAAAGATTTATGGACATATATGCGCTGGCCACGGTGAGTACCGAAAACGATTCAATGACGATCTGTATGCAGACACCGACACGGTTGAACGAATTGAAACCCAGCGGCTTCGTTGGCTAGGTCATGGTAAGCCAATGAAGCAAAGGAAAAGAGAGACCACCACTCTGATGGAACGATCAAGTGGAGACCGATGTGTCATGCTGAACAGCCAAAACCGTTTAGACGATTAAACGCCATTTAAAGAAAAAGAAGCTTTTCAGAGGCTTAAAAAAGGTCTAACCTTAAATTTTTAGAGAGTTTCAGCTTCATTTAGATGTTGGCAACAAGAACAAGATACAAATTCTTCCATTACAAATCCATAAAGTGCTTTGTTATTAAAGACAATAAAAACATAAATGAAGAACATTAACAAGTTAATGATTTAAAGACTGCAGAGAAAAGCGAAAAAAGCTATTAACAATTTAAATGGCAAGGTGTGAGCGAGAATAACAACAACAACAAAAATATAAAACCATTAAAAATTTCGTAATAAAAATGAAATAAACGAGCAACATTAAAGCATCTTCACTGCCAGCAAATAAATACTCCATGGCGGGACTGGAGATAGTAGAAAGTGTCCATTTGGTCTGTTGCGAAACAAAAGTATGCTGGCGAGAAAAAGAAAACTGCAAATTAACTGTAATAAAAATTATAACAGCAACAATGAAAACAACTTACGATAAACACTAACGCACTATTGCAATAATAAAGTAATGAATGAATGAATGACTAATGCAATTCACTGTCAAAGATGGAGCCAAACATTGTACAAACTAGAAAAGAAAAGATAAAAGTTAAAAAAATTAAAAGCAGACTACGTAAGAAACGATGACGCAGAGGACAGCGGATACGAATGGTTCATTTTAACTTTAGCTCTAATGATATTGGATTACTTCATTACTCACGTTTTGAGAAAAGCTTCGAGAGTTTTTGGGGCTTAGTAGGTGGCGGGAATATAACTTATGTACATGACTATGTACATACATATGCAGGTTGTGTCTGATGTAAGTATGGAGGGGCGCCTTGGTATGATAAGCACCAAAGGGGGACTCTGCACAATATCTTTTATCTGTCAAATAAGCTCACGCAATGGAAGAAAACACGATGTGGACAGGATTTTAAGTTAAGAGTGCTAAGAAACTTCATGTGAACCGAGCATCGGATACTATATTAAAATCGTGTTTGGTGGCTTTAACGGGCTCTTTGGTCCTATAGTCGGTATATACAGTATCTACTAGGTAACATCTCGCAATGAGAAGAAAGTAATTGACTTCGCCGCTGGTCGAAGCGCACCAGATTGAAGCAATAAAACACTCACCCAGCCTACAATAGTATCCTGATCAAAAATCGCAGAACTAAAAATCCATCACATTGTGATCGGCGACAAATACTTCTACATCGCACTGGATGATCATACTTTTATGGCAAGCGTGTTAGGTGCTTAGAATATACCCGCATAAGAGTCAACCTATTGAGTTCCACGGGGTCAAAACATCTTTACCGAGACAGGCGGACCAGAAGTTCATATTACTGGAGCGTACCGGATTCATATATGGCAAAAAACAGTCCACATAGGTTACACTTGCATAAACCTTGGAGCAGGTGGGAAAATACGCTGTGACGAACTCTTTGATTACTTTCAGTTGTCCTTATTTCTTAGGTCAAAAACTAAGCACATCTTGCGAAAGATCATAACTTTTTATTATACAGCCCGCCCTTCGTCGAACGGTTCTCAACACTTGATATCCCATCCAGCAAATTCTTAATAGCGTTGAACTCTAAATGAAACACATTGCTGTCACTGCCTCTTACGGTAGGCATGCCTTACCGCTGGTATATTCTAAGCCCCTGACCAGCCCTGTAAGCCCGCTTTTCCATTTGTTTATTCTTTTACTAATGCTCTTAGAGTATCAAGGAGTATATTCAGACTACAAGATCGTATGTGCTCTTGCCAAGGTGAGTCAAGTGGAGAACTCTCCACCGTGGGTTGTCAAATTCACTCGACGGAAGTGTATTCGACTATGCCACGGCACCGCCAGTGCTAGCTGACAGTCTGTGCACGCGGAATGGTACAAACCAAAGCACCATAAATCATGTTTATCACTTTGACGCTTAACCGCCCAAGCGTGCTTGGTCTTTGCGTTTAAAAAAAAGTCAGCTATCACTTTTTAGCAATGACAGACGGCTTTTGGAAACACTAAGGGAGGTCAAGTCATCCTCCATCTGTTTTTGCATCTCAGTATATGAGCCCCTCTCAATCCTCTGTCAAATTCGGGTGCCGGTTCTTTGTTGTTGTTGTAACGACAAAAACACTCCTCGAAGGTTTTGGGGAGTGATGTCGAACTGGCCGTCCTTGGCCGGATATGAATCCGGTACGCTCCGGTACTCCCTTGCGGTACCACCGGACTGTCGTGGTAGCGATTTGTTATGACAAGTGGAACCTTCTAAGTCATGTCACCCCTCCTTCCGTAAGGAAGGAGAGATGGATAATGAGAAATGAGAGGCATCATATCCGTAGATCAACTATCGAGTTGCACGTCATTACCTTTGTGCATTACCTCGGCCATATTCTAAACCCCTAATCCGCAGGGGGTTCTGTTATTTGTTCATTAGTATGAACCAGCTACCGGAGGATGTGACCGTTAATTCCTAGCACTATGCTAATAATATCTTCCTATATATCGTAGATGTATACAGCTTATCGTTACCTTATCGCGGGAAGGTTCATAAATCTGAGAAAAAATGTCATCTGAATACTCCGAAAGCCACCTTTCTTTCGACACTAACGATGATTCAGAGCCATACATCAGGGCAGGTATAATGAGAGGCATGTTATCATCATACTGTGACGAATTCGAAGAGTCTTCGATTAATAATCCTTAATTCGATCACTATAAAGTCAAACAAATACACGCACAAATACTTTAACAAATAGCTAGTTTTATTTACTAGTATAATCTATCTCTATGGCGCGATATACAACAGGTATATCATCATAAACCTCCTAAGAGATTTTTGCGCCAAGCTTCTCTTCCAATTTGTGGTGTGCCGATTTGAATTTTCCCTACAAATTGGTGGGACCTACAGTTTTTTGCCGACTCCGAACGGCATCTACAAAGGAGACGAATTTTTGCTGAGAAGCCTGTCATGGCAGAAATACACTCGGAGAGTTTGCCAAACCACTGCCGAGGGGCGACCCCGTTTTGAAAAACTTTTTTCAAATCACTTTTGATGTTACCTGTACCAGGGCTCGAACCATGGACCTTCGGTGCGGTAGGCCGGCAACACTACCTTCACACCACGGCGGCCGCAATACAAATTCCCGAGTTTGGTAACTCCACAGTAGTTCACTGTACAATACTTGAATACAAACTGATCATCTTGCCTTGATTGGTCATTGCTTTTTATAGTCCAACAGGGTGCTACCCCACGCACCCAGAAGTTTCTGGGTTGTTCCCTCTTCGTGTTCTCGAAGGGTTCGTGTTATTTATTGCAATCTCCTCTTTGTCTCTGTTGTCTTTAACAAGGGGTGGGAGTGTTATTGAGTTAGGGATGGTACATGCTTGAGAATTTTCGCCACAATACATAATGTCCTTTATTATGAGCAGGGAAGTGATTGCTAATCGACTTTTAAATCGATCATTTTATTGCCGATTTTCTTAAATTTATTTCATTAATGGTAAACATCGATTTTTGATAAATCTATTGTAATAATTACACGTTTTCAATAGGTTTTCGTAAAAATGTGCGATAGATGAAAAAATGGATAAAACTATGTATTTTATTTATTTATTTAATATTGTTACTTATTTTTATTATATTTTATTTTAATTTTATTAATTAAACTTCAAGTTGTAGTTTAGTTTTGAGACCAAACAATTTTTACATTTCTTACTTCTATGGTTTTGTATTATTTTTAAAGTAATAAAATATTTCGGAGCATTGAAATGAATCTGAATTAATAAAATCTGAAAATCGCCCCTTAGGGTTTTTTAATCTTTATTACCTTAAATTATTTTCTTTCGAAAGGTTATTCATAATATATTTTTAATAATAGGTACATTGAATAGACATTTTTCGTGGAAAAATCGATGATTAACGGATTTCTCCGATTCGAGGTCACATCCCTAGCATGGACTGGTGCAGGTTATGTATTCTCGAAAAAGCTTTATTCAAATTTCAGCATTTCGTTGATGATAATCTCTAGAAAGTTGGCAGTTTGGTCAGGACCTCATCGCCAGGTTTCTCTACAATCCGAATGATACCACCCTCACTCCTTTCGCATTCTTCCTTTGCTGTGCTTCTTGTTGTTTTTGTAACAATGCTTCGCCTTGCCTGGTTGTCACTCTCCTTACCTCTCATGGTCTTCAACATCTTCTAACAGAAGTCCCAGGAACCTAGCGGTTTCAATACGGTTGGACAAGGTACAAAGTCCAAGATAACTCCTTTTGTGTGAATGCTTCAACTTTATTTTCTTCCTGCACTTAGCAAATTCTTTAAGTTTCAGCTGCCGCTTTCATTCTAAAGCGAAGAAAAGCGCACTTTACCGTCTTGGCCTTTTTTTCCTTCGTAACCTTAGGCTGCAAACGTACCTTCAAGATTGCAAAGTCGTTTCCTATAAAGGTACAAAGCAACGTATAGATGTTTATGCCCATGATATACCTAAAAACATAGAAATAGTGCTCCAGCTGGTTTTTGCCCTCTTGCACCTACCGCTAGCTTGGGTACTTTCGCTAGTACCAAATCGCTCTCAAATCATATTTTTTGTAAATATTTCTCTTGTTTATTTTTTATGTTTCCGCTCATTGTCTTCTTATTTATTTATAACGAACTTCTTAATTTTTTTGCATTTTTCTTGTATTTTTGTTTTTGCCAACTGAGTGCATCTGAGATTCGTTTCCAAAATGGGTGGCGATCGCATAAATTAAATAATCACAGCAAAGCTTTTGTGTGCCTGGAGTAAAGAACAAAACGAAAGAAAGAAAAAATGTTGTCTTAGGCGTCCAGTGGCCATAAATAATGGATTGGATCAAGTGAAAAGTGGAGGCCGACGACCGTCTCTATTTGGCGTTTAGGTACATGTCTTATATATAAATATATGTAGCTAAGCATGTACGTTCCAGTGATGGGAGCATGACTATGTAATTAATCCCACATTCAAATTTTAAGTCCCGAGCCTTTAAGTCCGATACCGAGATTCTTACTTGCAATGCAAGCAAAGCCATCCGTTTTTAGAAGTTATCGAAGACCGTCGACGGATCATTCACTAACCTGTACTTAATTTCAATGCGATTTGCGAGCTTTACAACAAGGAGCGGCAGTGAGCTCTTCTTGGTCATCTCTTCTTCCGTAAGAAATGGTTTCACTACTAACACCTTCCTGGCCAGAGCGTCTTCGTTTATACGACTAACATGCCTCTGGGGTTTTGTCAGCTGTCCTATGTTCATATCTGCTTAGAAATCGTAAAAATCATCATTAAGACCGTAAATATTCCTGACAACTGTTCTTCTAATACTTAAACAGTTATCTCATCATTGTTGGATTTCTCAGCAGACATTTAGGGCCGGTTTCACCAACGCGACTTAGACTAAAACTAAGTCGTGACTTAAGTTAGCACAGACTCGAGACTAACTTAATTTTGGGTTTCACCAACTGAGCGACTTAAATAATTTTGAACACAACAACCCGATCAGCTGTTTTATGCATAGTAGTATTTTTTCATACCAGACAACTCTGCGCATCCCAATACCCCAGTGCGAAATGGGCATGTATGGCCATACACGAAGGAATGTATTGATCTTACACCCATTTCTGTTTGTTTGGAAGGTACTAAAATTAGCGCTTAATTGAAAACGATAGTTTCGTAATGGTTGCATGTTAGAAAACAAGCGTTGACATGCATCTACGCATTCGCCGTAAAAGTTATGCTTGACGAATTTTCCGGCTGGGACATTGTACAAAACAAATTAGGAGCATTACTGACATTTAGGGTTGGAACGACAGCAACACTGACTTAGTCGAGAATAAGTCAGCTGGCAGGCTGACTAAGTTGTCACTTATTTAAGTTAGATGGTGAAACTGAAAAAGTGAAGCTGGTGAAACCGGCCCTTAGTGTGTTCAAATTGACAGTGATACAGATACGGATAAAATATTTTCATTTGAATGCAACAGCAATGTGATCCGGATAGTTGTTGCATTTACATTCAAAAATTGTATTCGTATCTGGATCACTCTCAATTGGAAGACACTAATTATGTTTGCTAATAAGGCATAACGAAAGCCCAGGTAAATCTTAGTTGGATAGTGCCATATTTATTTTGACATAAAAATGGGTTACAATCACGTAACGTATACCGTAATTATACCCCTGGTTGTTTTGTAGCACGTTGGCTCGACTAGTCCCGATATACCGGGCCCATCTCCAATATGTACTCACCTCATCCAATCCTGCTACCTGCATTGGCTTGTAGCTTAATCTACACATTGCTACACTCGAAGCTCTATACAAGCAATTAAAATGGGTAAAAAAAACACTAAACCTGAAGCACAAGAAATGGTTGGAGGCGAACCTGAAGTGGAAAACAAACAAGAATGAAAAGTAAAAAAATATTAAAAATGGAAAAGAATGAAAAAAGAAGAAACGTCATACATAATACTAAAAATAACAAAAAAGTGTTTTGTTTTTGTATCGTAACTCGTTGTTTGGTGTTTAACGAGCGCTCTTGTGTTCTTACGAGTATTACTCCTTTTAGCTTTATTTTGTTGTTATGGATTTAGATGCTATAAGTTTGTACATAGGATTGTACAGCCTCATACATATATATATGTACGTAGGGACAGTATGAACGAGTCCACAAGGTGCGGTCAATATGCCTAAATAAACTTGTTTCTAATGCCCAGTATCTTAAGCGCTGTACACTATCATTCACTATAGAAATATCACCTTTTCATGGTTAGTCAGGTGATAATGACTTATAGTAGAAGGTATTGTTTTTGAATATTTGCAAAACTGGAGTCGTGAAGGCATTCCGGAGTTTACCAGTTCAACTATTGTCGAAATCAAATGGTTCTATTGATTTATACATGTGCCTCAATATAGATATATTTACATATTATGGAAAATTATCAATGGAAAAAATAATAACATCAATTTATAAATTATAAGTTGCTTACTACCTTCCAAGAACTACACCAAAAAAAAAACACAACTTGCTTACCACTATTGCTTGTTTTTGAGCTTGGCTAAAAAGAGGCTCTTTCTTGAAATTAAAGCTTTTATTTTAAATTTGAATATTAAAAGTGTTTCCTTTCTCTTCTTCATTTTACTTAGCAAAGCTTCTACATACAAATTGGAAGACGCCAAACTATCAACCTTTATTTCGCAGGTTAGCCAAGCTCTAAAAGGTATCTAATAATGTATTGCTAGTGTTGTAGTTTGGGGTCTATTTAGAACATTTAGCTATTGGTTGAAACTAGTAGTGGGGCTATTTTCGAATAATATTCGAATAAATAATATTCGAATAAACGAATAATAAAATTCGTTTCAAAAAATTCGAGTAGTATTTATTCGAATAATTTATCCGTTTATTCGAATAGTTTTATTGAAATGCTAGAGATGTCGGAAGCGAAATTCACTGTCTTTATCGCTTGTACCTATGAGCATGCATTCACGTTTTGTATGTATGTGGCGATATGCTGAACATCGGAAGCTTACTTTTGCGCCACCTTGTATGTATGTACACTGTGTCCAAAAAGTTCGAATACAAACTTTGTAACTTATTTAAAATACTAATCAAGTGAGCTTTGATTTTATTTTTTGTTCTAAATCGGGTATCGTTCCTATGACTCTCAAACCACGACAGACACAAATCTGTAATAGTCGTATTATAGTTATTTTCTACGATGGAGTCCAAGCGCCAGCTAATTGTCAGCGCATTTTTACAAGGTAGACGACCGTGCGCAATATTTAAAGACTTTAAAAGTGTGGGTTTCAAGGGCGATTTGGTTTATACAAGGTGGCGCAAAAGTAAGCTTCCGATGTTCAGCATATCGGTTGTGGCACGTGCAGTGTGTGCTGTTGCACCGTCTTGTTGGAACCACATGTTTTCCAATTCCAATTCATCAAGTTGCGGCAAAAAGAACTCGTTGATCATTGCTCTGTAGCGCTCACCATTCACAGTAACCGTTTGGCCCCGACCGATTATTGGTCAAATAAATAGTCAGCAATATTCCGCGTTCTGGAGCAGTGTAGCGTAACATTGTTTATTAACGTGTATTTCGCATGTGTTTACTACACAAATGTCAAAACAGAACTGACTTTAGGGGCCAATCGCAAAATGTATAGCATTTTCTGATAGGGGGATTACTTTTGCGCCACCTTGTAAAACTATAAAGCGGTACAATAAGACTTAGTCTGTTAAAAATAGACCAAGAAAAGTCCGCGAACGTTTCGCAATAGTGGTAACATAAAAGTTATGAGGGAACAAAGTCGGCGAAACCATTGCCGGTCAGTTAGAAAAATTGCTGCGAAATTAAATATTAGCAAATTTTCAACACATTTAATTTTGAATAAGGATCTTGGTCTAAAAGCGTATAAGAAACATAAAATTCACGGCATTTCTACATCAGCGAAAGAAACGAGAGCCAAACGAGTATCTGATATTCTTGGATGGCACGGCGGTGACGAATTCGTATTTTCTGATGAAAAGTTGTTCGCTCTACAGCAATATTGCAACTCGCAAAATGATCGAGTATGGTTAGTGTCTCCAGAAAATGTTTCTGAAAAGGAAATGTATGTGCCCAGATTTCAAAGCGCTTCTTTCGTCATGATGTTAAAGAGGATAGCTTCCCTAGTTTTCATCGAAAAGGGGGTTAAAGTTAACGCCGGGTACTACAAACAACACGTCTTAGAGGCAGTAGTACTACCCAGCTGTCGCAGTTTATTCGGTGATGATTATTATTGCTTTCAACAAGATGAAGCGCCTTCACATACCGCAAACATCGTGCAACAATGGTGTCAGGAGAATTTGGCCGACTTTTTGCATAAGGACGAATGGCCACCTAGCAGTCCTGATCTCAATCCATTGAAGTTTTTTGCATCCGGCTACATGACGTCGAAGCTTAGCGGTTATGAAATAAAAAACTTGAAAACTTTTATTAAGGTATTACTCAGAGTATGGGACGAAATGCCGAAGGATATGGTTCGTGCCGCTCGTTGCTCTTTCGAAAAGCGATTACGCTTGGTTCAGTTATCCAAAGGAGGTGTTATTAATAAAAACCTACTATAAATATTTATTGGTGCTATATAAATTCTTTTCAATAAAAATTGATAAAGGTTTACCATACCTTTTGCTTTAAAACAACTTTAGTTTTGTATTCGAACTTTTTGGACACCGTGTATGTTTGCGTGTAGAAAAGTGTGCATAAGCTATAGTGATATTTGTTTAACTATTCGAATAGTACTATTCGAATAATACTAGTATTCGACTAATACTATTCAAATAAAAGTATAAATTATTCGAATTATTTATAGCCTTCGAATAAATGAATGCCTAGTTGAAACTAAATATCAGATATAACCTGGGATAATTTTGTTGACCACTGCATGAAAGGGATGGCTGTTAAAATCGTTCAAATGATATCAAGCGCTTTTTATCCGGTGAATGGCGGCATGCATTTTTCGATAAAGCTAAGAGGTCATCCAACGGAAAATTATCGAATACAACGGGAATTGTTTACATTTAGAGCTTTCCTCGTATGTACGAAAAAGGGTAAACTTACGTGCTTACGTTTTATTTACGCAACGTTGTTTGCTAGTCGCTAAGCACATATGTGCATATTTAAGTATATACAGGGTGGCTGATGAATTTTGCTACATTAAGAAACTCAAATAATTTTTTTTTCAGTGTATGGAATTCATTTTTCTTTTATTCATGTTAAAGCTCATTAAATTTTATTAAATATAGCTTAATTAGTTTTAAAAATAATGGAATTTAAATGCCCCCCTGCTCGTCGATGCATGCATCTTACGAAAAAGTTGTTCATTACTGCTTGGAGAGTTGAGACAGGAATAGCCGCAATTGTTTCCCGAATGGATTGCCTTAGTTCATTCAAATTTGTTGGTTTTGCTTTGAAGACTTCCTGTTTGCAATAACCCCACAAGAAAAAGTCAGGTGCAGTAAGGTCAGGCGACCTGGGTGGCCAACGGAATGTGGAGTTTCTGGATATCAGCTTATTGGGAAATTTTCGTCGCAATTCTGTCATAACAGGTTGGGCTATATGAGGAGCTGCACCATCTTGCTGAAACCACACAGAGTTGAAAGAAATTCTCATTCGGCGTAATTCTGGATAGAAAAACTCTCTCAACATGCTCAAGTAACGGTCTCCAGTAACCGTAACGGTGTGACCGTTTTCTTCGAAAAAGTAGGGCCCGACAATGCAGCGTGATGAAACTGCACACCACACTGTGACACGAAGTGGATGCAATTCCGTCTCATGGAGTATCTGTGGGTTGGAAGCACTCCATATTCGACAATTTTGTTTGTTTATGTTGCCGTTTAAATCGAAATGGGCCTCGTCAGACATGAAAAGACAGTTCAACATGTTTCCATCCTCTTCCACCATTTGAAGCATCTTCTGGCAAAATTCCAAGCGAATAGGCAAGTCTGCAGCGTTCAGTTTGTTGGCCATTTGAATTTTATATGGGAATAAGTCCAAATCTTTGTGCATAATTGACTGTAATGACTGTCTGCTTACACCCATTTGAGCAGATAAGCTTCTTGTCGAAACACGTGGATTGTTTTGTATGGCAGCAGCTACAGCAGCGATTGTTTCCTCCGTTCGAACTGAAGGGTTTCGGTGGTAAGGTCTTCTGTTGACTGTCCCATGCTCGGCAAAATTGTTTACAAGTCTTATTATGGTCCATCTGCTCGGAGGATTGCCGCCAAACGTGCGCCTATACTCTCTTTGAACCGAAACTACGGACTCCAGTGCGTGTTAAATGTAAAAGTCAATCTGCAAAATAAAAAAAAAATTTACCAGATTCATTAAATAGAAAAAAAGTTATTTAATGTTTTTTTGGTAGCGGCTTTCATTAGCCACCCTGTACATACATATATACATATGCTTACAACCATATGTGACCCGACTTCTGATCACAAACTAACCCACCCAATCTTTTCAGCTATGAACTGTAACAGCTGAGTTGTTGGAGGAACTTAGAGATGTACATTCATGTATGTAGATATGGACACTGGTGGCAGTAAACATTTTATGAGGGGATACTGAAATCTTGAGGGCCAGCATAGTTGTGTTAAAGATACTAAAACCTAGTGTGAGAGTTAGAAGCAAGAGTCGTCTCTACACACATAATGCATTACGAAACCCTTACAAGTACTTTATTACCATCTATTACATTGTATGCTGAATGAAAGAATTTCTATAATTTCTGCTTCGTAAAGTGTTTAAACTTCGTGAAAGTTGGTCTTTGCTCTATTGCCGTACATCCACACAATTATTCCATTACTAAAGGGTATTTTTTTTAGGGGTATAGAACTTCGAATTGAAATAAAACACAAGAAAATCGTTTTAAGGTCCATCAATTTGGCTTTATTGGAAGGATAATTTTATGCCATTAGTGTTTAAATATGATTTCGGGCATGTGGCCGCCGCGGCTGGCTCGAATAAAGCCAATTCTACAGGTCCAATTTTCAACCACTTTTTCGAGCATATGGGGCCGTATGTCGGCAATAACGCCACGAATGTTGGCTTCCAATTCCCCTAACGTTTCTGGTTTGTTGGTGTAGACGAGCGACTTCACATATCCCCAAAGAAAATAATCCAATGGTGTCAAATCACACGACCTTGGTGGCCAATTGACAGGTCCATTCCGCGAAATTATGCGCTCATCGAATGTTTCCTTCAATAAATCGATTGTGACGTGCGCTGTGTGGCATGTAGCGCCGTCTTGTTGGAACCACAACTCATCCACATTCATGCCATCCAATTCGGGAACAAAATAGTCGGTTATCATGGCTCTATACCGGTCTCCATTAACGGTAGCTGCCTCTCCAGCATTATTGCGGAAGAAGTATGGCCCAATGACTCCACCAGCCCATAGAGCACACCAAACAGTCAGTTTTTGTGGATGTAATGGCGTTTCAAGGGTCTCATGTGGATTCTCTTCACTCCAAATGCGGCAATTTTGCTTGTTGACGTAGCCATTCAACCAAAAATGAGCCTCATCACTGAACAAAATTTTGCGATGAAAATCAGCATCGAAATCAATCTCACTTTCGGCCCATACACCAAAATCACGACGCATTGCATGGTCTCGCGGCTTTAATTCTTGCACAAGCTGGATCTTGTAAGGTCGCAAGCCAAGATCTTTGCGCAAAATCTTCCATAAAGTTGATGGACAAAGCTCCAATTGCTGTGCACGGTGGCGAATCGATTCATTCGGGTCCTCTTCAACACTTTGCTCTACAGCGGCAATTGTTTCTTCGGTGCGCACTGTTCGACGTCTCTGCGGATGCGCATTATCACATAGAGTAAACGTAGTGCGAAAACGATCCATGGTTAACCGAATTAATTGCTCTGATGGACGATTATGTCGACCATAAAATGGACGGAGCTCACGGTAAACTTCGCGAACTGAACCATTATTTTCGAAATAAATTTGCACGATTTGCAAGCGTTGTTCTTTTGTCAACCTGTTCATGATGAAATGGCAAACCAAACTGAACATAAATGACATTAGAGTTGCCAGATTTGACCACAAAATGCCAGTTTTATCTCTATTCGAAAAACAAACCTGTAAAAAAAACACCCTGTAGTAAAGAGGTATGTAATCGGATTTGTCTACAAAAATTTTGTAATGTGAATTTTCGCGGCTGGGTAAGGACCCGATGCTGAATTTATTACTCCGATTACCAAAAAAGGTGCTAAGATGGTGAGAAGAAAGAAACGGGTAGTTCCAAAGAAAATCTTCTTTATAATTTAAGCCAGCTTGCAAAACTTGGCTTGAGCGACCTAGTGAGTTTTATATTGAGTTGCCAGTTTGTTCAATAAGGAGTAATAAGCATATGACTTTAATTCTCAATAGTTTCTAATAGAAGAAATCCTACAAAGGTTCAAATTTGTAATTGTCAACAATGATGTGGTTGCTAAGGCCCTGGTGCCCCGAAATCTTATGTGAGAGTTCGAGCACTGTGTTCTTTCTAATCCGCAAAATAATAAAAGTCAAAGAACGTATAACAATAAGAAGGTCCAACAGCGAATGCAAGTGGCCACAGTCAAATCGAAGGTGGGTAATTCACCACTGTACCTGCATGTGAAATGCATGAAAACACTGTGTTTTAATTGAATATTTACACAAAAAATTATAGTTGTAGTTACAAAAACGTTTAATTGTGAATATTGAATAAAAACAAAAGTACTAAAAGCTTTAAAACTCACGATTTAACGTGAACTTCTGCAGTGGTGAATTACCTACCCGCGAATTGAGGGCTTAGGGCCACTCTTCACCGGCTTAGCCTTTGACAGATAACCGTGCAAAATACGTCAATTAAACCCCGGTTAGTGTTAACCGGCTTTTATGAAAGCGGCCCTTAGTGTTTCCCAACCTTCTTTTTGTTTCACGTTCTTTATAAAAGTATGGAGTTTAGCTAAATTTCTTATAGATTTTATTCTTTTATGCCAGGCCATGGGGTATTCGACCCCTAAAAGCCACCGTAATTGACCAATTTACCATAAGTATGTTTGTACATAGTTACATGCTCCCGCTCCCATGGCCAGTTCAAAAAAAGTACGACAGTGTTTCTCTACCGTGTGAAGGAGTGGTGTCGGTGGATAACTGAAACTCTTACGAGTAACTCTGTGTTTGTACTTTAGGGAGAGACACGTGCGTGTAGCGCAATCAGTAGCGCAGCACCAACACCGACATCGACAGCGCAGTCCATATTCACAACAAATAATAAAGTTCAATTGATGCTTACCACACACCGTTTTTTCCGGGACCAATATTCAAAATGAAAAGGACCAAATTTATAAAATAAAAACCAAGTTCTTGCTAATTTCGAGCAGCAAGTCTTGGTGCATTTTTATGGGTATCAGCAACATATGACTACTCTTATCCGGTTGGGCCGAAGCGACATTGATGGGTGAAATTCCAGACTCCAGTATCCAGTTTTATCCCATCGATAAGCTGCTCTTAAATATTGCCCGCATTTGTGAGGTATATTGACCTACATACATACATGCAGCGTGTAGCCCAAACACAAAAAGGTAAGTTTTTCCTTCAAAACGGTACAGAATGGCAGCCATGGCTCGATTACGAACAAAAAAAAAAGTTCTCCCTATAAACAAAAGCACGCTCTACCAACAAAGTTTATATAAACGACGCGTTCTCTGACGCCACGTGGTGTGCTGGTCTGATAGTTGGAACGTCAGTTCACGAATCAGTCCGTCAGTTTGTCGTCGCCAACCAACAGTAACACGTCGAGTTTGAACTTTGGTTGTGTAAAACTTTTGCTTTATTTTCTTGTTCACCGCCATCATTTGTTTTCCGATTTTGTTGTTGTGAATGGTTTACGATCGACGAGAATGGTGACGCTGCACACTACCACGGTTTGTGGTGGCGAAATGGAGCGACCAACATACACAAAGACTCCCACTATGCGCCGGTTTCATATTCATTCTATTTTTATACGCTGAATACTTTATTGTTGTTTTTGTGGCTTGGATTTCGAATTGTTTTGTTTTTGCTGTTTTCAATGGTTTGCTACTTTTCCTGCCCGTGGATTTTGCGCTTTGTTTTTGTTGTTTTTTTTACATAATAATTTCATGTTTTTGTTGGTTAGTTCGGGCTTAAACTTTATTCTCAAAATGTGGGTAAATACATGTGTACATACATATGCATAATTATAAATAAAGGTTAAAGTAAAGGAAAAGTAATAGGAACATTTCTGAAGTAGCTGACGTATTGGACAAGAAGCTCTACCTAAACCTCCTCGGAATTATATTACGATGAAATTTTTTTTCCCGAAGAAAATTGAACTATTCAAAATGATGCGCAACTTCATCAACAAAACACTAAGATCGTTTTATAAACCAATCACACATATTTTTTAGTAAAATTTGTAAGAAAACAATGCCGAGATTTTCGGCACCTAAAGTGATTGGCATCCTTGTATGTACATTGGTATGTCTGAATTCCCAATAAGCATTTTTGTTGACATGTACATTTGAATCTCTTTTGAAATCAAAATAACTTGAGAGCAGTTGTTCATAAATTCTTATTTCTCCACTTAAAAAAATATTGTATTCCGACTTGATTTCAATTAATATTTTCCAACTCAAACCAAACTTCACATTTCACCATTTTGTTAGGCATTTCATAATTTATGCAAACACAATACGAAATATAATATACATAATATGATACTCTAAACACTATCTTTAGTCTCACAAATATATATATTTTTATTTCTTTCCTTTTTTTAATGTTTTGGTAAGAATTTTTGGAAATATTTCGTTCGCTTTGATTAACTTCTGATGTCAGAGATGACAGATAATACGAGTGCTGCCATGTGTAAAAATTTCAGGTGTAGCTTCAAAATGAACTGCAATGGTTTTCAAACTGAAATCAAATTTTGGAGAGAAATGTTTAACCTCAAGTGGAGAAACCAGTTGGAAATTACTTTGAAAATTTAGACACTTCTCAAAGAGGAAAAAAGGTTGCATTTATGCATATTGGTTTTGCACGAATACATGAAACCAATACATACGAGGTGTGTTCAAAAAGTATCGCGAATTTTGTGTTTTTTCAAAAATTATTTATTTATTCATGAATATCTATTTTGTCCCCTTCAAAGTAATCCCCATGAGATATTATACACTTGTGCCAACGGTTTTTCCAATCTTCGAAGCACTTCAAAAAATCATTTTTTTGTATCTTGCTCAGCTCCTCCTTCGATGCCGTCTTTATCTCGTCAAGAGAAGCGTAACGTCGTCCTTTCATGGGCCTCTTCAGTTTAGGGAACAAGAAAAAGTCACAGGGGGCCAGATCTGGGGAATACGGTGGCTGCGGCATCATTAGTGTGTTGTTTTTGGCCAAAAAGTCGCGCACAAGCAACGATGCGTGAGCAGGGGCGTTATCGTGGTGCAAAAGCCAATTTTTGTTCTTCCACAAATCCGGGCGTTTCTGGCGGATTGCTTCGCGCAAATTGCGCATAACTTGCAGGTAATATTCCTTATTGACCGTTCTTCCCTGTGGCAAGAACTCATGATGCACCACGCCCCTGCAATCAAAGAAAACTGTCAGCAAAACTTTCACATTCGACCGAACTTGGCGCGCTTTTTTCGGTCTTGGTTCGTGCGGCAGCTTCCATTGAGGTGATTGAGCTTTGGTTTCCACGTCATAACCATAAACCCACGATTCGTCACCAGTTATGACCCTCTGGAGCAAATTTGGGTCGTCGCGGACAGAGTTTAACATCTCATTAGCAATGTTCATGCGATGCTGTTTTTGGTCACAATTGAGCAATTTTGGTACGAATTTCGGTAAAAATCGAAGACGATCCAAAACACGTGCAAGCAAAGCAGCTGTCAACAATTAACTGAACATTCAAAATGGCCGAGCTTGTCGGCATAAGTGAGAGACATGAGTACCAACATAACGCCACAAAAAATTCGAAATTCGAATATACGTAACCAGCGAAAATTCAAGATTCGCGATACTTTTTGAACACACCTCGTACATGGATTTGAAGTTTATCTTCATTACCACTGATCCAGAATTCTATTTTTGCAGGAAATAAAAAATCTAACAAAATTCCTGGAGGATCCCAATTTGTTATTTAGACCTTATATGTTCATCCATATGTAGGTGCGTTTGTAATAAGTTTGTATATAAAAACATTGTGGACGCTCTGGCAGGTCATTTACAAAAAGTAAATTACTACGTGGGAGTATATTATTTCAAAACTGCTAAGACTAGACATTCAGCTGGGCAAGAATGCAAACCCGTAAATGTGCCGCATCACTTGTTGCTTTCGCTGTTCTTAAGTCAGAACTCCACGAGTAACCTCTTGAGCTTTACAGGCATTTTAGAATTTCTGCTATTTTTCTGAAAGATTGTGGACTTTTATGTACACATGGTACATTTCAGCTAACTGCCCTGCAGTAGCACCAACTAGTTGCAAACTACTTAAAAAGTAGGATGAACACCAAATCGAACTAAATCCTAGTTAAAAGTTAAGTGAAAATAATTTAAATGAGTCCGGCCATATCGGGATAAGTACTTGGCCCATATGAAAGTGGTCACAGATGCGAGCTCCGGTGCTGGAAACATCAAAACTAAAAAATAAGTTGTAGTGAGATTTTTGCAAAATCTTGGTAATCCAGTATTCTATTAAAATTTAAACCATATTGAGACTGCCGCGGTGTTATAAGGCTTAGTATTTGTAATATTATAGTTATGGTTACTTTGTGTTGAATATGTGGATACGATATATTTTTTTCAGACTCTGCTTGGCAACATCGTTCTATCTAAGATCGATATGATGGCAGGTGTGAGGGACGAGTGGGGAATCCATGAGCAATTCTGGTTTTCCGTTATCGCCAAGTGCAAAGTAAATGCGTCAATTCACCACGATTTCCGTTTTACTTCAAAATTTCGATTTGAAATGAAGTGAAAAAAGTTAACGCCAATATAAATTTGGTGTTAACATCAAATTTTAAGAAAATTCAAACCTCGGATTTTTTACAAATTGATAGGTTTTAAGTGATAAAAATTACTTTTATTCTTACAATTCTATAATAAACTATCATTTAGGAAGTACAGCTAGTGTCCAAGCAATTAAAAATGTTCTTTTGCAAACAGTTTTCACCGCACATATCAGAATCGCATTTTAGGGCTTAGTGAATTGAGAAAAAAAACGTAAAGTGATAACCCTTCACCATTACGGAAAACCAGAATTGACCTCCTGTCTACTGCCTGAGCAGGTTCTCTACAGCAAAGTTTTCAACGATGGAGCTTTGAATACCCTTAACCACAACTTGACCGATTTGGCTGAGCGTTTTTTTTATTCCTTTATTTTTCTTTTATCGCAATCCGAAGTCGATCAGCCTTCCATTGTGGGAAGTTGAATAGTGCAGGCTGAATTTATTGACTGTAGGAACAAACACACCTTCCTTGCCTTTCTTGGTGTTAAGGTCGACAATCACAATTTTTATTTCGTAGTGGGTTCAGCTTCTGTATGTTTGGTTCAAACTCTCATACAAGGAATCTTTTGCTCCACCTAACCTGAGCGAAAGTAACATATTGAATATTTTTCGGAACCCTGAAATTCTTTAGGGTAGCCAGTCGTTTCTTCTCTCTGCCCACTGACGTCGTCCCTTTCATCGGAATGGTGGTGTCCAAACTTCGGTTCACAAGAACCTAGTCAAGATATCACCAACCAACTAATTAATTATTAACTTTTTTAACTTCAAAATTCAGCTTCCGTATCAAAGCGCCAGTAATCTTTTGGCGGTAACAGACGCCAATGCGAAACACAAACTTAGCCCAACTCGTCCTCCACCTGCTTTTTCCATCTCAGTCGAGGCCTCCCATTTCCTCTGCTGTGCAATTCGGTGTTCGATAGAAGCTTCTTTGCTCATTCCTAAAACGTGGCTCGATCCTCGACGGCTTCTCAGTCCAAAGTAGCACATGTTGGCAAAAATGCCGCATTGTTAAGATGCAATTAGTCTTTTACAATACGTTAAATAAAATCGTATATGTGATGTTGGGGAAACTGATTCCTTGGTAGTTGGTGCGATGAGCTACTCAAGCAACGCGTATTGGTGTCCATGTCCCCTGAGATGGGCAAACATCTTGAAAAACTCCTTCATGGTGGGTGGTTTTCTAACTTATGTACATTAATGACGTTCTTTGTGCTCACCTATATACATAAAAAAATATGTTTTTATTTTCTACAGTGTTTTTGTTTGATATTTTTACAACAACAATATTAGTGTTCAGTTTTCTTTATCTCCCTTTTGAGGTATTTTCTTTGAAAGAATATTTCTATGGCAAATTCCAATATTTCATAAGAAAAGTACAAAACCGCAAGAATGTTAAATGATACCTGCTTTGGATGCTCTTCTGTGTCACCTTGAACGGTTATTAACCCTTGCCGCTTGTGGCTAGTGAAACAAGGTGGGTTAAGCATTGATACAAACTTTTATTGTTAGCTGATATATATTAATCTTTGTGTGAGCGGTAATATCTAAACATTTATATGCATAAATATTTCTTATTGCTGGCAAGTTTTAGTTTGGGTGTCTTCGGAATGACAATTTTTCCAGTAGAGAAACAGCTAGTACATAGATATACAAAGGGTTGTCTCGGAAGCAAGAATTCTGCCATCCGCTATGTGGAAGTTACTGGTGGGTGAACTCTGGTGGAAGTGGAATTTGATTCAAAGTGTATTCCATGGGAATAAATGATGGTAAGCCCAAAACATATAAACATAACTAAGACCGCGTCCAAGGTCATGATGAAGTGATCGGCAAAATCTCTTACTGTTTTTCTGCCTTGAAAAGCTTCTTAGTGAAAATTTATTTTCCTAAGAGATTCTTACTCTGGTAGCTTTGCGGGCACTCTATCAGGTTTATCTCATCCAAATAGTATTCCAAGTTTTAACTAAGACAGTTGGAATATAAGTTGCATGGTATTGGAACTGCTACTTGTGGACACAGATTCAACATATCAGTGACTATGAACTATTGATAGTGCAGGAAAAAAATTGATTGTGCAGAAAAATTCTTCAATGTCTTAAAAATATCATGGAACCTATACAGGGTGGCGCAAAAGTAACTACACAAATGTCAAAACAGAACTGACTTTAGGGGCCAATCGCAAAATTTATAGCATTTTCTGATAGGAGGATTACTTTTGCGCAACCCTGTATAAACTAATTTTCAAACGCCTTGAAGGGAACAGATCGGTAAGATCGATCCCTTGTCCTCAGAGGATGTTGTAAAAGATCTAAAGTCAATAAGGGAACAGGTCGGTAAGATCGATCCCTTGTCCTCAGAGAATGTTGTAAAAGATCTAAAGTCAATAAGAATGAATAAGCGACATTTCATCTCTAATACAGTTGCCTTCGAGGGAGATGGAGTCTGGCGATAGAAATATCCGGCGCATGGAAATGGCGATTTAGTTGGATAAGTACTGGGACTGTGATAGAGATTGAGACTGATAGCTGCTGGCTTATGGAAGAGACACCATAGAGACAATGAGTGGGGAGATAGGAGGAGTGAAAGGTTGGTAGGGTAGTTGGTACCCAGATCACCCAAGTAGCCCTTTAGAAGCCATTTTTATAGAATCTCGTCTAGCTGAAGATGAGAGAAATGTATGTTACAACCAACCAGAGATGTTGATAAACTGAAGGATATTTTAAATCTCCATTTCAGATAAAATGTCCAGATTTTCCAAAAACGGACTCCCCGTTCGCTTTTTGCTATAATCTGACCAGGTGGCTCTTGCTATTTCACATTTCCATTTTGCTGGTGTTGTTGTTGTAGCAATATTTTTCACTGAATAATCAGTTCAAGGAAAACTTTTGAATGTTCCACCTGGATACTGCCAGGGTATACTTGCCTCGAAACTGGTTATCTTCCATGGACTCCCTTTTATATGAGCTCTCCGATCGACGTCGGGTAATTTGCGAGTCATAAATAATTGCATGCTAGTTCCCCATGACAAGGTTTTGTCCGAGCTTCTGCTTCAACAATGGATGGATAGTATTGTAAATCAAGTCAAGTAATATGCGGATCGTCTCATTCCCACTGCAGATGCGATAAAAACAGGAAACACGGTTTTCACCCGACCAACGACTGATAATGCAGTACAGCTCTGTTTAGAATCTGTTGAGTACTCTGCTCAAATAGCCTCTATTCTAACCACAAATTTCTCGAACCTTTTGACACACTTACCGGTACGAATGGCTTAAGGGATTATATATTTTGAAGTCGGTCAAAAAATCGAAAACTTTTTTATTCTTTCAGCTTAAATTATAGGTTCTTAAGAATGTTATCTCAAATTTTTGTAGAGATTTAAGCATAAAAGCGAAGTTATAGGGTTTTGCATCTTGCTCTCTTACGAAGTCGTGGCGTGTACTTGAAACTTTCAACGCGATTATCCCGAAATTGTGTTTTTTCGAAAACGTCGTTGCGGTGACTTGGATTGCCGCAAGAGTTTTCAACCGATTTCAAAATTTTTTTTTTTTTTCAAATTGTTCGTAATTTATTTGCCGCGTATTTGAACTATTTTATTGTTCCGTGTAAATTTTCATATCAATGTTATGAATTTTTCAATACATTTCATCAAATGAAAAAAGTAGCCTTTTTGAGAAAGTCGTACACGTTTGCAGGAAAATTTTATTCTCATTTCAATGAATCGTTCAAGGACACCACAAGTCCACAAACTAACGAAATTTGTTTGGTTTTATGCTTTCAGTTGAGCTGATGGACTGGAATCGTAGTCACGGCAAGCCTCTTTGAAAAAAACGCGTTTTGCGTGAAATGTCATAACTTTGACAATTATTAGTATTTTTTTACGTTCTTGAGCTGATTTTACAAATTAGACATTGTACTACGCAAGATGTCTAACAAGTATTTAAAAAAAAATATGGCTACATACCTCTACAGAAAATCAAAATTTTCCCTATTTTCCCGCACCTCAGCATATATAACCCCTTAATTAATGTACTGTTTTGAGGAATCTGTAAAGGAAAATTATGATGAGACGCCGATAGTCTTAAAGTGATCTGTCCATATAAATAGTGACCTAGTACAAGAACATAATCATTAACCCAGAAAGAAAATTTTTAGAGTCATACGAACCTGAGTAGTTTCGATACAGCCAGAGGGAGAGGCATACTTGAATCTTTCCCATAAATATCGATTCATAGGACGACACCGCCTTTGGGGTGTGTCTAAAACTAAGAATGTGTCATTGGCAGCAGCCACTTCTATCTTCAGCCCACCAACCATTATGTAAATGAGTAATCAACTGTACCATGCATGGATACAAACTTACATTTGATTTCCCATATGCGTAAGAGCTTGTTTTCATTGTCATCGAAGTAGTAAACAACATGATACATACTTGTGACCCCATGCAGTGGCGCCATTATTAGTTTACCTATTTACTCGAATTTGTTATTGTTATTGTTGTGCTCAGCAGCTGGTAACATCAAATTTGTTATGGAAATAAATTTCTGTCAATGTTCTCACACACGCCATGGGTTTGTATTGGAGCTGGTAGGGAGATGGCTTTACTGGAAACAAAGGCGAGTTCGAAGTTTTTAAATAGGGGTCGAGTTCATCAGGTTTACGAATAAAGGAAACAAATTCTTTGTGGTGACTTCGACCGGCGAAGGAAATGGCCCTAAAATAGTTGTGGGCGAAGCCTGTTTAGAACCTTGTTAAGTTCTAAGTTTTCAGGTGTGGTGACCAGGTACGCAGAGCAGAGCGTAATGTTTTGCAAGACGTTCGTTGCCGATATAGTTCATAAAACTTTCGAAGAAATTTTCTTTCGAACATTCCCAGAACCGTCTCATATGACATGAGCGTCCAGGCTTTTCCCCATATACCAGTGCCCTGTAGAGCTTAGCTTAGACCGAGAGAGGACTTTACTTTTCATTTTCTTAGTCCCAACTGGATCCGGGTATTCTTTATGAATGTTCCATAAGTAGAGAAATCTCATAACCGACAACCAACAATCATCTCTCATTTAGTCCTACTCATGCAACCACACCATCTCTATGAATAATCTCTCAAGATAACTCATGCAAAGAATAAGTTAGCAATATGATTTCACCATTGATTGATGGTCTCAAATCCAGATTGAGAACTGATAAATGTTTTGATCGTAGATAGGGCTGTGATACAAACCACAAGTTTCTTTGACGATTTGGGTACATTGCTAAAAACCGGGTAATAAGGTACGCATCTTTATAGTACCGATTCAAAAGAATCGGAATCAGTATTGGTATGGAAGTTGTTATACAAACGGAACTTCCTACTTTACGCAAACGGAGTCAAACATCCATTACATCCCTAGCTTGCTACTCTTAAGTTCGTATGTATTTAAATGTAAATAATCAAAGTGGCTTCAACAGCGGTATCAAGCTTATAAACACAATGGGCACAATATAAACAAAATATAGCAAGAATAACAATTTTATAATGAACTGCCACGAATGTCGATAGTCCTGCTTAAAGCCACGGGAACTGATGGCCTAACAACAGAGCTACTCCAATACAGCGGAGATGAGCTGGTAAAGAGGATCTATCAATTGGCAATTTATTAACAAGTTTGCCAACTTTGTGAAATTTTTTGAAATTTAATTGAGATATTTCTAGGCTGTGTTCCACTTGGGGTTGCGTCCTAATCCTACTATATTTATTTCTATGACCTTTTTCCTCGAAAGCGACTTGACTCATTACGATGAATTTCTGAATATAGGTAATATGCTACTTAAAGCTCTCCTCGGCTATCGTTAATCATAAAAAAACAACTGATTCAACTAACCCATGACCCAACTATCAAGCCGTAGCAGTTCGACACACATACACTTTCCAGGTATTTTGTTTTTGTACACTGAGAAATGGGTGTACTGTCGAAGTTCGAGAAAAAAGTAGAAATCAGCTGGTCTAATGCCATGATCTGTTAGTTTGGCCATAAACCAACCTTAACAGAGCCAATGCAATCGATTATTGGTGACTTATCGCTATCCGTACTGCAACCTTACCGAACAATTGCATTTGCGATAAGAATACGACTATAGTGATACGCCAGCGGAACCAATGTTTTGAGCTTTAAGTGTCGTCACAAGATCGCCAATTATTTTATTTTTGTAAGTTATCTCAGATATGGTATTTGAAATAGAACGAACAAAAATATTTTCAAGTATTATTATCACCTAGGTTTGTCAGTCGAGTTTTCCGACCTATAGACTGAAGATGAAATGCTGAGGTATGAACGTTCAAGGCGTAGGGAGCGGCGGATGCAGCGAAAGGCCTTCTAGAATTATTATTTGCCGAAAAGATAATGTCCATAAGTACATATAGATGCATTGATATAGGCACTCGCCATCCCAGTATCCGAGGAGAGGTCTGATGAGAAAATTGTGATGTCGAAACATGTACTCCCAACCATCGCCGGGCAAAGTTTCGTAATTTTTCTCTAATATCAATTAACATAAAGCATTAAATCAAGTAAACTTTACGCTGAAACGATTTTCACCTCATACCACACCAATGATCGTTAAGACCAACACAAGCTACATCATAGTGAAAAGGGACTGAGCACTTTCTCAGTAAACCTCGGCTGAATAAACATGCTTTGGTTTAATTTATTTATGATGTAATTAATTTTTGGTTGGCGGTGTGTGGCAGTGGCAGTTACTCAATCATGAAGGAGAAGGGTTCTAATATTTACTGACCTCTTTAACAACCCTCATACGTACTTATGAGAAATAGTACAATTTTTCTTTGCTTCTTCTTATATACATACCCTGTTGGGAAAATCTCTAGTTCTGAACTGGTGCGTTCGAACCCACTGCTAGTTCGTCCTCTATCTGTTTATTATGCAACCAACTGGCGTATTTTTATAGTTCAATACTCTACACTTTAGATCTAGTGCATTTGTTGGCCCTTTTTTGACAGTTCCGGGCTACTTAAATGTCCTACAGTTAAAATCTAGTTCGTTATTGGTACTACTTATGTAGTTAGTTCCGTGCCAGACCGAAATCCTATACATTTTACTAGATAATGATTATTTTAATTGTTTTCCTGGTTACTGAAAACAAATAATCAAGAATAATTATAACTTTTAACGATTTTTAAAAATAATCTAAAATAGAAAAACTATACGAATTAGTCTGACGAGAAATCGTGGCTGTTTTCGCAATAGTACTATAACTATAGCCTGCATATGTTTGTTGCTTTAAATTTTTCCTCGTATCAAAAATAATAATAATTAACTAAGAATTATTATCAACTGGTCTTAAGCTCGTTAAACTTACAAAAATATGTAAAAATTAACGGGCCATAAAACCAACAACAAAAATAAAAAATATAAAGTAGTCAAAAGTAGATAATGACTGTTTTCGATTTTTATATTTTCAGCTTTTATTTCTTTTAATAAAGTGGAAAATAATTTTTTTTATTTTGATTTTTTAAGTGATTTGGAAAATAGTCATTAAAAATTACTTTTGTTCCTTGGCATAGGCATGCCATGCTTTTGTTCAATAAGTGGCATCTCAGGAGAATAATCAAACAAAACGGTATCGAAACCGTTGTTGTTGTTGTGCTAGCGACTACTTAACCCGCCCAAAGTATCGCCTCTCATCCAACACTGTTATCAAGCCCTTCTAACGGAAGTCCCAGAAACCTCGCGGCTTCAACAGGGGTGGACCAGAGTGAAATTGATGTTAGAAGAGTAGGCTCGGTTAAGCAAATGAACAGATGATTAGTATCATGGGGAGACACGGCGCATGTCCGGCAGACATTTGGCATGTCAGGGTTCAGTCTGGATAGGTAAGAGTTTAGTCTGTTACAGTATCCAGAAAGAAGTTGGGCCAGCATGACTCTTGTCTCGCTAGGCAGTTCGCGTTCCTCATCGGCAACAGGTGGAGCCTGTGCCTGTAGGACTGCATTCGCCGGACGAGAGCTGACAAAGGAGTTTACCGACTCCGTGTGGATGAGATTGAGAGCCCGCCTTTGTGCACCTTTGGATCAAAAAGATGTGATGTCGGATCTCATCATAGTGCTTACGGAGGTGACTGCTTATTCTCCTGGGAGGCGGATTTTCGTTGAGCAGGTTCCTGTTTGGGTGCTGCGGTTTATGGCAGTTGAACAGGAATTGCCTGGTCAACATCTCGCTATGCTCTTTCAAGCCGAGCATTTTAGCCTCACTCTGGAGGTGATGCTCAGCAGACATAAGGAGGCACCCCGTGGCAGTTCTGAGTGCGGTGTTTTGGCAGGCGACCATATTGGTGTCGCGTAGCTCAGAACCGGTTGGCCGATTGCCTTGTACGTAGCCAGTAACGTTTCTTTATCTTTACCAAAGTGCTGCCAGCTAGTGACTTGAGGATTTTCTTACAGCTTTGTACTTTGGTGGCAATCGCGGCTACATGAGCCCCATAGTTGAACATGTTATCAAACGTGACCCCTAAGATTTTGGGATGTGTGACAGTCGGAAGCTTAATGCCGTCGCCCGTAGACGTCTAATTCCATGTTTACCTGCGCTGTCCTCGTCGTAAATAAAGTGGCCGAGGACTTGGTCGGTGACAGTGTCAGATTTCGTCCAGCGAAAAAACCGGACAGGGATGGGAGGTATGAGTTAACTCTCGAGCAGAGCTCATCTAGAGAGGGGCCTGACGCCGTGCAGTCATCGGCGTAGGAGACGATCGATACACCCCATGGTGGGGAAGGGAGCCTCGATGTGTAGTAATTAAACAAAATCGGGGATAGGACACCACCCTGTGGCACCCCTTGTTTAATTATACGTGGTTTTGATCTTTCGCCTCTAAATTCAACCGATGACTGCCGGCCACTCAGATAGTTGGCGGTCCAACGCTTTAGACAGGAGGGAAGAGTTGAATCCTCCAGGTCGTTAATAAGTTGCGCATGATTGACCGTGTCTTTCGACAGGTCAAGTGCAACTAGCACGGTCCTGTCATTAGGGCGATTTTGGTTGAGACCGACACCTATCTGAGTGGTAATAGCGTTAAGCGCGGTGGTAGTGCTATGCATTTTACAGAATCCATGCTGATGTTCGGCTAGTCGCAAGTTAGCGGTGTAGTAAGAGAGCAGGACCGTCTCCAAGGCCTTCACTACTGGCGGGAGGAGTGGTCTCGGTCGATAAGACTCCCCCTCGTTGCCCGGCTTCAGTAGTGGCACCACCTTTGCCTGTTTCCATTTTTCTGGAATACAAAGGTGGTCATAGACAGATTGAAGGCAGTTGTTAGGTACCTAACTCCCTCTTCTCCGAGATGTTTTAGCATCAGCATGGATATACCGTCTGAGCCAATCGATTTGAAGCCCCCGTATGGCCTCCCGAACCTCCGTGGTGGTAATGGCAATAAGTGCTTAGCTATTGTTTTCGTTTGTGCGCTTCCCTGATGGCTCGTCTAATTTCATTGTCGACCATTGTCGCGCATCTCTTCGGTTTCGACTGTACCTTATCACCAAAGGTAATAGATATCTTGTCGCTAGGTTTGATCGGATTTGGCAAGGATTTAACAGTGGACCATATTTTGCCAACATCAGCAGACAGGTTGCAGGATCTTAGGTGCTCCTCCCATTTGGCGCATTTGTGTTGATCAACCAGTCGTCTGATTTCCACATTCAGATCTTGAATTTGGGGATCCGTAGGGTCCAACCGTCGCACATGGTCACGTTCATTTGCCAGGGCCGCTCCCTCTGCAGAGAAATACGGACGTACCTCCTTAATTCTACCTGACGGAATGTATTGATTAGAGGCTGAAGCTATGACCATGCGAAACACTTTTCCCCCTTCTCGTACGTCAGACGGGATGGGAAGAGCAGCGAAGTTAAGAAAAACAACCCAATCAGCTTTGCTGAAATTAGTGAAAGTGCTATTCTCAGAAGTGACAAAGTCATTGGGGCGATCGATTGAGAGGACTATCGGTAAATGATCCGATGCAAGAGTTAGCATTGGTCACCATTCAACACAGTTTATGAGACCAGCGCTGACGATAGTAAGGTCTGGCGAACTAGAGCAATTTACCGCTACTCTAGTGGCGGCAGCCCCGTTCACAGTGCAAAACGTCAAATCATCTAATTGTTCCGCTAATTCCTGTCCCCTACCATCAACCTGTAGGCTTGAGTGCCACAGGTCGTGGTGTGCGTTGAAGTCTCCGAGGATTACACGATTATCGCCTCTGAGTAACGCACTGATGTCAGGGTGGTAATCCCTCGGACAGCAGGTGGAAGGAGGTATATAAATGTTAATTATTTCAAGATCGACATCGCCTGACCGGACAACCATACCTTGCCGTTCTAAGGTGTTGTCCCTCGGGTCGACATCGGGCTCAAATACACGATATTGCACAGATTGATGAGTGATGAGGGCAAGTCCGCCCCCAAGTCCTCTCTCACGGTCACGCCAGTGGATGTTGTAGCCTTCACAGGTCCGAGGATCTGATCCAACGCCTAGCTTTGTCTCTTGAATAGCAGCAATCTTGATATTTTGCTGCCTCATGAAACTCACTATCTCACTAACCTTGCTGGTTAAGCCGTTGCAGTTCAATTGTAGGACACGAATGTGCGAAGGGGGAGAAAGAATCACACTGGGAGTCAAGGACTGGTGCGTATGCCTCGGTGGAAGCAGGCTGGGTCGCGAACTGCGTCGCAATCTAGAAGACGAGGTATCCGGACCAACGAAAGGAGGCGAATCGGTCGACGTTGTAGGTTGCGTAGCTCGACAACATGGCGCAACGTACGTATCGGTCCATAAGTTTCTGTTACCAAGTTGAGAACATATAAGCAGGTGACATAGGCCAAGGCAGGAGTTGCATTTGACTGATGTCGCAGGTGTATATAGTCTCAACCGACAAACAGTGCACATGGTGAAAGGGACCAGGAGCTGGTGGTTTTGGCTTACATTTGTGCTAGTGCTGGAAGAAGAAGGGGAAGTTGTAAGTGGGAGGGGGGTGGGCTGTCGCTCAGCATTGCTCACATCTAAAAGAGAAGTGCTACGTAGAAAGTAGCTGTGAGCAGCTGTGTGGTGTTGGCGCCGGTGGGCGTGAGCGGCAAAGGGAGTTACACACTACTTGCTGGGCAGTATTAGTGCTATTAGTCGTAGAGACTGTATCTGGAACTTGAAGCGGTGCGACACTGGATCGGCGTCGTCCACGGGACGCCCTAGGGCGTGAACAGCAGGGGCCACAAAAGTTTTGTAGAAACTAGGGGCCTGTGTGCCCGGAGCACCTAGTTTTGTGCAACCATCTTTTACAAGTATTACATTGGACTGAGTGTGAACGTTTGACGTAAATCTTCTTCCAGCGAACGCAGCAAATCCATTCTCTTGGTCCCGGGTTGGATTCAACACCAGACCGAAGCAGGAGAGTTTTGAGCTGCCTTGCTGCAAGGAGCTGCTCGGAGGATGACAATGTTAGAGGGAAAGGTGACAAGTTAGGCAGGGTAGTGTCGAAATAACAGCCCTTGGTCGGATATAAAAACCCGAGTCATTCCGGTACGTAGAACCGTCTGTTGTGGGAATGCCGGTCTTATTTGGCACTAGATCTAGTTCTGAGCCAGATATGCTGCCCACTAGTTACTGAGTTCCCTACAGGATTTCTGTTTACATTTAAATTATTTTATTTTCTTTTAATTTTTTCAAACATGGAACTTAAACAATTTCAACTTATTAGTTTCTCCTTAAATATATTTAGATATTGTACAGAGAAATAGTTTGAAGAGGAATGATTTGGGGGTTACTTACTGCTGGGTATTATCGAACTAGTTTTTATTTGGCCCTTCAGATCTAGTTCTCAACCAGAAAATTTTCCTACTAGTTACTAAGTTCCATGCACGATGCATATATATATACACATAATATGTACATGTATCCCTACTCATTTCTACCACAGTAGCAGCAGAGGCATGCTCTCTGCACTTGACCTTGTGGGCCGTGTCACCGGCACGCATCGCGTACAACGAAATTCCTCATACATATAAACTTTCCTATTATGAAATATATCTACACTTGTGCTACTTTAATGCATGAAGTAAAAAATAGAAGAAGAAAAAACAAAAAAAAAACACCAACCCTGTGCACCCATGCCTAACAAAAAAAAAAACGAAACAAAACAGCCCAAACGGAAGTGGCCAAAAGTAGTAAAAATAGCAGCTGTGCAATGACTGATGGTACAACAACAATGCCAAAAGCAGTAATAAGAATATGTACTACACTACTAATTTGCACTGCATAACAACACGAAAAGCAATGACAAGAAAAGTTTGCGATAGCGCAAACAAATTACTTGATTGTTGTATTAAAAACCAACAACAAGTAGCGCTAAATAGCCGCGGACGTTGACATTGACGATACGTCGACTGAAGACAAATTGGTTGACACGAACAAAAAAGCCAAACAGATGGAGTTTCAATATTACGTTTATACCCTGCAGATAATAAAATATGTATTTATACTAATTTATGTGCATGATAGAGATCTAGTAGCCTATACAGGGTTATTCAGATAAGCTCATTTACATCTTTTGATAAGAATATGTAAAAATGTCCTAGCCGTTCAAGTTTGCAGACTTCAAGGCGGCACTTTACTCTCATACGCTACGATCAGGTACATACCCGACTATCGCGAGAGCGATTTGGTATGAGCAGTGCAACCTTCTAGGTCATGTCACCCCTCTTCCGTTAGAAATGAGAAGGGGGCCAAAGAGTTCCACGTCATTACCTTTGTGCATTTTAGTTGCGTCTTAAGACAGGTATGAATACCTCGGGCATATTCCAAGCCTTTAATCCACAGGGGTAAAAAAATATCAGCCTCCTCGGAAACACTTCTTACTTAAATGGCGCTTCACCGTTTAAACGATTTTGGCCGGAGACATAGATTTTAGCTGACTGACTTTTCCAATGCCAAAGCATGGTGGTATCCAAACTACATGGTTGTCCTCCGGTCAAATATCACGCATCCAAATCGAACAAATCGCTACCGCGGAAAAGGATCACATATCCGAAGATGGAGTGATTGGACACTGGCGATCCCTAAAAATTGCAGAATATGCACGCGGTATGCCTGTGGTAAAAGGTAAAAAAAAAAATCGTTACCGTGACAATCGGACAACTCCGGAAAGGACTGCTCCCTAAAACTTTCACAACCTTCGGTGAGTGTTTCGCGTGTACGACAATAAATAATAATGCGCGCGATATATACCTCCGAGAAGATTAAGGTTAACCTTCTCTGCCAATTTATGGTGTGCTGCTTTTAATTCTTCCTACAAATTGGCGGGACTTACAGTTTTTTACCGACTCCGAACGGCGTCTGCAAAGCAGATGAATTTTTGCCAAACTACTGGCGAGGGGCAATTCCGTTTTTGAAAAAACTTTTCAACCCAATTTTGATGTTACCTGTCTCAGGGCTCGAACGTTTAACCTTCGGTGTGGTAGGCCAGCAACACTACCGCTACACAACGGCGAGTACAACAATACTCTGCCTATATAATCTTCTTTAGAACGCCTGCAACGGGGAGAATATGTGCTAGTTGAGAAGGGAAGCGAGTCCCATACCAGCGAATTGAAATCTACCCGTTACGTCAGCTAGGCCGTGTTATGTAAATTACTGAAGTTATTCTTTTCTTATTTACCCCTGCAGGTTAAGGGTTAAGAATATGCCCAAGCCATACCTCAAAGGTAATGACGTGAAACTCGATGGTTGATCTACTTACGAGTATATGATGCCTTTCACCTCTCATAACCCACCTTCTGCTTTCTTACGGAAATAAGTGGTAAAGATTGCGTCCTTTTTCAAATTAAAACTATTACGGCTTTAGTTTCATTTATCTCTTTAAATTTAAATAAAATGTTCACTTAATCTTCCTAAATCTATTTTGTTTCATTATTTTAAGGCCAATTAGGTACATTTAGGTAGCTGAAGTTATGTACATGCATATGTATATATGTATGTTTGTTAAGGGTCAAGCGTATATGATCACCTAAAGGTTAAGGGAGTGGTTGCCCGCCGCTGTCGTAATTTGTCATCCCACCTCTTTCGGCGCAGTCACCGTTAGTGTTATATTATTTGGGTACATAGATATATACATTTTGTTTGTACATACATGAAGGTATAAAATATACAAATTCATTTAACGGTGAGAGGTATTATTTTTCAAAATTAGAAATATAAAATATACAAATTCATTTAACGGTGAGAGGTATTATTTTGCAAAATTATAAATACCTATGTATGTAGGGAAGGACGGGGTACATTTGACACTTTCACAAAAGTCTTATATTTTCTACGAAACAAATTACATTTTCAAAAAAGACATATCTTCAGAAGCGCCTGACTTTAAACATTCATTAATGAATATAAAAAATGATAGATAATTGTTATTCGTTTAATAAAAAAAGGATATAATTTGTCAAATGCTCCCCAGCCAGAGGCACATATGACTTTTGCGGGGGCACATTTGACAAACATATTTTCCATGGTGTTTTCTCAGTTTAAACATTAGCTGGCCCTTGTTAAAATTAAATCAATGCTTTATAATTTGTTTATTAATGTTTTATTGAAATAACAGTCATCGTAGGCATTTAAATTTATGATATCAATTTTTTGAAAAAATAAGTTAAAATTCTTAAACTATTGAATATGAAAAATCATTTTATATAGAAACCATCAAAATTAACCTCAAATAAATATTTGGTGTGGCTGCGAGTAGTTGAAGCTGGGTTATCAGGAGTCGGCAGGTTACAAATTAATTTCGCTCTTAAGAGTTATGCATATGTCTTCTACGATCGGTTTCTACGCAAATAATTAATGTTGTAGGTAGAACCGGGAAATATCTCTACAATCTCGACAACGTAATAAAAGGGCTTCTTGCTATTTTCCCCAAAGTTTACCAAAACGTATTCTCCAACCTTTAAAACGTCATCATCTGTATCGCGCTTATGCCTTATGTCTGCAAAGGCTTTCTTCATATCATCCTCTTTTATTTGGGAACGGTTGGTCTTTTTCTTATAGTTGCGAACCATAGCTAAAATAACACTAAACATTTAAAATAGAAATAGACTTGTTTTATTAAACATAAATTTTTTAAATGGGGAACATTTAACATTTGTCAAATCTGTCTCTTCTGCGAAAGTCAAAGGTACCCCATTCTACTTACCATCTTGTTTCTTTATATTTCGTAAATCGTATTTCACATGAACACAGTAACCAATTTCTTAGGTTACTAAAAAACAAAGGTATCTGCTTACATTTGTCACCTAATTACTCAATTCGTCACAGTATCGGTTTGTCAATGTGAACTACCAACTTCCCTGTAAAAAACGTTGGAGCATCAGAGTACTCCAACACTTATCCTCATTCATATAAAAAAGGTGGTCCAATTTACATAGCGATGTCCGGTGATTGGACCACGCTGAATCATCCGAATTTTATAACGAATCGGGGTTTGGCCTTAACTTCCCAAAAAAACCCGAACATGGTTTGTTTTAATTCAGAATTCATTGGAAATAAATCACTCTACCAATGGTAGACCTCTAAAAATTAATATTAAAGTCTGAAAATTTTACAGTATTTTTCTCCCATTCTGAAAAATAATATCAACGCGATTTAAAAAAAATGTTTCCTAGTCTAATATACATATAATATTTATTTGTTCATACGCAAAAGGTTTTATAAATATTTTCACTCTCTGCATAGAAATTTTTTTCGTGACGGAAATTTTTACGTTTGGATAATAACTTCATTCAAAATCCAAGCACATAATTTCGACAGGTATTCAACTCTTGGGTGAGTTTCCTTCAATTCATGTGCTTTCTTCTTTTATGTTTACATATACACACATTCAATCTCTTGTGGCTAGTGATGTTTCGATACGAGTAACTACGATTATATAGTCGAGTACTCTGCCCAAGTATCAAGTTTTTTTTTGCGGTCGATTATCTCCTACTTTCTCGCTTTCCGCCTTTTTTTTCTTTGTTAATTCCAGAATAAATTTTGTAAAATTTACCCATTTTTCTCCCCCCCATAAAAATGTTAACGAAGATTCGCAGATAAGTCTTCGAAGGATTTATGGGCCTCTACGCGATGCCGACGATGTTTACCAAAGAAGATTTAATGATGAGTCGTAGGGGCTCTACGCAGACATCCACATAGTCCAACGAATTAAAACACAGGGGCTACGTTGGCTTGGGCATGTAATGCGAATGGAAGAAGATGCTTTGGCCCGGAAGGTATTCTTATCGGAACCCACCTATGGATGCAGAGGAAGAGGGATTGGCATTTCTAATTGGCGTCAGCTGACAAAGGATTGAGCCAGGTGGCGCGCTTTCTTGGGAGGTCAAAATCGTATAGACGGTTGAACAAACAGGTATAAGGACTGTTGACCTATATATGTATGTATGTGGTATGTGGCTTAAGTTATCGCTTCCCGCCCTTTTTTTGCTTTGTTGATTCCAAACAAATTTTTGTAAGATTTGCCTAAATTTGGGCATTTTGCATTCACAGCACAGAATCCAATTTCAATTCACCATTTCTCTGCTACTATTTTCTATCATCGTCTTATGATGATTTCGCTTCAACCAAAAAATTATTTGAAATAAATGCGTTTACCATAACGCTCACTGCAACCGATTTTTCTCTTCCGACACTGCCGACAAATTCGAGAATGCTCTATGTTTGTTTAAATTTTGTGTACATCGGGTTTAAAATACATTTGTATCTGTGGAAGCGTAGCCTTAGGACTCGTTATCACACGTCTTTGAATGATTACGATACCAGGAGTTATCGAGTGCTTTCCCTCGATACTTTTTTGGAATCGACTCCTTCTCCCGAAAATTTAAATGAGTACAGGGCGGTATCGGAACAACACTACTTGTGGCTAAACTCTTAAGAGTATTCCACTATTAGTCCATTTAGTATACAGTTCGCTATAATTGATCCCAAATTTTTGTTTCCGTAACATATTCATAGACATGCTCAGAAAATGTGAACACTTCAACCCATATAAATAGATCAGAACTGACATACATAAGTGGTATCCTCTCGGATTCATTGTAGACTAATCGCATTTTTTGCGGGGTATAGAAGTTTATATGTATGTATGTATGTAGAAATGTAGATATTAAGTTGATGTTCTTTTTGCTATAACCATCTAGAGTTTTGATTTGTACGAGTATATGTACTAGAGATGTGAATACGATTATTAATTTAGTCCCGAATCTCAAGGATATTTGGATGCAGCCAAACCGCAATACTACTACAACATACTAGGTATGTTTATTGTATGCAAATATAGTAATTTGCATGTGGGCGCAGTTTGTGACAGGTTAATGGTTTATATGGGCTTAGACTAAGGGAAAATACCATTTCCAACTTTGTTTTTTTTTTATCTATATAAATAAATAAGTCCCTAGTTCTCTTGGTCACGGCATCACGCGTGAACGGCTGGACCGATTTCGCTGATTCTTCTTTTGTTGTGTTTATAATTGTCAGAAAACGGTATTTGATGCTGGAAATGGAGATGGGAATGGGATGGAGATGGATATGGAGATGTGATACAGAAAACAATAATTTTGCAACAAATGTGGATATGTCGATTTTCGTTTTGATAAACCAACTTTTTTAATATTTAACTGAAACAATTAGTGACAGTGGCAAAAATAAAAATTTGAATAGGTAGAAGAAAAAATAGCTAGAAGTTAGGAATAAGGACAGCAATAAAACGAGGCAAAGAAAGTTGTGCGGCAGGTTAGAAGGCAGAGTAAGACGAAAAGAGGGAATCAAGGGATAGACGAACAGGAGTAGAGTACGATTGTTCCAATGTAAGCAAATGCATTTTTTGCTCAGGATAACTTCTGGCGGGCCTCAAACTTTTACTTTCCTTTTTTCTTAATTCTTGACATTTGAAACTATTCATTGACAATATTCTTTTTACCGGCAAATAAATAATTTTGCAACTTTTATAGCCAAATGAAGAAAATATAAAATTATACTTGTTTTGTAAATATTTGTTTTACACAAAGTTTCGTTATCGTTTTTATTTTATTCTCTAATGCGTATTTTTCGTTCTTGGCGTCCACGGGCATCGGCTCCGTCTGTATCTTGTTATGCTTTAGTATGATATTTACGCTTTTATTATGTTGTTATAGTCAGTCATATTATATTTTATGCCATGTTATATTATGATTTTCATATTAGTTTTTGTAATGCCAAGTTACGTTATGCATATTTCATTGTACTATTTTATATTATCTTACATAATATAAAGTGGAGATATGTTACGTAAGCTTGTACTATGTTATATTCTATTATTATATGCTGAGTTATACCATGTGTGACATGTTATGTTATTTTATGTCGTCTTATAACATATATTTTTTTGTTGTCTTATTCTTTGTAATGTTGTGTTGTGATATGTATTGTCATACTTTGTTTGCCTGTGTCATGTTGTGTTACATTATATTATATTATATAATGTTCTATTATGCCAGGTAAGGTTGTGTTACGCTATGTTTTGTTATTATCTTTAATTATGTTGTGCTACTTTACTTTATTTAGCGCTATGTGATGTTTGCTTATTATTTTATATTGTGTCATGTTTAATTATGTTACAACTAGATGAATGAAAAAACAGTTATAAATAACTACAGCTAGATTTAGAGATTGTTTGTAAAACCATTCTTTCAACGGTTGTTTAAACATATTTTTTTCAATTCAAAGTTTCATGATTATTGGTAAAGTAGTTTTCACGTGAAAGGGTAACAAATAAACTTACATTAAATTTATAATATTAATAGGGATATGTAGCGGAATTTCAAAATCATCCAGCATAACATTAAGTAACATGACGCAGCCTGAAATAACTAATTCAAAAATAACATAACTTGAAATAAAATGGCATAACTTGTCTTAACTCAGTTTCAACACAACTCAGTGCAGCAAAACACGCACCAAAAGTTTACGAAGTGTAACGAAAATGGCCAGTCTTGGGAACGATTTGTTTAACCGCTCGCCGATTCGGAATTTCAGTCGCCTCGGATGATAGACTTATCCTGAAGGGGGATATTCTAAGCCTCTAACCCGCTATTTAGCGAGGTTCGTTATTTACACATGATTGGAAAATTATATTTCGGGACTGTAATCATCAGAAACGATGTGTCTGTAATTAAATACCTTACACTTGCTTACTAGACTAATTTCCCTTTTCAACGCTTTTCTACTTCTACAGAATATTAATTATCCAATTTTTATGCGGCAATTATTGGCAAAGTACGGCACCAATTTTATTCATGTTCCTTTACAGGTAATTTTCATCAAACTGTACATACATTAGTAAATATAATTAGCACTTCCTAACATAAAGTATGTTTGTTTTTGATCAAATATTTATCTCTCTCAGGAACCATATAGTGCGCAGCGGCGGTACTTAGTACATTTTAAATATGTTCTAGCTGCCTAGTAGTCGCTCTTCACCCTTGGTAGGTGTAGATCTTTTTGTTCTACTTCTTTCTTTTATTTTACTGTAATTTTGTGATGGCGTTTTTCCTCTTATTTTATTTTATTCTAATAATTTTAATTTATTTTTGATTAGCTTCGATGCCCTTTCGAGTTAAATTTCTGTAAATCTGCTCTTCATTGTGTTAGCTTATTTTGTCGGTTCTCTCACTGTTGTACAAATTTGTTTTCATTTGTATCAAAATGTAGCAACAATAACATAAAACAACTTCTGTTAGCATTAAATGGCATTCGCACTAATTGCAGTTGCGCTCGGGGTCGGGTGCTGTCACTGTCAAGACCTTTAACTGCTCTGAAGGCTTTTGAACACAAATGCCTGCGAATGTTAGTGATGTGCTGTGCAACGTATTTCTAGAACCGGTTCTTTTGTGTCAAGAAAATCCGCGTATTCGAATCTGTTTCAGTACTTTTGATACTAAATAACTTTGTAGCGACCGACAATTATGTTGAAATAAAAATGATGTTTGTATTTGTAATACCATTGAATTCATGTTAAAGCCAAAGGCGGTAGTGTCAACATTCGAAAAAAGTAGGATTCAGCTGATAATTCCGCCATGAGCTCACGACATATACTTTTGCATCACAAAATTTGGTGCTTATTACAGAGGCCTGCAAAACTAATGTTCTTAAACAGTGGCAAAAATTCTAAAAGAGCTCAGAACTTTGTAAAAGTTGTGCAATTGCCTCTACTTTAACGAAAGTATTCAACCATATCCTGCATCTACCATCCCTTGATGATCATTACAGTTTGTATGAAGAAATATGTGGGCACCCAACTATTTCTACCACTAATAGCCTCATCAGATAAGATGTATGATGATGAGGAGATTCTGTGTATTTGTTGCCCAGTTTCAACTTTTGATCCCTGTACCTCCATTTCGAGCCAGTCCAGCTCTTCAGTAGCATCCGTATATATCTCTGTCAGGGAAAATTTTAAAGAAAATTTAGAGTAGACAAGTTTCCCATATCGTTCGACAAAATAACGCGTTAGCTATGCCCATGGTCAATTTACCTAGGCAGTCGTGCCTCCACTGCACATATATTGAGAACTATAAAGGTGACCAATATTTACCATGCCATTGTCCAGTATTAGCAGTTCATTCGACACACGTAGTCTGGTAGATTAAGGGAATAGAGACCGTATAGAGCGTCATAGGAGGTTGCTTGTGGTCTGTCTGTCGGCGTGATACATTTTTACTAAATGTTGCCCTCTTTTCAGACCGAGTTTCGGTTTCTTTAGCTCCAAGTTAACAGTTTGTGTAAAATCGTTAGTCGTGGATATGTCATGATCCGGGTCTCCGGGTACGGTTACTCGGTGCTGTGCATCACTAGCAATTATTGCTTGAATTTAAAAGTGTAATTGTATATATGTAGTTATGTATTTGTGTACAATGCTGCGTAAATTAAAAGCGTATTTGTGTTGCTTGAGTCTTTAATTCCTTCTAGGCTAAACCAGCTTCATCCCATTCAATTGTATTGGATTTCTCGCTCTGTCCAATGATTCCAACATGTTGGTTACCTGTTTAAGTCTTTCTCATTCTCAGATTTTTTACTTAGTTTTCGCACCTTCTATATACATACATATGTATGTATGTACACAACCATGTGGGATACATATATACAAACACACACTTACTTTGCTTTGTGCTGTGTTTGAGGTGCTAAATATTCAAAGCGGTCAACGCACCGGCACGAAGAAATATACTTAAGACCGGTTCTGTAGTCTCAACTATAGATGGGCGTGGTCCTAATACTCAATCCCGATTATGTACAAATCCGGGAAGAAATGCCTAAATTCTAACGCTTATCCAGGTGTCCCATTAAAATGGCATCCATTGCGCTACTTGAGCACGGGTCTCGATCGTACTATTTTTTACTGTGACGTCAAAAACGTACAGTCATACCGAAACTATTTACATAAGAGCACTTCCTATTCCAGAACATGGTTTTTTGAATTTTGCTTTAGGGGGCTTTTCTTCGGTCTTAGATAAGGCTCACCCATCGACTTAGGGCCGCTAGTATCCTTTATTCATCGCTCCTCTCTGGTCTGATGTATGCATTAGGGATGTTACGAATGTCTTACTTATCACATTAGCATTTTTTTTTAATAATTCTTGGAACTAATTGTGTTTTTCTTTGAAAAAAAAATATATATATATATTTCCAAGGAATTAGGATTGTTAAAACTCAGCTCGGTATTACGGCTTATGGCCGATTTAAATAAAACTTAAACCTTTTGATATATAAGCTTAATGTTTAGGCAAAATGTTGCGCAGTTCTTAACTCATGGCGTGCGTATTTGTTGAAGTCAAAGATATATACACATATATGACGCCATAGTCACAACCATGACATATCCAAAAAATTGAATTTAGGTTTGCCGCCATATCCATAACCATTGATTTTTGATTTGGCAAAATTATTAATTTTTTTTAAATTCATTATCAATTTTTATCATATCGCTAGTTTTCATGAAATTGCCAAATTTTTTAACGCCTAAAAGAGAGGTCCAGAAGTAATGAAACTCGCTTCAAAAATATTCGAACCCGGCTCTATAATAAACAAAAACCGGGTTTGCACGTTGTCTTTTTTTTCGAAGTTAGATTTTTATTAAAAAAGCTGTGACGTCTCCTATGTACGGTTACGTTTTCTACCTGAACCTATTCAGATACCCAAGCCAGTTGGGACCTCCCATCACTACCTTATAAACACACCCATATTCATTCGAACTTACAGAAACCCGACAGTCAAACTAAGAGTTCCCAACATTTAATATGAAGACTGGGTTCAACTAAGACAGACAACTGTTTTTTTTTTATAAAAACAACGAAGGTGTACCTACTCTGCTCAAACTAATGCAAACTGGACAGCGAAATAGCAGGCGAAGTACTGCTACAATAGAAATATTAATAAAGTCACCAAAAAATGAGGTGAGAAAATTTCAATGACTTTCAGAAATAAATAAAAACAAAATAACAAATTTTAAACCTTGTTTCAGATATATTTAAAAAATAAACCGACAGAAACTAAAACTTGGTGTTGGTCGTGGAAAGATTTGGCATTTACTAGAAAATAGTTGCTAATACCGATAAATGGTTTAAAATACATTTTGAAATTATAAGCTATGTGCAAAGCAGTTAACCCTAACCTCGACATGAAATTTTACTCCACGATGTTTTATAGTATCTGAGAACAACTATTAATCAGATTCCTTGATGAAGTGATCTCGAGAGTTCGTTTAGAGTTTACAACAAAGTTAATCCTACTCTATAATATCATTTTATTCTTAACTGCGACGTTCTTAACGTTATGCACAGAGAAATCCGTAATATATTTTTTGACATTACACTCCCAAAAATCAGCTGTAAGGGTTCCTCAAATTAATACACACATCAAACATTACCGTTTATACAAAAAATTATATTTCACCAACCATTGTGTTATCCAAAATCTCATTTATGAGCAAAAGCACTTTCGCCTTGAACACACGCATTTGCGCATTGTTCATTTCCTCGACATCTGGCAGCATACTCAAAAGGAAATGTGTTTTCGGATCATAATCTTCCGTATCCTCGCTATCAAACTCCGATAAAGTTGCGGCAGGTGTATATTTTTGTATTGGTTTTAATTTTGCTCTTTTATATTCCGTAATAGGAAAGTTTTCCCTTTCAGAGTCAGTCGATTTCCAGCGTTTTCGTTTATTTGAAGTTAGTACTTGCTGTGTATGCTGTCCTGCTTCAGTATTTGTAGTATCATCTAGATGACTATTTGCCCGATCAGAGAGGTGAGGATATTCTACAAATTTAAGATACTCGGAAATGTCTATATCTTCATCGCAGCCATTGTTCGCTGAGCGATGTTTTTTCGCCCACAATTGTTCGCTTTCCTCTAACAATTGCTTCGATCGTCTTTCAGGATCCCAAGGGATCAGCAAATGTGGAATTACAAATTGCAAATGTTCGTGCAAATAATAAGGTTTAATAAGTTCTCCCATATGCATTTGTTTGAGTGTTCCAACGAAAACGGAGCGCAGACGTTTCCATTTCTGCTTAACCACATCCGCTGTAGAAAAATAATACGACATGAATTTAATAAGTTTGGTTGCGTTTGAAATTTAATCAGGATACAAGAGACACCCTTCCTTCTACTTTAAAAACCCTTAGCCGATCCAGAAGAAAACCACCCATTTTCTGTGAAGTATTTTTTGCATCACAAACTATATGCCCATCTTGTGAGGTAATCTACTAGATTTACGTTACCAGTGTCAAACGAAAATTATTAATTCTTGCCCCGAAAATAGTGATGTGACAGCCATTATAAGGAGAGCAAGAAGTGCAAGAGAAGGTTGAGCACTGAGAATATGCAACGGAGAAGACGGAAACATCCCAACGGGACAGCTGTATGACCAGTGGCAAGACATCTGAATTGTGATAAGATTTCTATGGCGCTGGTTCAAAATCTTATCGAAGCATTTGTGAGCTGTTTGCATATGTGTGTAGCTCTACCTAAGACCTGAGTATCAGATGAGTTGTCACTGATCAAGCAAATGTCTGTATGCGTTTATTGTCCGGTAGGGATTAAGCCATCAGCTAGTTTTATTATTAGGCAGTGTGCCAATCGGAAAGAAAAAAAAAATGAAATTTATGTGGAAATTTTTTTAAACTCTTTTTGTGTAAATATTCAATTAAGCCAGTGAACAGTTATAAATTACTTTCCAGCTATTTCCACTTACATAAATTCGTTGCTGGATATTCGAGTTGTTTGGATGTGCTTCTAGCATATCTTATCTTATCTTATAAATTTAATTCGTTTTTGTCTTTTTTTAGAGGGGAATGCGAACCGATTTGTGAAAAAATTGTTACCGATTTAAGTCTTAAATAGCATTTTTTTGGGATTTAAATAGACAACTGTTTTTTTTTACAAATCGATTCCCATTCACCCACAGACCATCAATTGTAAGTATGCCATCCTTATATATTATTGATAAACATAAATGTTTGTAGCAGACGTGAATTAAGGAACCACTTTTTGAAAGTAAAAAATCCCTCGATTTAACAATAAACATTTTAAACTCAGTAGCTTACATATAAAGCGCTCCTTCGATATATAATCAAAATTTCAATAAACAATTCTTGGGCGTTTGCATTAAAAGCGTAATAGCATGGAAAGCTACCCCAGAATTTTGTTGGCAACTTATGCGTCGCAGTGTAATAGCCGTTTTACACGAGAAAATTGTTGAATTATATTCTGCTTGCTTCCTCTTTTGTGTTTTCTATTCGCGTTTACATGTGTCAATTTTTCTTGAAAGCAATTGTGAAACAAAAAGCGGCATATAAGGGAAAAAGAACATGATAGAGAAAAACTTGAAGCGACTTGACGGTATGAAGCAGTGTGACCAGGTGATAGAAAAAAGAGGCTAAATCGGCAAAAAAAAAGGTTAGAAAAGGCTAAAATTAAAAAAAAAGAAGTTAAAAAAAAATTAGAAATTTTTTTACGAGATCCATTAAAAATTTGTTAATTTAGTGTAAACTTTTTGTATATAAAGCTGTAGACATAACTTAAAGGAACTATTCTTGTTTCAACACATATCAGGCACATTTTTCTTGACTAGGAATTTTTTCAAAGAAATATATAATATAGAAAAATAACTACAAACTAATTAATTATATAATATTTTCTTCGTCTGATGAATCAGAAGAGCTTGAGTCTGCGTAAAAAGTTTGGGTATTTATCATAGAGATGAGATCGTCGGTGCAACATTTGGATAAGCGTTTTAACGAACATCTCATATTAAGCAGCGAGTTAAGCATTTTAATTTTTAATCTGTTCCTTTAGTTTTTAAAATGTTCATGACACTAAAAATTCGTTCAACCTCCTCATTACTGAAAGGTAATATCAAAAAGCGAATATGAATTCGGCCAGTTCTAAAAACGTACCCTCTGTACGTTTAATGAATTCTTATGTTCTCGGACTTCCGCCCATTCCATGGTAGAGGTCACACTTGTCCACTGTACGGTTATTATGCCTAGTAGTGCTACGCACACAAGGAATATTAACTTTAGTCGCCTAATGGTGGCAGTAACGGCATAAACAAATCGAAATAGATATTGACTTATGTATATCAAAGTGTCCAGGACGAAAAAATAAATTGATTCAGCCATGTCCGTCCGTCCGTCCGTCTGTTCACACGATAATTTGAGTAAATTTTGAGATATCTTAAGGAAATTTTGTATGCAGGTTCCTTGACATTCATCTCCGAGCGATATTTAATAGGCAATAACTTTGCGTACAGAAGCTTTATATCATTTCTACTTCACTTTCAAAGTGTCCGTGAACGAAGAAAGTCGAAAAATATAAATTTTTGAAAATGGGAGGGACTTCGCCCCTTTTATAGTGGATTATTCTACAAAACTTCTTATGCCATAACTCCGGCAAAATTAGATGTACCGAAACGATATTTGGCGAAAATATTGAATATATAAAGATAAATGTTTTTTGTAAAAATGGCCGAAATCGGTTAACGGCCACGCCCAGTTTTTTAACATAGTTCTGAAAAATTAGTTTGTAAAATGTGAAACGCAATATTTCTATAACCATGCAAGCTATATCAATAAGATCTTGCACACATAATAAGCTTTTTCAGCAAAACTCGACCGCAAACATTTTTTGTGGATTAGCGTGGCGTAGCCCACTTTTCAGCATAAAAATGCTGCTATTTTCAAAGGCGATTGCTTCTAGTTTCAACTAGATATTTCAATAAAAATTGGTCAGCTGCTTCTCAATAGTATGTAGTATACTCCTGCCAAAAATTAGGCAAATCGGATAACACAAGTGAAATAAACGGGCAAGTTGTTAATACCCCACTGCAGTGGGGAAGTTATATACCTTTTTTGGTTTTGATACTTTTAATGAACATGAAATGTTTGTAAGTATGAGAAGAAGAGATGGGCCAATCCATAAGTAAACTGAATTAATAAGGACGATGGGATGATTCGATTTAGCCATGTCCGTTCCCCCGTCCGTTTGTCTGTCTGTCGTCTGTCTATTTGAGCAAAAATTTTTCAAACATAAAATGTGCATGCATTGGTATTTTGAAAAAATGTGGTTAGCAGTTGTTGGTAGGGAAGCTATTTATATACAAATAAATTAGTGGCGGCAGCCATGGTGTGGCGGTAGTGGTGCTGGCCTACCACACCGAAGGTCCAATGATCAAGTCCTGAGACAGGTAATATCAAAAGTGGTTTGAAAGTTTTTCAAAACGGGGTCGCCCCTCGGCAGTGGTTTGGCGAACTTTCCGAATGTATTTCTGCCATGGAAGGCTTCTTCTTTGTAGATGCCGTTCGAAGTCGCCAAAAATCTGTAGGTCCCGCCAATTTTTAGGAAAAAATTCAAAACCGCGCACGACAAATTGGAAGGAAAGCTCGGTGCAAAAATCTCTTAGGAGGCTTATGTATATCGCGCCACACATTTATATTTTTTTTTAAATTTATTTACCCCTCAAAACTCATAACAGAAGTGTTCTTATTGAAAACAATCAGCTGGCTTTATAATACGATATGAAAAGTATTAAAATAGACCTGCGTAAATTGGTATGCCATAATAGATCACTAGGTACATATATAATGTTCGGTTCCACCCGAACTTAGACTTCCTTACTTGTTAGCTTTCGCCGCTGCAGCTCAATCAATGCTACATGAAAGTGAGAAAGCTTTCAAAGAATTATCAACTGAATAAAAATTTATCTTTTGTAAAGAGTCCATATTATCAGGGCGGCTCAGTTAGGTTATCAACTCGATTAAAAAGTTGCCAATTTTTGCGAATAATTTTCTGCATTTCGTCATCAATACTACCTTCATTTATGTCTAATTTTATATGAAAAATATGGTGTTGGGACCAGAGAAGGTTTGGAGTAAAAAAAGTCACAAAGCTAAAACCAAAATTATGAGGCTAAACTACATCATCACCATGATTTAATGATTTATATGGTTGACGCGAACGGCCAACAACACGAAATTACCGTTTGACGTCGGTGAATTCTTATGTCAAAATGCACATGTGAGAGGGAACGCGCAAAAACGATTCGCCTATTTTCTAAGCTTTTGACATAAGGTGTGGATGAGGAAGAAGAAGACGCTATGTCATTTGAAGCGACCATATAAATTATTTGATCATGGTCATCACATAAAACCACTGCGCTATGTACACCAACAAAACAAAACACTATGTAGGTATGTACTTACGAGTGCTATTTAACTCTGCTGCAATTTCTATCCACGCTCCTTCTGTGCAATCCCGTTTATAATATTCTTTAAGATGGCTGTTATATAAAAATGGATATTTCTCAACACATTGTACAAGGCGTATATTAATATTTTTCTGCAGATCCATTATTGAAAACCACAACAAATTAAACTCGGCTGTCCTAAAATTGAAACATCTGAACAATCCTAAAATACAACTTGTCTTTCAAATGGTAAAATGTTGTAGTTGCTTGTAAAAACCGCAAATTTGACGTGAGCACAGTCGTAAGGCGACACGGGCGATTGTGAAGCAAAAGTGGATCGTAATTCCCGTACGCAAAACCCACACAATCAGTGTTGCCAGCGAAAATCTCAAAAATGTATTTTGATCCCCAAAACAAAATCACTTAATAATTTCTAATGTTGTAAATGTTATACTATCGATCTTTTGTCTTGGTGATGGTTTACATTTACTGTCAACTGCTAAACACGTTGTAAAATGTTATATTTATTTTTTGTCATTATCTAGAGGCGAAAATACTGTTTATTAATCATTTAAAAGTTGTAAATACTGACTAGGTCGTTAATTTCTGTGTATAGTATAGTCCAATATTTTCTTTACCGAATATATTAAAGAAATACATTATTTTTTAACGAAAATGTAGGTTCTTTTGTCATTAAAAAAGTTATTAAAGTTTCGTAACTGCAACGGAGCAGTGACTAATGGCGAGCATTTCTACAGCTCCATTCATATTTTTTTAATAATACCGGCTTTCGTTTTCACAGCCTCAGGCCAACGGTAAGCGGGCTATTTGCGTTTCCTCGGGCTTCCGTTAGAAGAGCGAGATGACAATTTTGAGTGATCGAGCCCATTGGGCAGGGCGAAGCACCGTTAACAACAACAACGCAAGCGGTCGCTAATAGTACAAAGTAAAAGGGAGTGGCCAATCGTTTTCTAAGCAGCACATTGCACGGTAGTGGCCAATACGCCACATTCCCCACAACAGCCCGCCCAAAGGATGTTATTTTAGTGTAACCCTGTCTAATTTGTCATGTGCCACCCTCAAATTGTCATCCTCGAATCAAATCCTTGCAGCGGGGTTGCTTAATTTTCCTTTGTTACGGGCTGGTATCGAACTCTACCCCTGACCAAGAGATTGGATCTGCAGCGTCTGCTGTTCAATGCGTCAAGTGTAAGAGATGGCTCCACAAATCTGGATGCTTAGGGCTTAACCCTGGCATTCACAGACCCCGTACTTTCTTTAGTACCTTCGAGGCACCATGTTATTCACGTTTTGGGGCGTCCCGCGGTACACGTCGCTCTAGCGCACTTCCACCGCTCCCTCCTTACCCACTCCCGACTGCCGGTCACGCTCGACAGCGTTTCCATCCCGCACAGCCGCTCATCACTCCTTTCCCCCCTCCGGAAAAGGTTAGACATGAGCACTGCTTAGTGTCAGTCCCCTCTGTCTCTGCCCCGAAATGTCTTCTTATGATACCGAAACATCATCTACACAGCGAGGCAGAATTCTTCTTCTTAAAGAGCAAAATAAAATGATAACAGTCAATTCTTGTAAAGTTGCAACAACTTCCAGCATCCTAATAAACATTTGCTTAAAACGCCGCTTGATTCAAATCCGAGAGAGAGACGCTAGTCACTCTGGCACAACTTGGATCTAAATACAGATTGAACACTTACATATGCAGACTAAACCTAGACATGCCAATGTGGTGTGTCCCCACACGATGCCAACCAGCTGTTTGCCCCCTGCGGGTTAGCATATGCCCGAGGTAGGCATACCGGTCGTAAGAGGCGACTAATATGCACAAAGGTAATGAGGTGCAACTCGATGGTTAACCTACGGAAGGAGGGGTGACATGACCTAGGAGGTTGCACTGGTCATACCAAGTCGCTACCACGACAGTCGGGCAGTACCGCAAGGAAGTGCCGGGGCGTACCGGGTTCATATCCGGCAAAAGGACTGTCCGACAACACTCCCTAGTATGCAGGATACTTCTTCTAAGTCCACTCATAATAGTAACTTGCCGCGATATACCCCCGAGGATATTAAGGCCATGATTCTCTTCCAATTTGTGGTGGACTACTTTTGCCTTTCTTCTACAAATGTTTGAATGGACACAGTTGACTTTTTGCTCAGATGCTTTTCATGCCAAACCTACCGGTATGCCGCCTCCCAGGCACTGCCACCACGTTTTGAAAAACTGTCCGAAAGTATTTTCATGTTACATTTCCCAGGATGGGAAGCTGGGACCTTTGGTGTGGTAGGCCAGCACATACCCACTATACCATGGAAAAGTCATTCCTGTTTTCTACGGTCACCTAATAAATTCGCCTTAAATACTTACTTACCCTGCAAGAAAATTCTATAACTATTGTTAAATTCCTATGTTGCCGACTTAAGAGCCCTGTTAATGGGTACATAGCCATATCCATAAAAAACAGCTGGTCCAACCAACCTTATGGAAATCAATGCAATCGATTAATGGTGCCATACCATAACGCTAACGCCATGTAATTACCATACCTTAGCCAACCAATTGGTTTTTGGTTTTCTGCCATATCCATAACCTACACATTGTTGAGCTAGCCATTTTATTAACTGTGTGGAACTTTTAAGTTTCGTTTTCGATGCATTTAGATTAAGTGAGTTGTTAGTTGCGTTAATCATTAAAAAAAATTTCCATTTTCTTACTTATAATAGAATTGCCATGTTTTTTAGGTTGAGGCACCATTAATCGAAGACAATAGATATGGTTAACTATATGGTTTGGTTATGACTATGGATTAATGGATAAGGAAGCTTGTCTGCAGCTTAAACACTACAGAAATTTAATATAAATTTTATGATTGAACTAATCGCAGTCGTGAGGGCGACCGCCGTGAAATGTTGCTGGGCTACAACGCCGAAAGACTCAGGTTCAAGTGGAGGGACAGGTACCATCCAAATATTTTTAAGAAGTTTTTTCAAAAACGGGGTCGCTCCTCAGCAATGGTCGCCAACCCTCCGAGTGTATTTCTGCAATGAAAAAGCTTCCCAGCAAAAATTCATCTGCATTTGCGTATGTCGTTCGGGATCGGCATTAACATGTACAGTTGTGTTCAATATAATAGTAGTAAAGTTGTGGCGGCCGCCGTGGTGTGAAGGTAGTGTTGCCGGCCTACCACACCGAAGGTCCATGGTTCGAGCCCTGGTACAGGTAACATCAAAAGTGATTTGAAAAAAGTTTTTCAAAGCGGGGTCGCCCCTCGGCAGTGGTTTGGCAAACTCTCCGAGTGTATTTCTGCCATGACAGGCTTCTCAGCAAAAATTCGTCTCCTTTGTAGATGCCGTTCGGAGTCGGCAAAAAACTGTAGGTCCCACCAATTTGTAGGGAAAATTCAAATCGGCACACCACAAATTGGAAGAGAAGCTTGGCGCAAAAATCTCTTAGGAGGTTTATGATGATATACCTGTTGTATATCGCGCCATAGAGATAGAGAGAAAGTTAAATTGGATATCGTTCGACGGCTTTTAAAAATTTACATCAAAATTTCAATATTTTTGCGTACGCAGTTTTATAGCTCATTCAATTTTAGCATTATAATGTGCAAGTTAGAAGTACCACAAAATTTCCCTGAATTTTTTTGTGTCGAGGATGTTGGGTATTTTTTCCATACAAAATTAATTTTCTTCATGCGTTGTATGGAAGAAATCACTCAACACCCTTGACGAAAAAAATGCTGCAAATTCAGGGAAATTTTTGGGCGAGTTCTAACTTGCACTATGTTGTACTAAAACTGATTGGTCTACCAAACTGCGTACTTAAGAATTTTCTAGAAATTCTGCCAAAAAATCTGAAGATTTTGATGGCCTTTTTTTAAAGTTTAATTAACTTTCCTGAACTTTGAAATTTCTTTTTATGTGGTTTCTAATATGGAGTTCGCTATGTTTTAAATGAAAATTATTAAAATCACAGCTTCTTCTTATTTAGTCGAACGATATTCATTTTATTTTCACTACTATTATATTGAACACAACTGTAGGTTCCAATAATTTGTAGCAAAAATTAGAAGCAGCACAATACAAATTGGCAGAGAACAGCGACCTTAATCTCGTCGGAGGTATATCGCGCCATATATAAATTTTTTTTAATCGTAAATGCAGTTGCTTGCATATATAATCTATATAAAATTTGCAATTCTGCAACTATCTCAATTTAATAAAATTTGAAGTATTGATCGTTTTCGCCACCACCTTTGTTATAAGAAAAATCGATTTTATTTTAAAGCATCATCGAAAGTAGGCACGGACGTATTTTTTATTTCACATCAATTTTAAGAGCACAGCGTAATATTTTATAAGACTAGTTTCAAGTAGTTTTTAAAGAGCACAGCGTAATATTTTATAAGACTAGTTTCAAGTAGTTTTCAAAGTAGTTGTAATATTTTTTTTAATTATGTGGCACTGTCATTAACAATATCATCAACAAGCAAAAGAACCTTTATTTTAAATTGGCGCATTTGTGAAATTGTCAATTGATCGACATCTGGCAGTAAACTCAATAAAAACTGTTTGCTAGGATTACGAGTATCATCAGCTTCTAAATAACACTGCGAATTAGAATTATTAGATAATAGATAACAGCTTGATTTTATTATAGGAAGTTCACTGCTAAGAGAATTTTTCAAAAGTTTTTCTTTTTGTTGGTGCCTAAAGTTTTCAACATCTTCGGCGACGACTTCACCCTCTTCTGGGCTAGGGGATCTCTCAACTTCGGCATCCATAGAATCTGCATAACAATTTTGATCTTGGTGATAGTCAGTGTCGTGCATTAAATTGACCGGTTCCATAATACGAATCCCGCTTGCTTTACATTGGTTTCGAAGATATCCTTTAACTGGTTTTCTTATTCTCCTACTTATTTTACCCGAAGTACTTACTGATTTATTGTCTTGTGTAGTTTTCATGTATGGTAGTAAAAATTTGAGTTGTGAATATAAGTAGTGTGTATATGACGTTACGTGTAATTCTTTTTTCTTAAGTTTTCTCGATAATACTGTACGAAAAATGTACCATTTTTTCCGCAGTGCTATAGCTAAAACATACAAAGATAAGAAAACATATTAAATTATTATATCTTTATAAGGTGAATTTTTTTACGATAAATCAGAAAACGAATATTTATAGTTTTGTACGTAATTATTTTTCAGTGGTTTAACTTCTTTGAGACTTGAATGCATAAAGACCACGGCTATAGCAATGCGATTTCACCTTGCTAAGAAGATAATTCATTGTAATATATAAAACTTATTTTTATTTAAAACAACTTAAATAGTTGATATGTATCCTTTTTAATAAAAATAAATTTTTAATTGCAGTTAAAAAATTAAAACTAAATGAATTGTTATTTGAAATTATGTCAAACTATCCTTTAAGATATTATCCACAAGCAAAAAAACTTTGCTTTTAAAATGTCGTAATTGTGATTTGCTTATTTCACCAAGATCTGGCAATAAACTTAGCAAAAACTGTTTTGTCGGATTAGTCGTATAATCTTCACCATAGTAAATTGAATTGCGGTAATCATCAGCTTCATCAATTACACTGTAACTATCCATACTATAATCGGAACATGTTTCGTATTGCTTTTCCGCATTTTTGTCATAAATGCTTCTGATACTCTTTTCCCTGATTTTTTTGGTGGTTCCGTTGCGCATTTTAAATATGGTAGTATACTCGTATATTCAAGTTATGGATATAAATAGTAGTCGTTCACACATTCGCCCATTTCTTTTTGCTTTTCTCTTCTCGCCAATACTGTGCGAATACAATACCATTTTTTCTGCAGTACTTGATCTAAAAAATTAGGAAAAAAAAGAATTTAAATATCTTGACATATGTGAATTATGGCACAGCAAACATAGCACAATATAAATTGGAATAAAACCTTTAATTCCACTTGTCTCGATGTTTTTTCACGCCTTTTTCCACCACGTATATATGTATATGTACATACACTCTAGAAACTCATAGCTCATTGAGATCTCTGGTAGAGCTTTCACATTTATCATATGCTTCTTAACGAAAAATATTCTTGTTCGGATGGTGTTGCTGTTGGAAAAGCTCATTTATTGCTTGCTCTCATAGACGCCCAGAGCGAATTCATATAAAGGTGGCCGTATGAAAATAATTAATTGCTTTGTTGGCGCAAAATATCTAAACCAAATATTCCCGCACAGCGTTGAGTGTTTTTTCTGATTCAAATTGTGTCTACCAGCCCAATTCTAAATGAAAATTCCGCACGGATTTTTTCCCCTCTCCCATTCCTCGTATTTTAAATAAAAAATCCTTGGGAATTTTTTCACTCCTCGCTTTCCTCTTATTCTGAATAATGTTCGAAAAAGGGAAAACCAGTTAAGGGAGAAAAGTAGCTATTTCGAATTTGAGGAAAAGGGAGATTTCGCTGTCATTTTTAAGGCATTTTTTTACCAGCTAAACTGAAAGGAGCGCGGGATAAAATTTAATGTTTCTTGTATTTTTATAGGAAAACTATTAACTTGTGTAAGTACATATATACTCAACTAAAATAATGTTATATTAGAATACGATGTATTTTAGATCGAAAAATATAAATGTACAACAGATATGGCTGCTTTAAAACTTGATGCAACGCCATCATAAAATTGTATTTTTGAGTTGCTGAGTGTGCGATGTAAGAAGTTCCGGGCTTGTTTATTCTATAATACTTTTTAAATCTGCAAACAGCAGAAAGCAAATTAAGTATACAAACAAAAATTGTAGATAACGTCTGCGGCAACTCAAGCGTACGAGATGTGTTCAAAAAGTATCGCGAATTTTGTGTTTTTTCAAAAATTTTTTATTTATTCATGAATATCTATTTTGTCCCCTTCAAAGTAACCCCCATGAGATATTATACACTTGTGCCAACGGTTTTTCCAATCTTCGAAGCACTTCAAAAAATCATTTTTTTGTATCTTGTTCAGCTCCTCCTTCGATGCCGTCTTTATCTCGTCAAGAGAAGCGTAACGTCGTCCTTTCATGGGCCTCTTCAGTTTAGGGAACAAGAAAAAGTCACAGGGGGCCAGATCTGGGGAATACGGTGGCTGCGGCATCATTAGTGTGTTGCTTTTGGCCAAAAAGTCGCGCACAAGCAACGATGCGTGAGCAGGGGCGTTATCGTGGTGCAAAAGCCAATTTTTGTTCTTCTTTGCACATCTTCTCGGCCTTCTGAGAACATTTTGTACCACCGATAAACGTTGCTTCGGTCCAAGGTAGCTTCTCCGTATGCCACAGTCAACATTCGGAATGCATCCGCGCACTTAATTTCGTTTTTCACACAAAATTTGATACAGGTTCTTTGATCCATTTTTTTGAATAGGTAAAAATCGAAGACGATCCAAAACACGTGCAAGCAAAGCAGCTGTCAACAATTAACTGAACATTCAAAATGGCCGAGCTTGTCGGCATAAGTGAGAGACATGAGTACCAACATAACGCCACAAAAAATTCGAAATTCGAATATACGTAACCAGCGAAAATTCAAAATTCGCGATACGTTTTGAACACACCTCGTATATGTACAAGGTGGCGCAAAAGTAAGCTTCAGATGTTCAGCATATCGGTTGTGGCACGTGCAGTGTGTGCTGTTGCACCGTGTTATTGGAACCACATGTTTTCCAATCCCAATTCATCAAGTTGCGGCAAAAAGAACTCGTTGATCATTGCTCTGTAGCGCTCACCATTCACAGTAACCGTTTGGCCCCGACCGATTATTGGTCAAATAAATAGTCAGCAATATTCCGCGTTCTGGAGCAGTGTAGCGTAACATTGTTTATTAACGTGTATTTCGCATGTGTTTACTACACAAATGTCAAAACAGAACTGACTTTAGGGGCCAATCGCAAAATTTATAGCATTTTCTGATAGGAGGATGACTTTTGCGCCACCCTGTACTATCTCATAATCCTGTGTTTATTTGCCTGTGGCTCCTATTCGCTTAATTTCTGCCACAAACGTATGAAAAGCAACATTAAACATTGTTTTATTTTTTTTTTTCTTTTTTTAAAACGAATTCTTAACAATATTTACATTTCTAAATTTCGTTAGCCAATTATTCTTCTCCCTAGGAGAACATAATTGGAGGAATTTTTCCGACGGAACAAAAAAATCCGAGAGAAAATTATTCCGTGAGAATATTTAGAATTGGGCTGTACATAAATAAAACTTGAGTGACCTGAAATATAAAAGAATTCACGCAACTGGGGAATGTTAAGCGCAGCAGAAGTTAGAACAACGTCCAATCCGGTATAATCGGTTTTAGGGCTTGCTAAAGAAACAGCGGAGGTGGTGTGCGTTGAGCTGGGCACTCAATTTCGCTTCGAACAATGGCTTCCGTTTCAGAAGTTGTGGTTCCGTATGAGTTAAACAGGAAATACAAACCGGAAAGCAAAACCTTGAAACTTCTTGCTAGAAATATAGCCCGTACATTCTATTGTTAGGCTCACGAGCTCCACGAAGAGAAGTACAGTATTGGTGCTATTATTTCTTTTGCACTGAGAACCATTTTTACTAAAACCGTGCCACCTTACCTTGTGCCAGATAATGCTTATACTTCATCAAAAAACACTTTTTCATTTCAAAAAGAACGTATCTTATTTATTGGAAAAAAGTTATTGTAGCACATAAACATATTTCATATAAAAAATTAAAACTAAATTTTCAAATTAATTAGTATATATTTAAAATTATGCCGTCATGATTCAATTAGTAGAGGTTTGCTCCACAATGACAGTTTTTGACAGTTGCAACCATCTTTCACTGTGCAATCATCTTGGTCACTTAAAAAAATTTGAATTTTCAAACCGTGTAGCTGCTTGTCAGTTTTATATAAAAATATTAGTAGTACTTAGAAAAAGAGGAGCATACAACAGAAGTAGCAAAGAGTAGAAAGGAGCTGTATGCAGTTCGAAAAAAAAACCTCAAGAAATATTATTTATTGTTTCTTCAGTATGAAATAGTAGTATTTCTTGCTAGATTTTGACTTCTGCTAATTTTTCCGAAAAAACCCTTAAATAAGTAGTAGAAAATGCATGATTTACTTTAAAACTACGTACAACTTAAATCGCCTAATAAATAGAATATCATTTTTTTTCTTCCAAAACCAAAGTGTATTTGTGCTTATTTTCATAAAGCCTTTAAAATAAGGTTTGGAACTGTACCGACAAACTAAATTTTTCTTGAGCTTTTCTTATCTGCCGGTTTTGGTGTTCTTTTGAGCTGAACACCCTGCTTAAGATATTTCCACCAACAAAAATTGTATTGAGTTTTTCTTATCTGCCATTTTATGTGAAGTTATTGGTTTCCTTGTCAACCGCATACAGTCCTTAAGTAAAAAACCTAAGTAAAAATAAAAAACTTAGTAATAGTGGCAGTAGAACTTATCTACGAAAAAAGCGTGCAGTTGCTAAACAGCATTTTTTTGTTATAATAAAAATCACATTGATATCTCACTAGTTTTAGGAAAATTTTGGCACGATTTCCAGTTTCATCATCTTAGAAAGGCACTAAACTAAACGGTTCTTCATTAATTACGATTTCACGGAATACTTTGTTTCAAATACACATTAATACTTATATTTCAGTTACAACACTTTTATACTGTCATTTTCACCAAAAACGGAGCACATCTCCCTATTTGACTCTCCTTTGTTTGAGCAACCTGTAATAATATCTGAATAAGGCAGTGTCAAACTCGACTGTCACTACCAGGACAACCTCTAGTAATTGGGTTACACTATGTATCACTATCTTCTAAAATCTCTTCTAGAATCAAAAGAACATTACTTTTGAAATGGCGTAATTGTGAGTTTGTCATTTCATTCAGATCTGGTAAAAGGCTAAGTAAAAACTGTTTTTTAGGATCACTCTCTTCAACAACTGCAACATGTTTACGTTTGGCATAATTTGTAGTGGATGATGAAGCATAGCTTGTGTTGAGTTTAGTACGTCTGTTGCTAAAAGTATTATGTAGGCTCATTTCGAATTGTTCCTGCTCATAGCTTTCATCATCTTTGCTTACGATATCGTCCTCTTCTGGGCTTATTCGCTCAAACTTTTGTGGCGTATTTAACGGTATTGCATCAATATCTTCATCGTAGTAAATTAAGTCTTGGTTATCATTGATTTCTTGTGTAGCCTCATTTCCCTCTTTCAAACTGTAATACGAATTTATGTCATAAAGGTCTGCATCATCATTTTCATCGTCTGAATTTATGTCATTTATCGAAGATCCCTGCTTCGTTTGAATCCATTGTGGATTTTTCAAATGTGGTATTAAAAATTGTAGATAATCATTTAAGTAGTACTGGCTGTTTTCGTGGTCCCCAATATCTTTATGCTTTAGTTTCCTCACGAAAACTGTACGAAAATTTTGCCATTTCTTCTGCAGAACTTTTGCTAAAATGTTTAGAAAAAAATACGAAATTACTTCATGCAGGTAAGGTAAACATTGTGGTACAAAAAGGAGCGCATTTAATATATTCTCTCTTATTAGTTAAGAATTATGAACTAAAGAACGGTGGGGTGGAGGAATTATAATAATACGTACATTTGCGTTAAATTAAACTTAGAAAATATGTATAAGCAGATAGCGCAGCAGCAGAGTTCTGGGAGTAAAATCTCTAGATACACTTTAGCTGCTTTTGGCGACTTTTTTTTAGGAAAATCACTATTTTTGGGTTCCTGTTTTTTGGCAGATTTTAGCGTGGAGCACAAATGAACCAGCTAAAGAAAGTCAACTGTTTCCTCTTAAAGATAGCTAATTTTGGCAAAGCACAAAATTTCGCCACGCCAATAAAGACGATCATATGTTTTTTTGTCATATATTGTTACCAGTATATGTTTCCCACGATTCCGCGTTTACCATTTTTCGACATCTTTTTGCTTAAAAAGTAATCAAAAACATCTATTTTCTCCAGTACTGTAAATATATATCGATATATGCAAAAAACAAATTGGCAAAATAATATTAACCAGTTTTTGTGTTCTCCTGAAAAACCGAAACCCGGTATGTTGGCGCAACAACGATATATCCTTAACCCTTTCGGACCTGTTGGGTCGATATAATTGTCTAAGTAAAAATTCTAGTTTTATTTTAACTTCGAAGTCTTATTTTTTCCTTAGGGTTAAGAGCCGCTTACATTAGTCAACTTTGGAATCAATTTCAGTTGCACGAGATGTTGATTTAAAACTGGCTGCCTGCCAACTTATTACATGCAATTGTTGCACGACACGTTTACCCCATGAAATTTGGATGAATCACCAGGAACTTGACTGTGAAACTGACGCATGTATACAGCTTTTTAGGAAACTAAATTCAGATCTTTAAAGCTCAAAAACATAGGATCTGTTGGCGTGTCGCTATAGTCATATCCTTAAGGTCAGAAAAACCAAAACTGAATTGGTCGATAAAAGCCCTTCTAATGGTGACATAGCCAACCATAGCCTGCTAAAATTGATTTCTCCTTTAAACCTTAACCTTAAGTAGAATTTATCCGCCGGTTGGCTAATCCTGCCTTTAACAGGAAGTCGAGAAAACTAATGGTACCATACCATAGCGCTAACGCCATAATCATACCTTAGACAACAAATTAGTTTTTGTGTTTCTGCCATATCTATAAAATATTAATTTTTGAGCTGGTAATTTTATTAACTGGGTGGAAGTTTTATGTTTCTAATAAATAGTCTGGAAAATTAATTTGATTTAAACAGCAGTGCAGTAAGCACTTAAGCAATTTAAAATTACCTATTACGTTTAAAAATGTGAAATAGGAAATGATTATTCAAAAAGGAGAAAATGCATTTTTTTCGAAAAAGGCAAAAAAAGACATTTATTTTGAAAAAAGCCAAAATAAAATGTACCTTAATACTGGTATCACTTGAAGCTAATTCGTGGTAATTTTCAATCAAAATCACCATATCTGTTACCAGAAAAAAGGCAATTTCCATTAAATCCTTTCCCTGCTGATAACGCACCAACTTGGCTTTAAAACGACAAAATAAATGATATAATAAATATCTAAGATTGAAATTTTACGTAGTTAATCAATAAGTATTTATCCATAATATTGGAAAAAGATGACTCGATGACAAACTTCGCGATATCTAATAGCGCTCTAAAAGTAGTTATTTTTTACAATTTTCCAATGGTGCTGGTATGGTGAAAACCAAAAATGAGCACTTTGAGTAGATTTTTCGGTACAGTATCAGTAGGTATGCGAAAGTATCGAATTAATTTTTGAATTTTAAGTGCTCGTTACATATAAAATAAGCCTGGATGCATTTAAAAAAACCAATGAAATAATAAGTAACTTATAATATAAAGTTAGAATTAAAAGATATTATGAAACAAGAGAACAATCGATAGGAGGGATTATTATTAAGCCAAAAGAAGATAAATCAACAGTTTTTAGAATTTTTGTGGGTCTGTCTATATGTTTGGTCGCTCATCACTCAAAAAATGCTGAATGGAATTGAATTGAACCTTAACCGTTGCATTACTAGACGTTTAACTTAAAACTTAACGAAAGGTGATAATGAGTGCTGCAAAAAGCGATTAAATTAAGTTTCATATCTTATCTGGTATGGGATATAATGATTAAAATCAGACTCAGTCTATTATTAGTTCTGAGAGTCAGCGAAGCGGGCCGGGTTTACTAGTTTCTTAATAAATGCAAAATGGAAATCCAAAACTACAGCAAATAATATTATCCCCAATAAAATAATTATAATTCACATTCTTAATATAAAAAAGAAAAGAGTACGTAGTGAAAAAGTGTAGTAAACACAATTTTTGTTTATAAATATGAAAATAAGATTTAATTTATGAAAATAATACCAAAGCAAAAGAGTTTTGTTGGTAACTTGTGTATCTCACCCTTGTAAAGTTTAAAATGTATGTCTTTTCACAAAACTCTTTTAACTTTGAAAGAAATCCAAAATTAGAGCACACCCCACGATACGCTTCTTTGTGTTTTGCAATTTAAAAACTTAAGAGTTATGTTCTTACCGCCTTTTTAATTAATAATATAAGTTTGGATTAATGACGTTTTTTGGTGGAATTCCGATAGACGATTTCTGGAATTCCGCTGCTAGACTAACGTGTTAGTTTTTCAGTGCTAGTTTCAACTACAGTTAAAATTAAACTAATTTTGAACTGGCCATTGTGGCCGTATGTACTAACTCTCGTCCTGTTACCAGCGTACAAAGCGTGTAAGCGCTATGTTAATAACTTACCACACTAGACGATGAAGCTGATTACTGTAAAATAGCTGCAATAATAATAATTTGATGCGAGGTACCTCCGTTATTTCTAAAAATTCGATAAAAATTCCAGTTTTCTTTTTTGAAATGAAAAACCCTAAATAAATTCAACCTTAAAAATTCTAAAAAAAATCCATGTGTCAAGTTTTCATATGTATTATACCGGCAAAAAATAATATGGCATCTGAGTATTGTTACCAATTATCAGGCCCCCCTATTGGGGATATTCCAGCATACATTTATATTCCAAATGGCCAAATTTCATTTCAACTGATACTCCTCACAACCTTAGATAAGGTTAAAATTTTTTGGTGGGCATATGTATTCAAATTGTCATTTACGTTCGTGCATTCACTTGTATGTGTAAAGCGGTTTGAATTTGCCTTATTACTCATAACTGAGCCGCAATGCGGCATTGAGAATGGCAATCGCAGAAGAAAATGCTTTACCCATTGATCTGCAACTGTCGAAACAAAAATTTGACTTTCTGAATGAAAGCAAACTACGCATGATTCCAATTATTGAAACAGCTATCCTGTGTGGCCGACAAGGATTTGCTCCCAGAAGTTCCAATGATACGGGAAGAATTTCTGAAGACCAACCGTTGACGAATGATGGAAACTTTAGAGCTCTCTTAAGATATCCATGAGCAGTTGAAAAAACACCTGAGTGATTCACCAAAGAATGCATACATAAGTAACCGTGTCCAGAATGAAATAATCAACATTTGTCACCATATCATCATGAGTTACAACATTGATCGATTCAACAAATCTAAGGGCTTTTCTTTTCTCGGAGATGACAGGCCAGACATTGCAGGAGTAGAACAAAGTTCAATTTGCATTCGCTATTTGGATAAACGCGGCGAAAAGTTCATCATTTAGGAAGATTTTTTTGTGTTTTATTCCTATCACCGATTTCACTGGAAAGGGAATAGGAACTGCTTACCTTGATTTCCTAAAATCTTCCGGACTGGATTGCAGGTATTTCTTCGGGCAAGGATATGACGGTGCGAGAGCGGTAAGCGGAGAGTTTCAAGGGGTCATGCTGTTGTCAGAAAAACTTATGCACTCGCGCTCTACTCCCATTGTGCTGCCCATAGCTTCAATTTGGCGGTAAGCTCTGCGTGCAATATGACGGGAATCCAAAATTGTCTGGGAGTTCCAGAGAATATCCATTCCTTCTTCATTTATCCGAAACACCAAAATGCCCTTCAGGATGCGATAAGTGAAAATGAACATCTATCGGAAACTCGAGTGAAGAAATTGAAAAAATTTTGTAAAACCAGATGGGTAGAACAGCATGAGTCCGTTGCAACATATCTCCATTTGCAACCAGCAGTAATTCGCGCTCTTGAAGTGATTTCCACCAACTGGAAAGACCCAACGACGGGTCATGGAATTAGACGTCTACGTCGACGGCATTAAGCTTCCGACTGTCACACACCCCAAAATCTTAGTGGTCACGTTTGATAACATGTTCAAATACGGTGCTCATGTAGCCGCGATTGCCACCAAAGTACAAAGCCGTAACAAAATCCTCAAGTCACTAGCTGCCAGTACTTGGGGGAAAGACAAAGAAACGTTACTGGCAACGTACAAGGCAATCGGCTAGCCGGTTCTGAGTTACGCGACGCCAATATGGTCGCCTGCCAAAACACCGCACTCAGAACTGCCACGGGGTGCCTCCTTATGTCTCCTGAGCACCATCTTCATAATGAGGCAAAAATGCTCGATGTCAAAGAGCACTGTGAGATGTTGACCAGACAATTCCTGTTCAACTGCCATAAACCGCAGCACCCGAACAGGAACCTGCTCAACGAAAATCCGCCTCCCAGGAGAATAAGGAGTCACCTCCGTAAGCACTATGACGAGATCCGGCACCACATTTTCTCGCCGTTTGATCCCAAGGTGCACCGGCAGGCCCTCAACCTCATCCACACGGAGTCGGTAAACTCCTTTGTCAGGTCTCGTCCAGTGAATGCATTCCTACAGGCACAAGCCCCACCTGTTGCCGACGAGGAACGCGAACTGCCCAGGGAGACAAGAGTCACGCTGGCTCAACTTCATTCTGGATACTGTAACAGACTAAACTCTTACCTATCCAGACTGAACCCTGGCATGCCAAATGTCTGCCCGGCATGCGGCGTGTCTCCCCACGACACTAACCATCTGTTCATCTGCTCAACTGAGCCCACTCTTCTAACACCATTTCACTCTGGTCCACCCCTGTTGAAGCCGCGACGTTTCTTGGACTTCCGTTAGAAGGGCCTGATGACAGTGTTGGATAAGGGGTGACATCCTAGGCAACAACAACAACAACCCAACGACTTCGTCTGGAGCTTTCCAACTGCTTTCAGCTATAAAAACCGCAAATTTCCAGATATCCATGCATATTTTGAGCTCGGTGCATTCTCTCACATTGTCTCTGAGTCGAGTACTTCAAGGAGAAAATCAAGATCTGCGAGAGGCTATCAAATTGGCTGATGCTGCGAAACAAATTTTGATGGAAAGAAGAGAAGCCGCTAAGGGAGAGTTCAGACAAATTTTCAAAACCGTGAGCGAAATTAGCGAGCAATACGAAATTGAATTGCGAAAGCCAAGCATTGCCTCGAACCAGACCCAACGTTCCAACGTACAAACTGATTCAGTTGAAGATTATTTCCGTATAACAATCTTCATACCGTACATTGATTCGTTTCTGACACAATTGCAAGATCGATTCTTAAATCACCGCAATATTTTATCAAATTTGGCTTACCTTATTCCCAACTAAATGAAAATTTTCGAAGAAGAGTCCTGCCGGAAAGGAAAGAAAAAAACTCACTCGATATTTGTAATGAAGATGCGTTTCCAAATGTTAACCGAATGCTTCGCGTTATGGCAGTTTTGCCTGTGACAACAGCGACGAATGAACGATCCTTCTCAACTTTGCGATGACTAAAAACGTATTTGATGTCAACAACGGCTTAGCTACACTCAATGTATGCCGCGATGTCAAAATCGAACCGCAAATAATTTTGAAAGAGTTTTTCTCAGTACCTCGAAGAGTTGATTTATTAAATAATTGTAACTAAATATGACTTTTGACAATAAAATTTCCGTGCTCCGAAAATAAATTTCTTATCTTTTTTGATTGATTACGTAACTTGAGTTTAAACCCCCCCCCCCTCGGATATTTTCTGCGCACGGGCCTGCCAATTATCACGATGTTTGTCTAAATCGTGTTCGTGATGTCTAAAAAAATCAATCAAGAAAATCAACTGATTTTGTCATTTTGTAGGATTTTTTATTCATGATGTGGGAAATTAAGGGAATTTTTTCCAATTTTTGTGGGAAATTTAGCGGAGATTATCTGGCATCACTGCGCTTAACGTAGGCGAAAAACCTACATGCAATTGGTTGGTAAGGTTACGATATGGAGAAGGAATTACGATATAGCACCAATAATCGATTGCTTTGTTTTTCATAAGGTTCGTTAAATCAAATGTTTTATAAGGTTACCGATAACGCACCAATAACTTGGCTTTAAGGTTGCATCCCTGTAAAAAACAATGGAGTATCAGACTACTCCAACACTTATCTTCATTCCTCTGGTACTCCTTAGGGAGTATCCTTTGGAGGATGGAACAGATTTTTCCGTTTTCTGCAGGGATGAGGAAATGGACCATCGTGTTTGTATGATATGGGTTGATTATAGATCTGTTTTTAGTTCAATACACTAAACTATCTTTTTGCTATAATTAGATTAATTAATACAGCTTAGTAAGGATTTGCTGATAGAAGAAGCAATGGAAGAATAACATGACTTACGTATGTATGTAAGTCATTATTTTAACAGTTTACATCTAATTTAAGGCAAAACATTTTTCGTAAAAATATATCTGCCGGATCTGCCGCAAATACCATTTTCATTTCAAACTACGTCATTGGCAAAGTTTTTATTTATTGTAACAAAATTTAAAAGCGCAACATAACCATAAATATTTCAGGTATAGATTAAAATTAAAGCGAATAGTCGAAATAAAGTAGGCAATTAAACATAGTTACAGCTTTTTGACAGATATTAAATTGTGCCAAAAATCTAAAACTAACTTTCAGTATCTACTTAATTTTGATTATGAATTTCGATAGATAAATTTAAATGTGAAATTACGTCGCAGTATCCTTTAAAATATCTTCGACAAGCATTATAACTTTGACTTTGAATTGTCGCATTTGTGCGCTTGACATTTCGTCGAGATCTGGCAATAAACTTAATAGAAAGTGTTTCTTAGGGCTACGTGTATTATCAACTTCCAAACGTTTGGGACGTTTGTGGTCCTGAGTACTATTTGGACTTGGTACATTTAGTTGTACGTCATCCTCTTCTGAGCTATATGATCTCTTATTTTTTGGGGGAGGCGTATCTATCGGAGGTAATGTATCATCATCTTCAATATAATAAATTGGGTCTGGGTCGGCATAGAGTTCTTGTAAATCATCATCCTCTTCCGTATCATGATTTGAATGAATTTCATGTTCAACATCCGCTGTATGATTTGAATCTGTGTCTTTTACGGAGGAATTCTTTATTGTTTCAGGCGACTGATATGTTTTTTTCATGAATGGTGTTAAAAATGCTAAGTGATGATGTAGGTAATGTGGCTTCATATCTGGGTTAATTCCATATTTCTTTTCCTTGTGTTTTCTCGCAAATATTGTGCGAAAATTTTTCCATTTCTTCTTCAATGCTTTAGCTAAAATGTTCAAAAATATTAAAACAATTACTTTATAAAAATAAAATGTGGCACAAAATGGAGCACACCGTGTATTTTCTCTTGGCAATTCATATTTAAGATGTCTCTCAGGTTTCAATATTCGGAAACATTCTTCAGTGGTTTTAAATCAATATTCGATATCTGGTGTAACATTAATATCCGATATCTAGTGCCCGAAACCCAGCAGGGCCGTTTATATTAAAAAGTTTTAGAATAGCAATTAACTTTCGGCGAAGCTAATTTCAGCAATGTAAAGACTTTTAATGTTGCCACACACATAAGAAAAATACCAAAACTTTGGGATAGATTTTGATAAGACGTAAATTCTCGCAAAAGTAGGTTCTTAGTTTCTCTAGTTATTTTCTTTGTTCAAAACCAGGCATTTTCTTCTACAGTTATATACTTACGACTGAGTAAAATATCGTCCTCTTTCGTATACTTAACGACGTGTGTCATCAAACGGTTAATAAAGCCCTATCTGAGAATTTGCTTAGAAAAATATAAATATGTTAATACTTTTTCAGGCTAGATGGCGCGTTTGTGGGTTGAGTTCTAAGAAACGACAATTTCCATAGAGTTCTCTGAGTTGGGGTCTTTTCGATCCGACAGCCGAGATATGAAAATTTTAGGGGGAGATATGGTGAATGTGTATTTAGACATAGATATAGTGCACAACTCAGAAACTCCCCGCCCTCCAAAAATATTCCTCAAAAGAGTTCAGAAAAAAATCGCTTTTCGTTCCAAACATTTCCAAAGTCTCGTACTATATTTATTTCAAACAAGTTTTAAAAACTGAACATAAAGATTCATACTTCAGTCTATTATTTTAAACAGAATTAAATTGTTTTATTCCTTTATTATTTAATTAAGTCGCACTATCCTTTAAAATATCCTCGACAAGCAAAAGAACTTTACTCTTAAAATGGCGTAATTGTGAGTTTGTCATTTCACTCAGATCTGGAAGTAAACTTAGTAAAAACTGCTTTGTAGGATCACTAGTATCTGGAACTTGTAAATGTATTTTACGTTTGGAATGATTCGCAGAAGTTGTTGAATTATAGCTTGATGTTATTTTAGGAAGTTCATTGATTAAAGTACTGTTCACACTCTTTTCATTGTGTTGCTTATATTTTTTATAAGTTTCTTCATCTTCATCATGAACTTCTAGACGTTTAGGTATGGAGTGAACCGCAGTGGATGATGAAGCACAGCTTGTGGTGAGTTTAATACGTTTTTGGTTAAGCCTACTAATTTTACTTATTTCATTTTGTTGTTCATCATCCTCGATTATAGTATCATCTTCATCTGAGGTATGTGATCTTTTATTTAGTTCGGGTGCACTTATATCCACTGCATCTTCATCTTCTTCGTAGTAAATTGGATTTTCACAACCTTCGGTTTCGTCAATAATATTATCCTCTTCCATACTATGATCTGAATACGGTTCGTATTTGATTGGAGCATTAGCTTCATCTTCTGAGCTATTATCGTTTTTTGAAGATTTCTTCATTAATGATATGGTGTTATATGGACTTTTCAAGAATGGTATTATATATTTAATGTACGGATATAAGTAGTAGTTCCTGTTAACGCTTTCGCGGTTGTGTATTTGCCTTAGTTTTCTCACCAAAATTGTACGAAAATTTTGGAATTTTTTCTGCAGAATTTTTGCTAAAATGTCCAAAAAGTAAAAAAAAAGTATGTATAAATAACTTAACAGTTGCGAAATTTTTTTGTGTGTTTTCAAATGGAAGAGTGTATCTACAACGGTATGCTACCATAAAACCATTCTAATATTTTTGCAAAATTATACTTTAGCGAGTTTATCTTAAATTGAATTTCGAAAAGGCATAGTGTGTCCCATTTTCGAGGTCCTGAGTGCTCCACCGACTGGGACCACTTAATAATCACAATAATTTGGAGCGATATAGTAATTACCTGTCCGGATTCTTGAAACAGGGACCATTCGATATGGGAAGCCACTACACTATACCAAATTTTTATCGCCATGAAACTGTGTGTTTCATTTGTAGTATCAAATTTAAAGTAAACAATAACACTCATTCTAGTAAGTTATCATTTTCTCAGCACTGAAAGTCTGGTGTCCATAAGGAAAATTAGTATATTTGAACCGAGGCCCGACCTAAAGTTAGGATTCGGAATTTGTGTTCCCTTAAATATTCGTTTTCGCCCAAAAAAGGACGAATATTTTGTAGTAGGCGAACAACTTTGTTTAATTTTCAGCACCAACTACAATTGAAACATCAAAGAATGAATACCTTCGCAGTCGCCACAAATTTTGTTTTCTGCGTGTGAAAGAAAGAATACATACGATTCGTTTTGGGCGAACGCGGTTGACAAATTACCATATCGTCGGCTTAGAGTATAAACCTGCTAAATCCACTTTTTATCAAAATTCACTTTACTGCAGTCGATAGAACAGGGGATATTTCATCAACCAGGCAAACGAGCTATAAGCTAGTGGTCAATGAAATTTCAAATGGTTTTTTTGCCTGCCGTGTAAAATTTTTGGATTGTTAGTTAGTAGGTTTACGCTCTAAGCTGACGATATCGATTAAGCGTATAATGTACCTTAGCAAGTGTGATATCTTATGTATAGACGTCAAAATAAGAGTATTAGAGTACTCTCAAGAAATCATTTTTCATATAAAAATGGTGGTCCATTATATATGGCAATGTCCTATGAGAGGATACCTACTCTTTCTCGGAGTACTCAATTTTTTTGCTTCTGGGTACTTCATAGAACACCTACGTGAGAGTACTTTTAAAATGCTCCCAAAAGATTACTCCACCGAGTATTCAACACCAAAGCGATAGAGGGAGCAGCTGGTCCTTAAAAGTAGAAGTAATATTTCAGGTCGTAGGTATAAACATCTGGATAAACTGAATATCGTCGTGGTGTACCTGCAAGTCCTAAAAAGTGTTGAGGAAAAAAGGTTAAAAGTATATCTTCTCCCCATTTCTCTATATAAATAAGGATAAGTGTGTGAGTACTCTGATACTCCTTTACTCGTATTCTTTAGAAGATTGAACCGAGTATTTCCGTGTTTCGCAGGGCGCCTGTTTTTCTAGACTAAGACAGAAGGGCTCATTCTGCCTCCTCTCATATCTCTGTCTTTTGTTTAAGATAGGGATTTTCATGGATGCGTAGCCAACTGGACAAATATATAGCATATTACATTTGTTATTATATACAATGGTTATAAGGAAACAAATTCTTTAAGCCATCTTACTACTAGTGAGGGTTAGTCACATTTTCGTATGAAAAGTATCGATATGGGACTCATTTCCAGAGTCGTCCTGAATATAATGAGAACCTAATAAGTAAGTAAACATGTTCGATGCTCAAAATATCTACACCAACTTCATTCAAACATAATAAAATTTGTTTCTCTAAGGGCCATTTTCACAGCGGCTTGTTAACTTACATTCGACTTTCGATTCTCATATATCTGTAAGTTAACTCACCGCTGTGAAAATTATCCTAAATCAAATCCAAGATTGTTACGATCTTTCATCTACTGTCTGTGTTAGATCCATTTTCACCAGCCACAGTTAACGCTAACTAGCAGTTAAATCACTAGGCTATCATATGATGAGCATCAACTTAAGCGAATCGCTTTGGGATAAGGTGGATAATTCGCTGTGATTTTGCGGGGAAGAATCAATTCGTCGTGTAATTTTTTCTCCGAATTTTGGGGGGCTTTGCTAACTTCATATCATGTTAGTATGAATATAATCCATCAGATTCAAAATCAAAGTTGAAATCAATTCCGAATTATCTAACGAATTCCGATAATTTCCATCGATCTTCGTAACCACGACGGAAATGATGGGAGCTTCGACGCAATTAATGATAGACCTGTGAATCATTACTTTGATACGTCATTTGAATCAGTAATTTTTTAAATATTATGGGGATTCATACAAGCCTTAAAACCCCATAAAGCTTATAAACCATATAAAGCTAGTAAACTTGTATGAAAAGTGACATCTTTATGAGTTTTATAAGCTTTATAAGATTTTTAAAAGGGGATTCATCCTTGATTGTATTTTTATATGCTCACGAGTAAGCGAAACCATGATCATCCTGCAAAATCGAATGACTGAAACTCCAATTCGTATTCATGTCGGTAAAATTGCGGTAATTTTACGGGTTATTTACGAGTCAAATGACTAGAAGCTGTAACACCTATGTGAGCAGTACAGCTATGTATATGTTTATCTTAGATCAAAAAATAAATGATAAAGAGCGAGATGTAAAACCGCATACACAGGAACGCGAGGAAAGAAACTGTCAAAAAGTCTACCGATGCTATTAAAAACGTGATGGGAGAAATACGGAAACTTTCGGTATGGCTCCGGGTAAATTGACTAATAATTTTAGCCGTATCGTTTTTGCAGGGCACATATAACGAGGTTATATGTATACGTTTCCGTACTTAACTATCAAATCGGCAAATTATTAACTATGGGTAATAAGGATCCCATCGTCGGTTCTTTTACTACAAAGTTCCAATTGCTTATCGCTAGTGCCGTGGATGCTTAATACGAATTGTATGAATATGAGAGTTTTTGAAAGTTGTTTTTCGGTAAGTGCTAAAATTTAAGGACAACAGTTGGGTGAGTTGACTTAGAAGGTTCCACAGGTCATACCAAATCGCTCCCGTGACAGTCGTGCATGTACCGCTAGGGAGTTCCGGAGAGTTCCGGGATCATATCGGGTATTTATATTTGTATTTATTTATATTTTAGTACATTTTCAGTTTCAGTTAGAGAAGGATGTGATTGAACCTAAGATATCAGCACAGCATGCGCCATACATTTTTTACAACGTTTGCACCATCTCTGGTTAGTGGTAACCGCCATTTTATTTGACAGATACCAACGTCAACGGAAGATCAAGGCGGAATGATCAGGTGGACAAGCTGATTGATCCTTTTTTTCTAGAATTTTGGCAGTAAAATCATTTCTCAGAATAATTTCGACATTAAACAAACAAATTACAACAAAAAAAATAAATACAGGGTGGCGCAAAAGTAATCCTCCTATCAGAAAATGCTATAAATTTTGCGATTGGCCCCTAAAGTCAGTTCTGTTTTGACATTTGTGTAGTAAACACATGCGAAATACACGTTAATAAACAATGTTACGCTACACTGCTCCAGAACGCGGAATATTGCTGACTATTTATTTGACCAATAATCGGTCGGGGCCAAACGGTTACTGTGAATGGTGAGCGCTACAGAGCAATGATCAACGAGTTCTTTTTGCCGCAACTTGATGAATTGGGATTGGAAAACATGTGGTTCCAACAAGACGGTGCAACAGCACACACTGCACGTGCCACAACCGATATGCTGAACATCGGAAGCTTACTTTTGCGCCACCTTGTACATGAAAAATCTATACTTGCCTGTATGTTTGTCGAGGAGCCACTTTTAATTATTGATTACTTACTAATCTTGGCAAGGATAGTTTAAATACAGTTTACCTAAAAAAAGGAATAATAACTGGCCCGATATACTTCTGAAGAGATTAAAGTGGAGCTTCTGTACCTATTTGTGGTGCGCTTATCTGATTTTCCTTACAAATTGTTTTACATGTTTTATACCGAGTCCCAACGGCATCTGCAAAGGCAGATGATTTTTTAGCAAATTAATACTATGGTACCTATAGAAAGATACAAAATCCATAGAGGAGTTTGAGTTATTTGCGTAAGGATCTCTCGAATGATATTCTAATATTTATTACTAATAGAAAACGTAAGAAAGCCATAAAACGAATTTCAAAAAAGTTATCACATGCATCACATTAACACTGGGAATTTAACTCTGACGTGGCTTAGGCCGAACTTTAATTCGAGTTACATTAAATTACGAAATTGAATCAGCTGATAAAATAAGAGAACATGACAAGAACTGTATCTTCTAATCTTTGACAGATAAATTGTTAATCGATATCTATAGTTGCCCTCCCATTTTTTGTTGTTGATATTTTTGATATTTTTATTTTTCCCTTAAATTAAAAAATATTTACTCAGGTTAAAATAAACTCCAATGTCGAGGCAAACAGCTAATTGTTTGAATGTTAAAGTCGTAAAAAGTAAAGTTTTGACAAATCGATGGTAGGTAATTCACCACTGTACCTACGTGTAAAATGCTTGAATTCACTGTGTTTGAATGGAATATTTCCACAAAAAATTATAGTTAGAGTTACAAAAACGTTTAATTGTGAATATTGAATAAAAATAAAAGTGTTATTGGTCTTGAAACTCGCGATTTAAAAGCAAATTTGCTCAGTGGTGAATTACCTACCCGCAAATTGATGGTTTGGTGTTTCCCACTATTCGTGGCGTTTGGTTTGGTTTTAACGTTCTTTGACAGTTTACAATTTTCAGTTTCATCTTTTACTATGCACATACATCTACATTTTAAGGCAGAAACGCAGAATACCACAAACTCTAAAATCAAAGAAAAAAGGATAGGGATCAATAGATATAGTTAAGGTGAGTATACCTTGGGTATTTTTTTGGGGAACCAACAACAAAAGTTATTACAAGTCAAAGTTCATATTAAGTATTTTTTTAAATTGAAATTACTCATAAACTACCAAACCGATTTTAAATATTTGTAAACCATTCGTTAGGTATTTCGATTCACTTTTATTTGATATACATATGTATATATTGTTTAAGTTTTTAATTATGTAGTTGCGAACAAATCGGTATTTTACTAGCATAGGGTGCATTATGCATTCCTATGTTGTTGACACATGCACGGTTTTATGAACATGAGGTATACGTGCATGTACATATACGAGTATGTGTGGGGTCGAGGCACCCAAAGAATACTGAATTTAGAATGCGATTTCTAGGAAAAGTACTCTCTCCAGAATGGATATTTCCCTGGAATGTGATCAGGTCCACCGGTTCTAGAGTTGGGAGTTAATGTAATGGTTTGAAACGGAGCCCCTCAATGCATAGTGTAAAATAAGGTCCTTTGAACTTAAAGAACAGGTTTAAAAGAACTTTAACAATTTTTGGTTTACAATTTTCGGCTTTTTTGTTTTTTTTTTTTATTCCAGAGTTTGCGGTATTCTGCATTTGTTCCGTTGATAAAATATTAAATTAGGAGGAGAATGTCCCAATCGCTGATGATTTCAAAACTTCCAATATTTCATATTTTAATTGAGCACCACTTGTATCAACGCAGGTCGAGCGCTGGCTATGAGAATAGCAGTTCTTGTCAATTCGATATGGATTCGAAATCAAAATTGAATTATATGGAATCAGAATTGGATTTTATTTTGTAATTAATTTTTTCGTGGGAACAGAACAAGACTATTTTCTGTTCTACAATACCGAAAGATCCCTGGTTCAAGTACCAGGGCAGTGGTCAGAAGCCCTCCCGGCATAGTTCAGCAATCGAATTCTTATGGCATTCTCTAATGGTATTTGTATAATGCAATTATTATTATGTTATGAGTGCAACGCAATATTCATGAACAGTTGGTAATTGCTGGAATTATCAGGCAAAAGTTTCAAAAATCAAGAATCTATAATGGCCCTGCCACCATGTACTCGATACCTGTACTTGTGCTTGGACGAGGTAATGGACTACAAAAAAAACTTTGTACTTGAGCACAGTACTCGAGTATATACTCGTATCAGAATAACACAATCTCTAAATGAAAACAGCTGTTTTGTGGACAACATATATGAATTCGCCGTGAATTTAGCCAAAGAAAATCGGTTGATACAATTTGCGCCAACTTGAGCAAACTTACATACATGCATACATATGTATCTGAATGTCTATGGATGTATGTATGTGCATTTGCTTGATAAAAGGAATAGAAAAAGTTGTACTTACGGTCACACTTCATTTCTTCTCCAACTTCAATCCAAGCTCTTTCTTTAGTTTCTCTATTCATATAATCCTTAAGATCGGTATTATATATGGCTGGATGTTTTTTTACTGCTTTGCATAAACGCACATTAAAGTTGTGAACATGTAGTAAATCCATTCTTAAATGCACAACAGCAAATCAAAATAAACAAAATAAAACCACCACTAAAGTGACATAACAGCTCGATAGATACAGACAAACTAAAATCGCTCAACACAATCGTCAGACGACTTTGTTGGATTGTAGTACTTAACCAGCGATACGTTCCACGAGTTGGCAATCGGTTGCTATAACATAATCGAGCACTTGATTGTTTGTGCTCTTTATGTAAATTGTTCGGTCCGGCTTCAAATACAGAACAAATGTGTAGTGCTTGCGGACATCACGAGGACGGCACAACAATTTTGTGGGTATCATGCTCACCGTTAACATATTATGGACGTTTTGTTGTACATAGTTCGGACTTTTTCTATCCCTGCGGGTTAGAATATGCCAGAGGTAAGTGTGCCTGTCTCACGAGACGACTAAAATCCACAAAAGGTAATGCCGTGCAACTTGATGATGATCTACGGGGATAATGCCTCTCACATCTCATTACCAATACTTATTTGCTTACGGAAGGAAGGCTAATTTACACAAGTAATTTTTTAGGATATCAGTTTCGGAGATATCGACCGATATGTGGACCAAGGTGACCCAAAAGGTGGTTAGTACAATATGGGTATCAAACGAAAGGTGATAATGAGTGCTGCAAAAGCGATGAAATTAAGTTTCATATCTTATCTGGTATGGGATATAATGATTAAAATCAGACTCAGTCCATTATTAGTTCTAAGAAACAGCGAGACGGGCCGGGTTTAGTAATATTGTTATTCGTGCGAGAAGCCACCTAGTTTTTTTTATGCCGTTTTAGGCATAGGTAATTTGTCCCATTATTTAGTACGTAAAAATATTCTGCCTAGCACTGTTACCGAACTCCTTATTTCTCATAATGGCCTACACAATTTTTTTTGGGTTACACATATACAAACTTGCATATACGAATGTTGGTCACAACAGAAAAAAATTTGCTTACAAAAACTGGTACTTACGGTCACAGCGTAATTCTTCTCCAACTTCTATCCAAGCTGTTTCTCTAGCTTCTCGGTTGGTATAATCTTTGTGTTCAGTGTTATATAAAATAGGATATTTTTTAATAGTTTTCACCAAGCGTACATTAAAGTTTGTATCATGTAATCCATCCATTTCACAGTGCACAAGATAGTAAACAAAATACGAACACTTTTAAGCAACTTAGCACTTAGACGGGTTCCGACAAACTGGCACCCGACTTTCAACTTTGTTGAATTATGTGGACTGCATGTCGCATTGATATATGTCGGTTTATGTAGCGATCCAATCTTGTGCTCGTTATTAAAGCACATTTGTTTGGCGTATGATTTCTATGAGCCTATGTAGTAAATTTGTAGAATCCTTTCAACTACGGCAACAATTTTATGTTGTTTGGCGAACACAATATGACACAAGAATGAAATTTGGTGGTTGGTATGCGTCATCGTGTGCCGACTGGGTGAGATTTACGGGTAATAAAATCCAATCAGGATAGTGGGATGAGTTACCTTCAGGGTTGACACTAGAAAAAATTGGTACCTAAATTTTGACGCGTGACCCGTTTGGCTTGATTTTAAAGTTACAAATATTTTTTGGTGCGAACTTATCTTATAGGTGCTATGAGAGACAAAGAGAAACTTATCGAATATTTCATTTTCAAATATTCAACGTAGCCTCTAGGCTCTTATTCACTATGTGCTGATACAGTATTTTACTAAATTTCCTTCAACTCTTGCAGTTCGCATTGCATTACATTTTCCGGAAAACTTTTCTTTTGAATAGGTACTTCAAAGGTAGAGCATTTATGTTAGGAATTCATTGTGTACCATGTCAAGTGTGATATCAACGGCATAGATGTCAAAAATACTATCAGCCCCCAGTCACCTGTTTCTTAAAATGATTCGTTAAAGGATAGAAGTTATCTTTACAAATTTGATATCTCTGTTCGGTAAGCATAAAATTTTCCTAAATTTTATAAGGTTTTTACCAAAATGTATTCAATAAAGTTTGATTTACAGTCAAATATGATTCTCTTCTAATGGACTATTATGTCAACCGAATGTAAACAAATGAATTAACCCTTTTAGGTGCATGTAGCTTTTCAACGCTCATCTATAATTTTTGTTTTTTTCTTTTTGTACTTTATTCGGCAGCAATGTCAAAGACGACGATAACCGATTACAAGAACATACGTCCAGACAAAACAAGTTCGGGGAAATAGAATTCCCCAAGTTACAGTTTATCATACAATAAATATAATAATATCTTTACTTAAATAAAACACATTTTTTTATAAAACCAATTTAAAAATCTGTTTGTTTCAATTATCCAAGATGTATGCTTTTCATCATTCATTTAAAGGTTTAAGTTTTTTAATCTAAACGTTTTTCGGCTCTTATAAAAGTAAGATTTAATGTTTAAAGTTGTTTTATCGCATTAAATTTTATTTATTTATTTAGTTATTTGGTTTGATTAAGCTCGCATTCCTAATTTGGTCTATCCATCCGACATTGTTTGTTTATATTGGCCAAGCCCCATTTATCGAAAGATGAATCCTACTTACTTCAGAGCATTTGGGAGTTCTCTATCTGCATGGAGTCCTGGGGGTCAATTCTGGATTTGCGTTATTGTGAAGTGAAAAGTAAGTACGTCAATTCATCCCGATTTTCGATTCTCGATTTACATTAAATTTTCGATTTGAAGTGTAGTGAAAAAAGTAACGCCAATATAAATTTGGTGCAAAGCGAATTTATACCAGGTAACATTACGGCGAATTTGAAGTGTGTAGGAGGGGAGACGGGGTACATACTAGGCGTGAGGGACGGATGCGTTTGTCTAGGTGGAGGTAGGCTAAGGCCTAAACTATGTCGCAGTCTAGAGTTGACAGCGCCATGGCCGATGTTGTCTGGCGTGGAGGGCGGCTGTGTACTGCAACAGGGGGCTATGAACGAATCCGTCCAAAGGTTGCCGTTTGCGAGCCCAGAGCACATAAGGGTGTGACACAGGCCAAGGCAATTGTTGCACTTGACCGATGTCGCAGGCGTATACAATGTTTGCCGACAAACGGTGCGTAGTGAAAGGTACTAGGAGGTGGTGTTCCTGACCCACGTGCAGGCTGGAAGCAGGGGGGGGCATTAGGGGCAGAGACCGAGGGGACTGACGCTCGGCGATGCTCATATCTGACCTATTCCAGGGGGGATAGGAGTGTTGAGCGGCCGTGTGAGATGGAGACGCTGGTGTGCGTGAGCGACAGTCGGGAGTGGGTGAGGCAGGGATGGCAGCGGTGCTGCCAGTCGTATAGACTGAGCCACTATTGGAAGTAGTTATAGGCGGTAAGGGAGTGCCAGAGCGGCGGCTACCGCGGGACGTCCTAGGACGTGTACAGCAAGGTGCCTCAAAAGTACTTAAGAAAGTACGGGGTCTGTGGATGGCAGGGTTAAGCCCTGAACATCCAGATTTATGTAACCATCTCTTACACTTGGCGCATTGTACCGAATACGACCGTTTGATATAAATTTTCTTCCAGCAAACGCAGCAGATCCAGTCTCTTGGTCCAGGGTTGGGTTCGACCCCAGCCCGTAACAAGAGACAATGGAGCAACCCAGCTGCAAGGGTTTGCTCCGAGGATGACAATTTAAGGGTGAGACGGGAGAGATTGGACAGGGTTACACTGAAATAACAGCCCTTGGCCGGGTGAGAAAACCCGGGTCATTCCGGTGCGATAGAACCGGCTGTTGTGGGAATGTCAAGGCCCTATCCAATCCGACCAAACACAAAGACAAGGTCGCCATTGCTTTCGGCGACAGTGTCAAATCGGACGCCAGGAAATGCGCGAGCTCTTTTTGACGGCTGTTTATAATGCATCCACCTGCGGATAGGACTAAGAGAAGAGCCTTCCGACGTGCGCGCAAACACAAACACTCTACTGCGCCCATTGCCGTCTCAGTCGCAGAGGTTAAGGAAGCCATAATGAAGGCCAAACCCTCAAAATCCATCGGACCCGACGGAATTGCCATGAAGATGATCAAACACCTTGGCCATGAAGGACAGAATTATTTAGCTGCTCTCTTCAATCTCTCTCTAACTACCTTCGTTATGCCTGAGATATGGAAACAAGCGATTGTAGTTTCCCTATTAAAACCAGGGAAGCCGGCGAACCTAGGAGAGTCCTATCGTCCCATATCCCTCCTTTCGCCGGTAGCGAAATTGCTAGAGTCCATTCTGCTTCCTTACTTCGTTACAAATCTAAAATTGGCCGATCATCAACATGGTTTTCGCAACAATCACAGCACGACATCCGCTTTGAACGCCATTACAACGCAGATTAACAACGGTTTGAATCAACATCCACCAAACCATAGGACGGTTCTCGTGGAACTTGATCTGTCAAATGCATTTGACACGGTCAATCACGCCACTCTCCTCCGAGACCTGGATGAGACACCGCTCCCTGCCGGCCTTAAGAGGTGGACCGCTAATTACCTCAATGGTCGACAGGCAACAGTCAAATTTAGGAACAAGAAATCTAGACCACGAAGAATAAAACAAGGGGTGCCGCAAGGTGGTGTTCTCTCTCCCCTCTTGTTTAATTTCTATATTTCGAGACTTCCCCCCCCACCAGAGGGATCGGGCAAGGGTCCCTCCATTGATGAACTCTGTATAAGAATCAACAGTTACCTCCATGACCTTTCCAGCTTCTTCACCGAGCGTAATCTGACCCTGTCTCCGACTAAATCTACGGCGACCCTGTTTACTACATGGAATGCGCAGATGGGGCAAGAGTTAAATGTCCACGTAGATGGAGTACCGCCGCCGTGGTGTGAAGGTAGTGTTGCCGGCCTACCACACCGAAGGTCCATGGTTCGAGCCCTGGTACAGGTAACATCAAAAGTGATTTGAAAAAAGTTTTTCAAAACGGGGGTCGCCCCTCGGCAGTGATTTGGCAAACTCTCCGAGTGTATTTCTGCCATGACAGGCTTCTCAGCAAAAATTCGTCTCCTTGTAGATGCCGTTCGGAGTCGGCAAAAAACTGTAGGTCCCACCAATTTGTAGGGAAAATTCAAATCGGCACACCACAAATTGGAAGAGAAGCTTGGCGCAAAAATCTCTTAGGAGGTTTATGATGATATACCTGTTGTATATCGCGCCATAGACATAGAGATAGATGGAGTACCTCTACCTACTGTCAACCACCCAAAAATCTTGGGTGTGACATTTGACAACGGCCTCACCTTCGCTGGTCATGCCACCGCAATAGCCTCAAAGGTACAGAGCCGTAATAAGATCCTCAAGTCACTGGCCGGCAGTACTTGGGGAAAAGACAAAGAAACATTGCTTGCTACATATAAGGCTATTGGCCGGCCGGTTATTGAATATGCTGCGCCTATATGGTCGCCCAACCTTTCTGACACCAACTGGAGGAAATTGCAAGTCTGCCAAAACACCGCCATCAGAACTGCTACGGGATGCCTGCTTATGTCATCTGAGTCTCACCTCCATCAAGCGGTAAAATTGCTCAATGTTCAAGAGCACGCGGAACTCTTGAGTAGACAGTTCCTTCTGAACTGTCACAAACCTAGTCATCCAAACCGACATCTTTTGGATGTAGCACCGCCCCCCAGAGACATAAGGAGACATCTCCGTAAGCATTACGATGAGATCCGGCATCATATCTCTTTGCCGTTTGATCTGCGGAACCATAGACGGGCTCTAAATGACCTCCACACTAAGTCGGTAGACAGATCCCTCAGATCTCGGCCTGTGAATCGCGTTATTAATACTCAACCACCTGAATTGGCTGAAGAGGAGCGTGTACTTCCGAGGGAGACTAGAGTCATACTAGTACAACTTCGCTCTGGATATTGTAATAGGTTAAACTCTTACTTATGCAGACTGAACCCCAACATACCAAATACATGCCCTGCATGTGGTATGACCCCTCATGATACCATACATCTCTTTTCCTGTTCAGTTGAACCCACTCTTCTAACACCCACATCACTCTGGTCCAACCCTGTGGAAACTGCGAATTTCCTCGGACTTCCGTTAGAAGAGCCTGATGACAATTTAGAGTGATCGAGCCCATTGAGCAGGGCGAAGCACTGTTAACAACAACAACAACAACGGCGAATTTGTTCCTGTATACACACACATACTTCATGTGTTTTGTTTTTCCTTCGGCGGCGTCTCCTGTCAGATTGCATAGAATTTTTTTTATTTTGACAGAAGAAGCCACTGCTCATATATTCTTATGAGATCACCGGTAAGTGAATTTGCCTTGATTTGGTGTTAACCTAGAACTTTCAAAAAATTCAAACATCGCATTTTTCACCAATTTAAAGGTTTTAAGTTATAAAATTTGCTTTTATTCTTACAATTTCGTAGTAAACTAGCATTTAGCAAGAACAACTTCTGTCCACGCAATTAAAAATGTTCTTCAGCAAACTGTTTTCGACGATCATATCAGAATCGCACTTTTGAGCTCAGTGAACAAAGTAAAACGCTTAGTAATTACTAAATTGAAAACATTTGTTTCACTTTACGATTACGCAAAACCCGAATTGACCCCCTGGGAGCTCTTCGAAAAATTTCTGTAAATATTTCGTCCATGGCGTAGTCATACTCGTTTGAGGAATCCTTTCTACTTTCAACTCTGCTATGCTTTCACACTTTTTACTGTCTCATTTTTTTTTATTTTTTTTCCGACAGGGTGGAAAGTCGATGTATATTGGAATGATTTCCCGTCATCCCTTGTCAAATTTGGTTTTGTAACAAACCGGTTTCGGCGTTCCGCCATCCTCAGTGTTTAGCCATGGCATACCTATACAGGTAACATCGTCTCAACAGCTGATTAGATTTTTTCATTTTAATTTTCGATAAACTGTCAAACTTGCCTGCAATCGGTTTGTTTACATTTTAACATGTGCTGTGTTGTTCTGAAGTTTTAGAGAAGCTATTTCCAATATAGCGCCGTGCTATATTACCTGTTTTACTATGCCATGTGTTTAGCTTCGTTCTGATCTTTGTCTATTATATAGTCTTGTACTAGCAACCCGCACCTTGTTTCACACAGGTTGATAATGTTTAAAACAACTTTATAATTAACATTACATACATACATACGTCCAAAGTGAAGTAACGCTACCGAGCTCTTTCGCGAATTCATCAAATGAATGGCTCACCACAGCTGTTGCTTAAAGCACGCTGACTTATTCGGTTGGCAGCGAACAAACACACAAACAGATTTTTTTGGAAAAAGTGCTGCTTTTGTTTAAACAATTTTGGTTAAATTAGAAAGAAATCAACTATTTTTTTTTGGTGCAGACCGAAAGTAAATATTTCAAAGTTTAACTTCAAGGAAGATTCATTCTAATCGGTTGATTAGGTTATGATGTATGGCTGTGTAAACCAAAAATTTATGTTTTTTTACCACATTTTGTCCGATTGCCACGCCCCCTTTATATATTCCTTCACATTATATAAAAAAAGTCCATCTCACACAGCTAAGCTTTAAAATGCAAAAAACCGCTTTCAAATCGGGGCATTCTGTGCGAAGCCAATTCCGTACATAGCTTTTTAGCGACTTTATTTTATAAGTACAAGGTGGCGCAAAAGTAATCCTCCTATCAGAAAATGCTATAAATTTTGCGATTGGCTCTAAAGTCAGTTCTGTTTTGACATTTGTGTAGTAAACACATGCGAAATACACGTTAATAAACAATGTTACGCTACACTGCTCCAGAACGCGGAATATTGCTGACTATTTATTTGACCAATAATCGGTCGGGGCCAAACGGTTACTGTGAATGGTGAGCGCTACAGAGCAATGCTCAACGAGTTCTTTTTGCCGCAACTTGATGAATTGGGATTGGAAAACATGTGGTTCCAACAAGACGGTGCAACAGCACACACTGCACGTGCCACAACCGATATGCTGAACATCGGAAGCTTACTTTTGCGCCACCTTGTAATATAGATATATAGTCTGTGGATGCTGTAGCAGGTAATGTTAATATTAGGCATGGGACTATTCGAATAGTTTTTATTATTTATTCGAAGACTATAAAAAATTCGAATATTTATTCGAATATTATTATTCGGATAAATGACAACTATTCGAATAATAGGTATTCGAATAGTTAAACAAATCTCACTACAGTTTATGCACACATTTGTACAACCAAACATACATACATATATACAAAACGTGAAGGCATGCTCATAGGTACAAGTGATGAAGACAGTGAATTTGGCTTCCGACATCTCTCATTTCAATACAACTATTCGAATAAACGGATAAATTATTCGAATTTTTTTATTCGTTTATTCGAAAATAGTTCCACTACTAGTTAATATGTGTGTGCATGCGCTGGAGCAGGTAGTGTGAATATCCGTCAGTTTATTATGGTGTGTCTAAATGGATCCTATAATGAGGGTTGTTTCTACTCGCTCGGTAGCTAAGGGATAGGTTGAGGCAGGTAGAAATCGGTGATTTTTCCTTTTGGTTTAATTTGTGTGTTCATTGCTACTTGTTTATTGCTTCGCTTTTCGTAAATCAGCTTTAAAGGTTCAAATATCTTGTCAGAGTTATTAGTGTTTGTTTGTTCGTTTACTATTCTACCGTCAAATGTTTTTAGTTTGTATATTTCCATGTTTTCAAGTACATTGAGGTGCCCACCTTTTACCTGTATGTGAAGTATTCGGCCCGATTTTTTGATGTTTGCTGGGGTGCATTTGTTTTCAAACATGTTTTGCCAAGTTAGATTCTGGTACGTTGGTGGATTTCTGGGTTTTTTGTTGTAGTCGCTGATGTGCTCTGGGAATCGTGTACCAACTTTTCGTCCTGTTTGTCTTATGTAGCTGTATTGGAATTCGCAGGTAAGTTTGTATTATCCGTGTTTGCTAAACCGATCCTCCGAGTTAGTGTTGGTCTTTAGTTAATCTTGTGTTTCTTGAAAAAGTTGGCCAATTTGCACGTCGTTTTTACCGTGTGTGTCATTGCCGTCCAGATCTTTGTATTTTCTTCTTCGTTGCCTCTTTTTTGTGGTCCCTGGTTCCTTCGGAGCTTATCCATTGTTTGGGGCTATGGTGTATATTTTATTCAGTTCTCTCCTGTATGCCTCATGTGTAAGAGGCGTTCTTTGGAGTCTGTCCACTAACTGCCTTAATTCTGCATCTGTGTGCTGTGCTGAATGATTTGACGTATAATGTATTATGGTGTCCGCGGCGGTTGGTTTCCTATGAATGTCGTAGTTGAACTTATTTTTAATTTTGTCAATCCTTATCGCTAGGTCCAGATAGTTCATTCCTCCATACTTTTCAGTCTCCATTGTGAATTTAATGTTTCCATGTTGCTTATTGAGGAACTCAAAAATTTTTTCTTCGTTGTTGGCAGTCAAGACACAGTTGATGTCACCAACGTACCTAGCGTATAATGTCACGCTTAACTCGGTTTCAAAGTCTGCATATATTTTCTTTCCAAGTTCTGCATGAATGCTTTCATGAGAATGGCCGATGTTGGGTTTCCCATTCCAAGATTTTGTTGTTGAACTGAAAGTAGTTTTGCTTTAGAGTTGTTTTTAGTGTGTTGGTAATTTGTGCAGTTCCGACCTTGTTTGTTTTGTCCAGCAGTGTTCTATTGACTTTATCCATTGTCTCCTGCAGCGGTTTCGATGAATATACGTCCTTGATGTCAAACGATACTATCGTGCTGTTCTTTGTGAGTTCCACGGTTTCAAATCGTTTGATATGTTCGTTCGTATTATTTATTATGTGTTCGTAGTCTAGTTCCAGTGAGTCCTTGAAAATCGTCTTCAGGTGTTTGGACAGTTTATAACCCGGCACTGACCTAAAATTTACAATGGGTCTCATAGGAATATCTGGTTTTCGGATTTTCGGTAGAGCAATGAGTGAAGGAGCCGACGGATTCATTTGGGTCAGGGTATGTGCCATCCTCTCATTTATTATTTTATTGGCGTTTTTTTTTGTTTTTTTGTATATTAATAAAACGAGAGGCAACACAGAAGATGGCCGAACGCTGGAACCGGTTTGCCACGAAACCAAATTTGGCAAGGGAGACTGGAAAATTTCTAAAAGAATATTTTCAAAAATTCAGAAAGCAAACAGTTAAGTATAACTATTACTTTCAATCCATGAAAATTCAAACTTTAAAAAATGTTCACTTTTATTTTGGGAAACCTACCAAATAATCATTATCAGACTTCTTTATAGGATTTGTGAGACTAGGCTGAGACCTAAAGGGAGATATGAAGAACTTCAGCATTCAATAATTCACTTCCATAAAATTCAAGACTTCTGAGAAATGTTCGGGTAAAACTCTGGTCTTACCCTTCAAAATATCCGAATTTCGGTCGTTTTCTACTAGCGTTTTCTACCCTCCTAAATTTACAACAAAATTTTCTCTCATATTCCATCATTTAAATTTAAGTCAAAAGATCAATATTGAAAAATCGAAAATTTAAAGCCAAAATAATTTTAAATTATTTTTTCTACAGTCTTTTAAATTAAAAAGGTTATTTTGAAATCGGTTAAAGATTTTTTCTGTTTGACATTATATGTTTGTTCTTATCGAGAGAATACATTTTATTTCTAATCCTTTAAAGCCGTGGTTTCCTCGAAAGCGGTGCCGCTATATAGCGGCCTTCACATAGCGGTAGAGTCGGTCAAATATTTCAAATATTTTTACACAAAACAACAGTTGTGACATTCCTGTTGTTTTGAAAAAGTATTAGAAATAAATAAAAATAAAAACCTCAGAAGCAGGCAGCGAAATAATAGTGTAAACAAAATCAGCCGAATTGACCGCAACGCTCATCGAACTTTACAGGAAAGCGCTGTCGCTAATGACGGCAAGCATAGCGGCCGCTTTATAGCGAACGTTACATTGCGGAACCGTTTTCCGAGGAAACCAAAGCTTAACCCATAGGGGTCATGGAGAGTCGTCTTGCTTGGTGTTCTTAAATGTCTTTGAAATCGGCAAAGAGAGAGTGAGACTGCCTAGAAGGTTCTACGTGGTCAAATCATATTGTTCTTGCCATAGTTGGGATAGAACCGGAGCGTAGCGGGTCCAGATCTATCAACATACACAACACTCTCCAAAACATTTTTGGAGTGCCGTTTTTTGCCGTTACACAAACAAACAAACAAGACGGGTCATTATACTTTCTATGATAAGCCACAAGCGATCCAAGCTCCAATTAAACTTGTGCCTCTATATTCTCTTTAGATGCGAAAATTCGCTTTGCTGGGTCTTCACTGATCATGGAACCTTGCTTCTACATTCTGTTGTTGTTGTTGGACTTTGAAGCTTACCAAACTCTTCAATCTCCGCCCTCTATATTTTCAGTTTTGTGAATAACTTTAGAGGTTAACTTGACTGTTGATCTATGTGTGTCATTGCCAATAAACATACATATGGTCATATTTTAAAGTCGCTCCCTGATAACATCCCATAATGTTTAGCTGGAGCTTTGACAAAGGCAACGGTCTTACTGCATTGGACAAATATATATCTTTATTTTACAGGGTTGATATCATTTATTTACAAGAATAATAGTTATGTATAGGATGTAACAAAAATTAAATCAAAATTAAAAGAAAAAGAAATCCAACATCCAAGATAAGGCGAATTTATACCAGGTGATATCACGACGAATTTGTTGCTTCATAGAATTTTTTTATTTTGACAGAAGAAGCCACTGCTCATATGTTCGTATGAGATCACCTGTAAATGAATTCGCCTTGATCTAAGCATTGCGGACTCCTCGCGTTAATTTGTCAGCTTTCGATAATGTGACAAAATTATTCAATTGCTTGACACGCAATTTGGACCAGATCATAAAATTGGACAAACCCAAAATTTGTGCTGCATGCAGAGCTGCCGCTTCAGGGTACAATACCGTTGGGCAACCCAGTCCAGATGGCACATTTAAGCTCGACCAAACATCAACTTGTAAATTTTCAGCTTTCAAGGGTGGACAATTTATCACAGGATACGTAGTGCTACCAGATAACACTGGTCCCAACCCATTCGAACGTCCTGCTACAGCTATGAATACCAAGTTGTTGATTACACTTTCGTATTCTCGCATAATGCGCAATGTTTCTTCGGGAGTCTTGTGTGCCGAGGTGACGCGGAGTTCTGTGTTTACACCCAATTGCTTACAGTAGACAGCAATTTTCTCACAATGTGCGGTATCAGAGGCACTGCCCATCAAAATGACAACCAAATGATCTTTAGTTGGGACAATGCTTTTAAGTTGTTCGCTAACCCAGATAAAGTTACGTTTTACTGTATCCAAATCGGTTTCCGTGACTGTGGCGAGATTGCGATAGACTTGCTTGTCCACCATGAGACGTTTGTCGCCCGAAGGCCAGAGACGCCAAGAGTCCGAATCGATTATATCGGCGAGCACAATATTACCTGGAAGTGGAAAAACGATTAATATAAGTTATTTTATGACAAAAGAGCAGTTATATGAGTTGATGTCACATCATATTATTTTAACCCTATAAAAAACAGTTGAGTCGATGTTAAAGCGAAACCTACCCATTTGAAATTTCAATGTTTTTGCTTGTAACGTGCATAATTACCCAACAAGCATTTCTCTAAATGTTTTTAAAAATAATTTAAAGTAAACTTGCTACAAAAAGCGAAATATAAGACTTTTCAGTTTTAATTTATTTTAAAGTTAAAAGTAAACTTTTTATAACCTTCAAGAAAAAACTGTTATAAATCATTTCACTTTAGAAGTGAAATGCAAATGTTTAAAAAAATTCAAAAAAATCTATTTGTCCGTTTTTTTTCTTTTCAACTTAAAATATTTCCAATTCTTTTCAGAAAAGATTTTACATGAGAATGACGACACAATCATGGCTGCATCTTAACCACTTTCGCAATCTGCTACGAGTAATAATTGGTTTAAGTTGCAGCATTCAATGTATGATTACAACTTTTTTATTTATTTCATTGCAACAGCTAAATAAGTTGAAATATATCGTTTAAATAAAGTTTCAGAAAAACCATTTACAAAAAGCTTTTTTTTTTAAATTGTTTATAGGCTTACATTAATAAGCTTTTAATCAACGTGCCGTTTTGATTACGAAACGCCTTTTTTCAAACGTTTTATAAACGAAAACTGAGAATTTTGCAAGCTTAATATTTATTTCAGAAAACTTTTTAAAGATTTATTTTAAGTTTACTTTGCTTGTTGGGTATTTTAACATTTAATTTTTTTTTACTAATACATACATACATATGTCTCTCACAAGGCCAAAAAAGAAATTTTAAAATATTTTTGTTGGTATAAAAAAGCAATATTTTTGTTAGATCCAAAACGCAGAAAGTAATTTTTTCTTCAAATATCAACAACAAAATCATTTTTAGCATACTTTAGGCTAAATATTTTATGGCCATGATTTGGTTTCCTATTACACTACACATCTTCTATGAGTGTTCAAAAATGTATGTTTCTTTAAAGCTACGCTGGCAAGATATGTTGTCGCGGAACGAACAGCAAAAAAAAGTAGCAAGAAAGCGGGCTGCCAGAAAATAATGAAACTTCAAAACTTTCAACTACTTATCAAAATAAACATATTCTGAGAAAATCCAAAAAATCGCTCAACAGATACAAAAAAGCCCCGTATGATATGACATTTAAAATCATATGATATGATTTCATATCACATCATATTATTGTATGACATATCATATCGTCGCCTTCTTGCCAGAATCTTGAATGTGCTAAAATGAAAATGTTGGAAAATCAAGTTTAAAAGCTTATTGCTTTTGAAAAATCAGTATATTTTGGCCGATGGAGGTAACGTAGTATTAGTAAAGTATTGTGGTTTTATTATAAGTATTTGATATCGCATCATATCGTAAAGCTTCATAAATATCGCGTTACATAATATGATGTCATATGGTATCCAAAACATCTATACTATAAAAAGACTCTAGAAAAGTCGTGTCTGTACATTGAGTATTTCTTTGAAAAAATGGCTGAAGGTGAAGTAGGGAATGTTGTAGACTTCATCTGTACCAATTTAAGAATTTTGGTTTGACTGTTTGAACTCAAGGATCTCGAAAACTAGGAAATGAATTTTTATGAGACTTTCACTGCTAGCCTAGCCAGTAGTTTAGGACGTGTGAAAAACTTTTTTTATCGAAGTAGTATAATAAACCAAAAAGATATACATATATAAAGTGAGGTACCTAGAGGGAAAATTTTCCATTTAAATAGATTTATATGAAGCAACTTCACTTAGTTTCTTAAAAAAATATCAAAGCATCCCGCTGTAAAGTTTTTGTTTACTTTTTTGTCAGTTTCACGTAAATTGAAAATCAATTACGAGTATAGAAACAGTGGCGTACCAAAAATTTTACGAATAAGATTTTTTTAATTTTGAATTTATTTAATAAAACCCTAGAAAAGTTATGTCTGCACACGAGTGACGCCGGGTACCCTGCTAGTATTAAAATATAAATAATACCAACAAACAAACCATACCTTCAGTATCAATGCCAAATTCCACTTTCATGTCAATAAGCGCACAATTTTTGGTAGCCCAAGCTTTTTCTAAAATTTCAAATACCAACAGAGTGGTGCGTTTCATGATATCCAACTCGCTTTGTCCTTGGGGGAGAAGAAGGAGTTAATTATTTGTTTAAAATAAAATATATACAGATTTTTTGTTTTATAGGAGACTAAAATTATATTTAGCTACTTGCCTATCAAAACTCCATTAAAATTGAATTTGGCTGAAATAATTTGCTCATCAGACCATTGTGGGTCGTGATTCGCGTCATCTTTAAAGAAGGTCTCCTGTTTGGGTGGTGAAAATCTGGAAAGTTAATTAAGAAAAAATTTTAAATCATGATTTTTGCTATTGCTTTATGTATCCCTGCTAGAATATATTTAGCAAAAAAGAATTTTCTGTGAAATACATGCATATAGCCATTTGGTTTACAGCCTTAATTTGTTATTTTGTGGGCGTGTGAGGGTCAACAAGAGGCCAGTAAAATAAGATTACACCGATTGAGTACTCTATCTCAACGTATTTATTTACGTATGCATGTTATTTGGATCATTTTAATACACAATAATGATAACAGTTTTTATATGAGATCTCAATCTTGCAGCTTTTCTTTGCTTAGCAACTTAATGGTAAGACTTTGGAAAGATTCTAGTAAACTTTCCTAGTCCAATTTTGTAAAGAAGAATATACAGCTAAGATTTTGGGTTAAACTTTTCTCGTCGAAAACAGAATTTGGTATGAGAGAAATCGCTTTAAAAGCCATCAGTTGGGGTCCAAGCATTTTTTTTGTTATTTTTGAAGGAAGCGGAGATATTTCTCGACTAACAAAGGACCTGATTTATATTATGCTCACTATTCAACACTTTGTACGCGTTTTACCACTGACCAGTGGTTTAACCTAATGTATCTCCACAAGCAGATTGTTCTATTTAATGAATTTGTTGGAACCGAAAGGTTGTCCATTAGTGAGCTTCGACTAGTTTCTGTGTGGTTACTAAGAAAGATCGAGAGAACAGTACGAGTATGCTCCAAGAAATCGACAACAGAATGTCAGAGTAAAACTAACAAATCGCCTACTCTGTCTTTTTTAAACAGCTATCCTAGCGCAGCGTGGCTTTACTCTCAATTTTACAGGTGGGGACAAGGTTCTTGGATCCTTGAAGCTTATAGAGGGTAGTGTCTTTCAAGATTAGTTTAACAGCACTAGTAATAGGTGTAAACTGTGGAAGTCCTTCAACATCGGCCATGGTCTTAACAGCAAGGCCAAAGATACGTTGTACTCGTCTAGGTAGCTAGGATTAAGCAATTTAGCGAGACCGGGGAAAATCCATCGAGATCGTTCTAGCGAGAATGCTAGCTCTGTCAGAGGTTGATTTCTCGATAAGTCAAGCATAGACTTACTGTAATACGCGATAGTAAAAATCGTCAACCCCACCCAAGTTGATCTTAACTCACCTGTAACCCTCAGGAACGCCCACATTACGTTTCAAGAATGATCCGGTCGCCAAACGTCTCGTTACCCACTCAATTGGTATCATTTCACATTTTTTTGCGATAAAAGCATTCTCGGCACAAGGTTTGACGTATGCCGTATTGACACCTACATTTAAACAAATGAAAATATAGTTGGTTTTTGCAATATTAACTATGTAACCAATAACTCAAGGCTTACCCGCTTCGTTAAGTATGCCAAAAACTAGACCATTTGTGGTATTTGAGATCTCCGATTTGCCTTTCAGATCATGCGCCTTCACACCATCGCCGGCTGTTATGCGGTCTTTGCTCAACAACAAACACAAACCAGGATGTTCGGGTAGATCATAAACTTGTTTTGTTTTGCCCTCAATTAAAATTTTGCCCAGTTTGTAACTTCCAACTGTAAACGACAAAATTAGTAGTATTATTTAGTTTTCATAAATTAATATTCTTCGCACTCACTAGTAACCATTTTTATTTATTTATTGTTGCTTCAATTACACGTGTTTAATTAATTTAAAAAAATCTGTATAAACTTTAAACGCTATCCCCACTACGTCAAGCTCGATCTTCTGTAGCGTACTGATCGTGGCAAATGCTTTGTGTTTCTCTTAAAAACTGAAACGTCAGTGTAGATTCTAAGGTTGAAAAGAAGTGTAGTTGGTTGTGTGCCTCTTTACATGAATGGTTTGTTCGTTTACCAACACACACATAAAGACTAAACCGATCTTCACAGTGTTTTGTATAGGAACAACAAGTAATCAAATTTGATTTGAAGTGCTTAGCCACAATCTCCCTTGTCGAACCAGAACAACTGGCAAGACTTGAAACTTTGCGGGAAATTGCTGATTGTTGCTGCTATGGCATTGCTAGGCCAGGATTGATTTGATCCCATGGAACCTTCAGGGTCATCTCACCTTCTTTTATGGGTTCTCCAAACATCGAGGTCCTGTTATTATTTTTAGGTACCTAAGTTCTTCTTGGCTTGAAACTAGCCACTCAAGCGAATTACTTATTTGCGTCCCATGTAAGTTATTTTTTCCGACTCGATGAAAGGCTATAGTCTACGTCGCTGGGTCAACAATTGCACTCAGAGAGCTGGTACGGGGGATGCTTGGAAAATTCATCAGATGTCTGTTTCCAAAACGAGCTTCTCGTCTTCAAGTTATCATTGAGATAATACACGGCTAGTCTTCTCAACGCAGCCGAATGTGATCGTGCTGAAGTGCAGTACCCTGGAGCTAGGCCTCTGTTCGTAGTTTACATCAAACAAAAAACAAACTTTGTTTGTTATTGATATTAAAATGTGAATGCTCGCCTGGCGACATATCAGTGAGACACAGGTAATTATCAGTTTATATAAAAAAAATATCAATTGTGTATGTGTATATAAGTCGGTATGTACACCTTAATCTAATAAATTGCAAGCTACGTCAATAATTTTTTTTTTTTCAATATTAAAAAAAATATGTATTTGAAAACAAATAAATTTAATAAACATAAAGATTTGTGTTTTTTGTAAATGTAATATGTAAACGTATTAGCATAAATACGTACCATTATCAGTCATTATTATTAAATTCTCATTTTTTTTATATACATACAAATATAACAAAAAAAAATTCGAAGCCATGTAAATAAACAAAAGCCGCAGCTCTTTAGGTCCCACTGTACATACTTTCCCACACACCCGCCAATCAATACATAAGAAGATATACAAAGATAAGAAGATATTATCAACTACAAAACAGAGTTATCGTCTAGTACAGAATATTCCCTCAAGTTTTCTGAATATTTCAATGTACAGGGTGGCTAATGAAAGCCGCTACCAAAAAAAAATTAAATAACTTTTTTTCTATTTAATGAATCTGGTTAACTTTTTTTTTATTTTGCAGATTGACTTTTACATTTAACAAAAATGGATAACTGGGACACTGAAACAAGAATTTGGATTGTCCGCCGCTATCACGCACTGGAGTCCGTAGTTTCGGTTCAAAGAGAGTATAGGCGCACGTTTGGCGGCAATCCTCCGAGCAGATGGACCATAATAAGACTTGTAAACAATTTTGCCGAGCATGGGACAGTCAACAGAAGACCTTACCATCGAAACCCTTCAGTTCGAACGGAGGAAACAATCGCTGCTGTAGCTGCTGCCATACAAAACAATCCACGTGTTTCGACAAGAAGCTTATCTGCTCAAATGGGTGTAAGCAGACAGTCATTACAGTCAATTATGCACAAAGATTTGGACTTATTCCCATATAAAATTCAAATGGCCAACAAACTGAACGCTGCAGACTTGCCGATGCGCTTGGAATTTTGCCAGAAGATGCTTCAAATGCTGGAAGAGGATGGAAACATGTTGAACTGTCTTTTCATGTCTGACGAGGCCCATTTCGATTTAAACGGCAACATAAACAAACAAAATTGTCGAATATGGAGTGCTTCCAACCCACAGATACTCCATGAGACGGAATTGCATCCACTTCGTGTCACAGTGTGGTGTGCAGTTTCATCACGCTGCATTGTCGGGCCCTACTTCTTCGAAGAAAACGGTCACACCGTTACGGTTACTGGAGACCGTTACTTGAGCATGTTGAGAGAGTTTTTCTATCCAGAATTACGCCGAATGAGAATTTCTTTCAACTCTGTGTGGTTTCAGCAAGATGGTGCAGCTCCTCATATAGCCCAACCTGTTATGACAGAATTGCGACGAAAATTTCCCAATAAGCTGATATCCAGAAACTCCACATTCCGTTGGCCACCCAGGTCGCCTGACCTTACTGCACCTGACTTTCTTGTGGGGTTATTGCAAACAGGAAGTCTTCAAAGCAAAACCAACAAATTTGAATGAACTAAGGCAATCCATTCGGGAAACAATTGCGGCTATTCCTGTCTCAACTCTCCAAGCAGTAATGAACAACTTTTTCGTAAGATGCATGCATCGACGAGCAGGGGGGGCATTTAAATTCCATTATTTTTAAAACTAATTAAGCTATATTTAATAAAATTTAATGAGCTTTAACATGAATAAAAGAAAAATGAATTCCATACACTGAAAAAAAATTATTTGAGTTTCTTAATGTAGCAAAATTCATCAGCCACCCTGTATGTACGTTATATAAATATACATACTAGAGTTCGCCCAGTGGTTGAAATTCAACCAATAAACTTTATTTTATTTTATTTGTTTGCTGTAGGTATGTTTTATCCGCCTTTTTTTCTTCCTTTCTATGTCGTTCCTTTCCTCTAACATATTTTTATTTTCCTTGATTTCTTTTTTTACTCTCTTATTTTATTTTTTACTTTCCTCAAACTTCTTTTCCTTTCCCTCCCCTTCCTTTTATTTTCTTTCTTTCCCCTTCGTTTTCTTACCTTTCCTTTAATTCCCTTTCCCTTTCCTTCCTTTCATTTCCTTACCATTCCTTTCCTTCCTTTAATTTTCCTTCCTTTCCTATCCTTTCCATTCCCTTCCCTTTCCTTCCTTCCCTTTCTTTCCTTTAATTTTCCTTCCTTTCAATTCTTTTCCTTTCCTCTATTTTCCTTTAATTTTCTTCGGTGTTTAATACTCTTTATGAGTAATCATTTATTTTATTTTTGTAAACCCTGTTTGTAGGTATCAGCAATGAATTTTACATATTTGCTCATACTTTACATTGCTTGTTTAATGTATCCAACAAAGCAACTTTTCGTGCTTTCAGGAGAGCAGCTGACACTGGGCATCGTAGCCAGTAATCAATACAATAACAACAACTAAAGCAAAAATGCATGACACAACAGAGTATCTATAGTGCGAATACTTATTTTTCATTGGTCCACTACCAACTCTTCGCACTCACAGTGAGAGCCGACCACACGAATAACACAAAAACATGCATGGCAAGTCTACTCACACTACTACGGCTCTTAATTTTTTCCTACAAAGCAACTCCTCGGCATGCTCACGATTCAGCATAGTACACAAAAAACAAGTACACACACACAGCGTGTCTATAGTGTGAATAAGTAAATGTGTAGTGGTGTGACTTATATGTAAAATTTTTTATATTAAAATGATTTTTTAAATTTTTTTTATTTACGGATAAAAGTACACCTCAAAATTTCTTATCTATACATATATAATTTGTATACCTTAGAACTATAGTTTAGCAGAAAACGGTTCTACATTGCATTCATCTTGTCTATTTATATATAAGATAACCAGCTCTCTCTCTCTCTTTATGGCGCGATATACAACAGGTATATCATCATAAACCTCCTAAGAGATTTTTGCGCCAAGCTTCTCTTCCAATTTGTGGTGTGCCGATTTGAATTTTCCCTACAAATTGGTGGGACCTACAGTTTTTTGCCGACTCCGAACGGCATCTACAAAGGAGACGAATTTTTGCTGAGAAGCCTGTCATGGCAGAAATACACTCGGAGAGTTTGCCAAACCACTGCCGAGGGGCGACCCCGTTTTGAAAAACTTTTTTCAAATCACTTTTGATGTTACCTGTACCAGGGCTCGAACCATGGACCTTCGGTGTGGTAGGCCGGCAACACTACCTCCACACCACGGCGGCCGCCCGCATATAACCAGCTACAGTATTTATTTAACATTTACATAGGTTTAAGAACATAATCGATGTTTGTTATATACTAGCTCTGTTCGGCAAGGATAGAAATTTTGAAATTTTTTACTGAAAAGTGTTCGGCGACACAAAACATTTGCAACGAGAGAGTGCATTTTGACATTTTATTGTTAGAGAGAGTTACAAGTTTCTGTTGGGGAATTTTTACTCAATATAGCTTGCAACAACAAAACCATCAAACTTTGAGTTTTTAACCAATGAAAACAGTAACAGCTGTCTTGCTTGCAAGTTTTTACAAATTCCTGTTCGGGATGGAACTTTTTTTTGCGTATTGAGAGACTTTCATTCTCTCTCTTTACTGGCAGTTCTTCGCCACAACTATCACCGCTGATACCAAAAAGAATATATAAATGCTCTTTGCTGATAAAAAGGTTGAGAACGGAAATGTTGAAAATTTTTAGGGCACGTGCTAATTTATAGACATTTTTCTCTTATAAAAAGGTGAATATACAAATCCAGCAGTGAACGAAAATCTAGCAGTGAAAATTGATGCACAGACGATTTAAACTGTTGCCTTATTCGTTTTCCGATTTTATTTACTTTTATTTTATTTTAGTTTACTTTCTTTTATTTTCTTTTTTATTAACTTTAGTCGCCTAACGGTGGTATGTAACGGCATAAAGGAACCGAGATAGATATTGACTTATATATATCAAAATGTTCAGGAGGAAAAAAGAAATTGATTAAGCCATGTCCGTCCGTCCGTCCGTCGTTTACGATAACTTGAGTAAATTTTGAGATATCTTAATGAAATTTGGTATGCAGGTTCCTTGGCACTCATCTCCGAGCGCTATTTAAAATGGGCGAAATCGGATGAAAGCCACGCCCACTTTTTATATATATAATATTTTCGAAAACACAAAAAAATGATTACTCAGTACATTATACACCTATAAGGATAAAATTTGGTGAATACATTGAGATTGAGGCATAAATTAAAATTTTGAAAAAATTTTTGAAAATGGGCGTGAAAACGCCCACTTTTTATTAGGTCAAATTTAGAAATAATATTAATCAGAAATCAGAAACCGTTCAAGATATCGAAACGAAATTTAGCACACATATTTATATTAATACAAGGTATGTTCCGGAAAAAGTGGACGAAATCGGTTAAGGTCCACGCCCACTTTGTTACGAAAGATTTTGAAAAGGCTCATAGATATATTTAATAGGCAATAACTTTGCGTACAAAACCTTTATATCATTTCTATTTCACTTTCAAAGTGTCCGTGAACGAAGAAAGTCGAAAAATAAAAATATTTGAAAATGGGAGGGGCTCCGCCCCTTTTATAGTGGATTATTCCACAAAACTTCTTATTGAAAAAAATTGATTTATCGAAACAAATGTTGAAATGTTGAATATATAAAGGGAAATGTTTGTTGTAAAAATGGGCGAAATCGGTCAAAGGCCACTCCCAGTTTATTAACATAGTTCTGAAAAATTTGTTTGTAAAATGTAAAACGCGATATTTTTATAACCATGCAAGATCTTGCACACATAATAAGATTTTCAAGGAAAACTCAACAGCAAAAAAATGTTGCGGATTTTGGGGAAGTAGGCGTGCCGCCGCCCACTTCTCAGCATAAAAATTCTGCTATTTTCAAAGGCGATTGCTTGTAAATAGTTTGAACTAGATATTTCAATCAGAATTGGTCAGCTGATTCTTAATGGTTTGTAGTATACTCCAGCCAAAAATTAAGCAAATCGGATAACACGCAAGTAAAATATCCGGGCAAGTTTTCAATACCCCACTGCAATAGGGAAGTTATACACCTTTTTTGATTTTCATACCTTTAATGAACATGAAATGTTTATAAGTATGAGAAGAAGAAGAGATGGGCCCTTCAATAAATAAACTGAAACACTGAGGGTGATGTGAGTCCATTTAGCAATGTCCGTCTCTCCGTCCGTCTGTCTATTTCAACTCAAATTTTTCAAACATAAAATGTGCATGTATTAGTATTTAAAAAAAATGTGGTTGGCAGTTTTTGGTAGGAAAGCTATTTATATACAAATAAATTAATGACGGCCGCCGTGGTGTGGCAGTAGTGTTGCCGGCCTACCACACCGAAGGTCCAAGGTTCAAGCCCTGGGACAGGTAACAACAAAAGTGGTTTGAAAAAGTTTTTCAAAACGGGATTGCCCTCGGCAGTGGTTTGGCAAACTCTCCGAGTGTCTTTCTGCCATGGAAGGCTTCTCAGCAAAACTTGATCTCCTTTGTAGATGCCGTTCGAAGTTCGAAGCCAATTTGTAAGAAAAAATTCAAAACGGCACACCACAAATTGGAAGGAAATCTCGGCTCAAAAATCTCTTAGTAAGTTTATGATGATATACCTGTTGTATATCCCGCCATACATTTATATTTATTTAAATTCATTTATCCCTCAAAACTAATAACAAAAGTGTTTTTATTGAAAACAATCAGCTTGCTTTATAATACGAAAATAGACCTGCGTAAATTCGGATGATCACTACTAGGTATATAATGTTCGGTTCCACCCGAATTAAGACTTCCTTACTTGTTTAATTTGATTTTATTTAATTAAATGTCCTATAAATTAAATTACATTTGTTTTAGTTTAATTTTTTTTGCTTATATTTTATGCTACTTAATTTAATTTAGATATATTTTATGTTATTTTATTAAACTTATTTATTTTGGCTTAGTTCATTTTATTTTATTTTGACACGTTTACTTTTAAAAAATTTTTAAATTTTATTTAGCCCCTTCTCACCATTTTCTTCTTCTTTTCTTTCTAAACAAATCCAAATTTCGTGCTCGCCCTCTTCCTCCTTTCACCTCATTCCTGTTTTTCCCCTTCCTAATCCTATTAATCCATATACATATCATCGCCGTCTAACTAGAAACATGAATGTGAAAAATGTAAATATTGGGAAATAAAGCTTTAAACTTTACATTTTTCGAAGCATGATTGGTATACGGAATTTAAAGATAAAATTGTGAACTCGGTTAACCCATTGGCTTAAAATTTAAATATAAGCCCATTCCTAATTCCGGGATGAGGGCGACAATATAGCATCTATTGTACCTACTGACCATATGAGCCCACCTTTTATCGGTGACACAGCTGTGTTGTCCAGGAGATGTACGGGTATCCATATTCTTCCAGAAATCTAAACATAGAAATAACTAGCAAAAAAAAGTAAGAAAGTTTAAGCTCGGGCTGAACCGAGACACGTTCAATTTTCGAAATTTTGTTAAACTCCATTTGTAAAAAAACATTTTAGGTGCATCTGTCGATCAGTTACCTAAATTTCTTTGTTTTCGAGGCTATCATCCTAATTCCCCCATTTTCAATAGAAACCTTCCTTGGTCGAAATTATGTATGTATGTATATAAAAACTCATTTCAATATTTACATTTTTACTAAAACTAAAGATGGACGCACTGGTATGGCTCAATCGATCATCCTAAGAGCTGATTTATGCCGTTAAAAACTCCCGTTAAGTGAACAAAGTTGTAATAACCTATGTATTAGTACAACTTTGCGCCCAGCTATTCTACTTTAATATGTAAGAACGCTGAGAGGGCTAAATGCCATAAATTATGATGAGAAGTCAAGTAAAGTCAACGAGCGATCCATAATGTAAATATTAAATTGAGATCATTTTACTAACAAGCCTTTCAAATGGCGGCTTATACAAATAACACAGCTGATCCACCTAACTTGTTCACGACCGATAGTCAAACGTTGCTGTCAGATATACTCAGACGATTGTCGCTCTAGCATAGTATCGGTGTTCGTTAGAAAATTATTGAATTTTTCAGTGTTTGTAAAGCGTATACAAAGTGAATAAAAATTTTGTTAGGTGCGTCGAGTTAAATTAAAGAGTATCCACAAATTGATAAGATCAGCTTGTACTTAACTAGCAGTTCGTTAATTTGAATTTTTGAGAATTAAAAAAAAGTGGTGAGTGTAAATTCATACTTTAGGATTATCGGTAAATTCGATAAATTTCGAAACATGAAATAAATTTTATAGATTTATTCGCAAAGAAACCATAGAATTTCAAGTCAAGCATATGCTTACTGGCAGAGGGGGTTGACAATCGAAACATTGAAATAATAAAAAATAAATAAAGTGTGAAATTTAATGCTTACAATTTATTTTAATAAGCAATTGGTTTATTTATGACTGGAAATGTAAACATTTGTGTAATTTTTCATTTGAATTTGGCATAAAGCCACTAAAACATTAGATAACTGCGACAACGATGAAAAGTGTAATACGGAAGAATCGAATAGCAAAGGTCCCACAGTGAAGAAGTCAGTTGTGCAAAAGTGAAAAAGGTTGTTTTCCAAATGAAAAGCCGTAAAAAATAATGTTGTGGCAATTTTTGTAATTCAAGAAGCGGGAAACTGCTTAAAAGTGCTTTATGTGCAAATAGTGAGTTTAATTTTATATGCAAAAAATCGTTAATGCTAAAGAGCAGTGCATGTTTAGATTATCAATGCGGTTTTGCCAGCCGGTTTGAATGAAATTTGGTATAAAAGTTACTTTGCTATAGAGAATAGGATGAAAACACCCCATATTTTCGATTTCGAGTGATTCATCTCTAAACTTAGAAGACGACTCGGGAAACACTGCAAAAACATAGCAAACAAAATGGGACATAATTCTCAAATAGATAAAATCATAGATTTAGAATCGAAATCTAATGCCATTCTCTAATGTACACTGAATTTCTATAACATTTTTATCGATTATGCTAGTGTTCGTATGTGATTTGTACTAGAACATTTTTAAAAATACTAATTTCTGTATATTCATTTACCTATACCATACACAAGTCATGGGGTTTTGTTCCCGTTTCTGTATCTTTAGTAGTTTACCACCGTCACTATCTCATATTTCGGACACAAACATTTAAGTTTTCGTAGGACTTTGCTCACAAAAATTTAATGTATTAGCGAAACCTCTTGGTCGAAATCGCCGCTTAGGTGTCGAAAAATCCAAATCAGAGCTTCTAGTGGACCATTTTTCGGGCATGTATTATCTTTGCCTTCTCTTGATAGCCGCCTCGTCTTTCTTCCTCTCTGACTTCTTAAAAACCGTCAGTTCCACTTTCATCTTTATCTCCAGTACGCTTTTCTAACTCTTTTTCTTATCCATCCCCTCAATCCAGGGCCGGATTAATCATTGCTCAAAAACTCAAGTGTGTGTGTTTTTTGATTAAAAATATTTATAAAAACGCTCAGGTATGTGCAGTTTGTTCAAAGCACTTGCACATATGACTCTCTTGAGTGTAGGAAAATTCAAGCACAGTTTGTGATGTGCACTCGATGGGTGATCTACTGATATGTCATCATCCACCTCCCACTATTTATCTCCTGATTACATCCACGTTAGTCGGCAACGTTACTCCAAACACCTTTTGGAGATCAGTTCACCAATGTTCGACAAAACAAATATCTCCAGTGAGAGTTTGGCTAGTGCCATAAGGTGGCAGTGCCGGATCCATATCCCACAAAGGGCTGATTAGCTGGCACGGAGGGGCTCATCAGAAAGAAATGACTGAGTAACCATACGAGAAACGGGGAACATTAAACAGTTTTACTTGAGCAAAGCACAATGAAAGTGAAAGAACACCACTTCCTGTAAAATATTAAAGGTCACTTGGCAATAGCCACGCAAAGACATAACATCCAAAGAGATCGTTGAACATTTCCTGTGTTGTTCCCCGGCTTTAGGCAGAATACGTCTAAAATCCTTTGAGTGTGTCTTTTTGAAAAATCTAGAGCGGGTAACTGGAAGAGGTTCTAAACATTATCGAATTTAGCAACAACTCTGGTTGGTTGTAACACACAACCGTACCGATATCTTACCCCCATTCCGGGCACTCACTTGGCGAAAGGACAGGCAATCCCTGGCATTACACAACTTATAAAAATATTACAAAATTATTTTATTATTTTTCAATAAGGGGGTTACGAAGAAATGTGTATGTTATTTTGAAATCAAACAATTGCACACCTCAGTAAAAAAAATTCTATGCACAGCAAAAGAGTATGGCCAGCGACACATAAAACTTTAGGTCTGTTCAATAACAAAAAATGATTACTGGAAGTTACGAATTCTTACTAACTTTTTCTGTTAAGTGTTTATTAAGTCAAAAAATTTGTAAGATAAAAACAAATCGAGAGCTTAAGAGTTTGAGAGACTTACTAATCTTTACTGGTTAATTTCTTGCTAGTAAAAATTGGTAAACTTAAAGAATTCGCTGTCAGACCCAAATTGAAATCTATCTATCTATGGCGCGATATACAACAGGTATATCATCATAAACCTCCTAAGAGATTTTTGCGCCAAGCTTCTCTTCCAATTTGTGGTGTGCCGATTTGAATTTTTCCTACAAATTGGTGGGACCTACAGTTTTTTGCCGACTCCGAACGGCATCTACAAAGGAGACGAATTTTTGCTGAGAAGCCTGTCATGGCAGAAATACACTCGGAGAGTTTGCCAAACCACTGCCGAGGGGCGACCCCGTTTTGAAAAACTTTTTTCAAATCACTTTTGATGTTACCTGTACCAGGGCTCGAACCATGGACCTTCGGTGTGGTAGGCCGGCAACACTACCTTCACACCACGGCGGCCGCCCAAATTGAAATAAAATTATTAAATATTTTTTCAAAAAAATAAAATATATTTTAACTTTTCATAAATGGATAGAAAAGGAAAGTGTTCTATTATGTGATAAAACTCAGTTTATTTGTTAAATCTTTACATGCTTGCTAGCAAAACCTTCGGGGAGTGTTTTTGTCGCTGAAAACAGAAAAACAAAAAGTTCATTTACTTTTATGTAAAAATGAAATTACCCTTTATTTTACAGTAACACCCTTTTTTAAAGTATTTATTGGAAAAGTAAAGCTTTGGTTTCCTAGAAAAGCGGTGCCGCAATATAATGTTCGCTATATAGCGGCCTCTGTGTTTAGCGTCATTAGGGGCACCGCCCCTCGACTATTAAACTATTTACTGCACGTTTTTTCTGCTTTTTATTTTTATTTTTTTCTAATATTTTTTCCAAAACAGCAGAAATGTCAGAGTTGTTGTTTTGGGTAAAAATATTTGATTGAATTCTCACCGTTTTGAATATGACGGTGGAAAAAAACGTTGCCGAAACGATTGCCATAACGGCCGTAATATTTTATGCTTGCCGCTATATTACGTTACGGTGAACTTCACCATCTTCTTAGTTTACACGTAATTACTTTTACATTTAAATGTTTTTGACAACCTACTCTCCCGCTATGTGACGGCAGCTATATAGCGGCACCGCTCTCGAGGAAACCACGCCTTAAATGAATAAACCTTTTGCTACCGACTTCTACACTGACAAATAAGTTTTGCGGGGGCTCTAGCCAATCGCCTACTCTGCCTGATGGTTAATCCGGCCTCGATCTCATTACAATACTCTTATGTACATAGAACTTCTGACAATATAAAAAAGTGCTATCATTTTTTTGTACACCAGTATATTTATGAACGGCATCGATTTTCTGCTCCACCCCAGTGTAAAGCAGTGAATCGTCACTGCTTTTCCAATATATAAATAAATAAACAAAAATAAATAAACAAAAATTTTGTAATGCGCGTTTTGATGCTGAGGAACTGCTAAATTATTGCATACAAATAATAATTTTATTTTTATTTTTTTTCATTTCAGACTTATCTTCTCAAATTAATATATCTCATTAGGAAATTCCCACTCGAATAATTTGCTTTACTAATATTGGAACGCATATTTTAAAATGTTTAAAATATTCGATGCTCTCTCCGATTATTTGCCAAATATACTCGGTTATCATGTGGTATGTTTGGGCTTATGCGTATTCGTTGCATATTATCTCTTGCTGGTTGTTAAGGTAAGTTCATAAGAGTAGTAAAGCCAAGTAGAAGATCACCCTATCTAAGCTATCAGTCCGAAACTTCCCTATCTCAGAACATGTTTGAAGAACATCTTGCTGTCATGGCATCCACTGCCAATTTTTAGTCGCCATTTGACATTTTGTACTACCAGTGCCATTAAAAAATCTTGTTTGGGTCGTTTTATTATTAATTATTAGACATTTTTGTGTAGGCTGAAAATCTTTGCATATCGCAATGGAAGAAGAAGTATCAACTAGAAAATATGGGCTGTTAATTTAATAACAAACTAAATATTTATGCAATAAGGGAATATTTATCGGGACATTCTGATGTTGATCTGGCCCCCAAAGAATACATTTTTGATAGCCTACCCATGATTCTAATGGTACATGGATATCGAAAAGAGCGACTTCACAATTCAAACCAGGGAAGACCTCTGAAAGTAGGTGAATCATATAGACCGACATCTTTCCTCTGTCCCCTATAAATATTATTGAGCCTAGCTGATAATCAACTTATTAAACGCTCAGATAGTACATGTTCTCAGCCAGCAGTGGTTTAGACAAATTACCAAAGGACTCACCAAAATGTTATCAAGCCAAGAGCTCAAATGCTGGACCGTAAACAATTATTCTTTTTTATCCACCTTACCCATCACCTTTTTATTTCAAAACCGACCCACTAGACCCCGGTGTATCTTGGATTCGGTAGCACGTTGCTATAAAGACCATTACTTCATTGACAGAAGCCGTAAACTTTCGTCCACCAATTCCTTTGATACACTCTTTGTAGTCACACCTAAACAAGTAACATTATAACTGACCGTCGGCCTTTTTCGTACATTAATCCCGACAGTAAACAAATATTTAGTGTTATATCTAGACAAACATACCAAGGCACCTAAATTACATGGTTTTATCCCACCATGGGGCTTTTTTTATAACCGTGCTTAATCTGTGGTACCATGAAATTGTTACAACAAGAGTGTCAATAAGGGGCCACAACAACCCAGAAATAGAGATCTATTAAAGGTTCAAATAAAAATTGTGTATGCATTTGTATCGTTGGATAAAAGTTTTCCTTATATAAGCTTCCACAAACAACAGTTTTGCAAAATCCCCAATATATGGTAAACAATTTTCCTTTACGGGGTATTCTACGTATTTGGCAACGCTATGCTAAATTTTGACATCAAAAGAACGTTAATAATCTCTTTTTTAATCAAAAATGAAATAAGATTGACAACCTATTTCTGACATTGGAACTACTTTCTTTTTTATACCATGTCTTGCAATGGGCGGTCTTGAAATAAATTTTGAGAAGAGACGTTCTTCAAGCATTCGGTTGTTCTTATTAATGTTTTGTAATTTTCTTTTAGCGTCCCATGCTTATTTGTTCTGATGGTCCGCTAAAGACCTTCCTCTTAAAGGAAATACCATCCTTGAGCATGAAGTTTTGGCCGACTATTTGGTGTTTGGACAGTCGGGTACAAACATTTATTGCAAGTGTTTTACGATCAACAACGATATCGGATATAAATTACAGAAGGTAATAACAAGTAAATCTAAAATCTTGCAAATATGCGTAGATATTTTACGAGGGACAGGTGGTAAGTTAGCATCGTTACCAAACCGCACTTGCGCAATGGCAGTCACATCATAGCTCATAGTTAAAAACTTTAGCGGAGAATCATAATTGAGGAGTAAAGTATCTACCCTCGAAAACAAGAACTCTAAATCGGTTATATAACTTTTCCTGAAATATGATATTATGCATAGTATCGAAAGAACACGGGATGGCGCAGAAGTATTTAAGCGAAAACTTATCCGGGAGATGTGTCGCCATGCCAACGATGAGTATTGAAGGAAACTTAACGATGAGCTGTATGAGCTTAATGCATAAAGATAACTTGATTAACTTTGCGTATAACGAACTTATCACTCGCTCCTCGTAAAGGCAACTCAAGTAATTATTTGACATGAATTTATTGTTTACTATAGCTACTCAAAATATGTATTTAAACCCTCAAGTTTATACTATGATGCGGATTCTCTTTCCACGTTGCGTGCAAATTACATACAGTTTGTCTCACTCTAGCTTTAACTATACCAAGCCAAAGTTACATATTGCTAGATATTCAATCGCTAGATGGAAGACCACTCTCATCAATATATTCGGGCTTAAATGACGCACTTTGAGTCTATTAGAGTTTTGCAGCAGAAGTGCATCTTATTGAAACCACTTTCTCAGTTGAACTGACGGAATGAAAAGAAGTTCACTTTGATGCTAAAATGACTATCAAACGTGGTCGCGAACTTTGAACAGCTTTACTTGTAGCTTTTAACAGAAGAAGCGTCGTGGTCAAATTCTTATGCTGCTGACTCGATTCAATAGCCCTGCTCATAACTCCGACAAATTTCTTTACTGCGGGCCTCAGCCTATTAATTGTTCAATAGTAGCGATGGATTTGCTCCAGCTGACTTGTTACCTAACTTTCATCCGTTTCGGAATTACTGATTCCAAGCTTCTTCGTGCATCCTCATGGTTTCCTCTGGGTTTAATCCTTATTCGTTCCTTTGGTGGCACCAGTGTTGTCCTGAAGAAGAGGAATGGTATTTTGCAACAAAAAACTTAGATGAGGGAACAGGGGATTGTCCCCGATGTGGCCAGTCTTTTGACGGATATTTATGCCGCACGCTCTGGTGCTACCACTTTCTGGTACTAACTCGTCCGAGAGCGTTTTGCTCCGTGGCTTTTAGGCGCGTGTTACGGCAGCCCCTAACCCAAAGGGGTTCGGGTACTATCCCTATTGTTGATGGAACTATTTGTTTGACCCCTCGAAGCTTGGACTTGATAATCTGTTTTCCAAAGTGGTTAGCGCTCCATCAACAAGGAAAAGGATATCCATTAGCAGATTTCTTTTGCTATCACTAAACACCACAAAAAGTATAAAGTTATTTCTATCTGGATGCTTACCTTGGACAGAGAAAAAGTATTAATGGGAGTGATTTTTGCCCTTACCACCAAGATGGCGTAGGTTTTCCTCTAGCCTAATACCACCCGAAACGCTGTGATGCCATTCGGTACGCCCCAAGCCAGGAAACATAACAAATACTAAGAAAATAAACTCAGTTGGCTACAGTCATGGTGCCCTATGTATAAACGTGTTCGCTTCTAACTACGGCCATATTGTTGGTATTTTATTATTATCTACTCGCTGGAAATTGTATAGTTTATAAAGTTAATTATTTATGACAATATTAATTTTTGACTACTAACCGACCTTTACCCGGCTTATATTTTTAGAGAAATTTTACCTTTGAAAGACGGTGGGGAAGTAGCATTGGATTGGCTGGATGAGGATTGCAGTGCAAACTCACCATATATTATTATACTACCCGGCCTAATTGGTAATTCACAGGATGATTATGTAAAGTTGTTTGTGCTTGCGGCCAACAAAGCCGGCATGCGTGTTGTTGTATTCAATAATCGTGGTCTGGGTGGTATAGAGGTCAAAACGCCACTTCTTTATAATGCTTGCAAAGTTGATGATTTGTCCGAGGTGGTGAGGTATGTGCGACAAAAGGTGCCAGAACATTGCAAACTGGGAGCCACGGGCATATCGTTAGGTGGTTTAGTACTGGGTGAGTATGCCTTAGGGCATTATTATGTATTGCGAACGAAAGCTCAGACGAATGATTCGTCTCTTGACGAGTTCGTCTTGCAAGCGCATTCTGTATGATTTTCGTTCGCCTCTTATGTTTCTTACGTATGTCAAAAAGGACGGGGAGAGCATTTCTCAAATGAATGTTGCCGTATGTAATTTATATAGGAACTTATGACTATTAGTTACTAATTTTGTAAGTTTTTGTCACGTGAAAGGCAGCTGATTTCGTCTATTCCTATGACCGTCTTAAACATTGCAAACTGGAGAACGATTCGTCTCTTAGGCGAAACGAACGTTTTTCGCCCTTGGGCTAGTTGTTGTTGTAGCGATAGTTAGCCTGCCTAATTATCACCTACCTTACCTTACATTGTCATCGAGCTCTTCTAACGCGAGTCCCAGAAACCTCGCTGCTTCAACGGGGTTGGACCATAGGGATATTACTGTTAGAAGAGTGGGCTCAGTTGAGCAGGTGAACAAATGGTTAGTGTTATGGGAAGACACGCCTCATGCCAGGCAGACATTTGGCATGTTGGGGTCCCGTCTGGATAGGTAAGAGTTTAATCTGTTACAGTATCCAGAACGAAGCTGGGCCAGCATGACACTTGTCTCCCTAGGCAGATCGCGTTCCTCCTCAGCAACAGGTGGAGCTTGTGCCTAAATAACGGCGGTCACTGGACCAGAGCTGACAAAGGAGTTTACCGACTCTCTGTGGATAAGTTTAAGGGCCTGTCGATGCACCTTTGGATCAAACGACAAAAATATGTCGTGCCGAATCTCATCATAGTGCTAACGGAGATGACTCCTTATTCTCGGTTAGTGTTGGGCAGCATCGATACGAAAAGTACTGAGTATTCCATTCTAAAAAATATTAACTATAGCCGATCCTTCAAAGTATCGTTTCTGAGTATTTAAAAGTTCTTAATACCTACAATGTACTCAGTACATAAAACTAACCGAGTTCCAAAACAGTAAGCAAAAAGTACTTCAGCGCAGTTTCCAAAATTACTAGTCTAGGTTAGGTTAGGTTGAATTGGCTGCTGCTGGGGTACACATATGTCAGTATCAGGAGGCCCGTTGTGATACCACCAAGACACCGTTACTCCTCCTCTTCGAGCCATTTTAAGGGCCTGATGAAGTCCAGCACGTCTTTAATGTCATACTACGCAGGTTGTCCAGGAAGTGTGTCCCCTAGGTGTATTCGTTTAACATGCCTACCAAGCTTATCTGCCCTGCAGTTTCCCTGAATGTCCCTGTGTCCCGGGACCCAAGTGAGGTTCACAAAAACAATTTTATTTTAAATTATTTGATACATCACTGACACTTTGCGGTAGCCATGCTTTGGCGGTAGTGTTGCTGGCTACCACACCGAAGTGGTTTGAAAAAGTTTTTTCAAAAGGGGGTCGCTCCTCGACAGTGATTTGGCAAACTCTCTGAGTATATTTCTGCCATGGAAGGCAGGTAGGTCCCTCCTATTTATATGAAAAAATTTAAAGCAGCACACCGCAAATTGGAAGATAAGTTTGGCGCAAAAATCTCCTCGGAGGTTTATGATGATGTACCTGTTGTATATCGAGCCGTAACAGCCATTTTACTGTAACCAACAAAACTAAATTTACAGGAAAAGAGGTTTTAGTTTATAATATAATGTTACATCGAAATTACCTGTGCTTTATTTTTGTAATGGTTCTTATTACAATTGTGATATTTTGTGATATGGTTTAAAATAAACAGGTTATTTGGCCAGCTTAAAAGGTATATCGTCATCGCCAATTCAACAAGTTTAGAGGTTAGTTACGAATTTCACAGGTTGTCTCAATTTATGTTCAGTTTATTTCTTGTACCGTTATTTTTGTTGTTTCAATATCCGTTAATCGTCGTTATATATTTTGGGCATTAAACAAAATTTTCTAGTCATTTCAGAGATTTAGTTCTTTTTTTAATGAACGAATAAGTTGTTTTTGTTCTTTAGTACTTTCTTTCTAATCGCCTTTGTTCATTGTCATTCTTGAACAATCCCGTGCCTTCACACCAGAATGAAGCAAAGGCCATAGTTACTTACATATGTGTTTTTATCACTGACATTCTTAAAGGTCCGGCAAAATTTCAAAGAAAAAATTCGAAAGGGCACTAAACCCCCTGAGTTTACAAATTTATAAGTTTTAATTAAAATTTACTTCTTGTCATATTGGGGCCCGTTAGATCTATCGCACCGGAATGACCCGGGTTTTTTCACCCGGCCAAGGGCTGTTATTTCAGTGTAACCCTGTCCAATCTGGGGCAGGGCGAAGCACTGTTAACAACAACAACAACAACATCCGGTGTTCTTCCCAGCATGAACAAAGGAACGAAAAGAGTAACATGGACAAAAAAGAACTAAATGAACAAAAATCAAAGATTTAATTCAGTAAAAACACCCGGTTAAAAGAGCAAGTTCAGAGCAAAACTACGCAGCACTATTGAACACCCCGACTCTACAAATTTGTGAAAGGGAGTGCAGAAGCTATCCTTGAACTCCACTTTTGTCAGCTTAGCCAAAACCAAGTTAGTTCAAAATATGCCCGAACTGTTAGGTGGTTTCGCATAATCCGCTTTCGGAACAACACGACTGGATTGATGAGTTTGGTTTCATTATTTCAAAATTCCTTCAGTTCTCAAACAATAAAGTTAACAGGTTTTGTGATAAAATACCTTTAAAAGTACCCAATTCTTAATCGATACCGAAGTACTCGATACTCAAACACTAGTTTATAATTTTAAGATATGAAGGGAACACCCGAACAAAGATTTTAAATTCGGCCAAAGCCGAATAGACTATATTCCAATGCCGAATAAAAGTCGAAGTTCATTTGTTCTCTCCGATGCTTATATAAAAAGCTTTATAATTTCTAATTTAACTTTTTCTTAAGGCAACTATTTGGCACGCAGAAGTGAGGAAGCTCGTCGTTACATAACGGCTGCCAAACTTGTCTCTGTACCTTGGGAGGTGGATAAAGGTTGGACTTCGTTATTATTTCCTTGAAGTTGAAAGTTTACCTCCTTTATTTATTTTCAGCCATTTCTAGCATGGAACAACCTATTTTAAATAGTCTCATGGGAATGGTATTGACTCAACAAATGCAATCTACAATAAGGAAGACTGGAATCTATAAGCAAAAGCACGACCTTGATATGACGAGCATTCAAGCGGTATGGCATTTATTTATTAAAGGACTGTGACCTATGGGATGATCGACCCCGTAGTCTGTTACTGTATGTATATATGTGGACGATTTATTATATAAATTTAAGTGCATTTGCTTCTTCTCCTGAATGAAGTCTCTCGATAGCGAGACGTGAGTTACTCTTGCCCAACTCTGGTATGGATACTGTAGCAAGTTAAACTTTTACTTGTTAGAATAAACCCCGACATGTTAAACGTTTGTCCGGGATGTGGTGTGCTTCCGCATGATACGCACCATCATTTTAACTGTTAAACTGAGCAGACACTTCTAACAGCAAACTCATGAGATTAAGGCTTCCGTAAGAAGATTTTGGCGACAATGCCAATAAGGTAGTGATAGTAACTGTTAATAAGGTAGTGATAGTAACTGTTATAACAGTGGCAACCACCACAGATTCCCAGGGTTTCAGAGTTAAATGCGTAGTTTACCCCGATTAAGGTCCCCCACGGTTTTATTTGGGTTAATAGATAATACCTAGGTATCGCCAAGCCATTTGCGTGTTCTTGGCTGTCAAATTCATATTTTTTTTACTGAGTAAAGGAGTCCTCCAGTGCCAATAAAATAGGAGAGGTATAGTGTACTACAACCCCATTGCTAGCATTACCCACCAGCCTGTAGTTCCAAATTATTTTTGTTGTTGCATGAGGATGTTCTAACCCAGAGAGAATTTTTAAATCCACCAAAGGGTGGAAGCGAAGCATAGGGAGAGGGAGACCTTCAATGAGTTGGGGGACCAAGCGTTGAAAGATTTCACTTCCTTGGAGTTATAAATTGGTGAACTAATTTACATAGATGTAGCGATGCGTTTGATTTAGTAGCTCTACATCAGATGGCACAGACAGTAAGGCTTGAGAAAGTGTTACGGATATGCAGCACCCCCAAATGATAAAAGCGACAGTTCGAGAAGAAGTATTGTCATCTTCAAAGCTACGTTGATATCAAGAAGCACATTCCACTTTCACGATTTTCCATTATTTAACCCACTGCCGCCCATTAATTGTTTCCCAATTTGGTTGTTGTTTTCTTTTTTCAGAGTAAAACAATGCGAGAATTTGATGTGCATTTCACCATAAAACATTTTGGTTATCCAACTCCGGAAGATTATTACAAGGATGCTTCTTTGCCCGACAAATTACAACACATCTCGGTACCACTACTTTGTTTAAATGCTGCGGATGATCCACTACAACCGATGGAGGGTAAATACCTCAACAAACGAATATTCCGCTGTACTAAACAAATATCTTCCAGGTAT